>OU612058.1:43612007-44969989 GCA_914767635.1 Melanostoma mellinum | reverse complement strand
TTTTTCGTCTATCTCGCTTCGTTCTCGAGATATGGAGCTTTTTACATTTTTGTCACTGGGATGGGATGTATAAAGTGTCTTAAATGATGTTCCCCCATCGTACAACCCCAAAAAAATCGTTATTTTTCGTCTATCTCGCTTCGTTCTCGAGGTATGGAGCTTGTTACTTTTTGTTTACTGGGATGAATAAAGCGTCTTAATTGATGTTCCCCATCGTACAACCCCAAAAAAATCGTTATTTTTCGTCTATCTCGCTTCGTTCTCGAGATATGGAGCTTTTTACATTTTGGTCACTGGGATGTATAAAGCGTCTTAAATGATGTTCCCCCATCGTACAACCCCAAAAAAATCGTTATTTTTCGTCTATCTCGCTTCGTTCTCGAGATATGGAGCTTTTACATTTTGGTCACTGGGATGTATAAAGCGTCTTAAAAGATGTTCCCCCATCGTACAACCCCAAAAAAATCGTTATTTTTCGTCTATCTCGCTTCGTTCTCGAGATATGGAGCTTTTTACATTTGGTCACTGGATGTATAAAGCGTCTTAAAAGATGTTCCCCCATCGTACAACCCCAAAAAAATCGTTATTTTTCGTCTATCTCGCTTCGTTCTCGAGATATGGAGCTTTTACATTTTGGTCACTGGGATGTATAAAGCGTCTTAAATGATGTTCCCCCATCGTACAACCCCAAAAAAATCGTTATTTTTCGTCTATCTCGCTTCGTTCTCGAGATATGGAGCTTTTTACATTTTGGTCACTGGGATGTATAAAGCGTCTTAAATAAAGTTCCCCCATCGTACAACCCCAAAAAAATCGTTATTTTTCGTCTATCTCGCTTCGTTCTCGAGATATGGAGCTTTTTACATTTCGGTCACTGGGATGTATAAAGCGTCTTAAATGATGTTCCCCCATCGTACAACCCCAAAAAAATCGTTATTTTTCGTCTATCTCGCTTCGTTCTCGAGATATGGAGCTTTTTACATTTTTGTCACTGGGATGGGATGTATAAAGTGTCTTAAATGATGTTCCCCCATCGTACAACCCCAAAAAAATCGTTATTTTTCGTCTATCTCGCTTCGTTCTCGAGGTATGGAGCTTGTTACTTTTTGTTTACTGGGATGAATAAAGCGTCTTAATTGGTGTTCCCCCATCGTACAACCCCAAAAAAATCGTTATTTTTCGTCTATCTCGCTTCGTTCTCGAGATATGGAGCTTTTTACATTTTGGTCACTGGGATGTAAAAAGCGTCTTAAATGATGTTCCCCCATCGTACAACCCCAAAAAAATCGTTATTTTTCGTCTATCTCGCTTCGTTCTCGAGATATGGAGCTTTTTACATTTTGGTCACTGGGATGTATAAAGCGTCTTAAAAGATGTTCCCCCATCGTACAACCCCAAAAAAATCGTTATTTTTCGTCTATCTCGCTTCGTTCTCGAGATATGGAGCTTTTTACATTTTGGTCACTGGGATGTATAAAGCGTCTTAAATAAAGTTCCCCCATCGTACAACCCCAAAAAAATCGTTATTTTTCGTCTATCTCGCTTCGTTCTCGAGATATGGAGCTTTTTACATTTTGGTCACTGGGATGTATGAAGCGTCTTAAATGATGTTCCCCCATCGTACAACCCCAAAAAAATCGTTATTTTTCGTCTATCTCGCTTCGTTCTCGAGATATGGAGCTTTTTACATTTTTGTCACTGGGATGGGATGTATAAAGTGTCTTAAATGATGTTCCCCCATCGTACAACCCCAAAAAAATCGTTATTTTTCGTCTATCTCGCTTCGTTCTCGAGGTATGGAGCTTGTTACTTTTTGTTTACTGGGATGAATAAAGCGTCTTAATTGGTGTTCCCCCATCGTACAACCCCAAAAAAATCGTTATTTTTCGTCTATCTCGCTTCGTTCTCGAGATATGGAGCTTTTTACATTTTGGTCACTGGGATGTAAAAAGCGTCTTAAATGATGTTCCCCCATCGTACAACCCCAAAAAAATCGTTATTTTTCGTCTATCTCGCTTCGTTCTCGAGATATGGAGCTTTTTACATTTTGGTCACTGGGATGTATAAAGCGTCTTAAAAGATGTTCCCCCATCGTACAACCCCAAAAAAATCGTTATTTTTCGTCTATCTCGCTTCGTTCTCGAGATATGGAGCTTTTTACATTTTGGTCACTGGGATGTATAAAGCGTCTTAAAAGATGTTCCCCCATCGTACAACCCCAAAAAAATCGTTATTTTTCGTCTATCTCGCTTCGTTCTCGAGATATGGAGCTTTTTACATTTCGGTCACTGGGATGTATAAAGCGTCTTAAATGATGTTCCCCCATCGTACAACCCCAAAAAAATCGTTATTTTTCGTCTATCTCGCTTCGTTCTCGAGAAATGGAGCTTTTTACATTTTGGTCACTGGGATGTATAAAGCGTCTTAAATAAAGTTCCCCTATCGTACAACCCCAAAAAAATCGTTATTTTTCGTCTATCTCGCTTCGTTCTCGAGATATGGAGCTTTTTACATTTTGGTCACTGGGATGTATAAAGTGTCTTAAATGATGTTCCCCCATCGTACAACCCCAAAAAAATCGTTATTTTTCGTCTATCTCGCTTCGTTCTCGAGATATGGAGCTTTTTACATTTCGGTCACTGGGATGTATAAAGCGTTGTAAATGATGTTCCCCCATCGTACAACCCCAATAAAATCGTTATTTTTCGTCTATCTCGCTTCGTTCTCGAGATATGGAGCTTTTTAACTTTTTGTTCACTGGGATGTATAAAGCGTCTTAAATGATGTTCCCTCATCGTACAACCCCAAAAAAATCGTTATTTTTCGTCTATCTCGCTTCGTTCTCGAGATATGGAGCTTTTTACATTTTGGTCACTGGGATGTATGAAGCGTCTTAAATGATCGTTATTTTTCGTCTATCTCGCTTCGTTCTCGAGATATGGAGCTTTTTACATTTTGGTCACTGGGATGTATAAAGCGTTTTAATTGATGTTCCCCCATCGTACAACCCCAAAAAAATCGTTATTTTTCGTCTATCTCGCTTCGTTCTCGAGATATGGAGCTTTTTACATTTTGGTCACTGGGATGTAAAAAGCGTCTTAAATGATGTTCCCCCATCGTACAACCCCAAAAAAATCGTTATTTTTCGTCTATCTCGCTTCGTTCTCGAGATATGGAGCTTTTTACATTTTGGTCACTGGGATGTATAAAGCGTCTTAAATGATGTTCCCCCATCGTACAAACCCAAAAAAATCGTTATTTTTCGTCTATCTCGCTTCGTTCTCGAGATATGGAGCTTTTTACATTTTTGTCACTGGGATGTATAAAGCGTCTTAAATAAAGTTCCCCCATCGTACAACGCCAAAAAAATCGTTATTTTTTGTCTATCTCGCTTCGTTCTCGAGATATGGAGCTTTTTACATTTTTGTCACTGGGATGTATAAAGTGTCTTAAAAGATGTTCCCCCATCGTACAACCCCAAAAAAATCGTTATTTTTTGTCTATCTCGCTTCGTTCTCGAGATATGGAGCTTTTTACATTTTGGTCACTGGGATGTATAAAGCGTCTTAAATGATGTTCCCCCATCGTACAACCCCAAAAAAATCGTTATTTTTCGTCTATCTCGCTTCGTTCTCGAGATATGGAGCTTTTTACATTTTTGTCACTGGTATGTATAAAGTGTCTTATATGAAGTTTTTCCCCATCGTACAACCCCAAAAAATCGTTATTTTTCGTCTATCTCGCTTCGTTCTCGAGATATGGAGCTTTTTACATTTCGGTCACTGGGATGTATAAAGCGTCTTAAATGATGTTCCCCCATCGTACAACCCCAAAAAAATCGTTATTTTTCGTCTATCTCTCTTCGTTCTCGAGATATGGAGCTTTTTACATTTTTGTCACTGGGATGTATAAAGTGTCTTAAATGATGTTCCCCCATCGTACAACCCCAAAAAAATCGTTATTTTTCGTCTATCTCGCTTCGTTCTCGAGATATGGAGCTCGTTACTTTTTGTTTACTGGGATGTATAAAGCGTCTTAATTGGTGTTCCCCCATCGTACAACCCCAAAAAAATCGTTATTTTTCGTCTATCTCGCTTCGTTCTCGAGATATGGAGCTTTTTACATTTTTGTCACTGGGATGTATAAAGTGTCTTAAATGATGTTCCCCCATCGTACAACCCCAAAAAAATCGTTATTTTTCGTCTATCTCGCTTCGTTCTCGAGATATGGAGCTTTTTACATTTCGGTCACTGGGATGTATAAAGCGTCTTAAATGATGTTCCCCCATCGTACAACCCCAAAAAAATCGTTATTTTTCGTCTATCTCGCTTCGTTCTCGAGATATGGAGCTTTTTACATTTTGGTCACTGGGATGTATGAAGCGTCTTAAATGATGTTCCCCCATCGTACAACCCCAAAAAAATCGTTATTTTTCGTCTATCTCGCTTCGTTGTCGAGATATGGAGCTTTTTACATTTCGGTCACTGGAAGTATAAAGCGTTTTAAATGATGTTCCCCCATCGTACAACCCCAAAAAAATCGTTATTTTTCGTCTATCTCGCTTCGTTCTCGAGATATGGAGCTTTTTACATTTTGGTCACTGGGATGTATAAAGCGTCTTAAATGATGTTCCCCCATCGTACAACCCCAAAAAAATCGTTATTTTTCGTCTATCTCGCTTCGTTCTCGAGATATGGAGCTTTTTACCCCAAAAAAATCGTTATTTTTCGTCTATCTCGCTTCGTTCTCGAGATATGGAGCTTTTTACATTTTGGTCACTGGGATGTATGAAGCGTCTTAAATGATCGTTATTTTTCGTCTATCTCGCTTCGTTCTCGAGATATGGAGCTTTTTACATTTTGGTCACTGGGATGTATAAAGCGTTTTAATTGATGTTCCCCCATCGTACAACCCCAAAAAAATCGTTATTTTTCGTCTATCTCGCTTCGTTCTCGAGGTATGGAGCTTTTTACATTTTGGTCACTGGGATGTATAAAGCGTCTTAAATGATGTTCCCCCATCGTACAAACCCAAAAAAATCGTTATTTTTCGTCTATCTCGCTTCGTTCTCGAGATATGGAGCTTTTTACATTTTTGTCACTGGGATGTATAAAGTGTCTTAAAAGATGTTCCCCCATCGTACAACCCCAAAAAAATCGTTATTTTTTGTCTATCTCGCTTCGTTCTCGAGATATGGAGCTTTTTACATTTTGGTCACTGGGATGTATAAAGCGTCTTAAATGATGTTCCCCCATCGTACAACCCCAAAAAAATCGTTATTTTTCGTCTATCTCGCTTCGTTCTCGAGATATGGAGCTTTTTACATTTTTGTCACTGGTATGTATAAAGTGTCTTATATGAAGTTTTTCCAGATCGTACAACCCCAAAAATTCGTTATTTTTCGTCTATCTCGCTTCGTTCTCGAGATATGGAGCTTTTTACATTTCGGTCACTGGGATGTATAAAGCGTCTTAAATGATGTTCCCCCATCGTACAACCCCAAAAAAATCGTTATTTTTCGTCTATCTCGCTTCGTTCTCGAGATATGGAGCTTTTTACATTTTTGTCACTGGGATGTATAAAGTGTCTTAAATGATGTTCCCCCATCGTACAACCCCAAAAAAATCGTTATTTTTCGTCTATCTCGCTTCGTTCTCGAGATATGGAGCTTGTTACTTTTTGTTTACTGGGATGTATAAAGCGTCTTAATTGGTGTTCCCCCATCGTACAACCCCAAAAAAATCGTTATTTTTCGTCTATCTCGCTTCGTTCTCGAGATATGGAGCTTTTTACATTTTTGTCACTGGGATGTATAAAGTGTCTTAAATGATGTTCCCCCATCGTACAACCCCAAAAAAATCGTTATTTTTCGTCTATCTCGCTTCGTTCTCGAGATATGGAGCTTTTTACATTTCGGTCACTGGGATGTATAAAGCGTCTTAAATGATGTTCCCCCATCGTACAACCCCAAAAAAATCGTTATTTTTCGTCTATCTCGCTTCGTTCTCGAGATATGGAGCTTTTTACATTTTTGTCACTGGGATGTATAAAGTGTCTTAAATGATGTTCCCCCATCGTACAACCTCAAAAAAATCGTTATTTTTCGTCTATCTCGCTTCGTTCTCGAGATATGGAGCTTTTTACATTTCGGTCACTGGGATGTATAAAGCGTTTTAAATAAAGTTCCCCCATCGTACAACCCCAAAAAAATCGTTATTTTTCGTCTATCTCGCTTCGTTCTCGAGGTATGGAGCTTGTTACTTTTTGTTTACTGGGATGAATAAAGCGTCTTAATTGGTGTTCCCCCATCGTACAACCCCAAAAAAATCGTTATTTTTCGTCTATCTCGCTTCGTTCTCGAGATATGGAGCTTTTTACATTTTTGTCACTGGGATGCATAAAGTGTCTTAAACGATGTTTCCCCATCGTACAACCCCAAAAAAATCGTTATTTTTCGTCTATCTCGCTTCGTTCTCGAGATATGGAGCTTTTTACATTTTTGTCACTGGGATGTATAAAGTGTCTTAAATGATGTTCCCCCATCGTACAACCCCAAAAAAATCGTTATTTTTCGTCTATCTCGCTTCGTTCTCGAGATATGGAGCTTTTTACATTTCGGTCACTGGGATGTATAAAGCGTCTTAAATGATGTTCCCCCATCGTACAACCTCAAAAAAATCGTTATTTTTCGTCTATCTCGCTTCGTTCTCGAGATATGGAGCTTTTTACATTTTTGTCACTGGGATGTATAAAGTGTCTTAAATGATGTTCCCCCATCGTACAACCTCAAAAAAATCGTTATTTTTCGTCTATCTCGCTTCGTTCTCGAGATATGGAGCTTTTTACATTTCGGTCACTGGGATGTATAAAGCGTTTTAAATAAAGTTCCCCCATCGTACAACCCCAAAAAAATCGTTATTTTTCGTCTATCTCGCTTCGTTCTCGAGGTATGGAGCTTGTTACTTTTTGTTTACTGGGATGAATAAAGCGTCTTAATTGGTGTTCCCCCATCGTACAACCCCAAAAAAATCGTTATTTTTCGTCTATCTCGCTTCGTTCTCGAGATATGGAGCTTTTTACATTTTTGTCACTGGGATGCATAAATATATCTCGCTTCGTTCTCGAGATATGGAGCTTTTTACATTTTTGTCACTGGGATGTATAAAGTGTCTTAAATGATGTTCCCCCATCGTACAACCCCAAAAAAATCGTTATTTTTCGTCTATCTCGCTTCGTTCTCGAGATATGGAGCTTTTTACATTTTTGTCACTGGGATGTATAAAGTGTCTTAAATGATGTTCCCCCATCGTACAACCCCAAAAAAATCGTTATTTTTCGTCTATCTCGCTTCGTTCTCGAGATATGGAGCTTTTTACATTTTTGTCACTGGGATGTATAAAGTGTCTTAAATGATGTTCCGCCATCGTACAACCCCAAAAAAATCGTTATTTTTCGTCTATCTCGCTTCGTTCTCGAGATATGGAGCTTGTTACTTTTTGGTCACTGGGATGTATAAAGCGTCTTAAATGGTGTTCCCCCATCGTACAACCCCAAAAAAATCGTTATTTTTCGTCTATCTCGCTTCGTTCTCGAGATATGGAGCTTTTTACATTTTTGTCACTGGGATGTATAAAGTGTCTTAAATGATGTTCCCCCATCGTACAACCCCAAAAAAATCGTTATTTTTCGTCTATCTCGCTGCGTTCTCGAGATATGGAGCTTTTTACATTTTGGTCACTGGGATGTATAAAGCGTTTTAAACGATGTTCCCCCATCGTACAACCCCAAAAAAATCGTTATTTTTCGTCTATCTCGCTTCGTTCTCGAGATATGGAGCTTTTTACATTTTGGTCACTGGGATGTATGAAGCGTCTCAAATAAAGTTCCCCCATCGTACAACCCCAAAAAAATCGTTATTTTTCGTCTATCTCGCTTCGTTCTCGAGATATGGAGCTTTTTACATTTTGGTCACTGGGATGTATAAAGCGTCTTAAATGATGTTCCCCCATCGTACAACCCCAAAAAAATCGTTATTTTTCGTCTATCTCGCTTCGTTCTCGAGATATGGAGCTTTTTACATTTTGGTCACTGGGATGTATGAAGCGTCTCAAATAAAGTTCCCCCATCGTACAACCCCAAAAAAATCGTTATTTTTCGTCTATCTCGCTTCGTTCTCGAGATATGGAGCTTTTTACATTTTGGTCACTGGGATGTATAAAGCGTTTTAAACGATGTTCCCCCATCGTACAACCCCAAAAAAATCGTTATTTTTCGTCTATCTCGCTTCGTTCTCGAGATATGGAGCTTTTTACATTTTTGTCACTGGGATGTATAAAGTGTCTTAAATGATGTTCCGCCATCGTACAACCCCAAAAAAATCGTTATTTTTCGTCTATCTCGCTTCGTTCTCGAGATATAGAGCTTGTTACTTTTTGGTCACTGGGATGTATAAAGCGTCTTAAATGGTGTTCCCCCATCGTACAACCCCAAAAAAATCGTTATTTTTCGTCTATCTCGCTTCGTTCTCGAGATATGGAGCTTTTTACATTTTTGTCACTGGGATGTATAAAGTGTCTTAAATGATGTTCCCCCATCGTACAACCCCAAAAAAATCGTTATTTTTCGTCTATCTCGCTGCGTTCTCGAGATATGGAGCTTTTTACATTTTGGTCACTGGGATGTATAAAGCGTTTTAAATGATGTTCCCCCATCGTACAACCCCAAAAAAATCGTTATTTTTCGTCTATCTCGCTACGTTCTCGAGATATGGAGCTTTTTACATTTTGGTCACTGGGATGTATAAAGCGTCTTAAATGATGTTCCCCCATCGTACAACCCCAAAAAAATCGTTATTTTTCGTCTATCTCGCTTCGTTCTCGAGATATGGAGCTTTTTACATTTTGGTCACTGGGATGTATGAAGCGTCTCAAATAAAGTTCCCCCATCGTACAACCCCAAAAAAATCGTTATTTTTCGTCTATCTCGCTTCGTTCTCGAGATATGGAGCTTTTTACATTTTGGTCACTGGGATGTATAAAGCGTTTTAAACGATGTTCCCCCATCGTACAACCCCAAAAAAATCGTTATTTTTCGTCTATCTCGCTTCGTTCTCGAGATATGGAGCTTTTTATATTTTGGTCACTGGGATGTATAAAGCGTCTTAAATGGTGTTCCCCCATCGTACAACCCCAAAAAAATCGTTATTTTTCGTCTATCTCGCTTCGTTCTCGAGATATGGAGCTTGTTACTTTTTGGTCACTGGGATGTATAAAGCGTCTTAAATGGTGTTCCCCCATCGTACAACCCCAAAAAAATCGTTATTTTTCGTCTATCTCGCTTCGTTCTCGAGATATGGAGCTTTTTACATTTTTGTCACTGGGATGTATAAAGCGTCTTAAATAAAGTTCCCCCATCGTACAACGCCAAAAAAATCGTTATTTTTTGTCTATCTCGCTTCGTTCTCGAGATATGGAGCTTTTTACATTTTGGTCACTGGGATGTATAAAGCGTTTTAAACGATGTTCCCCCATCGTACAACCCCAAAAAAATCGTTATTTTTCGTCTATCTCGCTTCGTTCTCGAGATATGGAGCTTTTTACATTTTGGTCACTGGGATGTATAAAGCGTCTTAAATGGTGTTCCCCCATTGTACAACCCCAAAAAAATCGTTATTTTTCGTCTATCTCGCTTCGTTCTCGAGATATGGAGCTTGTTACTTTTTGGTCACTGGGATGTATAAAGCGTCTTAAATGGTGTTCCCCCATCGTACAACCCCAAAAAAATCGTTATTTTTCGTCTATCTCGCTTCGTTTTCGAGATATGGAGCTTTTTACATTTTTGTCACTGGGATGTATATGATGTTCCCCCATCGTACAACCCCAAAAAAATCGTTATTTTTCGTCTATCTCGCTTCGTTCTCGAGATATGGAGCTTTTTACAATTTTGTCACTGGGATGTATAAGGTGTCTCAAATAAAGTTCCCCCATCGTACAACCCCAAAAAAATCGTTATTTTTCGTCTATCTCGCTTCGTTCTCGAGATATGGAGCTTTTTACATTTTTGTCACTGGGATGTATAAAGTGTCTTAAATGATGTTCCCCCATCGTACAACCCCAAAAAAATCGTTATTTTTCGTCTATCTCGCTTCGTTCTCGAGATATGGAGCTTTTTACATTTTTGTCACTGGGATATATGAAGTGTCTTAAATGATGTTCCCCCATCGTACAACCCCAAAAAATCGTTATTTTTCGTCTATCTCGCTTCGTTCTCGAGATATGGAGCTTTTTACATTTTGGTCACTGGGATGTATAAAGCATCTTAAATGATGTTCCCCCATCGTACAACCCCAAAAAAATCGTTATTTTTCGTCTATCTCGCTTCGTTCTCGAGATATGGAGCTTTTTACATTTTGGTCACTGGGATGTATAAAGCGTCTTAAATGATGTTCCCCCATCGTACAACCCCAAAAAAATCGTTATTTTTCGTCTATCTCGCTTCGTTCTCGAGATATGGAGCTTTTTACATTTTTGTCACTGGGATGTATGAAGCGTCTTAAATAAAGTTCCCCCATCGTACAACCCCAAAAAAATCGTTATTTTTCGTCTATCTCGCTTCGTTCTCGAGATATGGAGCTTTTTACATTTTTGTCACTGGGATGTATGAAGCGTCTCAAATAAAGTTCCCCCATCGTACAACCCCATTTTACATTTTGGTCACTGGGATGTATAAAGCGTTTTAAATGATGTTCCCCCATCGTATAACCCCAAAAAAATCGTTATTTTTCGTCTATCTCGCTTCGTTCTCGAGATATGGAGCTTTTTACATTTTTGTCACTGGGATGTATGAAGCGTCTTAAATAAAGTTCCCCCATCGTACAACCCCAAAAAAATCGTAATTTTTGTCTATCTCGCTTCGTTCTCGAGATATGGAGCTTTTTACATTTTTGTCACTGGGATGTATAAAGTGTATTAAATGATGTTCCCCCATCGTACAACCCCAAAAAAATCGTTATTTTTCGTCTATCTCGCTTCGTTCTCGAGATATGGAGCTTTTTACATTTTGGTCACTGGGATGTATAAAGTGTCTTAAATGATTTTCGCCCATCGTACAACCCCAAAAAAAATCGTTGTTTTTCGTCTATTTCGCTTCGTTCTCGAGATATGGAGCTTTTTACATTTTGGTCACTGGGATGTATAAAGCGTCTTAACTAAAGTTCCCCCATCGTACAACCCCAAAAAAATCGTTATTTTTCGTCTATCTCGCTTCGTTTTCGAGATATGGAGCTTTTTACATTTTGGTCACTGTAGATTCCACTTCCTGGTTCGCTGGTTCTCCCTTTGCTGGTTTTTGAGCCATCGGTGTAGAAGTGCATTGTTTCATTTTCCAAAAGAGTATTATTTTCCCAAGCTTTCTTTGAAGGTGTGGTTAGATTCGGTAGGAATCTAAAGTTACTTAGAATGGTATAGTGCAGTCAATGAAGCGAAAAATAGGGCCTTACCTCCGAATTTTTTTACTGTGAACCGATTTGCATGAAATTTTGGAATTAGGCTCATCTTACCCTTAACTTCAAAAGTGAAAATGATTTGAACACCGCAACCACCCTGGGGGTGGTTGCCACGCCTTCTCGGGGGTGAATTTTTTTTTTTCAAAATAACCTCGGATATCGATAGAAGGCCTAATTTTAAGCAAAAAATCAAATATAAAGTTTTTCATTAAGTCCAATACTTTTCGAGTTATTGACAATTAAATAAGCGAGCTGTAGTGCAAATAAGGGGAGCATTTAATGTTTTTTTCTTTTAAATCAATTAGTTTTTGGACCATAACTCCTTCAATTTTCATGCTATCACAACTTATAAAAAACCATTGTAAAGGTAATTGAGAGAGCTACAACATCCTTTATTGCAATATGTAGTAAACAACCTTTTGCTAAAACGGTGAAGGGTTAAAAGACTTAAGAGAGGCGGCGATTGCGCTGCCACGCGCTCTTTAAACAATCATATCTCCGTCAATTTTTGTCTGACAGAAGAAACTAAGAAACCAAATTGTTTGTCAAAAAAATACCTAAATTTTTCCTTAACACTTTTATACGTATCTGTCGTCATTTTTGAGATATTATGAATAAAAGTGGGTTTTTTTTAAATTTGAAAATTTTTTGTTTTTTTTTTAAATCGTGACTTTTTTGAAAAATATGTGTCCTGAAGCAGCCAAACTGATACTATCTATCAAACTCTTCATAACAAACTTAATTTTAGGCGGAATACGATTAAATTTAATTTTGTTGGAAATGGCACTTATGGAACCCATTGATTTAAAAGAAAAAAACGTTAGATGCTCCCCTTATTTGCACTACAGCTCACTTATTTTACATGCAAAAGACTTTAAATAGTGCTCATTTTAAAGCTTATTTCAAGCACTACAAATTATCTCTCTATATTAGAATGCATAAAATGCATCTGCTCGCCGCTAGATGGCATTGAACATATCGATTAAATTTCAGACAAAACAAAAAATTACTTTGATCTTTAATATCTAGCTTAATATTGCACTTAGAATACATTAAAAAAAAAACAAATTGTTAATTGATTTATCTGCTACAATTTTGTTTTTTATAAAATTTTCGATAAAACGTATAGTTTTGGAGATATTTGCAATAAATAGATGAAAAACGTGAAAAAATTGCGAATTTTCAATTGCCAATAACTCGAAAAGTATTGGACTTAATGAGAAACTTTATATTTGTTTTTTTGCTTAAAATTAGGCCTTTTATCCATATCCGAGGTTATTTTAAGAAAAAAAAAAATTCACCCCCGAGAAGGGGTGGCAACCACCCCCAGGGCGGTTGCGGGGTTTAATTCATTTTCACTTTTGAAGTTAAGGATAAGATGAGCATAATTCCAAAATTTCATGCAAATCGGTTCACAGTAAAAAAATTCGGACCTAAAATGCTTCATTGACTGCACTAGTAGTGGGACCGATTTGATTATTGGTCCACTGTGATATAGCTCTGAGTCGAGTAGCTCAGCTAGCTGCGACTTGTTTGCTGAAGATATCCAGGGGTGTGAGATCTATAAGAAAACCTCTTCGAAATATCGGCGCGGAGGAGATTCTATCTGGACCAGTAATTTAGGTATATTTAGGTACTTATGTCTGATCCTAAAAAAAGGAAAAAAAAGGTTGCATATACGATCTTGCCTGCTGTAACAATCTAATAGGTACTTACTATCCGGTGTTGGATCAGTCCACTATCGACAAAATTTTACCATTACCGCAGATCTAGGAAAAAATTGCGAGTTCAATGCACCATCTTTCTAATCTTTTGAAAACCAGATATGAAAATGTTGACCGATACGAACTGTACAGAGACATGTCTAACTTTGGAATCCTTGCAAAGCTCGTATAACTATGCAGGATGACTTCTTAGAGTTTATGCTTCTCCGTCAAAACTTTGAAAGAACTTTCCGAGACCTTTAATGACAAAAAGGCTTCTGATAAAGCCATAAACTGTTGAGCAATTTCTTCCACATCAGAATTGAAAAGATTGTGCAATAATCAAACGTCAACACCGTCAATCATCCAAAAGCCTGTACAGTTAATCGCTGACGTAGACGATATTAACGTAATGGGAATAAGCAAGCGGGATGTTATATAGGTGCGTTTGCAAGCCGAAGCACAAAAATGGGTTTGCTGATCGATGAGGGCAAAACGAAGTTTTTATAAACTGTCGCCAAACAAGACAGAGAAAATAGGAAGAGGTAACTTCGAGGTAGTGCAGGACTTTATCTATCTAGGATCCACTATAGAGACGGAAAACAACATCAATGTGGAGATCGAACGGAAAACTACTTTTGCCAACAGTTGCTTCCTTGAGTCTGGGAGCCCCTGCCCTTATCATCCCAGTTCTGATTTACGGTGTGGAAGCATGGGCCCTTATCGAAAGTGGATGAGGAAACCCTTGGTCGTTTCGAAAGAAAAATTCTTCGAATGATCTTTGGTCTCGTATGCGAAGACAATGTGTGGAGAATAAGATACAACAACGAGCTGTATGAGCTGTACCGCGACATGGGCATAGTCAGAAGAGTAAGCTTTGGCTCGAAATCGCGGAAAGAGAACACCTCGTGTTAGGTTGCGCAATAAAGTGGAAGATGACATCAAGCGACTTAGAGTGCGAGACTTGAAAAGACCGCGTCCGAAACCGGCATTGTTGGCGCAAGATGTTAGATGTGGCCCAGGTGCACCTAAGTTAAGAATGATTGACATATATTAAGACAGGAAATTAAACCTCGTCTGATCTCAACGGCATAACATGCCTATACAATAGGTAAATCGGTGGAAGCTGCACACAACTCTCTGGTCTGCACCATTGAAAAATCCCTGCACTACGAAGAATGTATTCTTGTCGCATTCCCAGACATAGAAGATGCATTTAACAATGTTAACAATACAGCAATCACTAATGCTCTTTAAGGGCTGCTCATAGAATTCAACATCAAGAACATGATAACAACAATGCTCAGCAGCAGAATCATTAGTTCCGAATTGGGGAACTACAAAACAAGCAGAATGGTCAATAGGGGAACCCCGCAGGGAGGAGTTCTATCTCCCCTACGGTGGAACCTGGTCGTTAACAAATTGTAAATCAACCTAGAAGACGAAAGTTTCAAAACCATAGACTATGTCTATGTAGGTTGTTGTCTGAACATCAATCCACACAAAACGGAATTAGTTCTCATTATAAAATTCCGGACTTCAACGGACCCCCAACTAAGGGGGTATCTCTTATGCTGTCAAATCAGGCTAAATATCTAGGTCTCATTTTTGACAAGAAACTGACCTAGAAAACCAATATTGAGGAAAGAGTTAATGAAGCCAACGTGGCACTCTTCTCTTGTAAAAAAGCCATTGGTGGGAAATGGGGTTTCTCCCCCAAATCAACCATTGGCTGTTTACCTCGGTAATTAGACTGATACCCACTTACGGGGTGATAGTCTGGTGGACCACACTAGACAAGATGATCAACTACAACAAGCAGACCAAAGTCCAAAAAGGGGCTAGTTTGTGTGTTAGTGGCGCACTGAGGACAACTCCATCGGACGCCCTCAATGTACTACTACACCGAAAGAAAAACCTTGGTAAGCTGGCATTTTCATTTTATTTATTTAAATGCTACAATTTTCATTGCTCAAATCAACAACGTCATTTTCAATTTCATTGTTAACCAACAACGGTTGTGATACTAGAAACATACATGTCCATGATACTTGAACAACGTTTGTGTTTCGTCAACAATTCTGAATTATTGGTAAAATATGAACATTGTTGATCAAGTATGTTCGTGAGAATTCAGCCACGTTTTTATTATTTGCTCAACAATTTTAATGTAAAATTTCTATGATAAATGCCTGAATTGAAGTTTGGCCTATGCATTTGATAGGTCAAACTTCAACTCAGGCATTTATCATTGAAATTTTACATTAAAACTGTTGAGCAAATAAAAACGTGGCTGAACTCTCACGAACATACTTGATCAACATTAAAGAATAATATTATCCCTTAAGATAAAATGGTCACGAAACTTATCATATTGAATTGAAGCTCCGTTATGCGACTACTCGTTTTCTGTGGGCTTAAGTATGAAAAATATTGGAATTCAAAATGTTACTGATACTTTAACTATTCTTTATTGATTAAAGAAGGATGAACATTGTTGATCAAACATATTGGTGATAGTTCAACAGTGTATTTGGTATTTCAATCACAAACGTGATGGTTTTTGTAATTTCAGCCTTAATAATTGTAAGTTAAATATGTTTGTTGTTGATCAAGTATGAAATCAACAATCACGTTGTTGGTTAAAAATTAGAACATATTCAAATCAACTACGAACATACTTAATTTAAACATTTTTATGATACTTACCTGAAAAAAAATTGATCACGCAGCGTACTTGATTTGAAAATGCGTTCTTATTTAATTTCATCACGAAACTTGGTTAATTTCACAACTTTAAATGAATTGTTGATTAACAATGAAACATGTTTAAATCAACCAAATTTTTTTCTTTCGGTGTTCTACCTATCCTATTCTTCTGGGCTCTTCTCGATTAGATGGAAAACTGCATTTGTTCAGCCCGTCCCCAAAGAAGGCGAATCTTCCTCTCCTTTCAATAACCGCCCAATTGCACAAGCGTCCCTTCTTTTCAAGGCCAAGGAAACCTTTATAAACCGTCAACTCATGAAATATCCTGAAGAACGAAAGCTTTTTAATGACCGTCAGTACGGCTTTCGTAGCAAACGATTCAATGGTGATTTGATGGCATATCTCACCGAAAAGTGGAACCAATATTTACATTGTTTTGGAGAAAGTTAGATTATTGAGCCTGATATTCATAAGGCCTTTGATAGAGTTTGGCATCATGTTTTTTTTTATCGAAAATGCGTGCTTTTGGCTCTTCTTCGTTGCATTAGAAACTACCTTTCCAACCGTTCAATACAAGTTGTAACTCTGAATTCTGACCTTGACAGCGTTGTTACATATGGCCACATACACTGCCAAACACTAGGATGAGGCCACAAATTTTGCAATCGATTTTCGCTTTTTATAACTGGTGGGAGTTTTGTAACCGGAAAAGTTTATTACCAGTTCATGGGAACGTTTTTTCAAATAACAAATTCAGAAAATTAAAGGGTTTATTCGAAACGGCCGTTGGAATTTTCCAAAATCATTTAATAAATAAAATACTGAAAATAGGTATAAGAAGGTGCTCCAAAAGGATGAGCCCAAATGCAAAATTTTAGAAAAAAACAAAAAAATGAGTGGAATGTTTACATTTTATGGTTTAATAATATTTATTAATAACGTTTTTTTACATTAGTAATGAGTATGTCCGCCATTTTTGCATAATATAACCTCTATTAGACGGTTTGGAATAGAATCATACAGTTTTTTTGAATAATCATATGTAAATTTGGGCACTACGAATATCATCAATGAAGTTGTCCTTGTCTTCAAATTGTCTGCCACTTTCATAAACTTTACGAGAAAACATGACCAAACGTTTACAATAACTTTCTGTCTGATAAATATGGCGGCTATGACAAAAGTTCCACGTCTTCTGATTGAATCCCGCTTCTGACAGCCCTGCTAGTTTGGATTGGGGCGTTATCCTGTTGAAAAATCCAAGTCAGAGGTTCAAAAATGTTTTTAACTTTTGTAAATGACCGTTCCAGCAAAGATTTGTTGCTATTTTCGTTCATAGTTGTGGACAAAAACTCCAACTCCAATCCTACTATTCGTGCCATAGTAGGTAATAGCTCCCAACACCAATACACTTGATGTACGGCTATGATGTCTTGTCAAAATAAGCTCATTGCTTCTAATATCATGGAAATAAAAGTTGTAACCATCAGGACCGTCAAGGTTAAACTTTTTTTCAACCAAAAAGACAACGAATTTAGATTCACTGCTATAATCAACATGCTAATCAACATAGTTTTGTGCACCAGCAAGATAATTGTTTACAAATGTCTTGCTCCTGTCAAGTCTCCTTGCTATTTCACGGCCTGAGAGTCCTTTTTCCTTGAAAACATCTATTTTGGCTCTTTCTGTCGCTGTCAAAGTATTTCCGGAACCCATGTGTGCTTCAAACTAAATAAAACGGTTATTTTTAACACTCTCCAAGATATTCCATACAATAATTCGTACATGCGCACTCCTGCACGGAAAAATTCGCAATGGCCTCATCTTATACCTATTTTTATTTTCAGTAGTTCATTAATTGATCTTCGAAAATTCCAACGGTCGTTTCGAAATAACCCTTTAATTTTATGAATTTTCTGTGGGAAAATACGTACCTTTTAACTGGTAGTAAACTTTTCCGGGTACAAAACTTCCACCACGTATAAAAAGCGAAAATCGATCTCAGAATTTGTGGCCTCATCCTAGTGTTTGGCAGATGGCAGTGTATATTAAGTCCTCAAAAATACTGCAATATGCATTTGTTTTTTGAGGCGATGCAGGAAACTTTTCACCCCTCTGATAAGGCTACAATTTATAAAGCCTACCTCAGCGCCTTCCTCAGCAAACACTGAGCGTTCAAAAGAACCAATCAGTGCTATCAGCAAAAAATAATACAGTGGGAAAAGTCGGCAAAAGTTAAACACATCTTTGAGAATCCAGGTGAACGTCACTAAGCTCACTTCCAACAAACTAAAGCTTGAGCTCAAGAGCCTCACCAAAATTTCAATCGCCCGTACAGCTTCATACGTGCTTGGAATCCTATTACCATTACACGGCCAATTGAAGTCCCAAAAACATCCAGCTATGTATAGATAGATAGATAGATAGATTCTTTATTTCATTAAAATTTGTGGTAACTAGTTTTCCTTAGAATAAGGACATGACTGTACTGTCGTCTGCCTGAAGTTCCAGTTGATTTCAAAACAAAGAAGAGTACAAAAGTGCAAGGCTTTATAGATAATACCCAGCCATTTAGTAAGCGTCGTCTGTTCCCAATTTCCTACTCTTCAACAACGTCAGCATCAAAATATCTGCCTTATTCATCGTTACAACATGCGTAGCTAAAGAAAACAATATCATCTCAAGAACACTTTCCCGGAGACCCACAACGTAACTTGCTATCAAAACGCTTGGAGTAAATACTCAGCTAATATTTTTAATACTAACGCGTTGTCTCTGAAAAATCTTCAAAATGTCTAATATTTATAATAAGAAAATATTTAAATATTTTAAAATTTAACGGAAAAGTCAAAGACAGCAATAAAAAGTTTTCCAACTCCTCTAAACGTTTCAAAAGAGGATTTAGAAATTGAATATATGTACTTCTTTTGTAAAATTTTCAAACATCAACCCCATTAGCCAACTTACCTGCAACACCTTGGTAAGGCTTTCCCGATACAACAACGAAAACCAAAAGTCCCTTGAGTTTATTTCTTACATTTATTTACACCAACAACACAAAACAAATTCACCCCTCTTAGAATATAATTTACAATTTACAACACTTTACAACGACCAAACTCATCTCAGTGTTTACACTTTGTCTTAACTCTAATTTCGATAACATTTTGAATCTTAAATGATATGATTTGAAACTCTTTTTCCCACTTTGTTCAACTTGCGTCCAAGGCAAGTAGGCAAAATATCGATATTTTTTTTCCAATCGAGCTCTCAATAAACAAAAACAAGCAAAAAAAAATAGAGGCACTCCAACCCCCAAGCGGACTAAGTGTCAGCCGAAAGGAAGGAGAAATCATTGTGTTTTTATCTATTTCCTTTTCTTTTTTCAATTGTTTCCATAACATCGCCGATGGTTTTGATTGCACTCAATTTGCTTTACTCAGTACAGCTTTGCACACCATAAAGCAAATCGTCCAATTTCAATTTCGACTTAATGTCGGTCGGAGCACCGTGTCCGGGCCTTCCCCAAAACGTATCGAATGTTTCAAAATGCTTACTGCACAAGTCTCTTTCGATTTGCCGAGACATTGAAACGCTGCGATGTTTTTGTGACATTTGCTTATTCAATTCATTCAAATATTTTAGATCTTCACTGGTCCATCTGTAGGGTTGTGGTGGTGGTAGGGTTGGGGCGTTTATGAAATGATTTTTGGTTTTAGAATAAAAATATACAGTGGTGGTATTGGAAGGTATGTGTCTTTTTTTTTTTTTTTTGAATGACAGGAAGTGCCTTTTTTAATCAAATTGCTTATCGGATATGCAAGGTGAATTTTTTCAAGCAACATTTAGTATTGGGATTGGGAGCGTACCTATTGTCGGATGGAGTCCGTTTCGTGACATCCGTGCTAGATAGGCTAATTGGACGTACCTCGGCTCTTCGCCGAGCTAAAAGTGGAACTAATTCTACACCGCCACCTTCGCCGCATGTGTCTGGTGCCATGGTACAGTGGCGAGAAAATCGTGGGCATATCGTCACTTTTGCATCGCTCTTGTTCCCTTTTCGATTGTGACGCGTTTTTTCGTCCTTTTTCAAAGGGGACATCTTAGTGGGACTACCGCCTTTGCCGGGACACTTGCAAGTACAGAGGCTACAGCATTTGTCCACCTTTTTCGTTTGACGCTTCTTGAAGGTTAGCTTCTCAGCTGGTGTCACTGGGTTATCTTGATCGAGCTCCTTGAGCATTTCTTTATTGGTCCAGCCCTGTCAATGTGATAAAAAAAAGAAAATGTCATAAATATTCAACTTCCTCTTTCTGCAACATCGACATACCAAGGACCTCATAAACGAACTATCCCTTGCTTTGGGACTTCGACAAGGCTTACCGCCACCTGGTGCAGGTTTTGACGTCGGCCAATTCTGTGCAGCATTCTAAAACAAATAAATCACTAGTTAATAGCTCATGCATAAAAAACAAACCTCTTTTTTTACCGCTTTGTCTCGATGCCTTCTGGTTGCTTGCAACGAAGGACACTCGTCCTTTTTGCTAACAACTATCTTGTCTAAGGTTTGCTTTCCCTTGGGAAGAGATTTATAACACACTTCAATGTCCACATGACCTTTATCTCGAAATGTCATCGCTGGGTGATCCTTCAATGTTATTTGTAAGCCATCTGATGCACAGTGAACCTTCTCGCCCGACAAGGGTGTAGTCGCTACGATTGCGTATTTTTTTGCCGCCTCACAATTGGAGTTGTCAGCAATTTCGGTCACGGTCATACCGTGACATTTTCTTCGTTTTCCTGGTGAAAAGTAATTGCTATACCGACGACAAGGTAACAAAACTGAAGAGCTTCGGTTCAGGTGCAATGCGCTCTGCAAATAGGAGAACACAGAGAAGAAACGTGTAATGGGGATTTCTTAATTGCCATCACTGCATGAGGGCTAATGTCTGTGGCTGTGTATGTGATTGTGTGGTATGTGTGTGATTAATATTGAATAATTTACAATTGATGGGGTTGAGTGCAATCCGATTGAAGAAATGTCTCTTCTCCGTACGTCTACGTTGGGCGCTCCACCCCCAGGACGTCCCCAAGGGCAGTGTTTTACAAACATGTCGTAGTACTGCAAAAAAAGAAAAGAAATTTATTTCAATCATGATGCTGGGGGATTCACTGGAAAATGGTTAAATAACAAGCGTTAGACAGGGTGTAGATAATTGAAAGAAATCAATTGCATTGTCCGGAGCAACAGCAAAACAAGTGTCTTGATGGTGATTGCAAAATCAATTCGTTTTCTTGACATTGGTGAGTAGATTTTCCAGCACCTTTGGAAGGGTGAATAAGAAAATACACAAGAAATCCTCGGAACGATTAATTGAATAAATTAATCAATCCCACTGACCTAGTCAACCAGAAATACAAAATCACGTCGTCACAAATTTTTAGAGTCAGTGGTCGCTGTTTCTTGTTGTGTAGATCAAACCTTCGCAGGTATAACCATCAACACAAGGCAAAATAAATGACTTAATGAAAAGTGTGGCCCAAAAGAACTCGGGGAGCTTCGGAGTCTATAGTGCATTTCTCTCAACCATACCTTGTGAGGAATGGAGGAGACCTACAATTCCTTCCCAATCTGAGCTAAGGGAGAAAATGCTTTTTATGGAAGTGCAATTAGTCTCAAGGACATTCAAATTACTAGTAAATGGTGAAGCCTATAGAAAATATTGGATCTATCTAAAATCAACGTAAAATTTACTACTAAAATCGTACACCGAGAACGCACTTTTTTACTTGCGATTTTATAGGTATCGAATATAGATAATCGAATTCCAATCGAACAATGCAAGTTTTGCAATGAAATGACGGTATCTTTACGATGATACTAATTTTTCTCGAAACAACTCTAATGATTTCGATAAAATTTTGTGTGAAGGATGAGTTTCAGATTGTCTTTCTCATGATAAAAAAAAAATTGGAAAGTCTAAGAATGGTACCCGCTACCCGCATGCCCATAGTACCGTGTTTTTTTTTTCAAACCAACCTTCTCGATAGTGGCTTTGCACGATGTTGACAAAATGTTATGTTGAAGAAGTCCTAAGTGGTTTAAAAGAGATTAGGAACCAACATTAGAAAAATTTTATTATTTAAATATTTTTAAAACTGTGTCTTTGATTATCTTAAAATTTTTTGCCGTAGCATCTTCTTGAAAGGTTTTAAGACTTGCATGTTTGATTTTCAAGAAAAATGAAAAACCGGCTTTTAATAAAACTTTTTGCTTGAAGCCTCTTAAAAATCAAACTAAAATTTTTTCAATCTTATGCGATTTAATTCAATTTTCGTAATCAATGTGCAGCCCTTTACCACAAATTATATCCGATAAAGCAAATACTAAAACCTTGAACTTACTTACTTACTTAGGTGGGCATTACAGTTCGGGGTGAACCTGGGCCTCAACCAACATCCTTCGATAACGACTTCTATTTCGGGCGAGCTCTCTCCAGTTTCGCACTCCAAGTCGGTTGAGGTCATCCTCCACTTGATTGCGCCACCTAAGACGAGGTCTTCCCCTTCCGCGATTTCCGATTTTTGCTGTCCGTGTCTACAGCGGATCCTCGGTAGACGAAGTCCTGTACTCCCTCGAAGTTATGTCTGTCTATTGTGACGTTTTGTCCAATTCGTCGGTGTTCTGTGTCCTTGTTTGATGACAGCATATACTTTGTTTTGCCCTCATTAACCATCAAACCCATTTTTGCCGCTTCTGTTTCAATACTCGCAAAAGCACCTATGACATCACGCTTTTTTCTTCCCATTACGTCAATATCGTCTGCATATGCGAGCAATTGCACAGATTTTTGAAAGATTGTTCCTCTGGTGTTGACGTTTGAGTTTCTTACAATCTGTTCAAGTATGATGTTGAAGAAATTGCATGACAGTTTATCGCCTTGCCTAAAACCTTTTTCGACATTGAAGGTCTCGGTGAGTTCTTTACCGACCTTGACGGAGCAGCGTGAATTCTCCAAAGTCATCCTGCATAGTCGTACGAGCTTTGCAGGGATGCCGAAACTAGACATGGCTCTGTACAGCTCGTCTCTGTAGATACTGTCATAAGCGGCCTTGAAATCGATAAAGAGGTGGTGAATATCGATATTATGTTCTCGGGTTTTTTCCAAGATCTGCCGTAATGTGAAAATTTGGTCTATTGTGGACTTCTCCGGTCTAAAACCACATTGATAAGGACCTATCAAGTTGTTGACGTGGGGTTTCAGACGTTCACATATTACAGCAGACAAGATCTTATAAGCGACTTTAAGGAAGCTTATCCCTCTGTAATTGGCGCAATTGTGAGGGTCTCCTTTCTTTAGGATCGGGCAAACGATACTGAGGTTCCATTCATCGGGCATGCTTTCTTCCGACCATATCATGCAAATCGGCTGGTGCATGCTCCTTTCCAACTGATCTCCAGCTGCCTTGAAAAGTTCGGCATCAAGGCCATCTGCACCTGCAGTCTTATTTGATTTAAGTTTGTATATAGCGAGCTTAACTTCTTCTAGGTCGGGAGGACGGCATTCTTGATCATCGTCCAGGCTGAATAGGGCAATCTGCCTGACAGCGGAATTTGTGTCCTCATCGACGTTAAGCAGTCTGCAGAAATGATCTTTCCAGGTCCTCAGTAGCGACTGTGACTCTATAATATTGATGTTTCCCTGCTGGTCTTTACAGGCTTGAGTTCGGGGTTTGCCACCCTGGCAGGATCTTTTTACCTTTTGGTAAAACTTCCGAGTCTCGTTCCTGTCATGGCACCTCTCTATTTCCTCAAACGAGCGCTTCTCATGCTTTTTCTTTTTCTTTTTGAGAAGTCGGTGTTCTTCCCTTCTTTTCTCTTTGTAAATCTCGTTATGCCGATCGTAAGCAGCCCTCGTTCGTGTTTGCAAAAGCATTTGTCGTGCTCTTTGCTTGGCTGCATTTGCCTGCCCACATTCTTCATCGAAAAATGGGTTTCGTTTTGGTGGCCTAGTGAAACCCAGTACCTCAGAGGCAGCGGTTCTGATGGCTTCTTGGCATTGCTGCCACTGGTCTTCGATGTTTAATGCTGGCGGCACGGGATTCAAGGATAATTGAAGGGACACTCGATTGGAAAAGGCATTAGCAATCTCTTGCGATTGTAGCTTTCCGACGTCATATCTCTTCACAGCGTTAGTTCGTGCTGGTCGTGAACAAGATATCCTCATTCGTACCTTGGCTACAACAAGGTAGTGGTCCGAGTCAAAGTTGGCCCCTCGGAAAGTTCGGACATCTAGCACACTGGAAAAGTGCCTTGCGTCGATCGCAACATGGTCAATTTGGTTGACGGTTAATTGATCTGGGGATCGCCATGTACCTTTATGAATTTTGAGATGCAGGAAGCGTGTACTACTTACAACAAGATTTAGCCACGCAGCAAAATCGATAAGCCTCAATCCGTTTTCGGAGGTTTTGTCGTGGAGGCTATGCTTACCGATTGTGTTTCCAAAGATGTCCTCCTTCCCTAGTTTTGCGTTGAAATCGCCAAGAACGATTTTCACGTCGTATCTAGGGCATTGCTCATATGTTTCTTCGAGGAGCTCGTAGAAACAGTCTTTGGAATCGTCGTCTTTCTCTTCTGGGCGCATATAAGGCTAATGTTGGCGAATTTAGCCCTGATGCGGATGGTCATTATACGCTCATTGACTGGATTTTGGCTAATCACCTTATCCCTGAGTCTACCTCTAACGACAAATCCGCACCCAAATAAACGCTTTTTCTGTTGTCTGTAGCAGTCGCCATAGTATATGTCACAGTTTTTCATCTTCTTTATGCCCGGTCCATTCCATCGCACTTCTTGGATGGCGGTTATGTCTGCTTTGCAGCAGTCCAGGGCGTCCGCTAATTCTCCAGCTGCACCTAGTCCGTTAAGAGATCTTACGTTCCAAGTGCAGATCCGGAGGTCGTTGTCCTTTTTTCGTTTGCATGGGTCGTCAACTTTTAAATCATTATCGTTATCCGAGGCTGTTCGTTGTTTCGGAACAAATTATTTGTTCCGTGGTAGGGTAGTTAGCCCTTCGCACAACCCCCAACCTGGAGGGCCAGGTCCTTTTGGATCCCTTCGGACAAAAAGGGCTGGAATATCCAGTGTCAGTACCCTGCTGCAGGGGTGTGAGTGCTGCCGTTGGCTCACCAGGAGCTCATCCGCCACCATCTCTACTTCAATACCCTGTCCTAGTATTGAAAGACCCTGAAAGACCTTTAAACCAAATATGTTGGAGTAGCTCCTTCAGGGGTTTCTGCTTTTATGGCTGCTGAAGTCCACCGTTGATTCTGTCCATCGAATTCATCCGCTGGAACATTTACACGAAAGCTCTCGTAGACCACTGAGATTCGTGCAGTCAGTCATTGTTCGCAGAGCAATTATAGTGTTGATCGATCACAATTCTTTGTTCCGGATTCCCTTATCTCAACACTCGCACTTACTAGTTTAGCAGGTCAGCTCTGGACGGAGCATCCCAGGTCCCAGTGGATACCGCTTGGAGGTATAGTAAGCACAGTTGACGTGTACTATAAGTTAAATAGTGGGAACTTTCCCGTGGAAATAGAGGGAACCGTAGAAATATGGGGATGAATTAGTTTTTATCTCACTCGGGGGTAGTGTAGCATTCTAACGGTGAAGGAATTTTTGAAATCGGTGCTGTAGTGTCAAAGTTCCCGTATACGTTCCTGCTCCCCAGGGAATATAGGGAAACGTAGGAATACGGGGATGAATTAGTTTTAATGTTACTCGGGGACAGTGTAGCATTCTAACGGTGGAAGAATTTTTGAAATCGGTGCTGCAGTGTCAAAGTTCCCATATACGTTCCTGCTCCCGTGGGAATATAGGGAACCGTAGGAATATTGGGATGAATTAGTTTTTATGTTACTCGGGGATAATGAAGCATTCTTACAGTGGAAAAATTTTTGAAATCGGTGTTATAGTTTCTAAGTTCCCGTATACGTTCCCGTTCCCGAGGGAATTTAGGGATAAATTGTAGCCTATGTGTTGTTCTGATGTATAAGCTATATTATTGCAAAGTTTAATTGAAATCCATTCAGCAGTTTTTACGTGAAAGAGGAACAAACATTCATTCACACATACAAACTTTCACGTTTATAATATTAATAGGATTTTACCTTCGTTTCTACCACTGATGCAAGTGACAAGATGTCGGTCTTACCTTGTGAACGTTTAACACGATAGGACCGTGTGATAAGCCCATAGCTAGGATATCTTCATCAGGAGAGTCTACTGGTACAGTATCTCATACCTTTATGCCAGTCCTCATAATCCTCGGCGTTTGATATCCTCTTTTGGGATATCCTTATCCTTCCGAGTCCGTTCAATACTAGAAAATCTTGCTGGCTCTTGTATATAAATTCAGTCTATTCGCCATTTTTTTCTTGGACACGCAAGATGTCTACTGACTTAATTCTCGTCATTTCTCCCAGTTCGATACTTCGATCAGTAACGCTCCCAGTGATTTGAACTTTCAACTAAAGGCTTAATTTTCACTCAATCCGCCAACAGCCCTGTGAATCAGTGTAGCTCTTACCTCAGCACCTCCGCTCGATTGAGGATCAGTACAATGCGCTGCAGTGATAGTTTCTGGCCAAGCGGAGTAGTGTCATTAATTTTTGCTAGTATTTCCGTATTGTTCGTAATTTTACAAAATTTCGAGAATTTTTTTCGCCTCATATGTTTTCTTTACACCTACAGGTACATGCTCCATTATTTTTGATACCAATTTCTCTTTCGAGAGGAATTGACAAGTCTTCCGTTAGCAAACTCAGTGCCATGAGAAAGAACTTTCTTTATAAGCCGTTGGGGACGGGTAGAGAATTTTAGGTACCTAATCTACCTTCCATTCTCTTATGGTGGATATGGTTGTGTGAAATGACTTACTTTCGAGTAAGCGATATGATCTCCCGTTTTACCTCTTACAGCGAATAGGGAGGCGCTGCAGATTATTTTCCTACCCGTTGCTTCAAATGACGCTGGTAATCGAAATATTTTCAAAAATAGATCGCTTTTCACAGGAGCTGTTGAATTTCTTGGATTGTATATGTGTTCAACAAAATTGAAAGCTGAGTGTCAGACCGATATCGCCTAGTTTTTCAATTTTGTTCTAATTTTGCCGCTTTGTCGCTCACTATGTAGCTGTGCCCTAAAGGCGCTAGCCTTAATGAAGTTTTCTAACTCGGTCTGAGAAATTAGTGTCTGAAAAATTTTTCCACAGGTCTGGGATTGGATTCTATATAATTTTAGAAGACGATTATCATCCAATTGATTATTGTTGGTTGCATTGCCAAAACATTGTTTTAAGTAACTTCGCCTTCAGCGATTGACAGACAGCTGTAAGCGGTAGTAACTTTATAAATTGTGGTTAATTTTTCAGCTTTTTAAGCACGTCTGTTTAGTTCTTAAAATTTATACGATATTCGCCTGAAAAGTAACAAAATCTTGTTAACACTCAGCAGACCACTTGTCCAAATTGATGAATAGTTTTCAAAGTCTGACGACAAGTCTGAAAGATCTGAACGCAAACTGCATCCATCAAACAAAGCCTGTCCAACAAATTGTAAAATGTGAACTACCTAACTGAGAAAAATGCTTTTAGTGTAACGTCGACATTAGAGCAATATTGTAAACGTTTTTTTATAATATGTTATAAAAAAAAAACAGCATTTAGTATAAATATCAACAGGATCTACCAAAATCATAATTCATCATGCTATCCACGTGGCGACAGGCAACGAGCTGATGGTTTAATAGTTTAAATTTATTTATAGAACAGGAACAGAATAACTAGGCTTGTATGTAATAAAAAAAAAAGGATTCAATATTCCCATGAGTCACGCTATTGACTGACTGCTTGGAGGGGAATAACACTAAAACTTTGCTATCAGCTCTCCAATCTATTTTCGGAATACTTTGACTTATTTTAAGAATCAATTTCCTTGTGAGCTTTCTTTTATTAGTTCTGTTGTTCCAATACACGATGGGCTCGCACTGATTATGGATTTATGTAGGTTGTTCATATACAATTGGTATTTTTGTGGCATGCCTCGCGTACAGCACAAGACTCTCGAGACAATGCTCATATAGGAAAGGTAAATAACCTTAAAGGAGTTTTATTTGTTTTGAGGATGGAAAGAAAAACCATAAAATTTCTTGATGACTCTAGGCTTTTGGATTAGGCAATCATTTGCTTGGATTCTTGCAGAAGGATCTCAACGATTACTTTGTTTCAGTGTTCATGAAAGTGTAGTTTTACTTGGGGCTCTCCGCAACTGCTCAATTTTATTCATAAGATTAAATAATGGAAAAAGGAGTAGCTATTTGACATTTACCAGATGAACGATATAAAACTGAGTCCCACTCAACTCAGGAATGATTTGAGTTAGAACAGCAATTGGATTTTAATCTAACATATCTCACTTGATGTTTACCTGACCAAAGTAGTTCAGGTGAATGTAGGGGTATTCCAACGTTTATATACATTTTTTGTTACCGTTGTGGACCATAGGGGCCTTGTCAATTCAATTTTATGTCACATTAGAGGAACTCTACTTTAAAGCATATATGGAAACCTTGATGTCCAACGGCAGCACCAGAAAATGTAGTTTTAGTGAAAGATAAATACTTTTTCTATGGCTGCAAGATATCTTGTGAGAAAATACTCCCAAGGAGAAAAGTAATAGCAAAAAATTGGTTTCGCAGGGTTGAGTGTTAGAGTTGAGATAATTTAACTAAACTAGCTTCTGGTTATGAACCACATCTTGGTTTAACTAAGTTTGAGTGGCATAGAGCCCGTGATTTATGCTTAAGACGTAATTATCATGACCTCAGGGTATTTCACAACAATTACACTGGTCTACAAAATTGACCTTTTTGATTGTTTCCAAAAGCAAGCTTTATTATTTTAAGGGTTCTTGCTTCGCTAAATATCTAAATATAATTATGAGCGTAATTTTCCTAACAGCTCGCGTTTCTGAGATACTAAGCGTTCAAGATCCATAAAATCCAGTTTTTGTTTCTGAGATACTAAGCGTTCAAGATCGAAAAAATCCAGTTTTTGTTTTCTTGCAGCCTCTGTTTTAAAATTAAAAATATGTTAACCCTAAAGCTTTTCCGATGATTTGCTATCCGCTTCCATATCTGGTCTCAAAATTGTTCTATGACATAAAATGTTTGAGATATTTGGCTTCAAAAGTTACAATGCACGGTCATGCAGTAAATTGACTCCTTGGTGCTGTCTCGAAAGCAAATTGAAACCCTCTCACTGAACACCTATATGATCAAATTTGACACAAGCAGAGCACATCTGATTTGCCCAGAGGTTGCTCGTAAGAGGCTGAAAGGATCACTTAATTCATTCTGTAAGTGCACAAGGTTAGCACATACCAGAAAAGCCATACTCAATCAGTTACGGAACAACATACCAAAATTTAATCAGAACTGCAAATGTCTTCCAAATCCAATTCCAAATATTGCAAATATTGACGATACAGTCGCTTGCTTCTACTCAATTTTAGAAAATAGCATGAAAAAAACTACTCTAAAAAATTGGTTAGAAATACTTTAGTTTACCAAGGTGGTTTACCAAGGAATTAAAGGCTCTAAGGAACAAATGAAACAAAGCTTGGAAGACCTATTTAACTACCCTCTCTCCAACTGACCTCCAACTATTCATAAGTTTTTTTGAAGACTTCAAAACGCTTTCTCAAAATCTGTACTCTAGCTGAGGCACTCAAATGGGGCGTTCTCTGAAAAATTACCCAAAAAGTTTTTGGTCTTTGGTAAACTCTAAAAAAATCAGACGACTATCCAGCCAACTTTGTTTATAAGAGCACTTCTTTAAAAAATACTCCTGAGATTTGCAATGCCTTTGCAAATCATTTTTGTGGCTCTTTTTGTAGTATACGAACTTAGAATTTGATGAACATATTTTTCAGTATTTAACTCACTGCTCGCAAGTGAATTTTAATAGTACCCCTATTCACAGAGACAGAATTACTTACTACCTTTCTTCTCTTAAAGGTGACGTTTCTTCTGGTCCAGACAAGATTCCGCCAATTGTTTCGAAAAGCGTTCTTCATGTTTAAGCACACTTATTTAACAAATCTTTTTATCATAAATGCTCCAACGCCCTTGAATGTGTGAACAAGCTTGACTGCATTTACACTGACATCTCCAAGGCGTTTGACCAACCGTCTCATAATCTATACTATATACACTAAAAGCATTTGGAGTTCCCCCATAAATTATTATTTGGATAAGCTCCTACCTAAAAAATAGGTCTTATGAAGTCAATTTTCGTAACGTTTTATCAAAACCTTTCAATGCTTTGTCTGGTGCGCCACAAGGAAGTCATCTTGGTCCCTTACTTTTCATTGTTGGAATTAATGATTTATTTCATTGCATCTCCTACAGCGAACTTTTTTATCTTTGCTGATGATATGAAGACTTTTAAAACCATCAAAAATGATCGAGACTTCTTGCATAAAGATATCGACAGTTTTGTTCTATGGTGTTCTAAAAACGGGCTTATTAGAACGCTTCTAAGTGCCAAAGTATGACCTTCTCCCGAAAAAGATCGCCAAGTATTGGAGAATATCCAATATCGCAGCAATCCCTTTCTCAAGTTTCTAGATTCCGTGACCTCGATGTTCTTTTTAGTACCAACCTCGAATTTAATGAGCACATCAACCTCATTATTGGCAAATTCAATGCTTGACTTTATTAAGCCTCTCTCTACACAACTGTTATGTTCGTTCCCATTTAGAGTATGCGTCTCAGGTGTGGTCACCATTTTATTATAATGAAGCAATACAGCACAAATTCATACGTTTCGTTTGGAAAGTTCCTTTTCGCTATTCGCCGATTAAGTCTCCAAAACCTCTCACAGAGACGAATCAACAATATTCAACTGATGCCCCCGAGTTGCTCTCCCACATTAGTTTCAACTATCTAGGAGGATCTCATCAGCTACGTAGGTAATTTAGAGTTTATACATCGCTCCTACCACAGCACTAACTTATGGCATGCATGAGCCATTAGCTCGCATGAGTGGTTATCTAACTACTATCCTTTTATTTCCAATTTCAACCTAAGTAAAATTACTTTAAAATTAAAACTGTGAACAAGTGTGCCACCTGCACGACTAATATTTGATATTTTCATTCACTCTCTTTTATACTCTTTTTTACTTCTTATTCTGAGATCTAAAAACTGAGTGATGCAAGGCTGCGTAGTGCGTACAGCAACTCCATAAACAAAGTTAGGCCAACATAAAAAGCATAAGAAATGATGATATTATACTTAATTTCATATTGATATTCACGGTTTAGAGTTTATTAGTTCAAAATCAAAAGCTAGAACTAATTGTTTTGCCAATTCCGAACGGTTAAATGAGGCTTTTCATGGCAGCGAAATTGCTATCGGAGTACTTGGCAGCTCCTCGCGAAAGGTAATCCCAGCGGAAAAACAGTTAGATCATTCTGGGATTCGAACCTAGAACTTCCACGTAACAGGCAGTAATGCTGATGGGCAACTGTTTTATTACGTCTTTTGTTTTACATATTATGTGTTGCGACAGAACAATCAAACGAACTAACCCAAATGAGCTGTCAACGAAACGAAAGAAGAAACGAAAGAAGAAAAGAAAAAGAAAAATCTTAAGTGTCAATCTGCACGCGGATTTTACTTCTTTTCGAATCTAACCTGAAAGCGGCAGCAAGGAGGAAATACGGACGAAAGTATTACATGTATATATTATATTGAAATTATAATCTTAACATATATTTTGTAGGAATATTTTAATTACTTTAAATAAAGAATTCAAAATCTTCAACATTTTAAAATATTCTTTCTTGCGATATGCCGCCGAAGTCAGTCAGAAACCTTGGAGCCAAAGCGAAGACTTATAGCTGTCTCTCATGCAACAAGGAAGATAATCTTCGAATGGTTAGATGTGACAACTGCGATGGATGGTACCATTTTTTGTGTGTAGGAGTAACATCCTCTATAGCTAATCGCGACTGGCGCTGCAAATCCTGTTCTGGCAATCTTTCAAGTGGAATATTGGCTTCCCAACAAACGCCAATCAGTAAGCAAAAGTCTTCGAATAAACCAAAGGGCAAGGAAAAACTGGCGAATGTGCAAGGATGTTCGTCTGTCGATGGCGAAGCTTGTGCTGCAGACCTTTCTAAAGTTGTGGCTGTATCTGCCAATGCAGTTGACGCAAATAATCAACAGAATTTCCAGTCGATACCGATAATGCCAGCGGAAAGTAATATCCTTTTAGCTGATTCTAATCCGCCACCTCCCTCCCATGATGTGGGAATTCCATCGTCAGCAGCCTTGATCTCCCTTCAAGAATTAAATACTGCATCTGAGCCAAAGCGTAATACCAAACGCACGCTTTCGCAGAGTTCAAGGTCTTCATCAGCTAACGTTCGTCGATTAAACTCCGAGTTAAAACAATTGCGAGAACAGGAGCTGATTTTACAGCAGAAGGAGATGTTAGTTCGTCAAAAAGAAGAGCTGTTAAATAAAAAAAGGGATCTGATTGCGCAATTAGAGGAAGAAGAAGATCAGTCGTCGGTATCAGACCAGGTAAGCGAAGGTTGTACGCATGTTGAAAGTTGGCTTAAGGAGTCTTGTGCTAATCTGCCTGATGATGGCCCAGATGCACAAAGTACCACTGCCGCGAGGCAGCAGCGATTACCATCGACGCATGCAGACAGGGAATTTGACGCCCCTCTTGGCGAATCGACACTACAACAAATTCTCGATCGATTACTTGCCTTGGAGCTAAGGAACTCAACAAAGGTGGCAGATGCTACAACGTCTGGGTGGCTTCCCGCCATGCTTCCGGCCATGCTTCCAGCAAACATTTCAAGCACTCTTCTTGATAAAGAAACCGGTCTCGATGATCGTAGTATTCTTCGACGTATCTCTCATCAACAGTTAGCTGCTCGCAAAGGACTAACAAAGGAACTTCCCAAGTTTCAAGGAGACCCGGAAGAGTGGCCTTTATTTCTGTCTACTTTCGAGCAGACGACTAAGCTGTGTGGATTTTCGAACTCGGAGAATTTATTGCGTCTTCGGCAGTCCTTAGAGGGACAAGCGCGAAAAGCTGTTAGAAACTTGCTGCTCCATGACGCCTGCGTGCCACAGATTATATCCACATTGCAAATGAAGTTTGGTAGGCCAGAACTCATCATAGATGTTTTGCTTTCGCAAATTAAAGAAATGCCAGCCCCTAAGGAAAGTCGTCCTGAAACTATTGTTGATTTTGCCATAGATGTACAAAACATATGTGCTACCATGAAAGCGTCAGGTTTGGTGAATCATTTGTGCAACCCGGAACTTCAGCAAGAGCTGGTTTCAAAATTGCCAGGGCTCTTAGGGCCGTTTTGGGGAATGCATAAAATCACATTACCGAGTTCAACACTGGAGGATTTTAGCAATTGGCTATTTCAACTAGCTCAAGGTGCAAACGTCGTTATGATTCCCAGCACATGTAGTAAACTGCGTCGTCGTGGTACTTTAAACACTCACACTGAACTGCCGAAAGATTCATGCACTATTTGTGAAACCTGTTGTCCATCAATCGATAAATGCGAGACCTTTATAAAAATGAAAAGATCCGATAAGTGGAAGGCAGTAAGAACACATAGACTGTGCAGAAGATGTTTAAAGTCTCACTTTCCAACAGCTTGTACATCCAAGGCAGTTTGTGGTGTGAATGGTTGTGACCTCATTCACCATCCCACTCTTCACAAGGAGCGCTCATCCAACGAACCTAAAATATCTGCAAGAATGAACACACATCGCCAAGATAGTACGAAGGTTCTGTTTCGTATCCTTCCTGTGACCTTATACGGAAACGGCGTTCAGCTTAACACCTTTGCATTTTTTGATGAAGGTTCATCGTTGACCTTAATGGACGAAGACCTGATGAGAAACCTGAATCTAAATGGGGTTCCTAAGCCTTTATGCCTGCGATGGACATCGAATACGCACCGATATGAAGACGATTCAACGGTCATCGATCTTGAAGTATCTGAACCGGGAAAAACAATTAAATTTCCTCTCAGGGACGTGCATACAGTTAAAAAGCTGAGCTTACCACGTCAATCGATCGATGTTGAGTCCCTAAGAACCCAGTATAAGCATTTGAGAGGAATTCCATTGAGAACTTATACCAACGCTGAACCAAAACTTTTGATAGGCCTTAACAACTGCCGGCTTGGGGTAAGTCTGAGATGTAGAGAAGGTGCAGAAGAGGAACCTGTGGCTGAAAAAACACGCTTAGGCTGGACTCTTAAGGGTCATTCAGGTAACTCTTTATCGTCTCAATTACATTTAGTTCACCATACATTCCATATTTGTGACTGCGAACTATCGGCTAATAATGAACTTATAGAGATCGTTAGAAACTACATCTGCTTAGATAATCTTGGTGTGGAGAATAAGAAAGTATTAATGTCGAAGGACGATCAAAGCGCGTTGGATCAACTTCAGAAACTGACAAGGAGAATTGAAAACCGGTTTGAGACTGGCTTACTTTGGAGAAACAAAGATATGCGACATCCAGACAGTCTGTCAATGGCTCTAAAACGAGACAAATGCTTGCAACTAAAAATGTCTAGAGATCCAGCTCTTTCCGTCATGCTGCAATCCAAGATCAAAGACTACATTGTCAAGGGCTATGCGAGAAAATTGCTTCCAACAGAAATTAATGAAAAGGAGTGCTGGTATCTGTCAGTGTTTCCGGTAGTGAATCCAAACAAGCCTGGAAAGATTAGAATGGTGTGGGATGCAGCTGCTAAAGTCGATGGTGTGTCATTGAACAGTATGCTACTGAAGGGTCCAGACCAATTAACATCTATGGTGTCTGCAATTCGAAAGTTTCGCCAAAGGAAGATCGCGATTGGAGGGGATATAGCTGAAATGTATCACCAGATCAGAATCCGCAAAGAAGACCAAAACTATCAACGCTTTCTTTGGACCGAACCAGGTAACTCTAAGCCTTCCGTTTATACAATGCTTGTAATGACCTTTGGTGCAACTTGCTCGCCGAGCTGTGCTGAATACATTAAGAACTTGAATGCAAGGGAGTTCCAAGAAGAATACCCAAGAGCTGTGCAGAGCATTCTTGAAAATCATTACGTGGATGACATGTTGGACAGTGTGGACACTGAAGAGGAGGCACTTCAATTGGCACGTGAGGTTCACTATATTCATTCAAAAGGTGGCTTTCACATACGCAACTGGGTATCAAACTCTAAAACCGTTTTGAATGCACTTGAATCAAGTTCAGAGGACACCGTTAGTCTGACTAATGAAAGAGATCTGAATACCGAAAAGGTACTGGGCATGTGGTGGTCCACGTCCGACGACTGCTTCATTTTCAAGATATCCAATCGATATAGAAACCAGGAAGTCTTGCTGGAGCAGAAGAGGCCTACGAAGAGAGAAGTTCTCAGTCTTGTGATGACGATGTTCGATCCACTAGGGCTTTTAGCGTTCTACGTTATGTACGCAAAGGTGATATTCCAAGAAATATGGCGTTCTGGATGCTTATGGGACGAACCAATCCATGATGAGCAGTATATGAAATGGTTGACCTGGCTTCGCCTGATGCCAAAAGTGACTGCTATGAAAATTCCAAGGTGTTATGTCAGAAACATGTTCAACAGAAGCCTGAAGTTTGAAGTCCACACATTTGTTGATGCAAGTGAGGGCGGTTACGCGGCCGTTAGCTACCTACGATGTTCCGATGGAGATATAGTAGACTGCGTTTTACTAGGAAGCAAGACTCGCGTTGCCCCTCTGAAGTTGATGTCCATACCTCGTCTGGAACTTCAGGCTGCTGTAATAGGAGCACGGCTTGCGAAGAACATAATTGATGCTCACTCCATTCAAATCTCGAAGCAAACGTTTTGGTCCGATTCTCGTACAGTACTGTCTTGGCTACGTTCCGACCACCGTCGATATAAACAATTCGTTGCCTTTCGAGTGAGCGAAATACTGGAAACGTCTGATGTTGGCGATTGGCGGTGGATTCCAACAGTGGAAAACGTTGCGGATGAAGCCACAAAGTGGCAGAAGACGCCCGATTTTTCTAGTAACAGTCGGTGGTTGAACGGACCCGCTTTTCTGAAGCTTGAACCTAAGGATTGGCCTCGTGAAAGTGAAGTAGACTGCAACTCATCAAATGAAGAGCTTCGAGCGCAGTACATTGGCTACCACTCGAATGATAGTAACATGGGCGATATATCGATGATAATAGAACCTAAACGTTTTTCAACTTGGAAGCGCTTGTTAAAAGTTGCATCAGCCGTCATTAATTGTGCACACCTTTGGAAAGAAAAGGTGTTTGGGAGTATCACACATAAAGACAAATACGTATCGCAAGACAACATTCAACGGGCCGAAATCGCGCTCTGGAAAACGGCACAACGTGAGAGTTACATGGATGAGATCTCAGTGTTATCTGGAGGAAAGACAATTGGAAAATCGAGTTCTATTTATAAGCTGTCGCCTTATTTGGACGTTGATGGCCTGCTTTGCTTAGGTGGTAGAGTACAAACCGAGTACGGAAAAGATCTTATTATATTACCAAGAGGCCAACATGTTACGCGTGTCATTGTTCTCGATTATCATATCAGATTTCTTCACAGCAACCACGAAACCGTCGTAAACGAAATAAGACAAAAATTTTGGATACCAAAGCTAAGAGCAGTCCTAAATGAGATACGTCGCAGCTGTCAACATTGCATCAATGAACGTGCCAAACCACATCCTCCAAAGATGTCCCGTCTGCCGTCTGTTCGACTTGCGTCATTTTGTCGCCCATTTACATGTGTTGGTGTGGATTACTTTGGGCCCTTATATGTTTCCGTAAGGCGTAGCAGTGAAAAACGTTATGGAGTGCTATTCACTTGCCTGACTACCAGGGCTATACATATTGAAATCGCATACTCGCTGTGTACTGATTCCTGCATTATCGCTATTCGCAATTTCATCGCCAGGCGTGGCACTCCTGCTCAAATGTGGAGTGACAATGGTACCAATTTTAAGGGTGCGGAGCGGGAACTTAAAGAAGCCTTCACCTTGGTGGATAGAAACAAAATAACAAACACCTTTACTAGTTCTGCGACTAAATGGTGCTTTATACCGCCCAGCTCACCACATATGGGAGGTGCTTGGGAACGCCTGGTGCGATCCGTTAAGGACACGTTATACAAAATATTACCATCACGTAATCCCACCGATGAACTTCTGCGTGGTGCTCTAATGGAAGTAGAAATGGTCGTTAACTCTAGACCTCTCACATATATACCCATTGAAGACATGGAAGACGAAGCCTTGACGCCCAACCACTTCCTTCTTGGTAACTCCAGTGGTGCAAAGCCATTGATTGAAGGAGAACATGAAGGCTGGCACTTGAGGAAGAATTGGAAAGCCGCGCAACAAATTGCTGATGCCTTTTGGAAGAGATGGATGCGTGAATATCTTCCAGTTATAACGCGGAGATGCAAATGGTTTGAGGAGGTGAAAACAATAGAAATAGATGACATTGTGCTAATTGCTGATCCTGAAAATCCGAGGAACTGTTGGCCAAAGGGTAGAGTTGTGGCCACTAAAGTTGGAAACGATGGCAGGGTAAGGAGCGCGTTAGTGAAGACGGTGACGGGGGTATATGAGAGACCAGCTACGAAGTTAGCAGTGCTTGATGTTCGTCGGATTGAAAAGCAAGAAGTAGGACCTCACAAGGACATACTGGGGGGGAGTGTTGCGACAGAACAATCAAACGAACTAACCCAAATGAGCTGTCAACGAAACGAAAGAAGAAACGAAAGAAGAAAAGAAAAAGAAAAATCTTAAGTGTCAATCTGCACGCGGATTTTACTTCTTTTCGAATCTAACCTGAAAGCGGCAGCAAGGAGGAAATACGGACGAAAGTATTACATGTATATATTATATTGAAATTATAATCTTAACATATATTTTGTAGGAATATTTTAATTACTTTAAATAAAGAATTCAAAATCTTCAACATATTATGATAATGATTTTGTGACGTTTAACAAAACCTTCTCTTTTCCTTGCGAATTTTATTATGTACTTATTACCATACCATTACCACGAAATTACGCAAAGCTAAAACTGGTATAATGCACTGTGTCTGAAATGGGTCTAAGATGATCGCTCCCAATATGCAGAGCTAAGCTGATGCGTGGCAATTAAAAAAGGGCTCGAAATATCGTTTGAATACAGCCATGAAAAAATTGCAACCAAATTTTTGTCAAACGACTCAAATGAGCACCAGTTTTTTGACAAATGTCAATGGTGAGGGCACCGTATTTGATGTAGTCATATACAAAGCTTATAATGCCTTTAGTTCATTTGGCTGGCTGTGCTGTATGAAGCCATTAGAATGTCTTTTGTATTCAGTACTACTTTTATCTCTTATCACAGACTTGCTTTTACACCATTGGTCATTACGACCTTTCAATTATTGAGTGCCGTTCTCTGTCAATACAGAGATTCTGCTCTCTGTCAATACAGAGATTCTGGCTGCAACAAATTACGAAATGAGCTGATTGTATCCTCCTCTAAAAACACTCTCATTTTAGGACGCAAATACATAGCTCAATTATTCCTTGAGAGATATGCAACCCATGGACATGGACATGGAGTCCAAGTCTATTATCTAGTGTAAACTCGGAATAACTTCTTCCAGCACTTTATCGCTTCAATTAAAAACAGGACCATTAAGGACCAACCATTCCAAGCAAACGCACACACTAATAAAACTCCTTCACTTGCAGTACTTAAAAAAGACAAACCCCGACTTTTGAACTTTTCGGTATTTAAGTGCAGACTTCTGGCATCTCAGCCATTAGGTAATGTACATATTTTGTTGACGTTGAAAGGACCCCAAAGAAGAGGACACACTATTGAACACACTTCAATGTAATTCGCTATCGATGGCAACGTTCAACATTTCAACGAGACATTTGTTTGATGTGCACATAAAAGAACATTCAATTCATTCGATGAATGAAAACGGTTCCCTTTTCTACGAAATTAACTTTTATTTGTTACGTTCCTTTTGTGAACGGAACAACAAGTGCCCTTTTTTTTAATAATCAAATCAACATTCTCATTCATTAAAACCCACAGCCCCACCAAAGAATACAATCTTTTGTGTCGCCTTCGTCACACATGACATGACATGAAAAGGCCATTTTGAATTCCCTGCCGATTATAATTTGCCCGTCCTGATTTCATTTCCCTTTTGGTCAAAGGACTTTGGCAAGAAAAAATTTATAAACACAAAAGAATAACCGTACTCACCTCCTGTTTGTCCTTCTCCGTTCTGGCCATTTCCTCGGCCTTTTTACGTCGCCACATACGCATACTTTCTTCGGCATTTTTGCGTTCCGTTAATCTCTTCTTCTCGTCGCACCACAGCAGAGGGTGCTCGTAGTGATCATAGCAAAATGTCCCCATGTCGTAGATTTGGATTGCTCATTTAAGTTCACACTTCTGCTTCCACAGAAAAGAAATATTCACACAAAAACTTTTTTCTTTTTGGCAATAAATTGGTAAATTCTAAGGCATTGCCAAAAACTTTACAAGGCACACACAAAACTTAACTCGAGACAACGAAAACAAAAAAATAAATTTGGAAATTTATTAAACAAGAAAAGTTCCTCTCCAAATCCTTGTCTTATCGCCAGGCCATGCAAAAGCTAAACTCACACTGCTTCCAGAAGTTCGAAACGTTGTTCCCTTGTGGAGGGCAAAATGTAAAATCAAGTATGGTAGGCAGATTCATCGGTACCGGTACCAGGTACCAACCAGGTACCACGTGCATTGGCGCAAAAACAACATTTACCAATATGAAGCTGAATATGACTGCTTTAATCCAAAAGGTCCTTGAAGCTTATTAAAGCAATGAATATAGGAGTCGGGAGTGTATGTATGCATAGTTGTTTTAATTCAAGCCCCTAGCTGTAGCAATACCTTGTCTATGACTATGGCTCCAGCAGTATTAGCAATGACTGTGTGCTTGGATTTGTTTGCGAAACGTGCTGTTGGTGCTCGTGTTGGAGACTTCTTTCGAATGAAAGTAGGACAAACAAATAGTTGTTGTGTCTGCGTTTCTTCCGTGAATTCCTCAGTTATTTATCAGTTAGCTCAGTAAATATGTATATGGGAAAATGAAAGGAGATGGGTGAGATATTCGTTTACAAATGAAGTCAACGTGCGAACGCTGTAAATATATGCCATGAAATGTTTGCTTGAATGAAAGCTTTGCGCGAAACAAACTGAGAGTGCTCTTAAGCTTATCGATTAAACCCTTCAAAGTCAATCAAAATTTCACGTGCATGGAATGATATTGTGGGTCACGATTGGGCTTCTTAAGGGAGGGTAGTTACAAGACAAGTATAGTAGGTATAGAAGGAGAGTCTTTTACACAGGAGGATTAATGGAAATAAGTCTGGCAGAGTCAGTCAGTTGGAATTTATGGTAATTAATGGATCATGTCGCTTCTGAATACGAAACCCTTAAGTTGTAATGAAGTATCAATGCTGAATCGTTTATAGGTTTTGTACAACGTGATTTGGGTCGAAGGAATTCCAACTTCGACTATGTACTGTTGCTTTTGCAAATAAAGATGCGATGTATCCAATCATCTGCGTTTTGAAATCGATTAAACACACCATGGTGAGGTGTGTGCACTTCTCTTTCAGTCTTTCATATTCTGATCAGGGCAAAATTGTTTCCTTCTCTCGATGACCATTCAGCGGGTAACGGTGATGGCTTGAACAAAAATGCAGTAGCGAGGGATAGCTACTAGAGCCGGTAAAGTGCAGGTTTTCGTCGGATGGGACAACAACGAAGCTAAGAAATTATTGACACAAAGTTTGGAATATTACCCAAAGGATTTTCACTCTCCCGGTAAAGTGAACAAAATAAATATTGCTTTACAACAAAGCTATGGCAGAACGCATTTCAAGAACCTAAAATCTTATGCTGATTTCGAAAGGCTCAGAGAGAAACACAAGTCGACTAAGAGTGCAAAACTGGAGAGGTCTCGCCCGAAATCGAAGTCATTAAAGAAGGATTCTGCTTAAGGCTCAGGCTCAAAAATGAAATGAGAAAAAATGCTTTTCATGGCAGTGTTATCACTCCCGAAGGAATTGGCAATTCCTAACGAAAGGCGAAACTAGTGAAAAACTATTTAATATTTCCGATGGGACTCGATTGTGAAATCGTCCACGTAACAGACAGACATGATAACCAACTCGCCACAAAAACCAGCAGGTGGCATTTGATAAAACAACAATCCACCCGTATTAGGTTTGTTCGTTGAAGCCCTAGGGTCGCCCTCTGGTCACCACAAAGCGTTTTTTGAGAAACCTTAAGTCGCCCTGAATGTCAAAATGAGTGTTTTTTGAGCCCTAGGGTTGACCCTGGTTTTCCCTCAATTTGCCATAGGTTTTTGCTGTGGCCAGTTGAGTTCTATCAAATGGCATGTACTTTTTTAAATGACAGGAATGTGTGGTGATTTTGGTTTAGCGTTTTTTGAGGACAGGAAAACCCAGGTTTTTTGAAAACTCATAGAGGAAAGTTCAACGAACGAACCTAGTATTTGCGACTGCGGCAAAAGCACGAATTCTGGAGGCCGCATCTTATATATGACTTCTACCTTTTCAGATAAGTAAAGCGGAGTTGAAAGTACCGTGCCTGAAGACTGCAGCAGCTCTCTCCATTAATAACTTCATGGTTTGGACTGGAAAGCTGAAGAATGCGGCTCCTAGTTTTTACCTTCAATGTTGAATCTTAAATCCGACTTAGCTGCTAATCAGAGTAGTGCTACAAAGGGAGCAAGTAAAGCTTAACATGTATTTCTTGCTTCATTTTTTGTAAAACAAAACCAACTGATCGGAAGAAGTCTCACACAGCAATTAATTCTTTACAGTTTCTTACAACCGCAGAAGGCCCATCTTCTGCAGACAAGAACAGAATAAGAAATAGGAAGGTGATCCGGCGGCTCTGCAAAAACTCTTGTTGGTTGAACCTAATCGCGGGTTCTAGGTTCTACAAATCACAAGGCTTAGAAGCCGGTTCGTGTACTTTTGGCGGAAGGGATAAGTGCTTAAAATAAGAAAAAGAAAGAGAAGTCAGCTGTCTTAAAACAGAGTGGCTTCCATCATTTCAATGTACGTATTCCATAAAATACTCGATGAATGAAGAGAATATCAATCATTTCTCTTCGATCATTCAACGTATTCATGCTAAGGAGCTTGATGCGATCTTTGTAAGGAAGTAGAATCAACGGACTATTCCCAGAAAGACCTCTCAACGTAAATCGAAGAAAACAACGCTGAATATTATGAATTTTAGAAATGTGAAATTGTTGGAATGGGGACCACACTTGGCGTGCATATTCAAAGAGCAGGCGAATAAAGGTAACGTACAGAGATCGGGTTACGTAAGGTTTGGAGAATTTCTTTAACCATCGTTTAATGAAGCCATTGCTGAACTGGCATTTAATATAATACCGTCAATATGTGAGATGAAATTGAGTTCTTTGTCGCAAATGATCCATACATAACGAATCGCTTCAACAGGTGAAATGGTTTAGCTATATAGAAGATAGCAACGAAAAAGAGATTTGAAGAGCTTACGAGGTAAAATAATGGACTGACCATGGAAATGTGTGATTCCCAGCAGTTCTTATAGCACCAGGTAGATTAATTTTTAAGATCCTGTTGAAAATGGAAAGAATCGGTAGGTGAAGAATTACTCTTGTGTTTTTTTAGAGGTACAGAACTTTCAATTAAAATAAAACACAAGAAAATCGTTTTAATGTCCATTAATTTGGCTTTTTTGGAAGGATAATCTTATGCCATCAATGTTAAAATATGATTTCGGCTATGTGACTGCCACTGCTGGCTCAAATAAACCCAAGTCTAGAGGTCCAATTTTCAATCACTTTTCGGAGCGTTTGAAGACGTATGTTGGCTATAACGCCACGAATGTTGGCTTCCAAGCCTTCTCACGTTTCTGGTTTGTTTACGTGGACGAGCGACTTTACATATCCTCAAATAAAATAATCCAATGGTGTCAAATCACACGATCTTGGTGGCCAACTGACAAGTCCGTTCCGTGAAATTATGTGCTCATCAAATGTTTCCTTCAATGAATCGATTGTGACGTGCTCTGTGTTGCATGTATCGCCGTCTTGTTGGTACCACATCTCATTAACATTCATACCAAAAATAGTTATCATGGCTCTATATAGGTTATAGGTCTCCATTAATAGTAACTGGCTCGCCAGCATCATTTTGGAAGAAGTATGATGCAATGACTCCACCAGTCCTTAGAGCACACCAAACTGTGAGTTTTTGTGGATGTAAAGGCGTCTCAAATGTATTCTCCTCATGTGGATTCTCTTCACTCCAAATGCGTAACAATTTTGTTTGTTGACGTTACCATTCAACCAAAAATAAGCCTTATCACTGAACAAAATTTTGCGATGAAAATCAACATCAAGATCAATGTCATTTTCGGCCCATACTCCAAAGTCATGACCAACTGCGTGGTCTCGCAGCTTTAATTCTTGCACAAGCTGGATCTTGTAAGGTCGTAAGCCAAGATCTTTGCTCAAAATCTTCCATAAAGTTGATGGAGCACAGCTCCAATTGCTGCGAATCGATCATTCAGGTCCTCTTCAACACTTTGCTCTACAGCGGCAATTGTTTCTTCGGTGCGCACTGTTGGACGTCTTTGCGGATGAGTATTATCACATAAAGTAAACGTAGTGCGAAAACGATCCATGGTTAACTGAATTGATTGCTCTGATTGACGATTATGTCGACCATAAAATGGACGAAGCTTGCAATAAACTTCTAAACCATTATGTTCGAAATAAATTTGCACAATTTGCAAGCGTTTTTCTTTTGTTTGTCAACCTTTTTATGATGAAATGGCAAACTAAACGGAACGAGCCAATTTGACTATTAAATATTAGTTTTATTCCAATTCAAAAAACCAAATTCCTAAAAATTATCGATATAACTTCGCATCATCTGCGAAGTGTATCAAGGAAATGAAAAGAACAGGGCCTAAATGACAACCTCGGGGAACGCGCTGGAGGTAACTTAAAAAGAGCGTAATGGAGAGAATTTAAAACGAACACTCTAATAACAGTTTTCCAAACGTCCGACGAAAAGAGGGCGGGTAGTTTATAAAAAAATTATTCTACGTATGTGATAATACCAAAGGTTTTAGTAAAACCTGTTGAAATAACATTGACTTCTTTTCCTTTTTCCAATGCAGAAAGAGTGAATGAGATGAATTCCAGAACTTCACAAGATTAGTGGTATGGTTTGCAATTAAAACTCAAAACTTCATTCAAAATGCTTTTGAAGACTTTGGTTATACACGAAAGTTTTGCGTTAATTTTTAACACCGGATTAGAAGAGATTTTCCATACTTCAGAAAAAATACTTCTTCAGCAAAAAAAACTTCTTAGTTCTCCGGATGGATATTTCTCTTTGTCAAACACGAGCTGGGTTTGAGCAATAGGGCGCTCTGTGGATCCTGTGAGGAAAGTATTCACGCACTGTTTGGCTTTTCCTCTGCAGACACTCTGTGCAAACAAGGTGAGAGCTGTCTTCTTATAGGTAGTAAAATGGACATTTTTTAGGTCTGAGACGTTCAGTTTTTAAATTTCCGATGCAACGCGAAGAATGTCAAAAGTGTTCGATCCGCTGAACTGATGAGTCTCGAGCTGAAGTTAATTAAACCTGCACTCAAACAAAACATGTCGGATTAAATCAAACCAGTTTTTAAACACTTATTAACTGTATCTCATTTTTTTTTTTAATAGGGCGATTCACACTTTGCATTATACAATTATTTGAATAGACTTTATCTGATGGATATGTAATAGTTGGATATGATTTGCGTTAGGCCTCATGAGAGATGTCATCCCTCCCTTTTAAGCGAAGCTATCGAAATTATTTGAAAACCGTTCAAGTTGGACAAGATGTAGTCTAAGGGTTACAACATTTGTCGTTCAGACCAAATTTTGTCAAACCTACGTGGAGTGTGAACTTCTCTTGTTCAAAGTCAAACTTTTCGAAAATCATTTAATTTCTTATAAGATTTAATTAGACCATTCTTTTCTGAAAAACATGTATTTCTATTATATTTCATAATAAATAAAAATATCTTATCTCTTCAAGACCCTTTAGCTTTAGCCCCCACACTACAGTGGTCCTTCTAGTTCCTTCATTACCTTAGTAACTCTTTTATAAAGGAGATCACGAACATCAGCGGCCCATAAAAAGTCTGCATGATTAAATTGTGGAAGCTTTACCAAATATTTCCCAACAACATTTGGTAGGGCCCGTTCCAGCTTCTCTACATCCGCCGGTACCGTCAGCCAATCGTTTGTACTGTAGTGTAGTACAACTTTTGCCGTCACTTTCCGTAGGTTGTAGTCCGGTGGCGTAGCTCTGCCATACTCTTGCATGTTTCTCGTTTTTCCATAATCAAATTGCCTAAAGCGCCCAGATGATTTAAATTGACCAAAGTGAAGAACTTGTCTTATCGAAGCTCCTGCAGGAGTGTGTGCCAGAATTACCGGCAGCATTGTCTATAAATGAATGAACTTGTTTAGTGAATGTGAATATAATGGGAAAGGGTGTTGTTAGAAACCAACGTTGTTTATCTGTGCTCTGTCGAAGCCCACAATCAAAAATATGAAGTTCGAGCACATAAATTGGCTTTCAGTGTCTTCCTTGCAGTATCTTCGAGTGAAAGCTTTTAGAAAATCATTGGTTGGCATGAACTCATATCTTCCAAGATATTTGTAAAAATTCTTTAAAAAAAAATTTTATTCGTATCTAAGAGATTACGACAGTTAACTTACATAAATTTGACTCTGTATTGAAGCCATGAAGTTAATTATCGGACTCCTGCACTTTCCAATGAATACTGCTGGTGCCAAGGCTTGCATTGAAATGATTTTATTGTTGTATTCAGGACGCAGAGCGCACATCACAAAGAAGCAAGTCGACCCCTTTGAAAGAAATAGTAAGAAATTAATTTTAAGGAACATGGAATGATAAATGCCCAACCTGGGAGTGTCCAACATAATGCAGCTTTGTGAAGTTAGTTGTCTCGAGAATATAATCAATTATTGGCGGAATGTCATAAATGCCCATTTCATGGAAAGTGAAATTCCAAAACTGTTTCGAATCTGGACTGAATGTCTTGTGCTTTCGCGAGTAAGTGTTTCCTCGAACATTGGCCATCCATACGTCATACTTTAAATCAGACAGCATATAAGCTGGAAGCAAAAAAAGAAAATGCACACCAAAAAACTGCTGTGTAAAGTTCGTGAAATTCTTTATGATAAGGGTCATTTTGGGTCAAAATTAACAAAAAAAACTCATATCAGCTTTTAGTCAGAACTTAAATGTACATAAATATGTCAGAGAGTATTGCCAACGATAGCATTTTGATGTTACTTATGACATTTGCAAAAAGTTCAATAGTTTTTATCGTAGAGGTCAGCTATTTCGTATAAGAACATACAATTTCTAGTAAGGTGTTTGATTCTTTGAGATAATATTGTGCTTGTGACAGTGTTTACTTAAGCATCGAAGGAAAGTGACTGTATATACAGTGTGTCTATGGGGTGGACAAAACGTTGATAGAGTAAGCAAAAATATAGAGTAAGGCTTGGCAGCAGCAGTGGACACCGTTCCTCAAAAGACGAATAAATCGTCGAGCCGGCATTCAACGGACCTTATTTTCTTTACCTTTTCACGACCACCTAGCGCCAGTAAACTGCTTTTATACAGACAGGCTGCAAAAACAGCATTATTTTTATTCCTTGTTGTGGATAACTTGCGACCTCCAACTGAAAACAGAAATTTCAATTCGCTAGATATTTAAAAGCTTTCAATTTAGACTTAAGTGACAATGACGTTTAAATAATTGGCATATTTACCGTTTCTTTGCTTAAAACAAAGGCAACTACATATAGAAAATCAAAAGTGTCTTGCATACAGACTCATTTTTGAGCTTTGTAATTCAATGATACAACAGCTAATTTACATGATATGATCGGAAGAAATCATTCGCAATGAATATAGAAACTGCGTGATTTGCCGGATTTTTATAAATATATACCATCAAAATCGCCCCAATTATAGGGCATAAGCTTAAGCCGTCAGAAAAAAGTTATTGTAAGATGTAGAACCTGAATGTCTGAAACCTCACGTCAACATTTTGTCAAGGTGGTATTGGACCATATAGGTTCATAGGGCTAAACTAATTCTTCACTTTGCCGTGAAAAAAATAGTCAAGTTGGACATCTATACGCAGCTTCTTTCACCGACTGACTCTACAAACATGAAAAATTACACCTATATGGAGGTACGGAGAAAAACCAAATTCAAGAATATGCCTGACATTTGTTGTATATAACGAATTAGTAACGTAAAGGTGAAGAATTTAATTTGCAGTAATAATATGGTAAATTTGAGAGTGGAAATTTAATTATAAATTATCCCAAGATCAAGTATGGAGACAGGATACGAGTAAAAAAATAAATAAATAAATAGGGTGGCGCAACAGAGCGAGGAGCGCATTTCTCACAACCATGCCTTGTGAGGGAATGGAAGGGACCTACAATTTTCTGCCGGTTCCGAACGGCGAATCGAGAAAGCGCTTTTCATGACAATGAATACTAACGGAGGACTTGCCATTCCTCGCGAAAGGTGATACCCGTGGAAAAAACATTTTTACTGAAGCTATAAAGTGAAACCAAATATCGCAGCCTCACAAGGAGTTGTTGTCCCCACCTGAGTAAGTGTGTAAGTAGAGTTTTGTCAATTGTGAGATGCCTCTGTGGTCTGTGCTAATCAAGTTTTCGCATTGAGTTTTTTTCTCATTAGACCTGTACCTAATCCCAAGGGCATACGAAGCTTCGATTGGTCTGAATGATATCTTTTCCGTATTCAGTACCATAAGATCACATTTCTTTAAAATGTAAATACTTTCTTTCTAAAAAAAGTCAAAAAAAAAGAAATTTTGAATCAAGAATTGTTCTTCTTTCATGACCTCTACTGTATGCTTTCAAGTTTGCCAGACTTGTGAAAATACAGTTTCATCATTTTGTTATTGTTTCTGAATTAACGACTCAACGGCACGGCACTCTTTTCTATTTTGTGTTTCATTTGACTCAAAATAACCAACACACTAAGTCGTAAATGAAAAATTTTCAATTGGCTATAAAAAGTAAGCTTCGTGCTAAGCTTTGCACATAGCTTAAGTTTAGTGTAGTATAGGTACAAACTCATTGGCGAGATTTGTACTTAAAAATCAAGAATAAAAATAGAGAAATGCACACTCGAACAATGTGAATGAAGTCTTATCAGCGCTAGCGGACACAATGCGGTCACTACTTTGAAAATTTCATGATCATGTTCATCGTCATGATTCATGAATGCTGTGCGTTTTTGATATGACTACACTTAATCAGTTTATTTTGCTTTGATAGGTTACTACCCCAACTTTTACTCAACTGGGGTCAATCTTTTGCTTGTTTTTATTTTCTTTGGGTTGATGGCTGAATTCAGCGATGCCTACTTGTGGGCATATTTTGATTGACTGGGGCATTGAAGTGGATTTTGTTTAACAAAATCTTGCGGTATTTTGTCTTTAAGAGACTTATTTAAAATTTACAGAATTACACTCAAAATAATTTAAGACATTTTTTTTTTTATTTAAAAGAGGAGGCTTATGCTTATCTGGAGCACTCAGACCTAATTGCCGGTCCATTGTACTACCAGCGTACCAGCCTGTCCTTTTTTTGTGGTGTAGTAGATTAAAATAAGGTGGATGTAATTTCATATGTAACCTCGAGAACGGCGTCCAGATGAAACTGGGAGGCTGACAGAAAAGTAGATGCCCACAGCGGGATTCCAACCCACGCATCTGGCCTACCTACTGAACACTCTACCACTGCACCACGGCTTTAAAGAACTTTTATAGGTAATTTGGAACACTGGCAGACAATGTCAAAGTTAGGTGAATGTAAAGTGAAGTATTTTCTTAATTAGTATTTAAAAATTCAATATTTACACTTAGTAATGTTTCTGAAGATCAGATATTACATTAAATTAAGCTAAGCCGAAGAGCAAAAAGAGCTTTTCGGTCTGCCTACAATTTTCTTAAATGTGGACGCTTTCTATGCAGTTTAGTTGCAGGGCAAAATCAGCATATGTATTAATTTTAAGTAAACATAAATTTTACAAATCAGTTAAGGATTGATTTAGTTTTATAGAGGTCTTTTCTCAGCGTGCCCCAGCTGCTGATAACAAGTGCGGAGCAGTTGAGTTCGAGAGCTTTGAACCCTTCGAGATCACGATGCTCAGAACACCGCTACGCTATTTACTAATCAAGACCCCTTTTGGTGGCGGTGGCTGTGACGAGTCGTGTAACGTTAACCGTGTCGGCCTGTTACGTGGTACTTAGAAATTGGAGTTAGAAAAACATTTATCACCGTTGTCGTTTTTCACAAGAATTTAACAAATCTTTCGATAGTAACTTCACTGCTATGAAAAGAGTCTGTCCTTCAGCTTTTCGGAATCGGCAAAAAACTGAAGTCTCCTCCATTCCTCACAAGCTTAGGTTGAGATTACTGCGCTAGGTACAAGTACTACCTGTTGTGCTTTGCTTTGCTATTGATTTATTTATGGAAATTCTATTAAATTGTTTTGTATTATATTCATGTTAAGATGTCAACTTGAACACAATTTCGTTCAAAAATGCATAACCTTTTTCAAAATCTAGCATGATTATGATTATAGTGGTTGGCAACACTTGTTGAACTGATAAGAGAATTGTCTGATCATCTAATGACCTCGGACTAACCAATCTTTACTGAGAGTTGATGCTTTGAAAACAAAATTACCCAAGCTTGTCATGGGAATGGAAGAATATGAATAAAATCTGAAGGCAGAAATAAATCAACATTTCCTTAAAGAAGATCGTTCAAGTGAAATTCTTAGTGCGAGATTCTTAGGATTGCAATCTCGACATTATTTAAAAAATATAGGTAGCACCACCTAACATATGTGAAATTAGACCAAACATTTTTGTGATCACCCAAAAATAACAAAGTGAGCCCCTGACATTGGAGATGGTCACAAAACGATATTATATTTTACAGAAGTGTTTTGTGTTGTTGATAAGAAGTGATTCCCAACTCGAACTTTTACTTTTATTTTGACGATTTTCTGTTGAAACAAAAATGAAAACAAATATTGTGACTCATATTCATCTTTGCCAAAGAAAAAAGAAACTGTTGTCACAATAATTCTTTTCGCATTACCCGTAAAGTACTTCGTACGCTAGTGCTCAATAATGACTTTAGATTCCATTTTATTATTTTACCTAGTGTTATAGTCCTTCGAGAGGGACCATCAGATCTCTTTTAGTCAAGAAAATTGTGTGGTAGTAAACAAAATGCTTCCTGCCATTTTTGAGCACTAGTTCCTTGTTCGTTTTTAGATTTTAGTTTATCCCATTGCAAGTAAAAAAAACTTACCAAATCCCTTATCTGGACCCATCATTACCCATGAACTGGATGCGTCAAGAAGACCATGCACTAGAAGCACCGGCACAGCACCCTTTTTAGGAATTCGATGCAATTCCAGAATATAACCATCGTCCGTAGTTACATGGTGAATTTCAGTTGGATACCCATACTTGCTGGCAAGCTGAGTCTGTGAATTTTATTTTAAAAAAATATTTACTCAACTTCACACAATGCTCATCTGTTGTAGAGCAGCTCTTTATCAACAAACCGTAGTTAGAAACTGATCGTCTTCGGAATTCTTTTTAACGTTTTTTACGAATTTAATTTTTTTAGTTCGAAGTTGAACTGATTCATTGGCTTTTTTCGATGATGAAGTACCGATAGTCACTACGAGTGAGAAAATAAGCAACAAGAGCAATTGCATCTCTAAATCAACTAAATGCTTTTTGAGTCTTCGCACTTTCCAACTGCTGAAATAAGATGACGAACGGTGATATTTAAGTCATTTTTTCGTTTAGCTTAGCACAGACTATTAAACTGAAATGGAGTTCGACGGTCTTTGAAAAAGCCTTAGTATGATGTGCATTGTTTGTGTGAAGGCTTGCAGTTCGTTTTTGAGATCAATTAACCTACCATCCCTTCAAGGTCATCGCAACGTTTATTGGATGTAAAACGTAAATTTTTTTCAGGCTGTTTATGATGACAAATTTTTGATGTCTTCTATATCCAGTCATTCAGTTTTCTGCCGTTCAACTTCGATGAAAGTTCAGTGTCTTTAAAAAAATTGAAATTGCTACTCTTAGAGGGTTTAAAGTTCGAATACTCATGTAAATAAAGGATTAAGGGTCGATTTGGTATATTTAAAGACTGAAAACTCCTACTATGTGTGGGAGGTTCCTGGTGTAATAAATAAATAAATAAATATGGTGGCGCAACAGAGCGAGGAGCCCCAGGGCCTAGCGCGTTTCTCACAACCATCAAAATAGATCGACTATAGTAAGTTGTAGAAGAATTAACAGCTGATAAATCAGGTGGAATAAGACGACCAAAAAGATGGACACTTTTTGAAGACCTTAAAGATTGTGAAACGTGAAGGCTGAAAATCTTAGGGCAATTTACGAGAAGGGGAACAGATGACATTATTTATTTGTTTTTGGATTAGTTTCGTGTTCTTGAAGTTTTGCAGAATTGGGAGCGTTTAAAGATTTGGTGACGAGAGTTCCTAAAACGTGGAAACTGCTGAGAGAGTTTATGTATCCTAGACATTGCTTGCAAGGGTGAATTATATTACATTTATGAGACGGGAATGAAAGATTCATATGTAAAAGGAATGTGTGTTTCTTACTCGTTTGGGTTGTTGGCATTTTGTTAAATTTGAAGCCTTTCAATCGCTTTTTTCCCAAGAGCCATGACAAACTCATTTTATTTTATGACTTAGGTAGGTACATAGTTTCAAAAAGTGCAAAAAAGAGTGAGTCATTCTTCGTTTTGTCGGTGTATGAAGCGTTGCAAACTTTTTGTTCGTGGCTTGCATTTTGTTGTAATTTTTGTGAAGTTGGCTTTCCATATTTCTCTTTTAACCCTTTACCGCATACGAAGCCAGATATCGCTTTGGCTGTATGTATCCTTTTCTGTTCTCGGTCACAAGGAAAAGATCGAAATACAACACGATCCTCTTCTTTATACTTCTAAGAACGCTTAACGGTAGTTTTTTTGTGTTTGCGACTGCGACGACAGCAAAAAAGTGTGCAATTCGTGATCAAAGGTCAGCCGGTCGGTCTGGTGTATTGAAAACGGAAGCGTTGAATATATTAATATTTTCAGTGTTAGTTATTGCTATTTCTTGATAAGTAAAGTGAAATCAAAAATATATTTTTGATTAAGTGTAAAATTGCACATGCAGTGAAACCAATTTCTTATTGAAAAAAATTGATTGGGCTGGTCTTGGGAGAGACAAGATACGGAAACCATATAAGGCTTCGTCTGCAGTAAGGAGTTGCAAATATACAAATTTTGTTGATTTTTTTTTTTTGGACACTGAAGAAACTCTTTATAATCAAAGCGGCTAATCTAACTGTGAATGAAACTGACGAAGAGTCTGAATCAGAGAGTGCACCAATTACAGCAACTACATCGAAAGCAAAAACTAAGAAAACGAAGAAAAAATTTTGTGGAAAAAGGGTCATCTAGAGGAACCATCAGATTTTTTTAATTTTTTTTACTGTTGAGCTGATGAATTTCATTGTGGAGGAGTCAAATAAAAAAGCCCTCCAGGATAATATAAACAAGTCGGTCAGTATTTCAGAGAACGAGATGGAGCAGTTCATTGAGACGCAGTGTTGTCTTGTTGTCACCTACCGGCTCCTAGACATTATTTGAGTAAGTCTGTTGGACAATCCTTTGCTTATGAAACTATTACCTGCAAAAAGTGGGAAACAATCAAAAGATTCCTTCACTTCAACGACAACACCAATTTCAAACAATATGGGACTGAAGGATACCTTAAACTCTTCAAACAAGACCACTCTTAGAAACAATATGGGAGCGGTTACTGCTGATTCCGAAAGAGGAGTTCCTCGCCGTAGATGAACAAATAATACCTACAAAGTGTCGACATAAACTGAAGCAGTACAACCCAGCGAAATCTCATAAATGAGGTTACAAGAACCAAGTGCTAAGCGGAGTGTCTGGTTTTAGCTACGATTTCTATATTTTTGCTGGAGGACAAAGTAACAAAATACCTGACGGGTCACCGGATTTGGGAGCGAGTAGAAATGTTGGAGCAAGGCTTACATCGACAGTGGAGAAAAATGTGAACCACAAAATATTTTTCGACAACTGGTGCAATAGCCCGAATTTGAAGGTCCGTTTATTCAAAAATGGGCTCTTACCACTGGGTAACTTGATGCTCAACAGAGTTCCAAATTCAAGAATGCCGATTGAAGAGCTGAAAAAAGGACGTGGAAGGTTGGTTTAAAAACTGGCCACAACTGATGAAGTCAAATTGAGTTTCTTTTCTTGGTTTGACAACACAGTTGTAGGCATGATGTCACCGTATGTGGGCAGCGAACCAATTGTAGAAAGACGCCGTTGTTTTAGAAATGATAAGCAATACAGAATATTTCCGCTCCTAAAGCTGTCGAAGTGAACAACAAGTACATGGGCGGCGTCGATTTCTAAGATTCGATGCTTGGACTATACCGCATTCCTCAGCGATCCAAGAAAAGGTACAAAAGAACATTTTTTCATATGATAGACTTATGTATAGTGAATGCATGGATCATCTGGCGACGTAGTAACGACTTCAACTTACCGCTTTTTGATTTCACACTTGCTGTTGTGGAGAACTTATGCAAAGCTGATATGATGGATTTGAAAAGACGCGACCGACCATGCAGCTCACTTTGTCTTGCAACTCCTGAGACTATAAGAACTCCCACACCAAGTCAAACCACACCAACCATTACAACACCGACCTAAAAAGACGGCATCCTGCAAGGCATCAAGATTTTCCTCTTTATTCGATGCGTTGTGATAACTATGGTCATTTTCCACAAATAAAAAAAATCGCCAAATTTGCCAAAATAATTGTAAAGGACGTTCGTTTTTTCTTGTTTTTTAAGCAAATTAACTTTTTTGTGATTTTTTAATTCAGGATGTTTTCAAACAGCACTAAGACCCCATAAAAAAAAGTTTTTTTTACCGCTGAAATTAATTCATGCCGTAAAGGGACTACAATTTCAATTCGCATTGGCTTTCAATCCGCGTCTGTGAGCGAAAATTCACTGTTTTCATTCATTCATATCTACTACTTTTCAATTGCTTTAAATTAAATTAAATTAAATTAAATGATTAATGAAAAAATAGTATTTGCTTCCTGGAGGAGCACCCTTCTTATCAGCACGCTTGTCACTTTGCCGTCCGTAAAGCATTCGGCTATAAACCTAAGGAAGGAATTTTTTCCCCAAAAAACACAATTTTGATGAATACATTATTATCACCAAAGTTAACCACCATCTTCCGAGCAATGAATGGTTGTGTTGTATTGGATCCCAACAGATACCAAAACATGTTTTTCATTGAGTATCGCTTTTCGCGAGGAATTGGCAAGTCCTGTGATAGTAAATACATTGCAATGAAAAGCGATTTCTTGATTAGCCGTTCGGAGCTACCAATAAATTGTAGCTCCTTTCAATTCCCTAACAAGGCAAGGTTGTGAGAAATGCGCTAGTTCCTGGAGCACCGAATATGTTGCACCTCCCTATGAATCTATTTGTCTGATTTCTACTTATGCAAACAATACGACATCACGAAAATGGAATCGCAGACATAAGAAGCGGGTTGGCAACAATTTGATACAATTATACAATACAACAATACCTATCAGTTGAACCAAATACTTTTCAAGTCCGACTAACAAAAGTCGGTTATCTTTCTTCTACAAACAAAACTTTAGGCAAATGAGGTTATGAGGGTCAAAGGCACCAAACATTCGGATGTCCTATTTTTGCAAAATACGGACGAACAGACTTGTGGCTATTGTTTGTATTTTATGAGGGCCACGAAATGCTGTCCTTTTGATAACTTCCACTTCCTCCAGTAAAGACAACATGTTAATCAAAACAATGACATTTTTCACCCAAGAGATGCAGCAGCATGAATTTGAACTCTAGTATCTTTTATCAGCTTCGTCACAACATCATCAACTTCCAGGAAGAGAAGGGTGAGCTCCTTTGAATTGTTTGAAATCTATAATAATTAAGGGTGACAGAAATTTCCTACAAAAATTTGTCTTTACTCAAATGAGTTTGCCAATTAAGTTTAGTTGAGTGAGCTTGAGCTATTGATTTACTTCGAATCATGTTTCTGATCTACATATGTTCAAAAAAGTATGTCTTCTGAAATATTGCCAAACTTCAATTATTGTTCAAATCGAGTTAAAAAAATAGTTGGGTTAAATTCAATGCTTGTATAGAATATTCAACGAAATTCTTCTTTATTTTTCAGTTTAGCTGCATCGCAGTGTGTTTCCTAAGGGCGAACTCAATTTGCACGAAATTTTGAAAATTTCGAGCTCGAAAACTAAATAGATTTGTATCTTAGCGTATAACCTGTGTTGTGGCCGCAGCTTAATGCTTAACATGTCTGCCTGTTACGCCGGAGTTTCGAATTCCAATCCCAAATGCATTGTCTTTCTCGATTTGCCGTTCGGAATCTGTAGAAAATTATAGGTCCCCCCCATTCCCCTACAAGGCATGGTTGCGAAAATGTGTTAATTCCCGGTACTCCTTACTTATTCCATGCATATAAGAAATTAGACTTGTTCGTTTGCTAACTAACAAAATTCTATCATCTGTCCAAATTAATGCAACTGCATGAACCGTAATTTCTTGAATCGAATGGGTCACTAGCAAGAAAGATCTCCCGTAATCTGTGATGCCTCCATTCGATCATTACCTCTGGAGTATTTAGCCTGAAATTAGATTTCTTTTACCAAGTCAGAGCACAGCTAGACGACGTCCCTTCAAAAGGACTCAGTTAAGTGGCATTTTCTGTGTACCTCTCACCAAATACACTGTATGACTTGGAATGTGCTGCCCCTCAGAAGAGATGGAGAAAAACTTTGTTTGCGGATCACGTTACAAAATTAGCATTATTTTGACTCTGTAGTAGTAAATACGGATGCTATGAATAACTGTTCTGTGGCATGGTTCTTCTGCTATAAATTCTTCAATAGAACTGAATAACTCTTGTCTGGAACCTCCTGACCAATAAACGAAAGAGAACATTAATCCAGCGAAGGAATAGAGAGTTAAGCTATTGAGATTCAGAACTGTTTTAGTTATTCAGAGTTAACTGGACTACGGACAAGTTGCACCACGCAAAGTAAACATCATTTCAACTAGAACACGGTCACTGGTTTCAGGTGCATTGTGTCCACAGAAGACAAGCCAAACAAAGTTCTTTCGGTTCTGAGTGTACTGATCGGATAGTATCTGGAATGGGAGCAATAGACATAGGTAGACTTTTATTTTAAGTGACGGCAAATAAAGTAAAGAAATATGTTGACAGAAGTGTGGGGTAAGATCGACTCATACACTTCCGGCTTATCTGAACAAGTGTGTTTCATATTATGTCTTAATTGTTTGTAGCTTCCAGGATGCGAACCCTATTTAATAAAGAGCTAAAGAGCACAGAAACAGCAATTTTTCTGTCTGAGCAAAAAATATTAAAAGAAGCCTCGTCTGAGATTAGAATATCAAAACCTACAGTAAACACGTCATTAGGGAAGAGAAATTACTCATATGTGTTTGTGTATCGTTGAACCTATGCAAGTCTTTGCAGAAGGCCAGAAAATGTTTGCATCAGAGGCTTGCATGTAAACGCGCAATCAAGTTTCAAAAACTATTGCCCAACATCTGATGTCTTATAAGGATTTTCTTGTGGAGTTCTTAAAAGGAATAACCAACTGGCAAAAAGACTTCCAGGAGCTACAAGTACAATCACAGTCTCCTCGTTCTACTTAACAATTGATTTGGATTTAGACCCACCTCCAGGTTTATAGGTTTTGAGGGGTGTTGGTGTTTTAGTTTTCTAAAAATCGATTCTGTTTTTTAGTTTTTATTTTTTTCTTGAAAGTATAGTGTTTTACAAATATACTGCAAAATCTGTTGACGAAATTCTGAATATTTCAGGATCTAGAGCCAATTAGAAGGTTAGGAAAGAGGAAGAATCTGTGAGTCGGGGTCTATTGTGCGCTAGTTACAGCTCGGGTTCGCACCATTTTGTAAAAAATTTATTTTTCTTTAATTCCTGCGATAGCTATTATCAATACTAACTAACAATTTGGCAACTTTATTTAATTCAGATCAGAGGGGGAAAAAATTACTTCTGACCGGTGAAATTGAATTTTTTAGAGAGGCAGATTGCAGATCCACTGTTTTTTTTTTTTTAATTTTAACTGCCCCTCATTTCCGAAAAACAAATTTAATTTTTTTAGCTAAAAAAATATTTTTGTTTTAGTTTAATTTTTCTGTAGAATGTAGATGCGCCACCTTTGTTTTTTAAAATTGTTTTAATTTTAGGCTGCTGACCTACCAACCCCCACTTAAATTAAATTCTGTTGTAAATTTTAAGTTCGCTGTACTCTATGGTACTTCTTTTCAACTTTTCTCATCCTCATCCAACTAATTTCACACACTGGCGCTAACCAGCGCCATCATTATGACTAATTGGATTACTTCCTCTCAGGTTTTGCTTAAATGTCAATTAAAGTCTATCAAACATCACCCATTGTATGAAACATTCCATTTCATTGACATTGTTTGCAGTCACCAATCACAACAACAACAATATCGACCATAGCCGCAAGCGACCAGCCAACACTTTCCAACCACTCGTCCTCATTTCAATATTTTTGATTGATGTTGGCCAACCCGTAAGCATCTAAAGCAAATTCGTCTAACAGCCAAGGTAGATCAAATTCAAAAACACAAAATCCTCAGCACTGCTATTTATCATCAGGAAACGCTCATTCACTGCTGCCTACAGCAAGGTAATGGAACACAACAAACAACTCATTCCTACCCAGGGTACTTGAAAATCAAACTATGACCTGCAACAACCATCGGGGATAACAATGAAACTAAGTAAACTGTCATACTTCGATAGACCTGGTTCAGCGTAGTAAGGCTTTAACGAAACCTTTTTTGCTCCGCCAATCGGATGGGAGTATGGGGATATGAGCAACAAATCACAACAACGAGGAATTCTACATTAGGCTGCAGTTGCCATAGCGCTCCTATAATTAAACTCATCTCTCTCGCATTATTGCACTACGTGCTCCTGCGTTTTATTAATGATTTGTATGGAGTTGAGTAGAGAAGGATACTGAGGCTTTATGGTTGGAATTTGGAGTTGAATGACTTCAACGCACACATTTTAAGAGTTTGACTTATAATCTTCAATCAGTGACATAGACTTCACTTCTTTCATAAATAGTCTCTCTTTTCAATGACATTCTTTTCTTCTGATTGCATCAATCTTATGACTCTGCCGTAAAGTAATTCGCGAGCATCAACGGCCCAGAGAAAATCGTCATGATTAAACTTTGGACAGTCCACCAAATAGCTGCCAATGACATTCGGCAAAGTCCGTTTGAGTTTCTCAGCATCTGTCGGTCCTGACAGCCAATCGTTTGCACTGTAATGTATGGCCACTTTCGCCGTCACTTTACTCAGATCGTATTCCGGTGGTGAAGGCCTTCCATATTTTTGTAAGTTTCTCCATGCTCCGTAGTCGAAGTATTGAAAACGTCCCGAGGATTTAAGTTGAGCGAAATGTTTGACTTGTTTCAAGGACCCTCCAGCAGGGATGTGGTCAAAAATCACCGGCAGCATTGTCTGGAAATGAAAATACTTAAGAACAAGACTCAAGAAACAAATTGCTGGTTTTACAGAGCTCAATTGGTCCGCATTAAATCCAAACATCAAAAACATGACGTTTTCACATACGCCTGTCAGTCTTGGGCTGTATTTGCACAGTTTTCGAATGAACATTGATAATGCCCCATGAGATGATAGGAACTCATAACATCCAATGAATTCCAGGAAATTCTATGAAATTGAGAAAATCAATTGCAATAAAAACAAACGAGAACTAAGTCTTACAAATATTTGGTTTTGAAAAACAGCAGCGAGGTTCATTATAGGACTCCTGACTCCTCTGGCAAATACCACTGATGACAGTGATTGCATTGTTATGATTTTACTGTTGTATTCTGGACGCAGCGTGCACATTATGAAGAATGATGTTGCTCCCTAGGGATTATACTCGTATGATAACAATTGAAATTAGTTGAATTGATTCGGTAGTTCACCTGTGAGTGTCCAATGTATTGCAACTTCTTGAAGCGAGTGTTCTGAAGAACATAGTCAATTGTGGCTGGGATGTCATAGATGCCAATTTCGTGAAAAGTGAAGTCCCAAAATTTTGCTTTACTTGTACTTAGAGTTGTGTGGTTTCGGGAGTAGGTGTTTCCTCGAGTATTCACCAGCCATACGTCATAGCCTTCATCATAGAGTAGATAAGCTGCAATTTTCAAATGAATACTTTTTAAATATTGGTCAAGTCCAAAAATAAATAACATATGTTTATTCGGCTTTTGGTAAATAATTACTTTTTCCATTGATCAAAATGGCGCCCAACGTACTCAAAAAATTTAAAAGAAAATAAATAAATTCAAAAGCTGTTCTTTTCGATCGGTCCATCTCAATAATTTCTTTTTGTCAAAAATAATTGAGCCAATGATTTCGCCCTCCAACATGATAACACTAACTGAGCTGGACGTGTCCTATCTCCTGCAAAAAGATGGCTTCCACAGACTTTTTATGTCTAATTCTATCAAGCTCATCCTCCTGCTGCTATACGGAGCATCTTCATCTTTACTGCATTCATTATACTCTCATTCTTTCTGTACTTTTCATAACATTGAAAACCGCATATGAGAGCTTAAAGCACAACCTTCAATAATTGAACTGATAGGGAATAAAGGGGAGCTAACAACTGATATTCCTGATGACTTATAGAAGCCTGATAAGTGAAGAATGAGTAACATCTCATTATCTAAACTTTATCAGGCAATCCCTGGTAAAAAAAATTAATAAGCACTGTGTTTCGATTCCTGGTCGCCAAATGAAAAAAAGGAGCTCAACATTTGCTTGGCCCAAGCCTAAGTTTCAAACCGACTTCTCTTCTATCTTATGCTTCTAACAAAATCTTCAAAACAGTACTATTAAGTGCTTCGTTGCAATGCTGACAAAGCAAGAGATTCTTGATTAACTATAGCAAACTAGGAAAAGTTCAAAAAACGGCTAGTCTGTGTATTAGTGCTGCAATGAGGACAACCCCATCGGATGCCCTCAATGAACTACTAGATCTCACACTCCTGGATATCATCAGCAAACAAGTCGCAGCTAGGGCTAGCTCAGCTACACGACACAGTGGACCAATAATCAAATCGGTCACACTACCATTCTAAATAACTTTATATTGCCACCGAATCGATCGGATTACACCACTCCAAGTTGGTTTTTGATAATAATTTCCCAATAACCATTCCCTGGGAAAATGGTGCTCTCTTGGAAAATAGTTCAATACACTTCTACACCGTTGGTTCAAAAATCAGCGCAAGCTTAAGAAGTGGAATCTACTTAGGAAAACTGATTCTGTCTTTTCTTCCACCTACCCGATCATTGTAGTGTGTTCCAAGCGGAAGGAGGTGCTGTCTTGGCTCAAAGAAAACGTCATATCCTCCACGGATATTCGAGTCTTCTCGGACAGCCAAGCTCCTTTTAAATCTCTTGCCTCTATCTCTACAAAATCCATTACGGTCCAAAATTGTCAAATATCTCTGAGGGAGTAGTCAAATCAGTTCAACATTCACCTTTCATGGATGGCAGGGTACAGGGACATACTAGGCAACTGTATGGCAGACGAGCTAGCCAAAAAGGGTATTACCACTTCTCTGCGCTCAGAATGGAACAACAAACGTGTATCTATCGCTACATGTAAACCCCTACTTAGACAAGACGCTTCGGGGATAACAAACACTAGATGCACTGAGAGTAACAACGGCCTTGCAACCAAAAAAATTTGGCCGTGTGTAGACTCAAAACGCTCGAAGAGTTTGTTAGCCTAAAACCGCGTATCTAGGTTCTACCATAGGTGTTCTTACGGAACACTGTCTAATAGGAAGACACGCCAAAAGACCTGGTGTGTATTCCAATGATTTCTGCAGAAGATGCTTGGATGTTCATGTCCTGTACTACTTCTGTATATTCTAATTCTACGATACCAGCGACTAGGCTTACATAGACCCTAAAAGTCTTTCAAAATACATTAAAAGTTCCACGTGGTTCGACTCGGAGGAGATTAACCGGCGAGTCCCGAAATGACAGATCAATGGGTGACCAACTCATTAATCTCACATCAGGTTTTTAAGATTAGTAGATGATTAACTTACTGATCTCTGTGGTATCGCGATGGACCCTTGTGGTCTTAGTGTGTCAGGCAATGCAAGTACGTAATACTCATTGGCTGACAGCCACTTTCAACTAACCTAACCTAAGAGATTCTCCCATAGTTAATTTGTGAAAGAAAACAGTTGCAATTGATCATCTCTATTTTGATAGAGACAAACACTTTCCTGAGCACCAACATTTGGAGAGTATAATTAAAAGTACAGAACGATTCAATCATTCCACTGTTTAAAATATGCTACACGGAGCCACGTCTTGAAACGAGTATCGTCTGAAACGATTGTACTTGTTTGTGTTACGAAAAGCTGTAGTATCTTTGAAACGATATCATCAAACTATTGACTGCTTATTCTTTGAAGTTCGAGGTTTCTCAAACAAGCAACAGAATTGAAAAACTTTAAGAGTGGAAAATATGCTCAAGCAATTTCTGTCACAACGAACGCAGTATTCAGAATTCAGTGAGGTAAGTGCCGGTGTTCCGCAAGGAAGTATTCTTGGACCAATCAACTTCATATTCAATTAACAAAGAAAAAAAATGCAACCTCACTCAAGAAAATAAAAGAAAATAGAAAGTTCACACATTCTCTTTATTTGGTGCTGGACTGCTTCCCCCAAAGCAGCTGTCGTAATGTATATTTTTATGTGTTTAACAACAAACGGTAGTTCACTTTGGGCTTGTGATCAGAATAAGGCTGTGACAGTAATGGTGAACGCCATGTGGTATATTATTGATACATATTAACAGTGATTTGGATAATAAAGTAAAATATTGAAGAAGAAATTGCTGATAATTATGAAATCTCATTTATATATGTATGTATTTGCATTCATTTGATGGACTATATAATTTAAAAAATCAACTTTCAAGTAGGTATTATTAGAGCAATTAACAATTCGGATTTAAGATACTTTCAAATTGATTCTGATAATATTCTCCAAAGCATGCTTTTGAAATGAAACTATGTCTTCTTGTTTACCTTTCACTAACAAGGCGTTAGGTAAAGGTTTACTTAAGGTTAAGGTAAGGTAAAGGTTAGGTTAAGCTACGATCTAGCTTCACCTTATTCAAAAATATTTTCAGACAAATGCTTGCGTAAGCTTTAAAAGGAATAAAATGAGTGTTTATGGCTGTGAAGCTGCCGTCTTCCAAGCACTAAAACTTTAGTGACAATTTCAATCAGACTTCAAAGAACCTGACCTAAATAGGCATGATAGAAGTTTTTGATTTATTTGAATGTGTATTATACATATGCTTTAAAAACATCTATTTTCTATTTTCTCAAAACCCTACTGAAAACTTAATCTTCTATTCCACCACTGATTTTGCCCCGCTTTCGTGTAATTCTTTTTTTCTGAGACATTTATATTATCTTCTAGAAAAGCAATACCCTGTCAAAGAAAAGTACTAATTTATTGATAAAATTACTTATTAGGGTTTCGCCACTACGCTTTATCCCACCAAACTTTCGTAGTAAGCATTTAACAAAAATTACTTCTTTTAAACTTCCCACAATCGTAATAGAATTTGGCGGGTGTATGATTTAAATGGGGAAAAATCCAACAGAACTTTTGGTACTATCTTTCTTTTCATGATTTCCCAAAACAAATATTAAATAATAATAACATCTGGTGCGCTAAGAACACGAATATGAATTTATGTCCTTTACTTGTTTACAGGAGAAGTTTCTTCAATTGGTTTGTCGACTAGGGAGCCAACTAATAAAACAAATGCGCAAAGTTTGTTGTTCAATAAAATAAAAATTTCCTCATAGAAAGAAGTTCTAACATTTGTTACTAAATAAAATTAAATAGCTAAACACCGCTGTTTTAAATTGGCCGCGAAAAGGACTGTTACCGAAGTTAAAAAACTGCCGGATGTATAGACTTGCTTGAATTATGCCCTCTGACAGTAAACAGAAAAGAGGGGATAAAATGATTTTTATAATGACGTTAGCTTCGTTTATGAAGTGATGGAAATGGAGTAAATGATTTGTTTTACCTCACTTGCCCATTTATACATACATCAAAAAATTATGAGTCTCGTACACCATCATTTCATAGTTCAGTACGGTTGTGGAAACTTCATTTCTTTTCACTTTAATGTTAAGAGCATCTTGATCTGGAAAGTATCTCAAAGATTCGTTCTGAGAATCAAACGCATTAACTTGAAAATTGCAGTGACTGTTTGCTTATAACTATAGCGAGACGTCAGATTCTACTCATCATAATATACGACAACTGTAAGGCATAATCCCTTCTTCTATTGAATCGGTACATTCCAATTTTATCGTAATTCGGAATCACTAAACTAATTTTATCGAACCCACCACTTCCACGTTCATTTTGACGAAGAAATAATATAAAAAAATGAGGAAATAAGAAACGGAACAGCCATGGGGATGCTTCTAGTGATACTTCTTTTTAAAATGAATATAAAACAAAGTAGAAATCGAGGATACAGCACCTCCTCGATATGCAGGTAAATAAAATAATCGACAGAATTACCACTTGTCAACTCAAATACACCAAGAAAAACAATACACTCGGGCGCAAAAACTAAGGTGCTGCCAAAACATTCAAACTATGTGTACAAACGTGCTGAGTCTATTTCAAATTTTAAACAACAACTTCCCCAAAGCAAAAAATACTGACTTTCTCCGAACAAACAAGTATTCAGTGACGTAACCAAAGCACAAAGAATACACTGAATACGATTACAAGGTTATAGATTATCAAAGTGAGAACTAATTACATCACTAGATGATTGGAATACTACTTGGCTTAAAATCGATTACACGTGCTGCAGCCAAGCTGAAAGCTTAGAATTCTATCTTCTTTTCTGAACCCATTTCCACTTCCCGCTACGTAGATATCAGATTCTCAGGTTGTCTTGCACCAGAGAAATGGTAAGATGCTTTCTTCAACTATAAAGTTGCGTTCACACTATGCCGACCAGCTATCGGATTCGGGTTGCTTTTTGGTAAAGAAAAAAGCACTCGGACCCATTGTCGAATCAAATCAAGGCTTTTTTGAAGAAGCCTTAAAAAAGGAGGGATGCTGATACATACTCAGCTTCTGCAATTGACTAATTGATGGTTCCTTGTATGGGCACCAACCTTCCCCATTAGTGGTGCAGTTAATCGAAGTAAGGTGGTTGTTATTTCAATTATAGGCTCAAGGGCGATGAGCATCCAGATGAAAATAAAGACTCAAAGAGTAATAGATGCCCGAAATTCTAACACACGCATTCTTTCTATTCACTAAACAATCTACCAAGCCGCGCAGTCGCTCCCAGAAAAGGACTAAATTTCAAATGCATACACAGCTCCTTCTCTAGATCTATGAACTCAACACTGATGATTGCATTTTATCTACTGTGAATCACAATCCTTACCAAATCCTTTATCCGGCCCCATTATAATCCACATGCTAGACGCATACAGTAGACCATTTGCCAGTATTACCGGGACAGCTCCTGGTCGTGGTATACGATGCAGTTCCAAAATATAACCATCTTCAGTAGTAACATGATGCACTTCACAGGGATATCCATTTTCTAGGATGAGCTTATTCTAAATAAAACAATTGAAACTCAAAACTCGACTTCAACTTTACAATCTTTTTATACTGACAGTACTTAGGAATTCTTTTGCTTCTTGAACATTTTGATAACTTCTTCTTGATTGATTCTGTTTCGTGTTGCCGATCTCATCTACCGTCAAGTCACAAAAGCTTACTATGAGAATGGAAATTATTAGCAAATGAACCTTCATCTTTCACTCCACTGAGTTCTATTTGGTAGAAGTACTCAAAATGTAAGCGATTGAAATGATAACAGTAAGTTCATGACATAACCAATTTGAAACGAGAAGCTTTTTAAAGTTACATATTTTCGTTCTGGTTTATTTTTTGCTCATCTTGGTTTTGGCTGGGATGATGCTAGTTGCTTGTCACTAAGCCATGAAAATCTATTCAAGTCTAATATAGACAATTTTTATTTTTTTATTTCTTTGAGTGGGATTTATGGAAGTCTTACAGAGTAATGCATGTCACAAATGCTGCAGCTTCTTCAAAAGTCTAAACTATAAACTGTCTAAATTAAAAGGTGAAAAAGTCTAAACTATAAACTGTCTAACTAAATCAAAAGGTGAATAAACAGCAAATGATCCTGAAAATATGCAAAGAAACTTTGATTTTTTTTTCAAAACTTTCCTTAAAATATGTGTTTCTCATTACCTGAGTATTCGTTTTGTTTGCAAAGTGGAAAGTGTAGGGTTAAAATTAGAGACATGATCATACGGGAGTCTTAGACCACCTTCAGTAATTCACTCTAATTCCACTCAATACTTTCATGAGTAGACTTAAGTGTTGCAATTTGCAAACGGCGACGTTATACGTGCTCACAAAAAAGGTCTAGGTCATCAGTAGACTTGAACTGGTGAAAATGAAAAAATTTCAAACACGAAAAGTTAAATTTTAATGTTGGTTTCTTTCTTTTTCTTTTTGATAATATCTCTATTAAGCGTAGTAGCTGAAAACTGTTAAAATTATTACATAAAGCAGTTATTAGACTTTGTTGATTTAATATCAGAATGAAACTTTCTCATGTCTCACAAAAGTGATAAAATTTTAATCGTGAGAAAACTATAGTAGTCAATTCTACCCGCTAAGTGGGAGGCTTGAGTTAAAAATCAGTTCCCATTTATTTATCATTTGGCGAAAGCCACTTGCACGCAGATAACATTTATGAGACTAGTCTTAAAGTAGAAAAATGTTTCTTTAAAATAGTGTATCCAACAAGCGACTTAGTTGAATACAAAAGTTTTATGAGCAACTTAACAAAAAGTGACTCTAGTGTCATTTTTCTGTGTTTCGTCTAAATAACAAATTCAAAGCTGAGCTGCAAGGCCCAGTGCATTATTAATATAAAAACATATATAACCGAAAAGAGTACAGAGATTAATACCATGTAAATTTAGGGTAGGGATATAAGATCGCTTTGGTTCCCGTTAGTTTTCATTTTGTATTTTCGAGAATATTAGTAGTAAATAACTTAAAAAATTTAAAATCGAAAAATGAAAGATCTAAAAATTAAATCTTTTTTCTCGCCTTGATATATTGAGTAATATTCCATCATTTTCCTTGCGTAATAAATAAAAATCAGTAAAAAACAGCACACAATATTTCTTAAGCTTGCACATGCTCTTTTCAGTTAAGTAAATAACACGACCAAAAACCATTGTCACAAATAAAAGCCATGTTCAAAAAAGTTACATATGTATCAAAAATCCTCTTTATTCCAAACTTCCCAAAAATCACATTCACAATAGATCAAAAGCTTTTCAAACCGACATACCTTCGAAGATTTGTCTGAGCACAAAGCTCAGATGAAACGGCTCCACCACCTTTATTTAGGAATACCTTGCATGAGAGATGAGACAGAAATATAGATCATAGAATTTTGAGAAAGTGTTGTTACAAAGATAGTAGCACAATGGTTATCGTGTCTGCCTATTATGCGCACAGTTCGGGTTTCGAATCCCAGAAACATCTAGCGCTTTCTCGATTAGTAGGTCCTTTCCATTCACTGACAAGGCACAGTTCGGAGAAAGTCGCTGGTCCTGGGGGCGCCATTGGAAATTTAGGCAATTTGAGGCGCCGGCCGCATATGAGCAGAGAATGTTTTCTTTTATGTCATTGATGCTTTAATCCGATGTTTGGTAATTTAGAACTTATTTTGTGTTCAAATAATTTAATAACATAAGATGGAAATTTGCTCAAGAGAGAAATCACAAAAAAAAGTTCATAGACGCTTATAAAATAAATAGAGTGGGGAACAAAGCGAGGAGCCCCAGGGCCTAGCGCATTTCTCACAACCATGCCTCCTGAAGGAACGGAGGAGACCTACAATTTTCTGTCGCTTCCTAACAGGTAATTTAGAAAGCGCTTAGTTTACTCATGGAGGTCTTGCCAATTTCTCGCGAAAAGAGATACCCGTGGAATATCATTTTGCCTCTGTTTCGAACCTGTTGGTTAACAGGCAGACATGCTAACCATTACACCACACGAACGAACCATGGAAAGGCGGTGTAATTGTTCCAATGACAAAAAGAAGTAACACTTCTGCACCCTTTGATTTAAGATCCATTCGTGTGTTGCCCTTTTTGGTAATGTTTTTCAACGTCTTATATGGCTAACCAAATGCTCAACTAAATCGTAATGAATAATTAACTTTATATGATTATGTCAGTCGGGCTTTCGCAATTATCACAGCTATGAGTCTGCTGTTGTTGCTTCAGACTTTCGTTCTGCGCTTGATAATGATCAGTTGGGCATTATGGAGCTATTGCCTTTTTCTAAGGCTTTTGACTGTGTGAATAATCAAATATTGATTTCTAAGCTGTGTGACAAGTTTAATTTTTCTAAAACATATTTTAAAGTCTTGAAAGATTATAAAAGTAACAGACTTCAAAGACTGAGCAGGGTACGTTAACCCCATTTTGGTTTAACTATGGTGTTCTCAAAGGCTCTGTTTTTGGATCCTTCCTTTGCTCAAGATTTATAAGCAATCTTCCAAATGTTGTTCATGAGTGTCGCATTCAAATGTATTGTGATGATGTGTAATGTTCTCATAAACCGGGTTTATTGTATAGATTTTGCCAGCTGGGCGTGACGGAGTATGCCGTCGTAAGGTTTCAATGAAGATCTAATCATTATTTCAAAATGGTCTTTGACAAAAATGTTACATCTCAGCCCTTCGAAAACTTTGAGTATGGTTTGTTCTAGAAGAGAAATATGACTTGATTGTTTTCCATAAGTTGTGTTGGATTCACAAATAATATTATTTGTTCCTAAGGTAGTTAATTGTAAACTCAGTTGTTGTGATGCAATTTCAGACACTGTAGGGCGTATTTATTATAGTCTCCGTTCTTTAAGGACATTCTCAGAAATTTTGAGTCCAGTTAATAAGAACATCTTGTGAAAAGTCTCTTCATTCCATTCTTTTCTTTTAATTGTTCGATGTATCCGTCTCGTGATTGCGAGTGCAAACGTAAGCTGAACGTAGTATATAACGATTGCTTGCGTTTTGTTTATATAGATTTATCATCAAATGCTCATTTTTTTTATCCTTCTTCATAACTCATGGTCCAGAGATTTAAAGTAAATTCTTCAATCTTCGATCACAACTCTCCAACTTTTCCGCTTCACACTAGTGATTCGCCTGTGGGGTACGCCACGTTGACCTCAGAAAACTTCGGCAAGCCTCCCGGTTTTGGATTGTTCCATGTCTGAGGCCAACCAAATGCTGCTGTTTTTGCATTTGCTTGTACCAGGAGTGTTTTGGCCTGCCTTTTCTTCTTCGTCGCGAATTTGTTGAAACGTTGTGCGATATTGCCTTTTGGACGGGGTTCTGTGGATCTCTCCTTTGAACATGACAATACAAACTGAGCCGGTCGTGCTGAATTTTGTCCAAGATTGTACTTTTGACATGAAGGCTTCCCCGGATCTTAGTACTTCTAATTCGATCAAGCTTTGTTGCTCCTGCTGTCATCCGAAGCATCTTCATTTCGGCTGCCGTCAATTTGCTCTCATACTTTTTGTACATTGTCCAACATTGTGAACCGTATGTCAGAGCTGGACGGACAACTGCTGTGTAGAGTCTTCCCTTCAACTTAGGGGGCATTTTTCGATCACAGAAGATAGCGGAGTTTTCTCGCCACTTTATCCACCCTACGCTTACTCGATGATTGATGTCGTCATCACAAGTTGCTTCACTATTGATCATAGATCCCAGATATTTAAACTTTTCACACTTGGGAGGCACATTTTCATTCAAATAAATGTCTGGAATAGGCTTGTTTGGATCTGAAAAAGGGCAGCACAGGTATTCCGTCTTATTAGCGCTAATACGGTACCCATTTCCTTTCAGAACATCAATCCAAACGTCAAGTGCTCGTTGCAGGGATGTAGGATCCTCGCTTATGATGGCTCCATCGACAGCAAAGAATAATTATTGTATTTAACTGTCCGTTACTTTTCCTTCGAGCAAATAATCCAGAACAACAATAAAGAGCAGTGGACTCAAGACACTTCCCTGATGTACACCTACTGTCATTTGGAATTCTTCGGTGACTCCAGCTGGGCATCTCACTTTTGTAACTGCTCCCTCGTACATGTCCATAATTATTCGCACATAGGCTTCAGGAACTCCTCGGTGTCTCAGGGCCACCCATATCAGATCTCGTGGTTGCTTTTTCGAAGTCAACCAACACAATATGCAAATCCTCTAAGGCATCTCTTCTTTTAAAACAACAATATCAACTGAGGCTGTCGTGTTTTTTTCGAAAAGGTATCTTTGACCTGATAAAACCCCAGTCATTTCTCTGTTTTTAAGAAAACTCCTAAAAACCTACCTCCAATGGAAAATTATATTTCAAATTTGACTAACAAGCTTAAGAAAAATTTACGATGCATCACATGTAATTGAACTGCAAAATCTCCTCATCTGCTTCAGTCAATCTTTGTCCACCGAATGATGACAACCGTTTTGGTGCATATTTTTTGCCAAGGGTATATCTCTGTTATATGTATAGAGTACCTTCTGATGCAATTATCATGATTTTAGCGAGTCTCGTAAAGCCTCACACATGTCTATTTATAGCCTGGAAGGTCTAGGTTTTGGATTACGGAAGCATCCAATTTTTTTTTTTGCCGAAAAGTGGTAAGTAACTTCACTGCCACGAGAATTGGGGCTCAATGTACCACCCCATTTTTTTATTTATTACATTCAACTTATTTACAAAATAAAATACTCAAAGCCACTTTATTCTGTTTTTTTTTTTTTTACTTTTTGCTAAAGTCTTCTATTTTCTACTAATCTCATTATACTAACCACTCTGCTGTAAACCCATTCACGCGCATCTGTGCCCCATACAAAGTCGATATGATTAATATTTACTAAATACTTCTCAATTACATTTGGCAATGCCCTGCTTAGTTTTTCTGCACCTTGTGGTATTGTCAGCCAATCCTTGGCTCCGTAGTACAGGGCAACCTTAGCCGTTACTTTATGTAGATCATAGTCGGGTGGTGAACGACTGTGGTACTTTTGTAGATTACCTGTCGGTCCGTAATCATATTGCCTGAAGCGATTAGTAGCACCGAATTGCGCAAAATGTTGAACTTGTTTCGCCGAGGATCCAGAAGGATAGTGCCCAAATATTACCGGAAGCATTGTCTTCGGGTACACAAAAAAAAAATGAAAATATAGTTTTTCAAATATTATCGAAAAAAATGTTTAGTAAAACGTGTCTTACAGAATTAAGTTGCATTTCGTCGGGGCCAACTACAAGGAAAATCAACTCAGAGCAAAGACCTTGATTTCTTGAGCCATCCTTACAAATGCGTTGAGAGAGGACTTTGGTGAGCTCGGTGCCAGGTAGGAATTCATTATATCCAATGAGTTCAGCGATGTTCTATTAGAGACATAATGTATAGTTAGTAAATGTAAGACGCATACCACTAAATTAATTACAGAAATTTGAGATCTGAAATTTATTAAGAATTGCAGTATCGGACTTTTAGTGCCTTTAATGAATACTGCCGGTGCTAGGGCTTGCATTGATATGACTTTGTAGTTGTACTCCGGACGCTGACTACACATAATGAAAAAACATGTTGTTCCCTAAAAAAAACAATTGTTCAGTAATAATTTACAATGTGTTCAAATCAAACTGAACCTGAGAATGTCCAATGTAATGCAATCTTCTGAAGCCGGTTATGCTCAGTACATAGTCAATTGTTGTTGGGAGGTCTATTGTACCAATTTCTTGAAGGTTGAAATTCCAAAATTTCGCTTTCTGTGGATTAAGGGTGGTGTGCTTTCTAGAATAGACGTTTCCTCTTACGTTGGCCATCCACACATCGTAATTCAAGTTGGAGAGCATGTAAGCTGCAACATTCAAATTATCTTTTTAAGGTGAGTTTACATGTGAAGATATTGACTTAAATTTGCTTTGATGAAATTAATTGTTTCGGCTTTATACATTTTTCTTGCCTCTTTGCAATTGACTACAATCTGGTAGTGAAATTCAGATAAGTCGACCTTCTAACAATTGATTTTAGTCTTGTTCCATCGAATAAAGTTTTCGTTAAGTAAACATTTACTTTTATAATCAAGTTGTCATTAAATTTTAAGTGCACCTTTTTTATTGGAATAGAAATGGAAAAATTTCTCTTCAAAGCAGGCTGTCAGAGAGTGAAACTTATTCATTATTATTATTACTTATTATTCATCAATGTCCTGGGCCTTTTCGCTCTGTTGACTTACCCTATTTTTTAATTTAGTATCAGATGCTTTCCAAACATTCATTTAAACCAATTCTAAATCTAACCTTACTTGAACAGATAGTACAAACACTCTGATTATATAGCAGAGATTGGAGGGTTTGTTCATAAGAAACACTTAAAAATACGATCGTTATCTTCAATGATGTTTTTTGTTCAACCAATTAAACATTATAGTAAAATAAATAATTCGCAGTACATCCCACATTCATACAACAGCAAGTCAACAGTCAACAGTCAAATACTTAGAAAAACGTACCAAATACTGACTGTTATCTAGTTAGGTTAAGGATTTTAAGATCTGTCGAATTATGAGAAACTAATTAAAACGTCATTAAAATTTCACTGTAGCTAAATTTTCCGTTAAAACAACTTCATAACAGAAGAGTACCGTGCCACCAAGTCAAAGAAGGTGTCAACAGTTGCTATTATAATGTCAACAGTGCCAAGAGGAATTGACTTAAAAGTTCATACAAAACGTAATTCGCAACTAAATGCACCCTATATTAAAAGGGAGGTTTTCCTCGTCTTCCCTCCTATCTTAAGGCCAATAAATTTTCATATGAAAATTGCAAATATATCCGAGACATATGGTCAGACGTACAATTTCTGTTTGAAAAAATTGGACGAATACAAACAACAAGCAAGTCTACTTTTGTTACATTATTTGAAAACCAGTAATACAAGCATCTATGCAATTAACACCTGAACAAATTATGTAAAAATATAGATAAAATTCTTTTTATAGAAAAATAACAACTTACAATACTTCCTGATTGTTTTTAGACTTTTTTAAATATAATTTTGGAATCATTAATCAATAATTGATGCATTAAACCCGAGGGTTGGAAGTAGTATACAGTCCGTGTAATATGCAGGGGCCTTGGGACCAAAAGAGCAAGATAATTTTCCAATAAAAAGATCAAAACACATTCCAGACTATTACAGGGTCTTCCAAACTGTAGTACTCAGAGTCTGTAAAGTTGAAATTTGTAGAGGTCTATCGCAGTAACTTAAGACTGCTTAGTGTAACTTTAATTTGGGTTGGAGGACACCGCAACATAACTGATAATGACATGGTGGATAAGCTGATCAAAATCGGGTCATAACTAGACTCCAAGGAGACCAATATCTCGGCATTCAAGGCACTAGAGCAAAAAAAAACAGAATCCAAGTTTCCAGGAGCCTATGACCAGGTGTATATCCAAGCAAAAGCAGAATTTGTACTTATGCTCAATATAAACTTTCTGTGCTGATGTATATTTCCAAGGGTCTAAATCTAAACTCATTGGGCCATGCCATCTTATTGTGAGAATGGGCACTAGCACATCCCATTTACGTACAATAATTTTCTGATAACGAATTGAATCGATGCCACAACGATCGCAGAAAAGATCATTCCTCTTCCTCTATGAGTACGCAAGCGTGGCCAGCACTAGATAAGATGCCCTTTGAGACTACTTCTTCGACAATCCAAATGGATCGTTTAACTTCCCCCATCCAACCTAACCTCATTCGAAAAAATTCTCTGAAAGTGATCCTAAAAACAGTAGGTATTACAAAAAGGCACGTTCTGCAATCGTCCAGATTGAAAATTTTGAGATAAAATAAAACACGACATCAAGATGATTGAGAATACGAAAATATGAGCCCTGCAATTCTGTCGCCTGTCAGTCCGTCGTTTAAATCACAGTACCAGCCAAACTTATGACTATACTATATATATTTTTTTTTTTCAAGAACGACTTCAACGATTTCGATTTAGTTTTGTGTGAGAGACTATTATTATATTGAAAAAGTGAAAAATAAAAAAAAATTATTTTTTTCAGCTTATCAAAACGAAAAGTTCAAGCGACTTTCACTCCTATGCGGTTCGCCTGGGTACATCAATGGGCTCATCAGTTAGATGTTGTTGTACCCTTTTTAAGACGCGATGTTTGGTCGATGTTTGTCGACACGACAACGACACGATCGGCCAGACCACGGGCAAACATTCTCTAGGTGCATGAATGTAACTACATTCCTCTATGTGTCGATAAACATCGACCAAACATTGCGCCTTAGAAAGGGTACAACAAATTCTAACTGATGATTTTTATTGTAGCTATAAATAAATAAAAAAATAAAAGGGTAGCGCAACAGAGCGAGGAACCTCTGCACCTAGCACATTTCTCATAGCCATGCCTTGTGAGGGAATGGAATTGACCATCAATTTTCTGCAGTTGTCAAATGCTAATCGAGAAAACGCTTTTCATGACAGTAAATTTACTAACAGAGAATTTGACAATTCCAGGCGAAAGGAGATACCCGTGGAAAAACATTTTTACCTTTGTTTGGATTCGAACCACGAACCTCTGGTGTTAACCAAGGTTAACCAAGAGACATATGCTAACCATCACGTCACGGATCTAGTTGCATTTCTTATTATCTAAATAAGTGTTTGGAATAAAAAACAAAAATTTTGGAATTTATAAACGGAACTCCCATAGTACCGGTTTTTTTCAAAACCAACTCTCACGCTAATGGCTTACAGTGTCTAATCGAAATTTCATATTTTAAAATTCCAAAGTCTAAAAGTCTAAAAGCGATTGCGTCCAACTTTTACAAATTTTAGTTTTTGAAATTTTTATTTAGGCTTAATACAAGTTATTGACTTACAAACTAAGAAACTTAATAGCTAAGACTTTCTAACTAGTTAGAGGGCCAAGTTTTAGACAAGGAGTACTCATATTGACGTCAAAACAAGAGGAGTGAGAGTTGACATTCCTCAGCATTCGGGAGATGGGTTCATTGGAGCCGTAAGAGGTTCGATGGATGGGAAGATAGAAGAGACGGGAATTCCGGGTGTTACGACGTTTAGTATTTAGAAAAATGGATTCGTTAAGGGCTGGACAGTTAATGGTACCTTTGAGGATTCGGTGAATGAAGAGAACGTCAAATATTTCTCTTCGAACTTTCAGCGTATTGAGGTTGAGGAGTTTGATTCGGTCTTGATAAGGAGGTTATATCAAAGGATTACTCCAATTAAGACCTCGAAGAGCAAAATGGAGAAAATGGCGTTGTATGCTCTCAATTCTGGCTATGTGCACTTGTTGGAAAGGCGACCAGACTTGAAAAGCGTATTCAAGAAGCGGACGGATAAATGAAATGTAAATGGATCGGGTTACGTAGGGGTCAGCAAATTCTTTGGTCCATTGTTTCACGAAGCCAAGTGCTGAATTTGCCTTAAGAATTATATCGTCGATATGCTTGAGGAAATTCAGCTCACGGTCGCAAATAATCCCAAGGTCCCGGATCACCTCAACGGTGGAAATGATTTGACCGTTTAAAAGATAGAGACGGGGAGGAGATTTGATGCGTTTACGTGAGAAGGTTATTGATTGGCACTTGGAAACATTTAGCTCCAGGCAGTTTTTGGAGCACCATATTGAAAAATTGTCGAGGTCTTGTTGGAGGTGGGAAGAGTCTTCAGAAGAAGAAATGATTCGGTAAAACTTAGTATCGTCCACATATAGAGAGATAGAGGAGTGTTTGATAATCATTTCAATGTCTTTAATACTGAGAATGAAGAGGAGAGGGCCTAAATGGCTGCCTTGGGGAACACCGGATGTAGCTAGAAAGCGGCTGGATAAGGCGGATCTGAACCGAACGCTGTAAAAACCGGTTCAACAGAATGGGTTCAAAGCCGAGGGTGGAAAGTTTAAAAAGAATAAATTTGTGAGAGATTTTATCTAAAGTCAGTTGAAATTACATCGAACTCCTTTCCATTCTCCAAGGCTGAGAGGGAAAATGAGACAAAGTCAACGAGGTTTGTTGTTGTTGACCTGCCTTTGAGGAACCCGTGTTGTCTAGAAATTTGCAACGAAAACTTAAGTTTTCATATAATATGCTTTCGAAAATTTTGGGTATATGCGATAGTTTAGCGATGGGACGATAATTTTTCACATCGCACCTAGGACCTTTTTTGTGTATAAGGGTTATAAACGACGTTTTCCAAGCTTGGGGGAAAACTCCAAGGGATATGAACAAGCTAAAAATTTTTGAGAGGGGAAGGGAAAGAGTGGCGGAGCATTTCTTAAGAAATATGGCAGTTATACCATCGGCATCCGGGCCAGGAATATACTCATCATTTAGATGATTTAACTTTTTTTCAATTAGATGGGAGTCAAAGAAACGTAGAAGGAATGGATCAAAAGAAAAATTCGGTAAAAACGGGAAATAAGCTGAGTTACTTAGACGTTCTTGATAATAATTTTGAAAATGATACTTAGAAAAACAAAACCCTTGTATTTAGCCTTAAGACTATGATATTGTACTAAGCTAAAAATGGCAAATTCGTGCGACCCAGTCGTGACCATTTTCTTCACGAACTGGTACGCAACTTGCCTCAAGGTGCCCATTATAACTGGTAAAAATTTGGTGCCATATATGAGCTAGTTTAACTACCAGATGGTCAGTTTAAACATCTTTGTTAGCATTTGCTGGTAAACACTATATTCACGCACACCCTGACTGAATAGATTGAATAAAATGAAAAGCTTCCAAAATGGAAAGTTCGGTTCTGCGATAAGCGTAAAGACACCATAGATGAAATTTCGATTAGATAGCTCTAGTTCCACTGACAGATTTTCTTACTACGTCACTTTGAATTCCAACATTACGCTCTTTATGTTTGGAATCAAGGCTGCGCTGAGTTCCATGTAAGGAAGCCTGAAATTCTGCAAAGTAAGCAAGAGCAAAGCTGCACACGTAGTTTAATCTGCCTTGGCATTAATAAGTCTTTTTAGAATAGCTTTGTCTGATTCCTGGGTGAATTAAAAAGTTGAAACTCAAATTCAAGTACATAAGTAAATATTTTCCACTAATTGCGTAGTTGATCGATAAATCTATTAGTTTAAAATGTATTTAGGGAAACCCACAAACTACATCGACACTAATTTAAATGTCTTAAGACTTCTTTTAAGCTCTTACCACACTTTGGTGCCCTTTCACTGTTTTCTCCTTTGCTTTGTAGCATCACATTGCCACTTTTGGGAAGTATCATTTAGTGTATCTATGTACTTTCATTCAAAAAGACTTAAGACAACGGCCTTGTCACCCGAAAAGAGTCGGTTCCCATTAGAACACCGTAATTAAATCGGAATGAGCGCTGTTAGTGACAAGATGGGGAACCGTCTTGTACTACTGCGTGCTGTTGTCATGTGTTATTTGTTCTATGTAGTATTTGTGTAGTTAGTCTTGTGGTGTATCAGCCAAATGGTCTTTGTCGCCCGGCTGCAAACCCCCTACTCCGCAGATTTATGTGTGGAGTAGGTTTCATGTAAATGTAAATGTAAATGTAAAAAGACTTAAGACAACCAACCTCATAGATCTTTCATTCAACAAAGATTTTGTTTTAATGTCTGCTTCTTATTTGATTGTGTAGAGTATTTAAAGCTACATCCACATCGTCGTGCGATCTTTTCTTATTTTTATTTACTGTGGTAGGTAGGTACTAATTAATTATTAGAGAAATAGTGCACTGTTATCACAATAATATATTATCAACAATGAGGCATAAAACACTTTTTTCTAACTTGACTGTAAATGAGCTTTTGTACTTTTAGTAGTCTGGCATTCAACTACCGTGGTGGTTTCGTAATTCTTTTTTTTTATATTTCTCATATAAATCTGTGAACTTGTCAACTGTATCACGTTTGACCAAGATCAAGTAGCTTATACATGAAAAAAGTCATATCGACCAGACAAGCTTCCGAGAATAGATAAAAAATAACATCAGCACGTGGTTGTTACACTTGGTTGTCTTCATACGGTTCACCATCGAGTTAAAAAAAAAGCGTTGATCTCGAATTAATTGCGATGTTTAAAGAGAGCCGATGAAGCTAAGTGAGTGATACGGTCGCTGACTTGTTTTATTAGCATCTAACGACTAATTGAAAACGCAGCGATTAGAAGTTAATGATTAAAATTATATTATATTCTCTAAGACAAACCCCGATCTATAAAGGCTTTGAAAAAGCGTGTGCTATCAACATTGATATGCGCACTGTAATATCGTTTTCCACAACTAAAGTCTGGAGTGGATTTGAGAGTTTGGCGGATTTAATACTTAAACTCTAAAATTCACTACGAAACGTTTTCCAAAAGCCGATTTGGAGAGAAGTTTGGGAGTGATTTCTTCATTCCTATTTCTATTTAGAGGCAAAAGAGTGAAACAAACATTTATCTGACTGCTTATCGAAGGAAACCCCTGTTTCAAAGTAGTTTTTGTCAACTCGCTGAGGGTTTCATAAGCTCCTAGACAACCCATAACTCGGCTCTTCCCAAACACCACAAGTCAGTCATATCCCAACGTTCTAGCTACATCAACTATTTTAAGATCAATATTCAAAGTGTAAATTGTTTAACAGCAGGTAGCAGGTCACAACGTTGCTAATTATGCTTTTGGCATAAACGGTCTACTACTCTGCAACTTAAATAAATAAATAAATAGGGTGGCACAACAGAGCGAGGAGCCCCTGGGCCTTGCGCATTTCTCACAACCATGCTTGGTGAGGTAATGGGGGGGACCTACAATTTTCTGCCAGTTCCGAACGGCTAATTGAGAATGCGCTTTTCATGGCAATGAATTTACTAACGGAGGACTTGCCAATTCCTCGCGAAAAGCAATACTCGTGCTGGGATTCGAACCTAGAATCTCTGGGGTTAGCAGGTGGACATGCTAACCATCACGCCACGGGTAGCACACTCTGAGACTTGCTCACCAAAAAACAGACTGTGCAAAGTGAGCATGCTCACTCATTACAGTTTGTAAAATTGCCGAATAGTCTAAGCAGTAGTTAAAGTTCTGAGTAATTTATCAGCCAGATGAAGTAACCGTACCTACAACCTAACAAGCAATTACGTTATTTTTCTTCTTGCACAACTTTTTATATTTTTACACATATAGCAATGACTTTGCTTCTGTAATTTTTAAATAAACAAGAAGAAATTAATTCGACAAATGTAAAGATTCTAGTGGCTACTACTTTAAGTGGTAGATAACTAATCGGAACGTTGTTTACATATTTTCACAATTAAGTTAAGTGAACTTAAGTTGATTATTCTTTTCACTTTTCACACTGAAGTAAATTCAATTGAGGTGCATACAAGGCCAAACACATTAATTTGGCTTTCTCGTTATTAATCAAAACTTAAGTAGTGATTAAGTCACCAAGTAGAGATATCATCAACATTTTACTCACTTACCGAATCCTTTATCTGGACCCATCATAACCCAGGTGTGGGATGCGTCAAAAAGTCCATGAACGAGCAGAACTGGGATAGCCCCTGGTCTTGGTATTCGATGCAACTCCAAAATATACCCATCTCGTGTTGTTATGCGGTGCTTTTCACTTGGATATCCATACTTTGTGAGTAGCTGAATCTGCACATGTCAATTGGTATGAGTTTGTTTTTTGTAAAAAAAAAAAAAAAATAGACGAACAGTATCTAAGCTAGCATCTTCCTTGACACCAGGATCTATGTTGTCAAGATAAGCGTTTCTATTTGTTATCCTAGTCGATGAACTAGAACTCACTGAGAGTATCACTAAAAGTAGTAACTGCAACTGCATCTCAATGCGTACTAATGTGCAATGAAAACAACTTGATGTGTTCAATTTAAAATCAAGTTCTGATGCATAAGCTTAAGCATTGCTGTGGAACTTGAGAGGTATTTTTTAGAATCTTATATCAATAGACTAGTTGTAATTAAACAAGTATCTATAACTAATTGAAACAACAATAACTCTTTCGATTCTTGTTTAGATAACTTAAAGCTTCCTATGTGATCATTGTATCGGGAATTATAGTTCAAATTATAGTTCAACCTTTGTGAACAAAAATGCGATATCATCGAAACTATTCAACAACGGAGTGGTGGAGTCAATGAAGACATAAAACAGGCAATCTTCGGAAGTCCTCAAGAACAGCTCCGATTTTGATGATTTTTGTTTTTTAATTTTGTTTTTTATATTCTTTAAAATCACGGAACTATTAATCTTGTTTGAAGGGTGGAAGCTAGTCTAGAATTTTGAAGAAACCGAAATTTTTTTTGGCATAAAAGGTGCTTTGGGGTCTTAAAAATAACATACCAAAGGATGGATGTCGGCAAAAATGTCTTAATGCCCAAACTTTCCATTCTGCGGCACTGCCCCTCAGATATGCCATACGATTTTATAGCACTTGAAACTTTAAACGCGTTTTTCTCGAAATACGTTCAAAATACCTTTCTCCTGAGGATTTTTTTTTTTATATTGCATAGTTTTTTTTATCATCAATTTTGTCGTTTTTTGTTGTGAAATTTCAATGTTTTGTTCAAACGTGCACCATTTCCCAAAAAAGCGAAATATCGAGAAAAAAAAATCCTTCGTACGTCTCTTGCTGTTGTTATAAACTAGAGCCTTTGGCAAGACATGGAGTCTTTCACCGAAAAGGGTCCTTTGGATCTCTACGGCTATGATAAGACCAATCATCTCCTATGCGTCAGTTGTTTGGTGGAATAAGCTCTCGCGTAAATACGTTATTGCCTCGTTTGCCAAACTTCAAAGAACAGTTTGTCGTTTGGGGCCTTCCCCAGCACACCGAGAGCTGCACTGTTGAGTCTTCCTCCCCTTGATACCTACATCTTTGGGTGTACTCTCACGACCATTTCTCGTTCAAAGAGGTGTGGTCTCTGGCACAATTCGCACTGGAGCTTTGAGGAACTCGAAAGCAGCATATCTTTTGACTCACGTCTAATGGATATGCCGTCTGAGGTCTGACACGATGATCCCAAGGCTCAAACTGCGTCAAAATTATTCAGTCAACTTTCCTTCGGTTCAGGACTGGTTCGATCCAGAATCTGAGCCTGGAAAGAACTGTTATCGTATCTCCACAGATGGCTCCAAAACTGACGAGGGTTCTGGTGCTGGTGCCTTTGTTGAGAACGACGACATACGACTTCACTCATCTTTGGGATCATACGCTTCCGTTTTCCAAGCGGAGGCTTATGCTATCCTAATGGCCTTTAGCCACATAACGAACAATGGATGGACGGGGAGAAGTATCTTTGTTTGCAGCGACAGCAAAGCTGTGCTTAAGACCCTTCTCAACCCTTTAACTACTTCGAAAGTGGTCCAGGAATGCAAGAGCTCTCTAATGCGATCGGAAGATTGAATTCCTTGAGTCTCATTTGGGTTCCGGGCCATCACGGTATAACTGGAAATAAGATCGCCGATGAACTTGCTAGGCAGGGATCTCAGGCAGCTGAACCGTCGCTAGGTCTGCCAGCGTCCTCAGTGAGGGCTTCAATCAACGATTGGATCTGTGAAGAGCACAACCGTAGATGACATGCCTCCATTGGATGCAGACAAACCAAGCGTATGCTCCCCAACGTTAGTAAGAAGACTGCAACATTTTTGCTAGCTCGTATCAGAAAAGACTGTAGAAAGCTTATTTGGTTTGCCAGCCCATCTCTTTTGCCAAGCATTTAAATGTGTAAGGCTTAAGTGATACCGCACTCTGTGAATCTTGTGGAGAAGATGTGGACACCGCACAGCACTTCCTCTGTGAATGTCCTTCTTTTTCTCGCATAAGGTTACAGATACTCGACGCAGACATGGTGAGAGCTGGTAACTTAGGCTCCTTATCATGGCAACGTCTTTTGGCTTTTCTCCAAAAATCTGGAAAGCTATAACAAATAGAAGGTTGCTATCTGGTAGTACAATGGACCGGTATTTAGGTCTGAGTGCTCCAACTGGTATTTTAAAAACCTCCAACAAAAAAAAAAGTATATAGAAACTAAAAATTTTCGGGATTTCGTTCCAAGACCAAAATTAAGGAGGTTACATCTTCGGCCATGGACTAGTCTAAAAATTGAGGTGCCTACGAAGAAATGCTAGACAGCCGCCATTTTGAATTTAATTGAGACGAAAAAATGTGTACTTGTATGTATATTAAAACCTAAATAAAGTAAAATACTCCATAATTTGGAAAACTTAATAGATGGTATATACCCTGATATCGAGAATTTGCACGAAAAGAACTTTCATTGGCTATGCTCTAGGGCTATAGTATCACGTAAGTATGATACTGTTACATACACAGGAATTTTCCAATTCGTTGAACCCTTTTGGACTGCCACCTATCCCAATAATTCTTTTAAGAAATTTAAGCCCTCCGAACTTGTGTTGTGGGACGAATTTATTGAAGAGTTAAAGGACAATTTAATTGTAGCAGCTATTATCACTGGCCCCCTAGCTGGTCAACTGGCTCATATACCGACGATACCGATGATCCCGACTGATCTGCCGATCCCATTTAAAGGGCTTCAGTTCGCAGTGAAAACATCTTTCGGATTAACAATCAACAAGTCCCAAGGCCAAACCTTCGAATTGGTAGGGATCGACCTGCGAAAGAAATGTTTTACTCATGGTAAACTGCATGTTAAACTATCGCGGGTCGGAGCTCATAAAAATCAATTTATTTTGCTGCCACAAAATAAAACAACATCGAAAATTATTTACAGGGAAGCTCTTACACAATAAAAGGCTTTTCTTTTGGGGTTATGGACTCTTTGCAATAAAAAATTTTTAACAATATCAAAAAATTAAATTGCCTATATTTTTTTTTAATTCAACTCGAAAAATTGTGAATATGTGTGTCAATGTCATGTTAAGTGCCAGTGCGAAGCTCATGCGAAGAAGTTATAAATAATTCACACTGATAATAATTCACTGTAAAAATAATTAATACTTAAAACTTGAGGAAGCGTTCAGTTACTCCAAAAAGTAAATGAAAGCTGAGTGAAGTAAGCAGTAAAATTGTAAACAACTATTTGTTACAATAAGATTAATACATGGAGATTTTTTTTTTTTACAAAAAAAATAGACACCAAACAGAATTTTATATAAATGTCGTTGATATTGTTTAAAAAATATAAATAGTTCCTTCCCCGCTCTAAGAGATCTCTCATTTTAAATAATATAAAATAACAAAATTTTAAGAATAAAATTCATCAAAATCGGAGCTGTTTTTGAGAACATACATTAAATACTGTTGATATCCAAACATCACACTCAGTTAAATTACTTAGTTTTTCATTCCACTATAAATTTATGAAAAACATATTTTCCTTTTAAGACTTTTCATTATAAAAATTTTCTAAGGCTTAATCTAAAAACATTAAACTTGAAACATAGATTAATTTCAAAATATATGATCCATTGTTTTATTTCAAAGAAAAAGCTTCAAGAACAAATTCAAGATATTCAACAGGTTATGGGACCAGCGATTGAAATAAACATAAAGTAAAAAGGAATAAAGTTTGAAATTAATAAAATAAAGCCAATCACAACAGAGGAACGAAGCAAATTTGCATAAGGACAATGGCGGAGTCAGTAAAACAGAAATTCGTCAAATTGAATGATAGCAATTATCCAAATTGGAAATTCAGGATGGAATTGCTGTTGCGGAAGCAAAATTTGTGGAAGAAAGTGATTGTTGAAACAAGACCAACGGCTGAAGTAAATACTGATGGTTCAAATAAAAATCAAGCGGCACTTGATGCATGGGACCAACACGACGACGAGGCACGTGGCACAATTGGTTTGGCTGTCGAAGACGATCAGCTAGCAATTATAAGGACAAAAACAACTGCAAAGGCCACATGGGACGCATTGAAGGATTATCACGAGAAAAATACGTATTCAAATAAGGTTTTCTTGGTGCGATCAATTTGTGCGTTGAAGCTCGAAGAAGGTGGTGATGCGAGAGCGCATGTGAACAGAATGCAAGATTTGTTCACACAATTGGGTGATTTGGGTGAAAGTGCATTATCACAGGAATGGAGCAAAATATTTGTGACAAGCAGTTTACCGGAAAGCTATGATCCATTAGTACAAGCATTGAGCGGACGTGGCGAAGCTGAAATTACATTTGATGTGGCAAAGAAGCACATAATTGCTGAATACGAGCGACGCACGAATGCATCAGGCGGAACTGGCAATTCGGTAATGAAGGTTGTTGACAAGGTTTCTGTTTGCTTTTTCTGTAAGAAGCCCAATCATCAAAAGAAAAATTGCTCTAAGTATCAAAGGTGGCTGTCAAAACAGAATGGTAAGGGCGGAAAACCAGCGGATAAAGTAAATTCAGCCGAGCAAAGAGATTTTATGTTCTTTGTTGGTAACACACAAAAGAAAGACGACCTCATTGATTCGGGAGCAACGAAACATGGTGCGAAGGATAAAAGTTTTTTCACTGATCTTGACGAATCATACAGAAGCACAATTGGCGTGGCTGATCCAAGAGGTGAATTATATGTATTGCGTAAGCCGAATTCGGTGTGTGCGGTGATAGCACACAATGACAATTGCATACATGAATTACATCGCAAAATGGGACATCGCGATCCAGTAGCAATTCGACAAATGGCATCAAACGGATCAATTGAAGGACTTCAAATTGTTGAATGCGGAATAAAGGAAGTATGTGATGTGTGCATGAAAGGGAAAATGACACGACTACCATTTCCGAAGAAATCGTTAAGCGAATCATCGGCAGTAATGGATTTGATACATACCGACATCTGTGGACCGATGCGCACAGTAACACCAAGCGGAAAGAGATATTTGGTCACATTTATTGACGATTATTCGGGTTTTACGATCGTTGTGTTGTTGGCACACAAGTCAGAAGTTGAAAATACAATGAAACAGTTCATCGCATTATGTGTAAACAAGTTCGGCAGGAAACCAAAAGTAATGCGTTCGGATCGGGGCGGTGAATATACTTCGAAGGAACTAACAAAGTATTTAAAGTCTCTGGGCATTCAAATTCAATTGACAACAGCAGATTGTCCACAACAAAATGGAAAGGCTGAACGTAAAAATCGTACACTGATTGAAATGGCAAGATGTATGCTCATTGATGCAGGATTACCAAATAGTTTTTGGGGCGAAGCTGTCGCTACGGCAAATTTCATCCAGAATCGTGCGATCACAAGTTTTCATACAAGACGAAACACATAGACACTAGATTCAAAATGATTCGTGACCTGGTAAAGAAGAAAATCATCAAATGTGAATACTGTCCAACGCAAGACATGGTTGCAGACATATTAACAGAACCATTATCTGCAATCAAACACGATAACTTGCGGCGAAAATGCAATTTGGTGTGACGAGGAGGAGTGTTGATATCCAAACATCACACTCAGTTAAATTACTTAGTTTTTCATTCCACTATAAATTTATGAAAAACATATTTTCCTTTTAAGACTTTTCATTATAAAAATTTTCTAAGGCTTAATCTAAAAACATTAAACTTGAAACATAGATTAATTTCAAAATATATGATCCATTGTTTTATTTCAAAGAAAAAGCTTCAAGAACAAATTCAAGATATTCAACAAATACTACTAAAAGTGCCCATATTATTATCTGGCTCAAACAAACTCAGAAGTCTTTTTTTTTTTAATTTTACCCATTTTATATTTTTTTCAAGAATCATAAAATGTATGGGTTTTTGAGGGGTCTATGAAATAACTCCCACGAAATAAGTCCCACTTTTAAAAACGAAATAAGTCCCACCAAAAATTGCTATTTTGAAAGTGGGAGTTGTTTCGTTTTTAAAAGTGGGACTTATTTCGTCAATTGGTGGGACTTATTTCGTTATGCGTTCTTATTTTAAGTGGGACTTATTTCGTTTTGAGTGGGAATAAATTCGTTTTGTAAAGTGGGAGTTATTTCATACCCCTAAATTTATATTTTTTCTTATGCAAAAAGTTATGGTTGTCCCTTTTACGAAATGTCCAATATTTCGTAAAAGGGACAACCATAATTTTTTGTCCTTATCTCTCATGGCTCTTCTTGCTTGTATACGATTTTTCTTTATTATTCCTCTGCTTTGATTATTCATATTATTCGACGTGTGTTTTTTTCGAAGAGCCAAATACTTCTTATTTGAAATCGCATTAAACAATGAAAAAGTGGGACTTATTTCGTTTATGAAAGTGGGACTTAATTCATTTAAGAAATATATTATTCAAGGGGGAGTTATTTCATTTTGAGTGGGAGTTATTTCATTTCAAGTAAATTTTTAAATCATTTCATTTTGGTGGGACTTATTTCGTTTTCAAAAGTGGGACTTATTTCGTGGGAGTTATTTCTTTTTTTTAAGCAATTTTTGGTGGGACTTATTTCGTGGGAGTTATTTCATAGACCCGTTTTTGAGTGCCCTTATTAATAAGTTTTTTTTTTATTGATTTTTTCATTTGTAAAAAATAAGAAAATTCTTGTTCTGTTTCTTCTTTCTTCTTTCTGTTTATTAAACATTTTCTGCAAAAAAATGACCTTAACTTCTTTTACCACCCACAGTCAAACTTACCCAGTAAACTATTCATTCAATTGAATTCTGTGTCTAGACTTAGAGACAAAAAAACATACGAAAACATTCGGATTTTCCTGGCTTATCTTCACGATAAGTCAGACATAGTCTGCTATGAAGGCAAAACTAAAACCAGTGTCATTGTCTCTATTCAGTAGGAAGGTCTCCCCACTGATGTTCCCACCCTCAAGAAACTGTACAGCAAATACTATGAGCTTTTTAATCTGTCCCCTGACAAAATCGCTACTGGTCTTGAAGCTTTTGGTCAATATGTTCACTCAAAGCGAATATCCCACCTTCAACGTAGTAGAGCTGACCATGATAAGTTTTTTCGTTAGTAATCTACCTCTGACCTTTTACTATCAAAACGTAAGAGGTATTCGGCCAAAAACAAGTGCAGTCCTTCAACAATCCCACGCTTTGCCTTTTGAAGTATATGCTCTGACTGAAACTAATCTTATCCCTAGCATTAACAACCAGGAACTGTTCCCTTCTACTTTCAATGTTTATCGAGATGACGACCAAGACCGCGACACTGATGACTCTCCATGTCGTGGTGTCCTCATAGCTGTCTCCAATACAATTGACTCATCTCTTCTCTCAACATCCACCTCCCCATGCCTTGACTTTGTCTCAATTAAAATTACACTACCCCATAAATCGCTATACATTATCTGCTTATACATTTTACCATCGCAACCCCTCGAATCTTATGAATTTGCAATCAAAACGATTGATGACATCTAGCCCCATGATGAGATCCTTATTTTCGGTGACTTCAACCTGCCGTATCTAAACTGGACTTTGTCAGACGACCAATCGTTTTATATTGCTCCAAGCCCCATCTCTGCCAAAGAATGTCTGTTCGTTGATCGCCTTACAGACTCTTGCCTCTGTCAAGTAAGTAGAATTTCAAACTACATGGGTAGGCAACTTGACCTTGTATTTACAACAGATCCCATTAGTTCTTCAACCTTACTTTCACCCCTGCTTCTTTCAGCCGTAGATAAACTACACCCTTCTCTTCTTCTCTCATTTTTTCTACTTCCCCTCCGTGATATAACCATAAGCTCCGTACTCTAAGAAATTGTGGACAATCTTCCATCGTACTCGATCTCCTACTGACTATTCAGCTTACCTTGGTTCTTATCTACACTTCTGTGAGCTTTTCATTTTCAACACCCTTTACCAACGCTATTTAATCGAAATGAAATCTAACATTATGAATGACACTAAGTCTTTTTATAAATTTGCCAACCACAAAAGAAAATCTGACTGGTACCCTTTCTCCCTTCCCTTCAATAGCGAAACCTCATCCGATGCACTCGCGCCGTAGCAAACTTTATCGCAAATTACTTTAAACAGTCTTTCACGGATGATTCTTTTGTTCCTGATTCAGATTATTTCTCGTTTTTACCGATTTTTTCTTTTGATCCATTCCTTCCACGTTTCTTTGACTCCTATCTAATTGAAGAAAAGTTAAATCATCTAGATGATGAGTACATTCCTGGCCCTGATGGTATACCTGCCATATTTCTTAAGCAATGCTCCGCCACTCTTTCCCTTCCCCTCTCAAAAATTTTATGCTTGTCCATATCCCTTGGAGTTTTTCCCCAAGCTTGGAAAACGGCGTTTATAACCCCTATACACAAAAAATTTGTTTACACTAGAAAAATATAGTTAAAACCAGCCGTGGACGAGGCGTTATAGTGTCTGCCTCTTACGATGATGGAGTGCGCACACAAATCCAATTGTTTTTCAACAGGTATCAACATTCGCCCTTCGGAATCGGTAAGACATTTGTGGTTCCCATCGCTTCTCCAAAAGGTATAGTTGATAGAATTTTGGAACGATGCTACCCAAGTTCCTTTGCCATTTACCCAGTACATGTATTTTTATATGAAAGCAAGGGATGGCTATATCGTGGATTAAGATTGATAAAAAGATTATGTTTAAATGAAGACGCTGAACTAGAGCGTTTTTTTTACACTGAAATGTCTTCAAAAACAACTTATTTCAAGAACTGCGTATAGCCATTTGTCTCAGTTTGTTTGAACATTTTTAATTTTTCTCTAAAGTCTACCATTTTCTACCAATTTCATCACATTAGTTACTCTTCTGTAAACAAACTCACGTGCACCTGTGGCATAAACGAAGTCAACATGATTAAAATTTACTAAATACTTTTCAATGACATTTGGCAATGCTCTGCTTAGTTTGTCCACACCTTTCGGTATTGTCAGCCAATCGTTGGCACCGTAGTAAAGGCCAACCTTAGCCGTAACTCTGCGCAGTTCATATTCCGGTGGTAATGTTTTGCCATATTTTTGTAAATTTCCTTTAGATCCGTAATCATATTGCCCGAATCGATCAGAGGCACTGAATTGGCCAAAATGTTGAACTTGTTTCGCCGACGACCCAGCCGGAAAGTGTCCCAATATCACCGGAAGCATAGTCTTTTTGGACCGAAAAAAAATTGAAGTAGTAATTACAATTAACAAAGAAATAGAGTTCATCTTACTGAATTTAGCTGCGGCTCATCGGGACCAACAAACAAAAAAAGTAGTCCACTGCAAAATCCTTGATGTTTTGAGCCATCCTTACAAATTCCTTGACCGAGGATCTTGATGAGCTCTCTGCTTGGTAGGAATTCATTATATCCAATGAACTCAGCGATATTCTATAAAGAAATGTAATACTGTGAATAATAGAAGACTGTTGCCGAAATTATTACAAGAAGTTGAGATTGATGTTTTATCAAAAATTGAATTAAAGGACTCTTGCTGCCTTTTATGAATACTGCCGGTGCTAGGGCATGCATGGATATGATTTTGCTGTTGTACTCCGGACGCTGGCTACACATAATGAAAAAACATGTTGTTCCCTGTGAAATTCAATGGTTCAGTTTCTTTAGTGTTCGCAACATGTTTATACCAAACCTGAGAATGTCCAATGTAATGCAATTTCCTGAAGCCAGTTCTGCTGAGAACATAATCAATAGTCGTAGGAATGTCAATGATGCCGATTTCATGAAGATTGAAATTCCAAAATTTCGCTTTCTCTGGATTGAGGGTGATGTGCTTTCTGGAATAGATATTTCCCCTTGCGTTGAGCATCCATACATCGTAATGCAAGTCCGAGAGCATGTAGGCTGTGGAATGCGATTTATCTTTACGATTAGGTGAATTATCATATGAAATTTTGATAGTATTTTCACAATTCAAGCCCTGAGCATACCAAAAAATAAACGTATCAAATGCAAACTTGGAATTCATCACGACTTGACAGCGAGTGAGATTCACCCGCAGTGGAAATGCGAAGAAATATTTCAATCAATGGAAGAAATACAGACTATCGAATGCGCCAAAGTAACGCACAAAGAAGACTTTTTTGGGTTGAATAATAACTCAGGAATTTCACCGATGTTTTGATTTTCTGCAAACATTCCTGAAGTCAGCAGGGTAAAAGTCGATAATAATCAGAAAACGAACGGAACAGGAAACCTACCACCATCAATATGTTCCATTTGGAAGAAGTAAAGACATTTTTCAACGAAAGGGAAATTCAACATTACTCCCCGTGAGGATAGTGAGAACTTACTGCTCCTCAAGGAAATTTACAACACACATGCAGCCATTGAAGTAGAAGTCGAGCATTAAAGACCTCCGTTTGGTAATGGTTCCGTTCAAGGCAAAGTAGGTACAGTGTAAAACCTACAACTGTTTTGGAATTGAAAAGATCAGACATGAGCTAGGCTTGTACCAAAACCTTCATAATGAAGTAAAAGGTATATAAGGAAAGCCTCAAAAAAGGACATTGTGCAATACAGGAATTGCGAATGTTTTGGGTACGTTGGTCAGCTATTACGAAAGTTCAAAAGAGAAGCTTGAAAAAGGATAGATGATTAGGTTAGATAAATTCTTTATTTTATCAACAGTTTAACAATAAGGTTTTTTTAAGAATAAGGACATGGCAAAACTGCCGTCTACCTGAAATGAAAAAGGATACCGTACCATGATAGAGTGGATTGCTCTGGAATTGACGATTGTGATGCAAGTCCAAACTGATTATAAAGACCGTCATCAGACACGCATGAGTCACAATTTCGCTGTTACAGTAGACGCTCGATATAGTGAATCTCGCAAGAGTGAACTATCCAGTATAGTGAACACCCAAAATTTTACATGCACTACTCTAAATAGTGAACAATAAAGATCTCGAAATAGTGAACACATACTTTTTCTCAGGTTTGAACAAGAATTTTGCAGCTGCATTGCGTCTACAGAATGTCGACTACATTTGAACAACTTCTACCGTACATTCATGTACATCTCACACTGAATCACAAAGGAAAGTAGTCACTTGACTCAGTAGAACACAAGTTCTTGCTGTGTTCTTACTTTTGTACAACAGCAGACAAAATTAACAAACTACTTTCCAAAAAATTGATTGTTATAGTGAAAAAAGATGCTAATCTGTACATGTTATATTTATGTACATTAATGTAAATTTTTCGTTTTTTATGAGTTAAAATGTTTTTGTTTTATATTATTTTACATGAGTACTAGCGACTCGTCCCGGCTTCGCACGGGTACAGTGTTGATACTAAATACACTACAGAAAAACTGTGAACTAACAACACAGCGGTGTCCGCTATAGCTTCACACGGGTATAAAATAACAAAAAAGCAAACGCTACACCGAAAGAAAAACCTTGGTAAAATCAAACATGAAGCTTGTTTGTTTTTGCGTCAAGCACGAACATACTTAAATTAAACAAGCTGGCATTTTCATTTAATTTATTTAAATGCTACAATTTTCATTGCTCAAATCAACAACGTAATTTTCAATTTCATTGTTAACCAACAACGGTTGTGATACTAGAAACATACATGTCCATGATACTTTAACAACGTTTGTGTTTCGTCAACAATTTTGAATTGTTGGTAAAATATGAACATTGTTGATCAAGTATGTTCGTGAGAATTCAGCCACGTTTTTATTTGCTCAACAGATTTAATGCAAAATTTCTATGATTGACCTACACATTTGATAGGTCAAACTTCAATTCAGTAGGGCTATTCCAGAAAGCGCGGCTGATCGCTTTTGGTGGCGGAAATGAATTTTCGTATTCTCAAAAGCGAATCGCTTTTAATTTTTGTTTTTCATGGAAAGCGAAAGCGCTTTCCAAACGTCACCCTTTTTTTTCGTAGAAACTATATCTTTTTGACATAATTCATTTCGTTTTCAAAAGCGATAGGTGTTGTAGTGTCGAATTGCAAGTGGATTGATAGAAAAATGTTAAAATAAAGAAAAAAATTAACTATCATCAATAATTGAATTGAGAGTAATTCTCTTTTTTTTTTTTTTGTTAAAGGAGTCAAAAACACACTACAACACAACAATTTATGCTTGAACCCTCCGCTAAGAAACGAAGAGTAGCAGCGACCAGAGGTTTGAAATGCCACTTTGTTCCATCTAAAATATAACAAAAGCAAAACTCTTCTTTTGAAAGTCGATTTAATTTTACAGACGTATACATAGAAAATATTTTTGAAGTAATAAATAAACAAAAATGATTCAAATTTACATCGAGTTGAGAAGAACTACTTCTGATTAGCTTTCTTTGAATTCGCTGAAACAGCTGATACCTAGGGAAAACTTGGAATTCTAATTGGAAAAACTTGGAAATAGATGACATTTGCGTGGATGGATAAGACTTCCAAATGGAAATATTGGAAGTTTAATTTCCAACCATGTTCGCTTTTCAGAATAACCTAAAGCGAAGCGCTTCGCAATAGAGTTATCGCTTTAAATACGATCCGCCGCGCTTTCTGGAATAGCCCTACAGGTATATATCATAGAAATTTTACATTAAAACTGTTGAGCAAATAAAAACGTGGCTGAACTCTCACGAACATACTTGATCAACAATAAAGAATAATTAATTATCCCTTAAGATAAAATGTTCACGAAACTTTGAATTGAAGTTCCGTTATGCGACTTCACGTTTTCTGTGGGCTTAATTATGAAAAATATTGGAATTCAAAATGTTACTGATACTTTAACTAATCTTTATTGATTAAGGAAGTATGAACATTGTTGATCAAACATATTGGTGATAGTTCAACAGTGTATTTGGTATTTCAATCACAAACTTGATGGTTTTTGTAATTTCAGCCTTAATTGTTAGTTAAATATGTTTGTTGTTGATCAAGTATGAAATCAACAATCACGTTGTTGGTTAAAAATTATAACATATTCAAATCAACTACGAACATACTTAATTTAAACATTTTTTAATACTTACCAGAAAAAAATTTATCACGGCAGCGTACTTGATTTGAAAATGCGTTCTTATTTGAATTCATCACGAAACTTGGTTAATTTCACAACTTTAGATGAATTGTTGATTAACAATGAAACATGTTTAAATCAACCAAGGTTTTTTCTTTCGGTGTACGTCCCGCAATTTTTAAGTCTGTTATATCTTCGAAAGTATTCATTTAAATCACAAAGGTACTGTCATGTATTAAATTGGATAAGGAATGATACTGTATCGTTTAAAACAGCTTGGTAAATAATACATATTTATTTTGTACTATGTAAAAGATAAAAATGGTTCCTGTGGGTTATCCTTAGGAGATAAGCACATACTGCAGTGAACTTTCTTTTCATCTTTTTAAGATATACAATTCCGTAGTACATAAATTTGTTCAATCTCGTAAGGTTTAGCCAGCGTTTGCAATGCAAGCGCAGAAAAATATGTTGTTACCACATCGCATTTCAAATCTTTAAATTTCTCGGCTTTTCTCTGCTATAAAATGTATGTTTTATACATATAAACCTTCTTCTTGAATCACTCAATTCATTGAAAAAAAAAACGCACCAAAATCCGTTGCGTAGTTTTAAAAATTTAAGAATGCATAGGGACATAGGGACAGAAAAAACAACTTTGTTTTATACTTTGTATATAGTGATGATGTATTAAGAATTGTTTTTGTTTTTAGCAGTCTACTTGATTAAAGTGTTTGTTTATAGATTAAATTAATATAATTATCTTCACCTTGAACAAAATGTGCAATTTGATCAAATTTAGCTTTGGAAAGCGTTTCTAGCCTCCCGCTCGAAATAGTGAACAATCTCCAAATAGTGAAAATGGCTGGTTTTTATTACTTCACTATATCGAGCGTCTACTGTATTTCCCAACAAAACCCAGATTTTCAAGGACACCATCAACTCTCTACTTCTTTTTAACAACGTCCTACCTAAGTTGCAAAACTTTTTTTGCAATACCCAGCTGATGCGGCAATACAAATCCCAATCAACCAACCGATTTTCAATGAGATATTTCCCCAGAGTAGTTTTCAACTACTCAAAGACAGATGTAGAGAAGTTCATAGGGATATCAAGTGATGCATAACCCTCCCTCCAACCAAAAGAAATATGCAGACACGAAGACTGATGTAGCAGGTGATTTTTAGCCTTGTTGCATGTCTTCCAATAAGATCGTGTCATTTAATGACACCTATCGTCGCTCTTATGTGCTTTCTGTTCGATCGCTTAAAATCTAGCAAGGACCAGATTTGTTTCGTTGCGTTACATTTTAAACTGTTTGACCATCTCAGATGACTTTTCTTATATGCGTTCTGCTTGATCAAGAGTTTGTGTGTAGCGATTGGTACGCCGCGCCGATATTCTCTGTTTTCGGTGAGAAGGGCAGAAGTGTTTGTAGTAAGTTCATCTGCCTTGCAGTTTCCTGGAATATCTCTGTTGTTGGCGGAAATTATTCAATAAATATTTTTACTTGCAACCAAACTGAAAAATGTCAAAAAGATCTCAACTGTAAATTGCAAGACCTTAAATTGTTAAGAAATGGAAAGTTGGAGAGGCGACAGTGAAAGTGAAAGTCCTCATCAATTTGCTTTTAATTGGGGGCCTGGTCAAAATTGTTTGGCGCATCAGCTTATCAGAGATTTTCATTTAAACGAACACAATGACACTACTCGCAGTAGTTATTCAATCCAAATATTTACCCAATTCGATTGAAAACCACTTGATAAGTCTTTCATCAGTTTTTAATAACTCCTTTCTTTCTGTTCTTTTTGGCATTGCGACTATTGTGCCTAATTTGTTAATTAATGTTTATGTTTTTAAAATGTCCCAAACACTGCACGGCTCATAGAAAGTTGTACACTCCATATAAACGACATGAGCGGATTGACATAAGAAACGCATATTTAGAAAATACTAGAAGAAGTTGTTGTGAAGAGGCCCCTGTACCTTTCGATTTTTAATACCATCTAGTATAATTTTGTGGCAACAAGATGCTCACGCCTTTTTACTAGTTAAGTACCGTTAAAATCCAGCATAGGCTAGGCTATCACGTTCGTTTGCTGATAAATTCGAATTAGTTGTAATTTAGCCACCTCAAATTGGTTGTATTGTGTGACCTGGGGGTCACGTTATACATAGCACAGGTAAAAATGATTTGTATATAAATGTGGTTCTTGAAAATGACGACGTGCCGTGTTAGTTTTGCGAAGCCATTTATTTCAATGACAGACCTGGAGAGCCATTGGTACAGTGTCAAACATATGGGCACATGCACCCTTTATAGGCTCTGAAGGAGACTATTACATTTGTGATTTTTGCCTTTTACAATCCCGTTTGAACCTTCAAAATATTAAAAACAGTTTAAGTCATTGTTATTTAACTTGTGTCACTATTTCTATTTCCATATGAACCCGTTGAAAGTTCATTAGAAGAGGCTACATTAATTATTTTACCATTGGGCAGGGTGAAAACTTGGCTGGTAGAAGTCTCCCGCAGAACCAGTGATTCCATTTGAACCAACTGAAAAGGTTTTCGTTTGTGGATTAGATGCATTCGCCCCAAAGCCATCTAATTCTCATTGATTGAAGAATCCTTGTGCTTGCTTGGTATTTGCTTGTGCACTACTGCTTTACTGATCATATTGTGGTATTTTTCATCTGTGTTGCCTTTTTACTTGAAAACCTCTTGATAAGCATCAACGTATCTCTAGTTCTTCTTTTTTTGGCTATTGCGAACATCGTAAATTTAATTTAGGGTCCAGGACTTCGTGACATAACAGGAAACGAAATGGAGGATAAGCTGGCTTAAATCGAGTCAGCAGTTGAATCCACTAGAACAAAAAAAAACACCCAATAAAAACCGCCAATGACAGGTGGCCATCTTTAGAAACGTGGCCGGACTTCCAGAAACCTATGGCCAGATATTTTCAAGAAAATAGCATAATTTTTGCTCCAGTTCAGCAGATTTTGACTTTCTCTGTTCATTGGCATTCTGACGGGTCACAAGTCGTTGGGTACCTCCCTACGTGATAAGAATGGAAATTAGCACATACAATATGCAGGGGAAGCCTAGACGAAGAGGCAGAGGAGGGATCACTCATTTCCTCTGTGAGTGTCCAAGCTTGGCCCATACTAGGGAAAAACCCTCGGAGATTATTTCTTCAACAATCTTGACGACATCTCTAACCTCCCATGAAACAGCATCCTTAAATTTATCCAGAGCTCCGAATGGTTCACTGGGGGCTCTCAACCCTAAGTGAGGTGCTCCCGCTTTTAGTTGCACTCCCCATCCAACCTAACCTAACCTACTCGGTCAAAAACAACAAAAATTGTTTTTGATGATCAACGATTATTCCAGAACAACTCCATCTAACAGGGAACCCGGGGAACCCGGTATAGGTTGCGAAAAAGAATTTTCTAAGTGATAAATCGACGGCCAACTATAAACAATTACCACAAAAGCTAAAAATGTGCACAACACATTCAACGACTTCATTTTAAATTTTTTCAAAAATTTCTTTACTCTACATAGCTGCGCTACCAACTGAAACAGCAGCTTCGGCTGTGTAATACATTTAATGTGGCCATCGCTTGATCTCAAGATACCAAATATTTTTAAATAAAAATATGCTTCATTTATTCCCTAGTAAGTATTAACCAAACAAATGAATAAGAAGTCCTATGATGTATTTTTCAGGTTTCTGAATTTCATATTTATAAATACAGCTTCGAAAACAAAGTGGGGGGCCACATTACCACCTACTGCTCTATGCAAATGCATTGCACAGCAAATGCAAATATCACATTTCCATACTAACAATAACAAACAAACGCATTGAGCTGTAAAAACACTTTCTTCATACTTCTCAGTTAATTGACCTTCTGTACTGCTTTAGTCAATGCTTCCGTAGGTAGGAAAAGTATTTTGTATTTATTGATACCTTCTAAGCTTTTGCTTTCATATACATAAATGTGACCACTACTTTACTATATACACTTGCTTACTCTTGCCACAAATCTATGAACTTGGGCTTACAGCACAAGTACGCAGGTGACAAAGATCATATCGCTGAAACATCCAAATACACATACCGACTAAACAGCTATACTAGCTAACAAATAACAGCAGAATGTGGTTAGTTCATTTCAGGTTCACATCTAACCACTAACAGTGTTGAACTTGACTTTTATTCATGATGTAAGTGGAAAAGGAACCGGTACCTTCTAAGTGAGTGACACTATCAGCCGCTGTACTTTTTATAAGCAATCAACGATTAATTTAATAGAGAATGCAACGGTTGTTAATCAATAAGTGAAATTATATTGAAAACATTGTAGACCAGAACCGAACCCATTTGCGATTTGAACAAAAACTGCTATGAGTAAAATAATTATTATTTGCTAACCTCTCTATAAATGACTTTGCTTTCCTTTGCAAGACATTCTTTGTTTAACAATTAGATAAGGGTTTTTTATTTTATGAACTTCAAACAAGTTTTTTTCCAAACATCACAAGTCAAGCAGTGGTTTGTTTCCCGGCTGTTTGAAACATGAGTGTCACTTATGATGTTTGGGTAGAAACTCTCTACCATTCGCCGTCTTGCTTGCAAAAAAACAGTCTAAGTTCACTCATGACAGTTGTACAATATTCGAAAAGTCTTAGCAGTACACAAGTAAAGTTCTGAGTAACTTAACTGGCAGATGAAGTACTTAAAAAAAGCATCAGTGAATAAATTTTTTTGTTTTCGCACAAACTATTTTTTTTAATCACTCTGTCCCCTCTCAAAAACACAGTAGCTGGTCACCCTCCCTCTCTCTTTTCAGACCGGGTAGTTTAATTTTCCTTGGTAGACCTCGACTGATGAAAAGGATAATTTTCATGACTATTGTAATGTCGTTCAACAAATGTGAGTCGCCGGATGTGAGGATTTTACTATTCAGTCAGTTTATTTAGTGGAAGACAGCCATTTATGTTTTCAAAACTAAACTTAGGATTTTTGAGTTTCATTTCAATTTCCGCTCACTAGTAATTCAAACACAGATACACATTTGGCGGCAATCAATAGATCTTTGGTCGTATATAACGCACCAAGTAAAAACTGTCAATAAAATGTACCTACTTACCGAATCCTTTATTTGGACCCATCAAAACCCAGGTGTGGGATGCGTCAAAAAGTCCATGAACCAGCAGAACCGGGATAGCCCTTGGTCTAGGTATTCGATGCAACTCCAAAATATACCCATCTCGTGTTGTTATGCGGTGCTTTTCACTTGGATATCCATACTTTGTGAGTAGCTGAATCTGCACATGTCAATTGAAATTAGTTTGTCTTTTATAAAAAAAAAAAATTGAGGACGAACGGTATCTAAGCTAGCATCTTCCTTAACACCAGGGTCAATATTGCCAAGAAAGCCATTTCCATTTTTTATCCTAGTCGGTGAACTAGAACTCACTGAGAGTATTACTAAAAGTAACAACTGCAACTGCATCTCAATGCGTACTAATCTGCGAAGTTAGTATGTCATTTAATTTGTTAAAATCATTTGAAATTGAAACATTCTGACGCATTAGAATTGATATAGTTACTTTGTGGTATCTTGTTACGGTAGACTTATAAACATACGATAGATTTCTTCACGTGCATATACAGGGTGATTCGCATAAGGTGTGACAAAAAGATAGGGTGTGTAGGTTGGACCTAGACAAGCAAAAAATCGTATGGGAGGGGGGGGGGTCCATTTTCCCCCGTTTAGGCGGGAGGGGCAATTTAAGATAATTTATTTTAAGTCACTAAAAATTGGAAAAAAATTATTTAAAAATAACGGAAGTACCTACAGAGTCGTGCTATAGCATTTTGAAAAGCCAAAAACTTAAACATTAATTTAAATTTAAAACTAAGTTGTTCAAGTAAATAGTTTTTGAAATATTAATTTTCAAAGTCAAAATTTTGAAAAAAAAAAACATAATTTTTTTTCTTAAAACCACTTTTTTTTCCAAATTTTACGTTATTAAGTAGTATTTTTCTAACTTATTTTCAATGCTTTTATTTATTTTTGACCAAACACAAAAAACCGGATGTCAAAATAACCTGTAGTTTTTGAGAAAACCAAAAACTACAAAAACGACTTTCGTCAAATTTTTTTTTTTTAATTTTTTTTTTCGTTATTGGACTTTTAAGTGAATTCTCAATAAAAAAAGTAAAGAGAAAATCCATCCTTTATTTCGTAAGTTCACTTAAGAATCCAATAACGAAAAAAAAACTTAAAAAAAAAATTTTTTGACAAAAGTCGTTTTTGTAATTTTTGGTTTTCTCAAAAACTACAAGTTATTTTGGCATCCGGTTTCTTGTATTTGATCAAAAATAAATAAGAGCATTGAAAATAAGCCATAAAAATACTACTTAATTAAGTAAAATTTGGAAGAAAAGTGGTTTTAAGAAAAAAAATTATGTTTTTTTTTCAAAATTTTGACTTTGAAAATTAATATTTCAAAAACTATTTACTTGAACAACTCAATTTTAAATTTAAATTAATGTTTAAGTTTTTGGCTTTTCAAAATGCTATAGTAAGACTCTGTAGGTACTACCGTTATTTTTAAATAATTTTTTTCCAATTTTTAGTGACTTTTTTCTTAAATTGCCCCTCCCGCCTAAACGGGGGAAAATGGACCCCCCCCCTCCCATACGATTTTTTGCTTGTCTAGGTCCAACCTACACACCCTATCTTTTTGTCACACCTTATGCGAATCACCCTGTATAATAAAATGAGAAAATTACCACTATACTTTTTTGCCTTGTCTTTTTTTTAAGTTGAGAGAGAATGCGAGAAAGATAATCCATTTGTTACTATTCATTCAATACGAATCGTAATTAAGTTTTAATCTGTTGTTGATCTCTGTACAACGAAAGGTCTTTTATTTCAAGTCCCTTGAATACATTTAAAAGCAGTCAACTGCATGGTCGATCGCTCATTGATGTACTAGCACCGGGTTAAATCGAAACCATATTCAGATCATTATAACTTAAGATTCAGCAAAATTGTATCATTTAAGTTTTTCTACTCAAAGATTGCCGAGTGCAAAGCTAGCAACATGAGTTCGGCTTACAGGCCCGAATTAAGGAAATAAAAGTACGCAGAATATATTCCCTGTTTGCACACTCATTAAATTTGGTTACTAAATGCGCAGCAGACTGTGCAAGAGCATTAGTTTCCTCTGATTTCATTCGAAACCTCCACAAATTTTTTTCTGCTTCTACCAATCGATGGAGTCGTCTTACCAACATGCTTAAAGCTTCTACTTCAAAACTTCCTATTTTGAAGTGGTCAGCTCGAGCTGATACTACGAAGGCACTTTTATGTGGATTTATCAGTATCACTCAAGTTTTGGAAGACATTTTTAATAATGAGGGTCAAAAAGCGATTGCCGTAATATAGCTTATGGACTAGTTTCTCAACGATGTATAAGTTAGAAACGGGAGTGATGACAATCACGTGGAACGGAATCCTAGAACGCTTGGAAGCGACTAGTGAATAGCTGTAGTCGTCTGATCAAGACCTGAATACGGGATATGCTAGCCAATCACAATTTGAATTGTCATTATTGATAGCGTACTGTCTGCTTACACTTAACGTATTGAAATGTAAGCCCAAGGTTAGGCTAGGTGGAAGTGGCTGTCAGCCAATGAGTACATTGCCTGACACACTAAGGCCGCAAGGGCCCATTGTGATACCACAGAGATCAGCAAGTTAATAACCTACTGATCTCAGAAACCCGATGCAAGGTTAACGAGTTGATCACTTATTAATCTTCCATTACGGGACTAGCCGGTTAATCACCTGCTAGTCGAACCACGTGGAACTTTTAATGTATTTTGAAAGACTTTTAGGGTCTATGTAAGCTAAGTCGCTAGTATCATCGAAGAAGAATTCACCGAGATGAGTTTTCCTCCTATGAAGTAGTGCAGGGCATGAGCAAAGAAGGTGTTGAACGGTTTCTTCCTCCTCCTTGTCCATGCAGCTTCTGCATTGAAATCATTAGAAAGCACACCAAGTCTTTTGGCGTGTTTCCCTATTAGACAGTGTCTCGTAAGAACACCTATGGTAGATCCTAGATACAGGCGGTTCTGGGCTAACAAACTCATTGAGCGTTTTGAGTCTACACACGGCCAAACTTTTTTGGATGCAAGGCAGTTGTTACTCTCAGTCCATCTAGTGTTTGTTATCCTTGAAGCGTCTTGTCTAAGTAGGAGTTTACATGTAGCGATAGGTACACCTATGTTGTTCCAATCCAAGCGTAGGGAAATGGTCGTGCCCTTTTTGGCTAGTTCGTCTGCCATACAGTTGCCTGGTATGTCCCTGTGCCCTGGCACCCATGAAAGGTGAATGTTAAACTGATTTGACATCTCCCTCAGAGACATCTGACAATTTTTGTATTTTGTAGAGACAGAGGCAAGAGATTTAGGGGCAGCTTGGCTGTCCGAGAAGATTCGAATATCCGTGGAGGATATGAGGTTTTCTTTGAGTCAAGACAGCACCTCCTTAATCGCCAGAATTTCCACTTGGAACACACAATAATGATAGAATAGGCGGAATAAAAGTCTAAGATTTAGTTTTTCTGAGTAGATTCCACTTCCCACACCTTCGCTGGTTTTTGAACCATCGATGTAAAAGTGTATTGCTGCATTTTCCAGAAGAGTGCCATTTTCCCAAGCTTCTCTTGAAGGTATGGTTACTTGGAAATTATTATCAAACACCAACTTGGGGGTGGTGTAGTCGGATCAATTCGGTAAGAATCTAAAGTTACCTAGAATGGTAGTGTGGCCGATTTGATTATTGGTGTGATGTAGCTCTGAGTCGAGTAGCTGAGCTAGCTGCGTCTTGTTTGCTGAAGATATCCAGGGGTGTGAGATCTATTTGTACATTGAGGGCGTCCGATGGGGCTGTCCTCAGTGCGCCACTAATACACAGACTAGCCGTTCTTTGAACTTTGGCCAGCTTGTTGTAGTTGATCATCTTGTTTAGTGTTTTCCACCAGACTATCACCCCGTTTGTGAGTATCGGTCTAATTACCGAGGTAAACATTTTCCATTTCCCGCCAATGGCTTTTTTACAGGAGAAGAGTGCCACGTTGGTTTTATTAACCCTTTCCTCAAAATTGGTTTTCCAGGTCAGCTTTTTGTCAAAAATGAGACCTAGATATTTAGCCTGAATCTTTTTTTTTTACCCTGTTCTTGATGTGTTCCTCTATGAGCAGCCCATCAAGAGCATGAGTTATTGCTGAATTGTTAACATTGTTAAATGCACCCTCTATGTCTAGAAATGCGACGAGAGAGTATTCTTTGTAGTACAGGGATTTTTCAATGGTACAAACCAGAGAGTGGGAGTGCAGTTTCCACTGATTTACCTTTTGTATAGGCATGTGGCGCCGTTGAGATCAGACTAGGTTTAATTTCTTGTCTTAAGTGTATGTCAATCATTCTTTCCAGTGTTTTAAGGAGGAAGGACGATAGACTTATAGGTCTCAAATCTTTTGAATTTACATGGGAGCTTTTGCCGGCTTTAGGTATAAAGACAACCCTAGCTTCTCTCCAGGCCTTGGGAATATAGGCGTAGCTGATGCATCCTTTCATGATCATCTCTAAGTTATAGATGATGATGTCTGAAACCTGCTGCAGCTCGAAAACGCTCAACCGAAAACACAAGCGGCAACACAAGTGTAAATGTAGAAATATACCAGGAGCGGAAATGTTTGACAGCAATGTGGAGACCTTGAGGATATTACTGGGAAGTTCTAGATGTAATGTCATTCGATATAAATAGACCGCCGAGGCAACCAAATTTCAGTTTCGTTTATAGAGTGATAATGTTAAATGTGAGTTAATGTGATTATTGGTATATCGAATAAAAGTGGTAGAAATAAATTGAAAGGTAAAGTTTTATTTCTGCGAACTAAGCTCACGTTACAGTATAAAAGCTTATCATAAAATTATTAGCCATTTCGGAGTATTTTGACAGGTAAAATCTCTTACAGCAGAATATATTTTGGAAAAATCCTCAGATGATTAGGAGAACAGCCTAGGCGTCGAATTATTGCGGTTCGTACAGCTGCTGAAAACAGATGTGGCTACTCTTATTGACAGCAAGAAACAGGAGCCACAGGAACAGCAAAGTTATAAACTTTTATTAAATAATTCTTGTGTTTCCATAACCTTAGAAATTGCCCCGGTGAAAGTTATTTTTCAACATTAAAACGTATTAAAAACTAAATAAGGAACCTCTTAATTGTCTCAGTTTGCTGGATATAGAGTGTGATTTGCTTAAAGTAGCCGAAATTGAAAGTTTAAATTTGCCTAATTCATTTGTTACGATTTTCATACAATACAGTTAAGAATCTTTAGCAAATCAAAAGCCCCGCGATGGCTTGATCTGGCACTGTATAGTATTCGAGAAAGAAAATCTGTCAAATTTTTCCCTAATAACCACCGACGCTCTATGCTATCATTTTTTCAAAATACTTAAAGCACTATTATGAAGTTCCAAATGGCAACGCACAAAGTTGTCTATGACTCACGACCCATGCATCGCATGCCTGTTTTCCAAAGACCATGTATATACAATACCCAACACGAATTCTAACAACACTGAATTCTCCAATTTGCGATAATTTCTTAAACTCTCTAAAAAAGGGGTGGAGGAGGCTAAGTGTTGAAAAAACTGAGTATTTTTCCTTTCGCGGGATTTTATAAAAAAATGGCTTCTCAATCTAAAGTTAATGTTTTTGCTCTAATAAAAAAAAAAACAAATAAGATAGGCTTATTCAGACCTTATTTTGTAATCCCAACAGGCTTACTTCTGTTTTGATCGAGAATTTCACCCAATCGCTTGCCTTGGAACCCACTAATAAGAAATAAGTAAAAATAAAAGTGGTACCCGTGGTGTAATGGATAGCATGTCCGCCTGTTAATCCAGAGGTTCGTGGTTCGAATCCCAACAGAGGCAAAAATGTTTTTTCCACGGGTATCACCTTTCGCGAGGAATTGGCAAGTCATCCGTTAATATTCATTGCCATGAAAAGCGCTATCTCGATTAGCCGTTCGGAACCGGCAGAAAATTGTAGGTCCCTTCCATTCCCTCACAAGGCCTGGTTGTGAGAAATGCGCTAGGCTCAGGGGCTCCTCGCTCTGTTGCGCCACCCTATTTATTTATTTAAAGAAATAAAATTTGCGGTTGAAAACACCAAATCAAAATATAGTCAATATTTCTGAATAAAGAAAAAAATGTTATGAAAAGGACCAAATTTTAGGCCAACGTTGGGCGCCACATGCAACGCACCATCAATTTAACAGTCGAGGAAGGAAAACTAAAACGAGCTTCCACCCAGAATCGATCCAACCCGAATATTATATCGATGGTGCGTTATATGATTTGTTGCTTCTTTTGCCACACGAAATCTCTTCATCTCAGTCATCAACTTGGTCAACCATCAGCATAGTAAACTGTATGTGACATCAAAATATACAACTACGGTGACGAGTCTTCCCTTCAAGAAAGAGAGCATTGTTCTTGAGCTAAAGTGGAGTTTCCGCTCCAATTCATTCACCCTACGTCTACATAAAGATTGATGGCAACACTTAATCACAGATTTCAGATACTTTTCTCACTTGGGAAGACCGTGTGGCGTAATGGTTACCGTGGCTACCTACTACGTGGTAGGTTCAGGGTTCGAATGCCAGAAACACCAAGGAAATATTTATCTGTTTTTCCACGTGTATCGCCTTTCGGGGGGAATTAGAAATTTCATTCTCTAAAAATGATTTTATGCCATGAAAAGTGCTTTCTCGAACAGCCGCTGGGACTCACCAAAAAATAATGGGGTCTATGTTTATAAGAATATGGTTAGTAGAAATACTCTAGACTTCTCGCTTTGTAGTACCCATGGCGTGATGGTTAACATGTCAGCCTGTTGGTCCAGAGATTCGTGGCTCAAATCCAAACTGATGCAAAAAAAATTTTCCACGGGTATCACATGTCGCGAGAAATTGGCAAGTCATCCGTTAGTTGATTCATTGCCATGAAAAGCGCTTTCTCGATTAACCGTTCGGACCCGGTAGAATGTTGTTGGTTGCGCCACCTTTTTTTTTTGTTTCTTTTTATTCTCACCACCCTATTAATTTAATTCTCAAATTTTTCATTCAAATGGATGGGTGGATTTTAAATCGGGCAGTTTATAACCATTCAGTCGCGTTAGACTTATATGAAAACGGCTTCCTTTCCCAACGTCTACCCCTACGTTAAGCGCTCGTTGCCGGGATGTAGTATCCTCGCTTATGATGTGTTAATCGTCAGCTGAGAATATAGTTGATGTGATTTAATGTTCGATACTATACCTTCGATTAAGGGTCCATTGTTGACATAAAATGCGGAAAACTGAATACTCCTCCTTGGAGTACACTAACTTTGACTTGTGATGCCTCGGTAACTCGAGATGGGCTTGGTCATCTTATCATTGTCACTGCTTACCTCCATCACACAAACGTATTGATTGCGTTACCTTATCATTTTGTCGTTATTAGATTGTTTGTCAAGTCTCTATCTTTAAGCTAAGAGATTGTCTACATAAAAGTAAGATAAAAAGATAATGAACCACTGACGCCCACTAATGCCCACAAATAGAAAATACTTTATATAAATGACAATACACTCACTAATTTTTACAAAAATCAATTGTTTATTGTTTTTTCTCTACCCACTTATCATCTACCAATCGGTATCATAAAATTCAGATTTTACAAACTTTTCTTCATCTTCGGCAGCCTTCATAAGTTGGCAGACCTTTGAGTAGAGTAACTCACGAGCATCGATACCCCAAACAAAGTCCAAATGGTTAAACTCTGGAAAATCGACCAAAAATTTGCCAACCACGTTTGGCAGAGCCTCGTCAACTTTTTGTACATCTTCGGGCACTGATAGCCAATCATTTGCACCATAGTGTATAGCGACTTTTGCATCAACGTTTTGAAGATTGTAATCCGGAGGATTGAGTCTTCCGTATTTCCTTAAATTACCAAAATAACCATAGTCATACTGTCTAAAATGTCCGGATGATTTGAGTTGGCCAAAGTGCAAGAGTTGTTTAGTGGACGATCCTGCTGGAGTGTGTCCCAGGATTACCGGCAACATAGTCTATTGTGAATTGAATTAAACAACACCATAATAAGATGGACAATAGTTTTACACTTACATAATTCATTTGGATCTTGTCGATGCCAGTTATGAGAAACATGGTCTCTGAGCAAACACTCTGAGCGATGGAGTCGTCCTTGCAAGCAAATGATGAGAAGTATTTGATGAAGGCATTATTTGGTAAGAACTGGTGAACTCCGATTATCTTGAAAAGAAACTGAAAAAAGGAAGGAAATGAAATCTTGGCTAGATTTCGGGTAGGAACTGAAATTGATCTACATAGTTAACAGTCAGGTTAAACTTAGCCTAAAATGGGATCTCGATCTTCACATTGTGACTTAAAGCAGTTGTTTGTCTTTTCAGAATAAACCTATAGTGTACAGAAAAGATCACAAAAGTAGGCTCAATTTCAAATCATATTGCGCTCTCCAATTGTGGAATTTTATTTGGTTAAGGTGAGGCCCATTTGTGTGCGCCAGATAAGACTTTTCCCCATTTAAATGTGAATCAGCCCAGATGATGGAATCTTTTTATTTTTCCGTTAATTAACTTATTATTTGCTTTCATTCGACTAGTTTCGAGTCAACTCAAAGCCTTTTTATCGTACATCGTATCCGCAAAAATTATTGGAAGATCTCTCTTCCGAAGCTGTTGGTGTAAGTGCACCCTAGGTGGCGGTAGTTTCCGCCTGACGCATAGGGGGAGCTACTGCCCTGGCCACGTCATCAACAATGCCTTCTTGGTAATCGACCGGCCATCTTTTTTATGGTCAACCATCTTTTTCTCGAAATGCAATCGAGAGGCCATCTTTTTGGGCACACATTTCTGCAATAAAACTTTTCTTATGTCCACACAAATCAAGAAGGTTCGTTTTTTGGCCCCCTCAATAAATTTGTATATTTTCGATCTAAGACGTGAATATTTCGACCACGAAGCAGCGAGAGGCCCAGCAAAGCAGCAGAGTATAAGTTTTTCCCAACTTGAAGACATCCAGAAGACTAAGTAAATATTTTATTTATTGTAACAATTCTAACTTGAATTTATTGAATATTGGATTTTAACACGTACTGTGCTACGCATTGAAATTGTCGTGTTGTACTGTTGAAAATTGCCTTCTGCTGCCACCAAATTGTGGCAACAGAAGCAATCATAATGTACCATCAAATACAAACTCACATGGCATATCCAAGAAGATGATAATGATTTGCTTTTACATAAGAAAAACAGAACCTGGATAAGAACTCGCACAATTACGATGGCACGAACACTGACATTTGAATATTTTATTAGTTTTGAGTTTTTATTGGAGCTCATTCATAAGCTTATTTCAAGCTTAAAAAAAACTCTTCTTATCAAAAAATGAAGGAAGTCCCCTTACAATAGGTACTCCACTCCAATTTATCACAGCACATCAAAGCAATAAGCTCTTGAAAAGTGACAACAAAATGACAGTAATCTATGCAAATTTTTCAAATACATAAATGATACACTCACTGAAATCTGGTTGCGGAAATATGACAAAAATGATATCACAGGGCTTTTACATCCTTCCATAAATACCGCTGGAGCGAGGGCTTGCATGGAGATGATTTTGTCATTATATTGTGGAAACAGGCTGCACATAATAAAGAAGCAAGTTGTTCCCTTTTAAAAGGAGATTAAGAAAACAAAAAAAAAAAAAAACAGTAAACATTAAAAGGAGGAAAAGGCAAATTATCGATTGGCATCTTACCTGGGAATGTCCAATGTAATGCAGTTTCTTGGTGTTTGTTTTTGCGAGGACATAATCCATTACCGCTGGTATATCGTACATTCCCATTTCGTGGAAACTAAATTTCCAAAATTCACCTTTTTTTGGGTCAAGTGTAGTGTGGTTTTTGGAGTATGTGTTACCTCGCACGTTAGCCATCCAAACATCATATCCTAGGTCGGAAAGCATGTAGCCTGGAAAAACAATAATCACTTTAGCTACAAATATTTTTCTTCATATTTTAGTTTTTATAGTTTCGTGTATGCGAAGTAAAATGGTTTGTTCAACATCCAAAAAGCAGGAGCATAGAAAAACTGATGTGATTACCCGAAACGACGGAGAATCAAGGAGTTCCACGATGTTGTGTTTTAGGATACTATCATCATGTTGTTGTTGAATAGAATGATGTTTATATGTCCATGTAATTACAATTACGTTTGCGTAGCATTCTATAACCCTATTGCCGGTAAAGTCGGCTGTACTCGTATAATGCTCTGGATCACGGGATATACTCTCAAGATGGTTCCAAAACCGATGATGAATGAGGCGTTGGTACTTTTGTAGAGAGCGGCTGTCGTCTAAATGGAGACTTACGCTATTTTAATGGCTACAAACTACGTAACAAAGAATAGCTGGATGGGGAGAAGTATTTGTGTCTGCATTGACAGCCAAACTGTGCTTAAGGCCTTACTCAACTTTTTAACTATTTCTAAAGCAATCCTCAGTGAAGGCTTCAATTAACGATTGGATCTGTCAGTATTGATATTCGAGCAAGAGCCCTAATAGAATTATTTTCATACAAATTTGCTTCAAACATCATGACGTAAAAGCTCTGTAAGATCAGTTGATTAGGTTGTGACACCTTTAAAGGCATCGGTATTTCGAAGCAAAAAGAAAAAACTCACATTGACGAAATACAAACCATTACGAACAGTTTGGTATGGAATTTGTTTTTTGGAAAGAGCGCAATAAAAAAGAGAGTTCTACTAAAACCGGTTTTTTTTTTTTTAAAAAAAACTTCGAGCTTACTTACTACCTTAGATGGGCACTACAGTTTGGGGTGAACATGATCCTCAACCAACATCTTTCGCTGACAACTCACATTTCGGGCGAACTCTTTACAGATTTGCACTCTAAGTCGGTTGAGGTCTTCTTCCAATTGATTGCGCCGCCTGAGACAAGGTCTTCTCCCTTCTCGATTTCGCTATAATGTGCTATCAAAAATCTGTCGAGGCAGAGCGTTTAGGTCCATCCGCTCTACATGGCCCAGCCATCGATCGTAGTTCACGAAGCATACTCTTCTAACTATGCACATGTGTCAGTACATCTCATACAGCTCGTTGTTATATCTTTTTCTCCATACGGGACCAAAGATCACTCGGAGACGGAAAATTTAAAGAACTGTTCAAAGTAAAACCTTTATAACATATGATCGGGACACAATCAATGAGAATCGTCCAGAGACGAAAAAGTTCCGGAGAAAAGTTTTTTAATCTTAGTTAGGAAAGTGTTAAAGAATATTTCATTAACACAAATATGAAAGTTCTAAGAAGAGCACCTCATGGTAAATCAAAAGTTCAATTGAAATCAACATTAGAATCGTATTGAAAACAAATCTTTTAACAGCTGCTGTCGACGTATAAAGAAATCCATTTAAATGATTGGAACTGAAACTGAAGAAGAGAAATTGGCGAATACTTTGCTAATATTTGAGACAATGCCTTCTACTTACACAAAAAACAACGACTTGATATCTTAGATGTCAAAAGGCTACAGCATGGCTTAGAGATAGAGGTTTTATTAAGAAATAATAATTATGTTCCACTGCTTTAGCTAGTTTCAACATATTTCCAACAAGATGGTGCTCCGGCCCATTATAGGCGTGAAGTTAAGGATTGGTCTGATGAAAAAAACTGCGGTCAATCGATAGGCAGACATGAACCGATTCTCTGGCCTGCACGATCTTCCGACTTCACTTTACTGGACCTTTTTTTTGTTGGGGGACAAGTGGAAGACATCGTTTGCTCATATGATACAATTACCTTAACAGAATAACCTAATTTCTGAAGGATCATTAAAAGACAAGAGTTATCGAGAACAAACCTAATAATATCCAAAAACGCATGACCGTTTATTACAACTTTTGAAGCTATAGATATCTCAGTAATTTGATGTAATAGAGCCTTTTTGAGACCAGATTTGGATTCAGCGGATAGCAAATCATCGGAAAAGCAATGGTTTGTTTTTGGGTTAAAATTTTTTTAATGTTAAAACATAGGCTCAAAAATAGCAAAAACTGGATTTTTCCGATGTTGAATGCTTAAAATTTTGAAAATGTGATGTGACAGAGCAATTCTGAGGCCAGATTTGAGTTCAGCGCGACAAAAACCTTTAAAAAATATAGATTGCTTTTGTGTGCATTCAAAAAAATGAAATTTTGTAGACTAGTGTAATCACATCCCAAAGTATGTCACACGAATTGCGGGACACCCTGTATAATTTCCGAACAGATTTTTGAATAGCTCAGCTTAGTGCTAGCGATGTGGTGCAACCAGGAACATATTTAAAATCATCGAAGCGATATTTTGTATTTATTAATGAGTTCATTCGTTCAAGCACAACAATTGCCTTATAAGAGGCATCTCAACTTATTCAAAATATGAAGCTGGGTGTTTTTGGTTCTAGTTTTGGATTCAACTCGCTCGGAAGTAGAACTAGATTTTTGCTGATTTCAAATGACACTTATTTTTCTTCAAATGACCGGCATATGCGGTCACGTGGTGATAAAATCATTTTTGAGAACCGAAACTTTTGGTGGTTTTTCAACTAGACATAACGCTGTACAGGTTGTTTCTGTCAATACTATCATGAGCGTTTTTTTCCCCCAAGATCCACTGTGTGCTTTAAGAACTTGTTGACGTGAGGGTTTTTATAGACAGACAGACGTTCGCATTGATAAAACATGCGAGGTTTAGGAGGCTCGTTCCTTTATTGTATTGGTGCAATTCGAAGGTTTTTAATTGATTGAATGGTGCATTCTTCCTTCAAACCAATCTCTAACTGCCTTAGAAATTTTGGCGTGGAGGGCAGCTAACAAACGAGTTTAGCAACCCTAACTTCTTCTAGGTCTAGAGTATAGCATTCATGATCATCGTCCAGGGGCAAACGCAGGGGGGGGGGGGTTTGGGGGTTGAACCCCCCCCCCCCCCAATATTTTTGAAATAAAAAATATCCACTAGTTTTTTAAAACAAAAATCAAAATATAAAACATGGAAGCATAAAATTCATCTGAAAATTTCATTCTGTCAAAAAATTTTGAAAAAAATCCTTCCAAATGCAGAATCCATTTCCATCGATAAGTTAATTTGCAGGTAGTTCATATGTTTTGGAATGACTTTTTGGTTTTGGTATGTTTTTAGCATGATCACCCTTTTCTAGAGTAAGTAAATTTCATATCTTGATGTGGAGGTAGTATTGGGTCGTATAAAATGGGAACTGCGATAGAAATATATGAAAATTCACTTTCCTACTTATATTTGCAAACACATCGCATTGGTCGGCTCAAAACTAACGGAAATTAAAATTTTCATCACACATACTAAAAACCAGTCGCTCTGGTTCTGTATAAGAATGTGATCGACAATGGCAACTAGGAAAGGGTATACTTATGAATGAATAAGCATATGCATACCAATGAACATTGCTTGAGTATGCCAAAATAAAAACAGCCCAACAACTTTATAGACACCTTAAATGTGTGCGATTCGTCCCTATATAAAACAGTTCATTGTTTTATGCAGATCGTTGCCACACTTCCAAATTCCGTGGCTTCAAGCGAGCAATCTTTTTCATATCTGCGCAGATTAAAAACATATCTGCGAGGAAGAACCAGCGAGGATCAACTGAACGGTTTGATGTTGCTAAACATCTATAAAAGTATTGAGGTTCACTATGAGGACTGTATAAATATAAAAATGGCAAAATTTCCTAGGCGCATTGATTTAATTTTATAAAATACTAATTGACTTTCGGCAGCAATTTGAGTTTTTCAGTAATCTATCTTCTTACTTTTTTCATATTTTGCCAAATAGAATTGTTTCAGACAGATTTAATTTTGGAATTTTTGGAATATTAGTAACGACTCCCGTTTCCGAGGGAATGTGGTGATTGTTCTTATAGGAATATGGGAATGAGTTGAGGCTTATGTTACTCGCTCGGGGGTAGTGTATCATTCTAAATTTGAAAGAATTTTTGAAATCGGTGCAGTAGTTTCTATGTTCTCGTTTACGTTCCCGTAGAAATTGGGATAAAATATAATGTCTATGTCTTTCCTCAGGTCTTAGACTCTGTACAAAATTTCATTTGAATTGGTTCAGTTGTTTGGGCGTGACGACCAGACATTATTAGTAAGGACCGGTTCCCGTGGAAATATTCGGATGAATTGAAGTCTATGTCCTTCTAGATCATCTCTGTATAAAATTTTACTTAAACCGACTCAGTGGTTTGGGCGCCAGATTCTTTCGTACTTGTTATAGTAGAAAGGACTTTTGTTCCTGTAGGAATATGGGGATGAGTGAAGTTTATGTTACTTGAGGATAGTGAGGCGTTCTAACGGTGGAAGAATTATTAAAATCGGTGCTGTAGTTTCTAAGTTCCTGAATACGTTCCCGTTCTCATTAGAATAAAGGGATAAAATGCACAGACTATGTCCTTTCTCAGGTTCTAGGCTATATATGTACCAAACTTCATTCAAATCGGTTGAGTAGTTTGGGCGGAAGACGGTAACATAGAAAGATGGACAGACAGAATTACACATTACACATTTATAATATTAGTTAGGATTCCTCCTAGCAATGTATTTTACGAATAAATACAGAGTATAAAAAAAGCATAAAAATGTTAAAAACAAATTTCAAAACCCCCCCCCCCCCCCCCAAAATTTTTCTGCGTTCGCCCCTGTCATCGTCTAAGTTGAGTCTGCAAAAGTAAGTTTTCCAGATCCTCAGAACTCAGAAGTGACAGCGATTCTACCACTATGTTTGTTTGGTCAAGACCTTAGAGGAATAAAGCACAATAGGGAAAACCACACACGCCATTTGAAACGGGCTTTTGTTGGCCTAATGGGTCGTTGCTGGCATGCTAGCTCCCTTTTTAGCTCGTCGGATGGGGCAGGTACTTGACCCAACTAACCCTGTTCCAAAAAATATTCATGCCAGGCTTAGGCAATGGTGTTAGTTTGCCTGCGGACAAATTGTTCGTTACCCTCCCTACCTTGGTACTGTATCCGCCTAAGTACCCCTTAATATGGCCCATTTGTTTCCTTTATTTCCTTTCCATTACCTTCCTCTCATCTCCCTCCTTCTAGATAAGATAATTAGTATCTCATTTTGTCTCTACACTTCTGCCTTCGAACTGACTTCATAAACACCTATTTTCAGCTTTTAAAACCAGTTTGAAATCCGAAAAAAAGTGGTTTTAGTAAATTCACTGACACAGTTTTATATATAGCTTAATACGTGTATCACAGATGGATCTCGTGTAATAAAAGCAACAATGTAAGGAAATGGTCCTATAAGGTCAAGGCGTACCAACTCTGAAGCTCATACCTATCTTGTTATAGCTGGGGCCGAATAACCACACTTATTATCGAATACTACGTGACTAAATTATGTTAGTTTGGTATTAGTCCAAAATACCAAAATTTAGCTCTCACTCATCAGTAATCGAACTCACTCACTAGATCACTGAAGCGGCAGTTTACTTCTGCCTTACACGAGTCAATCATTTCTTTCCCCAGTTAGTTTTGATAGGCCAATACGCATGAAGTTTCGAAGACTTTTGTAGGGAAAACACGAACATGGATCGCATAGGATCAGTTCCTGAATACGTTTTCGAGTCATACGTGACGAAATTATGTGAACTCGGCCTTACAACTCCAGTTATCGATCAATTTATTTTCATAATTTGACATTCTGTCATCGTTGACTGAACGGAATTTGATTAGGTAAATGAGAAATCGACTAATACTGTCACTCACTCGATCAACAATAAATAAAAAAAAATACGTGACTGGTGACTGACGCATTTCTCGCAACCATGCGTTGTAGGGAATGGATGGCAACTACAATTTTCTTCAAGTCCCGAAAGGCTGAACTAGTAAGCTCTTTTCATGGCAATGAATCTTACTAACGAAGGACTTGCCAATTCTTCGCGAAAGGCGATACACTTGGAAAAACATTGTTGCCACTGTTGGGATTTGAACCACGAACCTCTGGGTAAACAGACGAACATGCTAGCCATCACGTCACGGTCACGGGGACCACCACACTCACTCGATGCCCTTAATAGGTCACAGGCTTGATTTTCAGTTGAGGGCATTCGACACTGCGTTGTCGACACAATCAAAAATTCTCTGCACACACATTGTTCAATCATTGCACGTGATACCAAAGTTAATACAATAATCGGTATAGCAATTGCATCGTGTATTTCTTATTTTTACCGTCATGTGATTGAAAATTGAGAAAAAGCATCAACTTTAAAGTACTAAACTCCTACAAATATGCAACAATACACAGATGCTTAGCTTTTCACAGTTTTTAAATCGCTTCGACGCGACTTTCCTTGGTTACCACAACATTTGTTTCGGTATCTAAATGTAATTTAATTAGCTAAAGTATTTGGTTCTCTTACACTTCTGTTTCAATTTTCACACCCTCTTGGAATGAAACTTAAAAAATAAAAATGTTTTCAAACATTTTTTCCCTTCGTGTACCTATGAATTAATCAAAAACGGTTCACTTGAGTGAAAAATTCCTTCCAATGTGAATCCATTTATTATTATCAAATAAACTTTCGTTCAATTTCCTTGAAAGCAATGCCCAGGCCCACACACTTGCTTACAAACAGATGATGGCACTCTACTTCACTTTTTTATTGTTTCTGTTGCGTAAACCGTAAAACCAAATAAAAATTCACATGCGAAACCGATAAGCAAATTGCTGGGGTTGCAAGTTCAATTTAATTAATCACTGATGCCATTCGATGTGTTTTCAAGATCGAGTTGTATTTGTACTCGAAGTGTGAGTTTTTTTTTTAATCTGTAGGTGTATAGGTACTCACCAAATCCTTTATTTGGTCCCATCATTACCCACGTACTGGATGAGTCCAGGAGCCCATGTACCATCAAAACAGGGATACCTCCCGCCTTTGGGATGCGATGAATTTCCAAAATATAACCATCCTTGGTTGTTACATGATGCGTTTCCGACGGGTATCCATACTTTGTGATCAATTGTGTCTTCACGAAAAACAAAAGTAAACAAATCAAGAACCAACTGCGTCGAAAAATACTTACAGTAGTCAATCTCGAGTCCTCCTTTACATTTGGGTCAATGTCAGGCTCGGTGGGTATGTAATCGCTAAAGAGCTCATTTTCATCGTTAAACCTAAATATTGTTGTTTCAAAAGTAAAATTCCAAGAAGCGATAGGGGTGCAAAAACTCGTTGTTAAAGCCAAAACCAGTACCACTTGGAGCTGCATCTCAATCTCAACTAAAAAATACTACAATCAAAAATTGACCTAATGGACTGTTTGTTTATAATTGAGTCGCATAACGTGACGCATAGGTTGACTGTATCACTCTTCGAAGCATTGTATTCGCAGAAAAACCTCGTTCTAAACTATTTTTTGTTTTCACAGCTGTGTAGATAAGACTTATCGCGTAGCTTTGGATAAGCTTACAAATTGCTGAACGCGCCTTTGCAAAATATTAAAGCAAATGAAGCGTTATTTGTAATGCTGCCCTTTAACTTTTATCGAATGAAAAAATGAGTAACATGGGAGTGTGGGTCATTGTGAATAAAATTAACTGAAAACCACGTGCTGTTGATACGAAAAAGAGTAAATTCTAGAGCATTGGGAAATTCACAGCCAGAAACAACCATTTGTCTGACCCTTAATCTTTTTCTTGAACTTTGGTAAACAAGACTATGAGGTTGTTTTTTTTTTATGTTGAGGATAAGCGTTAACAGAACGCTTGTGAAGGGTGTTGAAATTGATTGTTTAAGTAGGTTTTTGCGTCTTCGGATGATAGTTGTCTTGATATTTCGCTTGATATTTCTAAAGCATTTGATAGAGTTTGGCACCAGGCTCTTTTATCGAAAATGCTTGCTTTTGGTATCGATGAGTCTCTTCTTCAAGTTGTGTTAGATGGTTTCAATTCTGATACCCACTTCATAATTGCTGGTGTGCCCCAGGGCTCCGTTTTGTCTCCGACTCTCTTCCTCATTTTCATTAATGATCTCTTTTCGAATCCGCTTAACTCTTTTGCTGACGACTCAACCCTCAGCTTTTCATATTCGTTTCCAAATTCACGTCCCTGTCCTTCGGATGTGGAACTGGAACTGTTGCGTATGATAAGCTCATTGAATTCTGACCTTGACAGCATTGTTTCATGGGGTCTTATGAACCGAGTAGAATTCAATGCTTCGAAAACTCAATGCTGTCCTCTTGTCGTTGAAGCTTAACATTCCCCCATTGCCATTATCCATGAATGGTACCTGCATCGAAGAAACCGAAAAGCTGTCAGTAGGTACTTGGTATGTGTGTAAACGATGATCTTCGTTGGAATGACCACATATTTGAAGTCGCCAAAAACGCTGCTTAATGCTTAAGTTTCTTAAGACGATGCAGGAAGTTCTTCACCCCTTCTGATCTGGCTACAATTTATAAGGCCTTCATCCGCCCAAAACTGGAGTGTAACTCCCATATTTGGTCAGGTGCTGCTCAAACATCTTTGCACCTGCTTGATAGGGTACAAAATAGAGCGTTAAAATTGATAGGTGAAAGTTCAATTGTAGAATCGATTGATTCTCTTGAACATCGTCGAAATGTTACCTGTCTCACTCTCTTTTATCGCTTTTTCTATAAACAGTGCTCGAGTGAAATAGCCAGTTGCATTCCTCCCCTGAAACAATTTCGCCGCAACACCCGCCTCGCTAGGAATGCTCATCAGTTTTTCCTTGAGCCCAACTGCGGGCGTACAGTCATCTAAAGTGATTCATATTTCAGTCGCACCACCCGCAAGTAGAATGCTCTGCCGACCCTGTTTTTCCCCTACATTACGATTTACAAAGATTCAAAAGCAACGTACATCGGTGTCTCCTTTCAAATCCTCTCCTATTTTCCTAAATGCTCGCACTTTGTTTTTACAACAGCATATAGATGTATATCACAATATCTTATCACAAAGGGTAGATCATTAACAAATATCACAAATAATAGTGGACCCAGATGGCTTCCTTGTGGAACCCCGGATTTAACTTCTATTGTGCAGGAAACTTGAGATTTGAACTTAACGTATTGAGTGCGAGATGATAAGTAACTTCAATCCACTGAACCGAAATTTGGAAGTTTTTTAACTTGCAGCTGGTGATTAAGTTGGTCAAAAGCTTTCGAAAATTCAGTGTATACCACATCCGTTTGAAGTCCATTCATAAATCTTTTTGTGATGCAAGATGAAATTTCCAAAAGATTTGTAATAGTAGACTTGCCCTTGACGAATCCATGTCGGATATGTGCGATTTTGTTCTGTGAATCAACTCTTCGATTATTATGGATTCCATCATCTTAAGATTAACGCTGATTTTTGCAATTCCTCTATAGTCACGCATGTTGCATCGGCTTCCTGATTTGAACAATGGTGTTATAAATGAAGACTGCCACGCTCGTGGGAAAACAGAAGACGATAGGGATAAGTTAAATAAATATCATAAAGCAAGAACCAAGTACTGACAGCAGTTTATTAATATGCAGGACGGGACATTATCTGGTCTAGATGAAAATGAGCTGATAAGGTTCCCCATAGCCTTTAGAACATCACTTTTCTCAATACATGGTAAATCGTTTATTATGTTGATGTCAGAACTAATTTCATGCTGTTGACTGCACATTCTCACATTTTTAAATACTTTTAAACATTTCTGCATATTTTTGATCTAAATTCATGAAAGATGGAAATTCCGAAACATATTTTTTATTTTTGACAAATTTTCAAAAAGAAGAAGGATTCTGCAGCAAATTTTTTTGTGAGTTTTTTTAAATATGGATTGAGTAATTTTATTCGGAAAATTCGTACATTATTGAGCATATGAGCATACTTTCGACAATATAGGATGAGTTTTTCATGCAGAAATATTGAAGCATATGCCGGTAACAGAGCTTCCCTAACGTCTTGAGCAAAAAACAATTGCGGTGTTCACCATAACTCGACTGGAAATAAGACAAATTATTATGAAATCTCACCCCACCGTTCTCTGATATCTGATTTTTGGCGGCCGTTTAAAGTGCAAACTGTTATTTTGCACTAAAAACTCTGCCATTTTGGGGGTAGGAAACACCCTTAAACGTGCTATCGGTAGTTCAATCATAGTTCAGTTTTAAATTCATTTTTATTGTATATCACTAATAATTACTTACATGCTAACAAAAATGTTTAAACTAGCTTACATAATAACTTAATTTACTTACTGACCTTAGGCGGGCACTGTAAATTACACAATAACTTATTTCTAATGCCTTTCGGCCTAAAGATACAGTATATCTATTTCAACCTAGAACTAATATTAACAACTAAGAAAGTTTAAGAAACTTGCAACAATTTTTTCTTTCTCTTAAAATTACTTAAAACTAATTAAAAGTACTTAAAACTAGAGCAGCCACAGTAGCCTTTTTATATTTTTTTTTTTTGTGTTTTTTAATTTTTTTTTTATTTTTTCCGTATTTTTTTTTTTTTTTTTTTAATTTTCGACGCAGGTAGATAATTTATTTTTACGTTTTTTTATTAATTTGATTTTTTAGGATTTTTTTGGCTTTAATTTAGTGTTACACACCAAACCTTTGTAAGCCAGCCATAGGCTACTCGCTGTCAGTAACATTTTCCCTATGTTGCTCAGACAACCACCAGAATAGTTCTGACGTTTTACTAACGTCCCGTCGATCGCGGTCTGAAACCGCCCTACTGTACCGTAGGAGCTCTTCAACTTCTCCGCCTACTGCGGCAACGTCCCGACCATAAAGGAGCCGTCGATCCACGGACTTGCGGCAGACGTGGTAGATTAACGGAACCGCCAATCTGTCCTGTATCAAACCTATCATATCAAAATAGAGGAAATCCTCCGGTGGGGCAAATCCATTGAAACGTGTTCTCTCCATATACTCTTTGTTGGGGTAGAAAGCCCCAAATATCAGGCCATTGTTCGACGACATCGCTCTTACAGTGTGACCCCGAGTCAGTTTTATCATGAAGTTGTCGATTCTGTTTATTTGAGCCCCGTTTTAAAGGACCCCATTAGGATAATATTTTCTGTACTCCGACTCTGGTGTTCTGTGCAATCCAAGACAGGTACGCAGACACTGTCTCTCAAACACCCGAATCTTTTCCATTTGAGACGCTGTAACATTGAACCACACGGGGCACCCATATAGACCATCATTGGCCTTATGAGGGCCATGTAGCAAATCACCTTAACTCTGCTATCAAGTTGACTGCTGTGAAACAGTCGTTTTGTCAAATCAAAAGCTCCTCTAGCCCTGGCCAAAGCCGTATCTATATGTTTGTTAAAATATAGATACTGATCTAGGCAGATGCCGAGATAATTGACTTCTACTTTGTTTGGCAGTGGGTTACCATACAGATCAACGATCACCAGCTTGCGCCAGTTCTTTCTCGTATCCCATGAGGCCCGAGCCAACGGGGTTCTAAACACAATTGTTTCCGATTTCTGAAAGTTGATTTTCAACTTCCAGACATCGCAATATTGCTGGATCTTATCGAAGTCACGCTGCAAAAGTAATCTGATGACCTCAATCTTTGGACCTGTTCTGTACGCGATTAGATCGTCGGCGTACGCTATAGCATGGTGAAGGGAACCAATTAGATCGCCGGTGAAAATGCTAAACAAAATTGGTGAATTCACCGCTCCCTGTTGCACACCGTTCTGTATTTTAAAAGTTCTGGTAGAAGTTATATTGCAACTTTTCACAACAAACGTTCTAGCATGTCATTCAGAATATAAAGCAGTGGTTTACTCATGCCATACCTGATCAACTTATAGAAAAGATCGTCTAACCAAACGGTATCGAATGCCCTCTCCAACTCAACCAGACATGCACCCGTACACTGTTTTTTAGCTTTGTTCCATTGTATATCTGATACTAGTTTAGACGCAGCATGTATGGTATCATGGCCCGCCTTAAAACCGAACTGATTTTCGGGAATAATATTTTTGTTCTCAGCCCATGTGGACAGAACTCTATTGAGAACTTTCTCGAATACTTTGCTGATACTCGGAAGAAGACCAATTGACCAGAGATTTGCTGGATAGGAAACATCTTTACCTTTTTTAAGGAGAGGATGGACCACTGCCGTCTTCCAAGAGGTCCATCTTAGAAACGTGCTGGGCGGTGACTGCATTTGCAAGTCGGTCGTCATTGAACCTAGTGAAACCAGGATTCTCGGATCGCCAATGCGAGATCTAAGATAGAAGTGTCCAACGAAAGCTCTATTCTCGTAGTTCGGGTGAATGCACTCATTCACCTTATATACTCGCTGGAAAAACAGCACCCACCGTCTCTACCTTCTCCTGAGCATCTTCCACTATAAAATGGTCATCATCCAAGATGGCCTCATCCGGATCTATTCCTACTGTCAAAAGTAAGTTTTTGTTCTCTGTCGTCCTTTGGAGTTTAATAGCCTGAAGTCATTTTGATCTTTTCTCCTAAAAATTTGTTTTTATATTAGTTCAATCATGGGGTAGTAGCTTGGTGTAGGTAATGAAATGGGGACTAACAGAAGGAACAAACCGATACAACCAGTATGATGACTGAGCTTTTCCAATCGCAATGTAACTCATGACTCATCATCATCATCATACTCATGATGGTATAATCGATTTTTTTACAAATAACAACACAAATATTTTAATTCAAAAATTTTGCAAAGCCTACAAATACTGGCGATTAGTAATTTTTATTTGATACGATCTATAAAAAAATTACTGACTGCTTCAAGGCCCTTTTGGTATGGTGAATTGGTGAGTTCTTGAGCCAGTCGTAGCGCCTCTAGGCAGTGTTTCTTAGCCAAAAATTTAGTTTGTTCCAGACCATCAGACTTGTGAACCAATTCGAAAGCTCGTTCTACATCGCCAGGTTCTTTAAAGTGTCTTAAAATCATTGGGTTGAGTTCAGGAAACTGAAATATAAATGACCAAAATAAAAATAATTTGTGAAATTTCTAGGTAAAGATGATGCTAAATTTCTGTTCTTGTTTTTGTTTTTGTTTATGTTTTTGTTCTTGTTCTTGTTCTTGTTCTTGTTCTTGTTCTTGTTCTTGTTCTTGTTCTTGTTCTTGTTCTTGTTCTTGTTCTTGTTCTTGTTCTTGTTCTTGTTCTTGTTCTTGTTCTTGTTCTTGTTCTTGTTCTTGTTCTTGTTCTTGTTCTTGTTCTTGTTCTTGTTCTTGTTCTTGTTCTTGTTCTTGTTCTTGTTCTTGTTCTTGTTCTTGTTCTTGTTCTTGTTCTTGTTCTTGTTCTTGTTCTTGTTCTTGTTCTTGTTCTTGTTCTTGTTCTTGTTCTTGTTCTTGTTCTTGTTCTTGTTCTTGTTCTTGTTCTTGTTCTTGTTCTTGTTCTTGTTCTTGTTCTTGTTCTTGTTCTTGTTCTTGTTCTTGTTCTTGTTCTTGTTCTTGTTCTTGTTCTTGTTCTTGTTCTTGTTCTTGTTCTTGTTCTTGTTCTTGTTCTTGTTCTTGTTCTTGTTCTTGTTCTTGTTCTTGTTCTTGTTCTTGTTCTTGTTCTTGTTCTTGTTCTTGTTCTTGTTCTTGTTCTTGTTCTTGTTCTTGTTCTTGTTCTTGTTCTTGTTCTTGTTCTTGTTCTTGTTCTTGTTCTTGTTCTTGTTCTTGTTCTTGTTCTTGTTCTTGTTCTTGTTCTTGTTCTTGTTCTTGTTCTTGTTCTTGTTCTTGTTCTTGTTCTTGTTCTTGTTCTTGTTCTTGTTCTTGTTCTTGTTCTTGTTCTTGTTCTTGTTCTTGTTCTTGTTCTTGTTCTTGTTCTTGTTCTTGTTCTTGTTCTTGTTCTTGTTCTTGTTCTTGTTCTTGTTCTTGTTCTTGTTCTTGTTCTTGTTCTTGTTCTTGTTCTTGTTCTTGTTCTTGTTCTTGTTCTTGTTCTTGTTCTTGTTCTCGTTCTTGTTCTTGTTCTTGTTCTTGTTCTTGTTCTTGTTCTTGTTCTTGTTCTTGTGCTTGTTCTTGTTCTTGTTCTTGTTCTTGTTCTTGTTCTTGTTCTTGTTCTTGTTCTTGTTCTTGTTCTTGTTCTTGTTCTTGTTCTTGTTCTTGTTCTTGTTCTTGTTCTTGTTCTTGTTCTTGTTCTTGTTCTTGTTCTTGTTCTTGTTCTTGTTCTTGTTCTTGTTCTTGTTCTTGTTCTTGTTCTTGTTCTTGTTCTTGTTCTTGTTCTTGTTCTTGTTCTTGTTCTTGTTCTTGTTCTTGTTCTTGTTCTTGTTCTTGTTCTTGTTCTTGTTCTTGTTCTTGTTCTTGTTCTTGTTCTTGTTCTTGTTCTTGTTCTTGTTCTTGTTCTTGTTCTTGTTCTTGTTCTTGTTCTTGTTCTTGTTCTTGTTCTTGTTCTTGTTCTTGTTCTTGTTCTTGTTCTTGTTCTTGTTCTTGTTCTTGTTCTTGTTCTTGTTCTTGTTCTTGTTCTTGTTCTTGTTCTTGTTCTTGTTCTTGTTCTTGTTCTTGTTCTTGTTCTTGTTCTTGTTCTTGTTCTTGTTCTTGTTCTTGTTCTTGTTCTTGTTCTTGTTCTTGTTCTTGTTCTTGTTCTTGTTCTTGTTCTTGTTCTTGTTCTTGTTCTTGTTCTTGTTCTTGTTCTTGTTCTTGTTCTTGTTCTTGTTCTTGTTCTTGTTCTTGTTCTTGTTTTTCCTTGTACCTTTTCACATGCAAAGAGAACCGGTGCCGTAGCCAATCCTTGTTTCAAATCGGTCGCTGTTGTTTTTCCCATTGTTTCAGTTGTTGAGACAAAGTCTAACATATCGTCTGTCAATTGATGTGCCAAGCCCAAGTTTCTTCCATACTGAAATGCAATTTCAGCAATCTGATCTTCTGCTCCGGCGATAAGTGCTGTCTGAAGGGAAGGCAATTGATAAAAAAAAATCAATTTTGGATTGACTTATACCGATTTCAATGAATTGGCTATCAAAGAAGCTGCTTTTTTGTATGTTTTTGTAAGATAATGCTCGAATCGATGGTCTTCCGTTTCCTTTACTTCGAGTTGCATTAATTCACCAACGACTACATCGATAAGAATCTGAAAAGAGGGAATTATGGGCAATGATTATTAGGATTTTGTGAAGGAGTTAAGCGATCTACTGATTGGTTTTTTGGGTCAATGTAGTCACCCTTGACTCGATTATTTCTCACGATTTCGACAGCAATTTCAAAATGTCACGATAAAACTGTCGTGTGTAAGACACTTAAGAGGTCTCTCAAACCAAAGTGAGGTTGTAGTTGCGGGAGCGACAATTTCAGCAGCTTTTAAGGCCCCGACCCATAGAATCCGTTGCGTCCGTTCGCTGCCTGATTCAACTGACAGCAGTGAGTTTGACCGAACACAACGGATTGGGGTGACCCATAAAATCCCTTGCGGTGTGAAGAGAAAACTTCAAATTGGTTTTTACTGCGTATGTCATCAGTTCTGCCGGACGCTTAAGTTAAAAGTTGGGCTACTTTTTCCGTTTCTTCCGTTGCATCCGATGCTTATGGGTCACCCCACATAAGATCGTGTGTATTTAATCGAGCTGTCAGTTGAATCCGGCAGCGAATTGACGCAACGGGTCGCACAACAACTCGTACCTTACTCAGAATAGTCCCAACATCACAATTTTTCAAACGCGCATTTATTATTCCTGCCACTCCAAAAATATAATTTCCGGCATAGAAAACCTGAAAAAATGAAATTGTGAAACCAAATCAAAAATAAAGCATTTATTTTTAGTACAGGAGCTTTACCGAAGCCGTGCAGCTCACGAACACAAATTAGGTGCACAGAAATGCATAGCAATGATATTGGAAAATTACATTATAAAATAAGTGGCTATAAACAGACCTTTTGATGATTCCATAAAACATTCGCACTGGGCTTCACACGTCGAAACTCTGCCTCATCTATAACATCATCTTGAAGTAAGCCCCCGGCATGAATCATTTCACAGAAAATTGCTATTTGTCTTTGTTTAGACAAAATTTGACTGAAAAATTGGAAACAAAATTTATAAAAAGAGCAAATAAGGTCAATTTTTCCTTCTCCTAATAAAAAAGCGTTTGACTATCTGAAGAAACTAAAATGTCGATAACATGCAATAGGAATGCGTTTCAAAAGGCCATCCAAAAAGATGATTTTGCAAACCTCACCTTGATTCTTTTTTCAAATGATAGTTTATCGCTCTGGACATAAGCATTGTTACCATTGGCCGCACTGCTTTGCCTTTCCCATCAAAATAGTATGTTGCAATTGTTTTCAACTCAGTTTGGCTCGTACCTTGCTGCAGTATCTGAAATAACACTCAAGTCGAATTAATTCTAATCAAAACCATTTGTTTTAGGTTTTTAGCAAATTAAAATGCAAAAATTCCTTCGTCTTGATAGTTGCGTGTGACTATTACACATCTTGATATGAAAAGTGGCTGGTAGGTTAAAATAGTGGCGGTTTAAATGTCAATCTTGTAGGTGGTTACTTCTTGAATGAAAATATGATTGTTTGAAGGAGTGATTATTTAATCCATAAAAATTTAAAAAAATTTAAAAATATATATTGGTTTTTTGGGTCAATCTACAATCTAGTAACGAAATCAAGCTACCACCGAATTGTTTAGATACCCAAAATTCTCTTCGACCTAAAATTACATACCGTTTAGTGCCTTGTTCATTCTAGAGCCTTTTTTCGATGGCGTTTTTGTCTGGCCTACGGCAGCTATTGCCCCAGCTTTTTCTGCTCTGAGGCTCTAACCCTGCAACTGTAAGTTCGAAAGAATTTGCCGCTATTTCGTTGCAAAAGGTGTCAAAGGTGATATCAATATCGTAATCCAAAGCTATTGGTTATTTCAAAGCGCGGTTTGGTAACTAAGCCCACAAACTAACAGCGCTATATATTACATTGTCTGTACCTTGCTGAATGAGTTCATGAGTTGAAGCTATTAATGTAAGATTTGCGAAAACACTTAGTTTTTTTTTTTTTTTTTTTTTTTGAAGTGAGCTTTTGATTTCGTAAGTCTGAATTATCTGGTCAGTGACATCCGCTTTCCTCTATGGTTTCTTGTAGATTCCTGCGACTAGAATATTCAGTATAGATATCTTTACGGGTAGAATAAATTTTATAATTTTTCTCTGATCAACGCTCACACTCAATCCTTTGACTAGTCACTTCCGATTGGATTGACCGAGGCTAATAGTTAAAGCGAGGAGGTTCAATAAGCACTTTTGAATTGATATACATATATTCTAAGCAGAAATATTTGGGATCACCCTACTGGCGCCATTCCTTATACACTATGCAGTAACAAGCTCCAATATATGTTTATTGCTTACCTATCCTATACCTATATAATCTATCATTTTCAGACAATAGTTGTACTCTAAGAATAATGTTTTTCCTCTCCATCTCCTTAATTCTTTTTTATTGGCCAGCTAAAACGATCATTGAGTTTCATCCTCAAGATTTCTGTTTTAAAATTTAATTTAATACACAGATATAGGGTGGCGTAACAGAGCTGGAAGCCTCGGGATCTCGGGGAGCATTGCGCTCAACCATGCCTTATGAGGGAATGGAGGGAGCTACAATAGCTGCTAAGTTCCTAAAGGCGCTCATTCTATTTTCATATGAAGACGGTTAAAGACATTTTCAAAATTCTTGGATACTTTCGAGTTTCGAATAACGTTTTTGTCTGAAAATTTGTTTTGAAAAGCAAACAATGATCAATTTTTGATCTAATAGTAGGTCTGTTCGTTGAAGCCCTGGGGTTGCACTAGGGTCGCCACAAAGCGTTTTTTGAGCAACCTAAATTCACCCTGAATGTCAAATTAAGTGTTTTTTGAGCCACAGGTTTGCCATAGGTTTTCCCCAAACTCGCCCTAGCTTTTTGCTGTGTTTTTTTTTTAATGACAGGGATGTGTGGTGATTTGTGGTTTAGCGTTTTTTGAGGAGTGGAAAACCCAGATTTTTTTGACAACTCATAGGGTTGTCAAGAAAACCTGGGTTAACCCTGGGGAAAGTTCAACGAACAGACCTAGTACATCAACCCTTAAAAAAACATTTATATTAAACTAGCTGAGCCGCCCGGCTTTGCTCGGGTCAGTAGTTTTAAAGTTCCCGTTCTCTATTTTCCTCTTCCGTGGGAATTTAGGAATGAATTTTTTAAATCGGTCAAGTAACTTTATGGTTCCCGTTCTCGTTCCCGTTTCAGTTCCTGTGGGATTATAGGGATGAAATATAGTTTAAGTTACTGATGAAGGGAGATAATGTAGCACCTCTAGTGCTGAAAGAACTTTTGAAATCAGTGGAATAGTTTCTAATTTTCCGTTCCCAAAACCGTTCCTGTGGGAATACGGGGATCAAACCTTGACAGGAACCATCTCTGGACTAAACTTAGTCTACCCTGAAAATTTCATAAAAATCCGTTGGGTGGTTTAGGAGTTTACCCCGGACATACATACATACATACATACATACATCCTATTTTATATATATAGATTAAACTCTAACAAAACAGAATAAACTTAGTAAATATGTGAATAATGTTGCTTTGTGTTGCTTTGTTTCTCTTACCGTTCTAACATCTTCGTAGAAATGTTCAAGTTGGTCCACAACAAGATTATAAGGGCTGATTTGTTGATCAGGAACAGATCCGCCAGGTTGATGTATTTCAAATGTGCTGCTATTTAGTAGAGAAGTATGTAACGGCAAAGTCATTTTGTAATTTTTTGTCTGAAAAAAAAAAAAATTATGCAATCAGAAAACATTGTTAATTAAAACAAAAGTATTTGTTATATAATAAAATAAACAAATGGGGTGGCACAATATAATATAAAAATAGGGATTTTCGTGCCAATGCCGCGCTACTGGCTTAGAAGTAGTTGCTGCGCTGCACTGTGGGGCAACTCTATAGAGAGCAATGCTATAAAGTCCATTTCCAAATTTTTAAGTAATGGAAAAAAAATGTTGTTTTTCTCAATTCGTACGGTATAACTGTGGTAAAAAAAATTTCAGGTGATTATTTTAATATTGTTCAAAGTGACTAGTTAATATTTGAAAAAGAAAATATTGGAAAAACTTGTTTGGATATAGAATGGCGAGGTTACAAACATTAGCTGTTTTTCTAAGGGGTCACATGAAACTAAGTGTAATATCTTCCGTTTCGGCATTTTTCAACCGGGTATGTAAGTGTTGCCAGATTGACAGATATTAATCAAAAAAGAGAAGTGCTTGAAAAATGCCGAAAATATTTTTTAAGTTAAAAATTATTAAAACTACAATCATCTTAATATATATAAATCACGTGTCACAATGTTTGTCCGCGATGGACTCCTAAACTACTTAACCGATTGTAATCAAATTTGTACACCGTGTGCAGTTTGATCCAACTTGGTAGATAGGATAGCTTGCATCTCAATTTATGATCGACCACCATAATTACGTATCACAATGTTTGTCCGCGATGGACTCCTAAACTAATTAACTGATTTTAATAAAATTTGGATACCGTATGCAGTTTGATCCAACTTGGAATATAGGATAGCTTACATCTCAATTTAGGATCGACAACCATATGTTGTTGAGACTAAAGTATAATTTAAATTTATTTTAAAATAAACGAAATACAGTGAATTTTATTTTTTTTATTTTTGGAGTAAGTATAGCCGGCTAAGTGTAGCTTGACTTAAGTATAAATCAAATACAAATTAAATTCATATTATAGTGAACATAATCAGGTGAAATTACTCCTGCTTTTTGATAATTGGTGTTTCGTTATTTAATACTATAATTAAACTTTATACATGTAAGTAGTATTAGCCACGCGTTGCTGTGGCTAAGGTAAGATATATACAGCTATTCAATGCGCTATAATAGCATGTTTTTCAGTTTATTTTGTAACGATTAAATTGTTATTTTCAGTTGAATGCCACCCAAAAAATCTAACCTCAAACGCGTTGAAATAGCTCATCAGTCAGCAGAACAAATCACCACAAGAAATGGAGCTCAAAGAGTCAGGATAGCAGAGCTTCGTGCACAAGAGTGTCAAGAACAACGTGACGAACGTATAAAATTATTTATGATCGGATTATGCTGACTGTTGCTGCTGAACAAGGCGGTTTCTTTTTCTTGGACGCACCTGGTGGAACCGGTAAGACATTTTTAATATCGTTGATTCTTGCCAAAATATGGTCACAACAGAAAATTGCATTGGCAGTTGCATCATCTGGTATTGCGGCTACTTTGCTATATGGTGGGCGAACGGCAACTTCAACATTCAAGCTGCCATTGGACATTCAAAATAAGCCAAATGCAACATGTAACATAAAAAAAAATAGTGGGTTAGCTGCAGTGTTGCGGAAGAGCTCAATTATAATTTGGGATGAGTGCACAATGGCTCACAAATATTCACTCGAAGCATTGCATAGAACTATGCAAGATTTAAACTGTAATGATAAACTTTTCGGTGGTGCTCTCTTACTTTTGTCTGGCGATTTCCGCCAGACATTACCAGTTATACCTCGCTCTACTTTCGCGGATGAGATTAATGCATGTTTAAAACAATCATTCTTATGGCGAAATGTTGAAATACTTCGATTGACCATAAACATGCGCGTGAGATTGCAAAATGATCCATCAGCACAAATATTTTCCGAACAGTTACTAGATGTTGGGAACGGTAAAATAGAGCTGCAACCAAATACTCCATGCATTGAACTGCCAGACAATTTCTGCATTGTTCTTCAGGAAAAAATGAATTGATTCAGAGTATTTTTCCGGATATACAGAGTAATTACTTGAATCATAACTGGCTCAGTCACCGGGCTATTTTGGCAGCTAAAAATGTAGATGTTGATGAAATTAACTTCCAGATACAACAGTTGTTACCAGGCGATCTGATGTATTTTAAATCAATCGATACTGTTGTTAATGAAAATGATAGTGTAAATTTATACTATTGACTCTGGCGTATACGTACTGTTTTTTTTTTTTTTAATTTTAATCTGATAATAAATTGTAAGAACTTTCAATACATTTTATATTTAAGAGTTCAATGAGAAAAATTTTCCCTCAGGAAAGGAGTTGGAAATGGAAACTTAGAGACTATTGAACAGAATTCAAAAAATCTTTCGGCACTGGGATGCCACATAGTCCCTCAGTAACTTATAGAGCCCCTACACTACACAAACCGTTTGTGCAAACATATGTATTTTGTTTTTGTAAAAATCTTTGTGCAAACTGTTTGAGTATTGTGTAGCGATATTGGGTTGAAGAAATTCAAAAAAAAATTGAATTTTCCGTGTTTGCACAAACATGTTTGAGTCGTGTGTGTTCTGTGTTGAATTTTGCTCAAACAGTTGTGAATTTTCAAAAAGTAAATGAAATGAACAAGTTTTTTGGACGGAGTTTATCGAATTATATAAAAGTTTACTGGTGTTGTGATGTGTTAAAAGCAAAGTTTATTGCTAAGTAAAAGCATCTGTCATCGTTAGAGTGCTCAATTGCCCCTGAGTAGCTTAGACTATATTTCATCTCTGCCACTAAAATGAAAGCTTGGAGACTGATTTACCTAATTTTCAAGTGATAAAAATAGGGCCTGAGCTACGCCGGGCGGGTCAGCTAGTACTATATAATTTTTTCGGTTATATGATTACTTATCATTGATCGTTTTATTTCTGCTTTTTTTAAGTCGTGGCTCGGTAATAAAACAACAAGTTTTTCTCTTTATTTTTCACGTTGCTTGTTATGAATTATATATGGAATTTTATAGGTGGTCAGAACCGTGAATTTCAATGCTCCAGACGAACACTGGTTGGTTTATATCTAAACAGCATAAAAAAAAAGTTCGAAGACAAATTTATGGAAATTGAGACATTTCTGAAAAGCAAAACTTTGTGTCCTCAAAATTCTAACCATCTAAAACTAAAGCTTAAAGACTTTAAGCACCAATTTAAAAGTAAATGGGAACGGTCAAACCGAACTCAAAAATCTTTTTTTTTAATGAAGCAAAATGGCTTCATGAAAATATTGAATTTAAAATATATCGCGTTGGCCACGGACGTCCTTCACTTAGTTTTGAAGAAGTCAGTGAGCAAACGAAAAGAAAACGTACCGCACAGCTTAGATGCTCAGTTCCAACAGATGAACTTGTGTTTGCGGCCCAAATGAGTTTGCGAGCAACGCAACGGGTAGAAAACAGAAAGCTGACTTTATAAAATATGCTACATCATCTACAGAGTTATTTCAAAACCGGGCAAGTAAGGACAAGACGCAAATGATTTCATCATTGCAAGCGTTGTCGATGTTGATGGAAGCAAAACTGTCACGACATCAATACAATATCGTAAGAAGCTATGCGAATGATGTTTTTCCGTCTTACAAAGAAATTCAAAAGGAGAAAAAGAATTGCTATCCTGATGATATTCATGCTGAGAAAACTTTTGCAGAAGTTCCTTTACAAAATCTCCTTGATAACACAAGTGAAAAAATTTTAAGTAATCAGGCAAGCGTTTTAGAACATCTCGGCTCAGAAGTTAACCAATTAACACTCATATCAAAGTGGGGATTCGATGGCAGTTCGGGAAATAGCCAATACCATCATCATCATCAACGACAAATTTGTTTTCATGAAGTGTCTCGTTCCATTGCAACTAATTCCAGATGCAGACAAAAAAATAATTTGGAAAAATCCATGTCCTTCGTCTGCACGTTTTTGTCGCCCTTTGAAAATAATTTTTGAGAAAGAAACCGATGAACTTGTTCGAAATGAAAAAAATGCAACAGAATCCCAAATTCAAAATATTCAAAGTTCAAATTATACTTGCAAATACCAATTACATCGTGAAGCATCAGACCATCCTCTCAATGATCGACGGAAAACTATGCAACAGCCTGACAGATACCAAGTCCTCCATGAGGTGTCATCTTTGCCATGCAACCTCCAAAGATTTTAACGATATTGACAGAATGGTGCAGCAACCAATGAACGAGGACTTTTTATAATTTGGGTTGTCTACATTGCATGGGTGGATTTACTTATGTATTTGAATGCCTCCTGCACGTTGCATATAAGCTTCCGGTTAAAGAATGGCAAACAAATGAAAAAACAGAAGCTATTGTAAAGCAAAATAAACTACGAAGGTTTTTTGAAAATAGCAGTTTATCTGCTTCCATAGCGGGTGTCAATGAGGCTTTAATTGTAAAGTTTTATGTCATCTTACAATGTATAACGAGTGGTTTTAAGCTAGGCCCACAAAAGTTTCAATTTTGTTTTTTAACACCCCTGGTATTATATGAGCACTACCGTTCATAAAATTTTGATACATGGCCATCATATTGCCATGAATTGTTTGCTTCCAATTGGTCAACTAAGCGAGCAAGCCTTAGAGTCTAGAAGCAGAGATTTCAAAGTTTTCCGAGAGCAATACAGCAGAAAATCTTCTAAAAAAGACACTTTAACTGATATTTTTAATCGAATGATGATTTCTTTGGATCCTTCGGTTTCAAATTTACGTAAAAAATTAAATATAAACAAAAAAACATTTCTTCCTGAAGCTATTAAAATGTTTGAAACTGAGAATTTACCGGCAACGATTCAGATTAAAATTATATAAATAAATTAAAATAAAATTTTGTTATATTATTAATTCCTAAATTGATCAAAACCTTGTTTTATTTATTGCCCACTTAGATGAAGTAGTGATATCAGAAGGAAGTTATTTGTTTTGAAACAAAAACTTGGAAAAAATCAACTTTATAATAAAATGGTGTGATTTTTTTCAAAAATTTAGCTTTAATATTTAATTTTTCAAATACTATACATTAGAACTAATTGAATTAAGAATCAAATTAAAGAATGAAGTATAAGCTTTCGAAAAAGCTATAGCGGATTACCATGTGACGTTTATGTAATTTTTAATTTCAAGTCAACTTTTCACAAAATCGACCCTTCCGCCTATAGGCGAGGCGAGGGGAGCAGGACTCCCCAAACTTTTTTGTTTGGCTTCGTGCAAGAATCTTGCATTTTCATGATAAAACCGCAAAACATTGTAATAAAACTCTCAATTCATAGTGAAAATAATTAATATCACAAAACGACCTATCTTGCCCCACTTTGCGCTTTCTACCAATTATAATAGTAAAAGGTGTTTTTGTTTTTAGACGTGTAGCTTATTGAAACTGAGATATGCTTTTCGACAGCTGTCACTTTATTTATACATACTACATAGATTAGTTTATCATTTCATTGAAGCCGAACAACCAATGGGCACTGCGAACGTTCGTTAAATTGTCTCAAAACGAAATTGCTGTTGACGTCGATTTTTAAACAATCTCGAGTTTTAAACATGAGATTTTTGTACAAGTTCGGACAATTTAACAAGTATTAAAGTGTCGCAGGCATACTTGGGAAAGCAAAAAATCTGGAAAACCTAATCGGCAAATCAATGCCAATGCCCAAAGCCGATAACGGATTTACACTGAGGAGCTTAATTTTGCCATACATGGTGATCCTCGAATTTATCAGACCATAGCCAGATCAACCCTGTTGCGTGAAGTGTCTGGTTCTATTTTCTAACGTTACCATCTGCATCGAGTATTGAAGACCGTTATCGGCAAAGCAACGATATTATTAGTCTCAAAAGTTTAATTTTTATATTTCACAGTTGTTAACTTCTGTAATTTGGAAAAAACGCACCTGCATCATACACACAATACACAAAGCATACACAAAGCATTGAAAATCGCCGCGCAGAACATATTTTATGTTTGTCCCTGTCTTTCCTACTATATACTTCCACCCCGGTGCCACCCTTTTCAATACACGTTCTCTTATTGAAGAAAGTAATAGGGCCCATATACTACACATGCATGCATGCGCAATCAAGGGCTGCGCATGCCGATTGAAGGTGTATGGTGTTGACTGAGTGGTTGTGCATGTGGCATGAGCAAAATCAGAATTTTCTGATATTTTCTTATTTGCGCATGCATGCATGTGTGGTGTGTGGGCGAAATTGCTCAGTCAAGTGATAAAATTCGAATGAAGAGAAGACAGGCGCGGATTCAAGGGGTGGGGGGTCACAGGGGTCATGACCCCCCCCCCCCCCCCCAAACAGCCCGCATTTAAAAAAATAGAGCTAAACCAATCTAAACTGAAACTGAAAATCAAAAAAACAATAACCGAACAAAATCTAATTTTTGTAAACTTGAAAAAAGGAAACTAACCAAGCGACCAAAATCAACTAACTTTATTGCACTTTGGAAAATTTGCAATCAAAAAATGGCTGACTCAACATGACTGACTCAAAATTGAATAAATTTCTCACACAATACTGACTTTTGTATCAATTTCTCTATATTTGGATAGTAGCTTTACTCAATATCTTAACATTTGATTACAATTTTTAAGTAAAAACAATTTATAACACAAAATCCAATCTTCTATTTTGTTTCGCAAATCTGTTGATTATCGCATCGATGTCCAATTCAATGTCGCGATGAATGTGTAGCAATGCAAGGCCGGTGAGTCTGTCTTCTGCCATAGTCGATCTCAATCAAGTTTTGAGGCGACGGAAAGTTGAAAAACTCCTTTCTGCAGTGGCTGCAGTAACAGGAAGCGTCACCAAAATCCAAAGCAGGGTATGAATAGCCGGATACACTACTCTATCACATGCATCAAGGGCGGCAGAAACTGAATCAGGAAGTTCACAGCCTTTTTCAAGAATTCGGTTCCATTTTGCTAACCACAACTCAAATTCTGCAATAACGCTTGCAGGAGGAGTGTTCAGAAGCTTCTGGTACATGACTGCTACAAGATTAACTTCTTCAATGTCCTCCTCTGTATAAGAAGTCCGAGGCAGAAAAACTCTCAACTCAAGAAATGTGTTTACCAAATATTCATCAAATTGCAATTGCAAACCTTCGTGTCTTTGTCACTGTTATCACTATAATTCCTGATTTAAAGAACCGTACAAATAGTACAAAGCTGCGTAGAGAAAACTGATAGCAATCAACTATCTTAGATTTTATGAAAGAAAACACCTTTTTTTAAATTTGAAAATCAGACAAATATGCTCATACATTCGGTTCTCTTGATGTTTACTCCATATTATTCGAATTATTTTACCTTAAAGCATCCGTCAAATGAATTCTTGTTTTATATTCTATATTTTTTACTTTTGTTGTTTATTTTCTGGTTTTTGTTCCGTTTCCTTCTTTGTTTATCGCAAAACACAATGAAAACTATTCTGATTTCAACGACACTGAAATCAACAATGGACTGTTGTGCTTTCAATGGTTTGATTGCAAACTGATGTGAAGTTAGCCACGACCCACGATGCCATAAATGGCGCGAAGTCATTTGAAAACACACGAGGAAACGTTTCAGACAAAAATTTATTGGCTAAGACATTTCTTACTTTTAAAAGTACATTTTTTATAAAAACAATTTAAAATTTAATATAACCAACAGTTTATTTTTGTTATTTTTGATTTTTTTTTATCTCGTGACCCCCTCCAGAAAAAAATTCTAGATCCGCGCCTGAGAGAAGAGCAGCAGCGGAGTTTTGGCTTGACATATTTACAACTTGTCTACACGGCTATAAAAACACGAATGAAGATTGCGCAGTTTGCATGAATAGTGTAGGGAGAAAGCAATATTGAGCAATCTTCTGAGCGCATGCATGCATGCGTAGTGTATGGGCCCTATAAAAGGCCCGTCTTACTGCAATGTCTGCTTGGAAAAAATAATACAGTGTTCGCCTTCGAGTAATGTACGGCGAACTCGGTTTTGTTTTACTGTTTTATTCTACTGATCATTGTTTTGGACTATTTGCAAGTTTAAAATGAATTTTTAGTAACGGGCATTTGTAAAAAGTGTGAAAAAAACTAAAAATTCTGAAAATTGTGAAAAGATAACGTCCAAGAGAACTGTTTTGATTTAATTATTTGAATGGCTTTGCTAAATGTTGAGTATTGTTTAACCGATTACCTTTAAGAAGAGGAAAACCAATGAAATTTTTTTTTTAATACTAGTTAAGTTACTTAAAATTTTATTTTATTTTCTTGCATTTCCACATAGGCTTCTTTTGAAGCCGCTTTTTTATGCTTTAAGCATTTAATCTCATTGTGATTTTTAACCTAAATGACTTTAAAGTATAGAAAAATTGGCTTCCATTAATCCACGATTGGAATTTAAGGTACCTTCTATTTATTCCTTATTAATTTGTGTAGATGATTAATTTTTCTCGACTTACCATTTGGAAATATCCACGCCACTGTCGCTTAGATATGGTGAAGCATTGAGACAAGTTTGCCCATTAAGCAATTCCTTAGGAGCAGGTTTTAGAAATGTCGTGATTGGTTCAAGGAATCCGTTAAGCATTGTCCAACCCCACTCCTGGGGTTCCAAATCATACCCTAACCAAGTTTAGACTTGATAAAAAACACGACTAAGATGTTGATGAGCTGCTGCACTTGTTGGCGGAATATTTGATAACTGTACAGGTTTATTAAATTTGGTAGACTTAACGTACTGTGTATAACGAAAATGATCAATATTTTCCACAGATGTAGGAGCATTCCATCCTCCATCCCCTCACAAGGCATGGTTGTGAGAAATGCGCTAGACCGACCCAGGGGCTCCTCGCTCTGTTGCGCCACCCTATTTATTTTTTTTTTTTAGGAGCATTATAGACTGCCAACAACGTTTGAATTCAAACAATTTTTGAATCGAACAGTTTTTTTCTTGAAATGCTGCAGCAAATTCGGTACTTTCTTGAATGTTTTTCAAAAGTTTTTTTCCCTTTTTTAAAAAGCTCAGAAGTCGTGTCACAGCCACTTAATACAGCTTCGGCCGCATTCGGCTAAGAAAACTACAGTCGGCTAAGCCTTCGGCTTCGGCCGAAATAACCCGAAGCTTTGGCCGAAGCCGAAAGATCAGTTTTTGGCTATCGTTGTTGTGTTAGGCGCTGAAAAAAAAGTTCATTTTCGGTTTTGGTAGAATTATGCTATAACCTTGCGCATTCTGGCCTTTATCTCGAAAACGGTTCAACGTATAAAAAAAAAACTGTTGAAGCAAAAGTTGTAGAGAATTTAATCTTCTACAATATTGTAATAGACACAAATAGCAAAAAACCCAGAGTAAACGAGATATATGCCAATAAAGGATTTTTGTGACCTTTGACCTTTGGTTTTTAATGGACGCTGACACCCTACAATATGTAGGTTTTGAGACAACTTTTAGGGTGTTAAAATAGAAGTTCGTACAAATTTACAGCTGGGTATCTCAAATTCCGAGATTCTTGCTTTATTTTGACTTAAATGACTGAACTATTTCAGCCGTATTTATTAGATTTTCTTAAGACGTCTCTTAGACATCGATTAGTTAAGTTCGAATTAAAATTTAATTGGAACTTAAGAGAGGTTGATTAAATTCTTATCGATAATCGATTCTGCGCTGATGCTAAACTAATTGATAGTTGTGTCAAAATAAAGTAGTAAAAACAGAAATCTAGTCCAATTTAAACTGCGGTTTGACAACCATTCGTTTGTAAACAAATGTGGTGCCTTTTTGCTTATCAAAAAAAAAACCACTATGTACGAGTATCATCAACCTAAAATGTGACGAGAATTTCTTTCGAATTTTCTATTAAAACTAACGCAACGCATTGTTGGTTTTAGGCCCTTATTACGAGTAGCAAATCGACCGTTCCACCATGGAACAATCTTTCTTTGCCAAGCAAACCTGCAATTCCCTAACAATCTCTTAACTCAGTTTGTAGGCACACGACATCCATGGCGAAATGGATAAAGCATAACTACTGCGTGGGCGTTCGACCACCATAAACATCCAAAATGATCTCTGGTATCAGGCAGGAAAATATGCCTTGAAAAATGCTTTTCCAATTTAACCTTTCAGAAACGCACTCACGAGAATGCTTGTTGAGAGAACAACTTGTTAGGCCTTGTAGCACTGTGGAGCTTATGTGCCAGCTTTTTACGTTTCTATTTATTAATCATGACATCTGAAAAAAACTTAGCACATTGAAAACATTTAAATCGCGAAGAAAATCTTCCATATTTTTAAGAAAAGTTTATTTTTAGAAATTATATTACCTAAACAACAGAGCGAAATTGACACCGATTTTCCCGAAACGTCAGAATGAATTTTTAATATGGATTTAAGAGACCTTTAAACGTCATTATTGGCATTTAAGTTAAGAGGGCTCTTAGCAAGGTTACTTAAATGTGAAATTTGATTATCGATACGGATTCGTTACTTAAGCGTTACTTAAAGGGCAATTAAATCTAATCGATGATTAAAAGTTCTTTATAGATACGGCTGTTTTATGTTCAATGCGCTCACCTTAAGCAGCTGTCAAAATAAGTGTTCTTTATTAATATCTAGTTTGCTTTGTTACTCGTTACGGGAACAAATATTTTTCTTTGCCCTCGGTTTTGCAAAAGATTTTTTTGTTTCAAAAGTACAGATACAAAATCAATTTTTTAACGCTTTTTTCAAAACCAGTGCGAAAGGAACTTCGTTGTTCGTTCCAAAAAGCACCTTATTTGAGTAAATGGAAATGGCGGGGCAAAATTGTAATGTCAAGGTTTGTCCTTTTAATGTAGATTCACGATGTGCATCACAACATGTATACAACTCGGCTAAGGTTCACTGTTCACTGATCTATAAGACGTCACAATTTAGGAAAATTTAATGATTCATTTCAATATCAGATGTGGAAAGGTAGCAAAATACTTGCTTTTGTTTTTCTTTTGTAAAGCTGTTATAATATTTACTAATTTTTAGGTACATTGAGTTATATTCGAAACAATGTCCAAACAGCTAAGTTGACATTTTATGTTTGATTTTCGATTAAACTGGCTGCATTTTTTTTTGTGAAAAATTTAAAGGTGTTATCGATTGTTGTTGAATCAACTGTTTTCAACCAAAATAAAAATATACAGCTAGCAGCTATTATAAGAACGAACCGTGTTTGTGTTTACTGTTTGGATTTCAATCTGAAGGTTAAGGTTATAAACTGACATAATCTTTTATGATTGCTATAAGCGCTCATGAGACATCTCAAACCTTTCAAATTACGAAGCTATTCAAGCCTGGTGACCATACACAACGCCGCTCCGGGACCGTAAATACGCTTCATGGATGTTGGAACAACAGACAGTAAACTATGATTTTTTGACCAACATTTTTTTCAGCGATGAGACACATTTCTGACTCGATACGCTTAGGTAAAGAAATAAAATTGCCGATTATGGGACTCAAAATCCCCTGAAGGGAATGAAATGGTGCCGGCAATTGACTGTTCGGCCTTCGGTGTCGGAAGTCTTCATTTCACCCGAATTTCTTCTAAGCTGCCAATGGATAGACTGCTACAGCGAACTCGAAGCCTTATAGTCGAATTGTAGTAGTGGTGGTGGTCGCCGTTGCGTAAGGTTCGGGGTTCGAACCCCAACGTAAAACACAAAAATGTTTTTCCACGAGTACCGCTTTTCGCGAGGAATTGGCAATTCCTCCCATAGTAATTTTACTGCCATGAAGAGCGCTTTCTTGATTAGCCTTTTGAATTTGGCAAAAAATGTTAGGTCCCCTTCATTCCTCAGAAGGCATGGTAAAAGAAATGCTCGGTTGTCCCCAGGGCTTCCCGCTCTGTTCCACCGCCCAATTTATTAATTTATTTTTATGGTCGAATAATAAATGAAATTTTTGGCCTGCGATTGAAGAGCATGACTTGCTCGATATAGTGATTTAACAAAATGGGACAACAAGTCGCACAGAACGACCAATCGTGGCTTTGTTGGGTGAGAAGTTTCCTGGTCTGGTAGTTTAACGTTTTGAAGACGTCATTTAACCACAAAGATTATGCGATTCTAAATTTTTTCCTTCGAATATTGCGGGAACAAAAAAAGTGAAAATCACCACAAAGGAATCGCACGCTACGAGTCATACCGAGGCGGCCGGGCCATTCGAATGATATTAGGTGCGATTTTGTCTTAACTCAGCAATCCCTTAATCAGGTCAGCAATGCACTTTATCACTGAACACAAAAATTAATCCTTAGCTGATTTGCGACAAAAACGCACCTACTGCACTGAGTTCACAATGATATAAAACTTTCACCAAAAATGTATCAACGATTGGATGTTCTATGGCCTTGCTTTCAAGGCCGAAAAATGATTGACATTTTTTTACTGGAATGATTTATCGCCTTATCGGTAATGGCCCAATTTAACTTTGGCTTTTGGCTTTAACAGATTCAAATTCTGTCGACTCTATCAAAGCTTAAGTGTCAGCAAAAATGTCTGTAATGACAACACCATAATGCCTTACGACACGACAACGGCATACGAACAGAAAATTGTCCCAAAAGAGTAATTTGTGTGAGTTTCGAGACCTTTTCAGACAACAAACATTCAAAATTGGGATCATACGCTACAACTTTACATATTAACTACGTGTACGAAAAACTCAATAAAACAAATGAATACCTGTTCGTACCACTTCCACAATTTGCACATTGACTCCTTGTTTAAAAAAAAAAATATTGCCGAGTCATCGTGTAGGAAACTTCATTGGTTTGTTTTCAAATGGACTTGGTAATAAATTTAAGCCCTGTCACACTGACCATAAAAATGCAAACAGACATTTGATGAGTAAATGATCCCCAAAATACCAGCGCAATGATCATGAGTTACAAATTGAATGGAGGTTACTTACCTTGCATCGTCTATCGAATAGCGTACTTTTACAAAATTTTCCTGAATTGTTGTAAAAGCTTCTTTTAGTAACATCAGCACTATTCACAGTCAAGCATCTTTGAGAAAGGATCTTTTTCTTTTCATTAATGACACACTTATTTTTAAAAGATTGGCACAAAAAACTTTCTGCTTGCGAAAAATGACTCATGCACCTGGCACTGGAACTCCAGAAAAAAACCATAACTTCTATAGACGGGTTTTGTTTTTATTCACTTTGATAAGAAAAAATAGCAAAGGACTTGTGTTCACTGATAAGATGCGCAGTAACGTTAAGATAAATTTATCAATTCACAGCTCAACATGTATCGTGGAACTGAAATCAACCATCGAAGCCAGTGAAATGAAAACAACAAACAAGCTTGAACGATCATTATGTTCGAATGGTAAGCCCCTCTCATGTAGCCGTTCAAAGGGGATAAATATGTTGGGATTACGTTTAATGTTCAAATTTAAGATCTGTCAAACCAGTAGTCACGTCTCAGGTATGAGACGTGCTTCACACAGGTTGGTAACCTGTATAATGGGACTCCAACCTTTATTCTTATGGGTTACAGGTGTCTGCAAGCTCAAACGAGACAAACAAAAGTTTTTTTTAATAAAAAGAGTGTGATGGGTTTTTCGCGGTGAGATAAAATAAGTTCCTACAAAATAATAAACTAGACCCATTCTTCGATTTGGTATGATTTTTCATTGAAAATCAAAATAACACCATTTGGCCTGATTTTCATTTTCTTGAATGTCACTTTTGTCCACATAAAAACTACGGGAATCGAAGGACCAGATCGAGATCCTTAAAACTACGGACATGTGCAGCGCCGGGCCGCTCAAATTTCTATAATTATCCTTACAAAGTATAAAACATAGATGCTTTCCGCTTTGCTGATACAGTCATATTCTTGATCTTTAAGGGGGTGGGTTGAGCTGGGCACTGCGGTGTCTGAATGAAACTTATTGTGCCAACCCATGTAATCATCATCATATAATCATCATCATCAGGACAGTTATCCTGCTCCTGAGTTGAACCAGAAGTTAGCAATCTTCTGTGGGTGAATGAGTTTGAGTTTATCTAGGCTCTAGGGGGATGATCTCATAGTCAAGTACTTGCTTTCTAAGGCGGGGAAAAATGCTGAACATACCGTAATAATTTGTACAGATGTTTCTTCATTTTCGAGGCATAGCCTATAGATGCGGTCCGCTACCAGTGGAGGATTGTGTTCTGGGACAGTCGCTGAAAATGTCGGAACCAGTACCAGTCTCCATTTTTGAGCCATCCGTCCGTCCAGACCGTATCTTGCCTTGAAGGATGAGGCTTTGTGTTCTTCCAGTCTTCCTTAGGAAGGATAACAAGTGAGAAAATGAGTTTGAAGTTGTACATGGGAATAATAACATCCAAGCCCAAAAGGACATCTGTCGATAACGGAAAATCTAGAAAGCTTAATACTGTAACGTGTGCTTAGTTCGCAATAAAAAAACTTTTCCTTTTCTTGCTTTAATTCTACAGCTTTTATTCAATAAAAGTGTTTAATGACCTCCTCTAGATCTATCTAGAGCAGAAAAAATCAGCTTTTTGGTGTTTAATGACAATTTTTCTACTCCGAGCTAGAACTTTTTGTGTTTAATGACCTGCTCTAGAGCTTTTAGAGCAGCATTTTCTGCACTTACTTTTGAGTTGGAGCAGATTGGAGCAAAGTGTCAAAATCAGCTGTTGACATTTGAATCAAATATTTTTGTTTATATTTTGCGTTTTGCAATCTATTTGAAATCGAATTTAATTTAAAATCAATTGAATTAACATCGCATGTTAGTTTAGTTTTGATTCCAATGTTTCCGAATACAGATTTTTATTATAATAGGATACCAAACATAATTTTGCAAACTAGCTAATGTTACAAAATGTTTGTTGCTTTCTTATCAGCTGACTTTTGGCACCAGCTGACTCTGCTCTTAGTTGCCTGACATTTTCAATGTTTCTTGCTCTGCTCTGAGCTGCGCTGCTCTGCTTTTTTTTCATTAAACACACTTAATATCTACTTTCGATATACAACTCGACTAGGACAAATAAGATCATGTTTACTCAATCTTCACACTATCACTTTATAATAAAAACGGACTATCAGGTTGCATCAGCGGCCTCTGTATATAGCAGTGTGAAACATCGAGAGCTTTCTAGTACTTTTGCTATGAACCATGATGGCTAGACGCATTCTCCTCTCGGTATATTTCTGCACACCCATACTCACTCACAAATAGCGTCTTCTATTAGTGCCGAATTACACCCAGACGGTTTTGCAAAGACGGAAATAAGTGCGAAAGAGAAAGCAGATGAAATAGAAATACTTTAAAAAGTCTCAACCCGAAAAGTTTTGGGTTGAGGATTGTCCAGTTGTCTTGGATGGTTTTTGACGTTTCTTTTTCTTGTCTTTCTTTGTTTCTTGTCGTTGCTTTATTGTATTGTAACGTGAACCCAACATTTTATACCAATTTCCTAATCGAAAAACGTTCAACCGAAAACACAACTGGCAACACTTTAATGGAATGGTATAAATGACAGGCGTTGCTTGTAAGCCAGTGTGTGTGAGTGTAGAGATGCTTGACAGCAATGTGGAGACAATGTAGAAGTTACTGGAGAGTTCTAGATGGCATGTCATTCGATATAAATAGCCCGCCCGAGGCAACCAGAGGGCAGTTTTGTTTATAGAGTGATAAAGTTAATAGTAAATACAAGTGATAGTCCAAAAGTCGAGTTGAGTTCGAATAAAGTGTATATTGAAAGTAGATACTGAATAAAGTGGTAGAATTAAATTGAAAATTAGAGTTTTAATTTTGCGAACTAAGCGCACGTTACATTGGTGTCAGAAGTGTAAATAAAACTTATTTGACTAGTAAAGTGTAAAAAAAAAAAAAAAAAAGTAAAAAGAAAATAATAATTATATACAGTGAAAATGGGTAAGTTGTTAGAAGAGCTCACTTGCATTGAGCTTAAAAGTGAGTTAGGTAAGCGAAATCTTTCTAGAGCGGGATCGAAAAATGAGCTCGTCCTGCGCTTGCGTAACTATTTGGAACAGCAAGGGGAAGACATGAACACTTTTGTTTTTGAAACAGAAGTGGAAGAAGAGGAAGTAAGTGAAAATGTAGATTTTTCTAGTATAATGAAGCTTTTATTAGAACAAAGAAACGAACAAAAGAAAATGATTGAAGAGCAACAGCAAAATATTCTCGGACGTCTGGAAGAGCAACGAAACGATCAAAAGAAGGAACAGCTGAATGTTCTCGAAAGACTCGAAGTACAACAAAAGAATCTGGAAGAGTAACGAAACGAACAAAAGAAAGAACAACAGAATATTCTCGAAATACTTGAGGCGCAACAGAATGTTTTGGAAGGTCAGAAAAACATTCTAGAAGGAAAATTGGGTAATATTGAGAAAAATGTATGTGCCCTTGACGAACGAGTTGAAGGTGTGGAAAAACAGCTTTCTGTTGTAGAGAATCGTTTCGAAGGCGTAGAAAGTCGATGTAATGTTCTCACCAAGGAATTAGACCAGATCCGGAAAATAAAAATTCGAGAATCTGCTGGAGAGTTTGCAAGGAAAAAGGAGATGAAACCCCCAACATTTGATGGACAGTCTTCTTGGCCAGTCTACAAGAGACAATTTGAGGCAACCGCGACAACAAATGGCTGGGATGACGAAGACAAGTACATTGCACTGACTCTTGCTCTTAGAGGACCAGCAGCTGAATTACTTCAAACAGTTCCAGCTGGTAAGAGCGGCGATTTCAGTTCTCTCGTGGCAGCTATTGATAAACGCTTTGGAGATAGCCACTTGAAAGAAGTCTTCCGAGTCCAACTCAATAACAGAGTCCAGAAAAGGGGTGAAAGTCTACAGCAGCTCCAAGCAGACGTCGAAAGACTGGTTCACCTGGCATACCCGGATGCTGGAGAAGAAATCATCAACCAGCTCGCTGTTGAGTCCTTCGTTCGTGCCATTTCCGATATACATCTTCAGAGGTCTGTGCGAACTGCTAGAACACGTACTCTTTCCGAAACTTTAGCATTCGCATTGACAATTGAAGCAGCAGAACAGGCTTCTCAGGGAGTACATCGACTTAGAGAGGCCATACTCGAAGAATGCTCGTGCCAAAGAGCTGAAATACAAAAGAACCGGAGCGGACAAGCAAGATGTTGGAACTGCAACAAGACCGGGCACTTACAGCGTCAATGCCGACTACCACCAAATAAAGCAGGTTGTCAACATTGTGGAAGCAAGAGATCCAACCCAGAGCAAGGTAACAACAACACCAGCGTTGCCTATCAGCCCGTTTCCCATCAGGGAAACGAGTAAGAACCAACTTCGAGGGGCAGAGGCTGGTTTCTTGTATCGATGGCCCCAGAACCACCATCCAGGTCTCTCAGACCAAACGAGACAACAAAAGTCTGACTGTGGAGACTACTATTAGCGAGAACAAACATGTGGCTACCATTGACACCGGTGCCACAGCATCCATAGTACGTCGAGACCTGGTAAAGATGACGTGGCTCCATAACACCAATAGCTACCGTCTAAGAACCGCAACGGGAGAAGCAGCAAGAGTATATGGAGAAGTGTGTCTCAAGATCCGACTGGCCGATCTAGTGTTCATCAATTCCTGGTGGCAGATATATGTGACGAGTGCATCATTGGAATCGACTTTATGAAACAGCACGGAGTTATTTTGGACATCGGTAATCAGGTTTTGAAGTACCAAAATAAAGAAATTCCAATGACCTATTCGAATGAAAATACGTCAACACTGAGAACTGTCATCACGGAAGATCTGATTCTGCCTCCTTCTTCTGAAGTGTTCGTTTGGACAAAACTGGAAGGTGAGTTTGGAAGCCTTCGATACCTCATGGTGGAGCCAGACCCAGAGTGTTCCTCCCAAAGCGTCATCATTGGGAAAACACTGGTAGAACCGAAAAACAAAATGGTCCCCGTACGATTACTAAACACCAGACCGTACGATGTAAAGTTGAAGAAAGGAGAAGTCGTTGGACGTTGCGAATCGGTTGCAGCAATTACGAAGATCACAGACGAGGCCCCGAGAAAAACGTTAACTCCGGAGGAGCTCATAACCATCAGAGCTAAAATACTGAGTTCATCCAACCTTGATCACCAACAAACAACGATGGCTGAAAATCTCCTACAAGAGTACACTGACATCTTCGCATCGAAAAAGGGACAATATGGTAGGACACAGTTGGTGCAGCATCGCATCAACACAGGAGATGCAAGACCGATTCGTCAACCCGCAAGACGCCTTCCGCTTGCCAAACAAGGTGAGGTTGAGGAAATGATAACATCAATGAAGAAGAACGGTCTTATCGAAAATTCCAAAAGTCCTTGGGCGTCACCAGTGGTGCTAGTGAAAAAGAAAGACGGAAGCACTCGCTTTTGTGTGGACTACCGAAGGCTGAATGATGTAACTAAGAAGGACAGCTATCCCCTGCCGAGAATCAGTGATACCCTGGATGCCATGGAGGGAGCGCAGTGGTTCTCGACGCTGGACTTGAAGAGCGGATATTGGCAAGTTGACATTCACCCTGATGATCGGGAAAAGACGGCGTTTTCTACAGGTAATGGGCTCTGGCAGTTTAAAGTTATGCCGTTTGGGTTATGTAACGCTCCGGCAACATTCGAGCGTTTGATGGAGTGCGTTCTTCAAGGTCTAACGTGGAAAGCTTGCCTAGTCTACTTGGACGATGTCATTGTTTACGGGAAAACATTTGACCAACATTGCAAGAACCTAAAAGCCGTGTTTCAGAGACTTCGAGAGGCCAACCTTAAACTGAATCCGGAAAAATGTGCACTTTTCAAAACCGAAGTCAAGTATTTGGGACACATCATCTCTTCCCAAGGAGTGAAGACTGATCCTGAAAAAGTTGACTCAGTCAAAAATTGGCCAACACCACAGGACAAACATCAACTCCGAAGCTTTCTTGGTCTTGCCACATATTACCGACGTTTTGTTAAGAACTTTGCTGGAGTTGCAAGGAGTTTACATCAGCTCACCGAAAAGGGGAAGCAGTTTAAATGGTCAGGTGAGTGTGAGAAATCTTTCCAGGAACTCAAATACCGCCTCTGTAACGCTCCAGTGCTGGCACATCCAACACCTGGCAAAACATTCATCGTCGACGCAGATGCAAGCAACGTTGGAATCGGGGCGGTACTATCCCAAGTGCATGATGGCGAAGAGAAAGTGGTGGCATACTACAGCATGGTCCTATCGAAACCCGAAAGGAACTATACTGCGTGACCAGAATTGAACTGCTAGCTCTTATCTTGGCAACAAAGCACTTCCATAAGTACATCTATGGACAGAAATTCCTTCTGCGGACAGACCACGGTGCTCTGAGCTGGCTGTTGAACTTCAAAAATCCAGAAGGTCAAGTCGCAAGGTGGATAGAAAGATTGCAGACCTATGACTACCAGATCCAACACCGCAGAGGAAAGCTGCACTCAAACGCCGATGCATTATCACGAAGACCTTGCAAAGTGGATTGCAAGCATTGCAAGCGGCAAGAAGACAAAGAAATCATTACCGCTCAGCGACTAAGAGCTGACCCAATATGCGGATGGAGCAATGAGGAAGTGAGGACTGCTCAACAGGAGGATCCAGATATCGAACCCATTCTCGCATGGAAAGAAAATTAAGAGAAACCGGAATGGGGAGACATTTCTGACAGGAGTCCAGTTCTTAAAGCCTATTAGGCACAGTGGAACTCACTATATGTGCAAGAAGGTGTCCTCAGGCGAAGATGGGAATCCGCTGACTGTAAGTCATATGTGATGCAGCTGATCGTACCGCAATCGAAAGTCAGTGAAGTTCTTCAGGAGATGCACGACGGACCTTCTGGAGGCCACCTGGAGGTAAACAAAACACTGGAGAAGGTGCGACATCGGTTCTACTGGTTACATGCTAGAGATGACGTGGAGAAGTGGTGCCGAACATGTGACAAGTGTGCTGCAACCAAAGGACCTGGTAGGAAGATTCAAGGTAAGATGCATCAGTACAACGTTGGATCGCCTTTTGAGAGGATTGCAGTAGATGTGGCTGGGCCTTTTAAAGAGACCAACGCTGGAAACAAATACATTCTGGTTGTAATGGACTATTTTAGCAAGTGGCCTGAGGCGTATGCCATCCCAAATCAAGAAACCAAAACGGTGGCCGACCAGATTGTGTTTAACTGGGTGAGTAGGTTTGGCGTGCCTATGGAACTCCATTCCGACCAAGGGAGGAACTTTGAGTCAAACATCTTCCAAGGAGTGTGCGGACTACTTGGCATTAAGAAGACGAGAACCACACCGCTTCATCCACAATCTGATGGGATGGTTGAAAGATTCAACCGGAAAGAAAGAACACCTCACCAAGGTCGTAGGTGACTACCAAAGAGACTGGGATAGGCACGTACCGCTATTCCTGATGGCCTATAGAAGTGCAGTACATAGCTCGACAGGACAAACACCATCTGACATCCTGTTCGGGAAAACCATGCGGCTGCCCAGCGAACTTAAATTTGGATGCCCCACAGAGGAGCCACAGGACACAAACGAGTATGTGGACGACCTCAAGGAGAGACTCGCTGACATCCATAAAAGAACAAGGGAACGGATGAAAACCTACAGCGACCGGATGAAGACACGGTACGACACAAAAGTGACAACGTCAGGATTCCAAGCAGGAGATCGTGTGTGGCTTTATAATCCTCATCGTCAAAAGGGATTGTCACCGAAACTTCAGCAAAACTGGGAAGGTCCTTATACTGTAGTCACGAGGATTAACAACGTGGTTTACCGCATCCAAAGAGGACTAAGAGGCAAGTTAAAAGTTGTTCATTGTGACAGGCTGCATCGATATAGTGGCGAGGCTGCAGATGGAATTATTCGGGACGAACAATCCTAAGGAGGGGGCAGTGTAACGTGAAGAACTCTCCAGTAACTTCTACATTGTCTCCACATTTGCTGTCAAGCATCTCTACACTCACACACACTGGCTTACAAGCAACGCCTGTCATTTATACCATTCCATTAAAGTGTTGCCGCTTGTGTTTTCGGTTGAACGTTTTCGATTAGGAAATTAGTATTAAATGTTGGGTATACACTACAATACCTTTAATATACTAAAGGTTTTCCATTATCGACAGATGTCCTTTCGGGTACGGATGTGATTTTATGTGTCCTTGATAGAAAAGACGGTGTGTCGCCCGTCTTGCCTCCATTTTCATGAAGAGGTGAATTGGAGGTAGTCCTACAATGACGTTTAGAGCGTATGTTGGTGTTGTACGCATGCATGCAGTAATGCATGTTATTGCAAATCTTTAAATCTTCTCTAGTTTTTGGATTGCCGTTTTTCTTTTATTTTTGTCCGCCATATAACGGCTGCGTACTTTATTGTTGGTCTGACTACCAGCGTATATAAGTCGTACATCATTTTTGGTTTTAGACTCCAGTTTTTTCCGCATAATCTTAGAAAAGTCTATTGGGACTTGGTTACTCTGCTGCAAATGCGATATCATAAGCATACTAACTAAATATGGACATACACTTCATTTTATTGACCAATACCATAGCATGAGAGGAAGCTTTGAGCAGAGGCATCTCTGCAGAACCTGCTTTGAGTTTAACAGATGATCGCAATCGCAAGCCGTGCTGGTTTGCGCAAGGCTTGTAGCAATCGCAAACCAGCGCGGTCTTCAACAAAAAAAAAATCACTACATTAGGTGCTTTGTTGTTTTTCTGCAAAACAACAGGATAACGGGTATAAACATCTCCGCTTAAGGGCCTATAAACTGCAGGTGTTTCCAATGGTGGCGTGGATGAATTTTTGGAACATTATAAGAAAAGAAAAGAACAAGGGTAAGATTTACGACAAGCGTGTTTTGGGCTTAGCTTGTATCCGCGTACAAAAAAAAACACGGCTAATGACAGCCACAAACATGTATTTTACATTTCTCATTTTTTCAAAATGAAAATTTACAACTGAATTTCAGTGGCCGCTTCACTTTAAACACGAGTCACACACGGCTGGCTGCCAGCGGCGAGTGGATAAGCCGCTACGCTCAGCCGCTGATTTGCTTTGTGAGACCACGAAATTCACCATACAAAACAAAAATCAATTTCTTGAAAATTCTGACTATCCCTAAACCCGTAAGCTGAATTTTTCCAATTTTAAATAAATGCTTTTGATGCACTGTGTTAAACCGTGCAATGTGAGTGTTATTGAAGCACTTAAATCATTTTATTTTTGTAAAGGTGCGTTTGAATATCGACCAATACCTTATGCAGTAACTTCATACCTTTTATTGCGATAACATTTCCGATATTTCCGCAGGTGACAGAAATCCGCTTCAGTATTTTGAAAAATCGATAAGGTATTCCATTTTCAACAGCAAATGTTATCACAAACTAGATTGCATATGATAACACTATATGGAAATGCAACTACGCATATTATTCTAAGCTCAATTGATATAACACATTTTACTAAGCTCCTCAATCATCCTTTTATCAAATGTAATTAACAAATTAGCTATCGGTTTAGTTTTCCATGTACTTAATACAAAAGAAGTACTATTTAAAAATCAATTTTTACTATCGATAGTTATCTACTGATAACGACGATGTTCGTTCAATATTTCAATCGATATATTTCCTTCATTTCGCACAAGCTTAGACGAGTGAATGACAGTGGTCTGTTCTTTTATTCTTGGATGTTACGCGATGTTACATCCGGTAACATTATGTCGTTCCTAAATGCAAAAAAGTTACGCGATGTAACATCGATGTCGTTCCTAAATGCAATGTTGAAGTGTCAGAATGTTACGTTTCGTAACATTCTCCAACTCATCTCTGGGACTTGAGTTTCGATGTTGATCTGTCAAACCCCTCTAGAATTGTTGTTGCTCAGATTTGTTTTGGTTTTTTTTTTTCATTAATCTTTCAAAATTCTGTAAGCAGTTATTGATTTTCAATCTTGTTCATTTCAGATTTCTTTTTTCTTCATCAAAAACGAGTTTCTTTAAGCTGGTTTTATATTTTAAGAAATACTTTATTCTTATTTTTGAAAGACCAACAAAGTGTAACATCGAGTCGTTCCTAAATGCAATCATGATTTTGTAACAAAGTCAAACATACACAACAACAACGATGATTTTGACACTACAACATCGCGTAACATCGAAGCTATTTAGGAACGCACCACAGTAGGGCGCTTTGAGAATTTTTCATCACAAAGTATAATAAAACACGCCTAATATAACTGCGCAAACTGATGTGAGGTCAACGTGAGGTCGACACTGCGCGAAGCTCTATTGTGTTCTGGCTTTTAAAGCTGGAAATGATCACCCCTATCATGAAATCCATTCGGAGAAATTCCCGAGTGAAAAATCACGATACGAATCCCGACAAAAAGCAATCACAAATTCCGAACGAATTCGAAAAAATAGTGTCCATTTTCGAAGTCAGCTGTCCTATGTCAAAATAAGTACTCGAAGCAATAGAAACAAAAATCCCTAAACTTAAAAAAAAATCCCTTAACTTTTCCCAAACACGTTTCTTTACCGATTTTTATTTTCTAGTAAAAATTCATTTATTTGCACTTTTTGTGACTAAAATAAGCTAAAATAGATCTGCATCATTGATCAAATCTTAAATATTATATGAAATAAACAATTTAACTGTCGAATATAATCAAATATTTTCTTCATCAAGTTATAAATTCCCAAAAGAGGATTTTTGTGAAGTGGTCCCAGAGTACTTTCCAATCTGTCAAATACAAATTCATTCGCTTAACAAACCATAAAATAATTTGTGAAATCCAAGTTTTAGTTTGTTTACAGATAAAATTCAAGTGTTGTTTTGAGTGGTAATAGATAAAAAAGTAATTTAACAATCTTTAGACTACTACGAGTATTTACACTCCAAATCTGTCAATTTCGCTTAATTTGGACACGGGCATAACAAAGACAGTCATTTGAAAAAAAAGTAATTTCTTTCGGAAAAAATTTTATTCATTGATATGAGTTTATATAACCGATATTCTTTAAAGGTGAAAACAACAAACAAACAACAGGCTGTATGAAATGTTATCCTGTAATCTAGACATAGCAAAGGATACGCTAAACGTCCAAAAGTTAACCTCTGGGAGGAAATAAAAACAGAGTTGAATCTACTTGGATTTCAATCAAAAGATGCAGGAATTTAGAGAAAAGTTAGTTGGTAAACTGGAGTTATTTGTTGTTTTTTTCTTAAGTAGAATTATATTTTGTAAATTTGTTTTATACAAATGTGTTTTTTTTACTTTAAAAAATGGATTTTGCCTATGGCTCTACGCTCTACGACAGAAGAAACTTGTCGTAGAAAAGGACGTCATTTTTCCGTTTCATTCGGAATTAGTGATACCAGATTCACGAATTTCGAAATTCGTCCCACTCCGAATGGATTATGTGATAGCAACATCGTGAAACGGAGACTTTTTTCGATTACGATGGAATCTGTGATAGGGGTGGATATTTATTTTTTGAGGTGCATGTAACTTACGCATATTTCTTCGAAGTCCAGAATTTACAAAAGAAACAAACCCAGTACATCTGCCATGTTGGCCAGCCTACAGAAAGAAATATACGCTTCTGTCTTTTGTGACAGTTCAACAATTCAATAGACGTCAAAATGCAAAATCAGAAAGTATAAAAAATGTTATCAAAAATCGCCGGGGGAATAAACTTCTATAAATACAAAAGAAAGATTTTTGATAACTTGAAACTCATCCGCAACTACTCTGCAACAGACAATAAAATAAAAGTTCTGTTCTTTGGAACTGACAACTTTTCCCTGCCTAGCCTTCAAGTACTTCACAACGCAAGGTGAGAATGAAATGAACCCCAATAAACATGAATGATATAATAAAGTACGAGTGTGCTAAAAGATTTAAAAGTTTAAACAATTCAAAGGTATCAACTGTGAATGTCGTCACATCCTTTAAGAGTCCGGCAAACTGCATCAAATGCTACGCTGAAGCGAATAAAATTTTGACACACAAATGGCCAATCGATGACAAAATCTGCCAACAGTATGACCTAGGAGTAGTGGTTTCATTTGGTCATTTAATACCGGAGAACATCATCAAGGCATTTCCTCTGTAAGAATGCATTTGTTTGTGATGAATGAGTTCGTATTTTTTCTTATCTGACTACTTTCCAGGGGAATGATTAACGTCCATGCGAGTATCTTGCCTCGATGGCGTGGAGCAGCCCCAATAATCTATGCCATCATGAAAGGAGACTCAAAAACAGGTGTTTCCATTATGCGAATTGAACCAAAGAAGTTCGATATTGGTGATGTATGGGCAATCTTGGTGTGAAAACGCAACTATTTTCAAAAAACTCATTTTAGATCTTTGCACAACAAGAAGTTCCGATTGGACCAAACGTCCTCATGCCTGAGTTGCATGACACTTTAGCTAACGAAGGTGCAAACCTTCTAAACACTACCTTGCAATTGTTTCCAGAGAGTCTCGAAAAGCCCCTGAAACAAAAAGATGCAGAAGCGACTTATGGTGAAACGAAAAACATTTGATGTTGTTTTAGTTTAAATTTCGTTTTTTAACAGCGCCGAAGGTTATGCCGGCTTTGGCTGAGATCGACTGGAAATCAATGGTGGCAGTTGATGTCTACAACCTCTACAGAGCTCTCTTTGGGTTTAAGCACTTGTCAACCAGATTCCAGGACTTCAATGTCAAACTGGTCGAGTTGCAACTTGGTCCGAAGATTGAAGACTCCCTGGGCTGTCCTGGAAGGATTAAAATTGTTCGCAGTGCCAAGTGCTTGCGGGTGCACTGCAAAGATGGTGGCACGATTGATGTTCTCAAAGTTAAGGTCGAAGGCAAGCGAACTATGACTGCTTTAGAGTTTACGAATGGATTTTTAAGAAAATGTGAAAAGGCGAAGTTAATGTTCCATTAAAAGTTCTTGTTGAAAAACGCTTTGTCTTTTTAATGATGCACAAGCCGATTTACCTAAAAAATTCAAGTCTTTCGAGTCCCAGGAAAGAACATTTTATTTTTATCTTCGACAAGTTCCAACAAAAGGCTCTTATCCGAGATCAGAGGGCTTAGCTTCCTTTGTGGTGGCTGGCTTTTGTGTGGTTTTTTGAATCAAATTCTTACTAAACCAATTGGGACGAGGTTTCTCCATTTCCACAATTCGCTTCCCATCAAGAAATTCTGAAGGCTGCAAGTGCATTAAGGTTATAAAGGACCGATCTCATTTATTTGTAGACTGTAAAGCTCACCTGTTCATGTTTTTCGCCTTCATAGAGCACAACAACTTCCTGCTCTACGGGACTGAGCCCAAGCTTCTCCTGAATTTTGTCCTGCATAAGTTGAGTTTCGGTACGGACTTTTGCGTAACAATGAGCTGGAATGAACAAAGTTTATAAGACCACTAACTACGAGCATCCATAACCAACGACTTACGACACAAAACTCCGACCTCATGGTCATGCCCGCAGTTGTTACATGAACGCAAATGTGTCTTCAGTTTCAATGGCTTCCAATTGTATTCTGGCAAACCAAACTTTCGACTCAGTCGCCTTTCAACGGACCTTCTATGTTTTGGTACGGCCCAGAGAATGCCATCGCCAATTAAGTTCTTTAGGCTGAATCTGGGGATGTTTTGAGTTCCAGATGAAAATTGGTGAGGATTTGTTCCCAAAACAGCAAGGCATTCTGAGGAATGTATGACATTTTGTAATGATTGATGAATGAAAGTACAGATTACTACCTGATGGTGGATGTGGTCCTCGGAGGACTTGAGACAGGGCATATTCTAATTTATTTAAAAAGTTTGCAACTTTATAAATAATTAAACGAGACATCGCAGAAAAATAAATTAACCTTTTCCAAAACTTTTTTGACGTAATGGCATGGCAGTGCGGTTGACAGACTGGCTGTCATAAGTGACAGATGAAATTATACCATTAATGCAATTAAAGGTGGATGCACATTAATATATTTCTGTTCTGTTTTTCTTGAAGTGCATTTTTAATTGAAGTTTTATTTACAGACTGATTCTGTCCAAAATCCCTATGCCTCACAAGCGATTTCAAATCAACACTCAAATTATAATGCGGTTATCAGCAGGTCACCTTCCAGCGTTGTGGCTTCTGACTTTTGCGCAGATTTGGTGGAATAACATATGCAGATGACAGTTCCCTCTGCTTCAATAGCTGCGATAGATACCCTGCGATAAAAGTATGCTATGTATCGCAGGCTTTGAAGATAAAGCTGCTATAATGGTCTCCTCTTACGATATTAAAAGGCTGCTAAAGCTGTGATAGATTTGAAGCATGTGGAGACCAGGGGTTTTTCAGAGACATGCTTGTGGGAAATGTAAGACCCCGAAAAGATTGCCATAATTGTGAAAATGATAGTAAAATAGCTTTGCATTAAACGTAGAAGGCAAAATTACACAAAACAACCTTTTGGCGATACAATTCACGATGGGCCAACGCCTTAAATGTTACAAAAGAGAATAATGTTGATGTTCTACAGCTAATTGTGTTCAAAGTACAAAAGTACCTAGCTTTCACTTGATTACTAACGTCAAGTCACTCGTTTAGTGGAATACAATCGGAATGCCTTATGTATTGCCTGTCTCTAGCCAGAAGTACTAAGCCAGAACGTTGGGACCTGCTGAGAAACAACAGTCTCAGTAATGAGAGAAAAGTTGTGACTTGACTAGAGCATTGTATTTTAGAAGGAATCAGTGTTGACCAGAATCGATTTGTTTGCGTCCTCTTCATTTAGCCTTGCGCAAACCTCGGTGAGTGCGTGCGATGCGCGTTAAGTCAAATCCCTATGTAATCTTATGGACGTTTGACTTAATGCATAGGGATTTGACTTAACGCAATCGCATCGCACGCACTCACCGCGATGGTTTGTGCAAGGCTTTAAGTGCCTAAAACAAAATTTTTTACCAAACAAAAACTTCATTGTGGCCCAATCCTGTCAATAAAATTAAATTAACTTCATCAATTCAAACGATGTGGTTTTCATTGAATGATTGATTAAAGTGTGACTTGGTATTAAGTAATTTTTTAAATTCAAAAACCTTGAATGTGGCCTAGCCCCTTCGATCATAATTTGTTTTATCCACAACACCTACCGAACACACCCTAATATTATACCAACTGCTCTTATCAAAACTTTCGACCATACTTTCTAGTGAACAGCTGATTTTTCTTTCCGAAAATCTGTCATCGTCATGTGTTCTATATTTTGATACCACTACACTCAAATTGGAAAAAAAGTTTTCCGTCCGTCCAATTACATCAAAATTGGAAATCCAAGTGCCCACCAACCAGTGTAAAATTCCTCAAATTTATCTATCAGTTGACATAAAAAATTGAAAACAAACAAATTCACACAACAACTACAATGGAAACAAACTAAAATCAACAAACTGAAATCAAAAAGCCAATAGTAGGTAGGGATGAGCTGAGGTGTAGCACCCCGGATTCCGCGACACAATAGAAGATTTCCGTCTAGTGCCTGGCCCAGTGATAAAGCCAAGCATTGAATTGCTGAAGTTGTAACTCGTGTGTTGATCGCAAAGTAAGCAGCAGCAGCAGCAGCAATATAACTCGGCTGGTGACGAAAGCAACATCGTCGTCTTCGTCGTCGGTATACCTACCTCTGCAACCGAAGAGAAATCAAATCACTTAACACCGTGGTGTTAGCTGTGGTCCGAAGATTCGGTCATAAGCACTTGGTCGGTACTCCCGAAAGCATTCAGTCGATTAATTTAAGTCCGGCAAAGTTAAAAGAAGAAATAACAAGTCGTCGCTCCAAGTTGTGTGGTGTGACCGTTCAAGAGTGTTTGTGATATCTTTTCCTTTTATTTTCTTCAATCTTTTTGTTTTTTTTCTGCACTGACAGTGGTGTGGCTCCGCGGCAAGTGTTGTGCATTACTTTCTTTTTCTACGGGTTTCTCTTCTTATCCACAACAAATCGTACTCTTTTTTTTTGTTGCCAATTCAAAGACACGAATCTCAAACACCAATTTTCAAAGGATAATGGCTTGTTTCGGGAGTTCTAGTCTCAGGTGCATCCGTCGTTCGCAGGCGGATACGTTTTTGTGTCACTTGTTTTTGAATCGAAGCATCGTGAATAAAACAATCGCTGCTCCAAGATATTTGGTTGCAACAAGTGTTGGAGATGTGTCTTTCAAGAGATCCTATCACAGCGGCCTGTCATCAAGCAGTTTATTTGAAAACTCCACATTCGATAGCCACTCGAAGGTAAGAAAATTCTTTTGGTTACATAATTCTAGTTTTTCTGGAATATCTATCAGACATGAAATGTGATTTATTATGGTGGTGAGACCAAGCTCAGATGGAGACACATTTTATCTGCTTCTTGGAAGCCAAAGAAGGCAAACTGATTTCCAAACTAAACGCATGACAACGTACAATGCTGTTGGTTGCACGTTTGTAGCATGCAGCAGGAATGAGAGACGAATAAAAAGAAACTTTCGAATTTCAAGCGCGCAACTTGTTCGGGGATTGCGAAAGTGTCTCAATGACAACAGGATATTTCGCTCAATAAATCGCCAATCCTGTTCGTTGTGCAATGAACCGTTAATTTTGTTTCTTTTTTTATTTTATTTAAGTTAATTTTGTTCGTAAATAGAAGACATGATGAATATTGCGATTAAAGTTTTAAATGTTATGCAAGTAGGATTTATCTACATTTTTGGATTGGTGGTGGTTGTTTTGCTTTATAATTTTGACAGCAGGTGAACACATGTTCTTTTGCGCGAGTCACTTTTCGGAGTTCCACTACAGAGACATGTCTGCGGATTTGTTTTGATTTTTACCTTGCCTCCGATAGATAAAAACGAAATTATGCAATGAATCTATTCTGTGTGTGTTCTTTTCGTGTTTTTTTTTTCTCGAAACGTGCGAAAATTAGTAAACAGTTTAATTTTTTTGGGAGAATCCAAATAGGAAATGTGATGGACACCAAAGACTGTTGAAAAGATACTTTATGCTTACGTCATTGGACATTGAGATTCTAATGGAACTCTTTTTAAAATTGTTAACGAAAAAAGGTTCTAGGTTCGTCTAGACGTTAAATAAAAACAATAATAATACAATACAATAATACAATAATGTATGTTGAGGATGAGGACTAATAAGTGTACAATATTTAGCCAACAACGCGTTTTAACCCTTAGGGGAACTTTGTATATCGATTCTTGGGTTAAATTTAAATACCTATTCAAAAAATGGAAAGACAGGGCTTACCAGTAAAGTGATGTCTACGAGAGATGCATTCGATCACACATCAAACTGATGGTGATTGTAATAATCCCTGAAATTTCTGACAATTGAATTATAATTAAAACACGTCTGTTTACTGGGAATGTTAAAATCGGAATAATAATTTATTAGAAACTCAGAATATATATTTTCTCAGACTAATAGTTCAATGAATACTATGTTACTTTATCAACTGAGTATTAATTATTATTTATAGGAACGGATCTCCACATCCCTTCTATATTCTTTAGTTTCAATTTTAACTCTGGTCGTAGACTTGGAGAGGACAAAGAGTTATCTTCAGTGACTTCAACTTCTCTCGACTCAGAAAATTTTGGAATTTTCTTAACATGACTTATGTTCCGTCTTACGATTTTTCCATCATTCATTTTAACACTTACTTCATTAGGCATCCGTTCAATTACCTCGAATTCAGTTGGTATAAAAGTTGGTGTCAATTTATTTTGCGAAACCATGTTGCGAATAAACACTTTGTCTCCAACCTTAATGTCACTTTGTTTTGCGCAACGTTTCATATCTGCTTCCTGTTTTCCTTTCTCCTTGTTAATTATGTCTAAATCTCGTGCTCCAGAGTCTATGGTTTCTGCATCTATATCTTGAACAGAAGGAATTTTGTCTCTGATCGTTCTGTTATAAAGAAGTTCTGAAGGTGCTTGTCCTGTAGTTCCATGTGGTGTTACATTATACATTAGTAAAAATTTCTGAATTTCCTTCTTATAATCAGACCCATTGCTATTTGCAATTTGAAGTCTTTTTAAAATAGATCGGTTCATATTTTCTACTTCGCCGTTTGCTTGGGGCCAATATGGTGGTGATGTTATAAGATTTATGTTATTATTCTTACAGAAATTCTTGAATTCCTGACTTACAAACTGACGCCCATTGTCCGCTTTTATAGACTTTGGATATCCTAGTCTGCAAAATACATCTTCCAAAATTGAGATTATTTCAGATGACGTTATTTTTTTTATGAATTTAATTTCTTGGTATCTCGAATAGTAATCTATTATCACAAAAACGAACTCTTGTCTCTTGATTCGGAAGTGGACCTAATAGATCCATAGCTACACATTGCCAGGGTCCGTCTGGAAATGCATGTCGTATCATAGGCACTGGTGGATTAGGGCGGGACACTAGTAAACATTCACGGCAACTTTTCACCCAGTTTGAAACGTCTCTGTCAATTGAAGGCCACCAAACTTTTGATCTGAGTCTTCTTTTCATAACTGTTTCTCCTGGATGACCTTCATGTGCAAGATTTAAAACTCTGGTTCGCAGGTCAACAGGAATGATAATACGAGAACCTCTCAAAAGAATATTTCCCAAGGAGCAAAGTTCCCACCTGAATGGAAAATATTTATTTTTAGATATCAATCCCCATTCATTCTGTTTAGTGTTTTCTACAGCCTCCATTAGTTCCCTATCCATTATGCTGGCGAGGGCTATGTCAGTTATTGTAAGTGCTTCTGGGACCGTTGCTTCTATTATAGCACAAATATTCTGTTCACAGAGACTGTCGAATGAATTCTCCTCTTCAATCTTACAGAGTCGCGAAAGTGAATCAGCGATATTATATTTTCCTGGCTGGTAAACGATTTTAAATTTGAATGATTGAAGCCTAAGGACCCATCTTTCAATTCGGGCTGGTGGCTTAGATGTTGCCTTAAAAATGGCTTCTAATGGCTTGTGATCAGTTACTAATTCAAACTCTATTCCAACAAGATAAAAATAGAAACGTTCCGTTGCCCAGACTAAGGCCAAACTTTCCTTTTCAGTTTGAGAGTATCGTCTTTCAGTTGATGAAAGACTTTTGCTAGCAAAAGATATAACTCTCGGCCCATCTTCTTGAAACTGAAGTAGTACAGCTCCTAGGCCAAATGGACTTGCATCTGCTATTAATCGAGTGCGATACTTACAGTTAAAATAGGAAAGTGTTGGTATTTCAGCAAGAGCAACTTTTAACCTTTGAAACGCCTTTTGTTGATCACTACCCCAGATAAATTTAATATCTTTTTTTACCAGCTTCCATAACGGCTCTGTAACGTCGGACAAATCCGGAATAAATTTTCCCAAATAGGTTACGAGTCCCAAAAAACTCCTGGTTTCTTCTTTAGAAGTAGGTGGCCGAAATTCAATTACACTTTTAACTTTTTCTGGATCCGCCGAAATCCCAGTATTTGAAAGAATATGACCCAAAAATTTCAGTTTCTTGACTTTAAAAAGACATTTTTCTTTGTTGAGAGTAATGTTCATATGCCGAAAAATATTAAGAACTTCTGCAAGTTCTTTATCATGTTCCTCTTCTGAAAGTCCAAAAATTATTATGTCATCTAAATAATTTAGAGTATTTCGGCATGATACTAAAATGCTTTCCATTGTCTTTTGAAAGATTTCTGGAGCTGAATTAACTCCGAACAGCAGCCTCTTGTAACGAAATAATCCTTTATGAGTTATAAAAGTTGTGATTTCTCTACTCTCCTCATCAAGCTCTAACTGATGATATGCATTTTTCAAATCCAAGCGAGAAAAATACTGAGCTCCTTTTAATTTTGTCATTAAAGAGTCAAACGTTGGAAGAGGATAGTTTTCTCTCCGAATAGCAAAGTTAGCTCGGCGCATGTCTATGCACAAACGAATATCACCGTTCTCTTTAAAAGCAATTACAATCGGTGAAATCCATGAACTCGGCTTTTGAACTGCCTCAATTATATCCAAGTGAATAGCCTCTTTAAGTTTGGCATCTACCTTATCCTCCAAAGCTATTGGTATTCGTCGCAATGGCTGTTGAACTGGTCTTACGGATGAGTCAATTGATAATTTAATGGTGATGTCCTTTATTTTTGGAAATGGCTGTAAAATTTCAACTGTATTTACATCAATACCAAGTTTTAAAACACCTAGCTTAATAGCAGTTTCACGGCCCAAAAGAGATTGTTTGGCATGTTTAATTACATAAAAAGTTGTAATTATTTCTCTCTGTCTCTTAACACTTATTGGAGCTTCAAAAACAAACTTAACTTCTAGTAAGTCCTTACCAGCGTACGATCTAAATCTATTTTCACATTTTGTTCTCAAGCTTCCTAAAATCGCAGAATTTGATTCAAATTTCTCCCAATCTTTTTCACTTAGTAAGTTGAACTTCGATCCAGAATCAATGAGCATAAGCAACTTAGTACCAGCAATGTAGCAAAATATGTTCTCACTCATGGATTCATTAAAGTCATTTGTAACATGGAAACAATCAAGCTCATTAGAAGTTTTACTATTCTTACCGTTATGGTTTAAGTCTTCTTCGTCAATGAACTGAATTTTTGAAGTCTCAATTCGCCGACGTTTGAAATTTGGATTGTTGAATGATGTATCTCTACGTCTAGTCAATTTTGTTTTACACATCCTTGAAAAATGGCCCATAAGCTCACACTTGTTACACTTTGAATTTCTAGCAGGGCATGTTTGGTTGTCACCCAAATGGTCCAGCCTTCCGCACCTAAAGCATTCTTTTCCAAGACCTGAAAACTTTTTGTTAGCAAAGATCTTATTAACATCATTGGATAAAACAGAATATGTCATTGTATCCGTTTGACTCCTTATTTGCTCATGCACCAGACACCTTTCTAAAATTTCGTCTAAAGTATGTTCTTTTTCCAAAAGTCGTTTCTTAAGATCTCCTGTCGCCCACACATCAATAATTTTGTCTTTTAGATTTATATTTGCAATTTCTTCGTGTGTATTTCCAAATGAGCATTTAGCTGCTTGATTTCGAAGTCTAATAATAAATTTGTTAAAACTCTCTCCTTCTTCCGGTTTGAGTGTTCGAAATAAATGTCTTTCAAAAGTAGAATTGCGTTTTGGTGAAAAATAACTATTTAATTTTCCAACCAAAATTGAGAAAACATCTTCGTTTGTGTCTTTCTCAACTTCTTCAATAAGCGCACCAGGAATATTAAAGGCTACCTCTTGAAGTTGTGATCCACCCAAATGAAGAAGTTTATTTTTCTTCTTGTAAGGATCAATAATTTCTTCAGATTTGAGAAATAATTCAAAACTACGGTACCATTTTTCCCACTCTAGTCGAATCAATGATTTGTCGATGATCTCGCACAAAAATGGCTTTATGGTCGCATCACTCATTTTAAATTCGTTCATAAACTTTCTGTGTTTTTCCAACTTTTTCCCTAAATAAAATTCAAAAGGAAAAGACAATTATTCTGCAGATATACATTACACTATTTTACATATACATATTATGTACATACATACATACACATATGAAAATATGTACATATATCATATTTGTATTCACGTTCCTATATGTTCATATTTTTTTTTTTTTTTTTTTTATGTACCAATGTACATACACATTTGCATCAACTTTTTTGCAATATTTTTTTTTTTTTTGTGCATCAACTTTTTTGCCTTAATACTTTTGCATCAACTTTTTTGCAATTTTTCTTTTTTTTTTTCTTTTTTTTTTTTATGCATCAACTTTTTTTTTCAAATCCTTATCTTTCTATTTTGTATCAACTTTTTTACAAGTTCTCATTTTTTTTTTTTTTTACAAATTTGTATATTTACCTCGTCGCCAATGTAATAATCCCTGAAAATTCTGACAATTGAATTATAATTAAAACACGTCTGTTTACTGGGAATGTTAAAATCGGAATAATAATTTATTAGAAACTCAGAATATATATTTTCTCAGACTAATAGTTCAATGAATACTATGTTACTTTATCAACTGAGTATTAATTATTATTTATAGCAACGGATCTCCACAGTGATTTAAACTTGAGGTGTTACTAGTTAGGGGGCGTTTTCGTAAGCTCATAAGAGTCTAAACAAAAAAGAGTGTTTTGAAATACAGTGATCGTAAAAAGTACAAAGGCACATACAGTTTGAATTCTCGATCGGGTTTTGAATCAAAGTTAAAGATAAAATTAATACCGATTCCATTCCCTGGTCAACGCCATTTGATCTTTTGTAAACCTTATGTCGTTTTCCAAAATTATTTACACCTTTCACTCCTTCTTCGCAGACTTTTGTAGTGGTAAACTGCTAGATTTCTTCTTTCATGCAAAGGCTTAAAACAAGACTAAAAATCATTCACTTAAACTTTATGAATTATTTTGGAAAACGACATTAACCTCGCTTCCTTGCGATGCTGCTAAAAATGTTCTCTTTTTTTAAATAGTTTTTTTTTTTTTTGAACAAAGGCTAGGATTTGTTCCACTATTCTTTATGTAACTGGAAGATACAACTTCGACCTTATTTTCACCAAAATTAAAAAAAATGCACGTAGTGGCAACAAATCACAGAAATCTTTGGCATTTAATCAGTTTCTTAAGCCGTGCTCTAACCGCCCTTTCTTCCGTCGTCAAATGAAGCATGATTAAATAAACAAAAGAAGCACTTACAAGATGAAGGTTTTAAGTGGCAGTTATTGAAATTTAGAGCTTTCCCTACAGATGAAAGTCTGTTATCAAAACTTAAATTTCTGACTCATCTGTATTGTTCTATCGCCTATAGATTCATATTTAGCCAAAGATGAAGGTGTTATATGCAACCAATTTGGTGGTGAGTTTGGTGGATAAATGTTATCTACAAAAAAATGTTAATATTTCAAAAACCATTGGCAATTAAATTTCCTGAGCCTGAGCTTTATTGACTTTTTAGTAATCATTAAAGTATTTTTATTATTTTCGACAAAAAAAGTTACAGCCGAAAAACTTTAAAGGCTCTTTATAAGGGGGTATTCTGGCGTAGAAATAGAAAATCGATTTTTTTTTTTGAGACAACACAAGGCAACATTAGGAAAAGTGAGCTACAATCATTCATATAATCGTCTTCAATCAGTGCAGCTCTGTCGTACAAGACTAGGTCATACTCTGTTCAACAAAATTCAGCTGTACAATAGCAACGCTCCTTCGTTTTGCAGTTTCTTCCAAGAAACCAACTCCATAAACCATGTGTTACAAAGATGTCCGTTAAAATTTCGATGCTTCAAAAATAACACCCCCATGTTATTTCCACTACTCAAAAAACACAAAATCAGTCATATTTAAAATCAAACAGTAAAAATCATCACAAAACACTTTTTTTTCTATTTTATTTTAACTTCTTTAAAGGCTCTATAAATTAAAAGCTTCTTAAAAAACCTTTAGTTCCATAAATCTTTTGTAAAAAATGAATAACTGTATAACTGCCGTATGGGCGAAGTTCCCCGGCGCTATGTATTCCGGACGATACAAATTAATTTGTATTGCTTCCTGTGACTTAAATAAATTAATAAATTTTCAAAGTTTAGCAATTTTTCAAAATTCTTTGCTGATGTGCATCCAAACTGGCTTGGCCATTATAATGAAACTTTAATGAAACTTTTAACGCGTTTTCCTCGTAATTGTCTTTTTTAAGACAGTGGCCACGATTTCTCGAGTCTACAGGACCGATTTACCTAAAACATTTAGAGGGCCTTCTTTATAGTATTCTCTATGGTCAGAACTACGCTCATCCCAACATTTAATTTAATACACTGAGAACGGGTCTACAGGTGAAAAATTTTATGTAAAAAACAAAATCAAATAAGACCAAATGTAGTCCACTTCTGAAGGCGAGTAGAATATGTAAAAAAAAATACTCATTATCAATTGTTAAGTAGTGAATTAGGGAAAAAACATGAACAGTAGTGTCATTTTTTCGCGTAATTTTTTCCGAAAACTAGACTTTTCAAATGATACTGCAATAAAACGCTGCAAAACTCTGTTTTGAAATGATAATTAAATATATTATCTACCAAATAAAACAAGATTCAGCTACTAAGAGCTGCCTATTCATCTATTTATGTCCTTTTTTCGAAATCAAATTGAGAGAGAGAAAAACGAAATATATACATGGGCATACACGGTTACCACTTGCCAAAAAAATATGTGTCCAAAAATGAAAATAAAAATGACCAAACGTAGCTTGAAATGACCAAAACTACGTTGGATTCCGATGAAAAAGCAGCATGAGAAGTCCTTCTTTAAGGAAATATAGAAATTTCATGAAAGTATGACCTTCAAAGTTTGCACCAAATGTTAAAAAATCATGCCAGGGTGGAAAACTAAAAACCAAGCCCGTAAATACCACCAAGCAAACATAGCTGTAGAACCGCATCCATCTCTGAGGATCTTGAAAGGTTAATTATGCAGACTCAACTAAGACGATTATCAAGAATGCCATACTCTAGATCAGAAAAAGTTGTGGTTGCAAACTCGTATGTTAGCTTAAATCAAATAAAACTGGATTTCCAGACGGTTTCGACGCCGAAATTTTCGAGGAAGCCAGTGATAAGTTTGAAAGGAGAGTGCACTAGCTGCATGATTTAGTCGGGAGAAAGCATATGTTCAATGAATGGAAAATCTTATAATTGCACCAATTATAGACATACTCCTCCTTAATGTCAAATGTTGTCTCGATTTTGTGAAAGTCTGAAAACCCCCACGAGCACACGGGAGATCTTAGAAAAAACATGCGTATGACAGTATTGACAGAAACAAGCTGTGCAGTATCATGTCTAGTTGCCAAAAAACCTTGGTTTTCAGTTCGCAAGGCAGATTTAATCACGAAGTCACCACACATGCCGGTCATTTGAAGAAAAGCACATGTCATTTGATATCAGTGTTTGCTACCTGAATTCTCCCCGGCAAAATCCTAGTTCTACTTCAGGGCAAGCGCAGAACTCAAAAAACAGCAAGCTTGGTATTAAGGGTAAACTGAGGTTTTTCAAGAGAACTCATTGCGGCTACCTCAGAGCAATCGTTGGGCTTGAACGAACGAACTTATTGATGCATTTTTTACATAATTCGATAAGAAAACTGCCTTAAGTATATATGAATAATTTCAATTTAAAGGACCTATAAACTGAAGCGTTTTTCTTATTTCATTTAGTTGAAAAGTGACCAAATGGAATAAAAAGTGACCATGTGGGACATAAATGACCAAACTGGCAACCGTGGGTGCATACCGAGGATGCCTAAGAGGCATGTCATAAATTTTGTTTTGAATCTTCCTCTTAAAAATTGCAGTTAAGAGAGAGTAAGTTCTTGTAATCCATTCACGCCCACTCATTGAATAATTGTTATCAATAAAATTGTGGGGCCCGTGGTGTAATGGTAAGCATGTCTGTTACGTGAGGGGCTCGAGGTTTAAATCCTAGAAAAAAATTATTGAACTGCTTTCCGTGGCGAATTGACAATTTCTCCGACAGCAATTTCATGTCATGAAAAGCGCTTTCTCAATAAGCCGTTCGTAATCGGCAAAAAATTGTGTTTCCCTGCTATTCCCACACAAGTTAGCTTTAACTTTTTCAGGTAGATGCTGATATAATGTTGGTTCTGAAGTACTCTAGTCTAATTACCGGTCCAGCTACCAGCGCCGCGTAGCGAGCTTCCTTTTTTTGTGGAGTAGCTTAGTTATTATAGTTATTTCGAAAACTCAATGCTGTCTCTTGTCGTTGAAGCTTAACATTCCCTCATTACCATTATCCATGAATGATACCTGCATCCAAGAAACCGAAAAGCTGTCAGTACTTGATATGTGTATAAACGATGATCTTCGTTGGCATGACCACATATTTGAAGTCGACAAAAACGCTGCTAAATGCTTAGGCTTCTTGAGACGATGCAGGAAGTTTTTCTCTACTTCTAATCTGGCTACAACTTATAAGGCCTTCATCCGCCCAAAACTGGAGTATTAACTTCCATATCTGGTCTGGTGCTCCTCAAACATCTTTGCGCCTACTTAATAGGGTACAAAGTAGAGAGTTAAAATTGACAGGTGATAGTTCAATCGTAGAATCGATTGATTCACTTGAACATCGTCGAAACGTCACCTATCTCTCTCTCTCTCTCTCTCTCTCTCTCTTTTATCGCTTTTTCACAAACAGTGCTTTAGTGAAATAGCCAGTTGCATTCCTCCCCTGAAACAATTTAGCCGCAACACCCGCCTCGCTAGGAATGTTCATCAGTTTTACCTTGAGCCCAACTTCGGACGTACAGTCAAGAGTCAAGTATAGAGATTCTTATTTTAGTCGCACCACCCGAATGTGGAATGCTCTACCTGACCCGGTTTTCCCCAACATTACGATTCACAAAAATTCAAAGGCAACGCTTCCACTGCACCACTGCCAATACCCCTTTCTACCATTACTACTTGTATTTATTTCAATCGCTAGCTTACAACATATTAAAGTTCTGTATTAATCGTTGCAGTAGTTTCTGAAAAATCGTGGTCACTATTTCGAAAAATGGTGTTTCCAGAAAAGCGTGCTTGAAAGTTCGTGCATGTGTGTGGTCACTCCGCATACCTGCTCCGTTCCAGGGCCGTAACTTTGGCACCGATTTTCTAAAAATGTTGTAGTTATGATTTATGAAAAAAGTTTTTTTTGGACCCAAGAAACTAGAGGACCCAGTTAACGGCTATATCGGGATGCAATTGAATTTCGTTATTTTCACTTTTTTATGTAGTTTTCAATTTGATGGCAAACAAAAAACCATTACCGTTAAAAACCCAAAAATAGTGAAAACACTTACACTTTCTTGAATTGGTTTCAAACCAGCCCCCAAAAATATGGCAGTCTAATTTAGCTTGTGAACAAAATGGCCGCAGTTGACTCTATGGTTCTACTCTAAGCCAAAGAGTAGACACTAAAGAGAGTCAACGGTGGCCAGATAGGAGGAAGTGCCATTGTGGTCACAAACTAAAATCAACAGGGAACGCTCGTCGCCATTTTAGTCAGTTGGTTCGAAATCACTTTGAAAAAGTTAACGCATTTTTCGATATTTTCGAGGTTTGCAATAGTGGAGATTGTTGAAAGATTTATTGCTGTCAGCTTTAAAAGCCCTCAATATGCTTTTACTTGACAAGTCCAAGGGCAAATCTTTCAATAGTCCCAATGTTTTATAAATTTTTTATCTTGCATTTGAAAATATCTTAAACCTTAATGACTAGTCCTTAATCAGCTACATGTGTGAACAATCAAACAAGAAATTAACCATTTAGGTACCTAAAACTATCGACAAGGTGGCCGCATCACCTTAACTAAACTTTCTCAGTTGAATGTGCGCACCCCGCCGCGCCGCGCCACGCCACACCATGAACATTGTCAATTTAACGTACACAGACGATTGTGTTCAAGCAGCACTCACATTCCATTAACTCAATCTTCATTAACCACTACTTTCATCTTCATCACTTTCGTTTTTCAATCCATTGCTTGCACCTGTTTAGGTATTGTGACCCAATTTACAAGAAACACGTTTAGTCTTGTTTATGTTTTGTGATTTCGATGAGTCGTCCAAAGAAAATAAAAAAACCGAAACTGAAATTGAAATCCATACCCAATATCTTCTGTTGCATAAAAATCGTCTTCGAACCAATTTTATTACACTTCTTTGAAGGTAGGTACTAATTTAAATTTAAACTTGTAAATTTAACATATAGTCGCGATAAAACAACGATTTGTAGTTTCGCTATCTTCATGATTCCCACATATATCTCTTGCTATATCCATCAACAAATCCACATACCTACTGCCCATAAACATATTTGGTGAAATCTTTGACAGAGGAAAATTGATTTTTAATGTTATGCGTATAATATGGCCATTTCTTTGTAAATACGAAGATTCGAAAGCTGTAAAATGATTTTGTAATAATGTAACGATTTTTTTTATCTCAATAAAATGGATATTCTCTTCTTCTGTTGCATCATCGAAATGTAGGTATTCATCAATGAACTGTTACATCATAACCTTCATTTTAATGGGAAAGAAATTAAATGCAGTTTGAGGTTAACAGCCTAGGAAGTAGTGGATTAGAGACAAATGGGTCTCACCTTAACTAACTTTAGGAATGCTGTTGAGATTTTGAAAATTTGAACTAGTTTAAAGGTGATGTCTTGCATCAGTGTGAGGTTTGTCTTTGAGTGGATTTATGAAGCCAGTTGTCTTCTTTTACTTTTTGAATTGGAATTGGGGTTCTTCTTCCAGGATGTTCGAGGTTCTCTCTTATTTTGATTTGTTTTATTTTTTGGAGTGAAACTGTTTTAGAATCGTTGGGATAAAAAACTTGATGAAACAAAAATGCATCACGATAAAGAACAAATAAATAAATGCATAGAATTAATTCGGCGAGAGTATTGTGAGTCTCCTTTTTGTGTGATTCTTCGTAGCGTCTCTCTTGTCGTCTGCTCAGAATTGGCCACGTTCATATGTATGCGCTTTTTGTAGTGGTATGGTCGGTATATCTAAAGGGTGTTTATTAATATGGGTGATTTCAATCTGGTAATACCTTTTTTTGACAGCTGTCATTTAATTTTTGCTCAGTTTAGCCCTGTTCACACTTTACAATTAGTTGGACAGACTTAGGTTTGAACGACCAATGCTTGATAGTGTGAACCCTTCATACGACCGCTTGTCCAACTTGTTGGATGATTTTCAAAAATTTTTGAAAATCTAGAAGTTGAACGGAGTGGAAGGGTATGTGACTGAAAGTTGGACGACAAGCTTGATCAATGTGAAAGAAAACTACATCAGACCATCCAACTTCCATCAAACGAAGTCTGTCCAGCTAATTGTACCATGTGAACAGGGCTTTGCGTTTGCAATTTCATGGTGGAAGAATTGAAGCCGCACTATCACCAAGCACTGCGAACGCTGGCCACGAAATAGCTGTTGACGCTGATTCTTACATAATTTCGAGTTTTAAACCTGTGAGTTAACTCAAATATCAGGCGATTTACCACTGGTCTTTTTTTGTTGGGTCGAAGATTGTTGATGGATTGCTTGTCTACGCAGATAAACCCGAGTCGATTAATTATTGAAGCATTGAAAGAGAATATTTGGCGCGTTATTGCTAACACACGGCCCCAAATGTTGCAAAAAGTGGTGGGAAAATGGGGCTTTTCCATCAGCCAATTGCCCGAAATCATTTTTGAAACACAGTTGAAAACCCTAATCTATATAATAACGTCTAATTTTTGGCCATAACATTTAATTATATGCACCTTATTTCCCTTTGAAAACCACACGTCTGAAAAAACACAATTTATGTCTATAGCCAGACCACGACATAAGGATATGAGTTTATAAAAAGATAGCAAGTGCGATTTGTCTGCACCTGCATATTACAAAGCTTTAATATGAAGAAAGTGAGACGTTTTTTTTTTTATTAAAGTGAAGCTTCTTTAGCACCGAGTGATTTGAAAATTCGATGAAACGAAAAAGCGACACAAAAAAAAATTTATGAGTAGGAACTAATCTACGAAAGATCAAGGTAGAATGCAAAGTATTTCTTATAATTTTCGTCTGGTCTTTGTTCGGGTTTTTGTAGTCACCTAGTCTTTTCTAAAGGTGAGCCCAGACTACGCCGAACGGCAACAATCGGTACATGCCGACTGGCAATACTGAATTACGCAGGACATTCAGATCTTACCAAAAGTCGACCCGAATTTGAACCGAACTTAGTGGATCAGTTTGCCGGTCTGCACAGTGTGGATGCACCTTAAAGTTTCACTATTGCCGTGTTTGATTTTTGGGTGGAGGGGACTTACAAATTTCTGCTAGTTCGAGGATAATCGAGAAAACGCTTTTAATTGCAATGAATTTACTAAAGAGTTGCCATTTCATAGCAAACGGCGGCGGCGCTACCTGTGGAAAAACATTTTTTGATTTCTATTGGGCATCGAACCACGAACCTCTCGTGCAACAGGCAGACATGCTGATCATTACCACATGGGTAATGAGCACCACTGAAAGCCCTACTTGTTTTAATCTTTTTCATTTTAGTTAAAATTGGTGGAGATTAAAGTCAAATCAAATGATCAGGCAGGTGTTAAAAAAGATAAAACAGAGAAGCAATTAAATACAAAAGAGCGACCTTTATTGACAAATGAACGATAAAATTAAATAAATTTTTGTTCAATAGAACATTTCGAAAGAACTAGTTATTAATTTAATATTTCATTTAACTCTCAAATACTTTTATAATCTTGTTTCACTGAATTTAAAGAAACAATTTATTATAAGCGGATGTGCGCACCAAAGATAAAAGGTCAATTTTTAAGTCCTTGGCTGAGTTTCTTACCAGATAACATTTAGTTTCAAGAAAAATGGAAAAATTCTTAGGAATAGGGTGGCTCGAAACAAATAAATAAGGTGGTGCCACAAAATTCTAGAAACCTCCTATGCTGTTTTATGCCGATTCAAAACGGCTAAATAAGAAAGCGATTTTCATTGCAGTTGTGTAACTACAGACAATTCCGTGACAAAAATTTTTTTTCTTTGATGTTTCTGGGGTTCGAACCTCGAACCTCTCTCATAACAGGCAGACCTGCTAATCATTACGTCATGTGCTCCACAAATAGGGCGGTTCACACTGTACAGTAAGTTAGAAAGACTTCCTCCAATGGATGTTGGAGCTGGAGGGTCGGATGATGTTTGCGTTCAGAATTATCAGACTTGTCATCAGACCTCATACTTAAACAGTATTATCAAAAATATTTGTAAATCATTCAATAATTCGGACAAAAGATCATCTACGTTCTTAAGATTATTAAAATGTCTTTAAAAATATTCAGTAAGACAAAAGCGCAAATTCAGTCATTTGAAATTGCCTTAAAATGAGCCTTAATTCCGCAATAGCTTTAAATGGCTCTTGAATTATTTATAATTGATTTAAGCTTCACACTTTCTTAGAGTCACTCTAAATTCAAAATCAGTCAACCCCCACTTGAAATGCTTAAAACCTTGCTCTAACTTATCTGACGTTTCTCATTTGCTTTACATTTTGTGTGATTTATTACCGAAATAATATCTGTTCTGAATTTCTGGACAAAAGATTACATTGCAAATTTTCGTTTTCAAGCTAAACTTAGGTTATTTTTTTCACGTGTGAGTCCATTTTGTGTTTTTCTTGTTAGGTCTGTTACTTCAAAGCGTTTGCCTAAACTGTCAAAATTTCTACTGTTCACATTTATTATAACCCAGTTCGTTTTTGAGCTCTTGGATGACCTCAATAAGCTGGGCCTTGATACACAAGGCTACGCTGATGACCTAGTCATCTCTATTCAAGGCAATCAAGAAGCACAGGTCACAAGCCGTATGCAAAGTGCCCTGAACAAAGTTAATGACTGGTGCAATAAAGAAGGGCTTAAGGTCAACCCCACCAAAACAGTCATCATTCCCTTCACCAGGAGACGTAAAATCGATCTCCAAACACTATCCCTAAACAGTGTTCAAATTAATTTTTCCAAAGAGGTCAAATATCTAGGAGTAACTAGGAGTAAGTAATAAACTCAATTGGAAACCTCATCTAGACAAAACAATAGCAAAAGCAACAAATGCTTTCTGGGCCTGTTCTAGACTCTTTGGTAAAAAGTGGGGACTTAGGCCAAAAATGATTTACTGGACTTACCTCACTATTATCACACCCATCATAACCTATGCTTCGCTGATCTGGTGGCAAAAAACATGCCCGCAAATCTTTGCAAAAGTTACAAAGACTAACCTGTGTAGGTATCACAGGTGCAATGCGCACCTGCCCAACTTTAGCGTTAGAAAGTTTATTAAATTTTCCTCCGCTACATCAAAGAGTAAAGAAGACTGCTGCACTAAGCGGACTAAAGCTTCATCTCACTAACTACTCGAGAAAGGAAAACTTGCAAGGACATATGAGTATTCTGCAGGTGCTCCCAATACTGAAATCGCCTGCAGCCCACTCCTCGGACTTTATGCCTAAACGCATAATGTTATACACCACCCCTTTGAATTAATCTTTCCAAACCGCTCAGCATGGAAGAACCCTGTAATTCTTACAAATAACTTCCAATACATCTGGTATACTGACGGTTCAAAAACAAACAACGGTGTAGGTGCAGGGATTTACGGTCCCAACTTTAAATCATCTATATCCCTTGGAAACACAACTACAATCTTTCAGGCAGAGGTAATGGCTATAGAATTCTGTATTAGGGAATGCATTAGAAGAAACCTCCGAAGATCAAGTATCCTAATCTGCTCTGACAGTCAGGCAGCACTAAAGGCTCTGTCCTCGACAAAAATCGAATCCAAACTTTTTTGGAACTGCCTGACATGTATAGTTCAATTAGCTACTCACAATAAAATAACTCTTTCATGGGTGCCTGGTCATGAAGGCGTACCGGGTAACGAAGAGGCTGACCGACTTGCTAGACTTGGCTCTCAGTCCCAATTCAAAGGCCCTGAACCCTACTGTGGTCTCCCAATCAGTAGCCTTAAAAATGAATTAGCTACCTGGGAACGACAGAACATGATCAGCACCTGGAACAACTCAAATGGCCATCGTCAGTCAAAACTATTCATTGACTTATCCCACAAACGTATGAAAGAAATTCTTGACATGAGCAAACGTGACGCAAAGTTACTTACGTACTTCTTCACTGGACTCTCTCAAGTATCATCTTAAAAACATGGGCATCAGCCAAGATGACACCTGTCGTCTTTGTCTTGAAGAGAACATATTTTATGTGAATGCCCTGCCTCAGCTAGATCCAGGCTAAAAATATTCAATAAAGGGTTCCCCTGTCCCATTGATATCAGAAACACCTCTTCCTCAAAGATTCTTAGGTTCTTACATGACCTCAGCTTCGAATGAGCTAACCTATACACTACGTGTTTTTAAACCTAAGGGAACAGCACAAAAGATCTTTCTGGTCGACGTGCTTGTAAAGGTAATTTTCACCTTCACCCTACATAATTTAAAAAAAAAAAAAAGTTCGTTTTTGAGTTGACATTAGCTAGTGAGGTGTTTATAAACGTTTCCATTTACTGACTCGATTTTAAAGTTAGATTGATGAGAAATTGCTCTGGCAACACCAGGAGAGTTTCAACTCAAACGACTGCATCGAGCTCATTTTAGATTGACCAATAGGAAACCTTTTCATATCAGATATGACTGAGTGCTTTCGTTTTAAACGAACAAACACCGATCACACGCCTTTTTTCTTCCTTCTTGAATTACCCAAAAAGGTGGTTCGTGTAAGATCGTGTTGGGTGCATATAAATACGACCTTGATTTCAAGATCGTTAAGAATCCCGAATTTCAAAAACGCCAATAGAAATACTCAGATCAACAGATGTAAGGAGTCCACCAACCACCGAATAAAATTAATCAAACCTTTAACTTAGCTTGCAGTTGTCAATACGGGCAAGACTACAATGAGAGCCACCAAATTTTGAGCAACACTTGCTGACCTTTTCTGCCATCGTAAATCGTAATGTCATGTTTAATTTTTATCTCAAAATTTTTCCATGAACAAATGACACATTTACCTATACGAATGCATAACAGAAACTAATTATTATAAAAAAGTGATTTTTGTTTATTCAATCAATAGAAGAAAACCATGAATATCGCAGATGATGAAATATCTTAACATATTCCACTCATTTCGTGGATCTTTCGTATATAAATATGGCATTTGAGCAATATCTGCGTCTGGTATACATTCTTCCAATCACGTAGCCTCAATAAAAAAAGTCTACTGACTTTTAGTCGTATTCAATTTGATTTGAGATATTCTGGCATCATTTCATAGGTCCTTTCAGATGGTCAGTTCTCAGTTCAGTTTTCAGTTCAGTGTGTAAATAGACGTCAGTTCGATTTTCGGTTGAGCGTTTTTTTTTTATTTGAGAAAAATCAAAATCAGAAAGAAAACTGAGAACTGAACTGAAAACTGATGGGAGTTTCATCAGTTGTCAGTTCAGTTTTCAGTTCAGTAATTAGTTCTTTGGTAAATATTTAGAAGTGGGGCTCCAGTCCCAATCGGTCCAAAAAAAATTTCTAACAATTCTGGATTATTTTATAGTATAAAAATAGATGTTTTGAAGTGGGGGAAGACATTTTGAATTTTCAATAAATGTTAAGAAATAGAGTAGTGAAAGTATGAAAATTCGTCAGGCAAGTGCTTATGTGCAATTAATTTCCGTATGCAACAGCTTTCCGCATGGCGCGCTTCGCGGGGCTCATTATTTAAACCCTTTTTCCGCAGGGTTAAGCTGCTCATGCTAAATATGGAAATAGCAATTGTTTTCTGTAAAATGTCTTCCCCCACTTCAAAACATCTATTTTTATACTATAAAATAATCCAGAATTGTTACAAAATTTTTTTTGGACCGATTGGGACTGGAGCCCCACTTCTAAATAATTACCAGTTCTTTTTTAAGCGTTTAAACATCAGTTTAACTGAAAGCTAAACTGAAGGTTCAACTGAAATGAAAACTGAAATGAAAACTGAAATGATCGTCTTAAAGGGCCTTAAGAAATAAGTGGCCAAGTAAAACTTTTCTCCCGAATGACTTTGGAAATACATGTGTAGTCTGGGACGCAATGCCTACCTTCATGTTGCTGTACTGTTAAGTTATTTACTCGTATCGTAGTTCGTTCTGCAATCTGAACCTACTTCTTAAGAATATTTCACGGTTGTTGCTTTACAAATAGGTTGTTTGAATCGAAGAATCATTTGAATCATTCAAACTGAAAACTTTGTCTAAAGTTTGAGTTGTTATTTGATCTTTTTTTATCTCGATTCTTTCTTAATTTTTCCTACAATGATTATCAAGAGCTGAATTCACAGGTATCGTAATCTGCCATCCAATACATTTGAATGGTAAATGGCAAAGATGTTCTGCTTCCTTATGTGCATCACTTTGCACTTCCTCTTACTCTTTAAAAAAAAAATGTTTTTTTTTTAAAGCAGAGCCCATAAGAATACAATATGGGGTATTTCACCTCCAAATTTCCGATAACTTACTACTTTTCGAGATTGCATATTCTTAACTGCTTCTTTGGTATAACATTTGAACTGGTTATGTTGAGGTTGGTGAAAACAAACGGACATGTTAACCATCCATAAGAGACATTCTGTGGTGATGCATAACCTTATTGCCGCTTGGCAATCAATAAAACAGGTTAAATTATCTTTGTTGTGGAATTGAAGACTAATCAAGTCGGAGTATTGGTATCCCCATTCGCTCTACATGTCTCAACCAAGGTAATCCGAATCCGATTACTTTCACTCTCTTCGCTAGGTTCAACTTTCCGAAACAACCTTTTGAGTTCTTATTTCGATGTGCGTCTCCACACAGCGTTCTTATAACTGAAACCAAAGAGTAAAAAATTAAGGTGTTGACGTTTTACATATTTTATCACTTTTTTACAAACAGCGCTCCAGTTGCATTCCCTGAAACAATTTTACCGCAACACACGTCTCGCTAGGAATGCTCATCATCATCAGTTTTATTTTGAGTCTAGCTTCAAACGTACGGTCAAGTATGGAGATGAATATTTGTGGTTTGTGGAATGCTTCACCCGATTCTGCTCTTCATTACGTTTTGTTTTGTATTACGATTTAAAAAGGTTTAAAAGCAATGCCGAAAAGAAGTCCTCTCCTGTTTTCTTAAACGCTTGCACTGTGTGTTACAGCATTAGCCGTGTTTTATTGGGAATGTCTATGTTCACTTCACTTGCGAGTCTCAATAAAACGCTTTTTTGGCTATATTCACTTATCAAGTATACACTTTCCCGTAAACGCCATTTACCAGCCATCCCTGTGGTTCACTTCGGCAAGTGAGTTATTTTTGTCCACTTAACGCTATTCACTTTAGAGTTGTTGATTTTCAAAGAGTAATGTTTTGCGATGTTTTGCTAAAGTGAATATAAATTCCCAATAAAACACGGCTATTATAAGGGTAACCTGCAAACCAACCGTACCCACTCCCTTCCTCGAAAATAGTTGGTGCTTTACTCGATTCCTTACTATTCATTTTGAGTATCCAGCACAACTGTTCGGTCATACTGAAGTTGTACTTAGAGTTGCTTCAATGCAGGTTAGTTTGCGTAGATTGATAAATGCGTGCGTAAATTGCGGCATGCTTTGTGTCAACTGATTTGCACCATGTGTAGCATCCGTATAGCTCAGAAATTTATTTATAAGTCATAATCTATCGCCATAAATAGTTCCGTCTTAGCTTTTAGTCTTAGACTCTGAGTAAAGCCACCAACAATAGAATAAGAAGAGGTAATAGGAGAGAAGAAATTTCAACTTAAAAATCAGTTAGCATATTGATTGTTTAAATATTTACCAAAATGATGGTTCTTGCAGCATTCCACGCTGTCTGATGGTTTCAAACAAAACTAAAACGCACATGACAACGCCCGATTTCTTTTTTTTTCGCTAGCGAATTTCACCTTCATAATGATTTCGATTTCTATGGCCTTGAATACTCCAAGTATAAAGTTCACACTTGACTGACTGATTCATTCATTCAAATTTCATTATGTTACAAGAGGTGAATCAGAGTAAAGTGATAATGTGTGTTTAAGGTTTTTTTTTTTGTCAGTTTTCTAAAACTGACCCACTGTTGCTATAAAGATTGAACGTTATGCAAACATGACATGAGTACAGCAAGTAGATTGAATAATGCAATGAAGTGCGTAACTGTCAATGCATGCAAATCAAGACGTAGGGTCAAACCCTTTGAATTAACCTTAAAAAATGCTCATAGGGTTAGCAATTGGTTGCAATGACACAATTTAAATGAACCTCACATGACGTGAATTATCAATTCTGAGTAGTCGGTCCAATGGTACGTTTGATCTGGATCAGCAGCATCGTCGTTAAAGGTGAAAAGGTTGAACAGCGTCAATTAAAAAACTCAAACTCGTTGTCCTTGTTCGTTATTTAAGAAAATCTGAAACAATTGTATACTTGGTCTGTTTAAGAACCAAACTTCGTTTATCTGTTTCACTCAATATTGTCGATTGAATATTCTATTCCAAAAAAAACTTGTTGTAGAAGGTGAACGATGAGAAAAATTTATTCTAGATAAAAAAAAGTAATAACAAGCTGCTGCAACGCATAATAAGATGAATAACACGGCAGTTTGTAGAGCTGAGTTCATTGTACTGACTAACTGATGGACAAATCAGGTATATAATTACTTCCGCTTTAAAATTTTCCAAAGCATTTTGAAAATGAAGAATTTTTGAACCCATCAATTCACCTCTCGTGAATTAATATTCCCGGATGACACCAAATGAACTGATAGTGTTACTTTGTGTCTTTGGGAAGAAAAGACAACAATTTTTTATCTCGCAACAATTTAAAACGAAAGGAAAGAAAAAAAAGTTATTGATTTCTTGTTGAAATTGAAACTTCAGCTCAAATTTTATTTTATCTTAATATTTGTAAGCAAAACGAGAACCGTTTGAGTTATTTATTATTATGAAAGTTTGAAAGATATGTTTATAGCTCATGAACGAACTTACCACAATAGGGGGTGTCCGAAAAGTAGATAACTATAGTCAAGGAGCTGTTATTCTTTTGGAAACAAAATGCGTCTATGGAAGAGTATAGCAAAGAAGAACTAATTCACACCAAGAAGGTTTTTTCACTTTGAACGTTGTTCTTTATATTAAATTTTTTTAAATTTTACAAAAAAAAAAAAAATAGGCGACCCAGTTGCTGTATTGAGTCTTTATTTTTTTCACTGAAATGAAATTTTGTACGCTATTACGGTGGGGTAGCAACTTACACAATATACCTAAACTACTCTTCTTCAGAAGAAAGGACTTTAACTTCTTTTGTAGTTAAAACTAATATTGTTCGTAACTATCGAAACTGCTCTTTTCATCTTTTTTTAACATTCGCTAAATCAGAACGCCTCTGAGAAGATGAGCACTTGACGGACGCTGAGTAATGTCTTATGACTAAACTAATTTGGCCATGTGTGGAGTCGAAACGTTCGTCTACACATTATATAGCATATACATTGCTACACCATGGGTAAAGATATGTAGATACGCCAAAAGACTTGGTGTCCACTCCAATAATTTCTGCTGAAGCTGCATGGACGAGGAAGAAGAGGAGACAATCCAACATCTCCTTCTCATGCCCTGTGCTTGCTAACAGACGGAAAACTCAACTAGGTTAATACTTTTTGGACGATACTAACGATTTAGCTAATAAGGACCCTAAAAATCTCTCTCTTTTCGTACGAAGTTCTGAATGGTTTGAGTACCTGGTGGTCAACTTGTTAGTCTAGGTACGATTAGAGGGTGATTAAACTCTCTAATTCCCTAGTTAAGAACCAGAGTGTGTTCAACCTTCTGGTCCCAGTGGTCTAAGTGTGTCGGTCTCCGTATACTGACAGCCACATCTAACCTAACCTAACCTTATCGCAGAAAGTATTTGCAAATATATGTATTTTGAAAAAAAAAAAAAAAAAATTTAAAAATGAATAGGATGGCACAACAAGCTCGAGGAGTATTGGAGCGTAACGCATTTCAGGGACCCACAATTTCTTGCCGAGTCCGAACGGCTATATGAGAAAGCGTTTTTCATGGCAGTGTATGCAATTCTTCGCCTTCTTCTTTTGCCTTTTTTCCGGCGTTACGAGCATCGTGATCTGGACTTTAAACTGCTTCAGACTATTAATTAATCTTTCCAATGTCACGCAAAACGCGATACCTGAGAAAAATGATTGTTTGCATCTTAGAGATTCAAACCTCAAACGTCCATGTAACAGGCAGACAAAATAACCATTCCACTCCGGGAACCAGTGCGTGTAGTTAAGGTCCTTTGTGTGTATGCTTGGGCCTCTTTGACTTAACTGCCGTGTCATACGTTTTCGTACGACACCTCATAGTTCCTCAGAAGTTCAGGCCATGTCGTACGTTTTTGTGCGACAGTATATTGGATTTTGTATGGGTTTCGGGTTGTGTGGTTTCTGGTGAACATTTGGTTTAATTTTTTAATTTAAATTTTAATTTTGGTGGGGCTACCGCCCCATTTATTAGCTTAATACAAGCTTAAAATAACTTAAACATAAAAATAAAAATAACTTAAACATAGAACTAATTAAAAACTATAAACGTACAAGGATGAGAAATGGTTTAAAAGGAGGACTTTCAGACAAGGACTTGTAAGATTGAGGTCGAAAAGAAAAGGAATAGAATTAATCTTACCTATCAAGGGTTCGTTGAGTCCATAGGATGTACGATGAGCAGGAAGGAAAAAAAAATCGGGATGATCTTACGTTTCGGGGATTAGTGTTGAAGGAGATAAGGTCTAAAAGGGGGGAGTAGTCAGTGTTACCCGTAAGAAGTGGGTGAATGAATATGATGTCAAAGACATTCCTTCTGTTGGAGATTAATGATTGTGAGACGTTCGCGGTAAGGAGGCAGGGTGAGAAAGTAAACTGCAAACAGCAGAAAACGTCGTTGAACGCTTTCGATCCTTGAGATATGAACCAGATATGAACCATCTCTTGATAAAACCAAGGGCGGAATTAGCTCTTGATATTACTTCGTCAATATGAGAACGAAAATTTAATTCGCTGTCGCAAGGAACTCCTTAATCTAGGATAAGCTGCACACGGTTTATAGAAATGTTCTGAAGATGATAGGATCTGGGGGGGGGGGGATGTTTATTACTTTCACGAGAAAAAGTTATTGCTTCGCATTTGGCAATGTTTAACTCAAGGAAGTTTTTAGAACACCAAAAGACGAATGAATCGAAGTCATTTTGAAGCTGGAGTGAGTCTCGATCGGAGGTGATGACTTTGAAAATTTTAGCGTCATCCGCTTAAAGTCTGGATGATCTGTTCGACATCATTAATGGCAAGAATGAAAAAGAGGGGTCCAAGATGGCTGCCTTGGGGCACACCGCAAGTTGCCACAAAAGGAACTGAAAGAGTAGAACGAAAACGAACTCTATATTGGCGGTTATCCAATTATGAAGATATCCATTTGAGTAGGATAGGGCTGAATCCGAGGAAGGAAAGTTTAAAGAGGATTAAAGTGTGAGAGATTTTGTCGAAAGCTTTGTTGAAATCTGTGGTAATGACGTCTACTTCGTTTCCTTTTTCCATCGCAGAAAGAAGAAGGAAACAAACTCAACAAGATTAGTGGTTGTAGACCTTCCCTTACAAAAACCATGCTGCTTGGAGGATATTATTGATTGCACTGGAAAGAAAGTATTTCCTACAGAATGCTCTCGAAAAGCTTAGGGATATGAGAGAGTTTGGCTATGGGTTCTATAATTAGAAATTAGATTTTTGGGGCCTTTTTTATGGATAGGTGAAATAACGGATATTTTCCATAAGTTCGGAAAACTTACGTGGCCGTAGAATAACTTTACGTTTTCGTACGACGGAGCTTCAAAATTTTTTTTTTTATTTTATTACAAGGCCACGTCGTACAAAAACGTGCAACACACAAATACCGTAAGAACTACACAGTTACGACAAAAAAAGTGATAGTTGGCTGGCAACTGCTTACTTACTAACTTACTTAGGTGGGCATTACAGTTCGGAATGAACCTCGGCCTCAACTAACATCCTTCTGTAACGACTTCGATTTCGGGCAAGCAAAATTGTTCCCAGATTTGAAAAACTCAATTTTGGAACGCTTTTGTATCATTATGAGCCGCTGTAAAGTCAGTTTAGTTCAAGTTTAAGTGTACCATAAAAACATGTCGACTAGTTATGAATCAAATATTACTGTAGTCAACTGATAGCAAACGTAAATAGAATCGCCTCTAATGGCAAATTCTTAGCTTATTTTCCATGCCTCTAATCTATGCCAGTTGCAGTTATGCAAGTAAATAAACTTTTTTTTTCTTCTAATTTATTCAAAACAAAACATAACTGTCAATAAACCATTGGATATTGTGAAAGTCATCAAATAAAACGGTAACGTGAGGATAGAGTTTAAGAAGAGACGAGACGACGCACAACTTCATAATGACAACAGACAACCTTAAACTTAGTTATCGTCTTTTTTTTATTTTTATTTTCTTTCAATACGAAGCGATGTTCAAAAAATCTCTCTACTGGAAAGAAAGAAAAGTAAAAAGAAAAAAAAAAAAGAAAAAAACTGGAAATGAATTTTACTTTCGCATGCAAAGCAAATTTAGCGACAGCTTTTGTATACCTACCTACGAAAAGAGAGTAATGAAGAATATCTTCCGACCACAAACAAGCCCCATCAGCCATACACACTCCTACCAAACCAAAAACCAAAACCAAAGCAAGGCAAGAAGACAGGCCGGTTGTTTGGAGTTTTTGAAAGCAAAAGTTAAATCGTTGAACTAAAAATCAACCGAGTGTAAAGTGTTTTCTCCTCTTCCTTTGGATTATAGCCAAGGCCTTCTTTTGGGCTCTGTGTGTGAGTAGTAGAGTACCCATTGGCGGACTTTGCACAGATGCGTTCGCGATGGTAATATAAATTTAAAAAGAGTAAACTGGCAGCGTTGATTTTCAGAATATTAAAACTGAAAGTCTTTTTACGTGCAGTAGTGCAGTTAACTGTCTTCCACTTATCATTTTGCCATCATAACTCGATGAATGGAAAGACAACGTGTGTCGAAAAGAAAATGAAATATGTATCTATAACATTCCTCAATATTGTTGAATGGTTAAATGTACTTTGCGAATTGGTAAAGAATACGTGATGGATCCATCTGCTGTGGAATGTGGTGAGGATAAGGAGTGAGTCGGTAGCGATATGTGATGGATATTTAAGCAGTTTCCTGGCGTATCTGAAATAATTGAGGAATATTGAGATCAAATTTTATCACGTTCAAGGAACTTTTTTTAATAACACAGCTTGGTTGAATATTGATATCAGCGAATGGTGTTCGTCCTGGTTTTCTTCGTGCGTATTAAATTACAAAAGTAGTAGTGATAATCTTATGGAAATGTTTTTCTTAAGAAATGATTATTGCTAACGCTCTTTACACATCAATGAGGAATTACAACAACAAGTTTCTGAATGAAGACTTAAGTCACTGAATGAAAGAGATTTTCTTATTTTAAATTTCTTTAAGCTCGCAAACATCAGTTTCTGAATATACTGCAGTAAATCACATAAATCGTAGTGTAATCCTTATAAAACCTCGCCGTGTATACTGAAAACATACTAAGCAAAACAGAGTTGTCACTACCAAGTAGAATAAAGAAAGAAAGTGGCTTTTACACGGAGCTTTATGATTCCAAAATTAGTAACATTCAAAAGAGTAGCTATTAGGAATCAAAAAGTTTTTCAAAAGCATTGTATACTACTCCAACGGTGACCTTTGGCTGTTGGTGCCTGCTCAATCAAGAAAAATGGTCACGATGGAAGGTGCTAAATATGCATCAGGTGTTTTTTTAGAGGTTGGTTCTTCGAATAGGGATAAAACTGACATCTTGTGGTCAAATCGGCAAACTCTAATGTCATTTATGTTCAATTTGGTTTGCAATTTTGCACTACGTTTACTGTATGTGATAATACGCATCCGCAGAAAAGTCGAACAGTTCGCACCGAAGAAACAATTGCCGCTGTAGAGCAAAGTTTTGAAGAGGACCCCAAATGAATCGGTTCGCCACCGTGCACAGCAATTGGAGCTTTGTCCAACAACTTGAAGATTTTGACTTAAGATCTTGGCTTACGAAAGCCGCGAGACCCCAGACAATGCAATGCGTCGTGATTCTGGTGCATAGCCAAAAATGAGATTGATCTCGATGCTGATTTTCATTGCAAAATTTTGTTTAGTGATGAGGCTCATTTTTGGTTGAATGGTTACTACAACTAGCATTTGGAGTGAAGAGAATTGAGACGCTATTACTTACTAACTTAGGTGGGCATTACAGTTCAGGGTGAACCTGGGCCTCAACCAACATCCTTCTATAACTATAACGACTTCGATTTCGGGCGAGCTCTCCCCAGTTTTGCACTCTAAGTCGGTTGAGGTCTTCATCCACTTGATTGCGCCACCTAAGACGAGGTCTTTCTCTTCCGCGATTTCCCTGCAATGTGCTTTCGGAAACCCGTCGAGCCGAAGCGTTTGGGTCCATCCGCTCTACATGGCCCAACCATCGTAGCCTCACGATGTGTACTCTTCTGGCTATGCCCATGTCGCGCCACAGCTCATACAGCTCGTTGTTGTATCTTCTTCTCCACACATTGTCTTCGCATGCGGGACCAAAGATCATTCGGAGAATTTTTCTTTCGAAACGACCAAAGGTTTCCTCATCCGCTTTCGATACGGTCCATGCTTCCGATCCGTAAAGCAGGACTGGGATGATTAAGGTCTTATACAAGGTTACCTTGGTTTTTCTGGAGAGGGTTTTGTTTCTCAATTGCCTTCTTAGCTTAAAAAAGCAAGGGTCTCCGTTTAACTCCGGGCTGATGTTGTTTTCCGTGTCTATAGCGGATCCTAGATAGACGAAGTCCTGTACTACCTCGAAGTTATGTCTGTCTATTGTGACGTTTTGTCCAATTCGTCGATGTTCGATGTCCTTGTTTGATGACAACATCTTACTTCGTTTTACTCACATTAACCATCAAACCCATTTTTGCCGCTTCTGTTTCAATGCTCGCAAAAGCACCTACGACATCACTTCACGAGTAACTGTGCAGACTTTTAAAGGATTGTTCCTCTGGTGTTGACGTTTTAGTTTTGTACTATCTTTTCAAGTATGATGTTGAAGAAATTGCATGACCGTTTATCGTCTTGCCTAAAGCTTTTTTGACATAAAAGTTCTCGGTGAGTTCTTTACCGACCTTGAATTAGAGTTCTCCAAAGTCATATTGCATAGTGGTACGAGTTTTACAAGGTTGCCGAAACTAGACATGGCTTAGACTTAGAAGCGGCCTTGAAATCGATAAAAAGATGGTGTATATCGATATTATACTCTCGGGTTTTTTCCAAGATCTGCCGCAGGGTGAAAATTTGGTCAATTATGGAGTTTTCTGATCTAAAACCACATTGATAGGGACCCATCAAGTTGTTGAAGTGGGGTTTCAAACGTTCACATACAAGATCTTATAAGCGACGTTAAGGAAGCTTATTCCTCTATAATTGGTGCAATTGAGAGCCCATTTTTTTTTTTAGAATCGGGCATACGATACTAAGGTTCCATTCACCGGCCATACTTTCTTCCGACCATATCATGCTGATCAACTGGTGCATGCTCCTTTCCAACTGATCTCCAGCTGCCTTGAAAAGTTCGACATAAAAGGCCATTTCCACCCGCAGTCTTATTCAAGAGTATTAATAATAATTAAAAAGTCTTTCAATAACATGGAATTTGTGTACTACTTCGACGGTGACCTTTGACTGTTGGTGCCTAAAACTGATAAATTCTATTAAGAAAAGTGCTCAGGATGGAAGGTGCTATATGTGTATATAAAGAAAAGGATCACTACCGCGAAAACTCTTCCTCATTAGTCATTCAAATCGACAGAAAAAAAGGATAGCCTTTTTTCTTCAATCGCGATAGCGTACTCATAGAAGTAGTTGAGAAAACAATGCACTTGGTTCTCTTGCATGACCTTCAGCCGTTGTTCCACCACATTCATTGGGTGTTAGCGATCTTTAATGTTGTTCTCCAAAATTATTTCCACTCCTTCACTTTTTTTTCGTCGGCTTTTGGAATTCTGACAGAGTTTGTAGTGGACTATTTTCGTGCTGCTTTTGATTCGATTGCTCCTGAAGCACTATACTTTAAACTTTATAAGTTGGGAATTTCTGGAAAAGTTGTAGCGATGTACGAAAATAACGTTGCATACCTATGGAATTGTGAGTTTATTTCCGAAGAGTTTTCAACAGAAATGGGAGTAAAGCAAGGTTGTATCTTGAGTACGCTACTCTTCGTTCTATTTATCATCGACATCGTGGAGCAGATTGGAGATGAAATATCGGAAATATACTAATCCCAATGCTTATTTTTGCATGATATCGTTTTTTTATCGTATTCGGTTGAAGGAATGCAGCGTATGATTAATCGGTTGGAAAAATATTGCCGAAATTGGAACCTGTCTGTTAATTTGCAAAAATCAGCGGGCTTTTGGAGCTGAAAAAAATTAAATAGAAACTGCGGTTTGCTTCGTTTATCGACCGATACCTGTATTACCACACATTTCCATACTGATAAAGAGCCCGACCAAGCTAACGGTCTACTTAAAGTCTGCAGTCTGTGGGAGCTCTTGGTGGTGCCCTTGGAGTAATGGTAAGCATGTCTGCCTGTTACGTGGAAGGTGTCAGAAAAACAAAAAAATGTTTTTCCAAGGGTATCGCCTTTCGTAAGGAAGATCTCCGATAGTAGTTTCATTGCCATTTAAAAGGCCTTCTCGCCAACCGTTCGTTATTGGCAATAAATTATAGGATCCCTCCATTCCTCACAAGACAGAAATACGATAGGCCTGGGGCGACTTCTCTTGATTCTGCGGAAACTTTTGATGTTTCGAAAACGTTTCAGTTGTTTTCGTTGTCACGTCAGATATCTACGCAATGCTTGGCAACATAAATTGAAATATTTTCTACGTTGTTGTAGTTTACACTGACGAAACTTGAATTCTACAAATCGGACATGTGTATTCTAAAAAAAAAAGAATGTTTGTTTTTAAGTTTGATAAATCGAGTCGTTTTTCTAAAGAGTAATCTTATTTTTTTGGTCTCGTTTCCTCGCCGAGGTCCACTGTATTGACTTACAACCCTCTTCGCTCGTCTTATCTTGGACTCCTATACAACCAATAAACTTCTATAAGAAAATCTCAAAAGGTTATCAAAACACCAATCACTAGGTCAAGATCAGCGCTATAAACAATCACGGCACGAATATACCTCCTCTCCCAAATATTCATCGCTTCAGTCATTTCTTATCCTACACAGTGCTTCCGTCGCGTCGTCGTGCCTAAAACGAACTCGTGTACTTAGTAAATAAAATGAATTTATTTTTTTCTGTTTTCTTGTTGACCACAATCGCACCTAATATTGTTGAATTCAGTCTCGCGGCTCTAACACTAGAAAATGAAATCCCCAAGTCTGATGATGATGTGAAAGCATTTCGATCATCTTACGCGTTGCGTATGAAGTCATACATGAACATGTCCGTAGATCCTTGCGATGATTTTTATGGCTATGCGTGTGGCAACTATCGAAATGTAGTTGACGACATCGAAGTAACATTCAAACAAAACGGTTTCTATGATGTACTACACGCTCTGGATGAGTTCATTGATAAGATTCTACAGAAAGAACGTCAAGTTGATGAGCAGTACTACGAGGAGCTGCAGAAAGTCAAGCACTATGTAGATGTGTGCGACAGTGCAAAACTCTTCCCTATGTCACCAAGTGATGAATATTTGGAAGTGGTCAATGCGATCGGTGGGTTTCCAGCTGTGGATCCAAATTGGAATGCATCTGCATTTGATTGGTTCAATATGACTGCCCATCTCATTCGTTATGGCGTTGATGGACTCGTCAAAGAGAAAAGTATGATGGGATTTCCATTCTACCCGTACTATGAGATACCGAAGTTTGGTTTCGATTTTGATGTCCTGACGGACAACATCGAAACGAAAGAGTCCGAAGGATATGTATACAATGCGAATGTTATGAGGAATCTCTTGGAAATGTATGGAGTCAGTGGGTCAAAAGCTGAGAATGTTATTGACGACGTGGTTGAATTCTGGAAGGAGGTTGTGGTGTATCAAAATAAAGCTATAAATAACTGTGAGGAAACCACAAAATCAGATAACTTGGAGGACTATTTGTTTCCACAGTGGTATTCGATAAAAGAGATTGCATGGAAACTCGAGGAACGTGCCAACAATTACTTCATAATAAACTGTCCATGTGATTGGTACTTCAAAAAACTAAATGAATTGGCTGCTAAGAAGCCTGAGGCTTTTGCCAATTATATGGCTTTGAAATTTCTCTATTTCATGCACCCTGAACTGAAATCCACAAAACACCAGCATCGGCACTGCGTAACGCAAGTCAGACTTGGACTCACCATGATTCTGGGTCATTTCTACATGAAGGAATACTTCAGCAAGGACGAACACAAAGAAGTTGCTGAAATGATCACCGAACTACAAAAAAGCTTCACAGAAATGGTAGAATCATCTGATTGGTTAGAAGAGCGAGCCCGTAAGAGAGCTGTGGAAACGATCAATTCAATCGATGTTTCAATTGGGCGCCTAGAAGATCCCATTTCCGACATATTAATCAAGGAGATGGTTAACCTCAACCTTACAAACAATTATGCGGCGAATAATCTAGAGTTGGCCAGGTTCAAGGTGGACATGGCTCACTATGGTTTCGCACATTTAGGTTCAACCCTGACCAACTATGCACGCCCAATTGACCTGCTGAAAGCTATTTTAGTAAACGCTTTTTATAACCCAGTAGAGCACCACATCAATGTTCTGGCTGGCATCCTTCTGCCTCCAATATATCATCGGTATATGCCTCAATCAATGAAATATGGAGCTCTTGGCTTCGTTGTTGGGCATGAGGTTGCACACAGTCTTGAGGCATCTGGACGGGCATTTGAAAAAGAATATAACCAAGATGACGAATCGTGGTCTGATGAGCCAACTAAGCTGGTTGTAGCTCGATCGCAGTGTTACGGCGAGCATATGATGAACTATACCGTACCTGTTCTAGAAATAAAATTGAACAACAGCGATGGATTGGCAGAAGCCATGGCTGATAGTAACGGTCTAAAAGCGTCCTTCCTCACCTATAAAAGGATAGTCAAAGATTTGGTGAAAAGTCACCCGGAAGACTACGCTCAAAGGGAAACACTTCCTGGATTGGAATTAACGCCTGACCAAACCTTCTTCCTTAGCTTTGCTCAGATCTTTTGTGCCAAGTACGAGCCAAGACATTACTGGAGTGATCTTTTTGACAAACATCCGATGGATATGTACAGGGTTGGTGCATCAATACAAAACTCAGAAGATTTTTCGGCCACATATAATTGCCCTGTGAAGAGTCGCATGAACTTGGACCAAAAGTGTCAGTTGTGGTAGGCTTTGCGTTGAATAAAACTTTTTTATGACATCAATGAGTTGCTTTTGTTTTTGGTTGTATGGTAACAATCGAGTTTCTTTTGGGAGCTCTTTTTTACTTTTGGGAAGGTTGTTCTAGAGGAGAGGAGCAGATAAAATCTGGTAAATTTCTAAAGCATGAAGAACGAAGTTGTTGAAGCTCACATAAATGGTTCTGAGAGAGTATTTGTATTTATTATTATTTCATTAACTATACTCAGTAAGATACAAAATCTTTTTTAGTTGAGTAAGTTTTTTTTTACAATTTTTCAAATGTTTAATTAAAAAAAAAAAGACAACTAAGAATTACAATATTTGAACTCATATGATTATAGAATACAATTATTCAAAAAATAAAAAGTGGAGAAAAAAGAAAGAATGAATCAAGAAAAAAAAAGAAACAAAAAAGAAAAAAGGATAGAAGAAAAATTATTTTAAATTATCATCATTATTATCAAACATCATATAATATCATGGCAAACATTACAAACGTGTTTCTAAGTATTGCTTGAGTTTCGATTTGAAAAGATTTGTGCAGCTCACCAATCTTATAAATCTTGGTAGGGAATTCCACAGCGCAACAGCACATATGAAGAATTGACGTTTTGAAACTAAGTATGTGTAGCGTATTGGCACAAGATCACAGGTTCTGTTGGATCGCGGAAAAGTTATCTTAGAGTTCCCAAACTGTTTGCTAAAGGAAGCAGAGAGGGTTAATTATTTCAACGACGCTGTAAACAGTCTAGACTGTAGGTCGACTCAATGAATTTTGACCCATTTTACAAAGCAAACACATAGATTTTTCTTAATCAGAAGTAACTTCACTCCATCAATTCTTTTGCGTTGACTTTTGTCAGATTGGTTATCAATCGATTAGGTTTTATCAATTCCTATACATTCAACAAAGCTTAACTTTCTTTTTTAAAACCTTGAAGTTTGTTATCAGCAAAATGTTTGTGGTCTCAAATTAAAACAAAAATTGGGAAACTATTTTCGTTAAGGCCATCATATCAGTTGTTGTTATAGTCGAACACAGTGCTTGTGATCGTGAAGCAATATTGTGAAAGCGTTTTGGAGCCAGTTCCGTCTGCTTTTTTTGACGTTCGTATCTCAAATATACAATGCATGTGTAGTTGAGCTTGTTTGTGATGCCCTAAGACTTATTTATGAGAATAAGGAGTCATTAAAAATGTTTGGCTAGGTAATCACCCCTATCACAAGGTTCGGAACTACGTACTCCAAATAAAAGGACTAAAAACAGCTTCTCAATGAATGTTTTGCCATAGATATTAGGAACTTATCAACAATTTTATCAACATTGACAAATTTCATAACAAAATATTCAATAAGAGAGCGTCTATGATGCTTTTAGGCATTCAAATAGTCCGGAATTGTTACGACGCCAACGAACCTTTGTGGTAGGGGTCAAATTACCTTTCAATTTACTGGAATATCTCTGCGCCAACAAATAAAATAAATGAATAGGGTGGCGCAACAGGGCGAGGAGCCCCTGGGTCGGGCGCTTTTCTCACAACCATGCCTTGTAATGAAATAAAGGGGACCTACAATTTTTTGCAGGTTCCGAACGGCTTATCGAATTTCATGGCAACGAATTTACAAACGGAGAATTAGGCAATTAGCGGAGCGTTTTTGTAACTAGCGCAGCCACCACTTAATCTTTATTCATGACGCACGACTGGGTCGCACGAACTTGCGATTCTTTGCTGAGTACAATGTCAAAGTATTGAGACTGAGTACAAGGTTTCGCGCTCTTCATAATATATTTGGTTGAACAGAGTTGCCAACTACACATCAATTATGAAAATCAATGAAATCGCAAAAGATATTGAAAAAAATTTCATTAAATATTCCAAAGGTTCTTAGCAAAAATCTAAAACGCTACTTCTTAGCAGTTTTTAAAACATATAAATAACGAAAATTTAATGAAACTCGTTAGAACAGTTTTTTAAGAGCCGATTTGTCGTTCTCGTTCTTAACATTTTAAAAAATAAGTTTTTTAAAAATTTAGTATGCAAGTTTTAAACCTTGAGAGATGATATCCATTGAAAAACAATCGGATGTTTCAGGGACTCGAACCTCGAACTCCAATGTAGCAGGATGATATGCTTACATTACGCCATGGACTCCTCAGCAAAACTAACATAATCTGTTGAAGTGAAAAAATTGTACAAGCTTTAGTTCCTTTCGTCCTGTAGTTTGGCCTTTGTAGTTAGTGTTTTTTTTAAGATTTGGTTTTTTAATTTGCGGCACTGTTTCTTGTGATGGTCATTTTGACGATTGGCGATATATTTGTGATCAGTGGGTTTTTCCATTTCAAAATGAATAGACTTATTTCAGAACAAAATCTGCAAATTGTTATTGACGCTAAACTGCCCCAGTTGCTCGTAAAAATGGTCGAAAATTGGACTTTCTCATTACGCGTCATTCATCTAAGCCGTGAAGTGCATATGCCCGAATCCGATTTTAAGAATTTATTAAGGGCACAAAAACATCTTTTATGTAAAACCTACATCATGATGATGAAACTTATTTTGCGTGATTTTTTTCATTTTGAATATGTCTACCTCTAAAAAAAACACACCCATTACTTGCAGTTTATGTTGATGTTAAGGAAATTCTACGGGAGTAAGTTAAATTAAAAATAAATAAATAGCGAGGTGCAACAGAGCGAGAAGCCCCTGGGCCTAGCGCAATTATCACAACCATGCCTTGTAAGGAAAGGACCTACAATTTCCGCAGGTTTCGAAAGGCTAATCGAGAAAATGCTTTTCATGACAATGAATTTACTAACGGAGGACTTGACAATTTCTCGCGAATGGCGATATACGTGGAAAACCATTTTTGCCTCTGTTGGGATTCGAACCACGAACCTACAGACAAGCTAACACCATCACGCCACGGCTACGACATGAGTAAGTTGTTCGGTCCTAAAACCTACAGTCTTTGCTAAAAGTAGTAGGAGATCGAATTTGGTTCTCCGGACTAAAATTCAGCAGCTTTCGGGATCTTTAAATATGAGGTGCCAAAAGCACTCGTCAAAAAATGATCAAAAATGTTTTTAAACGAGAATGGAACAAAGTTTATTTAAACTGAAAGTTGCAGCTGATTAGACGAATATTCTTCTTCTTAACTTTTCGGCGTTATGATCATCTAGATCTCATGATCACAGCTCTCCCACTTCTCTGCTTTACACTAGTGATCACCCTGTGGGGTATGCCGGAGCTTGTGAGACCAGTGCCTGCCTAAAAGGACAACAACAGCAATTGAAATCAAGTGTGGCAACATTGAAAAGCAGTTTTCTGTTATAACAAAAAAAATTTTTTTTGAATTATCCTATAACTAATCCCGAATGTTTTCTAAAACCCCGTCTTGAGATACTAAGATGTTGACTGACAAACTGCAACATTTTTTTATTTTCTGTTTTGTAAAAAACAGCCGAAAAGGAAGAAATTTTTGACATGAGCAAACGTGACGCAAAGTTACTTATGGACTCCTTCACTGGACACTTCTCTCTCATATATCATCTTAAAAACATGGGCATCAGCCAGGATGACACCTGCCGTCTTTGTCTCAAGCTGAACACATTTTCGTGAATGCCCTGCCATAGCCAGATTTCGGCTAAAAATATTCAGTAAAGTATTCACTAGTTCCCTTGATATTAGAAACACCCCTTCTTCGAAATTCTTAGGTTCTTACATGACCTTAACTTCGAATGAGCAACTTTACACCTTATGTGTTTAAACAGTACATCTCTCAGGTCGACGTGCTAGTAAAGGTGTTTTACCTTCGCCCTATCCAATTAAAAAAAAGTCAATTACACTAAATTCGGTTCGCAGAAAATTGAATCCCCAGTTCATCCATCAAACTGTCATGCCCAACAAAAATTCCTTTTGGAAGAGTCCAACAAATGAAAAATTAAGCATTTAAAAAGGAAAAGAAATATACAAAAGTGATTCAAGACCAATTACAGAAGACACACAACATCCTTGCAGCAATAAATACACATAACTGGATAATAACCTGAACCGGTGCAATGTTGTTTTCAATGAAATTATGTTCATTAAAAATAATAAAAATATTGCAGCACTTTTGTGTGCCAAAATCTGCCATGGACGAAGTGACCTTTTTTTACACTACCGCCACATAACATGCGGAGTATCTCCGTTTACTGATTTATACTAAACCAACTAACTATAGCAGCACAGCAATGTGTGATTGCGGGCAATAAAAACTATCAATTTCGAATGGACAGGGTAAAGCTTTATGTGTTTATTATTACTTTTGGGGTGATAGTAATTGTTCATCTTGTCCTTTATTTGGTTACTCTATGGCTTTAATTAATTACCACTTCTTGTTTCTGTCTTTTAGTTTTTCAATGTTAATTGCTGTTTGTTGTGTGAACAGCATACAGCACACATTTTAAGTTTATTACACCAAGTGTCCGAAAAAAGATTCAGCGAGTCTTTGTTTGTCTAATTGTAACTAATAGCCATTTGTTTTCACCTTAACCTTCGCACTTTTTGGTAGGTAAAAAGGTTCTAAGTGGGTTAGACGTAAGTAAAATTACAATGAAAATTATTCACCTGAAGTTGCCGTGCAATTGCCGCATAATACCTTTGCATACATAGGGTGGCGGAAGCCTAAAGCATTTCTCACAACTATGTCTTGTGAAGAAATGAGTCCCCTTCAGTTTTTGGCCGATTCCGAAAGGCTAATCGAAAAAGCATTTTTGATGGCAATAAATTTACTATCGGAGGAAATGCCAATTCTTCGCGTAAAGCAATTCAAGTGGAAGTCTTTTCTGTTGGGACTCGAACAAAGAACCTCCCGCGAAACAGATAAAAATTCTAACAGATTAAAATTCTAACAAATTTTCAATAGATCATTTCTACAAAAGATCACAAAATAAACCTGCTGGAAGACTTAATTTGAAATCATTACGTTTTCATACTCAGTACCTCGAGTGAAAAATTTTGTGATGGAGGCCATCAACTCGGATTAACCCTTAGAAAATTGAACTCATACAAAATTCTTTAACTAATAACCCATACCCCATCACTTAAACTTTCAAACGAAGCTAAATATCTGTGTATCGTCCTGGACAAAAAGCTAAACAGGAAATTCAATGTACAGGAAAGAATCAGAAAATGCGCCGTAGCCCTCTTTTCCCCAAATCACCCACTGGCTTTACACCGCGGTCATCAGACCAATACTCATATACGTTGTGGTGGTATGGTGAACCGCTCTTGAAAAAAGAACCTACTGCGATAGTCTAAGCAAGGTCCAACGAACAGGTATATAAGCGAAGCACTGAGATCAACACCCTCAGCTGCCCTAAACATACTCCTTAATCTCACACCATTAGGTATCGTCAGCAAACAAATGGCCGCCAGTCTCTGCTTCGTTGGATTAAAAACTTCCTTTCCGACCGTTCAATACAAGTTGTATTGGATGGCTTCAAGTCTGATACCCACTTCATAAACGCTGGTGTGCCCCAGGGCTCCGTTTTGTCTCCGACTCTCTTCCTTATTTTCGTAAATGATCTCTTGTCTGATACTTCCAATCCTTTCAACTGTTTTGCTGACGACTCGACCCTCAGCTTTTCATGTTCGTTCCCAAATTCACGTCCCTGCTCTTCGGATGTGGAACTTGAACGGTTGCGTAAGATAGGCTCATTGAATTCTGACCTTGACAGCATTGTTACATAGGGTCATAAGAACGGAGTAGAATTCAATGCTTCGAAAACTCAAACGACTCTCTTGTCGTTGAAGCTTAACATTCCCCCATTACCGTTATCCATGAATGGTACCTGCATCCAAGAAACCGAAAAGCTGTCAGTACTTGGTATGTTTGTAAACGATGATCTTCGTTGGAATGACCACATATTTGAAGTCGCCAAAAATGCTGCTAAATGCTTAGGCTTCTTGAGACGATGCAGGAAGGTCTTCGCCCCTTCTGATCTGGCTACAATTTATAAGGCCTTCATCCGCCCAAAACTGGAGTACAACTCCCATAGCAACTTCTCAAACATCTTTGCGCCTACTTGATAGGGTACAAAATAGAGCGTTGAAATTGATAGGTGATAGTTCAATCGTAGAATCAATTGATTCTCTTGAACATCGTCGAAACGTTGCTTGCCTCACTCTCTTTTATCGTGCTTTAGTGAAGTAGCCAGTTGCATTCCTCCCCTGAAAAAATTTAGCTGCAACACCCGCCTCGTTAGGAATGCTCATCAGTTTTACCTTGAGCCCAACTTCGGACGTACAGTCAAGTATAGAGATTTGTATTTCAGTCGCACCACCCGAATGTGGAATGCTTTACCTGACTCTGTATTTCCCCTGCATTACGATTCATAAAAGTTCAAAAGCAATGTGCATCGATGTCTCCTTTCAAATCCTCTCCTATTTTCCTAAATGCTCGCACTGTGTTTTTATAACATTATAAGGGTAGTCATCACCCCTTGACGTGCGCGTTAATTATAAAAAAAAAAAAAATCCTCAGTGAATATCCGGATCTTCTAAGACATTCAAGCAGCCCTAAAACCATTCGGCGCTGTTTCTACAAACTGTGGTTACTGAGTTTATTGTGGCCTATCTCTCAAGGAATTAGCCGAACAGTTCAATATTCACCTTATTTAGTTGCCGGGGTACAGAAATATCCTAGGTAACTGCAAAGCCGATGAACTCTCCAGAAAAGGAACCGTTTTACCGATCTCAACCAGTAGGTTGAACATTGGTATACCAATCGCTACATGCAAGCTCATGCCAAGGCGGAAGGCAGTGGATAGAACTAATAACAGATGGAGCAATACCATTACGTGTGTGGCAACAAAAAGGATATGGTCAGAGTTAGATCTAAATCCATATCCATAACCAGATTGCACATTAGTTCCGTAATCAATGTCATTACCGGACATTGTCTGATAGGAAGACACGCCATAAGAATCGGTGTTCCCTCTAACGACTTCTGCAGAAGCTGCTTAGGTGATGAGGTCGAGGAAGAGACCTCTCATTTTTGCTTCCAGTAGACTGATAGTAATTTTACTTAAACTTCAATAGTGGGTCTTTCATTTTAATGGTTAAAGACAAGCCTATTGTAATGAGAGGTTTACTTTACTCTTATAATCTTTTGCATATTCTGGTAAGATGGCCATAAGACTTATTGCAAACACAATCTGAAAAAAATCCCCTTTACAAAGCGAACCGGACACATTCAAGTGCCAAGTCATCGCTTAAAATTTCAGAATTTCCAAACAGAAGTTTCGCATGAAAATTATCATGTTTGGTATTTGTTTTGTTAGCTAAATACAATCAATATATTACAGTTGCGAAAAGAACCTTTGACTATTTTCATACCCCGCACACTTACATGCTAATTGAAAAGTTGGTTGGGTTTCTTGAGGGTTCAACTAACTCCATTAGATTAGTTTGTTTTGTGAGAATGAAATTTATTTCATTGTAATTTGCTCACCAAAGTGCAAGTTTTTACACAAACAACGAAAATTATATGTTTTGATATTTTTTCTATCAATTCTCCAACATTTAGTTCAAAACAACTTTTGAATTCAATTTGGCGCTCTATATGCATTCAAATACCAGCACATGTTGTGTAGTTGCAACATGTTGCAACACTTCACTCAATTTTGCACTGTTTCAATTTTTGTTACAATCAAGTTTCTCCTGTTATTTGGTGACTGCAACAACTCACTAAACGAGCTAACTAACCATGAAGGCTTCCTCAAGCGCTTTAACTTGAATTTAGAAACAGAGAAGAAAAAAAAATTATTAGTTGGACAATTAATTTAAAAGCGCGCGCCTATAATAAATTGAGGTAGGTAATTGGAGTTAAGACAAGATTTATGACCTTGCAACTCATTAAAGAGGCAGGCCAATTGCTATTTTTTTCGGAAACGAAAAGAACGACGGTTAATTGCTGGTTACACTTTAATGTGTGCGAAGGAATTTAGACGCTCACTTTTTGGAGACATAATTTTCCTAATCGAGCATTTTTTCACCGCATTCTTTCTATCTGGAGGAAAAAGAAACTAATGGCTAGGAAGTGTTGTAATAGAATATTTTCCAGCCAAAACAATTGAAATAGTTTGAATGTTGGTATGTTTTGAACTCTAACAACCATCAAGGGTCTTCGGCCAGCATAAACGGTTCTTTTTACTATGATCCAAGGGTTGATTGGCCTATTCAAATTTTTATTGTCATTTTTTTCACAAGAAAAAAGGCTTTGTGACAAACTTAAAATTTTTGCTGAATTTTGTTTTTGTTTTTGCTTTCATTTCCGCCATACAAGTGCTGCATATGCAATTTGATGTAGGTTCTAAAAGTATACTTTGAGTTGTGAGTTTTCAACTTTTGACAAATATAGAACTTGCAAGTGCATTATGAACCCTTCTTAGCAATTTTATTTTCATGCCAGTGCTACCTATTCAAAGAAGAAATTAGCCTAGCGTAGCGAACTTTCGCATTTCTATGTTCTCAGTTTTTGCAAGGTAGAACTTTACTGGTTTACATAGAAACCGTGTTTGACCCGAGCATAAAATAAAATAAATAAATAGAGTGGTGCAACAGAGCGAGGAACCCTGTGCCTAGCACATTTCTCAGAACCATGCCTTGTAAGGGAATGGAAGGGACCTACAATTTTCTGCCGGTTCCGAACGGCTAATCGAGAAAGCGCTTTTCATGGCAATGAATACTAACGGAGTACTTGCCAATTCCTCGCGAAAGGCGATACCCGTGGAAAAAACATTTTTGCCTCTGTTGGGATTCAAACTCGAGCCTCTGGATTGACAGGCGGACATGCTATCCATCACACTACGGGTACCACCGTGACCCGAGCATAACTGCAGATATATTTTAACAGTCAACACATACAGCTTAATTTTTATTTGGTAAAGTTTTGGTTGGTTCATATTAAAACATTTTTTTTGGTCTCTCACTAAATTTATTCCGGTTTGTATTTCCATATGGATGTGGTTGATCCATATGCGATGCGTTTTACTATAGGAGGGTACGTGCATGATTTCGTTTCTAGGTTCGTTTTATTATAGCAGAGTACCTGCTTGATTCTCAGTTTCTGCATAGAGATTTGACTGATTAACTTTTTTTCTCGTCTATCTACAGTCTGCGTCCTGTAAGTGCCTCCATACATGTGCTGCATATGTAATAATGTTCCATATAAGTATGGTGTAGTCTAACTCTAAAAGTTTTAATGTTTTGACAAGTAATTTATGCTAGTGCAATAGAGAAGATTGTTTTTAATCTGAGCTTATACAGTTCGCAAGTTGGACTTAAACTTTAATAAGTTAATGGTGAAGCCTTTTTTGCTAAGGTAGACTTTTTCTTGTATTACCCGTGTCATAATGGTTAACATGTCTGCCTATTTCGTGGGAGTTCGAGGTGTGAATCCCAGACACATAAAATTGTTTTTCTATGGGTCTTTCGAAAGTAAGAACACTGCCAAGCTCTTTCCTACTTTGGTCCTAGGCCCCAAGCTTCTCTCAGCTTTGTTACGTCACTGTATTTATTTATAAAACTTTTTCGTGTTATCACTTCCATGCTCCATATGTATAATGTTATGTTAGTTTCACCACATCGGATTTGTATATCGAGCAATTGGTCAAAACATAGAACTCAATTTTTTGTTGCTCTAAGGCAGAAACTGGCTTAGAGTGAATATTTTTTCTATCCGATACTTTTGTCTACATAACTCACTTTTTTATAGCTTAAAGGCAGAAAATGGCTTACGACACGGTAACGTACTTACCGCTATACGGCTCAGTTAATTGCAGAGCTCTTAAAGTGAATTTTTTTTCCTGGTAGACTTTAGCCTTGCTTGTCCAAAGTGAAGATACTTTTTCAGCATATGAATGGTGCATATGATATGATGCGATTTAGTAAAGCTCAAGACCCTCACAGTCTCAGTTCATATTAATGCTTGCAGACGTGTCTTGCGTATGTTAGGATAGGACTTTTCCTTGTATTACTTTTTGACTAGTAGTCCTTACTGGTTCATAGTGACTTTTTTTTCTTCTATAATAAATGTTCCACTGTAAACATCACCATGTGTTTGCTGCATATAAAGTGATGGGATTCACAATTGCACTTTCTCGGTTTAAATTTGTCGTTTTCAGTTTGAATAAGGAGAGATACTTTTTCTAATTTACAGTCAATTTTTTTTCCTTTCTTCTATGATGAAATTTTCTACGGTAAATGTTACCATGTGTGTGTTGCATATGAATTGAAGGAAGTCACAATTGCAATTCGTGGTAATAAGTTTTTATAAGGAGATTCTATAACTAATTCAAAATAAAATAATTTTTGCTTTGGGTAGTTTCTTGTTTCTTCTCACATGTGTTGCATATGCAACAGTTGGTCGCCATGTAGAACATCCATTTTTGGCGATCCCTTCTCAGCATACCTGACATTGAGGTCTGTTCAGCATTAAGGTTTTTTACTTGGTCATAATGTAAAAAGCTTAGTCAGAATTACACTCACATAAACGAACACGAGGATTGCAAACTTTGCAAAATTCGATCATATTCTGTTTTTTTTTTGTGAATAGATTGTGTTGATTTATGACTGAAGAAAAACTTTTGTGCAAGGAGCAAGTATTTTTGTCCACAGATAAGCGATATATGTATAAGATGACTTTATAAAGGACTAGGAATGATTTGGTCTGATGAAATGAGCCATTCGTTAGCTGCGATAAACTTAAAAAAACCACGAAAGTATTTCTCTCTGCAGGGAACCATTTTGAAAGGAAAGTTCACACAAAACAATTTTCGTAGCCATCGATTTAAAAAAATTCGTTTGACCATAAAAAACTAATACCAATAAACGACTGTCAGATCATTTTGATTGCATGAAAAATGTCCTTATCACTTTTACAAACCTCTCTGTGTATCAGTTTCTAAAGCAAACTTTTGATATAGATACTCGCAGCAGACCAGGAACAGTACTTTAACGGGAAAGTGAGCCTTATAATTTTTTATATTTCTCAAATATTTGCCTCCCACCCATTGTATACATACTTTTCAACCTTTCTAACGCCACAAATACACACGTAGAAGAGGTACTCTTACTTTACCTTACAAAGCGTCTCTTTTGATGTTTTTTTTACTTCACAATGAAAATTGGGAAGAACTTTCCTCTGTAAATTATTAATAAACGGATTAATGGGATGTGTAAAAAGCAGTTAATCAAGATTTGCTTTACTAACGATTTTGTAAAGATAAAGATATGCTGACAGGTGACAGCTTTTGTAATACAATAGCCGAGGGCGTTGACTTTGTATTCAAATCAACTGCGATTATTATCTAATCCATTAATGTTCAGTCCAGAGACAGTGCCCCTCAGGCGGATTATTTTGCAAATTTATAAATAAGAAATTTCCCAGAATTATTCGCTAGATATGTTGATTTGTGAATTAAATTTGCCAAGTTTACCTAGTTCCCAGTTTGTTTACGTTTTGTTTTTTATCAAAAGAAACAAATTTACATTTTTAAATGATTCGTAGACTGACAACGGAAATGGTTTTTGTCTGTTATGTTTCTTTAGGCTAATCCATGTTAGACACTTTCGATTTTCGATAGAAATAATCGGTGACTTTAGTTAACAGACTTACTAACGGGTGTCAACGTAATAGAATTGGTGTTTTAGTTTTGAAATTGGTGAAACTGGTTGATTGAATATGAATGAATGGGTTTGAAAAAAAAAACCCAAGTGAGATCGATCGTAGTGAAAATTAGCATTTTTTTGTGAGCATAGGAAGTTAGAACTACCAAAATGGTTTTGTGGTTTTTATGGGCTTTGGATGCAGTTGAAGCAAAATACTTGTTTTCGTCATAAACAGGATCGATAAGGAAGAAATTATAGAATTGTATTCTTTGTTAAATAACTTCCTCAAATTTTTATAAAAAAAATTAATAAGAGTTACCTTGGTAGTCCCAAAGTTTTCCACACCTTTTCATAAAAGTTAATTAAGGCAGAAATTGTGCAACATAATCTTCGAAATAGCAGTCGCAAGCTTTGGACTTTATCAAACTTAAATTATAGCGAGCGTTATGAAAGTAATTGTTTTGGCAAATTTGCTGACAATAAATACAACGTCATCAACGACAGCGACAGCGAAAACGACAACGACAACGAAAACGACAACGACAACGAAAACGACGGCAACTTTGCACGAAAGTCCAAAAATATATTCTAATTTTCCTCATGCTTTCCTTATCCTTCCTTACGAAGTATAAAACAAAGCAGGTTTCGCTGTCTGCATGTGTAGATCTTAAAAACTACACAACGGATTTTGATGTATTTTGTTCAAATAGATAGAGTGATCTAATAGAAAGATTTATATGTATATTTCATCCTCATATTACCATGGGACCGTAGACGAGAACTTAGTTTTTTTTCAAAACTAATTCAGAAAACCACTTGACCGAGAAGGGAATAGAATAAATAAAAAGATTAATATAATTTTCAACAGTTAAAAACACTTATTTTATTTCCTCAAACGCACATTTCATTATAAATTTATAAATCTCACTGACGATGGAAGCATTGCTTCTGAAATGTGCATTTGAGGAAATAAAATAAGTGTTTTTAACTGTTGAAAATTATATTAATCTTTTTATTTATTAGATTAAAAAACACGTGGAATATCTCTACTACAAAACTCATCAAGGGAAAATAGCCGGGAACTTAAAAAATACTGGATCGATTCCACCATTAGATGGCTTCATTTCCCCTGAGTAGCATAGACTATAGCTTATCCTCATTTTCCCACTGGAATGGAAACTTTGAGACTACTTTGCTTAATTTACCAAACCATACCGGGTGGATCAGCAAACTTCATAATAAAATAGCCTTTTTCTTTTCATTTTCCAAATAATCAAGTCTCAATTCTATCCCTGTGACTATGGCTTTTTTAAAAGAATCAGTTTTAGGTTTCGGTCGTGTTCCTTAAGAATTTTTGAAAAATCTTTAGAAAAATATTTATATATCCCTCAAGGCTATTAGGCAAGTCAGCTTTTCTTCCTAAAAAGATTAAAATCTCCTTATGGCCTTGTGTTAAGAGCATTAAAAGAAAAACTTATTAATGCAGTTCAGCTCTTGTGAGCCTTTAATTTTGATAAAAAAACCTATTACTCGTTCTTTGCATATTTTGTTATTTATTTTTGAAAAAAAATCTTTCTAAATAAAACCTTTTTCGATTATTTTCAGACAAAAATCAACAGAACGAACTCACCACATTCTTCAGTAAATATAAGCAAGTGCCACAGATTATACAGCTCAGTTCACACACAACAGCCCGCCGGATCAGTTCCTGAAGTACAAGTCGATCCTTATGCTCTACTAGATGACGAACTTAAATATTTCTACGACGACGTGAGACAGGTAATTATTACATAAATTTAAGACTTTCTTAGAAATTCTGAATAATTTTTTTTTTTGATAATAATTTATTAATTGTGGTACCCGTGGCGTGATGGTTAGCATGTCCACCTGCTAACCCAGAGGTTCGAGTTTCGAATCCCAGCAGAGGCAAAAATGTTTTTTCACGGGTATCGCCTTTCGCGAGGAATTGCTAAGTCCTCTGTTAGTAAATTCATTGCCATGAAAAGCGCTTTCTCAATTAGCCGTTCGGAACCGGCAGAAAATTGTAGGTCCCCTCCATTCCCTCACAAGGCATGGTGGTGAGAAATGCGCTAGGCCCAGGGGCTCCTCGCTCTGTTGCGCCACCCTATTTATCTTTATTTTTTAATATATTAATTATCGAGACGCACCTATGATCATGTCGTTTTAACGTTCGTTCCTAGGCAAATTCGGTCGCTTACTCACTGAATTTTCCTACATTGTTTTTTTCTTTAACTTTAAGTATTAAGAGATCTTCCTTTATTCATTTAGAGTTTCTTTATTGAAAAAGAGATTTTCAACCTCAATGCAATGCTAATGCTTTCGAAAACTGCCCTTTGCTTTCGAGTCGATTGTGTAACACCCGAGGAAATATTTTTTCTCTTTTGACACCTCTGTCCCGGAGGGTCAATATATATATATATATATATATTCCTAAAAAAAATTGTATAGGACAGAAGTCTACATCATTATTCCCCAGTTACAAAAGTTCAGATTCTGTTGCTTGTGACTTGTTGCTTTTTAAGCGCGACTGGAAGCAGTATTACAAGATTTACCGCGAGAATGTACCGCGCCGTTTCTTTTCAATAACTCGATTGAGCTGTTAATAAAAATGCTTATAAACTTAGGGAGCGTAAAAAAATCATTTACTACCATACCGCAGTATCCTTGTGATCTCTGTCAACTGGTTTTAGAGTCTTATTTTGATACATATTTAATCGATAAGACGACGGCTTAAGACCTCATTCTCCACCATGCTGTCCACTTTTCTTAAACCAGGACTAATTCAAACAAGAATTTGAATCAGGGAAAGGGTGAAGATTATGTAGCTTGTAGACGATTATAGTCCAACCGTCTATCTTTGATTGTGTCGCCAAAAGATTGTTTCATATAATTTCGGTTTCAGCGAATAAAGGATAGCTTACTATCGTTGGGACTGGAATCCATGTCCTACTGCTGAATTTTTACAGATGATTCCAGGATCGATTATGAAACTGGCATTTGTGCTTTAGGGACGGGAAATAACATAAGACTTAGGCATAAGTTTTTCTATTTAATATTAAATACATAGGTTTGTTCTGAAGAATACCTAAACGGAAAGAAGTATCTGTGTATTGACCGACAATCAATCGAAGGTAGAGCACCTTTACTAGCACGTCGACCTGAAAAATTTTCTTTTTTGTTGTTCCCTTAGGTTTGAACACGTTAAGTGTAAAGTTGTTGATTCGAAGTTGAGGTCATGTAAGAACCTAAGAATATTAAGAAGACCTCTTCTGATGTCAAGGTACTAGTAAATCCTTTTTGGAAAAGTTTTAGCTTGGATTTGTTTAATGCAGGGCATTCACATCAAATATCTTCAACTATTTCTATGTCTTCGAGGCAGAGACGGTGTCATCTTGGCTGATGCCCATGTTTTTAAGGTGTCTGGTAAGAGCTCTGCTTTAACAAAACAAACCCAGAAATGCAAAACTTATCTTGGATTCTAGGCCATCATGGCATCACAAGTAGGGTTGCAAACGATACATCGATGTTTTCAAAAAATCGATGTTTTGGTCATAGACATCGATGTTGACATCGATGTTTTGAAAAACGATACATCGCCGATACATCGAAGGCAAAACTGAAAACATCGGCAAAAACATCGGCATCGCACATTCATTTCCTTGAACATTCCCTACACGTGTAAAGTGTAATTCTTAAACAAAAACGTTTTTTTATCACTGAATTGCAACAACAATCTACCTACAAACAAAAACTAACATAATCAAGAGCCTGTACCTAAATGTTTTGTTAGTTAGTAGATATGAAAATTAATTCTAAGAAAAGGGCAACCCGTTCAGTGAAAAATATTTTTGTAAGAATCGGCCCAAGGATTTATTCACACAGACATAAGACGTAACTGGGGACAATTGTTGTTTAATTATTAAATGAGTGCACTATTCCTTTTCAACTGTCGGCAGAAATAGAGAACTGCAAAGTACTTCATTCATGTTTCGTTTGAGTTGCGACTTGCGAGTTGTCAAAGTTACGTTAGACTTCTCATGATTCTGAGGAGTGACAGCCGCTTCTCGATTTGAAGTGAGAATCGACTCAAGAAGCACCAACTCAAATGTCAAAACGAAAATTTTCTTCAAGGAATATTTTTTAAGAGCCATAGGTGTTTTACTCACACAAAGGAAATTACGTTAAACTGAATAGACATCATTTTGGGTGTTCCATTGGTTCTTAAAATGAGTGGTTCCCCGAGTGAAACCAATGGAAAGCGACATAAGTATATTCAAAGAAGATCATATGAAATCTGTTTTTAAAAAGCATGCAAAAATTGTAATGCTTTATCTTCCCATCGTTGCCACGTCTGTCTCAAGCGAGAGTTTGCTCTCGGGAGTTGGGGCAAGAATTACTCAGGACAGAAATAGACTTCTGGGGACAAGACTATCAGAGCTTCTTTTGATTCGATCTCAAAATTCTTGGATTTGATCAAATAATTTGAATATTTGTAATATTAATTACGTTTAAATAAATGTTTTGTATCGCAATTTGCAAATGAATCCTGTTGATTTGAATTTGGAACTGGTAAGACCGGTAAATTTACATATTTAGCTACAGTGCACGTAAATAAAGCCAATTTATTTCATTATTGACAAGATAATTAAAAAATTAGCAAAACATCGGAAAAACATCGATGTATCGTTGTTGACATCGATGTTTTTTTGACATCGATGTTAGTCGGAGACCATCGATGCTTTCCAACATCGATGTTTTTTACAACGATGTTGCAACCCTAATCACAAGAAATGAGATGGGTGATAAATTTCAAGGATCAGTGCCTGTTTTATCCCGCTCCTCAGTGTAAGCTTTTATTAACGAAATGAGTGTTCAGAGCTTGATCGCATATTTCTACGTCAAGTTTTAAAAAGATTAAAAAAGAAAGGCTTGTTGAAATTGCCACGGGACATTTCATTATTGCCAAGCATTGGAACGTCATAGGTTTAAGCAACAAAATGATGACACTGCTGAGCATTTTCTCTGCAAGTGTCCTGAATTTCCTCGTATCAGATTAGACACTCGGCACAGACATGATGAAAAAAGGTAATCCTGGTTTCGAGTCGTACCTTTACTTAATGAAAATATGAAAATTTATAGCAAACAAAAAATCCAACCTAGTTCTAAAATGGACTGGTCTGTAGACTTCTTCTTTTTTCTTTTCCGGCGGCGGCACTAGGATCTGCGTAATCTCGAAGTGATCACTGCTCTTTTATTTTATTTTGCTTCACACTAGTGATCCGCCTTTGAGGTATGCCTTTTTTCAAACACATTTTTACTTTTTTGACAACTGCATGCTTAATTTTTCGAGCTTAATCTTCTTTTTTTTACACCGAACCGACGATTTCCATTCGTGTAAGACCTGGGACCTGCTGCGTGCACATTTGTGCAAAAGTTCTTAAATGTTACGGGTGCTGCCAGACTCACTCCTTTATTCGCCTTTTTTGACCTTCGATGAGGGACTGCGGTCAACAACAGCTCTATGTGAAATGCAAAGTTTGTCCTCAAATGAGCTTTGAAAATCTGACCTTTTAATAGCGCGTCTGTTCTCCTGTTTATTACCTTCACAGCCGCAGTAGTGTCAATGTGACCCTAAACTTGTGTTGGGCAGAGTAGCCACACTTGAACATGTCGCACGTCATACGGATTTGCTACTACTTACCCTTAATAACTCGAAATATCAATAATTTGAAGGACTTCATTTGTTTCAGCTACTAGCAAATGACGTCTAACCACTTTAAACGTATTGATGGTCAAATCATAAACGCATTTTTCATAATTTAATTGTTATACATTAAAAACGACAACGCTGGTTTTATTTTTTCTTTACATGTTGCATGACCCAGGTTTTTGATATGTCACCCATATATTCGTATGATTTTTTGGAAGCCATAACGTATGTAGCTAATGTGACAATGATTGAAGCTGATCGCCAATATACTCGTCTACTAAACATATTCAAACAATCCATCTTACGCTTGGCATTGACAAAAACAAATCAATTTCATTTAACTAGAAAGCTGTGCACACTGTACATGCACACTTCACGTCCACATGGATCAAGTGTAACAGGTTGTCTGCAATTTGACTGTGGATGCGATGTAAGATATTGCTCTTTGGTCCGTTAAAAGTTAATGGCAACTGCATGCAAAATTGTTTTTCTTGATCCGTGATGTTGGCCATAGTCTTTAGCTTTTGGCCTCTGAACGCGCAAGGTCCAAGGCGTAAGATGCGTGTTTCGAATAGATTGGAGTGAATTGGCATGATGATCATTCAGGTTGCTGTTTGTCGGGTTTTTTCGTCAAGTCTCAGGTACCTTGTAACATCAATCATTTGACTTGTTTCTCTCGTGGAGTTGATTGCACTGTAATTGACAAATAAACGAATCATTTTAACAGTATATCAGCCTCTGAAGTGCGAACCACTTAAAACTAGATCCCTCCTTTTTGACGTTTAACCGAAACTCTTTAAGACTGCTACGTATGGTAATAATTTTATCGATTTTAATTACACTCCTTACGTCGTTTCAGATATTGCGGCAGAGTACGAGTCAAATTGAATTGGAAACAATTGCAACATATTATTTTGATGGACAAGGCAAAGCACTACGGCCAATGGTATCATTGCTGATGGCTAAAGCCATAAACTACCATTTAAACAAAGAATCAAGGTAAGATTTGTATTACATGAAATATTTGACATTAATTATGACTTAAAAACAAAAGGCCTGTTTGCGCACACTCACTTGTTGGTGGTGAGGTGAATGGATTGGCGATTTTATCGTAAAAATTAAGAGCTTGAAAGTGTTCTGTAATTAAATGCTGCAGTGCACTCAACGGACCATGTATTTATACAAAAGGGTTTCGAAACTCATATTCAACACATTCTAAAAGTTTGCCACCTGCATGCATATTGTGTGAATGCAGTGCTCTTTTATAGTGTGCCAATTGAAAGTGTCAATAGAAACTTATGAGGGCAGCACGTCAAAGCATTGGATATTAATTATCTTGTGAAACACAAGTTCAGATTTGTGTAACAGTCTTTCAAAGAAAAATTTCATAAGAATTTCTATGGTCGAATTTCGATAGACAAGTGGCCTTCCAAAAATATGTGTTCGTTTCAGTTCAGAGTTCTTTTGTGACTGATAAGGAATTTGACTTGTTTCATATTAGGTATAAAATAAAACATTAACTTGCTGTAATGCCTTTGAACCTGAGCCTCGACCAATATCTTTTGCCAACAATTTCGATTTCGGACGAGCTCTCTCCAGTTTTGCACTCGTAAGTTGATTGAGGACCTTATTTTCATTTGCTGTTTTGAAATATTTTGAATTAAAAATCGAGGTCATGTAGCTTTAGTTTGTTTTCCGAGCTCAAGCTTCAATTTGCTTCCAGTGCATCAATTAAGTTGCTATAGACATGACCCTTAACAAATCCCCACAAAAATAGTCTATATACGTTAAATCGCCTGATCTAGGCGGCCATTGACCGACGTAAAACGTGAAATAAACTGTGCCTTAACAAAGCCCCACAAAAATAGTCTAGATGCTTTAAATCGCATTATCTAGGCGGCCAACTGACCGGTCCCAAACGTTAAGTAAACTTTTTTACCGAGCTTGCCTCTCAATTGGTACATTGCTAGTCGTGCTCCGTGACATGTGGCACCGTCTTGTTGAAACAACATGTCATGCAAATTAAGCTCTCCCATTTTGCGCAAAAAAAGAGTAACAGAGCCGAATTGCAACGAACGGCGGCGGCGGCGCCGAATCGATAATTCACGGTCATGACTACCACCTGGTTGATACAGCTATACTATGTTTTCTTCAGTTTGCAGTCTACAAAAGGATGTTGGTGGTTTTATACTCAACATGCAAAATTTAGTCAAAACAGTTCGAATAGCCGCCTAAGTAGGTCGATAAAACTGACCATCTTAGAAGCGCACTACTACCTTTCTTAATAGAGCACGCATTTGGATATTAAAGTATAATAGTTTGAAAGCGTTACTCGTTTGAAAGACGATTCACGGTTAAATAATAGACCAAACTGACAGTGACACCAAACACGAAACCTGAGTGAGCTGTCAAAACTGTGTGGTTGTGTTCCCAAAAAGAAAATAGAGGCTTCCATTGCATTTATATATACAAGCGCCATACAATGCAAGGAATGCATAATTTGCTGTAGTTAATAGTTCACTTTTTAGGTTAGGTTAGGTTAACGTTCACTTTTTGGTCTGTCAAGGTCAATATCAACCTGCTGTTTTGCGAGTATTATCAACTGCTTCTTAAGTTGCTGATTGGCAATATATTAGTTTAATCTCAACAACAGTTGCATATAGAAAGAACTTTAGAACGTACAACACTCTGAACACTTTTAAAAAAAGAAATCTTGAAATTTGCATTTAATTAAAAAAAAGCAAGTATACGCCAGGGTAGCCCCTACATTCGTATTGTGAAAGAACTTTGACTTTGTATGAAAACTGGAGCCAAATGCAATAAAATTCCAAGAAATCTCAACCCCAAAATGCTTTTCCACCAAAACTTTTCAAAAAAGCAGCATTCGCGTTCTGTGAATTTCTAGAGGAATTTGTTTAGTTTCAAGGGAATGGTAAAAAATGCCGGTGGTCAGCTCGATAAAACATTTTAAAAAAAAACATAGTAAAAATTGCGAGAAAATAAAGAATAAACCAAATTGCAATGAACAAAGACTGCCTACTAAGTGCTGTTCTGTCGTAAGGTGCAATGTTGCATGTTGACTGATTCTTTTTTAACGTATTCAAAAGATCAACAGTTGTGTTTCCTATTTCAAATGTGTCTTACATTAGACATCTACAGTATACTGCAAATCGTATTTAAAAACACTTTCATCGCTGTGCTGCCCGTAAGAGTTTGTGGTTCGAACCTCAGAAAAATAAAACTGTTTCTACGGGTATATCCTTTTGCAGGGAATTGGCAAGCCTTCCAAAAGTAAATACCCTGACTTGAAAAGCCACTTCGTAGCTTAAGGTTGTTTTTTAGAGGCATATAGAACTTCGAATTCAAATAAAACACAAGAAAATCGTTTTAAATCAATTTGGCTTTATTGGAAATATAATTTTATGCCATTTATATATAAATATGATTTCGGGCATATGGCCGCCGCGGTTGGCTCGAATAAAGCCAAGTCTGGAGGTCCAATTTTCGAGCATTTGAGGCCGTATGTCCGCAATAACGCCACGAATGTTGGCTTCTAATCCCCCCAACGTTTCTGGTTTGTTGACGTAGACCAGCGACTTCACATATCCCCAAAGAAAATAATCCAATGGTGTCAAATCACATGATCTTGGTGGCCAATTGACAGGTTCATTCCAAAAAATTATGCGCTCATCGAATGTTTCCTTCAATAAATATGACGTGCGCTGTGTGGCATGTAGCGTCGTCTTGTTGGAACCACATCTCATCCACATTCATACCATTCAAGAAGAAGAAGTATGGCCCAATGACTCCATCAACCCATAGAGCACACCAAACAGTCAGTTTTTGTGGATATAATGACGTCTCATGTGGATTCTCTTCACTCCAGGCAATCTTGCTTGTTGGCGTTACCATTCAACCACAAATGAGCCTCATCACTGAACAAAATTTTGCGATGAAAATCAGAATCGAGATCAATCTCATTTTCGGCCCATACACCAACATCACGACGAATTGCATGGTCTTGCGGCTTTAATTCTGGCACAAGCTAGATCTTGTAAGGTCGAAAGCCAAAATCTTTATCCAAAATCTTCAAGTTGATGGACAAAGCTCCAATTGCTGTGCACGGTGGCGAATCGATTCACTCGCGTTAAACATAAAAACACAAAGTTAACGTTGTGCGAAAACGATCCATGGCTAACCGAATTAATTGCTCTGATGGACGATAATCTCGACCATAAAATGGACGGAGCTTGCGGTAAACTTCGCGAACTGTACCATTATTTTCGAAATAAATTTCTGTTGTCAACCAGTTTATGATGAAATGGCAAACCAAATTGAACATAAATCACATTAAAGTTGGCCGGTTTGACTACAAGATATCAGTTTTATCTCTATTCGAAAAACCAACCTCTAAAAAACACACCCGATATAAGCTGATCAAATTTGGCATAAAATTTCCTAAAATGCGTTTGGGGACGAGGCTTCCTATTTTCCTTAAGCCACCCTATTTATTTTCAACCGCTGGCTGTCTAGTTAGTTTCTAACTTTAGATGTCGGTATTTGTTTTCTTAACCAGTGGACATTTGATGCAACATTCAACATTTTTGTTCTTTACATTGTAAAACATGATTATAGGAGAGTGAAAATTGAAGAAATTAAATAGAAAAATAAAGTCAAAATCAGCTGTTTTACCTTGGGCGCGTTCATGTTTTATGTCACGCTGTCCGAATTGATGTAAGTTGTTGTACTCGCATATCAACACACACGAATGCATGGTGAATGTTACCATTAATTTTTTCATTCAAAATTGACAGAATCTACGTACGTGGATGAGTATTTGAGGACCCATTTAGACAACCACTGTTTCAATGGTTTTATAGATATGATGTTGGTTATGTCTTGAACAAATTTTTAGACACCGTCTAACTGGATAACTGTCTAAGAGTGTTCTTGGCTAAATTTATAAAACCCGAATACGACGCAAATGTTCTGCTCAAAATATAAGAGGTTTCTGGTGGTAGCCGCCTGCCTGATATGATGACGGTTAAGCTCAATTTGCGACAATCATATACAATATACATATACCATTGGTTCGGGTTAGAATCTTAAACTGGTAAAGACTATTTCCAAGCTTTTTTGGAATGTTCCACTCCTTCAGATAGATCTCCTTCTTTTGTTGCATACACTCAAATTACACAACTGGTTAGGCATTTATGCTTTGTTGTGAACACATATTCAAAGGGTGCTGTATCTGTTCTAACGAAAATGAAAATATGTTTAAAGGCATGGGGAAAGCCTGCAAAAGAACAATTAAAACTACAGAGAGAATGAATACTAAGCCATGTAAACAAAATTTGACTAACCAAACGTTTCGTTGTGGTTTCCAATCTTTTGCTTCAGTTTGAGTTACCCTGAGATGGCTCATACACTGCCAACCGCTAAGATGAGGCCACAAATTTTTCGGAAAAGTTTATTACCAGTTAATAGGTACGTATTTTCCTATAACAAATTCATAAAATTAAAGGGTTAATTCAAAACTACCGTTGGAATTTCCCAAGATCAATTAATGAACTACTGAAAATAGGTTTAAAAAGGTGCTCCACTAGGATGAGGCCACATGCAAAATTTTAGGAAAAAACAAAAAAATTAGTGAACTGTTTACATTTGATGGTTTAATTATATTTATTAATAACGTTTTTTACATTAATAATGAGTATGTCCGCCATTTTTGAATATAACCTCTTTGGAATAGAATCATACTGTTTTTTTTAAATAATCATATGAAATTTGGGCCCGGGCACTACAAATAGAATCAGTTAAGGTGTTCTCGTCTTCAAATTGTCTGCCACCTTCATAAACTTTACGAGAAAACATGACCAAACGTTTACAATAATGTTTAAGTCCGGTAAATATGGCGGTTATGACAAAAGTTCCACGTCTTCTGATTGAATCCAGCTTCTGTAAACCCTGCTAGTTTGGATTGGAGCATTGTCTTGTTGAAAAATCCAAGTCAGAGGTCCAAAAATGTTTTTCATTTTTGGAAATGACCGTTCCAGCAAACATTTGTAGCTATTTTCGTTCATTGTTGTGGACAAAAACTCCAACTCCAATTCTACTATTCGTGCCATAGTAGGTAATAGCTCCCCACACCATTACACCTGATGCACGGCTATGATGTCTTGCCAAAATAAGCTCATCCTTTCTATTATCATCGAAATAAAAGATGTAACCGTCAGGACCGTCAAGGTTAAACTTTTTTCATCCGAAAAGACAACGCGTTTCCATTCATTGCTCCAATCAACATGCTGTCTTGCAAAGTCCATACGATGCTCCTTGTGTACTGGCTTCAAAACAGGTTTCTTTTTTAGTTTCCTCCTTTGAATAGTATGACTTTTTTGTATTATTCTTCGAACCGTTGTTATGCTGGCTGAAACTCCGCTTTTGGCCCTTATCATAGTCGCTGGTAGAGTGGAATTTGAGGCAAGTCGTAGAATCAACCGATTTTCCCTTGGTATTGTGGCTTTTCCCGTGCGTCCTTTTTAATTTTTGCCATAGTTTTGTGGATCAGGAAGATAATTGTTTACAACTGTCTTGCTCCTGTTAAGTCTCCTTGCTATTTCACGGCCTGAGAGTCCTATTTCCTTGAAAGCATCTATACTTGGTCTTTCTGTCGCTGTCAAAGTCTTTCCGGAACCCATGTGCGCTTCAAACTAAATAAAACGGTTGTTTTTAACACTCTCTTAGATATTTTATGCAAGAATTCGCGCATGCGCACTCCTGCACGGAAATATTCGCAATGGCCTCATCCTAGTGGAGCACCTTTTTATACCTATTTTCAGTAGTTCATTAATTGATCTTGGGAAATTCCAACGGTCGTTTCGAACTAACCCTTTAATTTTATGAATTTGTTTTGGGAAAATACGTAAATCTATTAACTGGTGATAAACTTTTCCGGGTACAAAACTTCCACCAGGTATAAAAAGCGAAAATCGATTGCAAAATTTGTGGCCTCATCCTGGTGGTTTTTTTTTTTTTATAATCAACGTGCACATCAAGGGGTTATGAATACCCTTATAATGTTGTTAAACACAGTGCGAGCATTTAGGAAAATAGGAGAGGATTTGAAAGGAGACACCGATGCACGTTGCTTTTGAAATCTTATGAATCGTAATGCAGGGTAAATACAGAGCCAAGTAAACCACATTCGAGTGGTGCGACTGAAATACGAATCTCTATACTTGACTGTACGTCCGAAGTTGGGCTCAAGGTAAAACTGATGAGCATTCCTAGCGAGGCGAGTGTTGCGGCTAAATTGTTTCAGGGGAGGAATGCAACTGGCTACTTCACTAGAGCACTGCTTGTGAAAAAAGCGATAAAAGAGAGTGAGACAGGCAACGTTTCGACGATGTTCAAGAGAATCAATTGATTCTACGATTGAACTATCACCTATCAATTTTAACGCTCTGTTTTGTACCCTATCAAGGAGGTGCAAAGATATTTGAGAAGCACAGTGGTTGGCAGTGTATACCGTTTTGAAGGCAAGGAATGCACATCAGTTCTCCATTCAAACCCATCTTCGTTAAGTACAGAGATTCGTATTTTAGCCGTTCAACCGGGGTGTGGAATGCTTTACCGAACTCAATTTTCCCCACGCATTACAAAGCACAGAAATTCAAGAATAGTGTGCATCGGTATCTCCTTTCTTATCCTTTCCTTATTTCCCAACACCCGTACTGTGTTTTTCCAATATTATAAGAGTAGTCACAAGTCACAACCCCTTGAATGTGTGTTTTGGCAAACTTATCGAACCAGGCGGTTGTGAAGGAACTCCACTTCTAAAGTTCTGGGTCCAAACCCAGGGCTTTAAGCTCTACTAAGTCCTCAAAGCGCATTCAGTCTAAGCCTTGTTTTTTCTCCAGGGATTCATGGCATCACATGCTTCCGATCTCTGCCCGGATAGTTTCCCATCAGACAAAGCTCAGATATGCTCAGGTGGGCTTCTGACATTGGCGGATGGATCTACCAACAGCGAGAGCCCGAGTCAGTTAATTTAAAAAAAATATCATCTGAACATATTTTCGTCATTATGCTTACAAAAATATCAATCCAACAAAGAATCTTCGAGAGGTCTAATGAGGGTACATCGTTTAACAGTCAGTCTGCATCTGCATAAAGGCCCATCATTAAATACCAGAAGCTAAAATGTATTCTTTTGTCAAATGTCTATTTATTTTCATTATACTTTTACATACTTTAAATACTTTTATTCAAGATAAGTCTAATTTTGAACCCTTTTTTTCAGACAAATTCTATCAATGCAGAGACAAATAGCGCTTTTCTCGGAGATGGTACATTCAGCGAGTTTAGTTCACGACGACGTTATAGACCAGTCGGACTTTCGGCGTGGAAAACCCAGCGTGAATGCGTTATGGAATCACAAAAAGGTGTGTTCGCAATGTTTTAACTAAATAATTGATATTCAATAAAACTTCACACTATAAATGCCCCTCAATGGTCTTACGATAAATTTATTGATTTGATCAAGTAGCATATACTCCAATCAAAATCTAAACAAACAAATGTGCAGTGTAGCACTAAGGCAAAAGCTCTTTAAAATACAAATACTCACAATTAGACGCGAGTGTGAGGGAATGTGCATTTGGAACATATTTTGAAACCCAAATAACTATCAGCTATCGCGCATGGAAGTTGTAGTTTCACCATCCGCTGATCAATCAACAGCAATTAGCGCTGTTTATGGTGAGGCCGCTTTGCTTTTAGCTATCTCCACTACACGATCCACATTCCGGCCTTCGGTGACTGCCCGGATAATAGCGAAATGACTTGTACTATTTGTGCTAAACGTTTGCGAAATTCTCTTTTCGGCTGCGCAGGTGAATAGTTATTCAAATTCCTAAAACCTCTCGCAGACTCTCGACACACATAATGGTTTCGACTGTTAAATTGCGTTTTGGGTAAACGATGAACCATGATTCTACAATTGGCTACCTAACTAATGAATTTCAAATTAGAATGCGCTTCCTTGTACGTAACGAATTAAACAAAAAAGTAAAAGAAACAAGAAAACAAAAAGAAATATATGAATGGATAAAGCTAAACATTAATCAATTTTAAATGCAGACTAACTGAAACATGGCGGGAGAAAGTTTAAACTGATTAGTATAGGAGAAAAGACGCGCGATTAAATAAACTTTCATAATGTTCGCATATTGTCTTAAGCCATGGCATTTCGCTTTTGATATCAGGCGTGACGGATGTTTTAATTGCTAAGTGATAAACGAGCAAACAATAAGATCGTATTGAGTTAAGTTTGTCAGTCGAGTAATTGGTTTTGGGTTATTATTTATTCGCACAAAATTTACTTCAATTATATGAGTTTTGAAAAAAATTAAATGTTATGCATTTTAAGTCAGTCAAGATCTATTGATGGATATAGGGTTTCATAAGTTAGCTTTCTTTTTAATTGACATTGACATCGTTTGCTGTGAATTTATAGGTTTTGTAGTCCTGAACATAGAGATGAAGGATCGAATGCTAGTCCTGAACAAAAAACTTTTTAGGGCAAAATTGTATGCAGATGCAGAATGAATGAAAAAAACTATCGGATCTGGTTAACACTGTCCATGGAAAAGTTTACTAAGTTCTTCTAGGGCAGAACAGCACTATTGATGTTGTAAGGAACTGATAAGTGAGTTAAATGTCCTTTGTAAAAATTACAAAAATAAAATAAATAAAAAGGGTGGCGCAACAGAGCGAGGAACTTCGGGGCCTAGTGCATTTCTAACAACCATTGCCTTGTGAGGGAATGCAGGAGACCTACAATTTTCTGCCGATTCCCAACGGCTAGTCGAGAAAGCGCTTTTCATGACAATGATTTTACTAACAGAAGACTTGCCAAATTCTCGCAAATTGCGATACCTTTGGAAAAATATTTTCGACTTCTGTTTCGATTCGAACCACGAACCTGTGGGTTGACAGGCGGACATGCTTACCATCACGCCAAGGGTACCACATTAGAAGCCTGTTATTTAAAAACCTCGTTTTGAACCTTCTTCTTTTTATATTTTGTGAGCGTCAAGGTTCTCCTAAACCAGAACAATTTCTTGGTTGTGAGAAAGACAGATACGAGACTTCACATAATAAAGCTCGAACTTGAGAGACACGTTCGGGATGAAGGCGAATATAGCAGTTTATACAGAGAAAGACTTACATAAGGATCATAAGGACACTCTTTTGTCCACCTCTATATAAAGATAGGGTCTGATTTCCTTACAATTGAATTTATGTGCTTGTTGGATGCAAGTTCAAATTCAGATTCAAGTTATCACCAAGGTCACTTAAGACGTTGCATAGCAAATCACCAAACAAATACATACCTTTAGTAGATTGCCTTTTTTCGAGAAAGTCAGTGTTACAAAGCTATCGATATCTCTTTGAATAAGTTTGCGATCAAAACTATTTCAAATAGATTTGTAATGGCTCATATCGTCTGCGACAGTAAGAAATTCACTATACGAAATGCCAGAAACAACGCCATTGATTGCGACAGTGAAAAGCAAAGGTCCAATGTGATAGCCTTGTGGCACACCCGTAAAAGCAAAGAAAATCGAAAAGTATTCACCAAATTTTACTTGAAAAGTTCTTTCTTTAGTTCCTTCTCCTCCTCACCCATGAAGCTTCTTCAAAAATCCTTTTAGGCGATTCCTAGCCTTGTGGCATGTCTTCCAATAAGACAGTGTCCTGTGATGTTAAGGATCTTATTCAAAGAGTTTAAGAATGCAAGACAGACTGTGTACGAGACGAGGGTACAATGATTGTTTCTTAATGATTATTTCAAATGTAAATTAGAATTGTTAAACTTAAATTAGTCAATCAAACAATACTTAGAATGCAATCCACAATATGTAATATGTCAAAACTAATGTAAACAAAAACATAGAATTCGTCACTTTGACCTCTGAATTGTATACAAAAGTAAATAATGTGAAGAAATACACAACCGATTTATAAAGAGATAAAAGTGGACGTGTTTCTTTTACTTTGCTTGGAAAGTTTTACAGAGTATTTTTTTTCCTAGTTTTTTTATGTGTTAAATAAAACCTAGTCAGGAACAGACTGGATATGCGAATAAAATTTTGAATTTCAATTTTTTTACTTTTTTAAAAAGTTGTAGTATTAAGTAGTTTTTCCAAAGGCCTGGGAATACAACTGGGGCCGAATTAAGGCATCAGTGGTCAGATGAGTGAGTGAAATTTTTCTCTTAAAATTTGCTTTAAATTGCATAATTCCAGTCGGTTGTTCATCTATTTTGGATCAAATTCCGTTCGATTACTGATGATAGAATATTATGTTAAATGATTGCTCGATAACGTGAGTGATAGGGCCTTACTCACATAATTCAGTCACTTATAACTCGATAACGTGTGCTATAATTTCGCCTCTGATTTTACTTAGAGAGCAAAGAGATACTGAAAAAGTAATTGAAGTGGTTCCGTTGGGATCGAACGAAAAGTAATCTTGATAAAAATAAACTCTCAGTTTTGTCACTATAAACAATACCGTGCGGCGTAGCAATTAGAATGTCTTCCTGTTCCGTGGAATGTTCGAGGTTTAAATCCTAAGCGGAAAACAAAAAATATTTTTTCACAGGTACCTATCACATTTCGTCCAGAATTGACAAGTCCTCTAATGGCATTTTCGCAGTGAAAAGCGCTTTCCCGATTAGCCATTCGGAATCGGTAAAAAACTGTTTTTATGGGCGTATCAGGAGAAGAACTGCAAAAATGATACTTGAAGGCATTGGAAATATCGGTGGTTTCTTTTAGATGAGTATCACCATTAATAAAGTTCGCTCCTGATGGCTAACATTTTTTCTTTGAATCACCAAAAACTTTTCGGGCATCTAAAAAAAAAAAAACTTCATCGGAGGTAGTTAATGTAATGAGTTTTAAAGAGCGCGTTAAAATTTTCAAAAAAGATTAATACATGTATAATGGTGATCTCGACGTGATGTAAACTTTTGCACTCTTAGCTTTACACCAGCGATTCGCCTGTGGAGTCAGCCACATTGGTTTCAAAAAGCGCCTCCCTGTTTTGAGTTGTTTCATGTCTGAACCCAACCAAATGCTGATGTCGTTGCATTTGCTTGCACGTGAAACGATCCTTTGTTTCCTTTACGATCATGTGCGGACGTTATACGAACTTAAGTATTTGACAGGATTCTCTAGATCTCTCCTTTAACCATGACAACACCAATTGAGCAGAGCGTGTTCTATTTTTTGCAATGATTTTATATTTAACGTGAAGGCTTCCATGGATCTTGGCACTTCTAATGCAATCAACCTCCATCAACGTCCATTTCCAATACAAAATTAAATTAGTAAAAACCCACTGTTAAAGGTGCTATATGAAGTCGTTCATCTAATATCTCAAACATTAGCTGCATTGGCATTGAGTAAATGGCATAATAAACAACGTAGTACACCAATAGATGTTAGCCAAATTACCACAAAATTGAGCATCTATTTAAAGTATTTACATTTCTTTACAAATTACCCAAGGAAGTCATAATTATTTTTAAATTTTGGGCTAGGCTTGAGCTTGCTAACTGAGTGTACGTGTTTTGCTTATTATCTTATTTAACTTATCCCGTCTACAGGTGCGTGGAAAGAAAACACTTAGATGTCTACTTAAGTGTGAACTTATTTAAAATCCATTTTTTCTTGTGGTTTCGGTAAAGCTTCCTCGACCTTACTCAATTGAATTGAAGATTTATTGTTGAAAAAAAAGTATTGTTTGTTTTATTTATTTCTTTGTCTTTTTTTGCAGGTTACAATGGCAGGCGATTACATTCTTTCAGTGGCATCTATAATGATTGCACGTTTGGGGAATAATGATGTGACGATTATACTCAGTCAGGTAATTTATTATTTAACACTGCTTTTTTGAAATTTTTACAAAAAGTGAACATTGTATGTACTGTTTATGGAGAGAAGACACGTGTTGTGTTTGTGAATATTCAAATTTAAACTTGCAAATTAAGTTTTGAGACTTATTTAAAATATTTTTTTGCTTGGCAGTCTGGATCCGTGTTTAATTGGCTGCAGAAACCAGGCTGCCTAAAGGGTGGGAGGCTAGATTGTAATTTTTTAATAGAAATTCATACTCTTTGCCGTGATCCAGACCAAATTAATGAATGTGAAATAGTCAGAATTGATCTTAAAAGCTTTCCTGATTCGATGAAAACTCTCAAAAAAGAGTAGGGTTTTGAAAAGAACAGTGCGAAGAGATAGAGATTTTTTTTTGTAAATTTATATCAAAACTAATTCGGTTTTTCGATCAACAAAAAATTTTAAACCAAACCGGGGTTGATCGGCTGAGGCGTAAACCGTTCGTTGATGGTTAAAAATATAAATCTTGCCTTATGTGAGGTGAAAATTAAGTTGGCTTTTAAATTTTTGAATCGTTCTCCGTGCGTCCGTGGCGTAATGGTTAGTATGTCTGCCTGTAAAGTTGGAATTCGGGATTCGAATCCCACATATTTCAAAATGGTTCCTCCAATGGCGATGCATTTTGTGAGTGATCGGCAACTCCTGTAAAAGTAGTAGGGAAATTCAGTGTACATCGGGTGTACCCCAAGGTAGCCACCTCGGTCCATTGTTCTTCATAATTTTTATCAATGACATTATATCTGCATTCAAATATTGTAGGTTATATGCGGACGATCTCAAGCTATTTTTGACAATTAACAGGTGATTGTCAATTAATTCAATCTCACCTTGATTCTTTCTCACACTGGCACTGGTGTCACGAAAATTGCTTGAAACTTAATAAAAAAAAGTGTAAAATTATTTCATTTACTCGAAAATGTACCAGTATTCGGTTCAATTAAACAATTGACGCTGATGTCTTAGATCGTGTCTCAAACATTTAGGACTTAAATGTTATTCTTGATTCCTCACTAAATTTTAAGAACCACATTAATTTCTTAGTACCAAAAGCTAACTCGTTAGTTGGATTCATAAAACGAAATGTCAAAGACTTTCGAGATCCTTATGTTTTACTATCTTTGTATTCATCTCTTCTCAGATCGCTTTTTGGAATACGCTGATGTAATCTGGAGTCCCACGTTTAAAGTTAATTCTGACGGGGTAGAATCGGTTCAAAGAAGATTTACAAAATACGTTTTCAACAAAATGAGCTGGGGTTTTTTTCCTGATTACAAAGCTAGGTGCCTATTGCTTGGAATTAAATCATTAGAATCAAGAAGAAAAATGCATATTGTAATGCTCATAAGAGAATTACTATGCTACCACATAAAGTGTCCAAGTCCAACACTCCTTGCTCTATTACCTATTCATGTATGTGCCAGGTCCACGAGAACAAGAAGAGATAAAGAGATAAATAGATATATAAATAGAGAGAGAGAGAGAGAGAGAGAGAGAGAGAGAGAGAGAGAGAGAGAGAGAGAGAGAGAGAGAGAGAGAGAGAGAGAGAGAGAGAGAGAGCGAGAGAGAGAGAGAGAGAGAGAGAGAGATACACACACACGGAGTCAGAGAGGTAGAGAGAGGGAGACAGACAGACACAACAGAGACAGACAGAGGGAGAGTGAAAGATAGACGGCAGACACACAGAGAGAGACAGAAAGAGCGATACAGAGAGAGAGTCAGAGAGAGAGCATGTGTTTATCGTTTCTTGAGAAAATACTACAAATTGATTAACACTTATAGTAATCACTTTACTTCGAGCAATGAGCAATCTTCATAATCGACTATCAACAAAGTGACGATCCTATCGGATTAATCTCCTGAACTTTTTTGTTTCCCAAACTAGTGTCTTAGCTGTGTTGATGGCTTTCCGGCCTATAGCGCCTCTCCTGTTAAGTTCATTCTTCTAAAACTAAAAAAGTTTGCTAAAATGTGAAAATCTAGCAAATTTGAAATTACTAATGCTACTAAGAAGATCTTTCTGTTCCAACTATTGTTTGTACTATGTTGAGGGCAGAAGCTACTAGTTCTGCAAAGGGTTGTCTCTTGTCTGGTTGTGCTTACAAATAAAGAAAAATATTATCTAATCCCATCAGCATATGCTACGTTCTTGATATCACGGATGGTATCCGAAGTAGAGGAAATCAAATTCTATGTGAGGAACGTTTAAGATTCTAAACTTTTAGTTTGCTGGCAGCTGGCACGTATATCTACTTTAACATTTTTCTTGCTCTAAGCATGAAGCGAATGCAAGTGGACAGAGTGGGATCGATGCCGATGGAATCTCGGGATATCGAGCAATGCTGCTGCTATCAATTTAAACTTTTTTTTTTAGTTTTACCTTGAGCCCAACTTCGGGCGTACAGTCAAGTATAGAGATTGTTTTAGTCGCACAAACCGTATGTAGAATGTTTTACCAAACTCTGCTTTTCCCCTTCATTAGTCTCACAAAAGCTTAAATGCATCTCTGTCTCCTACTTAAACGTCTCCTTCTTTCCTAAGCTCGCACTGTGTTCAATAATAAGGATAGTCAATAGTCATAACTCCTTGATGTGCGAGTTAATTATAAAAAAAAAAAAATTAATCGGCGTACCCCGAAAGCAAATGTGAATCAGATTAGTGGGAGAGTGTTAATTCCTTCGTAATCACGATGATCGTGGCGCAGTGCCGCCGCACAGTAAAGATAGAAGAAAAAGAATTTAATTCTCAATCCTGTCTGCAACTTCAGTAAATGTCTCTCTAGTACACTGCTGTAGTTTTTTCAATTGCATTGCTTTGAGTCTTTCTTAAGTCAAAAAAAAAGAATAGTCTGTAAAGCCTGCAGATTTTCGGTTCAGTGTAGACGGGATTGGCGGCTTTCGAAACGAAAATTGTTAATTGAACTGTGTAAAGCTTTGCAGCAGTATTGTAATAATGTGGTACCCGTGGCGTGAAGGTTAGCATGTCTGCCTGCTAACCCAGAGGCTCGTTGTTCGAATCCCAGCAGAGGAAAAAATGTTTCTTCCACGGGTATCGCCTCTCGCGAGGAATTGGCAAGTCCTTCGTTAGTAAATTCATTGTCATGAAAAGCGCTTTCTCGATTAGCTGTTCGGAACCGACAGAAAATTGAAGGTCCCTTCTATTCCCCACAAGACATGGTTGTGAGAAATGCGGTAGGCCCCGGGGCTCTTCGCTCTGTTGCGCCACCTTATTTATTTATTTAGTATTATAATAATGTGCTCCATCAAACCTTGTAAACTTTTAAGCTAAGAAGTTTTTCAAATTCATCCTTTTGTGAAATGTCAGTGAAGTTTCGTCTCACAAGTTAAAAAATAAACAAATCATTGCATTTTAAGGGGGGACGCTGGTCTAGAATTTTGAAGAAACCGACATTTTTTTTTTTGTCTGAAAAGGTACTTAAGGGACTTAAAAATAACATACCAAAGGATGGATGCCGGCAAAAATGTCTAAAGGCCCAAACTTTCCATTCTGCGGCAGCGCCCCTCTGGTATGCCGTATGATTTTATAGTATTTAATACATACTTTCGTTTTTCTCAAAATCACTTTTTTTGACTGGCCCAAAACATAACTTGAGCAAATCTTCACCGATCTATACAAAATTTTGACAGTACATTCAAAATACCTTTCTCCAGAGCCGTACGTAGGATTTTTTTTCTATGTTGCATAGTTTTTTTTCAATCAACAATTTTGTCGCATTTTTTTAGTGAAAATTTGAATTTTTTGTTCAAAAGTACACCATTTCGCGAAAAAACAAAATATCGAAAAAATCATACGTACGGCTCTAGCTGTTGTTATAAGGAAACTAAAAAATTTCGGGATTTTGTTCCAGGATCAAAATTAAAGAGGTTACACTTTCGGCCATGGACCCATCTAAAAAATGAAGTGCCTCCGGAGAAATGCTGAACAGCCGCCATTTTGAATTTAATTGACACGAAAAAATTTGTATTTGTTTATAAAGACCTAAATTATAAAACCTCTTTCACAGATTTTCGATTAATCTTTTTGTTGAGTCACAAAAATTCATAAATTATGCCCATTTTTTCACGCTCTAGACCAGCGTCCCCCCTTAATAATTCTAGTGTCATTTTCTTTTTCTTCCTCAATATTTCTTTATTCAATCTCTATTATTCAAAAATGGCAGTTGGAGGGTGCATTGAAGAAAAATTGCGTCCGTTATTTGAATAGCAACGTACTTGTGCTTCTTGCGTATGAAAAAAAGCATTTTTTTATTTAAAATGCGAAAAGCTTATGCTAAGTGGAAACGCAAAGTCGTCTGTCCCAAATTAAAAGTCAGTTTAGTTTGTTACAGCCTTTATTCAACCGGAATTTGACAGAATTTGTCACCCTAGCTACTTTCTAAGAAGAAACTGAGTGAATGGAATGTATCGCTGAGCTGACCAAATAATTGCTGAGCTGCAAAAAAAACGAACATTCTTTAAACTCATCTCTTGAATGGTCAGTCATATCTCCTCTGAGAAGTACCAAATGTAATGATTGCTCAAGACAAAACCAATGCGTTCATCACGTAAGAGTTTCCTGTCGATAATCTTATCAATCGAATGCCTATGCTTTATTGCTAGTTAAACCCAAAAGAAAACACACAAAAGTCTCCAAAAATATGCATACACACACCTCAACTAATTAAGTCACCAACCTGAAACGCCCATAAAGTTGTTGAATAACAATAACAAAAGTATCACTTTTACAACCGGCAATTTCCCTTCTGTTATCTCTTAAATTTCGTATAGGTATAGGTGTAACGACCTAGTTATGAAGATAATACTGCTCTCTGTGGCCTATCCGACACTTGACTCACATCTGTTCTGTTGCGTAATTTAAGACACTTCCGCATGCCTGCAGACAGAGTCCAAGATCCACTCATGAGGCAATGCATTCCTTATATATTCCTTATTATAGCGCAAGCGCAGGTGTCTCATCTCATGACGAAATTCGAATAAAATGATAATAATTGTTGACCAGATCACCTGCGATTAGTTCGAAAAATCAATACCTCTCAATCTTGTAAAGTGGAACATGTTTGCTCTGCATAATATTTCATAAAATGTTTGAATTGGGGTTTCGACATACCATTTGATTTGGCCTGACATGGTATTTGCTTACGTGGGCGCCCAACCCTGTATTAGTGTTTACTTAGCCATTGTCGCTTTCAACTAAAATCATTATGCGTTGCGTTTTGGTGGACAACTTGTGCCATCTACAATTGAACACTGAACAGCCAGCTCATGGTTGTGAATGGATAAACCGTCTTTATCGCATGTTTGCCCTCAGGTAGTATATATACGAGTCAAGTATGTGTCTGTCCACTGAAGTGGCAAACGACAAGTCGTAATGCTAAGTATTATGTTGTCCCACTAAGCCAACAAATCATAGTTAGTATGCATCTAGTATATCGTAAATATTTGCACGGCTGAAAAGTCGGTGCGGCGGCGCGGCAGGCGCGGCTTTTGAGCTTTGCTAAAGTTACTATACACTATACTCGCATAATGCGCAGCTTTTCTTCGATACACACAATTATTTTCACGCTGCTGGCTCTGAAGCGTATACGGAAGTTCAGTACTTGCGAACGACTTAAATTAGTATTCGAGGCGAATAATATTCGATGGCAAACACAAAGATTTCGATTTCGATTTCGAAAACTATTTCATTTTTCAGTCTGCCGAAGGTTTGATTGCTGTTTTCATCAAAAATCCAGCTCACACACAAATTTTGACAAAGACATTGGATTCTTGGAGAATATTGCCGGAAGTGGATTTTATTTATTACCATTGGCGTGCGACTAGCAAATAAAGGATTGGAATCGAAAAAGAAACTCGTTAATTAAAGTAACTCTTTTTGGCGGTATGTGGTTTTTTTTGTTGTTGTTTTGCTTTGCCACTTAACTTCTCTTTCTCGAAAAGGAAAGAATAGTTCGTAGTTACCTCACGACAACAGTAATAATTACTGTGAGGGTTAACCCAGAACAAATAATAAAAATCGAGAGTGAATGAATGTCTTTGGACTGTTCGCGGTTTGAGGACATGACTACATAAACGTTTTAAATGATGTATACTTATGTTAATTCAATTTTAACAACTTTTTTGGCAAGAACAAATAAAAATGGTGATGAAGACGTGTATTTTAAGAACAACGCATGCTTTGAGATATGATAGTAATCGATCCAAGTCCACTCGTGTGTGAATTTTGAGGTAATAAGTCTTTAAAAACGTTTATGTTTTTTTAAGTGGGGGGACTATGTTGAAGAACAAACTTCTAAATTTAACTAATTTGAATATAAAAAGAAAATTGCAAAGTTGAGGTGACATACTTGCACGTTTTTCTGTTATTTAAACAAAGGAAGGTACTTGAATAGATTTCTTGAAACATGGAAACAGTAAAAACAGCCAAAACTAATAACATTGGGGCGTTGTTTGCAGCATATTGTGACAAACTGTACTCAAAACGGCTTAATGTGGAAAAATCTGGGTTATTAGCGGAGTTCACACTGTATAATTAGTTGGACAGACTTTGGTTTGAAAGACAAATGTCGCATAATGTGATCCCTCAGATGACCGCTTATCCAACTTGTTGGATGGTTTTCAAATATTTTTGAAAATATTGAAGTTAGAAGGAGCTGAGGAATATATCTCACAATGTTGGACTACAAGTCAGCTAAGTATGAACGCAAACCACTTCCCAGCATCCAACATCCATCATAGTTCAACTAATTGTACAGTGTGGACTCCACAAATGTTCAGAGATTTCAGTTGTTTGTATTTTTAAAGTTGTCCATTGTTAAAAGAAAAAATTACTTAAGGTAAATGCTTGAATGGTTTTTCGTATGCCGAGTGACGACTCATGTTTTAACAGTGAAGGAACAGTTTTTGGAAAAATAGCAAATTCCAAAACTAACAAAAAAAAAAATTGAGGTAGTTTGAGTATTTTTTCATAAAGGTAAGGCTTTGGTAGCTTTCGATTTTCTCAAAAACTAGAAAACATAAAGCCATTTGAGTTTTATTACTCAATAAAAAATTTATAGACGCAGTGTTTTGTTTAAACCAAATCAAGTATACCAAGGCTAAAAGCATTGAAAAAATCAGCAACTTAATTCACGATTCTCCGTTAACGACTTTTCAAACCAAAGCATTTTTGTAGTCGCGGCAGCGGTGATTGCAGTTGTTAAAATTGAGTTATACAAGGACATATGAGAAAACTTACACCGTAGCGAAAAAGAATACAACGTTTTCATACATTTGCGTGGTTGCGACTCCCGCAACTGCAAAAGTCTTTGGCTTGGGAGAACCTTAAAGTCGGTAAAGAATTCACTGATATCTTGATGTCGAAAGCCTTTGAAAAGGATACATTTTCATGGTCCTTTTTTAATATCATATTATTAAAGTTTGTGCAAAACTCAAACTCCAACACCAGAGCATAAAGGCTATCCAAACCAAGAAAACCCCAATAGTTGCGGCAGAGACAATTCAGATGTCAAATTATGCTTACACAGCGATATATAGGAGTATCCACACTGACGTAAAAAAATATCGACACCGCTTTTTCATATACTTGGAGTTGTAGCATTTTGGAGAAAGCTTTGGTTTTTTGGACATCACGCTTGCAGACTTTTTGAAGAGTAAGAACCCTACTCTTTTAAAAGTCTGCAAGCGTGATGTCATAGGTGCTTTTGCGAGCATTGAAATATATGCGGCAAGAATGGGTTCAAGAACATCGACGAATTAGATTAAACGCCACAATAGACTGATATATCTAACTTTGAGCGTACAGGGCTCCTTCTACTTAGGATCCGCTATAGACACACAAAATAACATCAGTGCAGGGATCAAACGGATAATTCCTTTTGTCAGCCGCTGCTACTTTGGGTTAAGAAGGCAATTTAGGAATGAAACCCTTGATCATCCTGCTATACGGCGCCGAAGCATAGACCTTATCTACAGCGGATGAGGAAACCCTTGGTCGTTTCGAAAGAAAAATACTCCCAGTGATCTTTGGTCAACTTTGCGAAGACAATGTTTGGAGATAAGAAGATTCCACAACGAATTGTATGGGAGGTGTACCGCTACATGACCATAAGCTAGAAAAGTAGGCACCACATGGGTCCCAGCCAGTGTAGATCGATGAGTGGATGGAATAACAAGACCTCAACCGTCTTAGAGTGAAAAACTCGAGCGGGCTTAGTTCGCGTAAGGTCAAAATAGTTGGCGAAAGACCATACCGAGCTGTCGTTTTGTCTATTTCTTCTTCTTCTTGTTCTTCCTCTTTTTCATCATCTTCTTCTTGTTCGTCTTCTTTCTCTTTCAAATGCTCTAAACAAACTTTCAAAATGCACCAGTAAGTGTGGACTTGGAATAAATCCTCACAAGACTGAACTGGTATTCTTCTTTAGGCAATACAACAATCCGCACATAGACCCTCCTTCATTAACGGCATACAACTAACTTCATGGGTCTAGTTTTAGATAGAAAGCTAAGTTGGAAGCCAAATATAAAAGAAAGATTGAAAAAAGCTACAGTAGCACTTAAGCCAAGTAGTAGGTGGGTCTTCAACACCGCATCATTGGCTTTACATCTCGGTCATCAGACTTATCCTCACTTACGGTGTTACAGTTTACTGGACTGCACTATATAAAGCAATTTATCGTAACTGTCTCATCAAAGTCCAACGTTCAGCTTGTACATATATGTATCAGCGGTGCCTTACGCACCACTCCTTCAGCGGCACTGGACATCCTGTTTCGTCTAGTCTCACTTGACATCTTCAGTGAACAAACAGCTGCGAGTTCGGCTATTCGGATACAAGAAGTCAATGGACCAACAACTATATTGGTCATTCTGACATTCTGAACAAATTCGGAATCCCAAAGCTAAAAATGGCCTACACCACACTTAATCTTAAATTTTGTACAAATTTTCGCGTGACCATTTCATCCAGAACAGATTGGGAGGAATAATCATATAATCTTGGAAAACGAATACGTCCAATTTTATACGGATGGTTCAAAAACAAATAAAGGAGTAGACGAAATGAAATTAAACATTTCGCTTCGTAGAAGACGATCATTTAGCGTTTTCTAAGCGGAGGTGATGGCAAATAGCGAAGCTCTGTCTTGGCACAGAGAAAACATGATATACAAAAAGGATATATGCATCTTCTCAGACAGTCAGGTGGCCATCAAATCCGTGGCATCAAATTCCTTCAACTCTATTCTAGTCCCTAACTGCCGATAATCTCTCAGGGAGATGTCAGAGCAGTTAAACATTCACCTTTGCTGTGTGCCGGGACATATAGACATTCTAGGAAACTGAAAAGCAGATGAACTCGCCAAAAACGGACCCTTCTCACTGAAAACGGATAGTATCGGCATACCAATACCAATCGGTATATACAAACTCTTGCTCAAGTAGGACGTATACAAGAAAACTGATCTGAGATAGTCAAGCAGTTTAACGCAACGAAACAAATCTGGCTCGAACTAGATCTCAAGCGGCCGAGCGGCTTGATCTCTCTCAAAAGAATACACATTAGTGCGACGATAGGTGTCATCACAGGACACTGCCTTATTGGAAGTCGCAAGTCTAGGAATCGCCTCAAAAGATTTTTGCACAAGCTGTATGGATAAGGAGGAGGAGAAAACTATTTCCCACCTTCTCTGTTCATGCCTAGCTTTAGCTCACAAACGTAGGATACACCTAGGTTCGTATTTTTTTTTTTTTTTTTTTTTTTCATGACCCTACTCATATCGATGTCTCTCTCGCTTTAGTGTAAGCTCGAATTGGTTTCATAAGAATAAGGATACATTAGCCCCTTTATCTAACCTAACCTAACCTCTCCTTTTTCTTTTTTCGTCCTCTGCTTATATACCTTTAATTTCCATTCCAAGATGATAAGTTAGAGTTTTGCATGTCAGATTGTAATTGTTCTCGGAGAGTTTGTCAATTCCTCGCGAAAAGAGATACAAGCGAATTTTTTTTTATGTTTCTGTGATTCGAACCTTGAACTTCCACGTAACATGCAGATATGCTAATCATTGGCGCGGGCAGGCAAAGTTTCATAAAAAAAAGAATCTCCCTTTATTTTCATGTGAATATTGTTCACCGAAACCTTCGGGAACTATAGACAACAGCTTTCGCAGCTTTTAAATGGTTGACAGGCAAAATTTTATGATTTTCCATTTTCGAATGGTTATATTAGGTTCGTTCGTTGAACTTTCCCAGGGTTGACCCAGTTTTTTTTTGAAAATCCTATAAAATGTCAAAAACTTGGGTTTTCGTTTCTTCCCTTTTCATTTGAAGAAAATACATTCCATACAATGACAGCTCTATTCGCTAATTGAACTCACCCCAGCAAAAACTTAGAGCTACTTTAGAGCCATTTGAGGGCCAATCCAGATCTCATAAACCACTCGATTTGCATTTCAGCGTGAGTTGAAATTTTTCAAAAACCGCTTTTTCACGACCACACAATAACGATTTCTTCTTTATCGAGTGATTTATGTACTTGTTTATGAATATGGCTGATTCTACTCAAATGTAAGAATAAAAGACTATCAAAAATCATAAGACAAGTTAAAACTAATCAGATTTCTTATATCTTATATATAAAAATTGGAAAATAAAACCAAATTTTATGTTAATTCTTCTTACAGATTTTAGCTGATCTAGTCCAGGGTGAATTCATGCAGCTTGGTTCAAAGGAAACGGAAAACGAACGTTTTGCACATTATCTAACAAAAACATACAGAAAGACAGCTTCGCTGATAGCAAACACATTGAAATCGGTAAGTAAACAAATCAAAAAAAAACAACAACTATGCAATACGATAATAAAAAAAACCCAAACAACTCAAGCTCATCAATAAATTGTATTTAATTTTTACATTTCCTAGACAGCAGTAATTGCGGGCGCGGACGATCACATTGCTGAAATCGCCTTCCAATACGGAAGAAATATTGGTTTGGCATTTCAATTGGTTGACGATTTGTTGGACTTTGTATCATCAACAGAAACAATGGGGAAACCAACTGCGGCAGACTTGAAACTAGGATTGGCTACGGCGCCGGTGTTGTTTGCATGTGAAAAGGTATGCGTAAAATTTATATTTTTTATTGTCTTAGAATGCGATTGAGTTATGTTGAACATAAAAAAAAACATAAGACATAAGAACCAAATTGAAAATTTTTTCGAAATGACCATTGGGAATGAAGTAATTCTCATAATTTTTGAGAAAAAATGGTAGCGTATGTGATAGCTGTACATCCGTGTGTGGCATTTGGGTATTGCTATTAGCTGTGGAATGATGAATGGAATGGCGATGACACAAAGTTATTTGGAAGGCTTAGGATAAAGATCTAAACCCGCCAAATAAGTTGTTATCGTGAATGTCATAGTTCACAATAGATTTGAAAATCTTGAGCACTTTTTATGTCGGGGAGGCGCTTAAGAAAGTAATTGGATAAGGAAAAGGAAACACCAGAAAAACCATCTTTCCTATCTGCCTTGCTTTAAAAACTATGATGAATGTTGTCAGAGTACAGGGGTCGAATTACCGCACTCGTGATCGAGTAATACGTGACTGAATTATCTTTTAAGTACTTTAGTACCACAATTTGACATTCTTTTATTAGTATTTGAAGTAAATGAAGTCGATAAATGAACACCAGACTAATGATGTTCTTTTTTTTTATAATTAACGCGCAAGTCAAGGAGTTATGACTACCCTTATAATGTTATAAAAACACAGTGCGAGCATTTAGGAAAATAGGAGAGGATTTGAAAGGAGACACTGATGCACGTTCCTTTTGAACTTTTATGAATCGTAATGCAGGGGAAATACAGAGCCAGGTAAAGCATTCCACATTCGGGTGGTGCGACTGAAATACGAATCTCTATACTTGACTGTACGCCCGAAGTTGGGCTCAAGGAAAAACTGATGAACATTCCTAGCGAGGCGAGGCAACTGGCTACTTCACTAGAGCACTGCTTGTGGAAAAAAGCGATAAAAGAGAGTGAGGCAGGCAACGTTTCGACGATGTTCAAGAGAATCAATCGATTCTACGATTGAACTATCACCTATCAATTTCAACGCTCTATTTTGTACCCTATCAGGTAGTTGCAAAGATGTTTGAGAAGCACCTGACCCGATATGGGAGTTATACTCCAGTTTTGGGCGGATGAAGGCCTTATAAATTGTAGCCAGATCAGAAGAACTTCCTGCATCGTCTCAAGAAGCCTAAGCATTTAGCAGCGTTTTTGGCGACTTCAAATATGTGGTCATTCCAACGAAGATCATTGTTTACACACATAGCAAGTACTGAAAGCTTTTCGGTTTTTTTTTTTTGGATGCTGGTACCATTAATGGCAATGGGTAATGTTAAGCATCAACGACAAGAGACAACATTGAGTTTTCGAAATATTGAATTCTACTCGGTTTTTACGACCCCGCGTAAAAATGCGGTCAAGGTCAGAATTCAATGAGCTTATCATACGCAACCGTTCCAGTTCCACATCCGAAGAGCAGGGACGTAAATTTGGAAACGAATATGAAAAGCTGAGGGTCGATTCGTCAGCAAAACAGCTAAGCAGATTAGAAGTTTCAGGCAAGAGATCATTAATGATGAAGAGTGTCGGAGACAAAACGGAACCCTGGGGCACACCAGCATTTATGAAATGGGTATTAGACTTGAAGCCATCCAATACAACTTTAATTGAACGGTCGGAAAGGTAATTTCTAATCCAACGAACAAGAGACTCATCGATACCAAAAGCATGCATATTCGATAAAAGAGCTTGATGCCAAACTCTATCAAATGCTTTAGAAATATCAAGTGCAATAATATTACTTTCTCCAAAATATTCCACTTTTCGGTGAGATATGCCATCAAATCACCAGTGGATCGTTTGCTACGAAAGCTGTACTGACGGTCATTAAGAAGCTTTCGTTCTTCAAGATATTTCATAAGTTAAACCGTCAACGTTTCCATGACCTTGGTAACGTAAGTACAATTGGACAGTAATTGGAAGGGGAGGAAGTTTCACCTTTTTTAGGGACCGGCGAGACAAAAGCAGTTTTCCTCGGAAAAATCCCAGCAGAATAGGAAAGATGAAAAGTTTACGCAGTGGTTTTGCCAGCGTAGAAGAACACCTCTTCAGAATAACGGCGGGGATACCATCTAGACCAGCGGATTTGTGCATATTGAGACCTTTGAGGACTCTCGCAACCGACCGATTTCGAAAAAATATCAGCTTAATCGCAGAAATTGCAGACTCAAGCTCAGGTGGAGCCAATATGCTGTCAGGAAGTGTTGAGTAAGCAGCAAATTGAGTTGCTAGCAAATTATCTTTATCGATGGAGCTGACATACGGAGAGTCATCATGTGTAATGAGAGCGAATTTAACAGAAAAATAGTGCCAATCACTCGATCACTGTTGCGGTAATTCGACCCCAGTTTGACAAACAGAAGAGTAGAGCTTGGGGGCTCTATTATTTTTTCTTTGCGATTATATTAACAACGAACAACGTGTTCTTGGGACGTTATCAACCACTCTTCAATTGAGCTTGGACAATTCAATTTGATTTTGGTTAAGGTGCCCTAGCAAATCAAACCATTGTGAACTAACAAAGAATTGATTTCTTTATCAATGAATTCATAAACAATTCAAAACATTTATCGTTTATCTTTCCCAATCAATAAAGATAAGCTTTTTAATGCGTTATAATTCTTTGTTGAATAATCCAGTTAATGAAAGCAGCAACCATAACACACATACACATACTTCCTTGATAAGTCACAATAGATAAAACAATTTTAATAATGCATCAGGTTACGAATTAATATGCAAAGCATCTGACACAGTCATCACGTCAATCAAAAATTTTCCGATTTTCATTCAACTTGTTACACAATGAACAATCAATTGATCAGTATGCGCTAAGCAAACATTAAGCGCATACCTCAGAGAAATAGCAGGTGCCACACATTGAATATCTCTACGTGATGTTGTTTGATGCCTCCTCTATATTGTCTATTACGAACACCACTAGTTTGAAAGTAAAAGAAAACCAGGACCATTTGTATTCATAGTAAGTGGCGCGCCATTTCAAATCAAAACGAATTCTAAATCAACATCAAACCATCGCCATGGCATCGGAAGCAATGAAGCAACACACTACCGAATTAAAATATTTAGCGTTAATTTAATTCTTTTATTCGAGAAATTGATTTGAATCGAGTTTGTATTGTTAACTGTTGGTTGGTGTTTGTCTAGTGTCTGTAAGAAAATGCAACGCACGTCTAAAAGCGAAAGCTTATTTAAATATGTAAAAGAAATACGACTATACTTTGAAAATCGAACATTAGTCAAATGGAGTAAACTGAAATAACGGATTGGGAGCTATAGTTTGTATGTTAAATGCAAATTTCTTATACCCACTCAGATTTTGGAAGAAAGACTGTTGTTTCCTGTTCCTGCTTCGTGTACTCAAACTTTGTTTTGAACACCAACGAAAACTCTTAAAAATCGCTTTTGTTACTCTTGGTTTAGGACTTGTTGACTCGAAAACAAACAGGTTTTTAATTCTGAGTTTAAATAGGCGACCTGCCATTTGTCAATTACAACACGTCGCTGAACTAGCTCATGCTGGCGACCCTTGTTTGCTAAACGTCCTAATTGATCAAGGCCTACCACTTTATTGAACTTTTTTGGTTGCATTGATGTTCATCCACTTTGACTATCACGTTCATCCCGATTTTGGTCGTCGCCATTAAGATTCTTTACACTTTTAGCAATACGCAGTAGACACTCGTTTAAGGCGTCTTTAGCTGCAGTTTCATTATCGGCATAATTGGTTGGTTTGCATCATCAACATCGTTGTGCTCCTTCGCGGGATGTGCATGACATGATGGACATTGAGGGACGTTAGCAAAGTTCGAACTGATGCAATCCCAGTTAGTACAGTTTGCGGTGAGATGTCACGCTTATAGCTGTGTTCCATCTCCGTTTGTTTTATCTCAAACAAATTTTATCGTTTTTCCATGAGAACGGCTAATTGGCGAAGAATAGGCTAGTCCTACGCGAATAATCAAACTGCCATGAAAAGCGCTTTCTCACTTTATTTATTTAGAATCAGCATTAAATTGTGAATCCTTGCAATGCGTATACTTCTGAGGTTCCCGATCTTTGTTGCGCCACCTTATAGATAAAAAAATAAGTACGGTAACGCAATAGAGTACTAAGTCTTGGGGTTCAGCGCGTTTCTCGCAACCATACCTTGTGGGGAATGGAGGGAACCCATGGCGATTCCGAATGGCTAGTCGAGAAAGTGCTATTCAAGTCAATGAAATTATTATCGCATGACTTGCCAATTGCTCACGAAAGGCGATATCTGTGGAAAGCATTTTATGTTTTCTGCAACGATTTGAACCTGGAGCATCCAACATAACAGGCTGACATGGTAACAATTACACCATTCAGGAAGCCTCAATGTAGCCAGTTCCTTCCAAATCACAGCAGTGTCTTCCAAGCCGAGATCTTGGCAGGTACAAACGCTGCAAAACAGGTGTCCATGATTGCGCTATCACATGCTGATATCACTTTTTTCATTGATAACCATAAGCAGCAATAAAAGCGATTTCTGACACTCTTGTCTAATCAAAGCTTGTTTCTTGCGAGGCGAGAACAGGGTTCTTGGCACACAGCAAAACGTTAGACTCTGCTGGGTACTCAGTCACAGTTGCATACTCGGAAACGAAAAAGCGGATAAATTAGCGAGGATAGGCTCAGCGCTTAACCCTTCTCTCATTGACCAATCAATAAGGATTCCACCCTGTGGAATTAAACGAGCCAATGGTAACAAAATAATACGAAAATCCAATGAAAGATGGGAATGCCTAGATTTCTGTGTCACTTCCAGGAAACTATGGCCAACATCCGATAAGAACGAATCTGAAAGGCTACTATCCCTGAATAGACCTTCATTACGATCGCTTATTAGTATTATAACTGGACACAACCTACTACGCTAGACGCTACCACAAAAAGAAAATTGGCCTTTGCACCGATGACATATGTAGAGGATGCAACAACGAATCTTCCCCCCTTGATACCTACATCATGAGGTGTACTCTCAAGACAATTTCTCGTTTAAAGAGATGTGGTCTCTGGCACAAACTGGAGTTTTGAGGAACTCGCAAGCAGCATATCTTTTGACTCACGTCTAATGGATATGGGACACAATGATCCCAAGGCTAAAACTACGTCAAAAATAATCAGTCAACTTTCCTTCGGTTTCAGCACTGGTTCGCTCCAGAATCAGAACCTGGAAGGAACTGCTATTGAATCTTCACAGATTGTTCCAAAACCGACGAAGGGCCTGGCGCTGGTGCTTTTGTGGAGAGCGACGACATACGACTGCACGCACCTCTTTAGGATTATACGCATCCGTTTTCCAAGCGAAGGCGTTTGCTATTCTATTTGTTTTAGACCACGTTACGAACAATGGCTGGACGGGGAAAAGTATCTGTGTTTAAAACGACAGCCAACCTGTGCTTAAGGCCTTATCAACCCTCTAACTACTTCTAAAGTGATCCAAGAATGCAAGAGATTTCTGAATGCGGTCGGAAGATTGAATTCCTTGAATCTCATTTAGGTTCCAGGCCATCACGGCATAACTGGAAATGAGATCGCCGATGAACTTGCTAGGCAAGGATCTCATACAGTTTTCTAAGGAACTGAACTGTCGATGAGTCTGCCAGCGTGCTCAGTGAGGGCTTCAATCAACGATTGGATCTGGCAAGAGCACTACTGTAGATGACATGCCTCCATTGGATGCAGACAGACCAAACGTATGCTCCCCAACGTAAATAAAAAGCCTGCATCATTTTTGCTATCCCGTAGCACAAAAGACTTTAGAAAGCTTATTGGCGTTGCCAGCAGGCACTTCTCTTTTGCCAAGCATTAAAACGTGTTAGGCTTAAGTGATACCACGCTCTGTGAAACTTGTGGAAAAGATGAGGACACCGCACAGCACTTCCTCTGTGAATGGATCTACATTGATCTAAGTGTGGCGGAAATAAGATCATCAGTCAGCCCTTTCTTCCTAACTTAACCTAACCTAACCTAACCATCACGTCAGCCTATTTATTGATTTATTTTCTTCAGTTCAAAAGCCTTAGCCTTGGTTGACTTTATTCTTCTTCTTTTTGGTGTTACTTGATCTCACAGGGACCAAAGCTCTCTCTCTTCTTTGCTTCACACTATAGATCCGCCCTTTAGGGTACGCCACATTAAATCTTTTTTCTAAGACATATGTATATCACACTTAAAATTTTTTTTTCTCATTTTCAGTATCCCGAACTAAACCCAATGATCATGCGACGCTTCAGCGAACCTGGCGATGTTGAACGAGCATTCGATTTAGTCCACAAATCACATGGTCTGGAACAAACAAGATTTTTGGCAAAGAAACACTGCATTGAAGCGATTCGACTGGCGCAAGAACTAACCGATTCGCCATACCAAAAGGCTCTTCAAGTAGTCGGCGATTTAGTTATAAATCGTATGAAATAAAAATCACTGTTATTGTTACCAATACTCATTTCTAAGTTGTGGATTATGTAAATAATTTAAATATAATTACATGCACATAAATATTTATATTAAAAAAAAAGAAAACAAATCAGAACAACCACTGACAAAAAACACAAAACAAAAAACACAAAAAATGCAAATTTTAGGAGTTTCTTTTTTTTTTGCTATTTCCAAAATGCCCAATGTACATTAATAGAGCGCAGTTAACAGGGAACCCAGTCTATGATTATGTATTGTAAAGGATAGTTTTTATTGTTGCAAAATTATTTATGAATAGAGAAAGAAGAAAAAGAAACAAAATAAAACCATTTCCCATTTCTTCAATGGTTTCCAAACATATTTTTGTTTTTCTTCTATGCGAACCTCTGTAAAATTCTAAAATAGAAAATGAACAAATTGAAATGATGATGTTTGATATTGTATACAGTCTGTTTTATATATTTCTTTTGTATGATTCAGCTAGCTGAATAGAGACAAGGGGAAAAAAACCAAGCCTTCAATGGAATTGTTGTTATAACTTAGAAAAATAATTAAAAAAGATATTTTGTTATGATTGTTTGTAAAACAGATTTATTTAAGTTTTAAACAAAATTATTATTTAACCCTCTAATGCCTACAACCGCCTCTAGGCGGGGTAAAGCTTTAAAGTATTTACAGGTAACGGTATGATTTTGTGTCTTATCTGATAACCTTTACCTATAGCCGAAATATTTTTCTATGCATAGCTGTTTTTTGCATAGCTGCAGTGTGATTCGTTTGTAAGCTAAGCTAGTTCAAAGTGAAAATTACCTTCGCCAGCACGGAAATAAATATTTTTTTGCAAACACAATTTTCATTTGCGAAAAAAAATTGTAATTATCGTCTGATCAAATTACAAAAATAATAGGTATGTAAATAAAAGTGTTTTTTATGCATGAGTGAAAAAAGTTTTGTGCTGTGAAGTTTTTTGATGTAAAATATCAGTGTTTTCTTGAACCCGTCTAGAGGCGGGTTCAGGCACTTGAACAAGTTGTCCCGCATAACTGATTCAGTTCTTATGATAGGTAGCAATGTCAAGAAGATCTTTGAGGAACTTGTCGAAGATGACAGATGACGAAATAGCTGAGGTGATGAATGCTGTTTCAAGCTCCGAAGACACTGACAATGAAGATGATTTCGACTGTGACGACAATGTTGACGATCCAGATTTTATTTGCTCTGAAGATGAACTCTTGATTGACCATTGTTTGATGAACTCTACGAGTCAGATCTTGGCGGATGCAGTAAATGCAGGTCTAGACATCAGCGCTTTAGACATTAGTCATCAAGAGCCGAGTGCAGTTCTTGCATCATTGCCTTCTACGTCCGCTGCTTCTCTTGCTACTTCGGAATCAATCCCCAGAGCTGATATCGCTAATATATCTGAGTCCATTATTGCTCCTTCACGTTATAGAAAACGCAAACGCGACTTGTATGACACCGAATTACAAGAAGAGGAAGGTGGCCCAGATTGCTCGAGCACGGGCCAATTCATTGGTGTTCTGAAAACATTGAAAAATGATGCCCAGGAATTCAAATCTATGTTGTGGAGAAAAAAAAAATATGCAGCTGCATGTAAACGAAGTTGTTTTTCGTGGGGTAAAAGAGTTGCCAGATGAAGTAAAATCTTTGAAAACACCATTTGACTTTTTCCACTACTTTGTGACTGATGAATTCATGCAATATATGGTTGATGAAATGAATTTGTATGCGTGCCAGCAGAAAATTGAAACTCGATTTACTACGAACAAACAAGAAGTTCGACAGTTCATCGGAATCATGTTCTTCATGTCTATATACCGCTTTCCAAATGTTCGTTCCTACTGGGGAAGACATTCGTTGGAAGCAATACGGACTACAATGACAAGAACTAGATTCGAACAAATGCGCCAGTTCTTGCATTTCAATAACAATTCGACAATGATTCCGAAGGGGCAGCCTGGATATGACAAGCTGCATCGAGTTCGACCACTAATAACCCATTTCAACGAACGCTTTGGGTCTGTTCCTATGCTTCATCGTCTTTGTGTAGACGAACAGATGTGTGCAACAAAAATGAGTGGCAACCCTACTCGGCAATATATGCCAGCCAAACCACATAAATGGGGGACCAAGCTGTTTGTTCTATGTGATCACATGGGGTTCTCATATTCTTTTGAAATTTATTCTGGCGCAGGAGACAATGTGGTACCAGAAAATGCACCAGATCTTGGAGCTTCGTCAAATGTCGTCGTTCGTTTGGCTAGTAAAATTCCTGACAATGTGAACCATGTAGTATATTTTGATAATTTCTACACGTCATTGGGTTTGCTGACATACCTAAGAAGCCGTGGAATATATAGTTTGGGTACCGTCCGCTCCAATCGAGTACCAAACATCAAATTGTCGAGCGATGCTGAACTGATAAAGCGGAAAGTTGAACGAGGGTATTCAGAGGAATATGTCGCTAATGCTTACGGCATTGATATAAGCAGCGTTTTGTGGATGGACAACAAAAGTGTTCGACTTCTTTCAACTTATGTTGGTACCAAACCATTCCTCACTCGAGAGCTTGTTCCACCACCCACCAAATCTTCGCGGTGGGATAGAAAAAAACAACAACAAATAGAAGTTGTTGCCCATTCATAATAAAAGAATATAATCGGCATATGGGTGGTGTCGATCTCATGGATGGTTTACTTGGTCGCTATCATATTCATATGAAAACCCGAAAATGGACGAACCGCATATTTTTCCACCTGTTGGATGTGGCTATGGTCAACGCCTACATCCTTTTTCATAGGCTGCACAAGGGAGTCAAAACCGAACTACCAAATTTTCGTTCTGAAGTTGCGGAATCATTGTGCATGGTTTCGAACGAAGCAAAAAAACCGAGAGGTCGTCCGACTTCTTCGCCAGTACCGCCACCTTGCAAGCCAAAGAGGTATTATTTTCCTACTCCGGAGGTTCGATATGACAACATGGGTCATTGGTGCGTATTTCACGACCGCAAGGGCAAAAAAATGTGTAAAAACCCGGGATGTAAATCCGAAACACAAGCATTTTGCACCAAATGTAAATTGAATCTCTGCAATTCAACTTCAAAGTCGTGTTTCTTTGACTTCCATCAACGTTAATCATTCAATAAAATATTATTTTCATAACTTTACATGCTTATGTTTTTTTTCCCGTAACGACCTAGCTCCGCCTAGAGGCAGTGTAAACATTTTTACCTGTAAAAGGTAAAGACTTAATTTTTTTGAAAAACTGATTTTAGATTCGTTCTTGTCACGTGCTTGTTAGTATATACTGATTTTTTGAATGAAATCAAAAAATAAGGCATTAGAGGGTTAATAAAAGACAACAGTAAAAAAAGGAAAAAAAACAAAAATATATTACTTCTTGTACAGACTCTTTCAAAGATAAAAAACGATTAAACGGAAAGTAGAAATATATTCCAATGGAATCACTACACCGCCGTTGCTTGAGCGGTTTTTGGCAATACTGAAAGGTTTACTTCACATTGTTATTTTAAGCATAAGCTTACATATAAGGATAATTTGGTAAATCTTGTTTTCTTATCTTACTTCTAGTTCTGAATTCAAAACCATCGAATCGGCGTTTCAAAAGCTTTTCTTTGAATTCTTCACGGTGACATTTGTCACAAGTCCAGACAGCTGTAGAACGAGTTACCGTTCTGTTCGCTCTCAAGCATGAAATGTGTAGTCCTGCTTTGCACTTAACACAAGTCATTTTATTTTCAGATCGCATCCCTTCGTGACATGTTGTACAGAGATTAGAGTTATTTCGTTCGATGGCTTTATTGAGGCTGTTTAAATGAAGAAACACCTGGGAAAAACTGGTCGCACTTCTTAGTGAGTACTGCCACTTTTCTAAACTTTTGAAACACCATTTTGGCAGAGATTTCTCAATGAACTTCTCCTCGATAATCCGTTTGATTTGAAGAAGTGTGTATGAAAAATTTTTAACACTCTGAAGACTGGGCGGTTGATTGTTGGAAGATGCAATATTTCCATTTAGGTCATTATGAATATCGTTATGAGTTAAGATGTGTTCGTTCCTTTTGAAATTGTGGTCGTCACAAAAATGAATTAATTCATCACGCCATTTTTTCAGATTTTTTATGATCTGATTGTTCTTGTCAGCAAAAGGTAATTCCGTTTCAAGACTTAAGATTTGATGAGCAAGATTTGCAGTAAAAACCTGAAAAAAAACCAAAACAAAATTCCCGATGAAAGGTTTGATTAATTGTTACGTACGTTTTATATTAGGTAAGATTTTCATTCACACTACACAAAAAAAAATTAGGTTAATACCGAGGAATGTGGTAAGAACGACTGGGGCCCTACTCTGTAATTCGTTTCGAAAGCAAAAATTTCCGAAAACGAATATTTTGTACTCTTTATTTCTAAATCGGATTCGAATCTGCCACTTTCGGAACGGCAAATCCGAAAACGATTTTTTTATTTCATTTATTTACATTTTTACTTGTTTGTAATTTGCTTTGATATTATTTTTTTTTGCTTGATTTGACAGATATCTTGAGAAATGTTTCAAGACTTCGCAAATCTATTCCGTAAATGAAAATATTATTAAGTACTTTTTTTTCGATTCGAAAACGAAATACAGAGTACGAATTCATAATCGGATCGAAAATCACTTTCGAATAGACTTACGATTCGAAACGAAATACAGAGTAGGGCCCCTGATATCGCATTCAAACGAAGAATATTGGTTTAAGCTTTGTTCGTTGAAGCCCTGGGGTCGTCCTATGTTCGCCGCAAAGCGTTTTCCGAAAAACCGAAAAACCAAAACGCGCCTTGAATGTTTTTTGAGCCCTGGGTTTTCTTTGGGTTTGCTCTCAACTTTGCTGGGGCGACTTTAGGTAATGAACAGGGCTGTCAAAGGGCATGTATTTTTGTTGAAATGACAGGGACGTGAGGTGATTTTGTGGTTTAGCGTTTTTTGAGGACTGGACATTTTTTCACAACTCATAGAGTTGTCAAGGAAACCTGACCCAACACTGGGTAAAGCTTAACGAACGAACCATTTGTCACAATAGTATCAACTTCGATGTAGTCGAGACGACTTCGTCTTCCTAGGCTCTGCTATGAGCAGGGCACTTAACATCAGTGGGATCAAACAGAGACTTCGATTTTTTTTTTCATCGCATTCCCGTTATAACAATTTCGGACTACGAATGCCGAAAAGTATCATAGAAGCCATTGTCGTCAATTTCTTGCCAGAAATTTGTGACTTTGGAAAAAAAAAATTATTGCTAAGATGTTTTAAGTCTTTTCTTTTTGCTATTCGTATTACGAGGACTCTATCAAGGTAACCGTGTCGGAGCGGAATTCTCTCCGATGAGATTCGGAGACATTTGCTTCGTTGTAGTTCTCCGATCGGGCGATCCGACGTCCTGCGATAAGTTTTTGTTGGGGAAAGTTTTAGTTTTGGCTTTTAAGAATGCTATGCGTTGCCGCATTTGTGAAAAATTTCTTACGATAGTATCTACTTCGAAGTAAAATTGAATCTCCGGTAAATAACTACTACGAAATAGCGAACTTCTTTTGTTATAGCTTTTCAGATGTTAGTAGAAAACCCAGAAGACGCTGCCATAATGAAGAGCCTCAGCTACCAGCTCTCAAGTGTCTGCGCTTAGTCTGTAACCTCTACCCGTGTTCCGTAACTATCGCCACGAGAAAATCAATCAGTTAGTGGTTGAATAAAATTTTTCCTCTGTAGTTCTTCAGGACCTAGGAGTATATTAAACACTTGAATGAAACTAGGAAGTCTTTGTCGAATGCAGTTGGAAGAATTAAAATTTGAAGTATATTCAAAAATAAACTTTCGAATGATTCGAAAGAAGTTACATAGTTGGGCTTCTGAAACGAAATTATACGAATTAAGTTCCGCAGTTATACAGTTTTCCGATTGATGTTATCGATACAATAGCTGCTTACGCCACTGTTGTTTCACTAAACACCATGTCGGTAAGGCTGGCGCATTGTTTGAATTTAACCTTAGTCGCTTCATATAACACGCCCTTCAGGATGAAGTGCAACAATTGGCGGGAGGCAAAGGTGTTTCGAAACAATGTGAAAGCACTTAGTGGTATAATCGACGTGAAAGGAATTTTACAAAGTTGGAGGACGTTTACAAAACTCTCTTTTACCTTATGATGCACAACATCACAATCATTTTGCAAGGTGTGCATCGTCTCACAAAACTGGTTGTCAAAACAACGCACCACTTTACAAACAGGGTGTTCAGTTAAGCAAGCAATGAGGAACGGAAGCGGCTATTCAACACACAGAAATGCGATACTTGTTTGAAAAAATGCAAGATTGGCGCTCCGCGGTGTCTTCATTCTCACTTCAGGATTTACAAAGAAATATCATATAAGACTCAACATAAGCACGTTTAAAAGCTTTGCAAAGAAATAGGAGGTTCGTTCGTTTAACTTTATAGGGTTGACCCAGGTTTTTTTGACAACTTTATGAATTGTCAAAAAAATCTGTTTTGCAGTCCTCAAAAATCATGCCATTTTAAAGCCCTCAACTAAAACCCATGCCAACCTCAGAAAACACTCATTTTCACATTCAGAGCGAGTTTAGGTTTTTCAAAAAACGCTTTGTGGCGACCACAGGACAACCCCAGAGAACCAAGTGGCTCAACGCCAAGTTTTCTCTATTTATTTCTGTCAAGAGATGGCAAAAATGTTACAATTTTCTGGTTGGGTACATTTAGTCTGTCTACATTCAATACATTCAATAGAGCGATGCCAACTACGATGGTCCTCTTGATTAATTCAATAGTTAATTAAGACCTTCACTGAGGAACCTAATAGACCAAGCGCTGCTTCTGGTTCTGAGACAGCTGTATGTGATTCTTGCCTTATGATGATGATGAACTTCATCAACGATCTTTTTTCCAGTTATGCCGTGATGGCTTCAAAACATTCAAACAGGTCTTGCAATCCTGCATCACTTTCGAATTAGCATGAGGGCTAAATGCCGCCAGAAACACAGTCGTCAAGCTGCAGACACAAATACTTCTTACCGTTCAGCGATTTTTTGTAATTTAGCTTTTGGCCCGTAGACAGCATCACCACTTGGAAGACCGAAGCATATATGCCTAACAAGGTATGCAGTCTTCTGTCCTTAAAAGCACCAGCACCAAGAAGTTCCGGATTTTTTTTTCCTGGTGCACCAATTGTAGTGAACCAGTTCTGAATTGAGAATATGTTGAACCTTGGAAAAACTGTATCGGACAGCATATCTATTATACATTGGTTGTTGTGCGACCTTCAAATTCCCAAGGCAAATTCTGCCAGAGACCACTTTTTTCAACAATTAGGCACTTAGTCTGCAGCAGCTGGTACTGGGGGAGTAAGAAGGCGATGGCAAAATAGGACCCTCTTTCGAAGAACCAAGGTAATGCTTTTAAAGACTTTTATCATCCAATTCCTGGTGGAACGAGTTGTGGAGAAGAAAAATAAACAAAAAAAATTTGGGCAGTACTACGACAGCTAGAAGAGCACGCATTGCAAACATACAAGGGGAGGATATGAAGAGTGAATTGACACCAACGCTCCGACTCGACAAATTTTTGAAGACACAATCAAGGGAAATCGCGGTAGGGTCAGACCTAAGACGCCGAAATCAAGTGTAAGACATGATGAGTAAAGCTTATAGGAGCTCATCCGAAATCAAAAACGTTCACGAAAAATGTTAGAACGAGCTCTTCTTCTTTTGCTTAGAACTGTGATCTCAAATGAATGACAGCTCTTTCACTTGTGTGCTTCACACTAGAGATCCGCTTGTGCGCAAAACGTAGGAGTCGATATATAACCTGAAAAGAATTTCATCGATCCATGGAGTAAAACAAAGCTAGCATCCTATACCTTAAAGTGATACGGTGGCGTAAACATATAAAAGCTTTTGAGCAGGGAAAATAATATGACAACAAAAAGAAAATTCGCTTACCATGTTGACATCCTTTTGATAAACTTCATTTTTGATTGTGGAAGCATCCGACGACAAATTATCGACTGGGCAATTTTTCGTGAGCTGCACTATCAAATCCCGAAAACTTTTCAAATTCTTCTTTAATTTGCTCTCTCTATCACCATGAGAATTCAAAGCTTCAAGAACTGCATCGATGTCTTCCTCTTTGTAGAAGAACGTCCAGTTCCGTCGGTTTGGGTGTCTCGCGTTGTGTACAATACAATTACTGGGATCTCCTGTGCACATTAAGAGCTCTTCGATATTCACAGATCGTTCCGCTGTGACAGTCGAACTGGCGTTCATTTCTAAGGAACTTATATGACCTTTAGTTGATGTGTCTTTGTTCAAAACATTTTCATTGCTATCAACCAGGGAAGTTTCGAACTGATTTTTTGTCTTACGAGTCTTGTTTCTCTTTGAGTTTTTTTGAATCAAATGGTCTGGTTGTGGACAGTGCATTAAATGGCTAGAGATTACTGGAGAGTTATCAAGACATTCGGATGGCGTATCAGTTGCGTGTTCTACAAACACAGCTGGAACAGACATTAGGACATAGTATCTTCTATAAGCACGATCCATTCCTAGATAGACTTTCGCCTGCAGAGCCCTCTTTCCAAGCTTGTCTTTAAGCTCATTTTCGGCTGATTTAAGGGACTTTGCTTGTCTCGTTGTTAGTTGGGCAGAACGTGAAGTAGAACTTGGGAGGATAGTGTTTGCATTGGCTTCTTGCTGAACTTTTTTCTCGGCAATTTCATCAATTGCCTGAGGATATGTTAAGATTTGAGCGATGAGTGTTTTCAGTATTGCAAGTAAATCTGATATTGGCAGCTGGTAAATGCTCAACGTCTTAAGTTTTTGTAGTACTTCTGGGTTCTGCCTGCAGAATACCATTCCAGGATCTTCAATTAAATCACCATCCGATGTCTTTTTTGCCCCAGCGCCCGATGCCAAAAGATGCAATCTCAGCACTTCGCTCAAAGTATACTTATCCACCGGCAATTCATTGGGCTTTAATGAAAAATTATCAATCACATACTTGTAAGTGTCATATGCAGTATCTATATCTTTTTGCTTCCCGAATTCAGTGCCATTAACGAGAGTATGCCTTAAAATATGCTTCGTTGGCTCCTGCAGATTGAATATGGTTTTTAGTAGAGTTATGAATAGTTCGGTGAGAGGTCCATTTATTTTACGCTGAGTCAGAGCTCTTGTTACTTCATTGAAAATATTATAACCGTTAAGTGATATATTTTTTGAAAGAATATTTGAAAATGAGTGCATAAACTCGCAAACCATCAAGACATCACCAAAATATTCAATTGGAACACTTGTTTTGACAGTTTGATACACAGGAAGCGGTTTCTGATCGTGAAGTTCAAGATCATCGCACTTTTGACTGAATTCAATCGTTTCTTGCATGGTAGTTGGTTCCAAAAGTCCAGGTAAATCAGGAATTCTTCCAATGAACACTTTCGAGAATGATAAGTTCTTTTCAGTCACATATTTCTCATAACAGTGAGGCTTAACTCGAATCACATCATCTTTTTTAATAACATTGTCTTTTATGAAGTTATTCAAACCACCACAGCTCTGTTTAAGTTTTTGTATTTCTGTTGATTCTGCAAAAAAAACATTTCCTACGTCTTTTCCTCTTACTGTTTTAAGAGTGTATATAACGTTGTCCGGATCATACACAGTGTCTTCAGATGTAGAAAAGGATCCTGTTATGGGACTTATCTTCGTAATGATATGAAAACAATCGGTTTTGCCGAGGTGATAAACCTTTTCATTTATAAAGAATCTGCTTTGCAAGAAATTTGAAACCAATTTATACAAAACACTCAAGGACGACTGATGTGCATTTTCGATAAACATCAAAACAACAGGACGAAAGTAGTTTTTGAGAGCGAATCTACTTTCTTTATCAGATTCTATCTGAAGCATGGCTGCTCTCTCTCGTACACCTGCACGTAGCACTCTAACTGAACATTCTGTATTGTACAAAGACGAGTTCATTTTCTGTAAATAAAAAGAAATATTTATGAAATTAATTAATTAGGAACTTTCTTTCAAACAATTCTTAATCTAGTCTTTAATTTTGTACGTGTCCTTGTAAAAAAAGTTTCAGCAATCGATTCTGTTATTAGCATTTAGAAAGTTTAGATCTGTATAGACACATATTGAGATTTTGAGCAGACGGATTCTTTCATAGGATTGTATGCCATCCTATTTTTGCTTCCAGAAAAGAAGAGTTTTTGTGTTGATGTGTCAGAAAAAAAACCTATACCTGATCCGAAAGCAAAACGAGGCTGTCATTTCCAAACAAAAATTATTAGTTCACCGAAATAAGAAGTTTATGAGAAGGACAATGGACTAACACAAACCTAAGGTAGTTTTCTTCAACAATCAGTTCCCTCTTACTATGGTAGGGGTGTATATAGTAAATATTTGTTGGTTGTTTTAGTAGAGTAAAGCAGTAAAGCTACATGCAGAACACACACAAATGAAAGCCGCAAACGTTAGCGGTTTTTGCGTCATAAATTGCGCATATCGTCTAAAAAACCCTTTTGGGGTAGTCCGCACGTGCACGCAAATGGTATGCGATCGTCCTAATCATGTGCGGTGGCTCGAAAACACTTACTTACTTACTTAGGTGGGCATTACAGTTCGGGGTGAACCTGGGCCTCAACCAACATCCCTCTACAACAACTTCGATTTCCGACGAACTCTCTCCAGTTTTGCACTCTAAGTCGGTTGAGGTCTTCTTCCACTTGATTGCGCCACCTGAGACGAGGTCTTCTCCTTCTGCTGCAATGTGTATTCGAAAACCCGTCGAGCCGGAGTGTTGATGTCCATCCGCTCTAAATGTCCCAGCCACGCAGTCTCGCGATACGTACTCTTCTTGCTATGCCCATGTCGCGGTACAGCTCATACAGCTCGTTATTGTATCTTCTTCGCCACACATTGTCTTCGCATACGGGACCAAAGATCATTCGGAGAATTTTTCTTTCGAAACGACCAAGGGTTTCCTTATCCGCTTTCGATAAGGTCCATGCTTCCGCGCCGTGAAGCAGGACTGGGATGATGATGGTCTTATACAAGGTTGGTTGGTTGGTTGTTCTGGAGAGTTTTTTGTTTCTCCTTCTTAACTCAAAGAAGCAACGGTTTTCAAAAGTTATTCTCCGTTTAATTTCCGCACTTATGTTGTTTGCCGTGTCTATAGCGGATCCTAGGTAGACGAAGTCCTGTACTACCCCCAAGTTATTTCAGTTTATTGTGGAGTTTTGTCTGTGTTTTCCAGTTCTCAAAAAAACGCTAAACCACAAATCACTACACATCCCTGTCATTAAAAAAAAAATGCATGCCATTTGACAGCCCTCAACTCGCCACAGCAAGAACCTATGGCGAGTTGTGGGAAAACCTAGGTCAACCCTAAAGCTCAAAACACTCAATTTGACATTCGGGGCGACTTTAGATTTCTCAAAAAACACTTTGTGGCAACCCCAGGACGACCCTAGGGCTTCAACGAACAAACCTACTTACACAATGACAAAAGGAAATTTTTTCGTTAACGTGTTCCATTGTTTACTTATTTACCAAAGCAAAAACCCTATACGGGATGTTTCTTTTTCATTTTCCGGCGTTACGAGCATCGTGATCTCGGAGGGATCACAGCCCTGAAACTCAACGGTTTCTCATTAGTGATCCAACTAAATTTAGATGTGTTGTATTTGTCTATACCAGGATTGCTTTGGCATGGCTTCCTTTTGTTTCTTAGCTATCGTGTCTGAACGTTGTATGATATTGCTTTTTCAATTGGGTTCTCTGGATCTCTACTTTGAGCATTACAATAACTCTTATGGATCTGTTTACTTGTGACACAATCAAGCTTTGTTACTCCTGCTGTCATATGGAGCAACTTACTGTCAACTTACTCTCATACTATGTATACATTGTCCGACATTGTGGACCGAATGTGACTGGACGCAAACCCGCGGTGTTGGGTCTTATATTCAGCTTAGGGAGAATTTTTTTTTTAACACGGAGCTGCAACAACAAAAAGCTATTCAATTTGGCTTATTACTTGAATCCCTATCACATCCCTGTCGCAATCCTTTTTACCCATGGCTGGAATTATGTGTGATAGAACCTGGTTTTTCGGTCATGTCTGAAAGCCAAGCTCAATCATTCATGAAATATTCGAATACCAACCGACTTTCGGATTTCCCAGTTGTATCTGCTTACACGTATGATTTATTGACGAGCCTTGTTACTTTTTTCTCATAAGTACTTGTTCCATGTGTTTAAAATAAAAAGACTGTCGTAAGTTCAATAAAACTCTTACTAGCTATAGCTAAAATCAATTCATTATTAGTTACTATATTATATTCACGAGCAGTCATGTCTGAACGTTGTACCTTGTATCTGATAATAATCACATATGACTTTTCTGTAAAAAATGTCCTCTCAATATACATATTTTCAAATATACCTACTTCGAATCTTTCCTTTTTCGTACTTGTCTCTCATTGGTTATTGTAACAGTTGCGACTCTCTTAAACTGGTTCATCGTCCTCCTCGAAGTCTAGATCTAAATCCACCCAGAACTCCATTCGATCAGAACTGTAACATGATAAGGTCCCAGATACACAGTCTCAAGATTTCTAGTGACTGCAATAGCGTAATTTATCGACATCACGAGATCACCGTTATTGTCCCAGTTTCCTGATCTTTTTCCGAAACTTTACCCAGAGAGTAAACCAACAGACCTATTGTTGAGGTATGTCGCATAATAAAAATTTTGCCCTCAATAATAATTTTTCCTAAAAACTTTAAGAGATGTAAAACTTCAACAAAAACCTAAAATCGAGATGTGTTCTCTCTCTTAACCAGTAAACAGTGAGTCAGTGTTTTACTCTGTTCCATTTGCGATGGGCGGAGAGCGAAAATGTTGGGAGGCAAGATTTGCCCTATATTAGTCAGGGCTATGGAGCCGAAAAACTCAGATTTAGAATCTGGATCCTTTATTCAAGTTTTTTTGGTCGTACTTCTCGAATATGAGCTTTCTCGATTAGCCCCTTTCATTCCCTCACAAGGCAATGGTGTGAGAAATGAGATAGGCCTTGGGCCTCCTCGCTCTATTGCGCCACCCAATTTATTTTTATTATATTAATTTTTTTCTGGAATAGCTTAGTTTGCAGTAGCAGAAATTTCTCTCAGCACACGAACCATACTCTTCGTGCTCTTTACTTGTATTTTGAGTTACTACTTCTTTCTTTTAGCTTCTGTATACCACTTCGAAATTCGAGAAGAGCATTTCCTTCTATATTGTCTGAGAGGCACATTGACTACGCTTTCAAAGCCGTTTTCTTCTTACTTATCACTCGCGTAGTTTCATCACCAGTTTATTAGTGCTCCTTTGAAACCTCTAAGGTTTGGCCCTCTTCAAGTGCATAAGTGTTTTTAAAAGCAGTAGCAGTAAAATCAGCAAACTTAAAACATCGTTCCTGCCGACACACCGCAAGGTAACAAATGGGTTGGAACATTGGAACATGTACAGCAAATATCAACATTCGCCTAGACAATTTTTCTAAAGAGTCACGTACATCAGCTGTGACAACTATCGTTCGATCAAGTTGATGTCCCTTAGAGGATTTGCATATTGTGTTGGTTGACTTCGAAAAAGCATTCGATAGACAACCACGAGATCTGATATGGGTGGCCCTCAGACACCGAGGAGTTCCTGAAGCCTATGTGCGAATAATTATGGACATGTACGAAGGAGCAGTTACAAAAGTGAGATGCCCAGCTGGAGTCACCGAAGAATTCCAAATAACAGTAGGTGTACATCAGGGAAGTGTCTTGAGTCCACTGCTCTTTATTGCTGTTCTGGATTATTTGCAAGTAAAGGACAATAAAGTACAACAATTATTCTTTGCTGACGATAGAGCCATCATAAGCGAGGATCCTACATCCCTGCAACAAGCACTTGACGTTTGGATTCATGTTCTGGAAGGAAATGGGTACCGTATTAGCGCTAAAAAGACTGAATACCTATGCTGCCTTTTTTCTGATCCAGACAAGCCTATTCCAGACATTTATTTGAATGGAAGTATGCTTCCCAAGTGTGAAAAGTTTAAATATCTGGGATCTATGATCAATAGTGAAGCAACTTGTGATGACGACATCAATCATCGAGTAAGCGTAGGGTGGATGAAGTGGCGAGAAAACTCTGCTATCTTCTGTGATCGAAAAATGCCTTCTAAGCCGAAGGGAAGAGAGAGAGTATGAGAGCAAATTGACGGCAGGAGTAACAAAGCTTGATCGAATTAGAAGTACTAAGATCCGTGGAAGCCTTCATGTCAAAAGTACCATCTTGGACAAAATTCAGCACGACCGGCTCAGTTGGTTTTGTCATGTTCAAAGAAGAGATCCGCAGAACCCCGTCAAAAAGGCAATATCGTACAACGTTTCAACAAATTCGCGACAAAAAAGAAAAGGCAGGCCAAAACACTCCTGGTACAAGCAAATGCAAAAACAGCAGCTTTTGGTTGGCCTCAGACATGGAACAATCCAAAACCGGGAGGCTTGCCGACGCTTTCTGAGGTCAACGCGGCGTACCCCACAGGCGGATCACTAGTGTGAAGCGGAAAAGTGGGTGATCGCTTCAAGATCACTACTCGTAACGCCGGAAATGAAAAAGAAGAAGAGGAAAAAGTCACGTACATCAATTTCGGCATAGGCCAAAGTATGTCCTAGTGTCGTTACCGATCAAACCAAACAAGACTGAACAGTGAAAGCCGCCACCGCCTGAAAGCGACAGGAGACGAAGGTCATTGATCCGAATAACTCCTAACCGAAATTCGCCGATGATTTATTCAAACAATGTACCAGCTGAAAAACGCATTCAGAAGACTTTGTCGCCGAATTCTAACGGCTAATCGAGAAAGCGCTTTTCATGGCAATGAAATAAACATCGGAGGACTTGCCAATATATCTTTTTTTGATCTTGGAGTTCGAACCCACGTAACAGACAAAAATGATGATCAATATGCCTTGGGCACCACAAAGGGACCTCAACCAAAAAATAGCCCTTTAGAAATCTTAACGGTTGGTTGGTGTTTGGCTTATGGGTTGGTAAATAGAATCAACAGCTTAGCTGAGATTTGAAAAAAGGAAGGCAATTAGATCTTTACTATTCAATAGATAGATACTTATCTACATTAACAATTTAATCAGTTCTTTGCAAAATAATTTCACTTTCCAGTCCTGGTTCTTTAAAAAAAACATGTTTATAACAATTGAAACGAAAGTGATAAAAAGAGCGCGAATTTTGGTTTTGGCGCTCCTAGTTCAAGAGCTTTCATTCAAGATTACTTCAAAGATTTTTAAACACGGAATCTTTATAAGTTTTTGTTTTAAGTATCTAACGAAATGGATAAGAAGTTATTTAAAAAGTAATAACTGATAACAAAAGCAAAATTTTTATTGTTTTTACTTACCTATGATGGGCATGACTACTTAAAATCCTGTCACTTTTTGAAAAGCGCCGTTAGATGTTCTTGAATCTTCTTCTTCAGGTCGAATCTTCTGTTAAGTTCTTTTGTGATTAAAGTACCCAGTTAAGAACCTCCAAGCGATGCAAAATAAAAAAGACAACGAAAATATAAATATTCTTTAGACGTTGGAACTTTAAATTGAAAACAAATAAACAAATTGTAGAAATAAACGAAGAAATACAGAGAGAAGTGTTTGTGTTTTTCGACTTCTGAGATATTTCCATACACAGTGCTGCCAAGATCAGAAAGTTTAAGTAAAAGTAGTAGACTAAGTGCCGATTTAAGGCTATGGCCCAATGGCTCCGTCAGACTTCAACTTCAACTTCAACTTCAACTTTAAAATATGTAAAAATTTTGGATGGCCCAATGAATCCGTCGCGTTAATGCGCTTTTGTTACACAGAGCACCATATGTGTGAGCATGTGTGTCTACCAACCAACAAAAAATACCAATAGCAAATGTCAAAGTCGTTAAGTGCGTTGATATTAAAAATGTTTTAATCTCAACGCCGCCACGGACGTCACGTACGTTGCTTATGGGCCATTCCCCATAAGAATACATGTGTTTTAATCGAGTTGTCAGTTGTGGCCGCTGAAGTCGAACGCGTGACGGAGTGATTGGGCCATAGCCTTTACACCCAGACGGTTTGCCTGCTGCGTGTTTCGTATATTTTCTTTTGAACCCTCATCCCGTCAGTCTCTCAGTATTAGTCCCCTATTATACGATGTCTCACGAGCCCAGTCTCACATGAGTGCGAAAAAGAAAGGAGATGTGAGGAAATGAGATGCACAAAAAAATTCCCGATGAGTACCGTGCCGATTTTTAGTAGTCTCACCTTGACGTTTCTCTTTACTCTTGTTCGCTTTTGAGTAGTGTTTATTTAATTCAGTTTTTTTACAACAACAAAAGAATAATAAATTGTCAAATTTGAGACGCAGACTTAAGTTCACGTGTAATTGCGATTGTCTCACGGGATGGAAATTTAAAAGGAACGTCAAAAATGAGACATGTCTCGTGAGACATCGTATAATAGGGGACTAACACTCAGACGTTTTGCGGCTGCGTGTTTTTTTTCTGTTTTGACACTTCTCTTTCAGTTTTTATTCTCACCCACAGATTCAAGGTGTGAAAATAATTAAAGAGGCTCAGCTGCATTTTTTATAATATCAGTAACAAAAAACTCATAAGAAGCAAAATGTCTTTTGAAGTGGTAAATAATTTAATTAGATCCTGCAGCAATGATTATTGACACCATGGATACGGAAAATTCATGTATTTTCATGCAAAATTAAAGAAATTGTCCGACAACATACTACTTCTTTACTCATGAACATTAGAAGATGCAATAAAGCAACGACAAGAAACAAAGAAAGACAAGAAAAAGAAACGTCAAAAACCATCCAAGACAACTGGACAATCCTCAACCCAAAACTTTGCGGGTAGAGACTTTTTAAAGTATTTCTATTTCATCTGCTTTCTCTTTCGCACTTATTTCCGTCTTTGCAAAACCGTCTGGGTGTAAATCGGCACTTATATTTTATAACAGTAGTGGCGGTATTTCCTGACTACCGATAATAAGTCCTAGAGCAAAAGATTCGCAAAAAAATAAAGCCTTGCGCAAACCAGCGCGATAAATGTGTGCGATACGATTGCGTTAAGTCAAACCTCTATTAGATTACATGTTTATATTTTATTTCGACAGAAATAGCATCGCACCCATAAATTGCGCTGGTTTGCGCAATTAAATGAATATGGTGGCGCAGAAGAGTGACCAACCGCTAGATCAAGCACATTATTTGTGAGGGAACAGAAAGGACCTACAATTTTATGCCAGCTCCCAATGGCTAAGCAAAAAAGACCAAGTTCACAATGGTCGATTTGTTAAAACTTCATGCGAATTAAGCGACTGTATTCCTGTTCTCCTCTCTGTTACACTAATTTGTATCACCGATTCGAAAATTTGGTGTAACAGAGAAAGGAAACAAGAAAACGGTCGCTTTATTTGCATGAAGTTTCAACAAATAGACCAATCTGAACTTGGTCAAAGCACTTTTCGTGGCATGGAAGTATACTGTTGGAAAAATTGCTAATTTGAATCACTAACCTCATACCTTAGAGGAACAAAGAACAAGAGGGAAAACCACACACACACCATTGCTTCTGCCCTCGAACTGACTTCACAAACACCAAAATAAAGTGGTGTTAGTTTCGGAATCCCAAAATAAAGTGTTAGGAAATTCACTTAACACGTGTATCACAGATGGATCTCGTGTTACAAAAACAACAATGTAAGCAAATGGAAGTTGCGGGGCAAGAGAGGTAAATGGTTTTCCCTCTTGGTCTTAATTCCTCTAAGCCTCATACCTAATAACGCAGTCTATTTCTTACCAAAAAGTGCGAGTATTTATGATTTTGTAAAAGGATGCAGTAGCGAAATATTTATCGGAGATTAAAAGAATAGAAAGTCCTACCATAGACCTAGACAGGTAATATAAAAGTCAAGCTATCAGCAATACTTTGTTTGTATACCGTACATTTCATAGCTTTCCAAAAAATACAACTCTGTTCTGCTTAACAAGATCTAGTTTGTTGTAGTGTTTTTTTTTTATGTTTTAATTTATATGAATAATTTTCTTAAAAAAAAAATTGTTATAGTTTTGCATGACTGGCAATGTTGCCAGCCAAAATACAGTGTACCGTTTAATAATTCGTACAGTTCGGAATTCCAATCAGACATCAGACGCATCAAATCTCAAAATAATCGTGAAAAGTATTCGCTACGCAGCTACGCTATCCTCGTTGCACGAAATCAGTTTATTCGGGTTTTCTTTATTCGTTGAAATGTTTTGAATTGTTTTCTGTGTGCACTTGTCGTCGTCGCGATATGAGTAAAGAACTAACGAGTAGATATCCCGCGCGATGTGGAAAAGCCGTTATTCTAGAAATTGTGTTAAATAAAATAAGTGAGCTTGTAATTCAATTTGTGCGACCGTTTCGGTTATTGGTAAAGTGTTCTAATTAATTTAGTTGTTTAATTTAGTTGTTAAAATAAATAAGTGGTAGAAGTTGTGAATAAGTTGTAGTAGGTGTGAATAAGTGGTAGCAGTTGTGAAGCAAATCAAATATGTACGTACCTTGATACCTATACGGAAAAGAATTTGTACAGGTGAGTTGTTTTATTTTGTTTAAACATTAATTTTGACCATCAGCCATCACATTCATATTATTCAATTCTGGATGAACAACAAAAGTAGGTATATGTACCTAGATATTTATTAGGTCTGTTCGTTGAACTTTCCCCAGTGGTGCGTTCCTAAATAGCTTGGATGTTACGCGATGTAACATCCGGTAACATTATGTCGTTCCTAAATGCAAAAAAGTTACGCGATGTAACATCAAAGTCGTTCCTAAATGCAATGTTGAACTGTCAGAATGTTACGTTTCGTAACTTTTTCCAACTCATCTCTGGGACTTGAGTTTCGATGTTGATCTGTCAAACCCCTCTAGAATTGTTGTTGCTCAGATTTGTTTTGGTTTTTTTTTCATTAATCTTTCAAAATTCTGTAAGCAGTTATTGATTTTCCATTTTGTTCATTTCAGAATTCTTTTTTCTTCATAAAAAACGAGTTTCTTTTAGCTGGTTTTATATTTTAAGAAATACTTTATTCTTATTTTTGACAGACCAACAAAGTGTAACTTCGAGTCGTTCCTAAATGCAATCATAATTTTGTAACAAAGTCTAACATACACAACAACAACGATGATTTTGACACTACAACATCGTGTAACATCTAAGCTATTTAGGAACGCACCACAGGGTTGACCCAGGTTTTCTTGACAACCCTATGAGTTGTCAAAAAAACCTGGGTTTTCCAGTCCTCAAAAAACGTTAAACCACAAATCGCCACACATCCCTGTCATTAAAATAAAATACATGCCATTTGACAGCCCTCAAATCGCCACAGCAAAAAGCTATGGCGAGTTTGGGGAAAACCTGTGGCAAAACTATGGCTCAAAAAACACTCAATTTGACATTCAGGGTGAATTTAGGTTTCTCAAAAAACGCTTTGTGGCGACCATAGGGCAACCCCAGGGCTTCAACGAACAAACCTATTGTAAGAGCACTGATGTTGAAAAGCAAAAAGTAACATTTTATAAACTTGATTTTATCCAAAGTTTAAAATAAAACAAAAGGGAAAGTAGTTAGGTTGTCTGATATCGGAAGGTAATGTACCTACATCCATATCTTGTAAAATGAAAATTCATATGTAGGTAGGTATCTAAACGCCAATTGTGGCACCAAGAGCTATGTTATAACGATGTCGCCGTGCTCTCGATTGGATCCAGGTTCCAAGCCGTTTGTACCAGAACATAGACTAGATAAACTAGATCGCTAAACTAGATCGTCCCTGCTAGGGACTGTCTCTCGGTCCACTCTTACAATAAAATTAACAAGGTGGCGCAATAGAGCGATAATCCCCGGGGCCTCCAGGGCAATGAATTTATTAACGGAGGACTTGCCAATTCCTCGCAAAAGACGATACCCATGGAAAAACATTCTTGCCTTTGTTGGAACTCGAACCACGAACCTCTGGTTTAATATTAGACGTGATAACCATCACGCCACGGGTACCACAACCGTCAACCCGCTTACCTTTTAAAACCGAGGTTCACCACTAGATGTAAGAAATGACTGGTTTAAACTAAAAGGTGCCAATGTCCTAGATAACAAACTTCTTTTCTTTGGTCCAACCATGTCGAGTCAAAAACGCAAGCTAAGGCACTGTCAGTCTTCTGACAATGTAAGCGAGCTTTTGGCAAGACATGACGTCTGATACCGAAAAGGGTTCTCTGGATCTTTACGTCCAATGGTCACCTCTGCGTCAGTTGTTTTGTGGAACAAGCTCTCTTGTAAAGACATAGTTGCCTCGTTCGCTAAATTTCAAATAAAAAAAAATGCCTTGGCATTTCTAGAGCCTTTCCCAGCTCTCGCTACTCACGACGCACGACTGAATCTTCTTCCTCTTGATAACTACATCATGATATGTGTTCTCAAGACCATTTCCCGTTCAAAGAGATGTGGTATCTTCCACAATTCGCACTTTGGCTTCAATGGAAATCACACACAGTATATTTTGACTCACGTCTATCGGATATGCTGGCCGTTACGATGATCTCAAGGCTAAAACTTTTTTCAAAAATACATGCCCAACTATATGTCGGCTCAGGATTTGTTCACTCTCGAATCTGATCTGAACCAGGAACAGTTTGTTATTGCATCTTTGCGTAATATGCCAAAATCGATGATGGATCTGGCGATGGTGTATGGTGTCGATGGTGTATGGTGCCGATGGTGTATGGTGACATATGACTGCGCGTGTCATTGGGCACATAAGCGGTCCGCCTTCCATTTTGCTAAAAATGTTTGATTGGGAGAAGTATTGTGTTTAAACCTCTACTCAACCCCCTAACTACCTACTTTGAAAGTGATCCAGGAATGCAAAAGCTCTCTGAATGCAATCGGAAGACTAAATTTGAGTCTCTTTTGAGTTTTATCCAAGCCACGACGGCGGCATAAGTAGAAACGAAACTACAAATGAACTTCAAAGGCAATCATCTCTGACAGCTTTCTCAGGATTTAAATCTGTGCTTGGTCTGCCGGGGTCATCAGTGAGAACTTCAATCAACGGTTGGATATGTCAAGAGCACAATCAATCAATTGAATGCAGACCCACTAAACGTATAAGTTTCCAACCTTAATAGAAAAAGTGCAACTTTTTTTACTATCCCATAGCAGAAAAAACTGCAGGGAGCTTTTTGACGTTGCAAGGGACACTTCTTTTTTGCCAAGAATTTAAACGTGTAAGGCAGTGATACCACAATCTTGTGGAGAAGGCGGTGACACCGCGGAGCACTTCCTCTGTGAATGTCCTGCATTTTCTCGAATCAGGTTATAGACATTCGGCTCAGACATGGTGAAAGCTAGTAGATTATAATATAGGGTAGGTTGAGCTTGCACAGCTCTAGACACTGCGGTGTCTGAATGTAGAAACCTATTGTGGCAACCCATGTCAAGTTTCAGAGCAGGTCTCCAGCTCTGCTATTTGCTGAAGTGTTCCTTTAGAAAAGAGTGGCCGCTTATAAGTCCTGTGCAAGTTTTGAGGGTTTTCTTATTGAGGTTCAGTAAGAATTTTGTTTTTTTTTTTTCAATAGGTAGGTATATTCTGGCAAAAAAGTTTTGAATAGGTTTTAGATGAACTACGCCAAGCTTTATTGGATTCTTCCAGTAAAATGTTCTTGGCTGTGTGTTTGAAGATGCTTTTACATACATCGCAGAAGGGTTCAGGACCGACCCGGTAGCTTGGGCTCCTTATCATGGCAGCGTCTTCTGTCTTTTGCTACTAACCTCAGCGCAACCTAATCAAAACCAACCCAGTTTTCTTTCCCATAAGACTGTGAGGTCACCATTCCCCGGCAACCTGGCCATTTGATTTCAGAAAGCCTTTTGTTATCTTAACTTTTTTGTGTTATTCTATTCTCCAAAAATGAAATTGAGGAAGCAGGACATAGGAATAGGTTGATGATTGTAATGATATACGCTCATAGATTTTACTTCTTTACTTTTTACAAATTCTCACTAAAACTAAAAGATAACAATAAAGTATAGTAAAAATAACTGCATAAGCGATAGCCATGAATGGAATTTACTTTTTGGTGCGCTTAAAGTTCACTGGTAAAGTAAATTTTTTTGTTTTGTCAAAAATCGCCAACCGTATGCGAAATAAGCTCAAAATTGTGTTCATTTGTTGGATCCGAGGGCACTGCTGGATTCTCAAGGAAATGACTCTCGACGTGTTCTCGAAACTGGTCAAATGTAATCCTATGATCGAACACCGAACCGCACATTGGACAAACTTTGATTTCCTTGTCAGCCTTTAGTTTGCGTGCAAGGAAATCCATCTGAGTTGGGGATCCTGTTGCCTGCGCTTGGGCGTTGTCTTCGTCTAGATAACTCTGTTCTTCATCATCGTACACATCCTCAATGTCGACATTTTCTTCTTCGTCTAAATCTAATCCTAGCATGTAACGACTCATATCGGCAATACTTTCATCGGTTTCTAGGCTCTTGTCAACCATTTCGGGTTTCTGTGCATTTTCAGCACAAACGGAACAGCCCTGCAAAACTGATTTTTTTTATATAATTTATTACCTACAAAGTTCATATATGTACATAAAGAAGCAACCTACCAAATCTGTTTTCCAGGGTGGAAAGAGTTGAAGACATATCGAGTTGTTGCTGTAGGACTTCTTGCTTAATTTTATGCAGCCCATCTAGGCACTTTCTAGCTTCGATGTTGAATTCGTCATCGGGGTCGGTGTTTACATTGAGGTATGTGAACCCAAGTTCAGTCTCGCACATACCAATCATATCGTCAGACTTTAACTCCCTATTGCTGCTGTCGTCATCGGAAGCTTCAACGAGTAAGACTTCTTCAAGACTAGGATCATCAGGGTGGTCTTTGTTTGTATTTTCAAAGTCAATCACTTTCAATCTTAAATTTGGATTTGGTGCATGTTGTGTAAATGTCCTTGAGCGTATTAAATTCTGACTTCCTTTGGGGTTGTCTAGGTCATCTTCGATGGAATGTGATAGAATGGGTTGATCGTTCTTGGACTTCTGATTGACATTTGAATCTTCTTGCTGTTCTTTGGCTATTTGAGACAGGCGTGACCATAGTTTACGGTTCTCGTTAGCAACCATGTTAATATGATCACTGAGCTGTACTTTCTGTCGGCTAAGTTCTGATACTTGAGAGCGTAGATTGTCTACCTCAATGCTGCTTCCTTGAAGACTTTTAGTTTCTTGTAATGAATTATGATGTTTGTCTGAGTCCAGACGACCACGCAATGATTGATTTTCCTCCTCGACAGATGAGAGTCTTTGTTGCAAGGACAAACAACGTTCCTTCATTGTTTGCAAGGCTACTCGCAGTGCTAGTTGTGAAACCATATTGTAATCTGTCTGAATGTGGCTATCCATATTTTAATAATTGAAAAATTGCATTGTTTAACAATTAAAACACTTGACTTTTTCTTGAAAAATTTCGTAAGCTTTGCCAAATAAAAAAAAGGTAACTTTCCCGTTTTGTTAACGAACGACTGACAGACAGCTGAGCTGACGAATGCAGTGTGGAGTGCGTTCCATGTTCAAGCAAAATCGAGATATGTTCGCTTTGAGTTATCGCTGCAGACACTCCTACGCTAATCTTTAAGCTGCAAACAAATTGTGTTACACATTTTATAGTTGTCAGCCAATTGAATTTGCAGTGGGGTTAGGAAAAATTTTCAAATTGAATTATAATTATGTTTTCGTTAGATTTGCATGCTATTCCAATCGACGATAAATAACCCAGAGAATTTTTTTGGCCAAGAAAATGTTTAAATGAACTAATTCTGTAAAATTGTATTTTTCTATTTTCCTGGTGGAATTTCATTTTTCGTGTCAGCTAATAGAAGTTTCAGCCAAATTGGAACAAATCGTTTCAATTATTTGTATTCCATTTTCCTTATATTCCACTGACAGACTCACAGCGGATTTTTTTTCGTGTGCATTGCATAAGGAAGTGGTACCCGTGGCACAATGGTTAGCATGTCCACCTGCTAACCCAGAGGTTCGAGGTTCGAATCCCAGCAGAGGCAAAATGCAAAAATGTTTTTTAACGGGTATCGCCTTTCGCGAGGAATTGGCAATTCCTCCGTTAGTCCCCTATTACATGATGTCTCACGAGCCCAGTCTCACATGAGTGCGAAAAAGAAAGGAGATGTGAGTAAATGAGATGCACAAAAAAATTCCCGATGAGTACCGTGCCGATTTTTAGCAGTCTCATATTGACGTTTCTCTTTTCCCATATTCGTTTTTGCTATGTTGTTTTCATGTGGTTTTCATCGCTTTGTCATTTTTTTTTTCATTAAAAAAAATTATTTTCTTACAAAGAAGACAGACGTCAGACGCACTTTGTTCTTTGTTGCCATCGAAATAAGTAAGTTTTTCATTTGACTAACAATAAAATAAAGATTTTTTTCGGTGGAACGATTTACTTCGGCTTGATGGTTACCTCCGCTGCATTATATTGTATGATGTGGTTACTGAATATCACAGTGGACATAAGAAATGCATACGTGTTCCTCGCCCCATTCTTTTCTTCACTTACTACCATAGTGACAAAAGTATCAGTTGACAAAGGAAATCCATGTAAGTAAAAGCAAACCTTTTTTAACTACTTGAGATTGTCTCACCTTTTTCTTCAACTACTAGAGCACTGGGGCTGGTTTGGTCGCCGCGGCAATGATTTATATAGTCTCTGGCTCACGCTCCGTTGCTGGTTCCTATGACAAAGAAGGAATTGCAATCTTCTGCAGAACCTCGAGACATTTCGTGCCGTGTTGGCGATGGACCGACGGTAGCTTTCCACGCAAATGGTCTCTTGAAATAAATTCAACTCGATGATGCTTCCCCGCACATACCAACAAACTTGAATTTTCTACGTTACGGAACACGTATGACAGGGCCGATGAGTGGTGCGTATCTTTTCCTGCCATACGGCGAACCGAGTCCTCTTCCCATTGTCAATCCGGTTGTGCTCATACAAGAGGGAACACTTGAAGCAAGTGTTACAACTGGGCTGCCATTTGCTGTGCACCAAACAATTTTGCCTGGTGTTCATCCAGAAATTAGAAACTTTATAGACATTGGAGTCATGGACAACACTGAAATCGTTATGCGGATAGCTACACGTATTCAAAGTGAGGAGACATTTTACACCGATCTCAACGGACTACAAGTAAATTTAATATTAAATTATTAACATATTGAGTCGTACGACTTTTTCTTTTATTTTAGATGATAAAACGACAACGATTCCAAAAGATCCCCCTGCAAGCTAATTACTATCCAATACCTTCTAGCATATATATTGAAGACGACAACTTGCGGTTGACCATTGTATCAGCATAGCCGCTTGGTGGTTCTTCGTTGCGTGCAGGTGAAGTTGAAATCATGCAAGACAGACGCTTAGCTCAAGACGATGAGCGGGGCCTAGGGCAAGGAGTTCTTGACAATAAACCAGTGTAGCATATATTTTAGAAAAAATCGAAACATGTTCAAAACCCATCGATGAATATGCAGGTGGATTCCTTACCAAAATCGCTTATAATGAATACCAGACTCTTCTACATCCTGTTGACAAATTTATTTGGGTGGAAAACGATTGGGTTGGTGTTGAAAGGTCTTTCGGAGAGGTTCATGAACAACTAGAAGATAGCGTTGAGATAGCCGTCATGCGAAACCTTCCAAATCTTGAAAACAATAAAAAGAATAAATTGAAACTGAATACGGGGTTGATTATTCATAGAAGCAACCTCATGGAATGCAATAGCGATAGCCATCGATCGGGAATTGTAAGCATATATTAAAAAAATTCTGACTTAGTCAAATCTTAATGCTGTTTCTTCTGTTTCTAGATAAGTATTAAACGACTTTTAACTCTTTCGGGTGAAGATATGAATACCAACATCTGCACTACTCCCTTGACATTTATTGGGAAAAGGAATGAGATAACAACGGATGAAGTTAACTTCTGTCCTATGGATACCAAAGCATTTATCATTCAAAGATGTCCAAGGATGTCAATGAACCGGCGAACGCAAGAATTGGCCCGATGCGAAGCTAGCTGGCCGTGCTCCAAATTGGGGAAATCATTTAAGAGCAATAAATGTCTAAGTACTCGATGCTAAGTACGGCAGCAGGACACACACTGTGATTATCATTGATGCCAATGATAAAATGCATTTTTACGAATAAGAAACAATGCTAAGCGACGATCCTTCTGCCAAATAGAATAGCAAACGTAGAACAATTTTTCAAAAATGGAAATGGACTAAACATGTCCATTTTCATTTTCAATGCTTCAGTGCTGGTATCAACTACCTACCTCAAAAAATATAATCTTGTGTACAATCAAGTAAAAAAAATGCTTTTATTTTTCATAACACCAATCGATATTTTTTAATTAAAATAAACAAATCATTTTGTTTATTTGAAAGTAATTGCGTTTTCGTGTTTTGCCATTTTATCAGGTACCCTAGTGAAAAATACTTTTAATCGGGATTTTTTTGAAGTTTTTTTTTTATTCAAAATCTAATGATGCAGGTTTGTTGTCAATACAATGACTGATCAGAAAATATATATTTTGTAGCTGTGTATCTATTTTTGTAGAAGTGACACCAATAAATGTGATAAGAATTTCTTACAAAATCAAAAACTGAAAAATTCTTGGTGTATTTAGTGGAGTCACTTCTATATGAACAGACATACAGCTATGTTATATTATTTACTGATTAGTAATTGCATTTACTACAAAGCTGCATCATTACATTTTCAATCAAACCAAAATTTGAAAAAATTCCCAAAAAGAAAGAAAAAACATTTTTACATGTTACTACTCAAAGATGTGTTTTCGTAAACCTAAAGTTTGAAACATTTTGGGGAAAAGAGGCGCCTTCTGAGCAATTTTTTAATTGAATTTTATTTATTACTGAGGCAATGAAATTATTAAAAGAAAAATAGATATTTTGTTTTGTTGTAGGAGAAATCTCTTCTACAGAAACCATGCAATCGGTCGATGCTTGGGATTTATTTTCACTGGATTCCGTTGGGTCGGCTGCGTGGTTGGGGCTGATTGTTATCAGGACAATGCTGCTGTTGCACTTCCTTTTGATTTCTCGACGTCCGTCAGTTCGATTTTTTCCTCAAAGCTTTCCTGCTCCTCTATTCAATTTAATAAAAATGTTTGCGGATTCTGTGAAAAAAAAAATTTTATGCTTGTACAATTACAGAGTTATGATAAACTTACCTTATGAATTATGATTCATCGTATTGAATAACATCAGCTTCACTGCTCTTCACCAACTTCAATAGTTTGATCCTCGTCATCGTCATATTGGCATTCCGAATGCGATTGTTGTGAATCTCTTTTGCTCCGAGAGTTTGTCTACTTTTGGTGGTGTATCTGGAATTTCAGCTCATGTGGTCAGCCATCACACTTCAACCATGTACACTTCTTTTTTTCCTCCACGTTTTAACCCAAAGCCTTTTCTGCTTCGGTTTTTCATTCTCCAAAGCTGCTTTCTCGCACAAGTTCAGCAATCCCAATACAATAAACTCATCTCCACTGCTGTCTGTGTCCATGTCCTCAACTGCATTCGATGCACAGTTTAACAACAACTCTAATAATTGTTTTTCTTCCATACCGAAATCTGTCTATTTTTTAAATCAAAAGCTGTAAAACCAAATTGTTATTTTTGTAATTTTATGAAGCAACTTACTTTATTTAGAGAAAAATACAGCTTTGAAATTTATAAAGTGACAACAAAAAAAGGATTGAAAGAGAAATGAAGAATTGTCAAATTTGAGACGTGAGCCTTCAAAATTGAACATGCTCGCGTTCAACGCAGTTTCGAATCTTCGATATTCAATCTGTCAGTTATTGAACGCAATTTAAGCTCTGTGTTATATATAAAATTGTACTGCGATTCACCTTTCAGTTCTACATAGCTAGTGGTAAAAGCAATTGGAAAACACACAGATTTTCGCACTTTGAAATTAAGGAATTCGATTTTCACGTTTTTGTGTAAGGTAGAATGCAAATTAAATTCACTTCAATCAATTTTGATAAAAAAAATTAAAATCATATATCCTCAAAAATATATTTTCGTTGCTGATTAATTCACTTTCAATATCAATTTACAAAAGAGAATATCCGAACATCAATAATAATCAATTTCAATTCAACAATTAAGCAAAAACTAGTAAACAAAAAACTAACCCAAGAAGACCGAGTAAAGTCCGATTGTCATATACGTTGTTTTCCTTGTTTTGACAACTAGAACTTTTTTTAAGAAGTTTCAGACTGCTTTTTCCATCTGAAAATCTATGTTCGAAAATCTGGAAAAAATCTGAAAATCTAACTGTCAGCTAAATGTCAGCTGAAACTTCTGACTTTTTGGACCAATCAGAGCGACGAAAACTGACAGTAGTTTTCGAAGATCTGGTGCGTTGAACGCGAGGCATGTAAATAGCGATTGTCTCACGGGATGGAAATTTAAAAGGAACGTCAAAAATGAGACATGTCTCGTGAGACATCGTATAATAGGGGACTTAGTAAATTCATTGCCTTGAAAAGCGCATTCTCAATTAGCCGTTCGGAACCGGCGAAAAATTGTAGGTCCCCTCCATTCCCTCAAAAGGCATGGTTGTGAGAAATGCGCTAGGCCCAGAGGCTCCTCGCTCTGTTGCGCCACCCTATTTATTTTTTATTGCATAAGGAAAACCAGTTGCAGGTTTGGGGCTGCGAAGGGTTCAGAGCCTGGCAACTGACATATTTTTCCTGTCGATGATCATCTTATGCTATGTCCGCACCTGAAGTTAAACTTGATTATTCATTCCAGGATGGTTTGAGTTATGCTATGTCCGCACCTGAAGATAAACTGGGTTTCATTCCAAAATGGTTTGAGTTAACCAAGTTGTGTCCGCATATGCAAGTTTATCTTTTTGTCTTAAGTTAAAAAGAGACGGATATAAAGTGTGAGCAGAACGTCAACGACTTATGAGAGAATTCGTTCTCTCTCCACTCACTTCCACTCTCTTAAATGTCAAATTCAATGGAATATTGGAAATAGTGCATTCAGCGCACTTGGTTTCGAGTAGGTTATCACGAAACCCAGTGACTAAAAAGGTTTCATTTTGTATGGGAAACCACTTGGTTATCATGTTGGTTTGGGATTGTTTTGAGTTAAACAAGGGAACGAACTTCCTAGTTATGGTTGCAGATGATAAATTATGGGTGCAGATGAACATGTTCATCTGCAACCATAATTTTTCATCTGCAACCATAATCCTATTCGTCTCTCTTTTTAACCTTTGTGCTTTGTATTCATCATCCGTCTCGCTTTACTTTTCTGCACTTCCGCAGTTGCAGATGCATGTAAACCCAGCATTAGTCATTACATGTTCATCTGCACCCATAATCCCTCATCCGCAGCCATAATCCTATTCGTCTCTTTTTTTTAACTTTTGTGTCCCGCTTTACTTTTCTGCACTTTTGCCGTTGCAGATGCATGTAAATCAACCATAAGTGCCAGGTGGGGACATAGCATTAAGAGTTATGCAATGATTAACCTGCGAGAACCATGGGCAAAGTTCAGCGATCAAGTCAAGACTTCTGGTTAACTCGGTTTCGGGTCAAATTTGTTATTTCATTTGAATTATTACGAGCGAATGAAAATTTCAAGGGGCTTAATTAACAGCTCTGCGGCAGTTCAAGTTCAGTGCGCACTGCGCAAAGTGCTTGCAGCGAACGACCATCGAGCGGTGGCGTTCAATAATCGTATCTGAATAGCTTTTTGTTGTTGTTTACGTGTTAAGCATAAGGCAGAGACACACACCCAAAAAATATCTGAAGGTATCCGGTATCCTTCCAATCGAACGTTCGATTCGCTACTCATATCGGGTTCTTGAAAGTGCCCATTCAATAAAAAATATTCTTGCTCAGGGAAACATTAGGTCAGTTCGTTGAAGCAATATGGTCGCCGTAAAGCGATTTTTGAGAAACCTAGAGTCGCCGTGAATGTCAAACTGAGTGTTTTTTGAGCCCTTAGGGTTGACCTTTTCCCTCAACTCGCCCTAGGTTTTTGCTGTCGCGATTTGAGAGCTGTCAAGAAAACCTGGGTCAAGCCTGGGTAAAGTTCCACGAATGAACCTATTGTCATTGAACTTCAAAAAACTGCTTTTTAATATCGACCAACAGGAGATCATTAAACAAAACACAACTTTTGTAAAAAAACGACTCAAATCACAATACCAACAATAGTTCAATTTTGTCAAATATAATATCAAAAATTGTCTTACAGACTCAAAAATCCAAGATAGATCATAAATAATATGAATATAAAAAGTGTTAGACAAAAGAAAAAATACAGAAATTTTTTTTTTTTGATTGTAGATTGTTAAATATTTTTAACGGTACTTTTCAAAAATTTACCACATGTTTTTTAGCGCATACAATACGATTACCAATACTAATTTTTCCAAAAATGGTAAAATGACAGCCGTTTTTCCAAAAACTTGGAAAAATCTTGTTTTTTTTAACGTTTCATACCAGCAAAACATTACACTCAACATTTCAAAATGCGTATGATATGCGCTTAGCTATATGTAGTCTCAAGGGACATGCGCTAAAACTTTGGTAGGGTTCTGTTGACAAACGCTTACAAACACCCTCAAAAGCCCGCTAATGTCCTTAAATGTCCTTAAAAGTAAGCAAATGTACATAGGCAAAGCTCCATAAAGATTTTGAAAAATGCCCATATTTTCGCAACTTGTTCCACTTAGCTTGTGTACTCAAGAGTTTGCCGTTTTCCACATAAGTTTGTAACTCTCCTGAAAAATTCGCAAATGTTTACAAAGTAAAATATAACAACATCACGCAAAATTCCGCCATTTCCACCGTATACAGTACAGACATCCGCAAATGCCCGCTAATTACCACAAATATCCGCGAAAGTATACACAAATTTTTGCAGACCAACTTCAGCAAGGCAAACACACCATATGTGTCAAATCTCGCGAATGTTGTCAACTGTCCATATTTTTGTCAGAATTAATTGGACAGCAACGCAAAAGACCACAATAGTTCACAAATTTCTAAAAACTCTGCAAAATTTCTCAAAGGTATGAAAAAGACTCATAACTTGTCGAGAGCTCTCGCAGATTTATGTTGAAAAAAAGCCCGCAAAATACGACCTATCGCCTAAGTCCGAAATTGCACAGTGTACGGAAAGGGAAAAAAACTCAACAGTCAGCAATTTTCTGCAATAGACTTCAAGTATCCACCCGACTACAAAAATGCTCTCAAAAGTTCGTGTATAAAAAATCAGTAAAAGTGTGCAATAAGTGCAGTTTTCTGCATAAGATTTCAAACTTTCGTAAAAGTCCATTAAACTATACCGAATTGTACACAAATGCAGCAAAAGTCTACAATTCAGTCTACATATACATATATGTTTGTCTGTAATTGTCCGTAAATACCTGCGAAAATCACTAAATGTCCTCAAAATTCAAAAGTTTACTCAAAACAGTTGGAAACAAATTTATCGAAATTCTGCAAAATTTCCCAAGAGTTTGAAAAAATTCCACAACTTACCGATTGCAAATGTCGTCTGCAATTTCCTAAAATAGACTGCAAGTAACCACAAAAGTACGAAAATGCTCTCAAATTACCGTGTAAGCAACAGACAACATCCTCGATAGTACGCGAAAGTCAGTCAAAAAATTACAAAAGCTGCAATTTTCAGCAAATATATCAGCAAAAGTCTAGAAATGTTTGTAAAAGTCCAGTAAACTACCGCAATTGTATATAAATGCAGCAATAGCCATATTTTGCCCGTAATTGTATTTTAATGCCTGCAAAATCTTTAATGTCCTCAAAACCCTGTACATTTGCTCAGAACAACGCAAAAAACAGAAATAAACCACCGATTTCTCAAAATTCCTCAAAAGTTTGCAAAAGTCCTTCAACTGTCGTAAAACTCTCGCAAATCTTGGCACATGTACAGTTTTTTTTGCAATTGTCCGTCACAGTTCAAAGATGACCGAAAACATTAGTATACACAAAAGTTTGCAAACGTAAGCAATTTCCTGCAAAAGACAAAAGGCATCCGTAGCACAAATATGCTCGCAAATGTCCGCGAAAATCCGACAATGTCCACATCAACTGTTTAAGCAATGGAAAGGCTCGCAATATTTTACAAACTTCGCAAAAGTCCCACAACTGTCTGCAAATTTCGCCATTTCTGTCTGCAGTTATATGTCAAAGTTCGAAAACGTTCGCTGATCTGATTTTTCAAAATAGTCCGAAATTATATTACATAAACACCCTTCAAAGAACTTAAGCGTTTGTAAAAGTATGCGAGCGTCGACAAGTTTCCACAAAAGAAATCAAGTATCCATAAAAACATCATTCCGAGAAAAACGGGTTCAAAGTTTTCTCAAACGAAACCGAAATACTTTTGAATATCTATAGGTACTTTTGAATAAAAAAAATCGTTTTCCAAAGCTAGCCTCTTTGGATTCCTTTATTTTAAAATACATACTTACCAGACTATTGTTGATAACGCAATACCACTGCGTTACCATTTGTTGAAAACTCATCAATAAAACAAAGAAAACATTGTGTGGGTGTAATTTATTTAATTAATCAACAATAAAACTTTCACTTTCAACAAGAGCATTTTTTGTGTGCATTTTCATTGTACTTTTAGATTCAACAACCAAGGCTAGTTAAATTTACTATTGAACAACGTTATGTTCTTAGTCACAAGAAGTACCTTCTTTATTATAAATAATGTATTTGTATGTACATATCAACATGCATGCATTTTTATAAAATGCGTATACGTTTAATATGAGCTTGTTGTATTTAAAACAAGACATTTAACTAATTAATAAAACTAATTACACAAATGTTGGTGGTGGGATATACAGCAGCTCTCGGTAGAGGTTCTATTCATTTTTGGATTGGTATTGATTTGGAATTATGAAAATTCATCACAGTTCCATAAAGAAATAAATAAAATTTTTGGCAATAAACTATTCCAAGTAACTTCACTATTTGAATGAAACTACTAAAACAAATTGATGGTTTTTGGTTGGGTTTTGTTTGATTTTTGCTGGGCGAACGTAGTAGATATGTAAATTTCATTTGTCACCGCGTAGTATAATACTCTTATATTGATGAAAATATATGTGAATCATTTTTTTTAGAATATTTTTCACTGTACACTATTTTTTAAAAGATGTTGTTATTACAATTTTTGCCTGTTGGAAAATAGAATAGTTCAATAAAGTTTAATGACGATGTATAAAGCATAATCAAATGTACAATAAGCATACAAAAATAACAGAGGTATTGTGTGCACATTTTTGAAAAAGAAAATAATATTTTTACAAAATCAATATGCTTTTTTTTTTTTGTTACAAACCTATTTTTTCTGACCGAGTTCGCCGTGTCTAAGAATCGATTGGTTGAGAAGTGAGATTTTAGAATTTTTAAAAAGATTTCCAATTCAGGTTTTTGCGATTGGTGATTCTGATTATGATTCTGGCCAATCGGATGTGAATTGTCTAAATTTGAATAGATTTATGAGTAAAACAAATAAAAGTAGGGTAGTTCATGAAGCTTTCAATGTTCATGGACAACAAACACAAGCGATTCCTACAACGAAAGGCAGCAGAGCGTCGCTATATTCTTTGACGATGTTGTTGAAATTGTGATTGAATGATTGATTGACAAAAACGTGTTAGTTAGAAAATGTATATTTCACTTTATTAACAATTTTAAAAAGATTTAATTAGGTATGTACATTTATTTAATTTGTTTTTTTCTATAATTTTAACAGGACAGTCTTGAATGAAGCATCGTTTAATAAAAAAAAATATCCGATGCGGAATGAAAAGGAAATGTAATACATTTATAAAAAATTGCAAAATTTAAATTCCATTGGTGTTAGGCGCGTTCTTCTTTTTTGCTTCGTGGCTTTTAAAGCTTTGCGGGTTTTGAACGATCGCTACAAAATTAAGATTTTTTTTTCATTTAAAGAAACAAATAAGAAAAATGAATAAATAAAATGAATTTATTTACAATGGAATGAATGGAAATGGAAATAGGGTTAGAGTGGAAGAGTTTGGATAGGATGATATCTGGAATAGTCAAAATAATTAGAAAGCAAAAAATTAATTCAACTTGATAAAATATATAAAAAAAAGTGGCAGAAATTTAAGAAAGCAAAATTAGATATGAAAAAGTCTACATAATGTGAGTCTTCAAAGCTATTTTGGTAGTTTTGAGGTCCGTGTGTGTAGACTTTACCTTTAAAAGATTCAGTGGCTTCTATTGCCATTGACAAATCACTTGTCTTTGAAGAATTACAAAGCCACCTTAGAGGTCCTTTTACCAAAAATTAGAACTTTTAAACGGGGATGTCAAATCCCCCCCGGAATTTCTACAGTTTCTAGTCTAGTCTTCCCCCCCAAAGTGAATTCTGTTCTTCGGCTCAAAATAGGCTTAGTTATATTTGCTTCTATTTGTTTCAATTTTGATACTTATAGGTACCTACTTCGTAATCATATCCTTGCTTTGAGGACGTTCTACCAAGAAAGGCTTTACCATTAATGTATATAAGGGTGAATTTTTTAAAACTTTTTTTCATCGTGAAAATTTGTTGGAAATACAAAAAAAAAAAAAAAATTCCCTGAAAAGTTGAGCCCTTAGTATTCATTTTAAGTGCTCGACCAAGAGGTGTGAAGATTTCCTATTGAAAATACACGGAAACTCTGATTTTTTTTATTTTTAAATTTCTATAGCTCAGCGGCATTTCATGGGGTCGCTTTAACCGAAGATGGTTTTTCTCAAAATTGAGCGTTCTAAAAAAGTGCTCATTGCGGCAAAGTCGTAACTCACCCCGAGAGGTAGTACGGCCCAATTTTGCAGATCCCGGCAAATTCCAACTACATTTTTTCACGCTTCTCAACTGCAAATTATTAAAAAAAACTTGTGGTTTAGTTTCGTTCGTTAAAGCCCTGGGGTTGCCCTGAGTTCGACCCGAAGTGTTTTTTGAAAACCCTAAACTAGCACTGAATGTCACACTCAGTGTTTTTTGAGCCCTGGATTTGCCCTCAACTCGTCCTTTGCATTAGGTTTTTGCTAGAGCGAGTTCAGGTAATGAACAGGGCTGCCAAATGGCATGTATTTCTCTTGAAATGACATGATAGTTTGGTAATTTTGAGGTTTAGCGTTTTTCAAGAACTGAAAATCCAGGGTTTTTTGACACACATTGTTGTCAAGAAAACCTGGGTCAACACTGAATAAAGTTCAACGAATGAACCTAGTATTTTCTCTCACATGGCTTGCTGATTCCTCACAAAAAGTGATACCAGCGGAAAAAGATTTTGGATCGTTAATGGAAATGGAACTATGACTTTTCACGTAAGAGTCCGTTTGCTGTTCATATAACAAAAAAACTGGCACCTAAAAACTCACATAAATCTCCTATTCGATATATTCGTTTCTTAAGACTCTGCAACATATTTAAAAAGAGGTAAAAGCAACAAAAAGCATTCGGTCAAGTCCATCACATAATCGACTGTTATTCGAGTGTTTCTTTTAGCAAGCAGCGGCACAAAAACGTACGAGTTAGGCATATGCAAAGTTTATATGCGACCAAAAATTGCCAAAAAACATTTAAGAGAAATTGCTGATACAAGCCAAACAGCTGTTGTCAGGAGCTACTCCATTTTAATCAATTGTCAATCGCAGCCTATATGACTTTATGGCTATACAAAGCTGGTCAGAGGCTGGAAAAAGCGCCTACTCTACTAACAAAATATCAGTTTACGTTCAATTATCTGGTTCAATGAATACCATGTCTTCCTGTTTCGTAAGAGATTCGTAGGTCGTATCACAGAAGCAAATTTTTTTCACGCGTATCGCCAGGAATTGCCAAGTGCTCCGAAAAGAATATCCAAACTGTCATTAAAAACGCCTTTTGACTTGCCTTGCTAGGCCTCGAGGTTTTCATAGGTTTGTTGTGCCACCCTATTGATTTATTTTTGTTTTTGACCAATGCTTAGACAGTCGAAATCCTTCAAGAGAAATTCTGAACTTCTCAACCGCTAAAACTGAAAAATGGAAGTGGGGTTATGTTAAATCTAAAATCATTTTAGCAGATTACAACGTATCACAAGAATCTGGCAACCCTTTGAAAGGAAAAGAATTAATGGCATCATTACAGCCTCAACAGGAAATAAGGGAAAACATCGGTTAATGTAAAATATGAACGAAATGTCTCCTTGAAATTATTTTCACACGTCGCTCATTACTTCCATTCGTTTTCTTGTGTATAAGCCGTTGTTTGCTCATACTTACTATGGGGCGTGCTGTGAATGTATCTTAAACATTTCCCTTCAAGTTCACAATAAATAAAAAAAATTGTCAAGTGATGCGCTAGCAAGCAGGTTCTTATCTAAAAAGTTTTCGCTTTAAATTTTTTATGCGATCGTGTTAAACGTTAAGCAAAGACTCAAATAAGTAAGTTTATACAAAAATCTGAAGGTATCCGAAAATGTCTATCTAAGAGATGGGTTGATAACTGAATTGTTTAAAAAGGTATCGAAACTACAGTTATCCGAGATATATGCGATAGATAGGCTGTTGAACGTGCCGATTAACTTCTCAAAATTCAAAAAAATATAATTTTTTCTTAAGAAAGATTTTTAGGAGGAAAGCTCAAAAATTCTTCGGTTGACCTTGTCCCTTTTTAGTCAAAAATAAAGAAAAAATTGAAAGGGACACGAAGTTTCCAGAAATTTTTAGATTTATATTTCTTTCCAAAAAACATTTCTTCTGGAGTTTTCATTCAGAATTGGGTTGATATTCATGATTATTTTTATGTTTACAAATAAAATTTGTATGTGTGTGGAGGAGGATAATTAAAACTAATCGAACAAACTAATCAGTTCTTATATGAAACACTTCACACGCTCAATTTCAATTCGAACTCAATTAACAACAACTGATAAAAATAATCGCCCAACTTTACGTGATAATAGTGATAAAGTTACGTTATCCGTTGAATATTGCTCCTCGTACTAATCTATAGAAATTGTTTATTCATTTCATATTTGCGCCTCAATTCATAAATTGACTTATGAAAGTAGTTTTTATCATTGGAACTTAATAAATTAAACGCAAACCATCGGAACTTGAAAGCGGGTGCCAAGTGTTCTAAAAATAAACATTATCTTAACAATTTACTCGAAAGGTTTGATCGCTTGCACTTGTCTGTATTTATTATTACTAAATAATGTTTGTATTTGATTTAGTGGGTACATAAATGAATTTAAAAACAAAAAGATTGTGGATTTGCACGTGTTTGTCACGCAATGGTGAACTGAATTTCAAGCATCTTACAATCGAAACTAGTAGTTAATTGCCAGCGCAACACTTCAAATTTCTTTTACTCATTTTGAGTTCGAAGAGAATATGTTTTGAATAGTAATATTCCATTAGTTTTGGCAGTGCTGAACATTTCTTTATAAAAATAATTTGTATTCAAGTAGGACTTTATAAATTGAAAACCTTTTCTGAGATTCGATTTCGTTGCGATCGATTAATGAACTCTTGAAAAGCTTGTGCGTCTACGCCTATAACATTTCAAGCGATCGATAGAATGATTCGATACTTAAAGCTATAAAGAGCTTTCATAATAAAATGACTTTTTAAACCTTAGCTCTTAGTTGAGTGACGGCGAATATTTATTGAGAATAAGGAAGTTACTTTACTCTAGCTGATGCCACTCACGAGCTATTTGAGGGAAAGATGAGCTCACACAGAAGACTTGATGGTGTGGATCGAGCCTTCACTTTTTCTTGTAAATAAAAGGTTTACTTTTACCAGTAAGAAAGAGTGACCGTTGCACTCAAAGTAAAACTAGTTCTGCCATCAAGTAAACGGAGAGAATGGCATAAGTTCCGCTAAAAATCCTGGGCTAGAAAGTTGATTTCCCGTTTAGCCCAAAAATCAACTTGAAAAGTAATTGTATCTACTTAAAGAACTATATAACTAAATAAGAGTCTAAGCAACTCTTCCCTTTTAACCTTCTTAAGGAGGAGGACTCTTATCTTTATCTTATTAAGTACTATATAAGAGTCCATGTGCTCTACTTGATGAAATAAATAATGTATTCTTTCCCCAACCTATGAAGTCACTCTTGCCTTGCCTTTTAGTGCATCTTTTCCGTTGTATATGATTCACTAGTCATAAAAAAATTTTATTTCGGATGTTCTCCAACCAGTGAAGCCGTGGTAGACGCTTTAAAGCTGCGTGTTTATTTGAGACTGAAAACGTTGAGAGCAGCTGTTAATCTAGTAACGAGAACAACATCCTAAGTCAACACAGTCAGTAACTCTTACTCAAAGCTCATACCATAACAAGAATGTTTAGTAGACTAGGGTTTTAAACTACTCTCAGGAAATTAACTCTCAAAATTCCAACAGAAAACTCAAGAAAGCCACATTTTTCTCTCAATTGAAGTGAGCTGCTCCTAAAAGTTTTGCAGACAAAGTGTTCTTGGTTTCTGAAGCAAACTTAGTTGACAGCACTTTGGTTTTTCAAAATATGACTTTATTTAATGTTTGAAACTTTTGATAGGGAGTGTAGGACAACCGCACCTACATATTTTATAGATTTTTTTGAATTGAATTTTTGAGTCCTATCTTGGTTGAGAAAAAACGTTGTATCCTCCATATATATTAATATCTTCTCGGACAGTCAGGCTGTCTCAACAAAATGCACTACGGTCCAAAACTGTTACACGTCTCAAAAGGAGACATCTCCTTTCAGCTCAACATTCACCTTTCATCGATGCCGGGTCACAGAGACATACTAGGCAACTGCAAGGCACATGAACTCGCCAACCCAAAAAAGAAACGATTTCTTCTCTTCAACCTGAAAGGAACAACATAGGTTTTCCTATCGCTACACGTAAACTTTTGCTCAAGCAGGACGCCTCTGAGAAGATGAGCACTAGATGGACGCCTTATGACAAATTTGGCCATGTGTAGACTCAGAACGTTCAAATAGCTTATTTATTAGCTCCACCATAGGTGTCCTAACAGGGCACTGTCTAATAGATAGACACGTCAAAAGACTTGGTATCTACTCCAATGACTTGTAGAAGCTGAATGAACGAAGAGAAGGAGGAAACAGTCCAACACCTCCTTTGTTCATGCCCGCGCTCAACAGACGGAAAACTCAAATAGGTGAATACTTTTTTGACGACACCAGCATTTTAGCTAACAAAGACCCTAAAAGTCTTTCACTTTTCATACAAAATTCTGCATGGTGTGACTAATAGATGATAATCTGCTTATTCCAGGTTCGATTAGAGGGTGATCAAATCTTTAATCCCCAGACTAAAGAGAATTTTCTAATCTTAACGATATCATAATGGACCCTCTGTGGTCTAAGTGTGTCAGACTCCGTAACCTGACAGCCGCGTCTAACCTAACCTAACGTAGGTTATAACCAGTTAACCATTCTAATTGTGCTATTCGCAATTAAGTTAATCATCATATTTTTTGTTGATTTCGCTCTCTCTGTTCTTTTTTGTTCATCTCTTTAAATCATAGGGCCGTTTAGTAAACGTATATTATTAACGATAATGGCTTTACACACTTTTATATCCGATTACTAAAAGCGCATTTCATTAGAATATTTTTACGATGTTATTTTAAATATTCTTTCCTTTTCTTAGTTTAGAAAACATACCCATTAACGAACCATACCTTCACCTTATAACTACTTAAATCTAAAAAGCAAATAAAAACAAATTTAGAAAACCCAAGTAAAATGATACTTATGCGCTTAAAACCGCAACCGAATAAGAAATGCAAGCTTAGCATTTAGCTTTTGTTTCTACGAACATCTTCGATGAAGCAAACCGTTGGATTATGAATATCGAAACCAACGCGCACCACATTAACCAAATTTTCAACCCATAACCAAGTGAATTATTATACTTATTTTTTTTTTTTTTTACATCTGTGACCTTTCGTTTTTACTCTTCTAAATGCTTTCAACTGAAACCAAGCACATATCTGCATATAAACAACAAAATGAAGGAAGACTTAAACATTCAACATAAACAGAGGAAAGTGAAAGAACTAAATTTAAACGATAATGAAGCGATAATGCAAAGATATTTTCATATTTTCAATGAAACATGAATTTGTTTGTATGTTTTTATTTGAAAATTGTACATGTTATCTAATAATTACCATTTAACTAAATTGAGATATAGTTGCACTTTGAGGAAAAAATCATAACAGACAGCTAAATCAACAAAAAAAATAAAAGAACTTAACTATTACTACATACAAAAAAGTAATACAAAAGTTTACACATAACTTTACACGTAACAATTTATAAAATCATGCGATAGATTGAAATAAGGAAAATATTCATTTGCAACAAACTAAATTGATACAATGATAAGTAACTTTGACCAAAAGGCGGCAACGAACATTCCAAAATTATATCTGAACGGACTACAAATAATCGAATCGGTTTCTAGTAGCAGTATACTTACATGTGCTCGGGATGTGAACGTATGCAGTCGATAAGTTGTGTTGCCTTAAGTTCACCTATGCAGATTTTATGGATGGCGGTAAATAGGGGGAATCTGATTTGGATGAAGAGATAGAGAATAGAGTTAATGCAATAAAAATTAGCGCGACATTCAATTTATCTTACTTCTCTTCCATATTCTTGGCCTTCAACATGTAGTTGACTTCCTCAGCTGTGAATGGACCTTGTAGTTTTTGTCCATTCAACATTTCCGTTTCAAGTTCCTTGATCGACTTGCCAGTCTTGACAAAAGCCTCTGATACCTTCCTGTTACGACCACCTGCGTATCATAACAACCGATAGTCACACACAAATCCATTTAATAGTCTTTTCTTCAGTTATTTACCATAGCAAGTTGTGATTAAATCAGCAACACCACAGCTTTCAAAGAAGGTTGACAATTTACTGCCGGGATAGAAGATATCAACAAAACGAATCATTTCCATCAATCCCAACCGAATTACGGCGGCTTTTGTGTTGTCGCCAAGTCCCAGACCATCGACGAAACCTGCACCGCAGGCCACAATGTTCTATAATTAAAGAAAACAATGTTAAAAATTATGAAAGAACAAAAATCAAACTCTACGAACCTTGAGAGCTCCACAAACTTCAACAGCGTCTTCATCATCTACAACAACCACTCTGAAATGATCAGCTTGGAAAATGTCTCGCAGAATTTTGCCATATTTAATATCCTTGCAGCCGATAGTTGTTTCGCAGAAGTTCTCTTCGGCTACTTCATTGGCCAAATTGGCTCCCATCAAAACGGAGCATGGAATCTTTAAATCAAATAAATATAATTAGTCACCCGTCATGGAGAGAGTATTTTTGTAAAAAAAACTTATTACTTTGAGATGACGGGTAATAATGTGAGAGATGAGATCAATGCCACCTCCTTCGGCCTTGTCAAAGCCTTTAATGAGTGAAATAGCAACGGCAGTAGGCTTTATCTTGCCCAATAAACTGGCGCAGAAGTTGCGAATAAATTGATGTGGCACAACAAAGATGAGGATGTCAGCAGTTTTGGCTGCTTCAACGATGTCTGGAACAGCTACCTGAAAATATAAAAAAGTAGATTTAAGTGTGAATAATAACGAAATTAAAAGCAATTTTTATAGTAACACGAACAGATCTTCTGAAAACAATGACGCTCCTTAAAATGAATGATTCAGAATTAGAATGATCGAGCATAGTCGTCAAAAACGGGGAGCAACCTAGATGTAGTCAATATTGAGACTCATAAGGAATTACAGCCTACACCGGATACGGATTTTGCGGATTAGTTCTTCGAGTGACAAATTTCCTATCAAAGGCCATCTGCAACAATACTAATAACTCATCAACACAGCCGCTTCTTAAGTTTTGTATTTCATTGGTTCACCCAAACGAATCAATTTTTTCCTCGGGAAATGAAGGCTTGCAAATGTGGACAAATAAGAAGCACGTCAAAAGTGGAAGCCAAGCAAGAAGTAAGTGCTATAGGTTGTTATCAAACCGATTAAACAAAAAGAGGATCGGACAAGACCTCTTCTAAAGCCTGCTGTGAAAATGACTCAAGTTTTGATGTTTGGAGAAAAGTCTATTCAAAGTAAACAATTATCAAGAATTTCGATCCCCACCTACGATCTGAAATAGGTCAAAAAGTTAAGCTCCAATCTAAGGAGAATGAATGTGCAGATGGCCTCTATACCAAGCTTATCAAGGTAGCTAAAGATCAGCTGAAAATGATAACGATCTAGCCAATCTTCATGATATCGTCTGAAGAAAGCATACGCGACGGGTAATTGAAATAAATAAACAAAGAAATAAAGTGGCGCAATAGAGCGAGGAATCCTAGGGGAGGGCAATGAGGGGACCCACAATTTTCTACCGATTCCGAACGGCTAATCGAAAAAGCGCTTTTCATGGCAATGAATTTATTAAAGGAGGGCTTGCAAATTCCTTGTAAAAGGCGGTATCCGCAGAAAAACATTTTTGCCTCTGTTAGAATTCGAACCAGGAACCTCTGGGTTAACAGGCTTGTGCAAAAATTAAAACCGCGAGAGCATACGATCTCAATGCTGGTTTTCATCTCAAAATTTTGTTCACTAATAAGGCAAATTTTTGGTTGAATGGTAACGTCAACAAGCAAAATTGAGCATTTGGAGTGAAGAGAATCCACATGAATATCTTGAGACACCATTACATCCACAAAAACCTAGCCTATTACCGTTAATGGAGACCGGTATAGAGCAATGATAACCGACTATTTGGTTCCCTAATCGGATGGCATGAATGTCGATGAAATGTTGTTCCAACAAGACGGCGCCGGCGCTAAATTTTCAAAAGACATCCCAAAAGATCTCCGCATAAATGCAACCGTTAATTTCATTTACTCCCGAGGTCTAACTTACAAAAGATCTCACAACCGTAAGTGAGTCGAGGCAGAATCAGCGTTTTCACGAGCAGAATTCTAATTTTTAAAGGAATAAAGTGCTGCGTTGACCATAGCGTGCGTACGACATCATACGATTTTCCAATTGTGTTGTTTATGTGGTGTGTCCACGTAAGGCTGCGGTTAAAGACAACCTCTAAATTTTTAGCTGAATCAACGAAGGCAACGGGACAGTTATTTAAAAGGATTTCAGGAAAGTAACGACACATCTATTTTGCTTTGAAAATTTCTGGGGCTCTTAAACGTTCTCTTGGCGTAGTGGTTAGCATATCTGTCTGTTGCGCGGGAAGTTCCAGGTTCAATATCACCTTTCGCGAGGAATTGGAAAAGCCTCCGATTGTAAATTCACTGCCGGGAAAAGCGCTTTCTTGATTAGACGTTTGGGAGTTGACAAAAAATAATAGGTCCCCTCCATTCCTCACAAAGAATGGTTGTGAGTTTATAAGATAGACCCGAGGCACCCTGCTCTGTTGCGACACCTTATTTATATTTATTTAGGCGAAGACTCTTAATTCTGGACGAACATTTGATGGCTCGAAATCCTTTCCGTTGTTTTTGTTGTCACGTCAGATATCTACACAATGGTTGGCAACATAAATTGAAGTTTTTTCTGCGGTGTTTTAGTTAACACTAGCGGAACTTGAATTCTACATAGCGCGGACATGTGTATTCGAAGAAAAAAAGTTTGTTTTTAGGTTTGATCAATCGAGTCGTTTTTCTAAAAAGTAATCCTATTTTTTTGGTCTCGTTTCCTCGACAAGGTCCACTGTATTGACTTACAACCCCCTTCGCTCGTCTTATGTTGGACTCCCTATACAACCAATAAACTTCTATAAGAAAATCTCAAAGGTTATCAAAACACCAATCACTTAGGTCAAGATTAGCGCTATAAACAATCACGGCATGAATATACCTCCTCTCCCAAATATTCATCGCTTCAGTCATTTCTTGTCCTACACAGTGCTTCCGTCGCGTCGTGAACTCGTGAATGTGCTTAGTACATAAAATGAATTTATTTTTTACTGTTTTCTTGTTGACCACAATCGCACCTAATATTGTTGAATTCAGTTTCGCGGCTCCAACACTAGAAAATAAAGTCGCTAAGTCTGACGATGATGTGAAAGCATTTCGATCATCTTACGCGTTGCGTATGAAGTCATACATGAACATGTCGGTGGATCCTTGTGATGATTTTTATGGGTATGCGTGTGGCAACTATCGAAATGTAATTGACGACATCGAAGTAACATTCAAACAAAACGGTTTCTATGATGTAGTACACGCTCTGGATGAGTTCATTGATAAGATTCTACAGAAAGAACGTCAAGTTGATGAGCAGTACTACGAGGAGCTGCAGAAAGTCAAGCACTATGTAGATGTGTGCGACAGTGCAAAACTCTTCCCTATGTCACCAAGTGATGAATATTTGGAAGTGGTCAATGCGATCGGTGGGTTTCCAGCTGTGGATCCAAATTGGAATGCATCTGCATTTGATTGGTTCAATATGACTGCCCATCTCATTCGTTATGGCGTTGATGGACTCGTCGAAGAGAAAAGTATGATGGGATTTCCATTCTACCCGTACTATGAGATACCGAAGTTTGGATTCGATTTTGATGTCCTGACGGACAACATCGCAACCAAGGACTCCGATGGATATGTATATAATGCGAATGTCATGAGGAATCTCCTGCAAGTCTATGGCGTCAGTGGGTCAAAAGCTGACAATGTTATTGACGACGTGGTTGAGTTCTGGAAAGAGGCTGTGGTGTATCAAAATAAAGCTATAAATAACTGCAAGGAAGTCACAAAATCAGATAACTTGGAGGACTATTTGTTTACACAGTGGTATTCGATAAAAGAGATAGCATGGAAACTCGAGGAACGTGTCCACAATTATTTCATAATAAGCTGTCCATGTGATTGGTACTTCAAAAAACTAAATGAATTGGCTGCTAAGAAGCCTGAGGCTTTTGCCAATTATATGGCCTTGAAATTTCTCTATTTCATGCACCATGAACTGAAATCAACAAAACACCAACATCGGCACTGCGTAACGCAAGTCAGAGTGGGACTCACCATGGTTCTGAGTCATTTCTACATGAAGGAATACTTCAGCAAGGACGAACACAAAGAAGTTGCTGAAATGATCATCGAGCTACAAAAAAGCTTCACGGAAATGGTAGAATCGTCTGATTGGTTAGAAGAGCGAGCCCGTAAGAGAGCTGTGAAAACGATCAATTCAATCGATGTTTCAATTGGGCGCTTAGAAGATCCCATTTCCGACATATACATCAAGGAGATGGTTAACCTCAACCTTACAAACAATTATGCGGCGAATAATCTAGAGCTGGCCAAGTTCAAGGTTGACATGGCTCACTATGTTTTCGCACATTTACGTTCCCTGCAAAGGTGGTATATACCGCCAATTGGCCTGCTGAAAGCTATTTTAGTAAATGCTTTTTACAACTTATTAGAGCACCATATCAATGTGCTGGCTGGCATTCTTCTGCCTCCAATATATCATCGGTATATGCCTCAATCAATGAAATATGGAGCTTTGGGTTACATTGTTGGCCATGAGGTTGCACATAGTCTTGATGCATCCGGACGGGCATTTGAAAAAGAATATAACCAACGTGACGAATCGTGGTCTGATGAGCCAACTAAGCTGGTTGTAGCTCGAACGCAGTGTTACGGCGAGCATATGATGAACTATACCGTACCTGTTCTAGAAAGAAAACTAAACAACACCGATGGCTTGACAGAAGCCATAGCTGATAGTAACGGTCTAAAAGCGTCCTTCCTCACCTATAAAAGGATAGTCAAAGATTTGGTGAAAAGCCACCCGGAAGACTACGCTCAAAGGGAAACACTTCCTGGATTGGAATTAACGCCAGACCAAACCTTCTTCCTTAGCTTTGCTCAGACTTTTTGTGCCAAGTACGAGCCAAGGCATTACTGGAGTGATCTCTTTAACAAACATCCGATGGATATGTATAGGGTTGCTGTATCAATACAAAACTCAGAAGACTTTTCGGCCACATATAATTGCCCTGTGAAGAGTCGTATGAACTTGGATCAAAAGTGTCAGTTGTGGTAGGCTTTGCTTTGTAAAATAAAACTTTTTCATGACATCAATGAGTTGCTTTTGTTTTTGGTTGTGGTAACAATCGGGTTTCTTTTGCGAGCTCTTTTACTTTTGGGAAGGTTGTTGCAGAGAGGAGCAGATAAAATCTGGTAAATTTCTAGTTCGTGGAATTGTTGAAGCTCAAAGAAATGGTTTTGAGAGAGTTGCCAAACTGTTTGCTAAATGAAACAGAGAGGATTAATTATTTCAACTCAAAACCATTGAATTTGCATAGTAATCCATTTATTTCGAATGGTTGTCGCTGGTTATCGATCGTATAGGTTTTATCAATTCCTATACATTCAACAAAGCTTAACTTCTTTTTTTAAAACCTTGGAGTTTGTCACAAAAACTGACTGTTTGGGGTGCTCTATGGGCTGGTGGAGTCCTTGGGCCATGCTTCTTCCGAAATGATGCTGGCGTACCATTAATGGAGAACGGTATAGAGCCATGATAACCAAAATTCCGAATTGGATGGCATGAATGTGGATAAGATTTGGTTCCAACAAGACGACGCTTCCTTCCTTTCCTTAGGTGGGCATTACAGTTCGGGGTGAATCTGGGCCTCAACCAACATCCTTCTGTAACGACTTCGATTTCGGGCGAGCTCTCTCCAGTTTAGCACTCTAAGTCGGTTGAGGTCTTCTTCCACTTGATTGCGCCACCTAAGACGAGGTCTTTCCCTTCCGCGATTTCCTGCTTTCGAAAACCCGACGAGCCGGAGCGTTTGGGTCCATCCGCTCTACATGGGCCAGCCATCGTAGCCTCGCGATGCGTACTCTTCTGGTTATACCCATGGCCATGTCGCGGTACAGCTCATACAGCTCATTGTTGTATCTTCTTCTCCACACATTGTCTTCGCATACGGGACCAAAGATCATTCGGAGAATTTTTCTTTCGAAACGACCAAGAGTTTCCTCACCCGCTTCCGATAAGGTCCATGCTTCCGCGCCGTAAAGCAGGACTGGGATGATTAAGGTCTTGGTTTTTCTGGAGAGGGTTTTGTTTCTCAATTGCCTTCTTAACCCAAAGAAGCAACGGTTGGCAAGAGTTATTCTCCGTATGATCTCCGCACTGATGTTGTTGTCCGTGTCTACAGCGGATCCTAGGTAGACGAAGTCCTGTACTACCTCGAAGTTATGTCTGTCTATTGTAACGTATTGTCCAATTCGTCGATGTTTTGTGTCCTTGTTTGATGACAGCATATACTTCGTTTTGCCCTCATTAACCATCAAACCCATTTTTGCCGCTTCTATTTCAATACTCGCAAAAGCACCTATGACATCACGCTTATTTCTTCCCATTACGTCAATATCGTCTGCATAGGCGAGTAATTGTACAGACTTTTGAAAGATTGTTCCTCTGGTGTTTTTGAGTTTCTTACAATGTTTTCAAGTATGATGTTGAAGAAATCGCATGACATTTTGTCATACGCGGCCTTGAAATCGACGCTACATGACATCAAAAACCATTTTCTTGTGTTTTATTTCAATTCGAAGTTAACTATAAAAACACACCCTTTACTAGGAAGAACATTCCGATCCAGCAACATCACAAAAAAGTAAAAAAAAAACGCATATCTAAAGCTTGTGTAAAGCCTGTTTTATTGTACGGCTTCGAAACGTGGAAAACAACTTAGACTGTATCCAGAAAACTTGAAGTATTCGTCAACTCAAGCTTAAGGGCGAATTTTGAAAATATTTTGACAAACACTATACTAAAAGAACAGCTTTGGGTTCTGAGTTCAGACCGAGAGTAAGCTAGATATTCTAGAACGTAAATGGCGTGGGTTGTGGTACCCGTGGTGCGATGGTTAGCATGTCCACCTGCTAACCCAGAGGTTCTAGGTTCGAATCCCAGTAGAGGCAAAAAATGTTTTTCCACGGGTATCGCCTTTCGCGAGGAATTGGCAAGTCCTCCGTTAGTAAATTCACTGCCATGAAAAGCGCTTTCTCAATTAGCCGTTCGGAACCGGCCCAAAATTTTAGGTCCCCTCCATTCCCTCACAAGGTTTGGTTGTGAGAAATGCGCTAGGCCCAGGGGCTTCTCGCTCTGTTGCGCCACCCTATTTATTTATTTATTTATTTAAATGGCGTGGGTTGGGCACACGATAAGAAAGCCCGACAACGACCAAGTGGCATTTGAATACAACCCACAGGGCAACAGAAGAAGAGGTCAATCTAAGATAACATGGAATCGAAGCGTACTGAATGAAAATAAAGTTATCGGATCCTGGAATGAAGTCAAACAATTGGCCCAGATAAGAACAAGATGGGTGTACCCGTGGCATGTTTGCTGTTAACCGAGAGGTTTGTGTTTCGAATCTTAACAGAGGCAAAAATGTTTTTCCGCGGATATCACCTTTCGTGAGGAATTGGCAAGTCCTTCGATAATAAATTCACGGCCAAAAAAGCCCTTTCTCCATTTACCGTTCAAAACCGGCACAAAATTGTAGGTCCCCTCCATTCCCTCACATGGCATGGTTGTGAGAAATGCACTAGGCTCTGAGGCTCCTCGATCTATTGCGCAATCCTATTTTAATACTTTATTGTATGAACAAGATGGAGAGCAATCGTTACCTCCCTATGCACCACCTAAGGGCTGGCCTTTTTGGCCAAAGCAAGGAGAATAGGTTGTTTTAAAATGACTGTGAATGAATTGCCCTGCGGCACAAAAACCCAGAGATGGCAAATTGGCTAATTGGACATTAAGAGAAACAGTTCTCAAAAGTTTTATTCTTAAGAAAATTATTGTGATGTAGTATCATTCTAAAGTAGCCTTTTATATAAGATAACCTTAGAATAAAGTTTTAAGTTAGATATTAACCTTAACTATCAAAACATAGCTTACTGCATTAATTCGCCTTTGCCGGTATTCCGTCGATTGATTGATATACACCTTTTTTTGTTCACACGCTTAAATAGCAAGGGCTGTTTTAATATGAGCTTACAAAAACATTTCGTGTAGTTGAGCAAGAAATTATATTTCCTATCTCATTCTTGCTCTAAGCATTGTTATCATTCTTTAGAAACACAATTCCACTCAAATGATGTAAACATACGCTCTTATTAACACCAGAGGTCGATATAGAAAAACAAACCTCTCTTCCCCTCAGACTGGTTGATGCACCATTTTTGTTAATGCTTATTATAATAATTGTCACAAAATCTTTTGATGGGCAAAACATGAAACTGTAAGCAATTTTCCGCTGATAGCTCATATCCAATTATTGTCACACAATTTCAACAGCAACACAAGTATTTTAAGTTGATGTTGCTGTGCTGTCATTTTTTCCATTTTTCAATGAACCGATCAGGAGATAATCGTTGCTTTTTTAAGCGATTATGTATGTTGTCAGTTCTATTTTATAATTTTCGGTTTTGCTTTGAAATAGGAAAACTCACAGCTCAATGTCAATCAAGAAAGTCTATCTAATGGCTGTGTGTTAGTGTGTGTGGCAGATCTTTTTTTGAAACTCTCGATTATGATAGGTAATACTAACAGTAAACAGACCCACGTTGTTGATCGTTGTTATAATTTTTAAAAACAAGTTTTTTTTTATCGAGAACTACTAAAAAGACAATGAACCTTGGAGTTAATCAAGTTCAGAAATTTTGTATGATTGGGGTCATACCTTCAAAAGCGATCGATCTGGTTTTTTAGTGGGTGTGTCACCATTGAACAAGACTCTAATCACTGTTTTTTTATTGCATTTTAAAAGCTTGTTGGAAGATAGGAGGAGAGAGGAACCTGAAGTTAAATACGAAAAATTTACGTTGGAATCTAACTTGAATTTTTCACTTACTTATTTAATAAGCACTTCAAAGTTTTCTTTGGAAATTAGACTTTTGACTTCCTGGCCCAAGGTACATATATATGGTACAATACATGCTTCTTCCAGTTGCAGTTTTGTTTACTTGAATTGAATTCGGAAATGGGTGCATATAAAAATGTGTTTTTTGCTTTCGATAATCCCCTTTTTTTCTTCTTTTTTTATGTTGCTTCATCTGATTTGTACAATGTACTGGTCCAGCCAAGTGAAAGTACTTTAAAAAAGAAACAACTGCAATTATTGGAGTCATTCTATTACGGAAGTAGGAACTAGAGGTTTAATATTTAAACATCAATTGCACCGTCTAGAGCCCTAACGTTCTATTTGTCAATTCATCACGAAAGATGATATCAAAGTATTCGATATTGAATTTGAATATCGAACTCTCACAAAACAGACAGACATGCTAAGCATTACGCCACGCATATGACTTTGTGGTGTTCGTGAGGTGATGGTTAGTATGCCTGCCTGTTAACCCAGAGGTTCGTGGTTCGAATCCCAACAGATGCAAAGGCATCGCCTTTCGCGAGAAATTGACAAGTTCTCCGTTAATGCGGAACCGGCAGAAAATTGTGGTTAAATTAACATTACCATAAAAAGTTCTTTCTCACTAAACTGTTTGGAACTCGATACCGACAGTAGAATTTTAGGCCCTCAGTTCCTCACAGAAAAATGAATTAGGCCATGGCATTATAGTTCGGGGTGAACCTGGACTTCAACTAACATCTTTCGACTTAGATTTTGGGCGAGTTCTCTTCAGTTTTGCAGTCTAAGTCAGTTGAGGTCTTCTTCAACCTGATCGCGCCACTTAAGACGAGATCTATCCCTTCCCCAATTTCCCTGCAATGGTTTCGAAAACCCATCGAGCCGGAGCGTTGATGTCTATCCGCTCTAAATGTTCCAGCTATCGTTGTCTCACGACGCGCCGTCTTTTAGTTATGGCCATGTCGCGGTACAGCTCATATAGCTCATTGTCGTATCTTCTTATGAAGGACCAAAGATCATTCGCACCATTTTACTTTCGAAACAAACGATTTCCTTATCCGCTTTCGATAAGGTCCATACTTCCGTGCCGTAAAGTAAGACTGGGGTCTTATAAATTGTTACCCTGGTTTTTCTATAGAACGTTTTGTTTCTTAAAAGACGAAGTCCTGAATTGCCTCGAAGTTATCTTTCTCTATTGTGACGTTTTGTCCAATTTTGTCCTTGTTTGATAACAGCGTATACTTTTAGTCATTCGGAACCGGCAGAAAATTGTAGATCCCCTCCATTCCCGGAGAGGGACAATGCCAACATAAAAAAACTGGTAGGCCTTGCGTCAAGTTGAACAATTTATTCAAATGCCTCAAGAGAAACCACTATTCGCCACAAAGACATCGGAAATTGAAGAACTCCATAATATCGGGGCCCTACCATTTCCCCTTTTTTCTGAAGCAGTGTTTGAAAATAATGGTTGTAATTTCAATTATAAGCTCAAGAACTAAAACGCTATATAATCCTCCTCTAAAACTTCGACAAACTACAACTTTTAACTGTTATTATTAAAAAAGAGGAAGATTATGCCAATCAGGAGCACTCAGACCTAATTGCCGGTCCACTGTACTACCAGAGTAGCAACCTTCCCTTTTTTGTGGCGCAGTAGATGGAAATAAGGTGGTTGTAATTTCACATATAACGTCAAGGGCGGTCCGAATGAAACTGGGAGGCTTAAAGAAAAGTAGATGTCTAGAGTCTGTTAACTGTAGCAATTAGAACAATTTCTTTCAGCCTTTTTTTATTTTTGTTGAAACACTTGTTAAGTTTATACTTGCGACCAAAATTTCGAAGTAATCTAGTTTCGATATTAATGTCTAAAGAAAATATGTTTCAATAAATTATTATTCTTCTGTTTATTCTATTCGAATCCAGACGTTTCATTTTACTTTGCTAAAAGGTTATGGGCCCAGACCAATAACGGATTGAAAATTAATTACAGAAATTGCTTTAAAAGAAATATGCCTTTTTCACAGAATTTGGGAATCCATCAAATGGAGAAGCTGACTGGTTCAGAAAATTGGTCAACATGGAGCTTTGCGATGAAAACCCAATTAGAGCTTGAAGATACTTGGAAATGTATCGAGAATGTTCCAGGCGAAGAGTTGGATGTTGGTAAGGACAAGATTGCTCGTTGTAAGATGATCTTAGCTATCGACAAGAGTCTATACGTTCATGTTAGGAACGCAACAACTTCCAAAGATGTTTGGACATCATTGCAAAATCTTTTTCAAGACTCAGGTTTGGACCGGCGTATTGGTTTGCTTCAAAAATTATGCTCTGTGGTCCTGGCAGAATGTTCCTCAGTAGAAGATTATGTAAGTCAAATCATTTCAACAGCCCAGAAGTTGAACGAAATTGGATTCGCAGTAAACGATGAATGGGTTGGAAGTTTATTGCTGAAGGGTCTTCCTGATGAATATAAGCCCATGATCATGAGCATCGGTTGCAGTGGAAAGCAAATAACAGCAGATTCCATCAAAATGAAATTGCTGCAAGATGTTAAATTTAATCCGACATCATCTAACAGTGCGCTTATGTCAAATAGAGGAAATTTTTCGAATTTTCATAAGAAAATGAAACCCAAGCATAACAAAAAAACTAAATCTCGTTGCTTTAACTGTGATGGCGTTGGACATTTTGCTTCAGATTGTCCATCTAAGTTGAAAGGGCAAGATTTCAACCCAGGAAAAGGTGGTTCAATGTTTGCAGCGTTTCAAGCAGAGTCCAGTAATCATGAATGGTGTTTTGATAGCGGTGCAACCGACCATATGACGTCTAACAAAAATTTTTTCAAAGAACTTAAGCCATTCAAGGGTAAAATCAAGACAGCGAATAACATGACAATGGAAGCTATTAATAAAGGTGACATATCGTTGGCAGTTCTAACTCCCAAAGGAAGGTGTGATATCGTAGTTCATGATGTTCTCTATGTCCCCGAATTGGAAGTCAACTTGCTATCCATAAAGAAGATTGTGGATCATGGGAATGTCGTCATTTTTGACAAAGATGGATGTCGTGTCAGTAATTCTTCGAAAGAAGTCATAGCAAAGGGTAAATCTTCAAATGGGTTGTACAAGTTGGATATTGCCACAGACCAGAACGCTTTCGTTGCTAAAAGTAACCTGGACAATATTTGGCATCGAAGATTTGGTCACTTGGGCCAAGAAAATATGAAGATACTTACACGAGGCTTAGTTAAGGGTATTGATTCCAACCTGGATTCTCTTTCGACTTGTCAGTCATGTGCCGAAGGAAAGCAGCATCGGAACAGTTTTCCATCAGAGGGGTCAAGGTCATCAAAAGTTCTTCATATAATCCACTCAGATGTGTGTGGTCCCATGGAAGTGAAATCTATTAAGGGAAGTAAATATTTCGTTACTTTTATAGATGATTTCACGCGAAAAGTATTTGTATACTTCATGAAGACCAAAGATGATGTATTGAATTGCTTTCGTGAATTCAAGGCCGAAGTCGAGAATCAACAAGATTCAAAAATAAAAATTTTAAGAACGGACAACGGCAAAGAATTTACGAACAAAGCTATGGAACTCGAGTTGAAAAAGTCCGGCATTGTTCATCAAACAACAGTACCTTATACTCCAGAACAAAACGGTTTATCAGAAAGGATGAACCGAACACTTATAGAAAAGGCTCGAGCTATGTTGTGTGACGCTAATATGCCAAAATTTTTTTGGGCTGAAGCAATTAATTGTGCTAGCTACATAGTTAACCGTTCGCCTCATAGAAAGCTTGAAAAAACGCCTGAAGAGTTATGGAGTAATCGTAAACCAGATGTTAGTTGTTTTCGTGTATTTGGTTGCACAGCGATGTCACACATTCCCAAACAAAAACGTCGTAAGCTAGATTCGAAGTCTGAAAAATGCATTTTCATTGGCTATTCAAGTACTTCAAAAGGGTATCGTCTCTACAGTTTACAAAAGAAGGATGTTTTTATAAGCCGTGATGTAGTTTTTCATGAAGACAATTTTCACTATAAGAACATGAAAAATGAAAATACCAAGCAAGTTCCAACGTATACTGCTGTAGTGGGGGTTAATCCAATCAAGAACCAGGAAATTCTAGCTGTGAATAGCGATGTTGAGTTACCTTTATCAAATCTAGAAGCTGATGACGTAGTGGGGGATAACGAAGAAGATGTACTTTCGACAACGTCACCAGTTGATCATTATTTTCCTTCGACAGCAGATTCTTATCCCAATTTGGAGAATGAGGAGGAAGATGACGTTACGACACAATTACAAGAAGCTCCAGAATGTATCATGAACCGCCGAAGCGAAAGAATCTCAAAGTTGCGTAAGGTTGTATACAACGTTGAGAAGGTAAATGTTTTTGAAGATCCTGAAGATTTGGAAGATGCTTTATCCAGAAGTGACAAAGAAAAATGGATAGAAGCAATGCAGTGTGAAATGAGGTCATTTGAAGAAAATGATACCTGGAAAAGTGTAGACAAGCCCGCTGGAGCCAACATTATTAAGACAAAATGGGTATTCAAGACGAAGAAGGATGAAAATGATGTTGTACGGTACAAGGCTCGATTAGTGGTGAAAGGTTTTACACAGAAGAGAGGTATTGATTATGAAGAAACCTATTCACCTGTCGTGAGGTACTCTTCTATTCGATATTTGATAGCATTATCAGCGAAGTACAATCTTCAAATTCAACAAATGGATGCTATTACTGCGTTTCTCCAAGGTGAGTTAAGTGAAGACATCTATGTTGAGAAACCGAAGGGACTTTCGATAGGAAGAGAAGGCCAAGTGATGAAACTCAATAAAGCTGTTTATGGACTTAAGCAGTCAAGTTTAGTTTGGAACACCAAGTTGGATCGAGTTCTTCAAAAGTTTGGAATGAAGCGTTCACAAGTGGATCCTTGTATCTACTTTCATCGAAAGAACAGAAGCATGACATTTTTAGCAGTTTATGTTGACGACATCCTTATCTTCACTAACGAAACGACATTTTGTGAGAATTTGAAGCTGAACTTGATGAAGGAGTTCAAAATGAAGTTCTTGGGAACTGCGAAGAATTGTTTAGGCATTCAGATTTCTCGTGACAAAGATGCAATTTATCTAAATCAAGAAAATTACATATCTGAGATGCTAATAAAATTTAACATGAATGAATCAAATCCTGTAGCAACTCCTATGGATATCAACATAAAACTAACAAAAGAGATGTCACCCAAAACTCCAGAAGAAGAAAAAGAAATGGCTAAAATTCCTTACCAGCAAGCAATCGGAAGTTTATTATTTGCAGCACAGTGTACGCGACCGGACATATGCTTCGCAGTAAACAAATTGAGCAAATTTAATAACTGTCCTGGTAAAGAACATTGGGCTGCTGTGAAGAGAGTATTCAGATATCTCAAGGGAACAAAAGCAGCCAAATTAAAATTTTCAAGAGATGGCTTTTCTGCGTTCAAAATTTATTCTGATTCAGATTGGGCAAGTGATTGCGATGAAAGAAGATCTGTAACAGGCTACGCTTGTATCTTACAAGGAGGCGCTGTGTCTTGGGCAACAAAGCATCAGCCAACTGTTGCTTTATCCTCAACAGAAGCCGAATATATGGCTCTTTCGGCCTCAACTCAAGAAGCAATGTGGATTCGTGGCCTCGAGAATGAACTGAATCCACTTTTTAATAACTCGGCCATGAATATATATTGCGACAACAAAAGTGCAATTCATCTGGCATCGACAAGCAAGTACTTATCAAGATCCAAACATATTGATGTTCGACATCATTTTGTACGTGAAAAAAAGAACATGAATATTATCACTTTCACTGGAATTGGAACTGAACTTATGGTTGCAGATAATTTAACAAAACCTGTTCCAGCTGAAAAACATAAATTCTGTTGCAACAACATGGGTTTATATTTGAGGTAAATTTTGTTCGAGGGGGAGTGTTGAAACACTTGTTAAGTTTATACTTGCGACCAAAATTTCGAAGTAATCTAGTTTCGATATTAATGTCTAAAGAAAATATGTTTCAATAAATTATTATTCTTCTGTTTATTCTATTCGAATCCAGACGTTTCATTTTACTTTGCTAAAAATTTTTTATTTTATGTGCTTCGGTAAGTCCCTTATTACATGATGTCTCACGAGCCCAGTCTCACATGAGTGCGAAAAAGAAAGGAGATGTGAGGAAATGAGATGCACAAAAAAATTCCCTATGAGTACCGTGCCGATTTTTAGCAGTCTCATATTGACGTTTCTCTCTTCCCATATTCGTTTTTGCTATGTTGCTTTGATGTATTTTTTGTGTTGGTCAAATTAAGTTTTTTCATTTTCGTTGTGGTCTTGTTTTTTATTTTTCAAATCAAAAGTTGTAAAACCAATTTGTTATTTTTGTAATTTTATCAAGCAACTTTCTTTATTTAAAGAAAAATAAAACATTGAAATTTATAAAGTGACAACAAGAAAAGGATTGAAAGAGAAATGAAGAATTGTCAAATTTGAGACGTGAGCCTTCGTCTCGTGTAATAGTGATTGTCTCACGGGATGGAAATTTAAAAGGAACGTCAAAAATGAGACATGTCTCGTGAGACATCGTATAATAGGGGACTAACAGACAACGCCAACAGACCATATATCGGTCCATTGTACTACCAGTAGAGAGCCATTCCATATGAAAACGGTCAATCCGAAATGTTGCTATACCTCCGATTTTGCTCAAATTTTGTAGGAATGTTCCTTTGCTATCGAAAAACCAAATAGTCAAAGGATTTTTTTTTTGTAATTTTCTTCTCCCCTCCAGCCTTACTCAAAGAACCGAACACAGTGATTTTATGGGCTTCAGACTTTGCACTCTAAAATTGTCTGTATTCAAGCGATTAGGACGATTAAGAGCTGATAAAATATTCTTTTCAAATTAATTAAAAGGTTTAAGATATTTGAGTTGCTTTAGAAACCATATCCTTTTGAAATCAACACATTTTATATACATTTTTGCCATTTTTGAAGCAGTCCTGTGCCTAAAATATCAATAGTAAGTCCCTAAAAATTTACCTAATTAGACCTTACAATAAGTACAAAATAAAAAATTCAAAGTTGATTAAAAAAAATTTTTTCTTATGTACTTTACATTCCTTTCAAATTTTGAGTTTTTGAAAAAAGCCAATCTTTGGGCACATTTTTGGGAATGTTGGCTAGACATCTGCAACGAGTGGCTTGAAACCGATTCCAAGCCATTCTATATTTTTTCAAATACACTACTTGGTGGTTTTGGTTATTTCAAAACAAAACAAATGACTCATTACCCCAAACCAAAACAATAGAATCGTGTATTCATTCCAAATGAATACACCATTTGGTTTTTTTCTCAAATGCATCGAATACACCGAGTTTATATCGAACACATCGAATACACCAAATAATGCACTATACACATTACACACCAAGCGAACTGAGAATTTTCAATTACTAAGAAATGAAAGAGTGAACAATCAACAATTACAACAAGAGTCTTAGTACATTTTCTTTGAACATATTTCATTTTCAAGAAATATGTACATATGTAAGAAAAATTTGTAAACTAACTATTATCGGTTTTGCTATTCAAAATTCTTACTAATGTTATAAATGCAAATGTAACTCTGTCTTTTTTTGTATCCATCTCCCGCCCAAACCACTGAACCGATTTTAATTAAATTTTGTACAGAGATAGTCTAGAACCTGAGGAAGAACATAGGCTATATATGTTATCCCTATATTCCCACGGGAACGGAAACGCAAATGGGAAAAATTCTTTCACCGTTAGAATGCTACACCATCCACGAGTAAAAAACTCTAATTCATCCGCATATGCCCACGGGATCGGCAATGAGAAATTAAAAATTTTCAGGTTAAAGCTAGAAACAAACAAAGTGGAGCATCACATAATTCATTTGCATCAGTTCAAGCCACTCGGTGCACTCAGTGTGCTTGTAAATGTTCTATTTGTATTTTTTCAATTGTTGTATTCGGTGTGTTGATAACTGTTAGGCTGTTCTGTTCTGTTTAAATCAAGCATTCAAGCCTAGGAGAGAAACCAAACAGTGTATTCGTTCTATTACGAAGAGATCGAATGGTGTGCAGTATTTGCTTTTTAAGAATAGTGTATTCATTTTTAGTGTACACTAATTTCTAAGCATTCTACGAACAGAATACACTGAACTACTGTGCTTGATTCGAAAAGGTAAATGAATGTATTCATGCAGACCTCTAATGTTGACTACCAGATATCAAAACAAGAGTAGGCAGAATTTAAAGGTCTATTTTTTAACTTCAAATCCTTAAAATTTCATTTTGTTATTCGCATGCACACTGAAGTTACAGTCGATGAAAAACAAGCTTATTTACAAGCTATGAAAAAAGCCAATCTTTGTGCCCTATTTTGGGGATGTTGACTTCCAGATATCAAAATGAAAGTAAGCAAGATTTAAAGGTCTATTTTTAAACTTTAAGTCCTTAAAATTTCATTTTGTTATTCGCATGCACACTGAAGTTACAGCCAATTAAAAACAAGCTTACAAAAAAAGTTTTGGATAAGATTGATATTAAAAAAAAGTCTTTAAAACTAAGAATTGTGTTCTATTGAAAAAATAAGCTTGTTTTTAATCGGCTGTAACTTCAGTGTGCATGCGAATAACAAAATGAAATTTTGAGGACTTAAAGTTTAAAAATAAACCTTTAAATCTTGCTTACTTTCATTTTGATATCTGGATATCTATTTGGTTTTTCGATAGCAAAGGAACATTCCTACAAAATTTGAGCAAAATCGGAGGTATAGCAACATTTCGGATTGACCGTTTTCATATGGAATGGCTCTAGAGCAATTTTCCTTTTTTTCTGACGCAGTTCATGTATGGAAATAATGTGGTTGTAATTTCAAGAACGAATGACATTGGTAAACTGAAAGAAAAATATATACAACCAGCGGGCGATTTGAACCAATCCGGCTTAAATCTACAACTGCACCACTGTCGCTCCTTTTTTGGACTTGATAGCCCTTGAAGTTGATTGCTTATGCGGTGTTCAATAAACGCATATCAAAATAGCTTTTGTTTTTATTCACACGTAAAGAAATAACAGAGCTACAAACAAACTATCTCACGGTATCCTAAAAAAATTTCGTACACTGTCCACATTACCAGCTGATGGTTAATTTTCAGTTTTGTATTCAAAAACTTCAGTATCAGAGTCATTTTAGTTTACTGGAGAATTGAAAAAGAAAATTAGGAGCGTTCTGTTTTTTTTTTTGCTCTTTTGGACAAGACTCAGATATCTGATCTGGTTATCTTAGAACCTAGATAGTGTATCCGATAGCTTCGTGTTGAAACTCAACATTACGCTAACGACATGATATTTTGTTTTGTCAAGCAGAAATTTTACCAAACATAAATCACAGTGTCACGAAAAATATTCACATTTCTATCCTTTCTAAAATTCGAATGGAAGCATACTCATATACCAATTGATAAAAATTATCGATAAGATAGTTGAATTATTATACTCATCTAATTTTGGCAAAATATCGGCTGTTTTCTGGAAAAAAAATCTTAACGTATTATAACGTCAAACTGACTAGGACCTCGGTTACGTGCTAAGCGACATTAGTCCATATCAGTAAACTTCAGTTCTTGTCTAGTTTCTAATTGCGGTTTAGTGTTTTTCAGCTCCAGCGCTTCCTGAAAGGTATAAAGCCGGGCTCCAATGAGCTGAGCTAATCAGATCAGGTGGGCTGATCTTATTGGTGGCAAAGTTCTATATTAGAAAACATTCAAACTGCTGGCCTTATCGGTCTCCTTAACTTCATAAAGAAGTCCAATCGAAAAGGTTATAAATCTCTTAATCTATGCGGTATTAAAATGTGCCTCCCAAGGACTAAGTTGCTCTGGCAACAGTCATATCGAATTGTATCTCTCATATCGGTTATATGTATGTATTCACAGTAGGTAACTGATATTAATAAAAAGAGTTCAAAGTTCTTCAATTATTGTGTTTACTGCAAAAATTCTAATCTATTGCTAATACTTTATATGGCAGTGCTTTTCGAAAGACTTCAACTTTGTTTTAGTGACGTTGAACAATCAGCTGAAAAATTCGTTGGAATATTTTTTTTCTGTAATCTAAATAGAACAGAGTCCAAATTTGTCAGTAGCAATTTCCGATTTTCAAATCCAACAAGTAGTCAACAATGAAGAGAGATAAACTTTGACTGGGCACGAATTGTTTACTATAGTGGCAAAATGTAAGGGAGCGTCCCAAAAACACCTTCTGCAAATCAAATATTGGTTTGTTACCACAAATAAATCTTGCTAAAGATATTCGAGAATTGTTGCCAAGCAGTTTTATCATAAAAAATATAACTAAACAAATAAGCAAATGCCGCCTATTTTCAGTTGTGTATCTAAAACAAGGTCTTTGCCACTACGCGTTTTTCGTCTGGCAGTCTATTGTTCCAATCAAATGATACTACATAAACGAGCATCTGATCCATTCAAAATTTAATATGCAAATTTCTTTACACCTTTTTCGTATCAGGTCTTCCAAACTGACAATCGCATAAAAAAGTTCCCAGCAGTTGTCTTCCGAAAAGCTGGCTGGCTCAGTAGGTTGTCACTCGTTTAAGCATGAATCGCAAAAGTGTGTAACTACTTCGTACCCGCCACTCCAAACTAAGCAAATCACGTGGAATGAGCATCACTTTATTTATTTTTTAATCTTTTTTTTTTGCAAATATTTACATACAGAGTCACCCCAGGTATTTATCATTATCATAAAGTTCGAAAAACGTCTCAATCTTGTTGGCGAAACAAAAACCTAACCTAAACATTAGCATGAATAAATTCAAGGCCGAACGACAAAGCAGCGTGATAAGAGCCTGATGTTATTTTTCTTTTTGGAAGCAACCCAGAAAAAGCATATTAAGTAGGTATGTATCGTCAAATAATTGTCAATGTTTTGTTGGAACAAATGACTTTGAAGTGACAACGTCAGCATGCTATCTGAAAAATTAGCACAAAAAAAACTCTCTCTTGACTAAAACCGCCGGGAAATGCCAACGGAAATCTTGAAGTTCTGCCAAAAAACATAGGTACACAGCTTTTTTTATTAACCTGATTTCATCTCAGACAAGATTCACTTTTCACTTAAAACCATGTCACTGTCATTTTCCGTAAACAAGTTTCCACTTTTTCTTTTGTTTTGCTTTACCTAATTGAAATCAATAACGTTGGCGAATGTTCTGCGTCTGAGCGAAATACAGACTTTTATATCTTATCACAAAATCCAGAGCGAAGGGCAAACACTCAACAAAGTTGAAATCGTAGAAAATGTTATAAAACCGCCTATTGTAAATAGTAGAGCTTTTTCTTAGCTTCAACTGATAAAAAAGTCATCCAAGTGGAAATAAAAATAACGATTTTCTTGGCTCGTAACAACTAACAAGTCTTGTTATCAGAAGTTCATTGTTTTGCTGGCCTTGCTTGCACCACAATTCCGAATACACTCAGAGCATTGTGTGTTCTTTAAGAACAATCTCTTCATTTCTCTCTCTCTGCCGCCCGAATTAGATAACCTTTACGTAAGAAAAAATTTCGCTAATGGCCATGGGCAGTCAATGACAGATGCGATGCACTTACAATCCTTGCATAAGACAGTTTATCATTCAACTACCCACATGTTATTTATAAAACAGCTTAATTTGCATAGATCTTCTTCGTGCGACGATTCACAAAATTGAAATGGCTATGTAGGTACTTACGACATTAGGTGGCAGCTGATGTCCAGGCAAGTATTTAACATTCTCGTGAGTAGTGTTTATGATTTCGGTGAGCTTCTTGCCGTCGATAATCTCTTCATAGACAAACATGGTGACCCTTTCATCAAACTCCGGCAATTTAGCTGCATTCTTGCCAACAATCTTAGCAATAGCTGATCCCCTGCAATGACAAGCCCACAAAAACCATGTGTTACATAATAACTTTGAGGAGGTAAATCCATAAGAGCCCCACATTGCGCCCTTGCATAGGAATGCAACTCCAAAAAACACTTACCAGTTTCCTGAGCCAACGATGCAAACAGAAATCTTCTCAGCCATTATATTGTTTTGATTTGATTGTTTTGATACCAAAAAGAATTCAAATAAAGTGAAAATTCAAAATATAAAAAAATATATGTGCAGAGCAATAAGTGAATGCAGTTAAGCGATGCAAAGACACGTCCAAACCGACACGAAAACACTAACTGAATGCGACAGAACGTTCCTCGGGTACACCCAGTTGGATTTGATTTTGTTTAATACTCTATAGTCTCCGTATATTATTTAATAACAGTTTGAAAACTTGAAGCGAGTAAGCTTTTTTGTTTTACACAAAGGTTCGTTTCGTTTTTGGCCGTGAATGTTGAATGAAAAAATGTATATCTCGGTCAGTGACGTCGATGTTCACACAATAAAATATTGTCGAAGGTTTAAAATTAGAAACAAAACATTTTTTTTTCTTTTGTTGTTTTACAATTTTGTTGTTTGTTGTGTAGCTTTTTTGTAAAGTCCAAGTTCAAAGTAAATTTTCGAGACGTTCTTATTTAGGACTTTTATTACAAATTTGTATTTCTACGCAAATTTGTTGGCAATTTTTTTTTGGTTTACACTTCTCTTATCATTTTGACAGTTTTGTTTTGTTCGCGCATTCGTCGTGTTCTGCGTTTCGTTTGAAATGAATGCGTTCAGGGAGAGGAAAACATATCGTGATTTTTGTTTTTACCACCGCTGCTGGCGCTGGTGTTGCTGGACATCCAGTCAGTTAAAATTGGATTCAGTTAAACAAAAAACACAATTTAAAATTTCAATCATGAACGGAAAGCTAATGATTTCATAAAACATTAGAAATTTTAACACAGGTTGTCGTCATTAACTAATGAAGCACTTAGTTCAAGATTGCTACTTAGTGAAATCGGAAGTAACTTAGGAGGCTGTTTAAAATTCCAATGATAACGTTATTTATTCTTTGGAGTTAGCATAAATTTTTTTTAAAATGTAAGTTTACGAATGCGTTTCATGAACATCATATTGAAAATTCTTGGTTAAATGGTATGTCAACGGCCGAGAATTGATTTGACGTAGGTATACGCCATTCCAAAAAAAGTTGTTTGGGAAATCGCAATTGAAAGTTAACGGTTCATTTAAAATCAAACGGTTCGATGGACGCCTCTCCTTTTTTAATAAGTTAATACATATTTAGAAATTAATATTTAAATTTCTAATCATAGTAATCTTAAAATTCAACGAGCAACTTAAGGACCAGTTATAGCGGCCAGGAAAAATTTTCAAATGGAATAATAACTATGTTTTCGTTAGAATTGAAGAACGAATGCTATACCAATCGATGGCAAATCACTCAAAGTATTTTTCGTGCCCAGAAAACGTACAATAGAACAAATATTTCCTGTTAAAGTCGTATTTTTCTATTTTCCTGATTCAATTTCATCAGGACAGTAGAAAAATACCATTTTAACGGAAAATATTTGTTGAATTGAACATTTTCTTGACAAAAAAATTCTCTGGGTTATTTACAATCGATTGGTATAACATTTGTTATAAAATTCTTACGAAAACATAGTAATTATTTGATCACCAACTATCGTCACCCATTTAGGAGTGACACCCAAAAGCTAACAATGAGTATATATACTATGACGTTATAGATCGTAGAAGATGCAATAAACCTGGGTATAAAAACATCGGAGAAACACGACTTTCCAACAGAAAAAGAATTCGTCGTAGAAAGCGAATGGCTGGTGAGCTGGCAACTGATGCTGAACTACGGAAAGACATGTTCGAATGCCTTGATCGATTCATCACTGAACTTCGACCAAGAACAGAGTCTATTAATTAGGTGGCTTCATTGTTTAAAGTAGTACAGGCGAATACTTTACTTTTAGCAAACATTAATGATTTGAAAATAGCTGTTTCAAAATTTGCTAGTGCTTATGTTGAGGTGTCATGTGTCAGAGTCAGAACTTCTCTCAGAGATACCAAGGTTGAGAAGTCATTTGAAAGCGGTTAAAGTGACAACAACTAATTGGTTATCTTTAGTCTTTATGAAATTCATCCTTGAATGTGACTGCACAATCTTTTCCGAATGTCATTGTCGCATTAAAAATGTTTATGACAATATGTGTGTCAGTTGCGTCATGTAAAAGGAGTTTTAGTAAGCTTAAATTAATTAAAAACTACTTGCGGACAACAATGACGGAAAAGAGGCTCAACAATCTGGGAATTTTAACAATTGAACATGAGGCGACCCAGCAAATAACAATAAGTTTTTTTTGGCTTCTGATTGGCCAGACGTTCAGTTTTTCAGTTGGCAATTCACCAGCTGTTAGTTTTTACCGATTCAGTTTTTCAGTCAAGAAAAGACGACTGAAAAACTAACTTAAGTTTATTGAGCTGTCATATCGAAAATAGCTTACATGACAATTGAACTTTCCCTACTTGGTATTTATCGGTTCGTATTTTTTCGAACCATTTATTAGCGAGCTGTGACGTTAAAGTTGACTCTTAAATATTTTCTGGTAATTTGTCGTACAAGTAAAGGTTATCAATGAAAAACCTGAGAAAAGAAATACTTTTTCAAGGAAATTGTTTGTTAAACTTTTTTAGAAATTTATACAAATTATGGTTATTCGCATATTCCTAAAAACAAAAGTATTGAAAATTGAAGTGCTAGACTCTAGTTAGTACTTTTTTGGCTACATCTCTCCTCGCAGAATTGAACAGTGAATCCCAATACCATTTTAATATGACCATCCAACGCAAAAATGAGTAAGGTTTTTAGTTTATCTAACAATCTAACTTTTTATCAATGCTCTCATTGAGTGAGTTAGTGAGGTGAGCTGTCAGACTACTTATTAAGCATTTAAGTGGCGACTTGTTGTATGATTAGGTTAGTTTATCTTACATTTTTTTCAAAAACATATTTTTTTTTTCATTAATAAAACAGTAAAGTTCACCGATCAGAATACGCTTTAATGTCCGGAATACACTAAAAATAGTTCAACAAAAACTAATTTTGAAAAACAAAGTCAGTTTCAACTAATTTGAGTTATTGGTTGACAATCTACATAGATTCAAAGCCACTAAAAATCTTAGCATTTTGGCCAGTCAGAATTCGAATTTGAAAAAGTTCTTAGAAATCCTGCTTTAAAGAAATTTTGAAAACCGAAACAGTGGCATGAATGTTTTCGAAGCTATTTCGTGTTTCGGCTGTGACGTAGGCGACTTACAACTTGCCAGTCAAATGGCTTTCAATCGACATTTCATTATATATTTTCAAAATGGCACCCACAAGAAATTTGAAATTCAAAGTTTTTACCAGGCACTCTTTTCTCTTTTTGAGGGTATTTGACGAAACTGTCAGTTTCATGGCTACTGAAACTGCTTCTCGGGTGGCTTTCAATATTCCATACCAGTTGGGTTTCAATTTCGAAAAGTTTGGTTGTGTATGTAAGAAAGTTCGAAAGAATTGTAAATGGCTTACCATATCTTGATCGTGTAGCCCCCGGGTAAAGCAGGGTAAGCTAGTAAAAGTAATTGAGCGCATTCATGAAAAGTTTGATTTCTAGTTAAACAAACTTTTCTCGTCTTCTGATTGGCCAGACGCTCAATTTTTCAGTTGACTATTCATCAGCTGTTTGTTTTTACCGATTCAGTTTTTCAGTCAAGAAAAGCCGACTGAAAAACTAAATCTATTTTATTGAGCTGTCATATCGAAAATAGCCCACGTGACAATTGAACTTTACTTGGTATTTATCGGTTAGTAATTTTTTTAAGCATTTATTAGCGAGGTGTGGCATTAAAATTGACTTTTATTTATTTTTCGTTAATTTGTCATAAAAGTAAAGGTTATCAATGAAAAGCCTGACACAAGAAATATTTTCTTAAGCAAATTGTTTGTTAAATTTTTTCTCGAAATTTATTCAAATTATGGTTATTCGCATATTCCTAAAAACAAAAGTATTGAAAATTGAAGTGCTAGACTCTAGTTCTTTACTACATCTATCCTCGCAGAATTGAACAGTGAATCCCAATACCATTTTAATCTGACATTGAATTAAGATGACCATCCATCCAAAATCATAGCTTTTTGGCCAGTCAGAATTCGAATTTGAAAAAGTTCTTAGAAATCCTGCTTAAGGAAATTTTGAAAGCTGAAACAAAGGCGTGAATGTTTTCTGTCTGTCCGTATATAGATCTACAGTCTGAACCACTTGGCTTGATATTGTACTGAGCACAAAATCGTTAGATCACTAGCTTGACACTACGTTTCCATCACAGAGGAAAGAATCGTATCCGAAGGTTTTTATTGCTGTTTACGTGTTCAACATTTAGCAGAGACACAAACCAGTCTACCGAAAAGATATCAACAAAATTGTGGTACAAATATCTTTTCTGTTCAAGTGATCAACTGATAGAATATTTATTTTTGTATCTTTTTATGTTAGCTTTTTATTTGAATGTGCATTTACTTCAGTATTAGGATAACATCTTAAGTTGAATGGGAAGGAAATCGAAAAAAACGGTGCAGCAACGCTATCTTGATTTCTGATTTCAGAAGTTGAGTTTTTCAGTTTCACAGATGCTGTCGAAAGCAATCTGCAAAAACCTACAATCGTTCAAAAAGGTATCTAAGATACGGGTATCCGTGATATCCTATTAAGCTACGTGCAGACGGCATATAAAAAGCCGCACATATGTGCGGTTCTGACGTCACATAAAAAGTTGTAAATTCAACGCAAATGCTATACGTAAATCAGTGTACGCAAACTCGCATATAAGGGTGTTCAGACGATGTGCGGAATCTGTCCCAAAAGCCGCACATTAGTTTGCGTTGATTTGCTCGCACATCAAATGTACGCAAATGAATACGCACATTTTTCGGTCGATGTGCGACATGTTCACACGGTATGCGTAAAAATCCGCACATCACCCATTTGCGTTCATATGCAGGTTTGCGTTAATTCAATAAATTGTTTGAATTTTGTGTTTTATTCATGGGTTGTGGTTGTTGACGAAGCTTATCCGTACATAAATATAAAAGTGCTGAAATTATTTGAAAATTTCGAAAAGAAAGTGGGTTACTACTGTTTTGGCATTGGATATGATTTATCTGCAATCAATTTTAATGTATTCATAATTAATCAATAGAAAAAAAATAACAAAAAAAAATTAAATAAAATATTCAAGTCAACAAAATAAAAAAAAAGAACATAATACTCAAGAGACAAAATAATTATTTCAGTACGTATTGTACTCATGAAAATAAAAACAGCCTACTACCAACACACTTCGCTTCGCTCACTTTATAATTTTTTTTTATTGAAAACCGATCACAATTATGCTGTGCAACTACTACTGATTTGCGTAAAATATGCACATTTGCGTTGTCCTATTTTCGTGTCACCGCACATGATTTTGAAGATCGCACATGCACGCACATACACGCAAACTGTCACAAAAAATGTGCGAGGGTGTTCAGACGATTTGCGAAAAAGCCGCACATTTATGTGCGGTTTTGCTGTCGCACATCGTCCGCAAACCATTTGCGTACATGTGCGGACTGTCCCAAAAGGGTGTTCAGACGATATGCGTCAATAGTCGCAAATTATGACGTAAAAATGACGTCAGAACCGCACATATGTGCGGCTTTTATATGCCGTCTGCACGTAGCTTTAGATAGGTGTTTGAACACCTTATATCCAACATAATATCAAAGATATCAACCATCTATTTCATTCTTAACACACTGAAGCATTTTATTCCAAAAAGCAACACGAAATGACTCTTTGGCTTACAGTTTCTGTGTAGTTGTTGTTTTGTTTTGAGTCTATTTCTAAAAGCCTTCCACTTTCCATTGATTTTCTTTAGAAAAATATTCTACATTCAAAAAATAATTCACTTTGTTAAAACAAATCAGAAAAGTGTGACCTCGCTTCTTTCATTCTTCTAGTTTGTTATCTTCCCACTCTTCTTTTTATCTTACAACAGAAATCATCAACTTATGTTGTGTGTATGTAGCTAAATATAATAATCAATCTCAATTGGGGTATCACAATAAACAACATTAGCAGCACGATTCTGCGTGGTTCGCTTTGCATCTACCAACACAAATGAAATGAACTGGATAACTCGTGCTCCAAGACTGTTCTTAAGCGCCGCCACTTATACTTTTGCTAGATATCCAGAAGAATGGGAGTTGCATAACGGAAATAGACGATTTTTTTTCTTACATTTGAGTTGCTATCGGAAGCAGTGTTTTTCAATAAACTTTTGCCAGTGTGATTACTGTGAAATGACCTCTTCAAAGACAGTCTCCCAACACTTGTTGCTATCGAATATTGTGGAGAAACATTTTTTTGATTAACATTACACTTATTTACAACCAAGTGACGCACGAATTTATTCGCTTGGGAATCACGAATGCATCTGAGACTCAAACTCACGAAACAAGTCATTATGTTAAAAAAATAAACTTCGAGACTTTTGGTATTGAAATTAAAGTATGAATTGTTATGCACAACAGTGTTCCCGCGGAAACATACTACTGTCACTACAAACAATAATAAGACAGAAATCCCCCAATGATTCTGAAATCATGAATGAAAGAGAAGTATGACACAGTAACGATATAAGCTTTGTCGATATTTTGTATTCTGCGCACCTTCGTCATCATCAACGTCAACAAAGCTATTTTCTCAGCTTCATATTGTTTATTGTTTGTTTAATTTATCGTGAAGGAGGTTCCGATCATTTTGATCATCATTCGTGGTACAGACCTTAAAAGCTGTTTGGTTGCAAATTGGATGAGTGCAATTGAGTGATTGTGATTGAGTGAGTGAATGTGAGTGGTTCTTTGAGTGGAGTTTGAGCTTCTTCTCATCAATGCGACATTAAAATGTAATTGGATTTGGCAGAAGTGAATTTTAAATGAACTCAGACTGCTCAATGCTGGAGGGGCTACAAAACACATGTCGCCGAAAACAAGAAAAAGTATGCAACAGAAAATAAATTGTAATAAAACGAAAAAAATAGAAAGTGTGGCTAGGCGTATAATATCTGGCTAGGATCTGGCTGGTGTCAACTTGGCGGTGCACAAACAAGTGTTGCAACTGATGGTACACAAGAACTGTGCTTGCTATGCTATACCTTTTCGTGTTGCACTGGGTGCGGGTTTCTTTCAACCGGTCACTTTTGCTCAACTAGCAAGTGTTGACCAATGACTAATGAGCAACACTATAAAGCTCTGCGAGAAATGAGCGACTATGACTACCCAGCCCCATATCTTATGGAAAATGTCATAACAGATGATTTCGACTTTCAGAATCAATGGAGTGTACCAGAGTCCTGTAACACAAAGCTGTAAGTCTACTTGTAGAATTATGGCCGTTTCAGTCAACGAAGGCCAAGCAAACTTGCAGCTTTGTTTTACGGAAATTTCTTACACCTGTCATAATTCACTTGTACTACAAGTAATTGTAGTTTTGTGTTACAGGTGCCAGGATTAAAAAATCCTACATATTTTGTTTAAGGGTCTCAGGATTTTTCAATACAGTAATAGAGAGTGGCACTTTTTTAAAATATCTTTTAGAATCATGTGTGGACCTGAAGAAACATCTTCTCTAAGTAAAGGAAAAAATGAGAAATTCATAACAATTTGCAGTCTTACTACAAAGAGAGAGAGAGAGAGAAATTGATCTAGAAAAGAATAGCAAATGTCGGGAGTATTTTTCAAGAAGTGCGTTATTATTAACAATGTGAGATGGATAGTTGTTTGGATAGTAGTCTAGCTCAACTCTATACGTCTGTCCAAACCTTCAAAGTTCAAACGTCAAGTACATGGTAGGCTCCCATCATACAGCGTGTTGAGTCAAAAACTGCTAAAGCATTGTTAGTTTTCTAGCAGTGAAAGGGAACTTTTGGCCAGGCAAAGGCTGTTTCGCCAAAAAGTAGCTCTAATTTAAACCCTTTCCCAGCGTACCAGTCAACTTTCCTTCCCTTTTCCATGATGGTTTCCTTTTAGAACCTGAACCAGAAGGAAACTGTTATCGGATATGGATCCAATGCTGGTTCGTTTGTGGAGAGCAATGATATACAACTGCACACAACCAGATACTATCGAAATGTGACGTTTTAGGGGCAAGAACGGAAGAAAAGAAGTTCGTGCTTATTCGTTCAATACGATCTTTTTCAAAAGTTTGGGCTCAAAAAACGCATCTTGATAATGATCTGTCAAACCGAAGTGGTAGCGTCAGAAAAGCTACGACGTTCGTCGTTGTTATCGCTTCAGAGTAGACACTTTCCAATAGTGTAATGTAAATGTAATTTGACAGCTGTATATATCATTAGCGGAGCTCACACTGTAAAATTAATTGGACAGACTTTGTTTGATGGATGTTGGATGGTCGGATGTAGTTTGCGTTTAGACTTATCAAACTCGTCGTCCAACTTTGTGTTTGCTCCACTCTTTCGAACTTCTAAATTTTCAAAAATATTTGAAAACCATCCATCTAGTGGCCAAGCGGTCGTCTGATGGTTCACATTATCCAACATTGGTCTTTCAAACCAAAGTTTGTCGAACTAATTGTACAGTGTGAACTCCGCTATTGCAGTAGCTATTACCATTTCTGATGAAAAAGGTTTCTCTTGGTGAATCCAAAATGAGTTTATTGCAGTCGCTTGAGTTATATAATAACAGCCTTATTCATAATAAAAAGATAATACACTGATGATCGGCTGACTAGATACACACTGACTATCTTTTTAATCAGCTTCCTATTCATAATGCTTTTTCCCCTCCGAAATAGTTGACACATACATGTGTCAGAAAAAGTATCAAAAATTGTAAATCGATTCCATTTTTTTGACACAGCACAACTCAGCTGCTTGAAAAAAAAAAGAAAAAAACTGTTTTGATTCTGTTTGTTGATTGATTCCTAAAGCGAAAAATAAATATTTTAAGTGATGGAAACTAAAATTTGATTGAATCTGGACTTATATACTTTTCTCCTTCTTGGTCTTCCATTGAATGCATTTATAGCATTCAGGTCAGAAACAAAAGTGGAAAAAGAAAATGGCATTTTGATTTTTCCTATAGTATTTGAATTTTCGAAAGAAATTTGAATTTAAAATTTAATTTTATCTATCATATTCAGATGCCAAAATGACAATTAACTTCAAAAACAGTTACTCGGAGGATAATCAACCTCCAACCGTTGATTATCTTTATTTGCCATATTATCAGGCTGATTATCTATTATGAATAAGAATTTCTGTTTTATCATCTGATTATCTTTAAAATGCGATTATGAATAAGGCTGTAAATAAATAAATAAATAAACAGCAGCTCAAAATTAGCAATGAGATCTTTTTAGGTTGACCAAAAATAAACCTTTTTCATCTGAAACGACTGATTGATCTCGTCCCAAATGAACCAACACGAGTCACACGATCTGTTTTTCAACTCAAATGACTGAATTGAGGTCTTATTACAGAACCTGACATGATCCACATCACCGTCAATGCATATGAACACTTCCATCCAAAAACTTTAAGCTACTTAGCAAAATATCGTTGGATTGGAGGAAGTATTGTGTTTACAGCGACAACCAAGGTGTACTCATGGCTGGCCTTATAATTACTTCGAAAGTGATTCAGGAAGTTCGTCGGAAGAATATATTTTTTGAGTCTTGTTTGGGTTCCAGGCCGTCCCGGCGTAACTGGAAACGAGATCGCATACATATTTGCATGCTGGCAAGAATCTCAGACAACTCTCTAAGTACCTGGATCAGCTCTTAGTTGTCCTTAGGGGTTCTCAGTGAAGTCCATCATCAACGCTTGAGACGGTAAAGAGGACAACCGTAGATGCCAAGTTTATGTTTGATGCAGACAGACTAAACGTATGCTTTTCAACGTTATAAGAAAGTTGCAACACTGTTACTATCCGTTAGCTGAAAAGACTAAAAAAGTTTTTGGGCTTGACGAAAGGTCCTTTCAAGTATGTATTTAAAATTGCTGGAAATAAGTGAAACCACACTCTGTGAACCGTTTGAGGAGGATGATGGCACCGCAGAGAACTTTCACAGTGACTATCCTGCATTTTCCTAAATGGAGTTTCAGAAATTCGGCACAGACATGGTAAAGGATGTTCTTTGGTCTTCGGCAGCTGTCACTTGATTTATGCTCAGTTTAGTTTGGCCGTTTAAAAGAAAAATTGAAGCCGCACGACCATTGGGCACTGCGTCTCAAAATTAAATTTCTGTTGACGCCGATTTTTATATATAATTTCTGGTCTTAAACCTTTGACTTACCTTCAAGATTCGACGATAGAACACCGCTGGACTGTTTTTTGTGGGGTTTTGTGAAGTCGCTTGTCTACGCAAATAAGCGCGAGACGATTGACGCCTTCTAAGAGAACTTCTCTTCGTAGAGAATATTCGGTTGCTGACAAAAAGCCGCGAATGCTGCAAAAAATTGGCCTCTTGACTGGAATTAAATTACGTACGATTTATTTCTTGTTTTAAAACCATACGTCTAAAAAAACCAATTAGTTACCTTGACTTATTATCATGGAAGCTTTTGCTGGCTTTTGTACGAAGACCTGGAAACTTTAACATCAGAAGGTTTCTATTTTTTATCACAATCGACCAGTGTTTCGGCCTGCGTGCTGTAATTAGTATTCAAATGTTCCCATGATACTAAAAATGCTTTGACCCTCTCTCTCAAGGTATTTTCTTTATTTCAAACACTTAAGCATAAACTGAAGTAAAACAAAATCAAAATTCCAGTTAAAGTATTTTAATGCTCCTTAACATTCGTGTATATTTATATTTATATTTTTATATTTGTTTAAGATATATTTTATCATAAATAAACCAAACATTTTTATTATATGTATATAACTATGCATTACAAATATTGACTAGTTAAAAATAAAAAATAACTTAAACTTAAGTTTATCTTCAACGTACCTTTGCTCGAAGCACTCGGTGTGACATTTTTATGAAGAGGAAGCGCAATTATTTCCTAATAATCATACAAACGTATATTTTACATTGCTTTATGATAAGAATTACGTAATTTGACATTGACTTTGTCATTTTTAAATATTTTATTTTTTAAATACTAGGCAAAAATAAACACTATGTATAGGTACGTGTATGTGTTTGAGTATTTATACTAAAAAATAATTTAATTTAATTTAGCATATGCATATTTAAACTTAACGAGAAATTGTAAAAACATGAATAAATAAATATGGTAAAATGGTTTTTAAATTTAAAAATTTTATGATTTTGATAAAGGCAATAAGTCTTAAATAAAAACGTGCATATAATTTTGATTTGTGTTCCTGTTAGCAATTAGTCCTTTAATTTTTTGTTTCGTGTGATGTTTCAGCTTGATGGGTTTATCTTCCTTAGCAAAATTAAAATCAGGTCCTTTTTTTTGTTAAAATATTTAGTTTTTGAAGTGCAATACTTATAAAAATCAATGTAGCAGAATTGAAATATGTATAACGAAATATCTGAATTCAAAACGTGCTATAAGCTTCGCTCTTTGCTTTAAAAATGTTTTGGTAATAAGTTTATTTGATGAAAAGTTGTAATACTAAAGGATGCGCCACCTCCATCTACAGTCAACGTTTGTCTCGATTCCCTAATCGATTTCAGAAATTTGTCGATATCGATTGAGTGGTGAAACATTGGCGAGTTCTTTGTTTGGATTTCTTCATAACAATCGCTCTTTCCTCAGTTCACAGCGCTCCTTTTTCTGCTCTTCTTTTAGTAGCTGACATAAACTTTAGTCTTTGATAATTCCCAGAGAAGGGTTCAACTATCAAAAGTAAGAATGGCGCACCCTTCAAACTAAGCACGTTAATATATACTTTATTATAAAATGCAAAATGCTACACTTAAAAAAAGAACTACACTCTTAACTAACAGTAGTAAATACATTTAGGAAAATAAAATCTTTTATTTTTATATTTTCATCTAAACTTTGGCTGAATAGGAGTACCCTGGTGATTCCATAACTAGTGGATGACATATTTCATAAACAGGAACTTTCAAACTGCATTTTCGGATCCCAAAACTGCTCTGCGAGCTAGAACTGGGTCCGAATGAACGTCATCTGGGCTCGTTCAAGTCCTGCATGTGTTCATTTTCATCACCAAATGAATGTGTGACTGCACTTGGTGTGATACTTGGCGATCGGCATTTAATCCTCACTTGAGACATGTCAGAGCCTCGACGGCTTGTTTTCAAAGAAATACTTTGACCCGAGCAAAAGCATCGACAGATGATGCGTTTGAATGCAAATCGAAAGTCCTTCGAAAACAATGCATAGATCATAGGATTTACTGCTGAATTGCAATAGCCTAGCCAGAAAAGTATCGAAAAGAGGAGCGGATCTATGCAGTTTTCGCAGAAGGGTCGTATAATGTAGATTGTGAAGAATGGTAGCCAGCAAAATACAAACATTCCAACAATGATTGCCAATGTTTTGGCTGCCTTTGTTTCCATTCGAAACCGTTTGACCTGAGCTTTTATATTGCGACGACCCATCTTCTTATTAGGACGTCCTCTATCGGAAATGTCACTGGTGGCCGATTGTCTCCTTGACATTTCGGGTAAACTCTTCCCTACTTGAAGGTAACAATTGCTGTCTCTACTTCCGCGATAGAGTTGAGTTTCGGTGGTATCTCTGCCATTTGTTGCTGTATAGTGAACCGAGTACATGGCATTGCTTGACTCGCTGCTTTGTGACAATTCATTGACGTTCTCATTGGATGGATATGAAACGGAAATTTTAATTTTGTCATGATGATGATGAGATCGACGTGTTGAATATTTAGATAAACGCTCAGGAGATGGCGTTCCAAGAGTGGTTGTTGTACTTTGCGTGCTACCATTGCTGTGTGTGGAATCGTGTTGATGTGAGCCACGTCCTCGGTGTATGCGCAACGTCAATCGTTGCTCTTCGAAACGAGATCCGATTCCTTTTGAACCTGTGAATGAGAAGAAAAGGATATTTTTGTGATGATATGGTGTTTGGGTTCGGATGCATATCATGCAAGGAATTGATGTTGATTTTTTTTTAAGTTAACGTGAATTAATGATAATCTATAAATTGAAACAAGTTGAAAAGTTTTTATTCGAATAAATACTTTGTAAGAAAAAGATATAGTGCCTGTTAAAGTAAATTATAATTATGATAAAATATACGGCGCGGCGTACCAATTGTGAATCAAAGAAATGGGAGGGCTGTGATCTCTTTGTTGAAGATGCTTTTGTTAAAACAAAATTATCTTGAGTCCTATTGTGATCTTGAGCTTTTAAGATGCAAATTAAATTAAACTCCTAAATTTAATTGTTCTGGTATTGTTTTGAAGGCTGTCCAATATTTGTTGTTTACTAACATTGACAATAGTTTGTCATAAGTTACCATACACATACGTTTTCTGAATGAATTTTTTGTACAAAATTTATAAATAGTCAATTCATAAAATATCTTGAACAGAATGCTTTCGTAGCAAAAGATCCACTGGTGATTTGATGGCATATCTCACCGAAAAGTGAAATCAATCTTTACACTGCTTTGAAGAAGTTAAGATTATTGGGCTTGATACTTTAAAGGCATTCGATAGAATTTGGCATCAGGCTTTTTTATCAAAAAGCGTGCTTTGGGTGTCGATAAGTCCGTTCTTCAAGAAGTGTGATACCGACTTTATGATACTGGTACACCCCAGGGCTCCGTTTTGTCTCCTGCTTTCTTCCTTATTTTCGTAAACGATCCTTAGTCTGAAACTTCTAATCCTCTCAACTGGTTTGTTCACGACTCAACCCTCAGCTTATTAAAATCGTTTTTAAATTCACCTGCCTGCTCTTTGGATGTGGAACTGAAAGGACATTGTTACATGAGGTAATAAAAACCGAGTAGAATTCAATGCTTCAAAAACTCAATGATGTCTTTTGTCGGTTAAGGTCAACATCCCCCACTGCAATTATTTATGAATGGTACCTGCATCCAAGAAACCGAACAGCTGTCAGTACTTCCTATGTGTGTAAACGATGATCTTCGTTGGAATGACCACATATTTTAAGTCGCCAAAAATGTTGCTTAATGCTTTTGTTTCTTAAAATGCAGGAAATTCTTCATCCCTTCTGATTTGAGTACTGTTACTAAAGCCTACATCCACCCCTTAAACTATAATATAATTCTGATATCTGTTCAGGCGCTTTTCAAACATCTCTGTGCCTCATTCAATTAGTTTTTATGGAATTATCGCTTAATGTCTCAAATATGAAACACAATAATGATGTTAATTAAAACAAACCATTAAGGGGGTAGGTATTCTAGTAAATTTTGAATTCTAGCAGGTGATGAAGTGGGCTATCTTGAGAACTTACACATCACCATACCCATGATTTCAACCCTCCTAGTCATCCGAATTGAAAAAGATGAAAAGATTCTCAAACTCCAATGATGTCGCTATCGCATGAACCAATTTCAATTTCAATTTTCAAATTTCTAGAATAGAACATTAACTTGAGATTGATTTAAAAGTACTTTAAAAGTAATCTCAAGCTAATGGTTTTGTTTCAATTAACATCATTATTGGTGTTTCATCTTTGTACCTGTTTGATAGAATGCAAATCAGAGCGTCCCAATGCAAGGTCACAGTTAAATTTTAGAATCGATCGATTCTCTTGAAGATCGCCGAAACATTACTCTCTCTAATCGCTTTTTCTACAAACACCCTGTTTCGTTCCTCCCCTAAATAAATTTAGACGAAAAACACGCGTCCTTGGGAATGATCATCAATTTTACGTTGTTCCCAACTTCGGACGTACAATCAAGTGTAAAGACTCTTATTTTGCTACCCGAATGTGAAATGCTTTGCCTGACACTGTTTTTCAGCTGCATTACTAGTCACAAAAGTTCAAAGCACCGTACATCGGTGTCTTACATTGCCGATACTAGTTTTAGTTTTAGTTTAGTTTATTTAGTGAAAGCTTAACAACTGTAAGATACAATATCTTTTATGGTAGTTATAAGCTAATTTTATAGAAAAAAGCTAGGAGCTAGAAAAAAGAATAATTATTAAAATTAAAGCTTAAAAATTATGAACAAAATTTAAAATTCGAAATACGATTTACAAAATCATTTATATATTTCTTCGAAGGTGATTTATTAAGACCTTTTTAATTCTTGTTGCGTTTTGGATTTCTCTAACATGACGCGGTAATGAGTTCCAGAGACGACGGAATTGACAAAGAATTGACGCTCAGATGTTTAACACGAATGGTGAGGATGAATTAACTGACGAGATCTTACCGAAGTCGCGGTAGTAATTTTATCAAAACAATGTTGTGGTTGGCGTGCAATGAGTATGTTAGAAAGCAAAATTAAAATTCAACATATCTGTCAAAGGACTTCCCCAGCAACATTTTAGGCGAATTAGATAACCTATCGTATCTTCGTAGGCCAAAGACGAAATGTACGGTACTGTTAAAGGCGACAAAGAGCTTTCGTTTGCTTACATAGTTGCAATTACATTAAATTTCACAGCCGTATATCAAGATCGGAATTACTAAAGTCATTGCAAGAAGTAAACATGTTTTAAAAGGTGTAAAAGTCTGAGTTACCCATAATTTACGAAGTACTCCATACACTTTGCCAACAAGTGCGGTTATTTGCAGTATCTACATAATTTATTGGGTAATTTATTATTCAATACAATTGGAGGAAAATACTCAAGATCAAAACTTTTTCTTGAAATAACGATGCATTTGGATTTTTTCGGGTTTAAAATGAGACCGTTTAGCTCGGACGAACTTTCAATTTTTTTGAGATCTTTGTTGACACAAAATGCTCCATGCTCTATGAGCCCAAAATACAATTAACAGCTAAAATACAGCTAAAATACAATTAACTGCAATAAATGTTCAAAATCTGGGGCCCTTTTCTGTAATTCGTTTATTTCCCTGAACCGTCTTTTTGTATCACGGAAATATTATCGTTGTATATAGAAACTATAGTAAGTTCAAAACGCGGTCTAACAATGTAATGGACCGGAAAAACGCAGTGGCGCAGCATTCACTTTTCTACACGCAATGGTGAAACCAATAGCTTGGAACGGAGACTGTTAAATTGAACCGGAGAAAATAGGTTCGCCACCAGTCCAAAAATAATAATACTATAGTTTCTATATACAATGATACTATCAAAAAATGTGTGACTCTTTGAGTTTCTGACAACCAATCAAAAACTGTATAAAACACCACATTTACTTTTCAGCATATCAGGCGATGACAATTTAAAACAACCAAACAACCACCACATTTTACGAAAAAAACGTTTACTTTTTTGAAACCAACTTACAGTAAAACTGTTTCGACGGCTTCATTGAGAGTAAAATAAAGCCGCTAGAACAATTTTACTTTTCCGTCCTCTGGTGTAATTTTTTGCGGAGTTCTGGCAAAAAAGAGAATAACAAATCACAGTGACTAAATTTGCAAAAAGGTTGGTGAATAAACTAGCTTCAATTATCGATACTAGTGGCATAAGAACTCCTGGTGGCGATTTATTCCGGTGTCACTTCTATTTATAAATATTCAATGACAGTGACTTTGTTTCTTAGTCGAAAAATGAAATCAATTTTATTTTGAAACTAGTCCCTATCAATTACACGTCGCCCGAACAAAATCCATTCTTTCGGCAGTTATTTATAAATTCATAGTTACGACGAATATAATGGCATGCTTTTAAGGTTTCTTTTTTATCATATATTATTTTGACACTAAAAGCTGTTAACCGCTCAAGATCTTGACAGATAGCCATTGTCATACCTCCGCGGACCAAAATGATAGTCGCTTTACGCTTAAACCACGTTGGGAATTATCGCAAACTTATTGCCGCATTGAGTGTTGTGTGGCCCCAACAGTGTGTTTTTGTTTAAACGGAGCTGCGATTTGACTTCTTTTGACCTTTTTTGTGAAGAACAGTAAAAGGCCGATGCAATGCCATCGATCCGGAAACATTTCAATACATTAAAATCAATATTATGTTAGCAACCCGTGAAGTGCAACCCCGAACAATCAATTTAAAAAAATAGGAGTGACAAAATGCGCTACTGGGAATCTAGCATCGAATAACAGTGGAAATAATTGGGAATCTTTACCAATAAAAATTGTATTACTTCATTTTGTCAATTTCATTGCATCAAAAATAAAAAAAATTTATATTTGGCCCACCCTGTTAAGATACTATCTCAACCTGAGCAATGTCTGCACTGTCCAGTTTGAACCGTGGTTTCAATCAACAAACATCATAGATGAGGATTCGTTTCTATTTGAATTTCCACCCTCGTGAATCCCCCTTATAAGCTTATTTAGACCTTTTCCTATCCAACCACTTACACAGCTTACAAATATTTATGACGTATGAGTATGTAGATTTTTTTGGGTCTGGTTTTGTTTGAATAGTCAAGATAGACAAATAGACATTACGTTCGTATACCCAAAAGCAAATAGAATAAACTAACCAACGCTGAATTCAATAAAAATATGAGATTTTGCTACCTCCTCTTCTTCTATTTTCATGCAGAGTTTATTTTCTATCTCGAAATCCCCGCTCTCGAATAAAAGCAAACAACGGGAAAAAATCAGTTTTTTGAATGATTGATGATTTTTTATATTTTTTATATTTGCCGTGAAAAAAATTTGTTGGTCGACTGCAGATTCATGTTCATTACTGCAAAAAGCACAATTAATTACGCCAGATCTTTCCACTTAAAAAGAACCATTCGAATGGGCTTACACATTGTTTGTTCGATGACCTTAAATGTGAAATGTGAATGTTAGGTTTTTATAACTACATAGTTAGTGTAGAAGTTAATCAATAAGAACTTATTTTATTGCCTTTTTATGACCTGGTCTATTTACCTGGAAAAAAACTGATGGCATTTGGTGGGATGAAAAAGGATTTCCACGGTTATTTTATGAACTATACATTTATTGAAAAAGTTAAAAACACATAGGAAAAAAGTGCTCATACGCCAGAGTGCTCTTGTCGTTGAATGTCCATATGTATGTACATATGTGAAATGCTTGAATGTATTTATTTGCTAATAAACCTTGATGGTGTAGACTCAATTACTACAAAATTTGAAGTTGACATAAATTCTGGCTTCATTTACTAAAACAAAAATTGATATCGGAATTTTTTGACAACAGAACGACAATTGAATGGGAAAAATACCAGTAAGGTGTTCAGTTCGTTGAAAGTTCAGTTTTTGTTGAAGCCGGTTTAAAATAACACTTTTACTTAAGTGCATGTTTAATTTTCACATTCTGAAATTCGTTCAAAATTTTCATGAGAAAATGAACTTAGTTCCCAACTTGCGTGTAAATTTATATCATTTTAAAAATGAACTTAGTTCCCAAAGAGCAGAGGTTTCGGCTCCCACGTTCGAGGGAACAAAGTTCAGTTTATGAAAATGAACTTAGTTTTCACCTCGTGTCGAGTTAGTTCTCGGGGACTTATTTCTCTGTACCGAAATTCTTATATTAGTGGGAAAACTGGAACTAAAACAAACTTATCTAAAAATGTTTTTTGTGTGGAAATAAGTTTTTTTTTTATAAAATACTCGGAGAGCTTCTCTGTTTCCACTTAGTAGGAACTAAGTCCATTTTCATGACGTTGAACTTATTTCCCATCGAACTTGGGAACTATCTACTCTTCATAATGGGAACTATATTCAATTTTAAAGTTGAATTAAGTCCCACGCTAGGTCGGAGCTAAGTTCAGAAAATTTAACTTACTAAATTCACAATTTTTTTCGGGATCAGGATTTACTTCACATTCGAATTAAGCACATCAAAGAATCAATAGCAACATGTGGAAGTTTTGTTTTAATGAACTTATACAAGTTTTTAGCTATTTCACGATATATGATGTTTTTGTCCTTGGAACCGGATCAAAATATTTTAATATCGTTAAATAGCTAAAAAACTTTATAAATTCTGTTAAACTAAACTTTCGTCAACTATAAAAAGACCACCATTTTCTTTTAACTCGATTTTTTTAAAGTAAATTTTATTGAATGCCCTCAAGATGGGATTGAATTCTCCCCTTATGGTTTGTTTGTTTGTTTGTTTCATATGTTGCTCAGTTTGGAACTTATTTAAGTATTTGAGTTTTATTCGTTTTTGTTTTTGTTCAAATTTAAAATATTGTTTAATTTAATGTACTTTCGTACAACAACAGTTCCAACAAGAGTGACCGCAGTCATTTCAGAAGAAAACCATTGTATTTCAATTTCTAATCTACAACAGTACCATAAATATTTAAAGCGTTATAAGGCCATAGTCCCGAATTTGATGTTCCTTACAAAATTGTTTTAGAGTAAAGTCCGAAAATATGCCACCCTGTTTACTGTGATATGGTGCTAAAGTTTTTCTTTAGTTTCACACAAAGTGTTGTCAAAATATGCAACCAAAATTCGATATTGTGTATTGAATCCTCTTCTCTTTTTTTTTTTTCAAGTAAAGAATGGGATGCTTCGCTTTAATTGGGTAGTGAGAACCACTTTCATAGTGAAACTGGAAGCTGTACTCAACCGTAAACTCCTACATATGTATGTAGGCATCAGTGGTAAAAATACGGCTGTTCTAATAGATCAAACTTAAAGCTGGCAGCACAGTTCAAAAATTTTCCGTGCATTTTCTGAATTATTTGAAAGTGTATGCTCAGACTACACAAAACCACGTCTAGATTTGCACAGTTCATTCGACACTAATTAGACGGAAAAGAACTTTGGCAAAGAACATAAACACCAACCATTTTATCAATAATTCCATGTGTATACAGGAGATTCAACAATGGATAATGATTCCAGTTCAATAACACTTTATGACTTCAGCAACTAAGGGCTCTAGGCGCTGGGTGCAAAAGTAGACTCTGCAGGTTTTTTGAGCAGTTAATAGCTGGCACAAGAACCCAAAACTCGCTGGATTCATATGAGGCAGTGGTGAAAACTCCAACTTGTAATCTCTGAAACGAAATCGGGTAAAAAGTGTTTCGAAAAACAACGAGAGATATAAATCTTTTTACTACTTTTTCATAACCAAAATACTATGGTACAACAAGTCTGAACTCTTTAGCGCAGTTCACACTTTCAACTAGTTGTCCAACTTCAAAAATTTTCAAAATTATTTGGAAACCATCGAAGCATTTAGACAAGCGGTCGTTTAAGGACTCACATTATCCAACATTGGTAGGTTATCCCAAAGTCTGTTCGTGAACTGCTTTTTTAAAGAGCATCACCTCAACCGGACACAACATAATGATATATATATTTTCATCGTCCCTGATACTGACTTCAAATAGCTCTTTTGAACACATGGAATGGAATTCATTTTTACTGTCTCTAGTACTGTCGTCATTTCGAGAGAAGTAAGGCCCTTCAATGCCTCCGGCAGTTTTCGTTGTTTTGTTGTTGAATTTGAATCGAGAAAATTAGTAAAATGAGTAGGGTAGCGAAACAAAGCAGGAAGTCTCGGGGCGTATCGTATTTTTCTCAACAATACGTTTTGAGGGAATTGAAGTGACTTATAATTTTTTGCCGATTTCGAACCGCTAATCGAGAAAGCCTTTTCTTTGCATGAAATTACTTTCGAAGAAATTTCCAATTCGAACGCGAAAAACGATACCCTTGGAAAAAACATTTTTTTCTTGATGCTTCTGGAGTTTGAAACTACAATCTCCCACGTTACAAGCATTGGTCACCAATCCACCACAGGTACCTCATGAAGTAAAATTAGTGCGAAAACGTAAAACTGTATTCACGAACAAATTTATTTCTCTTTTTTTGTTAACGGAAATTTCCACAGTTTAAAATCTATAGTTCTGGCGTTACTGAACAGAAATGTTAACACAGTTTGACATTCTCTACTATCAAACCAAAGGCGAACTTTTCATTTAAAAAACACCTACGATTTTCACACTGTTCAAACACGAGGTACGTTTACTTAGACATGTTCAGCTATTTTCAGACCGAAAGTTAACAGATTTTCGTATGACATCTCGACCACTTTTGTACTTTTTTGTTGTTGTTGTTGAGAAAATCACTTTTGCTAGTACTCTACTACACTAACTTATCTTTGCCAAATTATAAAGAAGAAAGATTTTTTGTTTGTTTGATTATTTGTATTGAATATGCTCCAAAACTACGGAGCCGATTCGAATGAAATTTGGGACAGGAATGGTCTAGAGTCTAGGTAGTAACATCGGCTATATTTCATCCCTATATTACCACGGAAACGGTAACGTTAAGTGTGACTTAAAACCTGCTGAAGAGATTTCCAAAATTCTTTCAAGAATGGAATGCTTCAATATTCCTAAATAGCATAGATTTTATTGCATCTAAATATTGCGAGCGCTGTCGCCGTAGGACCTAACCTACGACGGGCGGTCCTGCTATTTGCAAAATAAAAAGATTGAAAATTGATTTGATAAATCATTAAGTTTGTAAAAACCGAGTGCTTGAAGTGAAGGGAAACATTTGTTATGGCAGCTGCTTTGACTGAACAAATTCAGCTCACAAAATGACTTCTATCCTGTACAACAACCATTTGTTTTGATTATGTGTTTTATCATAACAACTCTTGAAAACATCTCGTTTATGAAAACATATGATTAAAGAGGAATGTATGGAAGTCTTGTTGGGGCTTGGGAAGTTTTGCGAAAACCTCGTTCTTGTTTAGGAGTGAATAGGCTACTAGAAATTTATTAGATTATTAACTTTGACAAGTTCTATTTTTGTAAAAGGCCAACCTTGTTTTGTAAACTTGTAGTGTTTAGTCAATTTCAAGACCAAAAACCTCTTTCTTTCAAAATTCAGTATGATTTTTCCTGTTTTTGGAATCACATTTGAAAAATATACTGCTAAAAAAAAAAAGAAGTTGCTACCAAGCAAAAAAAATAAAAAAGGAACTTGGTAGGTTCCTGGTTCGAGTCCCAGATTCATCAGAAAGGTTCTTCACAGACATTGGCTTCGTTTCGTGAGGAACTGTTAAGCACTCTGAGAGTAATTACGCATTGCTATAAAAAGCACTTTCTCACTTAGCCGTTCGGAATCGGATTGTTGGTCCTTGCTTCCTTGGTCTCCCACCCGTGACGTAATGGCTAGCGTGTGTGTCTGTTACGTGTGAGGTTCGGCATTCGGATCCCAGAAACACCATAAAAAGAATGCTTTTCTACAGGTTTCGCCTTTCGCGAGAAATCAGCGACTTCTCCGACAGAAATTTCATGCCACGAAGAGGACTTTCGCGATTATTCGTTTAGAATTGGCAAAAACTTTTTCTATCTACACTTTCATTTCTCAAACCCATAAAATATTTTCGTTAAATTTACCAAATTGTTTGTGTTTCGTTGTGATCTGAAGTTTTCTCAACTACTACCAACTTAACATACGACAACGTAATCTTTTAATGTCTCCATTTATAAATTAAAAGTCGATAAGCCTGTCATATAAAAGGGGTGCCATAACTCCCATGCTGTTATAACACTCGACTTTACCATAATAAGATCAAAGAATATTTTTGGACTGTCAAACAGCTTACAATGTAGGTCATTAGGGAAATGTAATGCTACCCCCTGAGAGCTGTTGACAAAGCTGGTGATGCTTTAACCTGTTTCCATTTTTAAGAGACCCTCTAGATGTGGCTTTTGTGCGGTAAAAAATTTGAGCTATGCAGCACAGTAGGTATGACAATAGTTAGCATTACGAGTAAAGGGTTCATTTTGTAGAAATATTGTTTTTCTTTTTTCATCGTCCTTCCCGGTATTGTGGAGTGAGTGAAGCTACTTCATACACAAACCTTTTTTTACAAATTGTACACATTCTTTATATTGTTTTTCCAGCGACCCTTGTTGATGTTGCCCTGCAGTTTTTGCAATAAAAATTTAATTTTTCACGACATTCATTCAGTTCTCCCTTTGAGAAAAGAAGACTTGATCCTTTTGTGCTTAAAAATAATCATGCGGGAGCAATAGAATACATTTGCCTTATTTATCTAATATTGCTTTACTGTGTTTTCTAACCTTTTACTCTATCGTTTAACTTAAATTCTACCACCTCCATCCACCAAATACACTAGAAACAGTAAAATAAGTTTTTTATGTCTTTATCTTACCTTTGTCCTTTCGGCGGTCGTTAAAATAAACCTGATTAAAACTCGAAGCAAGTAACAAATATTCAACATGTATTTTATGACTATTTACAAATACACTTACTTCAATAAATAAATTATGTGTGTATAAATAACATCGATACTTCTTATTAAATGCTTTTCTTTAAGTTTTTTTTTTTTATCATCATATATGTATTTTTGTATGTACCTCTAATGTTTCTATATATTTTATTTTATTTTATTATTTATTAGAAAATAATTATTGCCATTTAGTGTTTTATATAGGGAATCTCACGATATCCGTCCATTCTTAACTTGATTTGAGTTTTTTAGTTTTCTTGTTTTTTCAATTTCATCAACGACTAGAGTCGAGTGCTGGAGTAAGCACATCGTTTGATGTTGGCAATGAGCTTGTTCTCTGTAATGATCCGAAGGACAATAGTTGTCAGCTAAAATCACTTTCGTTCTCATCATTGCACCCGGATATGGTTTTGTGGAAGTTAGCTGGCGCCAATAAAGTGCGGGCAGCAATCATTTGGAAATTCTCTGATGCTCGGAAGCCACTTCGTGTGCAAACACATCGACAAAGTATACGCTTAAAGGCGATGCGAAAGTCATTTGAGAAAAGTGCATAAATGAGCGGATTAATGGCTGAATTGCAATATCCCAACCAGAAGAGTATCGAGAACGTGAGCGGTTGAATGCATTGTTCACAGAAGGCCCGTATTAAGTACATGGTAAAAAAGGGCAGCCAACAGAATATAAAACCTCCGACTATAATGGCCAGTGTTTTGGCAGCTTTGGTTTCCATTCGGAATTTTTTCACTTGAATCCGCATGCTACGTTTACCGGGGCGTTTCTTTCCTCGCGGTGAGGGTGAAGCCGAATCCGCCCCACAACCATGACTGACATCTGTTGTACTATCCAGATTGAATTCGGTTTCACCTATTTCGAATAAACTGGACTTGAAACTTGGACGTCGTCCATTCGAGATTGAAGATTTTCGAAGTGGCGCCGATGTTACCAAGGCGTAAGGTGGTGGCGAGCTGCACGTGGAATCCAAAACATTCTCTGACGACGGAAAGGAAACTTTTATGGCAATCTTTTCGTGGCGCTGTCGGGTGATTCTCATTGAAGTTGCCCGTTTTGGAGTGGTCTGTGCCGTGGGCATATCATCACAATTACTATTCATGCTTAGTGACGAGGACATCGAATGCACTGACAGCGGAGTCCGTTGCGGTGTACTACATGGCCGTCCACGGTGAATGCGCAATATCAGGCGTGAGTCATCTTTGTGATTGCCAGCGGCATCTCTAGGACTGCCTGAAAGGTTTTTTAATTTGATTTGATACGTTTTATATTTGCCAACAGAGTGCATTCACTTAATCAAAAAACCAATTCTAGTCTATGTACAACTTGAAAGTATATATAGAAGTTATATATGATGGTGATGCTCTGATACTAGCTAGCTACAACATTGTCATTAACAAAAGTTTATATAATTTGAATTACAATTTTTTTTTTGAATATTTTTTGCCAACTTTGTAAATACTGCAAAAACACATAACACAATATATTTGAAGTAAAACACAATTATGTTTTGTAAAATGCGGTTGTTATTACAATAAAAGAAACCAATATGCGCATACACAATCTACGTGTGTGCTATTACACCTTTTTTGTTGTTGTTGTTGTTTGAAAATAATAACAATTCGCCTTGATGTGAGTGTTTGATGTTTGATGTATGTCACCAATTTTGATGGTTTATGTATAGATGTTTGGATTCGTATGTGAGTTTTAATTACAAAAATGTACGAGTATGGTAAGATATTAACAATAATACCGGGTCATTACAAGTATTGAAAAAAAAACATGCTTAAAACTCTGAAAATTGATTAAAAAATTGATTTTTTTCAAAGCTAGAATGATATACTTTACATTACGTAACGAGCATAAGTTGTTTTAAAATTCTCTTTTCATTCGGGTATGTTGCTGGATTGAGGGATATATGAAAATTCTTTTTTTTGAAACACTGAATCTCATTGAGTTTCTCAAGATATTTGTAACGAATTATCACTAAAAATTAGCATATTCTATTTCATACTGACTCCAGAAAAGTCGACCTAATTCCTGAAAAAGAGGTTGTTGTTCTGGCTTTTACACCTAAGCCAGTACAAGAACCTTATAAATAAAATTTTTAGAAATAATTCTTTGTTCGTCTATTTACATGCCTCAGGTGATGTTCAGTTCGGAGACCGTTCAAAATTATGTGAACCTCTAGCAACTATGTATATTGTAACAGTTCAAAATGAAAACAATCTAAAAAGAGTGATTACCACAGAAGAAAACACGAAAGAAAATACAGTGATGGCCCAGTATAATGAACGATATAATGTCCAGAGTCAATTCGTTATATCGAAACGTTTTTGTCATACAATTCTTTAGGTAAATAGACTCAATTTATACTCAAATTTAAGAAAACAATCGTTAATATGCATTTGTTTTATCGGGGGTTGAATGTTATTGTTGAATGCCTCTTCCCGTAAACATTTTAGAACTAAGACTTTAGAGTTTTCAGTGCTATTTTGTCTGAAATTCGTTATTTGTTCGTTTTATTGAGTACCTAATGGACTTGAAAAAAGTGTTTGTAATATCGATCATTCGATATATCGGTATTCGTTATACTGGACACCTCTGTACAATTGAGTGAGATACTCGTACACATTTAATCATGGAGACAGTTGATGAAGTGTCGCGACCCGCGAGCGATACCCGACATACAAAAAGGGGTATTCAAATAAATATCAGTAGTGGTAAGCGGGGCCAGGGTTGTAAGGCTTTGAAAATCAAAATCGCCCAAAGTAAAATAAAAATTGCCAATTTGAAAAAAGTATCACCACCAAAAATATTTGAAAATTTGAAAAGTCAAATTAATACACGGAACCTGTATTTTTTCATCGCTTTTAGATTTTAGTAAAGAAAGAAAAACAAATCAACAGCAAACTTAACATACTTAGCAATAAATATGACTTCAACCAACAAAAAAGAATAACAAAAGCGAACTGTTCAAAGTCAGAGTGTTCAAAGGCAATTTTTCAGATCAGAAAAGAGCAGCACAGAAGCAGTGGAAAACTTCAGAAAAGTTAGAACGAACATGCAATCTTGCCAGAAAAAGCAACAAGAGAAACCAAAAAAAAAAAAAACAACCACCATTTTTCTTCCTCTTTAAGACCTAATTTTTGTGCTAAAATATAATACTACTTTTCTGACACTTTCTTTATTTTTTAACCGACTTTTGAGTCGCCAAACGAAACTAAAAGTGGCCAGTTTGGCAAAAAATCGCCACATCTGGCAAGCCTGCCCGTGGCGTGGATTTTATCATGTCTGCCTACTACTCGGGAGGTTTGTGGTTCGAATCCCAACAGAAACTGCTAGTAGGAAAGCCGGTAGTTCACACTGATTCGGCATTGCTGATTGGAATATTCCGATTGGTGCCGTTCGTCATAGTGTGGACGCCCCTTAATATCGAAACTGAGCTAACTTGTTTTTTTTCCCTAAATATAAACAAGGGAGACAGTGGTGTAGTAGAGTTTTTAGTCGATAAACCGAACTCGTTGGCTCGAATCCCGTACATCGTAACTACTTTTCTTTCAATTTAAGGCTGCACGCATAGTAATGCGAGAAAAAGATGCGATATGGGGAAGCGTTATTTGAATGCGAGAAATATGTTTGCATGTAATCTTATCCTCGTGCGAACACCGTACAGTGAAGTGATATTTGATGCGACACTTGGGAGTCTGTCTTAAAATTTTCGCAAGCTTTTCGCACAGAAAAATCTGACCACTTTTTTAACCGATTTTGTGTGAGAAGTGTTTGAAATCGAGTAAAACAAAAGCTTTTACTGTGCGTACTTAGGCGTATCTAATATCGCATTTCGAATCGCTTCTCACATCGCATCGCTTTTTCGCTTTTTCACTAGGGTAAACGCAGCCTAAGGCCATTAATGAAATTATAAACACCGTTTTTTCATCTAACAAGGGAAGGTTGGTCTTACAATGGGCAAGTTATTAATCTCAGTTTTCCAGCTCAGTATTAGCCTCCACTTTTCAAAGTAAATAAGAGATATGCCAATTTTTCAATTCTGTAGGTTTTGTTACAAAATTTAAAATAAAGACAAAAGCTTGTTAGTACTGCAAACATTGAAAAAAAGGTTAAGAGGGTACAATAAAAAAGCAGGAAAATAAAATAGCGGTTTGATGCTACTAATTCTTTTTTTTTTTTTTTTTTTACTTTTTCGTATTTCAAATGACAGTGTTTCTTATTACTAAGGAACATACAAATTTTAATTTAAATCTAATGGTTTGTAAGAAAGCTACTGACTGTTAAGTGAAGAAATGGCATGACAAGTACACCGTGGAAGGGTTAACGAAGATCGAGGAACGGAACGAGAGTGAATGAAAGACTACGGCGTATTTTTTAGCAGTTCTTGAACTTTACAAAATTAGAGAGAACAAAAAGTTCCGGCTTTGATGCAAACCTTGGTATTTAAAAAATACGACGAGTTAATTCAAATAAGAGGGCAATCATCTTTAAAGGTGTTTTTAAAGTGTTGAAGAAGGAGAAACGATCAGGAGAATCGTTGGCCGCGTTTTCCAATGAGTACTTGATTCAAATTTTTGCAATAAGCTCGCAGACAGGGAATATTCTACTACGGTGAGAATGACAACTGAAAATTGTAGTAAACAATCATAAAGTTGCGGTCACGGTTTCTGAATTTCTCTAGACAATTTTTATAATTTGCAGACGTTGCTCGTTCGTGTACAATGACATTAGAGAAATAGTGTGTTCGCAAATCAAATTTAAAGTTGAATAAGCATCCCAAGAAAAACGTCGTAATTCCTCAGAGAACTTCTATGCTGTGCTGCTTGACTTTGAAAAGACGAAAAAGACAAAGAAAAGATTTGATATGAGTGACCCTCAGACAACGAGGAGCTCTGGAGACCTATATGAGGATGCTTAAGGACATATATGAGGGAGCATGATGATAAGATATCCAGCTGACATCAACGAAGTCAGAGTAGATGTAACCGAATGAAGTGTCCTTAACCCTCTATACATCTTATCACAGTTTATTGCCGCTCGGAATCAGCTACTAATACAAATCGTTTTGCGCTTGAACAGCGTTAGAAAATATTGAAAACTTATTTCAAGAATGATTGCCTTAAAAAAAAAAATCATCTTGACATTCTCAAAGTTAATGTACCGTACACACTGTACATCGATTATTGTTTGGATTCTATATCTCTGACACAAGCATTTGACGTATTGTCATATATTTTATAAGCTAGTTAGATTCTGTGTAAAATCAGTCACAACCTTCCATTAAAATCACAACATTCCACACAACACTCAAATTGTGTGGTAGTTTTCAGCAGGTCGCAACGTTCTGAGTTGTGACTTTTCAGCAGAGCTTATCCAAATAAGCCTATTCTAGGCATTTATTTGAATCGAATTGTACTTGTACTTTGTGTAAAAGTTTCAATATCCCTCGAGGATGTTTGATCAATAATTAAGCAGTTTATGCTGACGACAGCAATCAAGCACAGGTCGGATGAAGTGGCGAGAAAATTCCGCCGTCACATGTTCACAGAAGAGACCATTGTCAAAAAGGCAATATGATAAATCGTTCAGGCACGATGGCGAAGAAGACAGAAAAAAGCACTCTGGGAGTGCCGACAGGAGTGAAAACGGAAATGAATTTTTAGTAAACATTTTAATGTACAGGAAAATCTTCTCATTGCTTATTATAAAAATAGAAAAATAATGTCAACATTTTATAAAAAAAAAAATACCAAATCGCCTCAGATATGAAACAATTCCAAAACCTATAAGCTTAAGCTTGACAACGCTTGCTGAAGTCAAGGCGGTGCACGCCATGGATGGATCACTAGTCAATAATATGAGCGGGAGAACAGGCAATCTCTTATAAGCATGCAATAAGAACTCTCTTTGCAGTCGGTTACTGCTCTAAATTCGTATCCGTAAGATTAAACCTCAAATGTGCCTCGTGATTCGTAAAACCGAGGAAGGTTTCAGTCCTACTATTGAAAAGGATTTCTTCATATCTTGAGAACCCCTGACATAGAGCTCGTTTTCGTTCTGCTCTTTCAGTTCCTTTTGCGGTAGTCTCTGGTGTACCTGATGGTAGTATCTTGAACCTCTCTGTTTCATCCATGCCATTAATGATGTCGAAAAGACCATCCGAACTTCTTATGTCTCTCTTGCTAATGACGTAAATTTTTTTCAATTTTAACTCCTTTGATCGGGATTCTCTCCTCCTTCTCAATTCATTTGTCGCTTTTGGTTTATGTGCGTTTATATGTTCTTGAATTAAACATAGCCAACTTTATCTCAAAAAGTAAAAAAATAAAACTCTCCCCTGATCGTATCATCTTCAGAACCTACCCATAGATCGCGTACAAATTATCCGTGATTTCGGTGTTCTCTGTGACCAAGAATTGAATTTCGCTTTCGTATTGATGAAGAGCTAATTCCGCCCTTGGTTTTATCATAAAATGGTCCAAAGAGTTCCGCAATCCTCTTGTTACTAAATGTTTCTTTTTCTATATGATATGTCCATGTTTGTCCTTTCCTTGAGTATTCATCGTAAGTGTTGGGTTTATATCAATCGGTTTACATCTCAAAGATCAATATCTTACAATGACTTTTTTTGCTCCTCTCTCTTCGAGATCTCTATGACCAACGCGCCGTACGTCAGAAAATTTCTTACTTTGCTTTCCTACCGCAACGTCTGTCAATTGTTAATCTTCATTTAGTAGAAGTCCGACACTGATTGCTCTTTTATTTTAGAACTTATTTCCTTTAAAACTAGTCCCCAAAATGTTAGATCCTCTCGCCTTTTTTTCTTCCTGTTCATCGTACATATTGTCACAATGAACCTATAATTCGCATGCTGAGTTAAATTAATTCTCTCCCTTCTTTCGACCTGAACATACCAAGTCCCTCTCTAAAAGTCCTCTTGTTAAACAGTATTTCATCCTTACAGCTTCAATTAGTTCTTAAGTTTAGTATTGTTTGAGTAATCTTGTACTATGGTGATAAATGAGACGAAAGCCGTAATTGTGTCCTTGTGGGTTTAGTAAGCTACAAGGTAGGCGACTTAGTAGCTGCGATTTCTGCAAGCGAACACTTCCTGTAAGCATTTCTTTTTTGTTGAGAGTAAATGATTTTTTTTTTAAATGAAAGTGAAGTGCTTCATACAACCAAAAATCTTTTCATTTATTGTGAGGTTTGCATCCAGATTTGCCGTGAGATTTTGTGCAGATTTGAAGTTCAAATCTTACCCCCCAAAAACCTGAGATTTTTTTCTTCCACTTGATATTGAAAATAATTCCAAAAATAATGTGACTTTTTAGTTTTATCAACTAATCCTAGTCTATGACTGGACCGATTTTGATAGTTTTCGCTGTGGCAGATTTTGAAAAATGTCTACCTATCGCGAAGTTAAAATATTTGTGTGATGTGATAGGCGGTTTGATAGCGAAATGACTTGGAAAATGCATTTTCGTAATGAGTCGAAATAAAATATTTACCATGACAGACGACGAAAATTCAAAGACTAAAGGTAGTTGAAAAACCAAAAACCAACCAGAAAAGAAACATTCACCTTTTCGAACTGATTTTGAATACACTGACAGCTTTCCGACTTTTTGTTGCACACTTCCGTCTTCCATACTTCCGCCTATACATACCTACGCCTTTTTTCACGAGGTCACTCCCACAGACTGTGGCAAGATGTTACACATCAAAAATTTACAACATCCAACCAACCAACCATCCTTTCTTAACAAAATCCCATGTGATTTCTACTCTCTTCAATGTGACTTGACTCCAAATGATTCCATTCAACTTGTGTGAATTTGAAATTTATTTGGATAATTTAAGACGTGCGAAATTAATAACACAGCAATAAAAAACGAATTTTTATAACTTTCTAGCGTTCGAAGTACGCAGAATTAATTTTCCTGAGGACTTTTTAAAACGAAAGTCATTGGGTGGTAAAATGATTGATTGCTTACTGATGGCTCTTGTCGTAAAAAAAAGAAATGCTTCTCGTGACATTTGGCCAAATGAATCAATTTAATAAAGATGTAAGCACACACACATAAAACCAACCAAAAAACCTTAAAGAAAGGTACCATCAAATTAAATAATAAAAATTCAAAAAAAGTCAAACAAGTAGCTTGCACTTATTTATTATTAGTTCGGGCTGAGATTTAAAGTGAGAGGCATTAAGTTCTGTGTTTTTCCTTGCCAATTCTTCATGAGTTCAAGAGAATTTTATGTTTTTGGCTTTTAAGAGAGTTCTACAAGAGTAAAGACTTTAATAGGATTTATTTCAACAATTGAATCGATTTCATTGCATCAGAAAATGGTTTTAAAATTGTGTGGTATTTTCAACAATGATTGGAGTTTCCTTACTTCCTCGGTTAGAGGGTTTAAAAGAGCGATTGATGGTTCAAGTCTTCTTAGAAGGAACCTCTTCTAGCTGTATGCTTGTTTTGGAGTTTTAGCTTAAGAACCAAGAGGAAATTTATTCGGTTCCTTCATTGCTTTCTTAGTCAAGTCCCCAAAATTTGTCTTTATGTCACTCAGAAAAATTTGAGAAATAGGGACGTTCCCTTCTTCGGTCATAGGTACAGGACGAACTATCGACACAATTTTTAATCTGAATATTATGTAAGTAATAAATTTTTGTTTGCTTGTTGATTCCATCAGCATAACATCCCTATTTGTGTTGGCTATGATATAAGGGTATTTTAAATTGCATACTCCTGCATGTTGCATGTATGCAAGAGATAACAACGACAATAACGCAGATAAATCCACCATCTAAATGCCATTGTAGTACGACTACAAAGGTTAAATGGTTGTTACACCACAGGAGACATACACTACAAGACAGACACTACGCCGTTTATGGCCGATAACAAATGACAATAGATTTTCCGATGGATCCCCATCTAAAAACTGACGGCGCGAAGCTGAACTCGAGTTGAGAGTGACAAGGTCGTTGTCAGGGATAACAAATATTCTATGGCTTTAAGGCCTGCTGTTAGAGCTGCGCTGAGCGCACTTGTATTACCCTTGCTGTGTGGACATTGGTTGACGTGATTCGTGAAATGCTTTTGATTTACTTGCTTTTCGAGCAGGTTTTCAACAAACCAAGCATCCGTACATTAGAGTTTTGTAAAGGGTGTTTTTTTTAGAGGTATATAACTTCAAATTGAAATAAAACACAAGAAAATCGTTTCAATGTCCATCAACTCGGCTTGATAATTTTATGCCATTATGTTTGAATATGATTTTAGGCATGTGGCCGCTGCGGCTGGCTCGAGTTAAGCCAAGTCTAGAGCTCCAATTTTCAACCACTTTTTCGAGCATTTGCGGCCGTATGTCGGCAATAACGCCACGAATGTTGGCTTCCATTTCCGTTTCTGGTTTGTTAACGTACCCCAGCGACTTCACATATCCCCAAAGAAAATAATCCAATGGTGTCAAATCACACGATCTTGGTGGCCAATTGACAGGTCCATTCCTCAAAATTATGCGCTCATCGAATGTTTCCTTCAATAAATTGATTCTGAAGAGCGCTGTGTGGCTTGTAGCGCCGTCTTGTTGACATCTCATCCACATTCATGGCATCCAATGCGGGTACAAAATTGCTCTATACAGGTTTCCATTAACGGTAATTGGCTCGCCAGCCATAATTTCGGAAGAAGTTTGACCCAATGACTCAACCAGCCCATAATGGACACCAAATAGTCAGTTTTTGTGGATGTAATGGCGTCTCAAGGTATTCATATGAATTCTCTTGACTTCAAATGCTTCAATTTTGCTTGTTGACGTTACCATTCAACCAAAAATGAGCCTCATCACTGAACAACATTTTGCGATGAAAATCAGCATCGAGATGAATATCATTTTTGGCCCAAACACTAAAATCTAGACGCATTGTATGGTCTCGCTTCTTGCACAAGCTGGATCTTGTAAGGTCGTAAGCCAAGATCTTTGCACAATATCTTTCCATTTGCGCACATGCCCCAACAGAGGAAAAGGATGAAGACACCAAAGACGTATTCTACGAGCTCCTGAACAAAACATGTGAGCAGTGCCCTAGCTATGACATTAATATTGTTCTAGGAGATCTTAATGTCAAGCTAGGAAGAGAGGATGTCTTTGGTGGAATAATCGGAAAATACAGCCTGCGCGACAGCACCTCCGATAACGGATTCAGGCTGATCGATTTCGCTGCGGGGCGAGACGTTCTGGTAGATATAACGCTGTTCCAGCACCTCAATATCCACAAAGGGACATGGAAATCTCTTGATCCTTCAACCGTCAACCAGATTGACCGATCGACACTTCTCGAGTATAGAGGATGTCCGAACATTCCGAGATGCCAACATTGAATCGGACCACTTCCTTGTGATCTAAGCCAAAACAAGGAAATACTGTGAGAAAATTTAATGTTGGACGGCTACAATCGCAAGAGATCGCCAAGTCCTTTTCCGATCGAGTCTCTTACAACCTCTTAAGGAGCCCTACGCCGCCAGCATCAAGCACTACCAATTAGCCATCAGAGATGCCGCCTCTGAAGTGCTGGGTTTCACACGGCCACCACAACGAAACCCCTGGTTTAACGATGAATGCCGGCAAGCACATGCAGCTAAACAGGAAGCGTACAAAGCGGCGCTGCACAAAAAGACTAGAACTGCCTACGAGCTCTACAAGCAGAAGAGGAGAGACGAGCACCGGCTTCTTAGACGGAAAAAGACAGAGCATGAGAAGCGCGTGATCGAGGAAATAGAAGGGTGCCACAGCAGAAATGAGGTTCGAAAGTTTTACCAAAAGGTAAAAACAACAGCCTCGGGCTGTAAGCCCCGAGACGAAGCCTGCAAAGACGATCAAGGGAACATCGTGGTGGTACTGCAGTCAATGCTGAGGATACGGAAAGACCACTTCTTCAAGCTCTATAACGGCGATGATGAATCCAATTCCGCTGTTAGAGAGATAGGACCATTCGATTTAGGCGACGTAGACCAACTATACCGCCAACCCGACCTGAACGAAGTGAAGACAGCAGTATTCAGCTAAAGTCCAACAAAGCTGCTGCAGCTGATGGCGTCACTGCTGAATTGTTTAAAGCAGCAGGCGATGACCTGGCCAGGAATATGAACCAACTCATTTGCAAAATATGGTCGGAAGGAAGCATGCCCGTTGAATAGAACCTCAACATTGTTTCCCCGGTCCTCAAGAAAGGAGACCCTCTGAACTGCGCCAACTACAGAGGTATCAGTCTTCTTAACATCGCGTACAAGATCCTCTCTGCCGTATTGTGTGAGCGTCTGAAGCCGTTCGTCAACAACCTGATAGGTCCTTATCAGTGCGGCTTTAGACCAGGAAAGTCCACCATAGACCAAATCTTCACACTACGGCAGATCTTGGAAAAAACCCAGGAGCTTCAAATCGATACCTACCACCTTTTCATCGATTTTAAGGCCGCGTATGACAGCATCTGTAGAGAGGAGTTATATAGAGCCATGTCTAGTTTTGGCATCCCTACCAAACTTGTCCGATTGTGTAGGATGACGATGGAGAACGCACGCTGCTCCATAAGGGTCGGAAAAGATCTCACCGATACATTCGATGTCAAAAAAGGTTTTAGGCAAGGCGATGCACTGTCATGCGACTTCTTCAACATCGTTCTTGAAAGAATAGTGCAAAACTCCTACGTCAACACAAGAGGCACAATCTTTGAAAGATCCGTTCAATTGCTCGGATATGCCGATGATATTGACATAATTGGAAGAACGCAGCGTGATGTCAATGGCGCGTTTATGAGCATTGAGACGGAAGCGAAGAAGATGGGTTTAGTGGTAAATGAGGGCAAGACCAAGTATATGCTGTCATCAAGAAAGGACACCCAACACCGAAGTCTTGGACAGAACGTCACGATTGACAGCTATAACTTTGAGGTAGTTAAGGACTTTGTCTACCTAGGCGCCGCTATTAATTCAGACAACGACACCAGCGCTGAAATCAAACGAAGAATAACTCTTGCCAATCGCTGTTTCTTCGGACTAAGAAGGCAATTGAGTAGTAAAGTCCTCTCTCGAGCAACTAAAGTGTCTCTGTGTTAGACACTTATTATCCCGGTTCTTATATAGGTATGGCGCAGAGGCATGGACCTTGTCAAAGGCAGACGAGAACGCTTTAGGATGCTTCGAGAGAAAAATTCTTCGGGTGATTTTTGGTGGAGTGGAGAAGATGATTTTACGACGAACTGTTCGGGCTGTACAGCGGCACCGGCCTTGTCAAACGAGTCAAGGTCCAGCGGCTTAGATGGCTGGGTCATGTAGAGCGAATGGACACTAACGCTCCGGCCCGGAAAGTCTTCGAATCCAATCCCGAGGGACGGCGCAGTAGAGGAAGACCGCGACTCAGGTGGCGCACGTAAGTAGGAGAGGACCTCAACCAACTTGGCGTGCGAAACTGGAGGCAGCTAGCTAGGGACCGAGCTGGCATGTTGGTTGAGGCCCCTGGTCCGACCCGAACTGTAGCGCCACCTTAAGTAAGTAAGTAAGTTATGGATATTAAGAATCTCAGCGTTGAGAAGAGTCTTTCCTTCGTTGATATTGAATCACGGAATCGAGTGTCCTGCCTTTTAAAATAGTGCCCACTTTTAATAACAAAACTTCAAAATAAACTGGGGTTATCTAAGTGAGATTGAAATGTTGTTGAGCGTCTGCTATATTGAGTTCATTTAGTAAATTAAAGAAGGCAACAGCGCCCTGTCTTCTTAAAATCCAATCGCGCACCAAAGTTGATCGGTTTTCTTTTTTTATCCTTTAAATTGTAATTGCAGCTCCTACACGTTGACGTACTCTCGCCACGACTTTACAATTCTAAATAAATAACCAAATTTCTTACGACATTAATGACTGTCCAGTGTAGATACCTCTACAATAAATAACGACAGTATGGTACGCGAGCTTCTTGCAAGACATTTATTGCAGAAGAAATTACAAGAATTCATACAGCAGTGCAAACGCTACTGCAAGAAACTTCTGCAAGACTTCCGCACGTTTACTTCCAAATGGAAACGCGGCCTTATACACATCAACTGAATTGCTTTTTGGTTAGAGTCTCAAGTTTTCCATATCAGCAGAATATGCACTCATAGATGCAGACAAAGTTTTAATCACTAGAACTGTCTTCTACGGGCAAATCCGTTTACTTCCAACCAACCGATGAAAAATTACTTGTTGAACTTCTATCTGACGTCATAGAAATTGGTGCGGTAATTTTTGGTGCAGGAGAGAAACTCGCTGTCCTGTTTTCACTTCTTTCATGGATTTTCATCTTTTCCATTAAAAACAAAACACTTGAAGTGATTTGGTATTTTGCAATCTTTTACTCTTAATCCACCAACTTTCTTCATTCAGTGAATCTTATCAGCAGTGAATCATTGATTTGGTTCACAGATACAAAGTTTAGCAACCAGTAAAATAAAAAAAATACAAAATCACTTCAATGAGATTGTAATGTTTCGTTTAGATACAAGAGAGCAAAAAAAATCTAATCCTGCACATTTTACAAAGTAGATGTAAATAGATTCAATAGCTACCGCGCGCCACTTCCCACTTTTATACAAGTTCTGCAAAAAAATACGAAACCAAAAATAAAGCAAGAAAAAGACAACTGCAACAACATCAAAAGGATATATAAAATTCTTTGTTGAAATATCCATTCTACGAGGTATAATACTTCATGCGCGAGATTTACAAGTCTAATGATGTCGCATCTGTGTGTTATTGATGAAAACTTTCCAGAAAAAGGATATCCCTGTCTGTCAACATATTGTTGGTTTTTATTGTGTATCGTCGAAGACCTATATGTCATGTCAGCTCAGCTGGATTGAAGATTTATCCGCCTCTTAATGGTTAACGTGGAGGAGCGAAAATAGTTCTATGAGGCATCTACAACAATATCTTTGTGTGTTGTGTGTATTTATATTTATGTCTTTGTATAATGAACTCGAATCGACGATGGATAGACGCAGAAGCCTTATGCAGTGTGTTTTACATTACTAAATATATATACAAGCGCAAAAGTATCTATCTCATTACCATGGCTTCAATGAACTGGAAACTTTGCTATTTTAAACTGAACATCCGATAGTCCTAGAATGGTTAAGTTGAATTGGTTTTTCTTTTGTTTTTTTTTGTCCTTCGAACGAAATGATTTGCTTGCTCCAAAGATAGAAATGATTTTATCGATTTAAAGGCTTCGAAGGAGGAGGAGGACATCTTTGTTTTACGTAATGCTGGTCAGATTACGGTCTTTGTCTTAAGAAATTATCTATAGGACTTGTATAAATTATCTGTTTGGTCAACTAGTCGATAAAAACGTTGAGCTAAAAAAAAAACTTTTTGGCTTATTATTACCACAGCAGAGACGATAAGTCTCAAAAACACAATTTTGGAGGAAATATAAGACGACCGTTTCAGTTGGTATTGTCAGAGGAAACATCCAGAAAACGCCGGCAAAATGATTCACCATTTAGATACGATCTCGAAGGAGAAAAAGAATGACAGACCAAAGCACTCCTGGTACAGAAAAATGCCACGACATCTGCATTTGGTTGGACTCACACATGGCACAATCCAAATTCAACGACGAGTTCTGACGTCAACACGGCTGGCGTGCCCCAAAGGTGGATCCTCATTATGAATTATTTGTGATTTAAAAGCGCTTCGAGCGATTCGCTTAACATTCGCCCCCTTGGCATGGCTGTTGTGTGTGTTGACCTCAGACCTCAGAACAATACAGACTGAGCTGGTCGTGTTCTGTTTCTTGCAGAATTGTATTATGGATGTGAAGGATTCCAAAGATATTTGTACTTCCAATACGGTCAAACTTTTGCGTTTGCTGTCATACGAAGCTTCTCAGGTGCCATCATCTTACCCTTATACTTTTTGTTCACTGTTCAACGTTTTGAACCTTATGTGAGTGAGGGACTCATAACGGCGTTGAAAAGTTTTCCCTTCAGCTTCGCAATCACAAGGTTCTTCAGTGGAATCCAAGTGCACCTGGGAAGCACCTTTCCATTCAAAGAAATGTTTTGAGATAGGCTAAAAGCAAAATACAAATAAAAGAAACAGCAGGTGGAGAAACCACTACTTGTGTGGCAACAAAACAAACATGGCCAAAACTAGATCTAAAACGAACAAGGTACTTGCTATCCATACAGATTGCACATTGGCTTCATAATTGGTATCATTATTGGGCACTGCCTCATAGGTAAACAAAAGCCACAAGTTCCATCAAACGATTTCTGCAGAAGCTGGTTAGACGAGTTAGAAGAAGAGATAATTTTCTGTAGCTCCTCTGTCCATGTCCTGCACTTTCTCTTCACAGAAAACTGCATTTATGCGATCAATTCTTCGATGATCCATGCGATCTGATGAGCACCGATAACCTCTATTGCTTTATGAAGAGCTCCAAATGGTTTAATTATGTAAGTGAGGTACTCCTTCACAAATTACATATGGTATCACAATCGACCTGATACTGGTCTAAAGTGTCAATGGGTTTCCTGACTGCCATTTTATGGGACCATCTTAGCTTGAACACCCGAAAAATCACTGATTCTCGCGATTTTTCTTTTTCATGGTTATGATATCCTAATCGGTTTTTTTTTTTTTTTGGTTTTTTAAATAAATTAAAGCGGCGATGAAGAATACAAAATGATTTTTATTGCTGTGATTTTTTTGTTGTTGTTATTAATTATCAAAAATGTTAAAAAAAGAGTCCTAATCCGTGTAAACCTTTCCGGGCTCAAGTTTGGTTCGATGCAAAAATGGCAAAAATATTATTAATCTGTAGAAAAGCCTCTATCGTCCTATAGAAGTTTTTTTTTAAGTTTTTTTTTGACAAAAAGGCGGCGATTTGAGCAAAAAGTAGTTTTTCGTTTTTCGAGAAAAAAAAAAATACGAAGTTTAAAAAAGCTTCCATAGGACGATAGAGAATGACAAGAAGGATGTTCTGTAAAACTTTGAAATCGATAGCTAGAAAACTCTTTTCTCGGCAGCGGACACCGTTTTGAAAAACATGATTTCGAGAAAACGCGCTAAAGCCTCCCAACGAACCAGTTCTTTAACCTCAACGAATTTAAAGAACTGAATACAGATTGAAGGGTACGCAAAGGTAGGAGCACAACAAAAAGAATAAAAAAGACGCGGCAGATGTGACGCTCCGTTCCCTTTCTCTAAGAAATGGTGTAGTGACGAAAATAATTCGAATTTTGATTTAAAAATCAAAAAATTAAAAAACAGCATGATTGCAACAACGTATACTATCCGATAGTAAAAAAAAACATTTTTTTTTTTTAAATTCCATACTGAGATTATCCCTTAACCAAACCTAACCTGGAGCAGGCTTAATTGGATCAGAAAACGGACAGCACAAGTACTTGGTCTTTTTTGGGCTAATACGGTGCCCACTTCCTTCTAAATTTTTTCCTCATAGATACGTTAAGATTTCGTCAGCCAAGAATAAATGATGTGTGTTTTCTGGAATATTAACTTCGGGACGAATTTCAAGGGCTGTCGTGAAGAATTCGTTGATGTACATCTACTGGTACTTGAAATGCTTCACTGACATCAGCTGGACATCTCACCTCTTTCTCTGGAGCTCCACGTTGTCTGAGATCCACCTCACTAACTCCTACGATTTTGATGTCGGGTATTTCCGTTAAGTTAGATTTGGTTTCTGGAAAATGTTCTCGAGGAAACTGTTCTTTCGATAAAAAATTCATTGGGTGGCGCAACAGAGTGGGGAGCTCCGGGGCCTAGCGCTTTTTTCGCCTTGTGATTAATGGAGGGGGCCTAAATTTATCACCAATTCGAGAAACATTACTCCGTCATTAGAATTTGAAGTGGTCAACATTCTACCAAGCAGCTTTTCCGTGAGGGTGTTACCGATTCAGTTTATACATCGATCCATTTCGTAGTAGAACCATTTTATTTATAAACTATAGAAGCTGAGGGGAAAACGCTGGTATTGCCGTCTATACTCTCTAGCGGTTTTGAACATTTTCGCTTGGTTGTTGTCTTAGACAAGTGGATTGTATTTTCTTAAATGCTAGAATGCTCTTCAAACTATTTTATGACAAATTTAGCAAAAGAAAACAAACTTTTTGCTTTTAAAATTCAAAGCAAATAGTTTTTATCTGCCTGGCTTTTATGTTGCTAGAAAGTTTGCCAAACATTGTTTCTTTCTTAAAATATCCAAAAATTATTCGTTCCACAAGTTCTTCGATCCGCTTTTTCCGATTTGAGATGGTGGTACGCTTAATAGAGAGTATAGAAGGCAAAAGCATCGATTTCCCTTCGTGATGCTATTTATAAATACAATGAGTAAAACGTCTTTTAGGCTTTCTTTTTCTTTGCATCTTTTGCATCCAAAAAACGGGCCTTATTCTCTAGACGCACAAGATATCTGTTTGCCTCCTTCTCATCATTTATTTTCACCCAGTTCAAAACCTCGGCCGGCCAAACATCGAACGTTTAAAACTCGTGGCTCTTAAATTTCGTCCCATCCATCGCATTATTTTGCTAGCCCAAGAAATTCGTATATATTTCAGTTAAGACCGAAAAGGATCCGCATGAGGTAAAATCTTTTGGGAAAAGTATTTTTCTTCGCGTTGGAGGCATGACGCGGTACAGTCAATCAATTTAATAAAATCCTTGGCGCAGCCACAAATTTATTGTTTTTAGTAAGATTTTTGCGCTGGATCTTCTGTTATGGTTTGTACCACAAGTTTCGTACAAGTTTCCAACTGTTGCACTTGGAGTTTCTTGAGAAAGGAATACTTTTTATCTACTTGGGGTCACCATGAAAATGAAAAAAAAAAAAAACAAATCAGATCCTAAGTGGCTACGTTGTGGAAGTCCTGATAAGATTAAAATGTTATTCGGATGAGAAAGAAGTACACATGCCTAGCACATTTCTCACAACCATGCCTTGTCAGGGAATGGAGGGGACCTACAATTTTTCGCCGGCTCCGAACGGCTAACTGAGAATGCGCTTTTCATAGCAATGAATTTACTAACGGAGGACTTGCCAATTCCTCGCGAAAGGCGATACCCGTGGAAAAACACATGTATTTTGCCTCTGCTGGGATTCGAACCTCGAACCTCTGGGTTAGCAGGTGGACATGCTAACCATTACGCCACGGGTACACATATTTTTACTATACTTTACATTTAATTTAATAATATTTTGTTTTAGAAAATGGTTCAACACTACGCTGCGCTAGTACGATGCTGTTCCTTTTAAATATTTTGTTTTCTATTTTAAGTGGATGCTTTAAAAAATCCTTGAACATAAACTTTTACTTCGAATATACCGAGGAATCATTCTTTTAATTATTCTTGCCTTCTTGTTCTTTTCCTTTAAAGGGGTTTACGAGGACCGTGATCTCGATGGATTCAAAGCTCTCTTCACTGATCCACTTATGTGGTACGCCGCATAACTAATTAGGAATCACCTTGTACAAAAGTCGTGTCGTTGCTGTGGCGCAATGGCTAGCATATCTGCCTGTTGACCCAGAGGTTCATGGTTCGAATTCCAACAGAAACCAAAAACAAAAAAATGTTTTTCCACGGGTATCGCCCTTCGCGAGGAATTGGAAAATTAATAGTAAAATTATTGCCATGAAAACGGCTTTCTCGATTGGCCGACAGAAAATTGTAGGTCTCCTCCATTCCCTCACAGGGTCGTAAGAAATGCTAGGCCCTATCGCGTCACTCTATTTATTTATTTTAAACCTTGACTCTAGATAACCTCGATCGTTTCGTCAGAAAAATACTCAGTGATCTTTGGTCCCTTCTGGTAAAATTTTTCATAAAATCTCAAAAGGCTTTTTGGCCACAATTTTGCATAAAGACCGATGTTTTTTCAAATTACGGTGGCTGAGATTTGTAAATGAATGGCCAACAAAGCAATGCTCTATCTTGACATTTTAAAAAGCACTAGAGAAAGCAATGAAATGGAAAAAGAACTTCAAATAAAGATGCAGGCAATTAACTTTAACCGGCATCGTTGTTAAAGGATATATACCTAACCAAACCCATAAACCTGGTGTCTAACGAGCTGCACAGTGTTATGCTATTAACTATCTCTATAAAGGCACTGCCAAAATAAGTGAAGATTCGACAAGCATTCTGCCATAAGATGGTTGAACTGAAACTAATTCAAATGAATCAAATGATTAATTCGCTTTTTGGTATTAACAATTAAAATTGAGTCGAAAAATGCTGCTGGAGCCGTTGTCAAAGGACCGAACAGAACGTACACTATTCTACCTACTGCAAAAGTGTCGTCAATGATTTTTTATTTTTTTTTAAATCAGTCGACCTCAAAGATCTGTGCTCACTAATGATAGAAGTCTGGTGGTGCCTGTGGCGTAATGATTAGCATTTTGGCCTATTACGTGGGTGCCCAAGAAGAATGAGAGAAAAGCTATAAGCCCCGAAGCTCCCGAGCCTTATTGTGCCACCCTATTTATTTTTTCATCTAATGACAGAAGCACAGGTAGTGTCAAGAAGAAAATTAAGGCCACTTAAAAACCTAAGCATGCTCGAGGTTTAAGCCTGAATCTCCTAATGGCAGGACATGCACATAATTATGTGTTTCTCCTTTTTCAACTAAAGTAAGAGGGCAATAACTTATGCAGAAGTCAATGAATTGCCTAATTTCATGTTTGCTCACTTCAAGGATTGCTTAAACAGGCTCTTGTATATAATTAGCTTTGATTGGCAGAGACCAGAAGTGGAACTCTAGTTGTTGATCATATTCTGTTTTTCTCAGTTTTTTTGTTTCCGTTGATTTATATTATTGGACACCATTTGCTTTACCTACTTAAATATACAAATCACATAACCAAGAACCTTGTGTATTCAAAGAGGCGCAGCGTCCCTCAGAGAAAACAGAAAAGAGTATAACTGTGGACGTCCAAATATATTGACATAATTTAGTTTAATTGGATTAGCCTCGGGTTTTTTTTTCGTAATTGCTTGTTAAAAAGCCCACACCATTTTTGCATAAGAAATAACATTCAACTTGTTTTGTGAAAAGACGTTGAAAAATGATTCCTGTGTCCTTGGACGCCTTTCGGCAAAAAATAAAAAAACTGTATATGTATATATCCACGACAAACCAAAACTTTTTTAAAGTTCTCATTAAGTGCTCGAGGACATTGAAATAATTATACTCTAAAGTCCGAGCATTTCTTTTTTCTGTTGCTTTTAAAGTTCAACATGCCTTGATAAATAAAAGGCCATTAGGGATGTCCGTGTTATTGGGCGGACGATAACCAGTGAAGTTCAAATACTTCAACCGAGTATGCGTTCATTTTATTGTACGCGAGTACACATCCACTTAAATTCTAATTTTATGTAGGCGTAAATTTATTTATAGGGGGCCACAGGTTTTACGAGTGATGCCAGTGCACAAACGATACTTTTGTGTTTGTTTTATCTGGAAAGGAATTTTATTTCCCTTATATGGACATACATAAGTACTGTTACAGCATGCATTTGCTACTTCTGGTGTATAAGTTGATACAAGTAATTATTACTCTTTGTTCCTAAACACGCAGAAAAGTTATAAAATAAAATAATAAAAAAACAAAGGATAAGTCAAAGCTATTAAGACAAAAAAGAGGTTATCTATGGAAAAAAGGATAAACAAGTAGCTATACAATGGAAGATTATAATATGTAAATTTGTCTGATGAGCAGGACTGGGTGTACAATTTATGTGTAGCCATATTTTGATATAATGAAACATTACAAATTTTGACTCATCCCACCATTCATGATGTTTTTTTTTCGATTTTTTTTAAATACACACACCAAAAAGAAGTGAATTAAAAAACATTACTCATTCACAAGAAAGATTACACTGAGAAGTCATTGTTGGAATTTATAAGGTTTACGAGTATAATGTGGTTGGTAGAAGGTATGTGAAAGAAAACAAACGTAAAAAAAAGGAAAGAGCCATAAGCAATGGACAAACTTCTTATGTGTGTTTATGTCAAAGACAGAATAAATACTTTTATGTTCCAGGAATAGAAAGAGAGACAGAGAGACAGAGAAAAGAAAAGATATACGAATGCGAATATGAAAAAGGACAAAGAAAGAAAAAAAGAGAACACAAAGTATATCCAAACAAAAATTATATCCTTTTGTCAAACTCACCTTTTGTGGTTTTAAATCCTTGATTTATTGCACGTGTCGTCCTGACAGCAGCACGGTAAATTCGCCAATAGAAAAATAACATTACGAACATTGGTATATAGAATGAGCCTAATGCAGAATAAAGGACATAGCCTCTATCATTTGTCAATTCACACTTCCAAGGACATGGAGGTGGTGGCATTGACTGTGTTGTAGAAGAAGTAGTTGATGTAGCATAATAAAGCGTATAATTTCCCCTGCTATAGGTAGTTTCAACTTCAAACTGCAAAGAGAATTAAAAGAAGACTTGATTGCATTAAAATTTAATAAAGAAAAAAATATCAAGATTAAAAAATGAAAACTATAAGCTCACTAAAGTTGAAAAGCTTTTAGCCGGGGACTTAACAACCCTCTTGATTATTCCGCTCTTACAACATAAAGCGAAACTTTTTGCAGCACAAATTTATGTTTCCAACATTTATTCATTAGGAAAACTATTATTTGTTTTTCTCAGTTTGTAGTTTGGTTTTTATCTTGGATTAAGTTAAGCCTTTTCATGTCGGATGAAACTTTCAGTTTCGACTTGTTTGTGTGAAAGTGTGTGTTTTTTTTAAATAATTTGGTTCGCTTTCTTGGGTATTAACGTTTCAGAGAGTTACAGATTTGTTTACATTACATTATTACATATTGAATACAATCGTGATGATGCAGGTATATCTGTACAGAAATTTGCGATGAAGACATCAGTCATTGTGAAAATATAAGGTTAATTTAGTGCTGGGAAAACAACTCTTCTTTTTGTGATAAGAAATTGCAATGCATGGGTAGAGTATTCTTTTCACACACATACGTTGCAAAATTTTGGAGAATGAAGAAAAAGGTATGGGAGTATGTTGACAGCCTGCGGCTTAGTTGTAAGCATGTTTGCCTTAGTCTTGAGTCTGAGGTTCGAATCCCAGAGAAACTTCATTTGCCTTTCTAGAGGAATTGGCCAATTGTTTGGGCATAGCTTGTGATGTGCCTTTTTCTCTAGAGCTGGGGAATGCTCGTCGGGTCCAGGGTCGACCAAAGAAAACACGTAAAACTTCGGTTATGAAGAAGGTCCAATCCTTTTATTGGTCTTAAAACTGATCTAATATAATGTTCATTAATTCTTATCACTAATTCTGGTGGTGGTTCCAACGCTGGTAGATCCTTACTCCTATGCTGGCAACACGGTCATCAAGTACGGGTCTTTAATCGCTGGCATCAACAGAACAATTTTGGCATCAACAGTAAAAATACTGGCATCAACAGGAAACCTGGCATCAACAGTAAAAATACTGGCATCAACAGACAAACGCTGGCATCAACAGCAAACGGTGGCATCAACAAGAAACCTGGAATCAACGGCTTATAGCCGGCAAAATAAAACCCAAAAGTCCTTAAGAGGCTAGTGGGGGGATTTGTGCTAGGAATTCCAAGGAGACCTTGCTTAAAATTGGGAATCTCTGGGCCCACTACGTACCCCTGGTTTTCCTCTAGTGGAAGTAGCCTGTACACGAGATTGGTACTTTTCAACCCGGGCTGGCTTCTCCGTTCTCATTAGATTAGATTAAGATTTGTTTTTATTTCGCAAAGTTTTATATACAATTGACTTAAAACTAGGCTTATTACTAACTATTACTAGATTGTTGGCACAGAAGGGGCCTAACTTATATCTACTGTCTATAGGGATGGTTTTTATAAAATAAAATACATATTTTTGTCTACTTAATCTATTACATGAAAATAAAATAAAATAAAATAAAATGGCGTGACTTAAAGTCTTGAAAAGTAAAATAAAATAAAAATAATATGAGCTCCATAGCTCATCCTCTGTCGTGTCCACTGTCTGCATTTTCGTAGAAAGGTCTTCCTTCATTGAACAATACATCATGGAATCTGGTATCGATGATTGCTCTCGGGAGTAGATACCTGTGGCTGGTGTTAATTTCTTCCTGGAGTAGTTGTTGCACTTCTGGGTTGGGGTGTCCTTCGAGGTTCCTCAGGATTCGGCTGGATAGCTCCATCATGTATTTGTCTATTGGTACCATGTCAGCTGCCTCGTATACCATCTTAGTTGGCCAGTACTTCCTCGTGAGGGGGTTCCTATGAAGTCCAGTGCAAACTCTGAGTATTTTCCTCTCGAAGAGCTTGATTTTCTTCATGGATGACGGTGAGATGGTGAACCAGACCGGGCAGGCATATGTGATGACGGGCCTGATGAGCTGCTTGTAAAGGAGTAGTTTTGTTGTCTTGCTGAGTCCATACTGCTTCCTTAGTAGAGGATATACCAGGTGAAACGCGAAACTGGCGCGTTTCAAGATAGCTGTGGCGTGTTTGTTGAACTTCATCCGGTGGGTGAAGTTTACACCCAGGTATTTGGCACTGTCCTTTGTTGTTACAACTGTGTTGTCTGGAAATCCGATGGTGACTTTCCTACTCCTTTCCGCGATTCTCCTTCGGGCTCTCGTCCTTGTCTGTGAAGGTCTGAAGCAGATCAGTTCTGTCTTGCTGGCGTTGATCTTCAATCCCCATTTGAGGTAGTACTTCCAGAGATTATTGACGTGCTCCTGCACTCTACGGGCTGCTATCTCAGGCGATGGAGATGTTGAGTAGGTGATGGAGTCATCTGCATACAGCTTAGTCCTTGTGCCTGGTGAGCTTTCTGGTTGGTCTGCGGTGTAGATGTTGAATAGAAAGGGGCCTAACTTTGACCCTTGCGGGACTCCGGCCTTGATGTGTCGTAGTCCTGATTTTTCGCTGGAAACCTGTACAAAAAAGAGGCGATTAGTAAGAAAATTTTGAATTATTTTTACCAAATATCCTGGAAAGCCAAATTCCATTAGCTTGTAAATGAGTCCATTAATCCAGACACTGTCAAATGCCTTTTCGATGTCTATCAGACATGCTACGGTGTTTTCCTTTTTGTTCAATCCCACGGTGATGTTGCTGTGAAGTCCAAGAAGAGGATGTATCGTCGAGTGTTTGGCTTTGAATCCATACTGGAAGTCAGGTATTATATTTCTTTCCAAGCAGAAATTTTTTACCTTCCTCAGTAATAGACTCTCAAGTACTTTGCTAATACAGCAAAGTAGTGAGATAGGCCTGTAACCTTCCACGGTGTGTCTGTCAGTCTTCTTGGGTACTGGAACAATCCTTTCTGTTTTCCATGCCGCAGGAAAATAGCCGTTGTTTAGACAGTTGTTGAAGATGACTGTCAACAGGAAGAGGGCGATGTTCGGCAACTTTTTCAAAACAAAGTTGGATATGCCGTCCGGTCCAGTTGACTTTTTCGAGTTTCCTGCGCTGATGGTCTCACATATTTCCTCTGTATTGGTGAATACGTCATCATTGTTGGGGTTGTGGGCAGGATTCTCTTCGTTGAATTCCGTGATTGTTTCTGATGTTTGGTGTCCTGCATGTGCTCTTGATTCGACTTCCATCAGGAATTCTGGGAGATGAACTGGTGGATTGTCCGTGAAATTTCCCTCGAAGTGGTTTGCAAAAAGTTCGGCTTTTTCTGTTGGGGTATGTGCTGTTGTCTGTCCATGGCTGATAGCATCCGGAAGGTTTCGTCTTCTTCCCACGATGGCATTTATCTTTTTGAAGCAGTCAGGTCCAGGTTTTATGTCTTGTAGTCTTCTTTGTAGCTGGGAATCCTGGAAATGTTTAACCGCCCGGTCAAACATAACTTGGGTACACTTCAGTTCGGAATGGGTCGTCCTGTATTCTTGATTCTCGGTATTGTAGGTCCGATGCAGTATCCGCTGGAGCTTTTTCCTTAGCCTTTGTCTGTGGTTGTTTATGGCGATGATGTTATCGGGAAGGTTCATAAATCTATCCCTTGATGTCTTCTGAGTCTTTTGGTTGTCCAAAGCACTGTTGACTGCAATCTCCAGTCCATGGATCGCTCCGTCAATTTCGGTGTTTGTTAAGTTGGCGATGTTGGTCACTTCTGGTAGTCCTGCTTCGGTGTCATTGCAGAATTGCCTCCAGTTGACTCGATCATATCTGATATGAGAGTCCGGGTCAGGTTGAGCAGTCAGTATCCTGCGTCTGAGACGGATATCAAGTTCCACAGCAAGATGATCCGAGTCCGATGGGTGAGCCACACAACGGTAGTTCTCAAGCTGTGGGAGTATGCAGACGATGTTCGAAGATGCCAAGAAAAAGTCCAGCGTGGATGGTGTCCGAGGGAAGGTAGGTGTTGGTTGTGAAACAATGGCCAGTGAGTGCAGGTGTGGATTGTTGTCCAGCCAATCCACAATGGTATCTCCTTGAGCTGTGCTCATGAGGTCCAACCATCTTGGGTGTCTGGCGTTAAAGTCTCCTCCTATGATGCAATGGGTGTGTTGCTCTGCGATGTCCATTAGTCTTCTAAGATCCTCCTGGATATTTCCCTTAGAAGATGCTCCTTTCATGTAAATTGACATCAGAATCAAGGTATCCGAATCCGATGTTTTGATGATGATGCAGGTTGCTTCTGTGGTTTTGAGTCCGGTGATTTTAATCTGTTCTCCTTGAAACAGATTCTTTATCAGTATGGCAGTTCCTCGTCCTTCGTTGTTAGTTTTGTCTTCTCTGAAAAGTTGGTACCCATCTGGGTGGTACTGGTTCCTCGTCTGTAAATTAGTTTCCTGTAAGAAAAGAATATCGGGTTTCTTTGACTTTAAAAACAAGTTTAAAGAAACCCGTCTGTTTATGGAGTAAATAGAGTTTACATTGTAGGTTAAAATTTTAAGGGTTTTTATATACATAATTGGCAGATAAGACGGCCAATTATTACTGTTTTTGCCTTATCGTCCAGGCTTGCGTAATTGCTTGGGACTATCTGCTTGGCCTTTTGCACTAAGGTGAAAAGGTCAGCTCCAAATAGTCTTTCAGCATCTGCAAAGACGTCACCGTTGTTCTGGATCTTTGTTGTTGATTTTGTTGCATGTTGCCGCTTAGTGGTTTCTGCTGCTGTACCTGTGGAGCTGTTTCCTGGGGTTTGGTGGCTTTGGTAGGTGGTCGTTTCACTGTTGCACGAGCAGCAGTAGCTGCAAAACTCAATCCTTGTTGGATGGATTCCACCGTTGTCTTCTTCACTGCTTTCGATTGTTCAACCTTCTTTTCGTTGGCTTTCCTCCTCTCTTCCATTTTTCGTTTTAGGATGGGGCAGCCTTTCCAGCTAGCAGGGTGTCCGATTTTCTGGCAGTTTACGCAGTACACGTTGTCATCCTTCACATTATTCTTGGTTCTTGGGTATTCTCCAGGCAAATGTCCTTGCATTTGACACATCTGTATCGCATGCCACAGTTGCTGGCAACATGTCCGAAACCCTGGCAGTTCTTACACTGGGTGATGGTGGTTGATCTGAATTTTTCCCAGTGGATTTTCTGGTTCAACAGGAGAGTTTTCTTGAAAACACTTGGAATGTCACAATCCTTGTTAAGCTCTAAAACGAAGTTGTTGTATTCTTTGTCCTTCCTTAGCTTCTGGGGGCTTACTTTGATCGCTGAAATCCCCTCGTGCTTCAGCTCATCCATGATGTCCTGGACTTCAAAAGTACTGTGAACGCCTTTCAGCATCAACAGAACTTTTTTGTCTTCTTTTGGAGTGTAGGTGTTGAACTCCGTCTTCCTTTCCCTGAGGTATTCGGTGATCTTTTGGTGGTTGTCCTTGGTCTTCGTTAGTATGATGGTTTTTCCGTTGTTGTAGTTCTGAGCCTTGTAGCTTATGTTCTGTCCTTTCAAGTGCCGGTTGAGCTCTGCAACGTTGAGCTTGAAGCAGACAATAGGTGGCATCAGTTTTGTCCTTGAAGAACCTTCAAACGTAGTTGTTGTTGTTGCTTTTCTGGCATTTGTGTTTGGGGGTGCGGCTGAGTCCATTGGGGTTGGTGTATCTGATGAGGTTGTTTGTGGTGATTGTATAGCTGATGGGGTTGGTTTCTTTGCTTCTGATTGCTCGGGAGTTGTTCTTTTCCTTTTCCTCTTTATTCTTATGACTTTAATAAAGTCAGACTGGGACTCCTGTCGTTGCTCATTGTCTGTCATGTTGGCTTCATTAATTTCTTCAGATGCTTCTTCTGCGTCTGCCATTTTGGGTTGGTTGCTGTCCTCAAATGCTTCTCTCCTTGATTGTTGGATATCCTCCAGATCCTCGAAGTCAGATTGAAGTGCATCTTTTTCTTCTACTTCTTCGTCGCTGTACAGATCTTCAAAGTCACTGAGTTTCTCATGGACTTGAAGAAGAAACTCTTTTCCATGTGACTTTATCCCGTCCTTGACTTTGGAGATGAATTCGTCATAGGTAGCGGCGGCTTCGTCCTTCCTTTTTTCTTTTCTACCCATTTTATAATGAGCTGATGATCCTGTTCTGGTAATTGGTAATCTGGTGATTATCTGGTGATTATTGTTTTTATTGCCCCACACAATATTTTGAGAAAAACTTTGTGCAGGCAAGTTGATGATGATGAAAAAGGTGATTAGTCCGTCGGGGAAAATCCAATTTTAATTACCATAGGGTAATAAAAATTAATCGCCTTCCAGAAAATGACCCTTCGGTGATTAGTCGGGATGTCCTTCCAGGTAGCTGGCAGGTAGTCCGGGCTCAATCCTTTTTTGGTGGTTGTTTTGTTAAATTATCTGTACACACGTCCGTGTTGTCTGACCGACTGCGACTGACTGCTTCTCCGTTCTCGTATTTTTCAGGGTGCCTTATAAAGTTATCTACAACTAGTGAGTGTGAGCTCTATGGCGTGGGTGAAAAATCTCATATGAAAATTATGGTATGTATATTGGCTGGTGGTAGGGTGTGTATTTGTAACTTCGTTACTAGCTTATTTGTCGTGAAATTACATTCTCACTAAGCCGTTTGGAATCCTTAAGGCCCCCTCCATTCTTTGCATGGTCTGGTGGAGAGAAATTCGCTGGGCGCCGGCCGGGGTCTCCTGATCTGCGTTGTGCTAACCCATTCACTTATTTTAGTGAAGATGCTTTATAGAAGGTCGTGACTCGTGACGTCGAATCAAAAACAGCAGTGCAAAAAGTAAAACTCGATTGTTCTACTCAAAGGAATCTCATAAAACCTTGTCAAATTGGCAATAGCATGCAACGTTCCGACACAATTGGAAGAAAATAAACAAAAGAAAAGCCGACCTTTCTCAAATAACTGAGAAGTCATCGGTAAACCGTAAGATTTACTGACTAACTCTTAGAAAGCAGCTGATTCTTCATGTGATGCAGACGAGTGGAACAGTTGTGAACCTTTGAAAATCACGAAACTCATGACATCGTTAGAGGAAAGGAAGACGAATGACTTCTATCATTTTGTTTTTCATTGCGTGTGCATAAAAATTTAAAAAAATAAAATGGCGCAACAGAGCGAGGAAGCGCAGGGTCTAGCGCATTTCTCACAACCCTTGTTATGTATAAAATGTATATTTTTCCAATTGAACAGAAAACGACCGCGCACTTTGATGGTTTAGATACAACTCGTGTCAAAAAAGGATCTCGAACTCCAAGTTCAACATTGGATAGCCGATGCGTTTGATAACTCAGCACAATTTAATGACTAAAATGCATATACACGTTTTAAAAAATACAAGGCATTGGGCAATCGATGTGCAACGAATCAACTCAAATTGCATTGAGTTCAACGCACGACGACTTCCTCCGAAGGTGTGGGAAATCAAAGCACAACACCGTGCCTTATGAATGGAGGGGACCTACACTTTTCTGCCGGTTCCGAACGGCTAATCGAGAAAGCGCTTTTCGTGACAATGAATTTACTAAAGGAGGACTTGCCAATTCCTAGCGAAAGGCGATTCGCGTGGAAAAACATTTTTGCCTCTGTTGGAACTCGAACCATGAACCTCTGAGAGAGGCGGACATGCTTACCATCACGCCACAAGTGTTGGTGCTTTAGTAGTTCAATTATTCAAAAATCTGTGTCATTATGTCAAAATAATTCAAATTTGGCTTCGATCTGACTTGACGAGCAAAAAGAACTTGTTGGTAAATAAATTTCATAATTGTTTTCAGTCAATGATTTTCTGAATGACTGAGTCATCAAAATTCTGAAGAAGTGAAGCATTTAATAATAATTAATTGGCTAACTCATTGAATGGCGCAAGGCGTGTCAAATACGGCTGCTCTATGGATATGTACATAAATCGATACGGATACAGATACAAAAATGAATACGAATATGAATACGCATTTGGATACGACTTCAAGGGTTTGGATACGAATACGGATACGAATGTGGATTTAAATATGGATATAAATACGGATACGGATACTAATACGAATACGAACTCGAATTTGAATACTAATACGAGTGCGAATACGAATACGAATTCGAATACGAATACGAATACGGATACTGATAAGGATAAGGATATTTTCAATCTCTTCCGTCTCTAACTCCTACTTTTCTTCCTTTGCGTTTTTGTTTCATTTTCCCTTCCTCACTACACTTCACCTTTCTTACGCTCTGCTACTCCTTATCGTTTTCTAATTATCACATACTCTTCTCGCTTCTGGACTCATATACATATATCATTTTTTATCTGTTCTTTTTTTGCCTTTATACCACTACAATACGACTTCCTATTAATTTTCCCCTCATTCTTTTTTTTTGATGCATGGTAGGATGACGAGGAGGACAACAGTGATTATGGTTGATATGCAGGTCTTCCACTACAATAATATGAAAAATACAAAATTTTTTGCTGGTTAGTGAATTGTTCCTTCATTATTTAGTAAATGCTTTGTTAAAGGATTTCAAAATAGTTTATTTCAAATTCCTCTGTGCTAGTTCAATTATTATTTTTAGATTTGTAATGTCATAGGCATTATTTTCATAAGTGTGTAGCAGGCCCTCAATATTGACGATGTTATTATAACTTATGTGGATTGGATGAAACTTTAACTTCGCATTTTTGGAGTCATGTGGAGCAATCAAAACCAGGGAATGTGGTTCGCTCTCTCCAGGGGGTAGTTTTTGGAAATGACACAGTGAGGCAGGCGTAAAGCTTGAAATGGTATTTATTGTTATTCATTTCCAAGTTAAGCTACATAATTGTTACTGATATTTACGAGTAATTGAAAATTGTAATGCAAAGTGTGTTTGGAAACACGGATTGATAGTTTAAAAATCTCTATTCTTAAAATCAGTGAACGAAATTCATTATCTTAATTTATGAGTTAAAGCTGTTTTATATTTATTTTCTCAAAACAACTCATGGTGGTTCGAATCCCAACAGAAGCCTTAAATTTTTTTCCACGGGTATCTCTTTTCGCTAGGAATCCTCCGTCACTTTAGTGGTCTGCCTTTAGACTTTCAATCTTATTATTCAGTTTATGAAAATTTTAAGAAATAAATAAATGTATAAAGTGGTGCAACGCAGTTGTGGGAACCTCGAGGCTATCGTTTTTCGAAGACTTTCAATTGTATGCTGACCCCGAAAGGTTTCGTTAGAAAGCGTTTGCCATGGCAGTGTACCATGCGGCTTGAAAGTTTCTCCCGAAGGCGGATGCCAAAATTTCAATAGCTCCAAATCAAATTCCAATCCGGCTTGAGTTTTCATATTCAAAGAAACTGGAAAAACTAGACTAGGTCTTGAGACTTTTCTTCTCTATCACAGTTCTTGTCTTCATGTTTAAAGGTAAAGTAAGGGATCGTAATCAGCTCTCATTAGATCCGAAATGTTAACCAAGTTTACTTTGACATTCTATTCGATAGAAAGTTTAGCCGAACTCGAAAGAAGTGCATTTTGAGACTCGAATGATTTGAATGTTAAACATGAAAATTTTTGAATTATTCGAGTCTCAAAATGCACTTCTTTAGAATTCTATTAAACTTTCTATCGAATAAAATGTTAAAATAAGCATGAACAACTGCGTGGATTCCTTCACGTCTAAAACTCCGAATTTTCAAAAAATCACCAGCTCAGTTGGTAATCTCATATTCACTAGAGAACCTTGGCAGGACTGTTCAGGGCAACAATAATATCCAGTATTTGGCTGCCTTTGCAATGATAAATCGTTAGTCAGTGCGGCGAGATGGTTCTATTTGATGACAAACATAAATACGGTGGCGCAACAGAGCGGGGAGCCCCGGGACTTGATGCATTTCTCCACTGCCATACTTTCTGAGGAATGGAGGGTGCCTACAATTTTTGTCTGATTCCGAACGGCTAATCGAAAAAGTGGTTTTCATGTCAATAAACTTGTTATTGGAGGACTTTCCCTCAAAGTGATACCCATGGAAACAAATTTTTTGCTTTTCTGTTCTGGGGATTTGAAGCCAGGGAGCTGCAGTGAATGTTTCGTTTTATGAATGCATTCACTTATTCATTACCTAACACACTATTCAGGCACCATTCATCTTAATCCAAAGACACATTACAGTCTCTTTTAGTCAACATGGCAGGTACTCACTCTAACTCACTTAACTGAAACAATGGCAGGCAATGTCAATATCTTTGTGCGAAGCAGAACGAATCATCTACAGTGAAACGAATACTTCACAGTGCAATACTGTGATGAAGAACACATCACACAAAAAAAAAAAAAAAATATATAAATAGCCCCCAATTCATGTCACAAAATGTGTGTATGAACATGAATAAACATTCGTTGTCATCCCTCATCATTCGTGAACATCGAACGCAAGTGAATGATGTACCTGTTTGAGTTTTGAATGGTTCATTCATTCATCATTCATGGGCACAAACAATGCGAAGGCTCGTACTCACAAGTGTTGTGTACTTTTTCTACAAGCATCACACTTGTTTCATCATTGTGAGCGTGAGACTGTGTACGTCTTGTTTTTTGGGGGATAATTCGAAAGCGCAAGTGATTGCACTCGTGCAGTTCTCTGATTTGAACCTCAAATTTCGAATCTCCTACGTAACAGGCAGAAATACTAACCAATACGTCACGGGTACCAATTTTACAATTTGATTAGCAGTTTGAATAATTATGTATATAGGCCTGACAAACGCGCTCTTTTTTGCCGCCTCTAATTCTTGCCACCCTGGACAATTATCCACCTTTTATTCCCCGACTTAAATCGATCTCTGGTCGTGGGAACCAGTCTAATAGGCAAACTGACTCGACGTTCCAACTCTGCATCCTTTTTTTTCTGTAGCTGAATTTTTTATCGATTTTTGAGATTTTCTTTAAATTTTTAACCTTTAACACAATCTTTCCAGCCTGCTGCTTAATGAAGCTCTGCGTTGTTTGATGTGGCAAAATAAACTTACACACACACTGCCTAAATCGCACGTGCGTCTAAATTACGCCATCATTTGTTTGTACACGAAAGCAACAGAATGTGGTTAAACAGCAAATCTTCTTATTTCAATATTTACGCACAGCCAAATATATCGCAGCTTCATAACTAGAAAAGTAATCCCTTCAAGGCGAATGTTTCACGCTATCATTAACCGAAAGTTGCAAACTAAGGGCTTGAAGACAGCTTAAATGGTAGAGACTTATGTGTGTGTTTTCTATTTTACTAAATGAAGTAATTGAAATTTAGGAATTTAAACACAAAATTTGTTTTGTTATGGGTTCACCACCATCTGTGTAGTACCTACTCTACAATCTACACTGATGAAAAAAGGATCTCACTAATGATGTTTCATGCTCTAAAAGTAGACAATATCCTTTGTCTATTGCGAAGACTTAAATTTCTTTTCAAACACTTTAAAAAATAAATACCATTAACGTTATTCAGACCCACGCAACCCTATCATTATTTCTTAAAATTCAGCAAAACGGAAAATTAGTTATTTTCTCGAAGCAACGCACTACCTCCACATTCCACACCCCCAACGCGCAGTCGTTTGTATTTCATTCTTAGAGAAAAGTTTGAATAAATTAATAAAAAGATTTCAATTCGAAGAACGGAGTAGAATCCTTTCAGTCACCGACAGTTGGCGTCTTCCATTTTCCGAACTCCTAATTATTAATCTATTTAAAATTCCTGTAATCCTTGAAGGATCAAAGGAGGATATTTCAAAATCATGTTTGTGTGTGGAGAGACCAAGAGTGGGAGTGTGAATTTGAGGGTCCTTTAAAAATATCTCCATAAATTCATTTTCATTTTAAAATCAAAAAATACTCCTTCACATCCTAGCACGAGCTAAAGGCGTAGCCGTGACACCCTCACACTACAGAAGAACATTGAAACCGTTGAATGTATTTAAGGCGAAAGTTGGTCTCATTGTAATAAAGCACAACCATTTCATATAACCGCATTGGGTCGTAATTTTCAGCTCAATAGTTTTCCTAAATACATTGAATCTTGATTACAGACACACAGAGCCTTAGTCACGCGTCCCCTCCCCCGCCACGTGTCCTTAAAGAAAGTTGGAGGCAACAAAAAGAACCGCAAATCAAGGGGGCGGAAAATAAAGATCAAAATTTACCACAAGCACTGGCGCCGCCTGATCCCCCATCATTATTGTGAGTAAGAGACACACAAAACACTCTGCCCCTCTCTCTCTCTCGTCATAAGTTTGAATTTTATTTTTCGAACTCAAGGAGCGGACAAAACAATATTAAATAATTGCCAAGGAATTCCAATACTTTGTGAAACAATTCAATGGAATGTCTCTGTCATTCCAAATCTGCTTCGACAAATTCCCTACAGGATAAGTAATGCGAAATTTCAAACACGAAGAATAAAATCCCTGGGCTTCCTTCTAGCGAAATGTGTGTGGCATGCCATACAATGGTAGGGTATAAAGCGAACGACAATCGTACACATAGCCGGACGAAATAAAGTATTTTATAAGAACTTGTAGGATGCGATTGTTAGAACAATGTGATTTTTCTTCCTTTTTTTTTTTTGATTTTATTTATTTCAAAGGGATGAGGACGACGATGATGATGATGATGATGCTGTGGCAATGGCGATGGCGTAGTAGCGTGGTTGTGGCAACTGAGCTTATGTACGAAACGAAACGGACGCGGACGGACGGATTGTTGATAGTTTTCTTAACTAACAAGAAAGCCGTGCTGTTTGGTTATCCCTGTTTTGATTTGATTGGAATTGCAGGATAAGGACATTAGAGAAATCGATTTATTTATCTGTTCCGACGAGTTGTTGCGGCAGCGGTGGGCCGTTGAGCTCAATTGTTCCTTCTTCAAGCTGTCTTTTGTAATACAAAAATGTTTGTCGAGTTTATTTATTTTCGGAACAAGACAATTGATTGAAACACTATAAGTTCGTTTTATCGTTAACGGAAGAACAGCGCCACAAAAAAAAAAACCAAAACGAAAATATATATATCTTCTCATATAGTTATGTAATTATGTATTACATCAGCCGAAATGGAGGGCAGCCAAGTATAAGTTAAGTATGGATAAAATTAATTACCTTTCCAATTGATTGCGTTCCAACAATGCGGTTTGTTCGTTTAAAGGCTAAATTTAGGGAGCCTTATAGGGGCAAAAAGGATTCAAGCATCAGATACACGCAATATAATATCACATTGTTGTTCAGTAGCGTTATTAATGTTCAAGCTTATAGAAGTTGTTTTCCAGTCAAAAGAGCATGTTGTGGTCTATCTTTTGTTTAACTTTTTAATTCCCCCCATCGCTTTGGGATAGTTAGTTACGTAAATGATATCCTTTTTTGTGTATATGACGTAAATTAAGAAGCCATTTCGGTTGTTTATGGGGGAAATCGACAAAAAAGGTCAAATCTCAAATGGCTTTTGAATTAACTCGGCCTATTGGTTGACTATTCCAATAAATATAATTTAAATGGTTCTGGTTGAGATTTATTCAAATTGTTGCAAAGAACTTTGTTATTTTTTTTTGCCATTATCTTTGTAATGTAAGGACATCACCAACAAGCTAAAGAAAACTGGTGGTAGGATGATGAAGCTAAAGCAGTGATTAGAAAGAAGAAAGCAGCTTTCCAAGCTTGGTCGAAGTGTCCCTCAAGAAATACAAATGAAAAAGCGCGCTTCAAAATGGAATACAAGAGCTGCGAAAAGAAGCGAAGAAAAAGTGCGGCCAACCTCAAGCAAAAAGCACGGAGGGCCTGTATCGAGAGCTGGAAGAGATTTCTGCCCCAGATCAGGCAATCCAAGAGCTAAGACAAAGCAACTTGAATAAGGGAGCAACCATTTTCAAAATAGCCGCTCAGAGAAGGAGAAATGCGCAGAAGATTCGTTCGCAGAAGTTCATCAATGATGCTCAAGGAGTTCTACTTGTGGACGACGACAAAATTCTTCACAGGTGGCGACAGTATTGTGATGATCTTTTGAATAAACAGTTTCCTCGGCACCACTTTCCAACAGCTGCACCTAACTTTACGGAAGTATCCGACGTCACAGTCGAAGAAGTTAGGGAGGTAGTTAAGAACTCCAAAAAAGGCAAAGCGATTGGGCCAGACGAGGTACCATATGAGTTTTGGAAAAATATGAGAGACATCGGGTTGAGATGGCTCACGATTCTCATCTCCAAACTTATAAGAGGTGACAGTTTGCCTAATCAATGGAGGGAAAGTTTTCTTCTTCCAATGTACAAAGGAAAGGGAGATACCACAGAAGCTGTGACAACTATCGTTCGATCAAGTTGATGTCCCACACTATGAAGATCGTTAAGCGGGTTTTGGATAGCCGACTGCGGAAAACAATAAGGCTGTCTGATGACCAATGCGGGTTTGTCGCGGGTAAGTCAACTACAGACGCAATCCAAAGTATAAGGATCATTATGGAAAAACACCGAGATGTCTTAGAGGATTTGCATATTGTGTTGGTTGACTTCGAAAAAGCATTCGATCGACAACCACGAGATCTGATATGGGTGGCCCTCAGACACCGAGGAGTTCCTGAAGCCTATGTGCGAATAATTATGGACATGTACGAGGGAGCAGTTACAAAAGTGAGATGCCCAGCTGAAGTCACCGAAGAATTCCAAATAACAGTATGTGTACACCAGGGAAGTGTCTTGAGTCCACTGCTCTTTATTGCTCTTCTGGATTATTTGCTCGAAGGAAAAGTAACGGACAATAAAGCACAACAATTATTCTTTGCTGACGATAGAGCCATCATAAGCGAGGATCCTACATCCCTGCAACGAGCAATTGACGTTTGGATTGATGTTCTGGAAGGAAATGGGTACCGTATTAGCGCTAAAAAGACTGAATACCTGTGCTGCCCTTTTTCTGATCCAGACAAGCCTATTCCGGACATTTATTTGAATGGAAATGTGCTTCCCAAGTGATCTATGATCAATAGTGAAGCAACTTGTGATGACGACATCAATCATCGAGTAAGCGTAGGGTGGATGAAGTGGTGAGAAAACTCCGCTTTCTTCTGTGATCGAAAAATGCCCCCTAAGCTGAAGGGAAGACTCTACACAGCAATTGTCCGTCCAGCTCTGACATACGGTTCACAATGTTGGACAATGTACAAAAAGTATGAGAGCAAATTGACGGCAGCCGAAATGAAGATGCTTCGGATGACAGCAGGAGTAACAAAGCTTGAAGTACTAAGATCCGTGGAAGCCTTCATGTCAAAAGTACCATCTTGAACAAAATTCAGCACGACCGGCTCAGTTGGTATTGTCATGTTCAAAGGAGAGATCCGCAGAACTTCGTCCAAAAGGCAATATCGTACAACGTTTCAACAAATTCGCGACGAAAAAGAAAAGGCAGGCCAAAACACACCGGGAAGCTTGCCGACGCTTTCTGAGGTCAACGCGGCGTACCCCACAGGCGGATCATTAGTGTGAAGCAGAAAAGTGGGAGAGTTGTGATCACTACTCGTAACGCCGGAAATGAAAAAGAAGAAGTATCTTTGTAATGTAAGCCTTAAGCCAGATTTGGCATCTGTTTATCAATATTTTGGCTAGAAATATAGTTGAAGTTGCATCAATCACGTTTCATTCAAAAATCACGAATCAGAAGCATGATCTACAAATGTTTTGAGAAAATGAGAATTTAATTTTTTTTTCTTTATATCATAACCAACTAAAAGTCGGAAGATGTTACAATTTTTAGAAATGGCGGTAGATGTCAGTTCTGCTTTGACATTTGTTAAGAAAACAAATACCAAATACACTCCAATAAGACATGAATGTCCTTCCTCAAGACGTGGAAGGCAACTATTCATCAAAAAGTTAGAACTCTTCAACGCGGTCACCAGAGCCGTCGTAGCATATGGAGCACAGGTCTGGGGACACATAAAGTATGAAGAAGTGGAAAAGTTACTCATGTACTTTTTTAAAAAAGTTCTCGGCCTACCAAGAGTAATTCCAGCGCTAACGCTGGAATGCCAAATGAAGCCCATTCTCGAATTTACAATGCGGTGTCACATGAAATATAAAGGAAAAGTCTTCAATTGCTATGAGGAAAACAGACTACCAAAAATATTGGCTAGGAGAGTTAAGGAAAACAAATTTATTGGTTCGAAGCTTGGCAGAACTCCTCTGACCGATTTGGGTTCACTCACCTAGAAGAACTTGTGGCAAACAGGAACCTTTTCCATATGTTTGTTGCGAACACAACTCAAAAAATTGTCACCGAAGATCGCCAAGAGGCACGTCAAAAAGCGAATCTGACGAGATCGCATGGGTTCCACCATCAGCTTAACTACGAAGTTGGCAGAAGCTATGTCGTCAATGGTCTTAAAGCCTCAGTAACGAGATGGATATTCAAGGCAAGGACAGGACCCATCAGGCAAAATGGTACATAAAGAACAGCACAACAATATACGAACTGTTCACTCTGCAATATGAATGAAACAGAATCATACATGCATTTTATGGGAATTTGTCTAATTCTAAGAGGGATACGCCGAAACTGCTTAGGAACCGCGAAACTCGATGAGAACACTATAGGCAGTCTATTGGATGGTGAAAGGGATTGGTGTCGTCTTAAAAAATATCTAGAAACAGCCCTCAAATATCGACAGAATTTGAGCGACCAGTTTAACTATTAGAAAAAAAAACGAGATTGAAAAAGAAATCAAGAGTTTGTAGAAATATTGGCGATAGATCGCGACAGACGACGAAAGTCAATGTTGTAAATTTGTTTCAAAAATAATTAAGATATCTTACACTGTTTTTTAAATCTATCTTTTAAGATATATAAGGAAAATGGTATAACATTTATGTATTATTATTATAGAAATTAAATTTGAATAAAACATACTACTACTACTACTACTACTACTATTCATCAAAAATCACCATGAGCCCATTTCTATTTCGGTGGATGCGGAGTTTAGTAGAATTATCACCACTAGGGCACTGAAAATACGCGAAACCATTACACCCGTTTAAAGTTACTTTATGTGTGGTGCTTACGCTAGAGGTGTTATCGACCCTTTTTTTTTTACAGCCGAGGGCCCAACTGTGAAGATCCTCAACAAATTTCTCATACCACAACTGGATATGGTCAATGTGTTATATCTAACGAGTGGATCACTATAGTGTGAAGCGGTTAATTGGGAGAGCTTGGATTCTTTCCAGGTGCTTGTAACGCCGGAAAAAGGAAGAAAAAGTGATGTGTGCTTTAACGACTTCCTTCAGAAATGACATAATCTTACTTACTTACTAAGGTGGGCACTACAGTTTGGGGTGAACCTGAGCCTGAGCCAACATCTTACGCCAACAATATCGATTTCGGGCGAGCTCTCTCCAGTTTTGCACTCTTAGTCGGTTGAGGTCTTCTTCCACTTGACTGCGCTGCCTAGTCTTCTCCTTCCGTGATTTCCCTGCAATGTGCTTTCGAAAACCAGTTGAGCCGGAGCGTTTGGGTCCATTTGCTCTACATTGCCCAACGATCGTATCCTCGCGATGCTTCTTCTTCTGGCTATGCCAATGTCGCGGTACAGCTCATACAACTCGTTGTTGTATCTTCTTCTCCACACATTGCCTTCGCATACGGGACCAAAGATCATTCGGAGAATTTATCTTTCGAAACGACCAAGGGTTTCCTCATCCGCTTCCGATAAGGTCCATGCTTCCGCGCCGTAAAGTAGGACTGGGATGATTAAGGTCTTATACAAGGTCACCTTGGTTTTTCTGGAGAGGGTTTTGTTTCTCAATTGCCTTTTTAACCCAAAGAAGCAACGATTGGCAAGAGTTATTCTCCGTTTGATCTCCGCATTGATGTTGTTGTCCGTGTCTTTAGCGGATCCTAGGTAGACGAAGTCCTGTACTACCTCGAAGTTATGTTTGTCTACTGTGACGTTTTGTCCAATTCGTCGATGTTTTGTGTCTTTGTTTGATGACAGCTTATACTTCGTTTTGCTCTCATTAACCGTCAAACCCATTTTTGCCGCTTCTGTTTCAATACTCGCAAAAGCACCTATGACATCACGCTTTTTTCTTCCCATTACGTCAATATCGCCTGCGTAGGCGAGTAATTTTACAGACTTTTGAGATATTGCTCCTCTGGTGTTGACGTTTGAGTTTCTTACAATCTGTTCAAGTATGATGTTGAAGAAATCGCATAACAGTTTGTCGCCTTGCCTTTTTCGACATTAAACGTCTCGGTGAGTTCCTTACCGACCTTGACGGAGCAGCGTGAATTCTCCAAAGTCATCCTGCATAGTCGTACAAGTTATGCAGGGATGCCGAAACTAGACATGGCTCTGTACAGCTCGTCTCTGTAGATACTGTCATACGCGGCCTTGAAATCGATAAAGAGATGATGAATATCGATATTATGTTCTCGGAGTTTTTTCAAGATCTGCCGTCACATTTGGTCTATTGTGGACTTCTCTGGTCTAAAACCACATTGATAAGGACCTATCAAGTTGTTGACGTGGGGTTTCAGACGTTCACATATAACAGTAGACAAGATCTTATAAGCGACGTTAAGAAGGCTTATCCCTCTATATTTGGCGCAATTGTGAGGGTCTCCCTTCTTTAGGATCGGGCATACGATACTGAGGTTCCACTCATCGGGCATGCTTTCTTCCGACCGTATCATGCAGATCAGCTGGTGCATGCTCCTTTCCAACTGGTCTCCAGCTGCCTTGAAAAGATCGGCATCAAGGCCATCTGCACCTGCAGTTGATTTAAATTTGCATATAGCAAGCTTAACTTCTTCTAGGTCGGGAGGACGGCATTCTTGATCATCGTCCAAGCTGAATGGGGCAATCTGTCTGACAGCGGAATTTGTGTCCTCATCGCCGTAAAGCAGTCTGCAGAAATGATCTTTCCAGGTCCTCAGTAGCGACTGTGACTCTGTAATATTGATGTTTCCCTGCTGGTCTTTACAGGCTTGAGTTCGGGGTTTTGCCACCCTGGCAGGATCTTTTTACCTTTTGGTAAAAATTCCGAATCTCGTTCCTGTCATGGCACCTCTCTATTTCCTCAAACGAGCGCGTCTCATGCTGCTTCTTTTTCTTTTTGAGCATTCGTTGTTCTTCCCTTTTTTTCTTCCTGTATATCTCGTTGTACTGTTCGTAAGCAGCCCTTATTCGTTTTTGTATCAGCATTTGTCGTGCTTTTTGTTTGACTGCATTTGCCTGCCTGCATTCTTCATCGAACCATGGGTTTCGTTTTGGTGGCCGAGTGAAACCCAGAACCTTAGAGGCAGCGGTTCTGATGGCTTCTTGGCATTATTTGATGCTGACGGCATGGGATTCGAGGATATTTGAAGAGATACTCGATTGGAGAAGTCACTGGCAATCTCTTGCGATTGCAGCTTTCCGACGTCATATCACTTTACAGCGTTAGTTCGTACTGGTCGTGAACAAGATATCCTCCTTCGTACCTTGGCTACAACAAGGAAGTGGTCCGAGTCAAAGTTTGCTCCCCGGAAAAATCAAACATCTATCACACTGGTAAAGTGCCTTGCGTCGATCGCAACTTGATCAATTTGGTTGACGGTGGATTGATCTGAAAATCGCCATTTACCTTTATGATTTATGAGATGCTGGAAGCGTGTACTACTTACAACAAGATTTAGCCCCGCAGCAAAATCGAATAGCCTGAGTCCGCTGTCGGATGTTATGTCATGGTGGTTACGCTTACAGATTGTATTCCCAAAGATGTCCTTTTTCACTAGTTTGGAGTTAAAATCTCCAGGAACGAACTTCACGTCATGTATCAAAGAGTATTGCATAGGTTCTTTGGAGAAGCTTGTTGAAACATACTTAGGAGTTCTCGTCTTTCTCTTCTATGGTGAATATAGGCTAATGTTGAAGAATTTAGTCAATGCGGATGGTAAATACACGCTGAATAACTAGATTTTGACTGATAACCATATCCCTTAGTCAACATCTAACGACAAATTCGCACCCAAATAAGCACTGTTTCTGTTGTTAGATGTCGCAGTATTTCATCTTCTTTACGACCGGCGCGGCGATTGTGTCTGCATTGTAACAGTCCAGGGCTTCCGCTAATTCCCCAGCTACACGTAATCCATTAAGGAACTTAACGTTTCACGTGCATATCCAAAGTTCTATGTTCTTTTTTGATTTGCTTGAGTCGTCAACGTTGTCTGAGGCTATTGGTAGTTTTTACGTGGTTTGGTAGTTTAATCCAAGCACAACCCCCATTTGGCTCTTTCAACCAAATTTGTCCGAGTATCTCATTCAGGGGCTTTTGCTTTTTTGGCTGCTGAAGTCCGCTGTTGATTCTGTAAATCGAATTCATCCACTGAGACATTCCCAGGACGCTCTGGTAGACTGTTTTGATCTACTTCTTCATCGGCCGTTTGTCAACACAAGCACTTACTAGTTTAGCTGGTCCTCTCCGGACGAAGTATCCCATTTCCCAGTGGTTACCGCGTGGAGTTATAGTAAGCACAATTGACATGTACTATAAGTTATAAAATCTGGGCGCCGCGCTGCCAAAATGACACTAATCGGAGCCTTCCCGAAGAGTAGGTACACGCTCAACAACCTAATGACATAATCAATTAACTAAAAAGTTCATCAAATTATTTGTTTCGGTAAATATTTAAATTTGATCAAAATAATAAGGTCCCTTAGATGGAACCCTGTGGCACTTGTTTTTTTTTTTTTTTCAATATACTCATGTTTCTTTATTTTGTTGGAATTAGATATTGAAAACGACTCAGGATCAAAATCTTCAATATGCGAGAAAACAATTTCTACAAAAATTTCATTTTAAGATACATTGCGTTTGCCTGCTTTTTTTTAGTCATCTCCTTCGTACTAACGAATTTTTCGATTCAAGTCACTGATTTATCAGTCCAACTATCAATCACAAAACACTAGCGAGAGCACAATGAAATTGAATTCATACCAAAACCATGTTCGTAATGAGGAATCATCATCCTGATTCCGCTCTTACCAAACAATTGTTAATGAAGTCAATTATTTGAAGCTTCAATTCATACGCAGCTGTTTTTAACCATGGAACATTATCTGCATACTCATCTTTTACATCATTGAGCTCTTTATTCAGCATCGCACCTTAAAATCATCCAATACGACCTCCAACTTGACAATAAGGGAGTCCCCAAACTGCCAAAGCTGTCGTGTGAAAGTAAATACATGACGACGAAAAAAATACATACACTTGTTTCTCAACTCCATGACATTCGCGTTTCCCCCTTTATCATACAAATTTGGTCTCAAGATAATCGAATTGTAAAATATTTAAATAAAAACCATATACGCACCTTTTTATCCTTCCATCCGACTAAGGGCGGAAAGCATATAACGAACGACAAAACCCATATGCCTGCTATTAATGATTTGGCTTTCTTTGTCGACATTATACTCGGATATGTGACAGGTCTAGTTACAGCAACGTATCTATCCAACGATATGGCACACAGATTCAAAATAGAAGCAGTACACATCCAGACGTCAACTGCTAACCATATACGACACCACACATCTCCGAATATCCAAACCTTTCAAAAGTAAATTCAATTTCAAGGATTTTTTTCGGCAAGGAAAAAGAAAAGTAGAAAAGAAGATTTGAAGATGTACAGATACTCACCTTAAATACTTCCCAAGTTGCAGAAAATGGAAGGACAGCAAGTCCAACTAAGAGATCAGCTACAGCTAAGTTAACAATAAAAAAATTCGTAACACTACGTAATTTGTTTGAACAAAATACAGCCGCTATAACTAAGAGGTTTCCTCCTATGACTAAAACATTTATAAATTCGAGTATGGCTAATGAGATTAGGCTCGCAGGTTCTGTCCATTTTACAGATTGTATGAGGTGGTCACACTCTGTTTCATTCATGGCTAGATTTCAGTGCAGGGTGTATAGTTGTTTTTGCCACCTGCAAACAAAGATGAAAAAACATTTATTATTAATTAAAAAAGGATGAAGGATGAAGGATGGGATGTTCCAAAAAACATTTCCTAATCTTAAAACAAAAATCAACACAATGCGTAATTAGAGCCCAAAGCACTTTACTAAATTAATCATAGAAGTTTACTGAAAGTGGTCGTCAGTGCGCGTCGTGCCGCGTCGGTCGGGTTTTTGGTAAAGACGAAGAGACTTTCTTTTCTTTCTTAAAATAAACCATCAAGCTATTTATGTCATAATTACCGCAATGTGCCATCCCTGGGATGAAAGAGTGTGGAAAGTTAGCGATAAGAGGGCTGTCTGAATATAGAATCAGTGTATACCCACTTAGACCTTAATTAATCAATTGGGGATTGATATGATGGTTGTGGAGCAAAAGTAGGAGATGCCCTTAAATCCTCTTATCGAGAAAAAACAGCAAAACAACTTATTAAAGCGGAGGTGCTTTGAAAGGACCAGTTAACACACACATCTACACAAAAATCATACGCGAAGTGATTATGATTACGAAACCGATATCAAGAGGTTAAGCAAGGCAAGTGTTTTTATGGGGTATTTTGATTTAAACGTTCCGCATGCAACGAAGGATGTTGAGGATTAAGGTTCTCCTCCGTGTAATAATGCACGTGCTGTGGTATAATTATGAAGAGTCGAAATTCACACCAAGGCACGTGGTTAAGAATATGTTTACTCGTAAATTAAGGACTTACTTAGAAAGAGTCGAGTAAAGGAGTAGTGAAGGATTCACATGAATTTTGGTCTGTAGCAGAAGCAGCAGCAGGAGGACGAAACTCGAATAAGAGATTTTGATCCTCATTTGTGGTGTGGAGGGAATCTAATTTGTTAGTCTTACATCTGATGTGGTTTTTGGAGGATTTGTGTTGGTCGAATCGTAACTGTAGTCAGCAATCCAGAGTTACGGGTTGTGTTTTTTGCGTCACAGTCTTAAGCTTTGTACTCCGTTCGTTCCAGGGTAATCGATGAGGGGATGTAAAGTGTTTGATTTAGTTGGACTTTGTTTGTTCATTGGTTTTTGTTGGGTCAATGCCATGTAAGTATGCCAGAGAAGAATCTTCTAGAGATTATTGTTCATGACTAAGAAGTGTGTGCCGGATTAACACATTTAGTCTGACAGTGAGCTATTCAATTTATGACGATAAAGAAATCAACTGTTACCATTTTTGGAGATTTTCGACCATCAGTCGTAGTCTTATTTGTTAGTTCTTATTCTATACATAAAAGCGCTTAGGTGTTTAGCTTTGATTGGCTTAAAGAAGATCATTGAACGGTTTTCATACAATTTGTTGTTTGGCGATCAAAAAGCCATTAGAAGTGATATATAAAGGGTGTTTATTTAAGACTTGTGGTTTCCAATCAGGCAATACTCACTTTCATACTTATCTGTTTGACAGTTGTCACTTGATTTATGCTCAATTCGGATTTCCATTTCCGTAATAGCTTTTGCAAATTACTTACCAAAATAATGGTTCGATTCGACATAATCACCCAGGGGAATCGGTAATTCGAGAAACCATGGATCGCTTTGCACATCGTTTACCCTAGTGGATAATGCGCTTCCTCAGAGACGCCGAACATTGCGCACCGAAGGCGCTATTGCTACTATGGAGAACAGTTTTGAAGAAGACCCGAGTGGGTCCATCCCCAATCGTGTCCAACAATTGGAGTTGTGTCCATCAACTTTATTTAAGATTCTGCGAAAGGATTCTGGATTGCTGCCTTAAAATACAACTCGTACAAGAATTGAAGCTGAACAACGACAATCAAGCGCGTTGGACGTTTGGTGAATGGGCCCAGAACAAGATGGTAATCGATCCCGATTTTCATAAAAAAATTTGTCAAGCGACGTAGCTCACTTTTGGTCATATGGGTACGTTGATAAACAAAAATGGCGCATTTGCCGTCATAATAATACACAAGCCATTGTTGTCAAACAGGCACTGTTTGGTGTGATTTATGGGCAGAGGGAACCATTGGTCATTTTTTCTTTAAAAATTAAGACGGCCATAATGTTACAACCAATGGGAAACGCTATAGACTCATTAATAATCACTTTTTCGTTCGGTGGGATGTTGATGTGGTTCCAAAAAGATGGCCCTGCATGGCATACAGCCAACGAAAAATTTCAATTTATTGAATTGAACTTTTGGTGAGCGCATTATCTTTCGTCGCGGTAGTTGTTGTTTTGGTGTGTCCTCCAAGATCAGGCAATTTAAAACCGCTGAGCTATTTTTTGTGGGATTCTATGAAGTCGCTTTTCCATGCCCAAGGCGATTGATGCCTCAGATGGAAAAAAATGTTAGGCATGTTATTGCTGAATTGTCGCTAAAAATGCTGCCAAAAGTAGTGGGAAACTGGGCCTCGACTGGAATTTTACTGAGCCAGCTCGAAATCATTTTTGAAACATAATATCAGACCCTTATAATAAAGCTAAATTTTTGGTCCACACCATGTTCTCCAAATTCTGTCTTCGTGGGATCGAATGGTCCACCACCTGTGTTTTCTAAAAATTCTTTCAGACGAAATGTACGAATTAAAAAACTGACTAGCTAAATCACTAAAATTCATTTAATCTAGAATGTGGCTTTTAAAAATGATGAAAAAACGTTTTGGTTAGAAATGAAAAGTTATTTCAAGTCCTTTCCTTGACTTCTGCTGATTTTCTAGCTCAAACACGATATTGCTATCAGGTGTTAACCCTGAAAGTGTCTCTCGAAGTCCTTCTTATATTTCATCTGGTGTTTCATAGAGGATTTTTATTTTTGAAGTGAAAACTTCTTTAGGCGCGTTTGGCACTTTTGCGATGGGGGTAAAGCAATGAATTCGCGACCGACACCATTTTTTGGCTCATTGTATTTCGTATGTAAATTCGTCATAGCCCAGCGTCTCAGGTTCGATTCCCAGCAATGACTTACATTTTTTTATTTATTTAAAGTGAAAACATAAACAAAAATTGTGGCCACGGCTGGGATTCGAACCTGAGACTCTAAGTCTATTAGCCATCGACTCTACCATTGAGCCAAGAAACACATTAATTTTGAGTTGCTAAATGACTTAAAAGAATAGAATGGCAACATTACCTAGTATACTTACCGACTAGGAAAAATACAGAGAAGAAAGAAAGGAATTGAATTGAAGGACAGAGAAATATTTATGCAACGCAGAAAAAATAAAAAGCACCAAATATTTTACTACCATTTCAATGAAGTGGATGAGTGAAGCTGGAATCATGGCAGAGTAGGAGACGCACTGGTCGATGATTCAAACTTTACAACAAATTAAAAGAGATCAACAACTCATCGCGATGATTTATCGATGGAATTGAAATGGTTGCATGAAAATAGTTTGAAAAACCATTACTCAAATATTCACTAATTTCGTTTCTAAACTTAATGCATTGTCCTTTCATTTTATTGTCAAAGTTTACGAGCGCAGTCACAAAATCTGTAGACACTATCGACTATCGTTAAAAAATTGATTGTATTGATTTCAACAGAATTTCACAAGGGTGACGAAGAAATATGGGTGTTTCTCTGCTATTTGGAAATTCGTCCATACAGAGGTGTCCTAAGCAAATTTTTTGAAATATCTATCTATCTATCTATCTATATATATAAAGTAGGATGTATGTATGTATGTATGTCCGGGGTAAACTCCTAAGCCACCCAACGGATTTTTATGAAATTTTCTGGGTAGACATAGTTTAGTTCAGAGATGGTTCCTGTCAAGGTTTGATCCCCATATTCCCACAGGAACGGGATTGGTAACGGAAAATTAGAAACTACTCCACAGATTTCAAAAAATCTTTCAGCACTTGGGGTCCTACATTATCTCCCTTCATCAATAACTAAAACTATATTTCATCCCTATAATCCCACAGGAACAGAAACGGGAACGAGGGTGGGAACCATAAAGTTTCTTGACCGATTTCAAAAATTCTTTCAACTCTGGGATGTTACATTATCCCTCAGTGACATAGACTTACATTTCATTCACATATTTCCATGGGAACGGAAGATTCCCACAGGAACGTGGTTGGGAACGGAAACTTAGAAGCTACTGGACAGATTTCAAAAATTCTTTCTGCATTTAGATGCCACATAATCCCTCAGTAACTTGACGTGTATTTGATCCCTAGAATCCCACGGGAACGGAAACGGGAGCAAGGACGGGAACCATAAAGTTACTTGACCGATTTCAAAAATTCTTTCAACTCTGGGATGTTACATTATCCCTCAGTGACATCGACTTACATTTCATTCACATATTTCCATGGGAACGGAAGATTCCCACAGGAACGGGGTTGGGAACGGAAACTTAGAAACTGCTGGATAGATTTCAAAAATTCTTTCAGAATTAGGATACCACTTAGTCCCACAGTAAGACAGATTATATTTCTTTCCCAAACTCCCACGGAAGAGGAGAACTGGAACCTTAAAACTACAGACCCGAGCAAAGCCGGGCGGCTCAGCTAGTTGAGAATATTTGTTAAATTTCACTTATTTAATAATAGCATACTAAATATATATCTTTAAAAAGCCCACACATTTTCCTCTTTGTTTTTTAGTTATGGACGATTTTATGCAAAACCCTGACAGGGGACTGTTGTAACTATTCTTTTAAGGACAAAAACAAGTATTTTGGTTTATTAAAGTAATCAAAGTCTTTATTTTTCTTTATCGTTTTTAAAATATGTAATTTTTTGGAATAAATCAACAGTTTTAAAACAAGTTTTACTTATTAAAGTGAATTTTCTTAGGGCTCATAACATTTGTGTTAAAATTAACAAAATCAACTTCTTAGTTAACCGGTTTTTTAAAACTAATTGTATGACACTAAAGTCAGTCTTTATAATACTAAAAAACCAAAATATAAACAAAGAAAAATTACTACAGCTAATCATTTATCACAACCATGCCATGAAATGACAGGGGACTGTATGCCAGGGGACTGTCATTTTTTCATAAATATTTAATAAAACAAAATCATTTGAACATATCTGATTATCGAAAGAGATGTGGCTCCATACTAGATAATTAATTATTTTAAACAAGTTTTCGTTATTAAAACTGCTAAAACAGTATAAAAAAGGCTTGCCAGGGGACTGTTTCCCTAACTGCCGAGACGGGTGGATCACTAGCAGATGTAGTCGTCGCACTAAAAAAATGGTGGCTGCTCGCTTAGCTCCACAACCGAACGAACTTCACACCGATTGCGTTTCGTTTCACGATCTAAAGGTTTCGCGCCAAAACAAAATTTGACTTCAGCGCTGTTTTCAAATTTTAACAGGGGACTGTTCCAAAAATTTGAGGACAGCATTCGCACATAGATATTTTGAATGAATTATGTTGTAAAAGATATAATTGTGTAATATAAAGATATTTAATGTTATTTTTATGTATTTGGATATTTTTTATTCAGTTATCAACAGCAAAAAAAAAATTAATATTGGTAACAAGGCTTGTAATTCTTTAAAAGGGACGTACCAGGGGACTGTTTTTTGGGGTGTTTGGGGTTTAGTTATTCAAATATAACATTATTAAATTGCTAAATAAGCTGTGGCGTGCCAAGAATGCATAATACTATGTCATTATTGATACAAAAAGCTGAGAAAAATTTAAATTTATTACATAAAATTTGCTTGGGACAGCGATTTTCCATTTAGTGGAGAAATGCCCATATAGATATGATATTCCAGATTTCAATTAAGTTGCTAGTTTCAGAAGGCACGATCGTCCAGCAGCAGGAGCAGCTATCTGTAAAAGGTTGTCTGATACAACTGCTTTATTTTGCTCAAATCGTATGGATTTGCATACGAGGTACCTACACTAGTATATGTTTAGTAGTAATGTTTTTGATATCGGCGATTTGTGTGTTTATCGTTGCCTTTCTGGAAATGGACAGCAAGTTATAACAGTAGGGGTTTATAATTCACCGACTACGTCTTCAAGTGCAATACGACAGCCTTTATATAAAAATTTATTTAATTAGTCTGAAGACGCTTCTGCATACCTTCACGATAAAATTGGGGAGAGATTTGATGATTTCCCAATGATTTTGAGTGGTGATTTTAACATCAACTTCGGCGATGCTACAAATTTGCCACTTTTTCAATTTTTAAAAGAAGAATACTATTTTACAATGACGAATGACCGCAGCCTTAGTACAACGAAATATAAAGCGACAATTGATGCAGTCTTTGCGATATATTTAAATAGATTTGAGACAAAATTGTTCGTTTCCTATTTAAGTTACCATAGACCTATTATTTCAGTATTAGAATACGATGATTGTAGAGATGGAATTGTGAATGAAAACTCATAAGTTTCATTGATGTTCCTCTATATGTACATCTACATAAGTATATTATAAAAGATTTTCCTGTACCTACATTAAAATATTTACTGAAAATTCAATTCTGTTTTCACTTCCGTCGGCACTCCCGGAGTGCTTCTTTTTTTCTTGTATTACTGTTCCGGTCTCTTTGGTATATTCCTTCGCAACGAACGTTTAATTCCGTTGCCTTTTCTTGGAAAGACTTGAAATTCTTTCGTCTAGCTACAAAAAACTAAAGAAGAGATTCGTGAAAATCGGCAACAATGATCAAATTCACGATGGGATCCTTGATTGGGGCATTCACTTTTATTATCTACGGATTCGTTGATTTCAAGTCGGTCTTCGATACTATAGACAGGAATGCACTTATGTTGAAACTGTGTAATAAAGGAGTATCGTCAAAGTTTGAAAACGTTTTGGAGCATCTTTATAGCGCAACAACTTCTGCAGTCGCTTTTGGAAGCAAAGTATCCCAACAATTCGAAGTAGAAATAGATCTGAGTCAGGGATGTAATTTGAGTCCCCTATTATTTGCCCTATTTATTGATGACTTAGAAGAGATTTTGCAAGGTGGAGTTCGTGTCTCAGCAAATCTTTTAATTAAGGTTCTCATGTTTGCGGACGACATTGTGGTGCTAGCAGAGTCGCCTGCTAGTCTCTAGCTAATAATCAATAGGTTGTTTGAGTACTGCAACAAGTGGAGGCTCCAGGTTAACCTAGACAAGTCCAAAATTATGATTTTGCGTAACGGTGGAGGCCGAAACTGCCGCACTGAGACCTGGAAGTTTGGAACCCAAAGCATAGAAATTGTAAATGAGTACAACTATCTTGGTATTTGGATATCTAGCAATTTGAACTGGAAAAGCCACATGCTTGATAAGTTGGCAAAATCTAAATACGCATTGAATGCCACATGGAGGACTGTGATTCATTGTAAAGACGTTGAATACAATTCCAAATACCGGATTTTTGAAACCACAGCTAAACCAATCATGTGCTATGCAGCTCAAGTTTGGGGCCATAAGGAGTTCGATGAAGTGGAGCAGCTTCTGCGTTATTTCTTAAAAAGAAGTTTAAAGCTACCCAATAGTACTGCGAATCACATACTAATGTTAGAGACAGGTCTTCCAGCTTTATTCATCTCAACTCTAAAAACACAGGTGAACTACATTTTAAGAACTATTTCAATGGATGATAGGAGACTACCGAAGAAAATCACAATGCTTGTGATTCAAAAACAAATATCGTGGTTCGAATCGTGGGGGGAGCTAGCCGAGTACTGTGGACATACACTTCTACTCCGGAACGACAGAATGGACACGTGGAAAAGCGAACTCTATAGCCTAATAACATTAGTCGATGAAAGAAAGAGAGAGGACTACATTCTAAAAGCCAGAAGTTCATTACGTCATATACGCAAGGCTCAATTATAACCTGCTAACAAACAATTATTTCAGGGCGGAATATCCTACTGATCTAATGTCACTGGTTCTAAAAGCACGAGGAGAGATGCTTCCCCTGAACTATATCCCTCACAGGAATGATTTGGAAGTAACATGTGAACTCTGTAATTTAAATGAACGTGAAAACGTGTTCCATTTCTTGGGAAAGTGTCCTGTTTTAGTGGAAACAAGAAGGAGTACACTTGGTGTAAACTACCTCAATGAAGAGGAAAGCATAGGAGTTTTAAATTGTGCCAAGGACTGGGAAGCCCTTTACAATTACATCAAGCTTGCACTTAACTACAGGAAACGAATCGTAGATGAACTATTTTAAAGTTTCAATTTATGTATTAAACAATTAAACAAAAAAATATTAATAATAATAGTCAACTGACAGACGGCGTAAGCCATGTTAAAAAAATAAAGATATACTAAATTATTGTAACTTTTATGAAATAAAAAATCATTTGATTGAAAGGGAAAAAGTTCCCCATAAAAACCAATTTTGCCGTTTCCGTGATTTTCCAAATTTGGAAGTATTTACGTTGATCCTTGTCACGTTACACGGTGCCCGTGACAATCATCCTAGATGACTTTCAAAGTTTTAAGGACTCTGTGTCAAGAATCTCTCCAAAGTTAATCTCTAGCTGACCAATGTGGCAAATTTACTCTTTCCAGGGATTTGTCTTGCACATATTAAAATTTTAATATGTAATTCAATTAATATGGTAATAGTTTTGTACTTGCATAAAAACCGTCAATTTAGCATCATAAAAAACTACAAGCTTTTCTGTACACGATTAAACGGCTGCAGTTGTCATTGACTTTAAATGACAAAAGTCATTTGAAATGCCAGATATGTTCAAGGAATAAGCATATGGTAGTTTACTCGTTATAATCTTCAATTCAATTCATTATTTGTGCACAGTTATTCTGAATTCTGAACTCATAAAGAAACATTTCTTCAGATTTTGTTTACTTCTCTGTATAGTTATCCGGGCTAGGAAAGACTGGGAGAACACGAAATCTCATCCTTCACGGGAAGATATGTTATACTGACAGCTCAAATGTGAAAACTGGCACAGGTATCAGCATTTTCAGTGTCTCGCGTTGAATTTAATTTACAGTAGGTTAGGCGGAGTAGGCTGACGGTTGATCTTATTTCCGCCACACTTAGATCAATGTAGAATGTAGATTCATTGTGATACCTTGGAGTATTGTAAAGTTCTTAAAACCTATGAGTTATGGTTGGCCAATTTTTAACCATTTTGTGGCCCAAATGAAGTTCAACACGCTGTTTCTTGGAGTGTCTGATAAATTCTTCCAGTTCGTTGAAGAAGCAACTGCCTAGAAATTTTTTCATGGTGTGACAGATTGCTGGCCAGTGAGAAAGGAAGTGAGTGGTATCCTCATGTTCATCTTCGTCATGTTCATCTTCTGTACAGGTCATCGGCGCAAAGACCCATTTTCTTTTTGTGGTAGCATAGTATGTTGTGTCCTGTTATACTGATAAGCGATCGTTATAAAGGTCTATTTAGGGGTAGTAGAATTTCAGATCCGTTCTTATCGTATATCGGCCATAGCTTTCTGGAAGTAATATAGGTATCTAGGCATTCCCCTCTTTTATTGGATTTTCGTATTATTTTGTTACCAATTATCTGTTTAATTTCACAGGGTGGGACCCTGATTGATTGGTCAATTCGAGAAGGAGCAAGTGTTAAGCCTTTTTTTGCTAATTCGTCTGCTTTTTTGTTTCCGGGTATACCATATGTGTATACCACTGTGACCGAGAACTGGCAAAGAAAGCTCTGTTACACTCAGCTGTTATCCAGCACCAGCACTTAAGGACTGTGAAAGCGATATTATCTTCTCAGATAGCCAAATTGCCCTAAAAGCACTGAGCTCAGCAGATCCAAACTAGACTAAAAGATATTTATGTTTCTCTCCGATCTGGCAAGGAAAGTTCTGTTATCGTCCACAGGATCCCAGCACATAAAGACTATGATTGTAACCAGATAGCACACATCTTTAAAAAAAATACGGTGCCTCTTAACCTTTCGTCGTCCTGAACCTTTCTGTGGTGTAAATATTAACCAATTCAAATACACAGCCAAGAACATTCTACTCTACGAATACAATAATAATTAAACTTGGCATAATTTGGAGTGCACTATTGATCGGCCACTGTTCTCTAAACTTTCCACTCTGTTCTTCAAACTTTCCACTCACAGAGGATCAACTTGTGTTTCAATGCAAGAGCAAATGAAATGCTCTGAAGATGCCCATGGGTAAGTAAAATATAGCTGCATAAGCTCAACCCGCCAAAAAATCTATCCCACTGGCAAAAACTTTAATCTTTTATACGCCTTCTAAGCCTATCTAATGAAAAGAATATTAAGATCGACAGGTGCTTGTCTGGTGTTGAATCGATGATCAGGGAATACAATTTTGCCATTCTTATTTTGCCTAACATTTGGTTAAGTTTTCATAATGCGGATCATCGAACTTTTCATTTCGTTTTCTAAAAGCCTTTGAACACAGTCGTTTCACTACACTAAATATCGATTCATTGTATGTTCGTAGAAAAGCCGAAAGACGCTGCGCTGTCATGATAGGGAGCCTAGGTTACCCAGGTCTCACTAGTCTGGGCCGGGCATTTGTAAACTGATACGAGAAAATGTGAGGCATTCACAGAGGAAGTGCTCTGCGTTGTCGCTATCCTCTCTACAGGATTTGCAGAGCCAACAAGCTTTCTAAAGTCTCTGCTGCTACTAGATAACAAAAAGAGTTTAGTTTTCTTTTTAACGTTGGGGAGTCTATATCTAGTCTGTCTGCATCCAATGAAGGCATGCCATCTTCGGTTGTGCTCTTGACAGATCCAAACATTGATTGAAACTGAAACCGAAGACCTAAGTGGACAAAGCGCCCGTTTGAGGTGCTGAATAAGCTGTCTGGGATCCTTGCGTTGTAAGTCATTGGCCATCTCGTTTCCAGTTATCCCGTGCTGGAGTTTTCCGACTTTCGAAGTAGAGGCTTGAGTAGGCCCTTAAGCAGAGCTTGGCAGTCGCTACAGACTCAAATACTTCGCCTGATCCAGCCATTTTCTTATTCAAGTTTGGGGCTCTTAAAATTTGGTGCCGTAGGCAGCAGCATACTCAGCTTGCTGGTAAATCTGTCATTGTGTTTTGCACTGAAAAACCATTTCAGACCAAGCCAGATGAAAATCGGTAGTATGTGGAAATAAACAATTTTTTTGCGTTATTGGAATTACATATAGGTATATTCTGAAACAACGACTTTTATTCCTTATGGAGAACCTCGTGGCCTAACGCATTTCAAAGACCTAACATTTTATGGTGAATGCCTAATTTAGAAAGAGTTTTTCAGTGCAATGGCAGTAGGAATTACAAACAGAGGAATTGGATGTCCTCTCAAAAGGTGATCAATATCCATGGAAAATCAGATTCATCTTTCTGAAACTCTCGAACTTGTGTGTCAAAATCCGACTGGCTAACCATTAAGCCACGGGCAACAACACCACCATAAAAGGTAATAGAATTCATTGCAATTAAACTGACTTCTATGAGTTTTCCACATGCATACAAATCAAATCTTTTCTTATATATATCTAGTATATCTAGTCGATCTTATTAAGATAACTTAATCTCGTTTCCAAGTCTTTAGAGCTATTTTTGGTGTACCTCACATCAAGGAAGTCATCTAAGATCTCTTCTTGCCATCGATGATGTCATTTCTTGCGTTGATATGAACTTTATTTAAATTTTTTATTTTTTTTTCAAAATGTTAGTTTTGTCGCTGTGAAGTCCTTTTTTGCTTAAAAGTGTTTCAAATTTCCCCTGGCCTGTTCTTTAAAGAAAAGAGAAGCATCCGAAATGATTTCCCTCAAAATCTTTTATTATGTGGGTGTCTACTTTTATGACAGATTTCGTTTGTTAGGTAAATACACACAAATTTATTTTTTTCTGAAGATCAACCCCAAGCGCCACAAGAAACCCATTAAATTCTTTATGTTTAACGGATGCTGTCTGTACAAATAGAATTTCGAATTTCCCTTTTATGGCTTAGATGAGTCCTGCAAAATTTTAAGCCGTTTACTTTGACCCACAATAAAACCAAAAATCTCTAAGCCGCAATAACTTTTCAATTGACATCAATCATTGTTACTAAGCTGACATCATCGCTAATAAAGTTTATCATCTGATCTCATTGCAATTGATTTCACTTATAAACAACGTATAATATTGTAGTCAATGTGAGCTTCACAAAGCCCTAAACATATATAAATCCATTTGCCTATATGTGGGTACGAACTCGCACGGGCTGTCAAACAATAACACCTCACTTTAGCCTACCTCTATACTCGGTCAATCGAAAATGGAATATAAATTTACGGATGTACGTGAGTCGACCCAGTAGTGGAAGTATGGCAGCAGCTCAATACGAGTACAATAGACTTGCCTATTGATTGTCTATTCCCTGACTTGCAATAATCGAAAACGCCAGCTTATAGAGGTACATAGGTACTATGCCTTCACTCTACTCTCGAACATGTCGAGACCAAGGTATAATATAACATATAGGGAAAACGCGATAGACATGAAATGTGTTAATTAAAAATTCTACTCAATGGTGTTAAATGGATTATCCTTTGAAAGCTATACAGGCGCTATAAATAGGATATTGCGCATCAATACACGTTGGGTATTGTGAACGTGGTGTATTGAGAGCTGAGACTTATGCTAGATAAATTGGATTGGAATTATGAATTGATGTGATGTGGTTGGTGGAGGAGGAGTTCATGCTAATTTTAGCTAAATAACCTTTTTGTTGTTGTTGTTGTTGTTGTTGCTTTGCGAAAATGCCATTAGGGCTTTCAAACAAATATATTAAAAGACGAAAGAGTTTAGCTTTCAGCCTTGGCATCGTTTTAATTGTTCGTCTTGGAGTCTAGGCTGTTGGCTTACCTTATCAAATTAGCCGAGTGAACGCACGACTGAGTCACACAGGTACTTGTTGTGTTCTTGTTTTACGTTTTATGTTAGATTTCTTTTAATTAATTTCACTCATACTCATACTTCAAGCAAATGAGTCTGGGACCTAGAGAAAAATAAAGTTCTTAAGGACAAAGCGTCTTTCTTTGAACCTTTAAGGGATTGGGACGGACTATGACTTTTCATAATTTAAAGAAACATTCAAATGCCAGCGGCACGCCGAGACCATGAGTTGAACTTTTTGTAATTTTGTTTCTGAATTAATATCTTTATATGAATTGATACCTACACACACAGACAAAATATCAGGTCTTGTGGATTTTTATGTAGCTAAAAGATGATATAATTTTGAACGTACCAATTGGTGATTGCAAATTTAAAATGTCTGTGTCGGCCAATTGCAAATGGACTTTCAATGAAAGCACCGTGGGAAATCGAAGACGAGTCTAGTATATTCATTAATTACATGTATTCAAGAAACTGCTAATTTAAGAACTAAAATTTTGTCGGAGGACAGTAACAATGCCTCAGTTTTTCAAAGAAAACCATTTTGACCTATCTGCTGCCTGGTGAGCTTATTTGATTCCATATTTCCCAAAAAATTGTGGGTGTGTTTGTGGGTTGCTAGGGTCGGTGTTCACTGTCATATTAAAACTACTTGACCAATTCATTTCCAACTTTGTACACATTTTTGACATAAAACGCCCCGTTTTTTACCCCCAAAGTGGAAAGTAATAGTTTGGCAAAAAAATTTTAAATAAAAAAAAAAAAATAACTATCAGAGAACGTTGGGGGGAAGATTTGATCATAATTTTACTAATTTTTCTTGGTTTTTTATTCTCAAATAATTTCCAGTTTTCTCAAGACGTTTTGGGGGAAGCTCTATTACCGGCTTATTCTTCAATATTTCTGCACGAAAAAATTACCCTATATTGTCGAAAGTATGCTCAAAAATGTACGAAAGGTTCAAAAAAAATTACTCAATCCTTATTTAAGATTAACTAACTTTATCATGTCGCTTTTTGGCTGTCGGTGCAAATACATACATAATTAAAATTGTACTCTCTGGGTCATTTTTGAACGGATTTTTATTGATTCCATCAATACTTTATGCACTTCCTTGGCATAGTAATATAACAAAAATAGCTGAAGATTTCATTCCCTATGCCACATCTGTTTGTAAATGGAATAAGATGTGGTTATCAGTTCAGCGGCTTTTGAGTTACCTTCCCGTTGGAACACTGGGGAAAGAACATAGCTTATGTAGCATTCTAATGGTGAAATTTTTTTTTGAAATTTCCACTAAATTCATGCTGTTGATTTTGGCTCTCGGTTCACGTGCACGCATCAGTAAAATTTAACTATCAATTAATCTCTCGAATTTTTTCCAAACGCTCCAAAAGAAATTCAACTTCAAACAACTTGAAACTACTCCCACCTCGAACTTTTATGAAAGTGCGTGTTTTAAAATATATCTGGTGGACACAGCCTTGAGACTTGACTTGACTTTTTGATTTCGACATTTGAAAAATGAGCTCGCAGAATTCCAACTTAGTTAATTTTTTGCGAGTAGCTTTTGGAGGTTTAAAGTGGAAAAACAGTGGATAGTAGAATTAATGATCAAACTCATAGAAAAATGTTATCTATTTCATATTTTTTGGAAGATACGTCATTCCGGGACGGAAACAAAAGCAACTAAGTATTGAAAGAACTTTTAGTAAAGATTTTATACACTAAAAATGAAATCTATTTTTGAACATCTTCAGCTTGCATTTTGAAACACTACTGTATGTAAGAGGGGACCAGACCCCATCGAACTTTTTTGAAGGGAAACATCTTTTGCGACTTGCAAACATGAATGCGTAATACGTTTAACAAGGATAATCAATTACATACTTTTCGGCACTATACTCGTAATTCGTCATTTAGCCAGACGATTTAATTGCAGTGAAATATGTTCTTCGGTAGAAGTTTGAATTATTTTCGGAGAACAGGGGCGTAGCGAGGGTTCAAGCGATTGGGGGGTGAATTTTTATGAAATGCCGACAAGTCTTAAGAATTTGCCGACTGCATATGATTGTATGTCTGGTATAGAGTCCTTAACCACCCAACGGATTTGTATGAAATTTTCAGGGTAGACATAGATTAGCCCATAGATGGTTCCTGTCAAGGTTTGATCTCCATATTCTCACAGGAACGGGATTGGGAACGCAAACCTTGAAACTACTGGAAAGATTTCAAAAATTCTTTTGCCATTGAGATGTCACATAATCCCACAGTAAAAAAAAATTATAATTTATCCGCATATTCCCACGGAAGCGGAAGAACGAGAAAGGGAAACTTAAAACTACAGACCCGATCAACGCCGGGCGACTCAGCTAGTAAATAAACAAAACTAAAAGTTATTATAAGCGTAAAAGTGTTAATTTCACAGAAATTCATTTAATGACGAAAAAGTATTTATAAGAAATAATATTATAATACAGTATTTGGTATGAGAAAGAGCACACATTTTTTGAGTTTAGTCTTTAAAAATTTTATTATTAGTTAAAAAAAAGTTCATAAATTGGAATTTAAAGTCCAACTCTCCGGTGTTTTTATAATGCCCATTTCTCGATGATCTCACTAGGTTGAATATTATCAATCAGCAATATCCTTTGAGGAATAAAGAAGCATTAATAAATTTAGCCTATCACTACCCATCCTCGTACGCAAATAATTAAGAATTATTTTAAGTTCACTAAATGACCGCTCACAAGAAGCCAACGACACAGGAGCAGTTAACATGTAGCAAACTAGTTTGAAGGCTAACGGAATCACTACTCTTGATTTGAATACCTCTTTGACAATATCGTCGAAAATTGAGAATTTCTCACAAGTAAAAAGAAGAATTTGCAGTTCCGACAAGTAGCAGTCCACATCTTCGTTAAATAAAAACCGATCTAATTCTATAATAGATTTGACTAATTCTTTAAGTGGCATTTGCTCTGAAAGCGGATATTTTAAAAAAATTTTAAGAAAGGATCAAAAATGGTTTAATTATCTGTTAAATTATCTTTAACGTGCGAAATAAAAGTTTGAAGAACCATTTTGAACTCTTTTCTATAAAATGTTTCTAGATCAAACACATAAGCAGTTTCAGAATTTTCATCAATTCTCTTTGGTCACCAACGCGTTCTGTGATGTTTAATAAAATCGTTTTCGGGACTTTTCTTTAGTTTTTGAGCAAATGAAGAAGAACTTTTTATTGAAACATTTAATTGAATGTCATCATTCCAATGTGCCTCGAATCAGTAATGAAGCGTCAAAAACGTTTAATTCTTCCGCCTCTAAATTTTCGGTCAAACATTTAACTTTAAACATGACATTTTTGTAAAAATATAACGAACTGATAAAATCAAAATCTAAAATTTTTTTAAAAGCCCAGAAGCGCAGGTACGACTATTCCTTCTAAAGCATTTACTTTGCCTTCAAAAAATATCCACATAGCCTTTACTGTTTCAGCTCTAGCAGTACATTGAGATTTTGACAAGTTTTTAATTGCAATGTTTAATTTCCAATCTTTTTAAACTTTTCTTGCATTTATTGAAAAGGTATTGTACTACCATAGAAAAGCACAAACAATGCTTCCAATGTATCAATAAACTCTTTGATCAGCACGCTTGAATTGCATGCTGTTTCAACGAGAATATTTATACAATGCTCTAGATATTGAATGTAACGGATTTTCTTTTCACAATTTTCTGACAATTTTCTTTGGGTACCATTCTACTTCCCCGACATATTTTTGGCAAAGTCATCGAATTGGAATACCATATTCTTCACAGAAAAACCTTTTGATTAAAGTGTCAATTTGATTTTTTTCATTAATGGGCATCGTGATATTAGTAAAATAGTTTGTCGAAAATTTCCATTGTCCTCATCGGACTCCTTATGACCACAAAAAGGTAATCGTTGCCCTCCCAAAGTTCTCGCAACATTTATTAACATTTACAGCACTTTTGAATGATACGCATTTTCTTGTTCTTCTTGAATGCTTTGTTGTCTTTCAGCTTTGTCCAGCAAAACGTTGACGTGAGCTCTTATATTAACAAAACTGCAATAATCAAGTAAAGCCGCGTATTGTGATTCAGAAGCCAAATGTTGAAGCGATTTTCCTTCTTTTTGTGTACCCCGACTCTTCATTTTATGCCACTGACGAACACTCACCGATACCCATTCCGGATTAGCGAGTTGTCTTTGAATTCCTTCTGAGAATAAAAAGCAAGCAAAGCAATTCATTTTAAAACAAAAAACGAAACAAATCAGGCATGAATATGACTTGTATATTCTTGAATTCCACAGAGTGTTTAGAAAAGTGACAACTAGTTTTGATGTTGAGCACTACCTGGTGAGGGTGGTTGGAAACATAATTGAAAATACTGTGCATAGAACTTTTTTTTTTAGCTCGAATGATGTACTAGCTACTGGCTTAAAAAAAACAAGTCGGTCGACCAGCTCAATCACTTCCATTCGCGTCTATTTAGTTGAGATGACTTGACTCGGCAAATCTTCTTTGTTTTTCTATCTTAATTTGCCGACATGTTTATTTTTTGGGAAGCAAATCGACCTTCGCAAACACTTCCATTCGTGTCTTTTTGGTTCAGTTGATTTAACTCGGCAAATCTACTTTGATTTTCATCCTTGTTTTGCCGACTCGGGAAAATCGTGGGGGGTGCTATACCCCCCCCACACCCCCCTCTCGCTACGCCCCTGTCGGAGTAGATCAAATTGAGACAAATATATTTGTAATATATTTGTAATTCATTTCTTAAGAAAAATCTCAAGATATCATTAAATTCTTCTAAATAGTTTTTCAATTTGTGTAATTTCGATTGCTCCATTGAAAGTAGTGTTGTGTTTTCTTTTCTCCTATGAAATGAAAATATTTAATACCCAGTTTTTGAAGTGGAGTTTCACTTCTTCCGCGCGGAGGGACTCCACGCACTTTCTTTTGTGTGTGATTGTACTAGAGACATTAAACCTGTGACAAAACTGTGCTTTTTAAGATGCGTCAACAGTATGCCGAACGTCACCAATTTGCAAAACCGAATTATTGTGGACGTCCCAATCGACCTACCTTCTTACCAAAAGCCGACTTGGCCTCGAACCTATTGAAATGGATTCGACTGTCGGTCGGCATACGGTAAAGGCTCCTTTACTAATTTCTCTTATTTTTTTGTTTTTAAATTACATGAAAACAGGCGTCAAAAATCTAATAAAAATATTTTCTTTATTTTGCAGAAAAGTCAACCAATTTCTTCAGAATAAATACTTTCGCTACGAAAAGGAAACAATGTAAGTAAAAGAACATAAAAAATATTGTCATTCATTACTGTTTTCCATTTAAACCCAAATTTGTTTTTAGGAAGAATTTTTACTTGCTATTATATGTAGGTACTATAAGGCAAATTTTGTAATCGGGCAGAAAAAAAATTTGAGATAACAAAAATAAACATGATATTACGAAGGCCGAGAATGCGAAAAAAGTGGGTCCTGCAATGCAGTCTGTATGTCTGTCTGTCTGTATATGGATCTACAGCCTGAACCGCTTGATTAATTTTCTTCAAAATTTGCAGTTAGGGTCTTTGGGGTAGCCTACAGAGGGGTTTTCGGAATTGGGTTTCTTGGTTTTGAAATAACGGTACCTGCCATACAACCGATATGATAATACTTACATATTTTTCTCGAAAGTGGCTCCAACGATCAGTGCGGAAATCAAACATAAGTGTGGAGATCAAACGGAGAATAACTCTTGCCAACCGTTGCTTCTTTGGATTAAGAAGGCAATTGAGAAACAAAACCCTCTCCAGAAAAACCAAGGTAACCTTGTATAAGACCTTAATCATCCCAGTCCTGCTTTACGGTGCGGACTTTACCGAAAGCGGATGAGGAAACCCTTGGTCGTTTCGAAAGAAAATTCTCCGAATGATCTTTGGTTACGTATGCGAAGACAATGTGTGGAGAAGAAGATACAAAAACGAGCTGTATGAGCTGTACCGCGACATGGGCATAGCCAGAAGAGTACGCATCGCGAGGCTACGATGGTTGGGCCATGTAGAGCGGATGGACCCAAACGCTTCGGCTCGTCGGGTGTTCGAAAGCACATTGCAGGGAAATCGCGGAAGGGGAAGACCTCGTCTTAGGTGGCGCAATCAAGTGGATGAAGACCTCAACCGACTTGGAGTGCGAAACTGGAGAGAGCTCGAAGTCGTGATAGAAGGATGTTGGTTGAGGCCCAGGTTCACCCCAAACTGTAATGCCCATCTAAGTAAGTAATTACCTATGGCTCCAACGATTGCGATTAAATTTTGTGTGACGGATTAATTTTAAATTGTCTTTCATATGAAGTAAAAATTTTTTTTTTGAAAAAGTCGAAAAGCGGTACCTTTCATAGTATCTTTTTTTTTCAAAACCGTCTTTTTCGTAAATTTTGCATTTTAGAATTCCTCAATAATTTAAAAAAGATTGCATATTGATATGTGAACAATTTTACTTAGAAACATCTTTGATTTTTTTCAAATTTTACGCCAAAACAACTTCTGGCAAGATCTTAGACTTTGCATACTTGACTTTTCAAAAACTCGTTTTTGAAAAAAATTAAAAATAAAAAACTCTTTTTTAAAAACTAGTTCACCAATTTTGAATGAATTTTCAGTGTTAATGTGCATTAGCAACTGCTAAAGAATGACGTTTTTAGATTTTGCGTGATTTAAGTCAGTTTTCTTAATTAATGGGCAGTTGGCAACCCTGTATTACCAAATATATTATAAAGAGTGAATACTAAAACCTTTTACTCAGCCTTAAGATTTTGATATCGTATTTAGCACACCCAGTCGTGGCCATTTTGTTACTCAATACTAAGCTCTTGGGATGTTCACCATTACAAGTTCATAAGTCAAAATTCTCTTTATCGAAGTTAATATCAAAATAAATAGTAGTCATCACAAACTGACATATTAAAAAGAAATTCTTATTTTTAATTCTGTATATTTTGGTCACACAATAATAATTCTGATGACCTACATGCGCAGGGGAAGATGTGCGGGATTAGATACCCTATATTTTGACCAAAGAGCATCTAATTGAGGTTACTGTCTTTATTTTTTGATTTTTAATCGAAGCGCTCTACCTCTCATATTACCGGAAGTTAAGTAATCGTACCTGGTAGAAACTGTATTTATGATAAGAATCTGTCAACAACTTATGAATATTCTTTTGTTTTCGTAAAATTACCTCTTTTGAAGCTCTTTTCTTATCAAGCTCATATTAAACTTTTTACTCTTATCAGTCGCTTCGGAACGCCGGAATGGATTAACTTAGAGCTTTAAACTTTGAGGGAGGGATGGATACCCGTTTTAGCCTGTTTTAAACTACTATGTGCGTTACTCAGATATAAAGATAATAAAAATAGTTCTCTGAGGAAGTTCTCGGAACCTGTTTGGGTTGTAATTCGATTATTTGATGTACACATACACAACACAGAAACTCGCAAATTAGCGAACGCGGCGGAATGATGAGAACCACTGTTTGATGTTTTTTTTTTCTTCATCATTTGAATGATTGTGTTGATTGAAATGTTTTGTTTTGTCACGAAACCTTTACAGTAGTCTATCGATAATGTGAACAATTTCTTTTTGAAATGCAGAAGCTTACACATAGCTGAATGCTGAAATTGGAATTCAATTGTACTAGTTTTTTATTTTATTCTTTTATTGTTGTTGCTGGTGTTGTTGGTGTCGTTGATGTTGTTCTTTTAAAGAGCACCACGAACATCGTTATTGCTACTCTTAAGGATTACAATCCTTCCACTTATATGTTTCGCACTAGTGACCCGCTCTTTATCAATTTATTTGAATAATTCGTACTAAAGTGGGGAATGGCGTGCGTATGTCTGCCTGTTACGTGGAAGTTCGCGTTTCGTATCCCAGAAACATCCAATTTGTTTCCTCTGATATCGCCTCTCACGAGGAATTGACAAGTATATCCATAATCCATAGTAAATTCACTACAATAAAAATTACTTTCTCGATCACCCTTTCGTAATCGGCAGAAAATTGTAGGTCCCTTCTATTCCTCACAAAAGTATGGTTGAGAGAAAAGCGCTATGCCCTAGGGCTCCCAATTTTGTCGTGCCACTTTATTTATTTATATATTTTAACTCAGTAAAAAACTACACACAAGTATTTATTTTAGAAATAAGGGCCATAAAAAATATTATTAAAAATACGAGTCACTCACCAGGAAGTACCTACCTACCTACATTTTATTTCAAAAAGTTAAATCGATTAAAGTTGCTTTACCCAAAATAATAATAACTCAATCAATTTGGAACTTTTTTCCTATCGATTACATCTCGATTACATCATTCTTCTTGTTTTCATACGAGCTAAGAGGTGTCATTGGCACTTTAACTTTATTTGTAACACAAAAAAGGACTCAGACGGCTAAGTTATTAATAAACAACCACAGACTGTTTAACTTACTCCTGGAAGTTAACAAACAAAACTTCTTGATGTTTGCTGCCTGAGACGTACCCGAACATACAGCTGCAATAAAAACTTTTCAAAGCATGTTGCAATGAAAACAATGATTACACTATTGACAGCAAATTGTTAAGGAAAAGAAGTTCAAAATCTCTAACAAAACAAATTCAATTTGTCAGAAGTTCAGATTATAGGGAAGAAAGTGTATACAGCTGTGCCGATTGGCATTAGAAATAATCGTTTTACCAGAATTGACATTATCGAGCGACTACAGTACTTGAACTTGACATACATTTTTGTTCAAACAAATAAATAGGAGAGGGCAACTATTATGTGAAGATCAAGAGTGGCCTTGACTATAGTCCACCTCTACAAATGACATGGGTGATAGCGGTAGAAAAATGTTCACTCACTTGTGATAGTGTTTTTTTTTTCTTTCCAAACAATTTGATTGATGAAAACAAAAAATGTATTCTTTGACTTTAATCAGCAGAAGAGATTGTCTTATCAATTACTACATACAGCCAAATAGAACAAAAAAGTGGGTCCAGCCTCCAAATGAAGCTTATCTTTGTATTGACCTAGTGATGGTGTATAACGTTGGATCGATGGCCAAAATGTTTTTGTCGTTCAATCGTTGATTTTGTTTGAAAGTATTTTAAGAAATAAAATATTTTCGATCGAACTTTTTTATATATTGACAAATGACAGTTAATGAGACGAGAGGGTATGCGTTTCAATATCTTAGCCTGTATGTTAAGTACCAGAGATGAGAACCTGCTAAACTTAGGGCAGTAGAAGAAATAGATCAACACTATAATGCTCTGCGAGTAATGATTGACTGCCCGAACCTCAGTGGTCTACCAGCTTTTTTGGAATGTCTTAGCGGATGAATTCGACTTACATAATCAACGGCGGACTTTAGCAGTCAAATCAGCAGAAACCCCTGAATGAGCTACAACGACATATTTGGTTTAAAGGTCTTTCAGGGTCTTTCAATACTATAAAACAGGGTAAAAATTATATGGTTCCAAAACAACCAACAGCCTCGGATAACAATTATGATTCAACGTTGACGACCCAAGCAAGCGAAAAAAGAACATAGATCTCCGGATCTGCACGTGGACCGTAAGATCCTTTAAAGGATTACTGGAGAGTTACCAGACGCCTTGGGCTGCTACAATACAGACAATCCGCCATCCTGAAAAAGATGAAAAACTGCAACATCTACAATGGCGAAACAACCCTTATTTGGGTCCGGATTAGTCGTTAGGGGTAGACTCAGGGATAAGGTTATCAGCCCAAATCCAGTTAATGAGCGTATAACGACCATCCACATCAGGGCTAAGTTCGTCAACATAAGCCTAATATGCACCTACGCCACCACAGAAGAGAAAGACGAGAGCTCCCACGATGGTTTTCACGAGCTCCTCGGAAAACATATGAGCGATCCCTAGAAACGACGTGAAAAATGTTCTTAGTGATTTTAACGCAAGACTATAGGGTAAGCTTAGCTTAGATGGAGAAACCTCAAAAAACGGGGCTTAATCGTGTATTTAGTATACTACGTGCTTACCGCATCTAAAGATTTATAAAGAAAGTTGTATACTACATGGCAATCCCCAGATCAATCAACAGTCAAAGAAATTGACCATAATGCGATCGACGCAAGGCACTCTGCCAGGGTCATAGATGCCTGAACTTTGAGCCGATATTGACTCGAACCACTACACTGTCGTAGCTAAAATACGAATGAGGACAGCCTGTTCACCACTCTTGCGAACCAATGCTGTGAAGAGATATGACGTTGGAAAGCTACAATCGCAAGAGATTGCCAGTGCCTTCTTCAATGGAGTATCCCATCAACCATCCTGGAATCTTATGCCGCTATCAGCAAGCATTGAAGGCCAGTGGCGATGATCAAGAATGACGTCCTTCCGACATAGGTGCAGAAAGTTTTGATGCCGAACTTTTGAAGGCAGCTGGAGACCAGTTGGAAAAGAGCATGCTCCAGCTGATCTGTATGATATGGCCGCAAGAAAAAATGCCCGATGTGTGGGACCTTAGTATGGTATGCCCAATCCTAAGAACGGGAGACCCTCGCAATTGCGCCATTTACAGAGGAATAAACCTCCTTAACGTCGCTTATAAGATCTTGTCTGCTGTAATATGTGAACGTCTGAAGACCCATGTCAACAACTTAATAGGTCCTTATCAATGTGGTTTAAGACGAGAGAAGAACACAATAGACCAAATTTTCATACCCGGCAGATATTGGAAAAAACCCGAGAACATAATATCGATATACACCATCTTTTTATCGATTTCAGTATCTACAGAGACGAGCTGTACAGAGCCATGTCTAGTTTCGGCATCCCTGCAAAACTCGAACGACTATGCAGGATGGCTTTGGAGAACCACGCTGCTCCGTCAAGGTCGGTAAAGAACTCACCGCGACCTTTGATGTCGAAAAAAGTTTTAGGCAAGGCGACAAACTGTCATGCGGTTTCTTCAACATCATACTTGAACAGATTGTAAGAAACTCAAACATCAACACCAGAGGAACAATCTTTCAAAAGTCTGTACAATTACTCGAGAAGCGTGATGTCACAGGTGCTTTTGTGAGTATTGAAACAGAAGCGGCAAAAATGGGTTCGATGGTTAATGAGGGCCAAACGAAGTATGCTGTCATTAAAAAAGGACACAGAACAATTGACGAATTGAACAAAACGTCACAATAGACACCCATAACTTTGAGGTAGTGCAGGACTTCGTCGGATCGGCTATAGACACGGAAAATAACATTACACCGAAAGAAAAAACCTTGGTTGATTTAAACATGTTTCATTGTTAATCAACAATTGTGAAATTAACCAAGTTTCGTGATGAATTCAAATAAGAACTCATTTTCAAATCAAGTATGCTGCCGTGATCAATTTTTTTTCAGGTAAGTATCATAAAAATGTTCAAATTAAGTATGTTCGGAGTTGATTTGAATATTTTCTTATTTTTGATTAACAACGTGATTGTTGATTTCATACTTGATCAACAACAAACATATTTAACTAACAATTAAGGCTGAAATTACAAAAATCATCACGTTTGTGATTGAAATACCAAATACACTGTTGAACTATCACCAATATGTTTGATCAACAATGTTCATACTTCTTTAATCAATAAAGAATAGTTAAAGTATCAGCAACATTTTGAATTCCAATATTTTTCATACTTAAGCCCACAGAAAACGTTGAGTCGCATAACGGAACTTCAATTCAATAAGATAAGTTTCGTGACCATTTTATCTTAAGGGATAATTAATTATTCTTTATTGTTGGCCAAGTAAGTTCGTGAGAATTCAGCCACGTTTTTATTTGCTCAAAAGTTTTTATTTAAAATTTCTATGATAAATGCCTCAATTGAAGTTTGACCTATCAAATGTACATATATGTCAATTCCCGATCTGTGAAGCTGTGAAGTGAAAACATTTATCACAGCTTCACCGAAAATTCGATTCTCGATTAGTGAAAATCCAACCTCAAATGTCAACTTTTTTCATATGATAAATTTCTTTTCATTGCCGTATGAGTCCGTGAAAAATTCAATTATGAAAAATGGCCGCAAAACTCAAACGATGAAAAATCTAATTGGAATCCAATTGAAATGAGAGAGAAAATGAGAGAAAACTGTCAGAATTTATCATTTAGAACGTTTTAGTACTTTTTAGATCCGGAATCGCTTAGAGTGGGTTCGTGAAGTGATAAAATGAAAAAAACTGTATGAAAACTGAAATGATATTTATTTTTCACTTCACAGCTTCACAGATCGGGAATTGACCCCCTGGTGGGGGAATAACTCAATATATTACAGTTAACAAGTAACTTCTTGTTCGCAACCATCATAGTTCTACGCAATAATTTTTTAGTACTTATCATTGTATACATACAATATGCTGAGACTGTTCATGTTCATAAAATTCTTATACCCACAATATAACATGAACATGGTTGACACGAGTTATTAACAAATAAACAGGCCGGAAGCACTATCAGCATAAAGTATATACGAATTGATGCATTTTCAATTCACGACACTGTGTGTGAATCGACCTCTAAGGAACAAGACGAAACGGCTCCTCACCTTGTTTCCTCATGTCATGTAAAGCCAAGGGCAATAAACCCATACAATGCTTTATGAGTAATGAGTAATGACCCTCTCAACCATACACCATCCCCGCCATATGCCTCTTTGATTTCATAGAAAGCAAAAATTGTTCAATGAGTAGCTGTCATCCTTATTTTGGCTAACTTTATGAACTCATCAGATTCCATTCTTAAGTAGAATCTTTGTTAGGCCAGTCCTATTTTCATTCTCTTCTCAAAAGACTGACTGTTCAATTGCTTTCAAGTATAACCCAAAAATCCACTGGCAGATTTCCCGTAAAACCTCACACCTCAAACATTTTTCAAGTTCTCCTCCCTGACAAAATAATTAAACAAGTTTCCTTTCGAAGCAGGGATTTACTCAATCATAAAAGTGTAACATTTTATCAACATGGTACCAAGTACCTGCGTCATTCCGATTCCTCCAACCAAAAGCTATAAATACTCATAAAAAAAGTACAGTAACAGTAATAATAATAACCTTGAAGCTACCTATTGGTTCATTAAAACTCAAGTGCACCTGTTTATTGACGTATTCAATTCTGGGAGTTTCGAAAACAATTAACGCAATGGAACGTTAATAAATCATACCTTTAGTAGGTTTGAAGGATGAGCGAACATGAAAAGGGAAAAACAAAGCAAATATCTACCTACTAAATTAAAAAGAGTAAAAAACACAATGTGCATTCAATTTTACGTATACAATTTATAATGTAGGCACTCAGAATACTCGTTGCTGGAAATCCTTTCAATTGCTTTTCGTTACAAATTCTTACGTAGACGTACAAACTGGGCTCCCTCTCCCTCCCTCGCTGTTTTATAGCCTGCCATAGTTTTGCTGATGATTCTGTATTGTATATTCCAGTCAGATTACTCCATCCACAATTGGTGGTGTTCGGTTCTTGCCTGACAATACAACATGAACATGCACACAGCACACTCCATCCACAGAACAGTTAGTATGTGTATTGAAATAAAAGCTGATACTATTTACCATAGCTAGGGATGTGCGGTACGTGGCCTACTATACGAATACTATACTACGAAGGAAAATGTCCTTTTTACTGCATTTAAAACAATCGATCGATATCTTTCAACCGAAGCCGCACCATCATCGAGCGAACAGACACCACACATACGACGACATACCCATACAAAAGTGCATTACAGCACTTTCGACCACACAATCTGTTATAGTAGACCATGATGATGACTATACGTAGTGTTTCAACGGCTGGATAGATGTAGTGGGAGTAGGTACATAAAGAATATGCCTTGGCTACAAGTGGCCGCTGGCGCTAAATCGAAAAGAACGGATTTTTTTCTACACCCATACAATATGGCCTGGCTTGTGGGCTTGTCGACTCCTCCGTTCCGTTCCGTTCATTCGGCCATTAATTTCTGTTCTGTACCAAACTTCATTTTGACTTAGGAAGGATTTTCTCTTATGCCGGATTACTCAACGATTGGAAAGCTACGGAGGAATATAAATGGATAAAGCTCATGGTCTTTTGATGATAACGTGACCAATTTTGCTGGGTTTTGCCATACATACGTGCTATCAATGAATGGACATTGGGCATTCAAACTGAATAAACTACCGCAAAACCATAGGAAACACATACACATAATTCTCCTACCTATAACAGATCCGAATGAGTATAGGAATAGGACTTGGATTATTTTTTGTTGAACTTATCTCAAAACATTCACTTTATATGTGAAGAGGGAAGGAGACTGGGGTACCAACTCGTAGCTGGTAGCGTTCAAGGTACAACTAACTCTCTGTCATGGCACAAACTGTTTATTTAAAGCAAACGAGAACCACAAATCATTTAATGGAAATATGAATAAGGTTAAAGGTTGGTCGGTTGGTTAGCAGACCTTCTGGGATGAATTATTTAGTACGTCAAAGGGCATAGAAAATATCATTTTAGCGTGACTGCGTCGGTCCTTCCATCTCTCTCGCTCTCTCAGTCTCACTCTGCCTTCGTTTGAAGTTGACTTTTATGTTTGCTCGTAGGCCATGACTGGATTGCAAAAATGTTAAATGTTGACCGCCTACTGTGAAATGAAGCTTCACAACTTGACATATTGTGTGGAAAATAGGAGGCTATATTCGAGAGGATTTTTTGCCGTGATTTACTTGGGGGCTTAGAGAATTGCCATCCGCGTGGATAAATGTTTTGTTCAAAAACACTGAAAAAGGATTTTTTTTTTTTAAGCGGAAAGTACTTTTTTGAAAAGTGTTCTATTCATTCATTTAGCCTTTTGTATTGAATTGAATTGAAAAGTTCTTTCATTTTGATATGCTTTTTTTTTAGAGTTCTCTTCTGTGTCGGTCAATTTTCAATGCTCAATGCAATGCATTTTTTATATGAAGTCCTTTTTTTGAACCATTCTGTGGAGTGTAGAGGATGGAATGGGTGAAATGAAAAATTAAAAGTAGGTACACATAATGTTAAAAAAAACTCTGTTATACAACTTTTTTGGTGCCTACAAAGGTAATCAAATATTAACAGCGCCGTTTGGAAAATGATATCTCCCCCATCGGGTGTTTCATGAAGCTAATTATTTGTTTGCAGAGTGACAAAATACATGTACAATGCGTTCTTTTTTTTGTTTGTTGACAGCCAGTTTGAAAATGGCAGAACTAAAGTGTATTTTTTTATTGGTTTGGTTTTTGATTTGGCCACACTAGCTCCTAGTTATTGTCAATTTGGCAATTGGAAGGTATTTGTGATTCCCAGGCAACACAATTGCCTCTTATAGAATACTTTAAGAATCAATTTCATAAGAGTTTTTAAAATCTTCGCAAAGTAGTCGATAAGACATAAAAGAAACAAAAAAGGGTAGGAGCCAACTGCATGAACCGAAGAATTCTTAATATACTCTTTTTTAGATCAATTTAAGAGCACTGTTTTTCAATTGTTCCAATGAAAGAATGAGTTTCTTTCTCAAATACTAATTGATTTCAGTATGTATTTGTGGAATGGAATAAACTCAAAATGATAGGTGAAAATATTATGTGTGGCTTATTTTCGTCAACGACTAAGTAAATATTTTTGGCCATAATATAAGTAAGACATTAAATCCATTTTGCTAGCTTTTTGAACGTCGCGTCGGTTCTATGTGTCAGAAAAGATTTACTTTGAAATCACTCGTTCTACCTCCCTTAAAATTAACTCGCCTTTCAATAAGTTTCTAAGATTTAATACCAAAAAAAATTTAAAAAATCATAATCGTGTTAAAAAACTTTTGAGTTGTGTCGTAAAGTGTGCTTTAAAAATATAAGGTCAGGAATATGCATAAAACAATTGTTTTTTTTTTTTTGAAACTTAACAATTTAATGCATTTTAAGGATAAATTTTTGAAACAGCAAAAAAGTAAAAATGAATATGGCGAACATTTTTTTCTCATGTCTTCAAAATAAAAAACAAAGACTTAGGAGTTTTAATTGACAGAAAACTAACTTTTAAACATCATATTGATAAAGTCGATTCCAAGAGTATGGCAATGCTTGGTTTCGTTAAGCGAAGATGCAAGGCATTTAGTGATCCCTATATCAGCATCATTCCATGGTGTAACACCCGAAACACACACTTTTCGACTCATAAAACTGTTAATCCTTATGCTGATATTTTAGCGATAAATTTTTTTTTTTATTTTCTACATACGTTTTTAGTTGTTTTATTTAAATTGTAAGATTTGTAGATTTTAGCTAAGGATTAACAGTTTTCTGAGACGCAAAGTGTGCGTTTCGGGTGTTACACCATGGAATGAACCATCACTTAAGCTTGTTGGTACGGTCACTGTTAGAGTACTGTAGTTTAATATGATTTCCGTTGTATGCTGTTGATTTAAAGAAACTTGAATCTGTCCAAAAGCAATTTTTGTTGTTCGCATTGAGAGGTCTTGGATGGAACCCCGACAGTTTTGTCCTACCTCGTTATTCACATAATCTTATTAATATGTGCAGCCTTGTAAATCGTCGAGAGTTATCCGAAGCTTTATTTTCGTTCGATCTTTTAAATGGAAATGTTACCTCACCATTTTTGTATTCCAAAATATCTGTAAATCCTAACGTTCGTATTTTAAGACATACCAAATTATTAAAGGAGAGCAACTCAAAGACTAATCATGCTTCTCATGAATGTTTTAATAAATGTTCAAAAACATTTAATAAATATTTTGACTTGTTCAATGTAAATATGAATAGAGAAAACTTCCGGAGAAAAATCCTAAATAGAATGATGTTTGAAGACTCTTCTTGACTTTCTTTTGTATAGCAAATCTTTTATATAGCAAACCGTTTTATTAATGAAATAAATTGTTTTTATATACTTTGTTTTTTTATAATTAATATTGTTATTAAATAAACTTTGGCAAAAAAAAAAAAAAAAAATAAACTAAACACATAGTCTTACAGGATGTCTAATTCTAAGGTGTGTAGATACCTAAAAAAAATTGGTTCTGCTTGATGCGATCTTCCAGGCAATATGTCAAAACAACTTGAGCATATAAACAATAAATCCAGCTGTATTAGGCCATTAAATTTTTTTTTTTTTTTGAAATGAGAATATCAGAATTGTATATTTTAGAAAAATGTTGGGTTTCATTTCTTATCACTGTTGTGAAAAAAATACTCATCAAACTTTAAAGATCAAAGTTGTTGTTATAAAAATATGTGTAAATCTCTTATTTTTAACAAAACCTTAAAAATAAGACTTAAATTCAAGCCTATAGTCATTTAAAATCGACTTGTGCAGTCACTACCTCAAATTTTACTTATAAATTATTTTTAGGTTATTTCAACTTCACGTTTTCTTTAGAGTAGGTGCATTTAATTTCAGACAAACCCCATTTTAAATATTTAAAACTTTGTCGTAACCCAACTGACGTTTGTTAGTCTTAGTTCTGAATCAAGTACTTCTAGAAAAAAAACTTAACTTCATTCCAAATTGTAATTTGTCTGAACGGTCGAATTTCCAATAAAATGATTTTTAAAATTGTCGCCGTCGTTTATCTTGAACCCAGACTTTCTCTGGAAAACTAGTTGGCTTTTTTATGACAAAAAAGTTTATTCATTCTCTCGAAATTATTATTTTAAGTACTCTCAGACTTAATTAAAAAACAGCGTATCGAGTCCAATTCAACTTTTGTGTGCACATAATTACCTTGCAATAAACAACTTAAAAATTTTCTACAAAATCGTTTTAAGACTTTTTGTTAAAGAGTGATAAGAAAATTTTGAAACAATCTCTGAGCAAAAGCTACTTAATTAGATTTTAAATAAGTCCTCTGAAGTGTCCTTATGTATAACGCTTAGAATTAATTAAGAAATTATTTAAGATTTCCTAAAAAGTTTTCGGCCATACCTTAAGCAACCTCTTACAAAGAGTTTAATTTGAGGTTATTAGGTAGAGTAGTATTATAAAGATCAATTTAAGGGCTTGTTAAGTGCTGAACAATTTTTTTTTTATAACTTCTGAAGAGGTTGTGTGTTGCTTGGGTTAAAACGTTTTACTTTTCCCAATCAAGAGTCAAAAGAATTAAAAAAAAAAATAAGGTAGCTATGCGCGTTGTTGAATTCATTTGTTTTTGATTTTTTAGTGAATGGATGCGTTCATGAAGGGTTTATGAATACCCTTAGAATGTTATAAAACACAGTGCGAGCATTTCGGAAAAAAGGAGAGAATTCAGTTGGAGAAACCGATGCACATTGCTTTGAAATTTTTGTTAATCGTAAAGTATTCCATATAAGGGCAGCATTGTATACTACTCAGTTTTTAGTACTCCATGTAACAATCCTGTCAAGTTCCGAATTCAATAAGCTGATATCCAGCGGTTCCAGTTCCGCATCCGAAGAGCAGAGACTTGAACTTGGAAGCGAATATGAAAAGCTGGAGTCGTTTGCAATACAATTAAGACTATAAGAAGTTTCAGAAAAGAGATCTTTTACAATAATAAAGAGAGTCGAAGAAAAAATTAGCCCTGAGGCACACCGTTATTTATAAAATGAGTATCAGACTTGGAACCATTCAAAAAAATTTGTATTGAACGAAGGAAAAACTCATCGATACCAAAAATACGCATTTTCGATAAGAGAGTCTGATGATAAATTTATCAAATGCCTTTGAAATAACAGGTGTAGTGATCTTTTTTCAGAGTCATGCGAAGATGAAAAGTTGTTTTTATCTTGTAGTTAGACATTGAAACTGGCTATGATTTCCTTCAACTAACTTGTCCAAAGTAAGCCACCATTGTTCATAGAGGATCCTTATGCTGTAGACGGTTTTTAAATAAAAATTTTTGCATTTTCGCTTTTTTTCTCATCAGTTTATGCCATCTTTTCTTCTGAGCAAAGCTACCCTTAGTATTAGGGTGTAATTTTAGGTCTAGAATTCGTGGTTGGTAGCAATGTTTTCTTTGACAACCATTGTGTCATCTACCATATGATTAATCTTTTATGATGAATCGACTAACCCATGAAGAACGCATTCAAATTGTGCAGATTTTTCGAAAAAAAAAAAATGTTCGTGTTCCCGTATTTTCACAAGAAAATTTTGTTCAGCAATGAAGCTCATTTTTAGTTGAAGGACTACGTTAGTGAGCAATTGGAGTTCAGATAATCTTCAAACGATTGTTAAGGTACTGTTAGATTCAAAAAAATTACACCTCGATGAAACACGGGCAGGTGGAATCATTCGTCCTTATTTGTTTAAAAACGATGACGATTTAGGTCAAAGGATAAGAGTCAATTGAGAATTTAAAAGAGTCAGGATCATTGACTTCTCGTTCCTGAATTGAATCGCCTTGATATGAGGAAGCTTGTTACACTTTTCTGTTTTGTTGAAGGAATTGTTTGGTGATCCCAATAATTTCGCTTACAAAACCTTTGAGTTTGCCTCCAAGGTCGTGCGATTTAACACCGCTACACTTTTCTTTGGAGGAGTTTGTGAAGTCGCTAGTCTATACGGTCTAATCGACTAGGAAACCATCACCCCTTTAGTACACTTGCTTATGTCGGCATTACAGTTCATGGCGAACCTCAACTCACATCTTTTGAAAACTCTATCCATTTTTGCCGAGATCTTGCCCTTCTTTGCAGTGGTCTTTCGGAGACAGATCTAGCCGAAGCGTTGATGTTTATTCCCTCTACATGCCAAAGCCTTTATTTCCAAAATTAGAAAGATTATTACAATCGACTTTTAGTGTTCGACTTAGAATTAATAAGAGCATTAATTTTTTTATTTTCAAAATTTCGACTTTAGATAGTCGCTACTCAAAAATAAATTCGTTCAAACAACTCAAACTACAAATTTATTTAAAGAAATTAGTATTAACTTTGAAAACCCTATAGCATTTGATTTTAAGTGGTTTAATTGCTTCTAATTAATTTTTTTTAAATTTTAAGGCAATTTTTTTTTTTTTGCAAAATTGGCCCTTTTGCCGAAACGGAGGGATATTGGACCCACCCTGCCATACGATGTTTTTCTTCTCTCGACCCCACTTTTCCCATCTGAGCTTTTGTTGCATCTTATGCCAATAACAAGAACCGATTGACTTCCCTAATTCGAGCGAATTGTCGACGTGGGGTCTTAGATGTTCAAAAAAATCACAATCGAGACATTAAGGAGGCTTATACCGTCTTACCGAGGGCCGTCTTTTCGGAATGAGGTTCTATTCAGCTTCGGCCATTTGTATTGAGGAAATTGTAGAAATTGTAGAAATTGTTGTTGCCAGTATGAATTTTGGAAGTCAGGTAGAACAGTGTATTTGTAATCGTAGCTTTTTGGACACAAAAATGACGAGATATCGTTGAACACCGTCGTCGTGGAACGAAGTTCCTTACTTTATAACATGTCGGTACTCCCCCGTTAAAAGTTCCGCGATTGTTAAGTCACACGACATTTTATTTTATACTTGCGACGTTTTTGTGTCTCTTCCTTTCTAATATCACATAATTTATAGACGACTGCTGTGCTCGTCAACGCAACGAACGTCGAGAAAGTATTAATCATTGGTTTACAAAACCAAACATAAAGTTGAAATAAATTGCCAAAGTTGTTTCTGTTGGCTTCCTGTTAATATTAAATAATTTAACGATCTAAACTCAACGCTCAAGGAAAATCTCATAACCAACTGCCTTTATAGCTCTCAACACATGTTCATGGAAACAACAACTTTCTCTCAAGCCCTTGTCTTTCAAGCAACACCCCCAACACCAACTTCAATTTAACTGTGATGAAAAATTATCAACTGCTTCAAGGTAGCATAATCTTTCCATCTACCTAGGTGCTTCCTCGTCTATCACTTCAAAAGACTGTCATGTCATGCTTTCGCACTCTCATCTCATGTTGTGTTTTCAGTTTTCCCCATAATTATTTATGGCAGAGCTGTGTTTTCTTTTTTCCTCTATTTTTTGTATAATTCTAGAAAACATACATTCAAATGATTCGTAGAAACAAAAACATTAGAGCGACGGATAAGAGAGAATGTCTAAATGAAAAATCTAATTTGGGAATACCGGCATTGTTCGAAGTACAAGAAGTTCGCCCTTCGCCATGCAAAGCAAATAACCCAGTGGCAATGTTTACGTAAAAATCTCGCAGGATAAGGATTTGCATAGAGACGTCGTCTCTTTTGCTCTCTTCTCCTCGTCGTATATCGTCATCGTTAGTGTTTTTTATTTTTTCAATATTTTTCTTGTTTCTTTTTCATTATAATCATCATCCATGACCTTTCTTTTTTCCCATCATCGCACTTTCTGCATAAAACAAAATAAAAAAAAGGAGCAAAAGGAATTTTAATTTACCCGTTCTTTGCATTCTGTGAAGGGTTAGTAAATATAGAATGTTTTCCTTTTTATTTTTAACTGTTTTTGTTTTCTTCTTTTCTTTTTTTCTTTTTCATTTTTATCTCGCTCCGTATGTTAACATCTAAATTGGCCACGCCGCGCCGCGCCGTTACCATTAAAGAGTTTTTGGGCTGGAATTTGTGTTACTTTCATAATCATCTTTTATAAGGCAGTGTAAATGCGGGTGTGTTTTGGTTGGTTTATTTTTTATTTATTTTTTTTTCTTGGCAAAAATGATTTTCATTTTGAATTTTGGTTAAGCCAAGCGAAATGATTTAGAGCACGGAGGATTTTCTTAGTTTGAATTAAGTTTTAGCTGAGTACATTTCGCGGGCACTGAAATATTTTTTTTTGTTTTTGTATAATATTACCGTTGCTATGCGGGCTTTAGGCTTTAGATTGGGGTGTATTAAGTTTGGAGCACACTCGTTTATACTTATTAGGCTTTAGAAAAGGGAGGTTGACATTTATCTTAGTGGAAACTACTGAACTAATCTTGTTTTTTAATCAAATGTGAGTATATTAAGGGTAGGCCATGTATAGTGGTTTCGTTTTATATCATAGGTTATTTTGATACGAGACCTTTTTTCCACTCAGAGTTTTGAAAAAATTTTGAATTACACCTCTGCAGTACGAAATAAGTAGCTTTTTGCTTGAAGAAAAACGTTGGGAGATATGCAAAACTTGTTCCCGAAGTGAGTGCGTTCTGGGCTAATTAGACCGCTTCGGAGATTCGATTTGACTTTTTAGACTTTTTTGTGAGCAACTGTGAAGGACCGATGCTATGTCAACAATTCAGAAGCTACTCAAGCACTCAAGACCAATATCACCCAAACAATCCGTGGAAAATTAGAGTGATAGAATGCAAAGTTAGCCGAGACAACCTCTTCAACGAAGATGTGTTTTGAATGGGATGAACAGGAATGTTTGCTCTTACTCATAAATGAAAAATATTTTGTTTTGATCATTTCATTGAATTTTCAAAAGAAACTTTCATTTGGCTCACCCTTTCAATGAATGCTTTGGGGTTTTATATTGCCCTTCGACCTTGTAGATCTATTGTACTGCCTGCTTCTTAAGTAGTACTTATTCCTTAATCAAAGTACTTCATCCAGGTTAGTAACTTTGATGAAACTAAGTATTTGGGTTACGTTTAGGTGTTTTGGTTCCTCCTCTTCTATATAGTAGGATCCTGTTCACTGTTCACTCCCCACTCGAATTTCAGCTAGCATGCCAAAGAAAAAAGTAATGAAGCCAAGTTGGCCCTAAACATGATGTGGCCATCTTTTTTTAATAACCAAGATATTGATGTTTCATCAAAATACCGTGTCTTCAATGCAACAGTGAATACATGCATGTTTTATGGTGCACAAGTCTTTGGCTATGCACAATTCGAGGACTTCGAAAAAGTTCAAAGGTATTTTTTCAAAAGACTGTTTCGGTTACCTAATGCAACACGTACATATGCTATTCATGTGGAATCCGGTATAACACCAATTTTTATCCAAAATTTAAAGGTTCATACAGATTATCTAATCTAATAATTTTCGTTGGCTTAATTGCTAAGATCGATGAAAATATATACATTCAAAATATAAACAAAGCGGCTTCGTCAGAGGGCAGAAATATTTACGAAAGCTTAAATCATAATCTCTTAACAGAAGCTAACTATTTTTGCAACTATCTTTCCGTAGAAGCTATAGGTACCATTTTTAGAGCTATAGAGTGGAGTTACTAAGCTTAAATTATATCCCTCAAAGAACTGATCTTTCTCAAAATTGTCATCTTTGTAATAGAAGAGAGCTTGAAGATAGTTACCATTTCATAGCAGTTTGCCCAATCCTTCGAAAGAAGCTATATATCCTTAAGCCAATTTATTGATATATTGAAAGGATCCGTAGGATGGTTCAAACTTTTTAAATATTGTAAGCATGCTTTGTTATACCGTAACAGGTTTTAACACGAATGTTCTTCACTTTCCACCAGTTAGAGTAGTTATCTAAAATATTTTCTTATTTTTATGTTTCAAATCATTGCAAAATTGAACAAATAAATCTAATTTAAATCTTATCCAAAATATATTTTACAAATTATCCTTAAATTAATTTATTTTTGTGTTTCAAATCACTTCAAAATTGAAAAAATAACCTTATTTAAAATCTTATGGTAAATAATTAATTAAAAACTGTTGTATTGTACACTATAAATTCAAACAAAAAATTTATTAAACGGATTCGAAATTTTAGTATCAATTTCTATTCAAAATTGCATTTGCAATCATAACCATTTTGTCTATATATTATATTAATTTTCTTAAAATTATTAAATGTATGTTCAAAAAAAGAATATGTCAGGCAAACGGCAGCACAGCCATGTTCTTTATATTGTATTAATTTTGTAAAAATTTATTGAAATAAAAAAAATTATCTATCTTATCTTATCTTATCTAAGTAGGATCCTAGGCATTTCTTCCTTTGGTGTAAAGCTTCGCAATCTCCTAGGAGATGGTCCAGAGGTTCTTCCTGTTCGTAATAGTATCTGCATTGGTCATTGCTTCCTATGGCTGGTATATTTAGATGTTTCCTTAGCTTAAAGCGGGGAATACACGATACAATTGTCGTATCGATAATCGTATAATCATAAAGTGAACCGCTGTACCGATGTCGCAATGTCTAATGCCTTGAACTCAAAACCAACCTCGATCGTATGCAATCCAAGTTGCATACAACGATTGTATCGTGTATTCACCGCTTAAAACTTCCACTAGGAATTCGGCTAACATTCTTATAATGTTTCTACTAAGGTTTTTTACGTCCTTTAAGCGTTTTGGGTTAAAGGTGCCAAGTAGGAGCTTGGCTTTTGAGAGTTCATTCGAGTGTCACTCTGTTGTCTTCCTCCGACTTTTTGCTTTCGTTCTTTATGTGGCTTTCCGTTACTCCACAAAAAGATTCCGGTCCTATATGAGAGGTGATCTGACTCCTGTCTTGGGCAGTTTGTCTGCCTGTTCATAGCCTTTGATTCCTACATTTCCTGGTACACTCACCTTTTACTTGAGTTTATTGAAATAGCGTTTGTCTACACAATACATCACACGACAACCACAAAACGACTATGAACAAATAAATGTGTAACATGTTGTCAAGAAATAACACATGGTTCACAATCTCCACAGTAAATTGATATAAAGTTTATAAATTAACTATGAGCTGCACATAGAAAAAATCTAGTTTACCACATTGCAAAAAAACTGACAGAATAAACTTACTACTATACCTTGGAACAGATAGCGTAACGTCACTTTTTTTAAACTATCTATATTCGACACCCATCGTTTCCATACACCTCCAAAGTGATTCACTGGTGTGAAACAGATAAGTGAAGGAGCTGCGGTTCCTTTGTTATCACGCTGCCCGTGGTGCGCGCCGTAAAAAAAGAAGAAGAAGTTCAGAAGCCCAACATATAAGTAGCGGCTGACAATCTGAAGCTATCATTTTTAGTTCAGTAATACCTTAACTCTCGAAATTATTTCTTTACTTAAACTTTCCAAAGGCACCGTAGAGAATAAAACAAATAAATAGGGTGGCACAAGAAAGGCACACAAGTTTTAGTTGCGATTGTAAATACCTACTACTATAATATGGCAAGTTTTGCAATCGAGTAGATTGAAAATTTTGAGATAGCAATAAAACATGACATTACAATGATAGGGAACACAACAAAAGTGGCTTCTCCAATTCTGTCTCTGTCCATATATGCGTCTACATCCTGAACCACTTAACCGATTTTCTTCAAAATTTGCAGTTAGGGTCGGTGGGTTCTAATGATTTGTAGAAAATTTAGTTTGACTAATTATTTCTTGGTTGTTTTTTTTTTTATGATTTAAAAAATTCTTTGGAAAAGTCTCAGAACGGCACCCTTTATAGTGCGGCTTTTTTTACAAAACCAACTTTCTTGTTAATGGCTGCTTCAATTGTATGTATTTAATCAGAAATACAATTCATAATAGAGGACTGCACTCTCATTCTTTTGATACAAAGAGATATTTTATTTATTTTGAGTAAGATTAATTCTGCCCCTACTCATTTCGATCTAAACCCTCCTATAGTCGCTCTCTTAAAGTCCTTCTGTTAAACAGTCTTATAGGTTTTTATTAGTTCTTAGTTTTATTTTTGATTAGGGAAAACTGAATTTCAAAGTTAGGCCTCCTTTGTTTCAGCCAATTCTGAGGTAATACCAGCCTAACGTGGTATATATTTTTTTTTTAAAATGGTGAGTTATTCGATGCCATCGTATGTATTGCCACTATATCGAGCCCTTCCCGCAAAATCATCAAAAGCGACATTTTTACCAAAATAGTTACTTTTTATACAATCCTAAAGTTTACATTGTTTCGCAATTTTCTGCATTTTTAGTTTTGCATTATAACTGTTTTACGAAAATAAATTTTATCGTAAGCGACCGAAGTTCTATTTCAGTATAAAATATTCTGAAAATGTGTATTCAAGTGCGTCTCATTAAACTAAAAAAGATTACCTACTGAACTCTTAGTTCAGGTCATGTTCGAGGTTTTCGGTTTCAGTTCACAGCCTTATTGTGCAAGCTAACCCCACTAAGTCTGCAAACGGGGCTGTTTTCATAGTTTCATATCTACAAACCTGAGGAATAGGTTTCATGTTCTTTAAGCCTTGTGAGAAGTGTCCTCACATGTTACATGACCATTAAAATCACTGCAATTCGTTTACTAGTATGTGTTTGCGTGTCGTTAATACTTAGCTTCTTCAGGTTTTTAAATGTTCCTGAAAACAATTTTGGTTTTTTCTTTTATGCATTATTTACAACGTGACATCTTCAAAATTTATCTTTATTGTGCGTAAATGTGAAAAACTCTCATATATCACATCTCTGGAGACATAACGATCCACATTAACAAAACATGGAGTAATAAGTAGTACCTACTTAGAAGCATAATTATCTGTTTTAGAAAAGCAAGTAAATTACAGCGTTGAATCACAGTCTCTCCTTTCACATTACTAGAGCCACTGCCACTGCCACACCCAACTGCAAGGTCTTTTCAGTAGTTTCATATAATTTTTTTCTCACAGGCTATTACTAGCGTGTCTATAACACACAATTAATGATAATAACACCTTAACTTGTTGTTGCTGTTGGTATAGTAGTGTTATGTCATGATATTCTATAGCAGGCAAACTAGTGCTTCAAAATGAAAGGACGATTTATATAAACTTACGACACAGATAAAGCATTCCATGTGGAACGAGCTATATCCTTTCAACTGACACTAATTTCAGTTACACCTTCTCATTAAGATTCTTATTCCACGCCAATAACACACACATCTGCCAATTTCCTTTATTGTCACTCTGAGCCAAGCAATCACTTGTCTAAGCTTTTCAATTTTGTAAGAAGTTTAACTGTGAATGAAAAAAAGGACTATTTTTTTTGTCCTCATCTGACCTCCAGTGGGTATTACAACAGGAAATAAACCTTGCACAGCGGAAAAATGGAGGAAAAAAAAAAGAGTTTTTGTATCAAGTGGAACATTTTTTATATCGTTGCGATGAGTCGAGTAAAAGTGTACACTTTACAAAACTAAAACCACTTACACAATGAAATCTAAAGAAGGTTTTTCTCTCTTAAAAAAAAAGGAGGAAAAATTAAAACCGTTGATGGTACTTCTGTATCTTTACACAAGGTGATGCAGTAAGCTATGCGGTCTCAGTGAGCATTTAAAATGATTGTTCATGGACGACGCGGAATTTAAAGGAGAACAGAAAAGTACATTCTTTCAATTCTATCGATCCGGAAAATAAGTATATTACTAGGTAAGTCTTGCATTGTAATTTTTTGAATAGACGAAACTATTACCAGAGGTACTAATTGTTGTTTGACGTTAAACTAATGCAGATGTTTTAACATGCTCTAAATACTCGCATAACAATTATAATTTGAAGTAACTCTTATTGTTCTGTATTTCTTGTAGTCTTTGTAAACTACTTTGGTTTAACACAAGGAATACATGTGATGCGGCTTATCGTTCCGAGAGGATATTTTTGTATTTTCTCCTGCATGTGGCTGGTATTTTAACCTAAGATTAATGCGTAATTGACAAACCTAGTTTTTAAATACTTCAAAATTCTTCAGACATTATTTAAATGAAGTAGAATCAAAAAATGCCTGAAAACTCAGCCTTGTGGTGCTCCTAAGAGTGTTGATATTATCTTTTAGCGACCAGAATTCACCAATGTCCTCTGAATTCTTTTGGCAAGGTATGAGTAAGTAAGTAAGTAAGTAAAGTATTCATTTTATTGGTATCTTAATGCAAGATATGATTTGATTCCCTGTAGTTCTGGTTCCCTAATAACGTACTCCCTTAATTCTGCGCTATTGTATAATGTTAAGGGTGTTTGCCAGAAGGTGTACTACTTTATTTGTTTATAATTTTTGATTTAATTTAAAAGAATGGACCTTATATTGACAAATGTTTTATTTATTGTCGGTAATTATGTATGCAATATAAGCAATTGTCCGCCTCTGTTAGTCTTACACTTGCGAGTCCTTTTGAGCACCTTTTTCATTACATTCTTTCTACTTTTACCACGGTATTTCATTAAGTTCATCACGACAAATGGTTTGAGTTGCTCAAGCGTTTCTGGTTTATTTGCATAAACCTTGCTTTTTAGATATCCTCCCAAAAAGAAATCCTGAATATTCAAATCAGGCGACCGTGGAGGCCAATCAACATCACCATTTCTTGAAATAATTTGTTGTGGAAGGAGGTTTTTATTATTATTATTATTATTATTATTATTATTATTTATTTCCCATCTATCGAGTTCATAACTCTTCTAGACTTAAAAATATTTACATAAACTATATTGAGAAAAGTAAGATCAAATATTAAACAATAAGTATAGCAAAAAGATTTATCTTACATATGTACATATATATACAAACATGCTACGATACTAGACTCAAAACAATAGTTTTGAAAACATCTCTACTTAAACATAAGTCTATATTTTGATAAACGCAATTAAATTCATGACTAGAACGTGAAATTGGATCTGATCTACCGTAGTTTGTATAAGATCAGGAAACAAAAAACAGAACCGGCCTCGTCCTCAACTGTCTTGAAGGAGCATATAAAAAAAAGTGAGAAGTGAGTTATTTATTTAAATATAAATTTAATTAGCTGTGATATCTCTTATTCATTTAAAACTCTTTCTTCTCTTGTACTATTCTTTTTCGGTTTCATTATATGTTAAATCATGTATTGAACTGTCAAGCCTTTAATAACATTTTTATAAATTATACAATCATACTTAAATGAAGGTTTTTCAATACCATAGCTTTCCTTTAATTTCAATTCGTTTATCTAATCAAGCCTCAATCATAATACAATGTTTTTTCAGTAGTATGATAAAAGTATCTATCATATCTCTGTGCTGTGCAATGACTTTAAAAAAAAAAAAATTGTTAAAATGCTGCTCATTTTGTGTTCAATAAATCTATAAAAAAAAAAAAAAAAAGTGAGAAGTTTAAGACAATCAATTCGATTACAGAGAACATCTCTAGCAAGCATAACTAAATAATACTTCCTCATAGCTTCGAGAGTCTTCTAAATCTATTAACAGACATCTTGCATTGTAGCTAGGTAAAATATTATCAACCCAATTTAGTTTACGCAAAGCGTACCTCAACTTTTTTTTGAACGGATTCAATACGATTTATACCCACCCTATACAATGGACACCATATACAACATGCATACTCTAGAAGTGATCTTACAAGTGAAATATATAAAGATTTAATCGTGTAAGGATCAAGAAATTGTTTTGAGTTTTGCATAATGAATCCAACTAATTTATTAGCCTTAGAATTAACGTAGTCTAGATGCAAATTAAAGGATAGCTTTGAATGGAAAATAACGCCTAGGTCTTTTTGTCTATCCACTGATTCAAGTTGAATGTCAGAAATGACGTATGAATGATTTATAGCATTAGGCGACCTGGTAAATGTAATGCTTTTACACTTCGCTATATTCAAACATATAATCGATTTTCAAAACACCAAGCTGACACTTCATCTATATCACGTTGAAGTCGATAACAATCCAATTCACACTTAATTGGCCTAAAAAGCTTAAGATCATCTGCAAAAAGCAAACATTCAGAATATCGAATTCTTGGTGGTAGATCGTTTAAAAATAAAGAGGAGAGGTCCTAAATGACTCCCTTGAGGAACATCTGAGTGATTAAAAATTTCTTTTGAGACAACCGTTCCAATTTTTACATATTGTTTGCGATTGGTCAAGTAATTTTCAAACCATATAAGTAAGCTAGAGTGAAAACCTAACAATTTCAGTTTACTTAGCAGAATATCGTGTTGAACTCTATCAAACGCTTTGGAGAAATCTGTATAGATAGCGTCAACCTGATTTCCACGTTCGATACCTCTAATGCAGAAATTAGAAAACAAAGCTAGATTAGACGCTGTGGACCTACCACTAACAAAACCATGTTGATCTACTGATATATTGGAACTAACCTCATCATAAAGACATTTCTTCACAATCGCTTCAAAAACTTTCGGTATCAACTTCAGTTTTGAAATGGGTCTGTAATTAATAACCCTTTGTTTTGAACCTGATTTATAAATTGGACTTATCATCGACAATTTCCAGTCATCTAAAAAGTTACCAGTGGAAAGCGATAAGTTGAAAATTTTAGTAAGTGGAGCCGCAAGGCTCAAGAAACACTTCTTAAGTAAAGCCGAGCAAAAATTATCAGGGGTTAGTTTGAAATCAGACTTCAAAGATGAAAGCTGAATCAAAACCTGGTCCACTGACAAAGTTAAGCTTCCAAGGTTAGTTAGTGTTTTACCACTTCGAATTTCATGCGAATGAGGAACGGAATCTAGAACAAAGTTAGACTGAAAATAAGACGCAAACATATCACAGATATAACGTCCTCACTATTGGATGACTGACCAAGGTCTCACAGCAATTCCATTGTAATCCTAATCAAGCATATAGCATGCAGTTGTAGCGTTAAAAAGTTTTCAATAATATCTCGATAACGCTCCCCATTTACAGTTATTGCTACGCCGTTTTCATTTTCAAAGAAGTAAGGTCCAATGATTACTCCTGACCAAATTGCATACAAGACTGTAACTTTTAATGGATGCAAAGGTGACTGATGAATAATCTAGGGTTCTCCTTTGTACAGAACCGACTACTCTGTTTATTCACATATCCGTTGAAATGAAAATGTGCCTCGTCACTTATTATGATTCGTTACTATAATCGATGATTGATTTTGATAAAATGTTTTAACGATTAACGTTGGTTTATCGAATATTTTTGCATAATGAATTTGCCGCAAGTCTGGACTGCCAAATATGAACTGTCAAGATTAATGTTTACTAAAATGGCGGAAAAATAAAGTAGTATACCTTCCCGGTGGACATCTTGTAGGTAACTCTATCAATATTTTAAAGTTGCAATTGTGGTTGATTCCACTGCTGTATCTTCTTTCAAATTATCAGACGGTAGTTTAAAGAAGTTTTACGGGAAATCGTCCTAAATGATTTTATTGTAAGTGCCTGTAAGTAAGCCTATGCCAATGCCTAGTAAGGACTTCACTATTCTCTCTCTCTCTCTCTCTCCTTCCCTCTCTCTCTCTCTCTCTCTCTCTCTCTCTCTCTCTCTCTCTCCCTCTCTCTCTCTCTCTCTCTCTCTCTCTCTCTCTCTCTCTCTCTCTCTCTCTTTCTATCTCTCTCTCACTATTCAATACAAATTATTTTCGACGGGCTTAAGTATGTATTTTGTATACATGCTGGTGTTCCTCAGGGCTCCGTTTTGTCACCGACCCTTTTCTCATTTAATTAACTATCTTCTGCCTCAAATTACTAATCCGTTGAACTGATTAGCAATCGACAGTATATCCTTTTTCTGTATTCGTTTCTAGATTCTCATCCCTCCTTTTAGGACTTAGAACTTATATATCATAGGTCAACATCCTCATTGAATTCTGACCTTGGCAGCATTGTTCAATGGAGAATAAGAAACCTCGTCGAATTTAATGCTTCCAAAACCAAATGATGTCTATTGTCATTGAAACGGAACCTAACCCCTTGCCGCGCCGTACATGAGTGGAACTTGCATCAATGAAACTGAACAAATCTCAATCGTTGGTATTTGAATTAATCGTATACTTGATGTCTCTAAAAATGCCGCAAAATACTCAGGTTTTCTTAGACGAAGCAAGAAATCTCTTATCTGAGAAACATAAGTTCGTCCTAAAATGAAGAATTACTCCCATATATAGTCAGGTTCTGCTACAACTTGAATCTTGGGACAGTAGAGAAGAGCCTCTTAAATGATTGGAGATTAAAGATTGCAACATTTACGCCACTTGAACACCTTAACAACATTTTTGTCTCTCCTTGTTTCATTTCATTTTCTGTACACAGTGCTCTAATGAGATACCTAGTTGCGTTCCTCCCTCAAATAATTCAACCGTAATACTCTGGCTTCTAGGAATGTCTATCAGTTTACATTTGAACCCGATTTGTGATGTACTGTCAAGTACAGATATTTTTATCTCAGTCGTACCATACGAATGTCGAGAGCTGTATTTTTCCTTTGAATTTGCAATTTTCAAAGTTTTATAAATCATGTGCAACAAATCCTCGACGTCAACTACACGCATTGGCTGAGTCTTGAATCCAGTGTCGAGCATCAAACGAGCACCATACTTCAACTAGAACTTTGCTTACTTTCTGGAACTTGTCCCTTCTTAGGAAGAATCGATCATTTTGCCGCTGCCCATTTAATTTGTCATGAGATTATCCCTCCTCCTCGCTTTAAATGAGATTATGTGAGAATTCATTAAATACCCCCATCCCCCTACCCCGTTTCTTAGCTTACGTAATGAATACATGCCCCCATGGTATAGAAGGCTAAGTTGGATTAGCTATTTTGGTCAAGTATTTTGTTGGACAATGATGTCGTTTTGCAAAGAAAAGCGATGAATATAGTTTCAAAAGTTTCACAGTTCTCCCACTTTTCCATTCAGAATAGTGATCCACCAGCAGTATACCTACGCCCGCCGCATTAAAATGATTGTTAATTTAAATATTGTTCATAGATTGTACACCAGCAGAATACCTTCTTCTTTTTCATTTCCGGCGCGCGTTACGAGTAGTGGTCTTGAAGCGATCACAACTCTCCCACTTTTCTGCTTCACACTAGTGATCCGCCTGTGGGGTACGCCGCGTTGACCTCAGAAAGCGTCGGCAGGCCTCCCGGTTTTGGATTGTTCCATGTCTGAGGCCAACCAAATGCTGATGTTTTTGCATTTGCTTGTACCAGGAGTGTTTTGGCCTGCCTTTTCTTTTTTGTCGCGAATTTGTTGAAACGTTGTACGATATTGCCTTTTGGACGGGGTTCTGCGGATCTCTCCTTTGAACATGACAATACCAACTGAGCCGGTCGTGCTGAATTTTGTCCAAGATGGTACTTTTGACATGAAGGCTTCCACGGATCTTAGTACTTCTAATTCGATCAAGCTTTGTTACTCCTGCTGTCATCCGAAGCATCTTCATTTCGGCTGCCGTGAATTTGCTCTCATCCTTTTTGTACATTGTCCAACATTGTGAACCGTATGTCAGAGCTGGACGGACAACTGCTGTGTAGAGTCTTCCCTTCAGCTTTGGGGGCATTTTTCGATCACAGAAGATAGCGAAATTTTCTCGCCACTTCATCCACTCTACGCTTACTCGATGATTGATGTCGTCATCACAAGTTGCTTCACTATTGATCATAGATACCAGATATTTAAACTTTTCACACTTGGGAAGCACATTTCCATTCAAATAAATGTCTCGAATAGGCTTGTCTGGATCAGAAAAAGGGCAGCACAGGTATTCAGTCTTTTTAGCGCTAATACGGTACCCATTTCCTTCCAGAACATCAATCCAAACGTCAAGTGCTCGTTGCAGGGATGTAAGATCCTCGCTTATGATGGCTCCAGCAGAATACCTACGCCTCATTAAACTCAGAATGGTCGGCAAGCCTTCCGATCTTGGATTGTTTCATGTCTGAGGGCAACCAAATGCAGATTTTGTTGCATTTGACTATGCCAGGAGAATTTTGGTCTGCATTTCTTCTTTTTCCTTCGCGATCGTAGGGTATTCAATCTACAACGGCTTTCTTATTTTAGAAATTCGATAATTCTTCAAATTAATATTTTATTTTCCAATAAATAATTCTTCAAATTAATATTCTATTTTCTGTTAAAATAATAATTCAAATGGCTTTCCAATCAGGTAAGGCCCGAGTTTGGCTTGGGTAATAAAAATTCTTGGTTTAATGGCTTTGCTCTAAAATCCTCTTGAGGAATTAGAAACTGTGATTGAAGGGTTGAATATGGGATCGAATTTTGAGAGATGGTGATGCTTTATTTCTAGGTCTGAGGTAGCTCTGGACATGGACATTTGAAGTCGACAGCTGTATAGCATTGGACACAACAAACAACTTTCAAGTCATGATTTCTTTTAGCCCTATAAAATGAAAAGATTACATGGGCATTCTGCAAAAAGTTTGTACTTGATTTGGGTCTTGCAGATCAGTAAAAGGGCAGTAGCTGTAAAACATTTTTTAGGAGTCGTTTCCAATCATCATTGTGGAAAGATAATCGTTTTCCTCCACGTTTTAGAAGGTATTGCTTTTGCCTGTGACGTTTTCTGTTAAAAACTGATTGCTTTTTCTCACATTTCTCGCTTCTCTCTTGCGTCGTGACTATCTTTTCCTCATTTTTGGTATCGTTTTCTTGTTTCACCGCAGTATCCGTGGCGTATGGTTAGCATGTCTGCCTGCTACGGGAGAGTTCGAGGTTCGGATCCCCGATACATAAAATTGACTTCCCATGGGTATCAGGGAGCTGCAGTGAATGTCTCTTTTGTGAATGCATTCATTTATTCATTGCCTAACACACCATTCAGACACCATTCATCTTAAAATCTATTCGAACTTGTGCGAATAGTGTCAACGAATCATTTACAGTGCAACGAATACTTCATAAGGCAACGAATACTTCACAGTGCAATACTGTGAACATTCGCTTTTTTTCGAATACAAGCGAATGGTGTACTTGTTTGAGTTTGAATGGTCCATTCATTCATCATTCATGGACACAAGCAATGCGAAGGCTCGTATTCACGAGTGTTGTGTATCTACAAGCATCACACTTGCTTCATCATTGTGAGTGTGAAACTGTGTACGGCTTGTTTTTCGGGGGATGATTCGAAAGCGCAAATGATTGCACTCATGCAGTTCTCTGACGGGTATCGCTTTTCTCGGGGAATTGACAAGTGTCCGAAAATATTTTTTTTTTTTTAATTGAATAGGGCCAAGGTAAAATACCTTTACCAGCATCTCGACCTGAAAGATCTTTGAGGTCATTTAAGAACCTAAGGATATTCGAAGAAAGGGTATTTCTTATATCAAGGAGACTAGTGAATCTTTTATTGAAAATTTTTAGCCTGGATCTGACTATGGCAGGGCATTCACTTAAAATGTTTTCAGCCGTTTCTGTGTCTTGAAACAGAGGCGCAGGTGTCATCCTGGCTGGTGTCCATGTTTTAATATGATATCTGAGAGAGCAGTGTCCAGTGAGGAAGTCCATAAGTAAGTAACTTTGCGTCACGTTTGCTCATGTCAAGAATTTCTTTCATACGTCTTTGAGACAAGTCGATGAATAGTCTTGACTAGCGGTGACCAGATCAGTTGCTACTGATTGAGAGACCGCAGTAGGGTTCCGGGCTTTTGAATTGGGATTGATAGCCGAGTGTAGCTAGGCGGTCAGACTCTTTGTTGCCCTGTACGCCTTCATGTACATTGTCCAGGCAACCAGAAAAGAGTTATTTTTTTGTGGGTCGCTAATTGAGATTCAGAACAAATAAGGATGCACGTCTAATGCATCCGAAAGTATTTACTCACGGCCATAAAAAGCACTTTCTAAATTAGTCATTTGAATGCCCATCCTTTCATAGTCTAAATAATTCGCTCTCCGTTGTCTGTCGCTTTGTTGGCTCCAATCCTTAAAACTACGCAAAATATTTTGATGCGGTTTTTTTTTTTAAATAGATAAGTGATTCATGGAGAAGATTATATGTGTATACCAACCTAATACTCCTACGGAAATTAGAAAGAGAACATACACGGGAACTGGAGCGGTTTCAAAAATTATTTCATCGTTAAATTGCTAAAATGTTCCATTTTTAAAGTAAAAAAGACTATGTGACCAACGCTTTTGAATGCGTTAGATCCGAGCAACGCCGGCCGGGTAAGCTAGTGAATTTAATGTCCTTGATTGCGTTAATTCTTGAAGTTCCCCCGAGGTAAATTGCGCCAACTTATTAATTTTATGCATTCAAAGATTTCAGCTGATATGTTTGCCAAAACATCGTTGAATTGTAATTCAGCATTTCGACTAGCATCGGTATGAAGCCGGTGATTCCGAAACTCGGTTGGCCTTTAGAGTCACATTTCTTTCTTCCAACTCTGTGTCAGTTTTGTAGTTGGTGCCTAGCAAAAAATTTGTTGGTTGAACTTTTTCCAGTTGACCCAGCCCTTAAACCATCTTACTTACTAACTACAGACCGAGGTGGACATCATCGTCATCTAACAATTTTCTCCAACCACCTTGGTTCCGTTGTAGCACGGCACGCTTGGTTGAGATCCTTTCCATTTCCGTTCACCGCCACCTGTGATTAGGCTTTTCTCTATAGTGCACTTCCTTGAAATCGAATGGAACTGGCAGCTCCAGCTCACTCTCCAAAACCAAATCATCTCAATTTTAGAAAACCTTGTACAAAACATTAAGTTTGGTCTTCCACTAACGCACCGCCTCAAATTCACAGAAGACGATTGAAGTCTGCCATTTTGAGAGGTTCACTCCTCGCATCAGCAAAAGATTCCAATCTATGGCAATCACAACCATAAAAAGAAACTCACATTTCGATAGCCATGGTTTGGTTGGCAGTGACGTCAGAGTCGAGCCAGGTCTCAATTGCCTTTTGTCAAATAAATCACTAGAGAGGGCATTTAGGCTTTCGATAGTTGTCTCACGCACCACCTCTGATACGCACAAAATGACTCCCCATCCCCCAAACCCAACAAAAATATTCAAGGGCCATAAAATTAAATTGTCCGTTGAATCGTCAAGTACGTTCTTTGCCTCTAGAGTAGTGCAGCACTTCAACGAATATCCTCCCTCAAAGCAAAGAAAATGGAATACAACCAGCACTTGAACATTGGAGTAGGTAAGTAGGTACATATTTGTGGAGAGGAGGTGTATCCGAAAATTATTTTGTTTGTCTACCGCAGTAATTTTGTGTAATGTCCTGCGCCCTTGTCATTAAAAAAAGAAAAAAAGAAGCGTGACCGAAAGCCGAAATTCATTTATAATTTTTATGAAAATACCTAAAGCAAAGGTAGCTAGGTATGTCATTATCAAAACATTGATTGTGTCCTTCCTCTGTCACCTCCAATTACTATAAATGCCAAGGACATCAGAAACCTAACCTTCTAGAAAAACCACACAGGCATTACGGATAAAATAAAATCGAAAAGTCAAAGTCATTTTGTCGTCAATTTCACAAGCCAATAGTTTTAGGGTATTTAGGTCATACCTACCATCACAACACTGAACAGATTACTTCCAAGAATTACCAAATCTTTCACTTTTCGCAAAGTGAAGCTCCAGACCCAGGACTAGGCCCATAGTCCCAGCACGAGCACTAACACACCACCCGCACGACCACCTTTTGGTGAAGAACGATAAAAAAGGAAAGATGGGCTTGCCCAGCCGCTTAATGACAAATAAATTATTCGTGTGTGTGTGTATCGGTGTTGGTGCTTTTCGAAATCTATCGGATTTACGAACTAACTTCATGGCCACTCAATGCTAACCCATTCATTTCGAACAAATGACAAGCTGAAATTGAAAATTTTTACGCGGATGTTTGTTGACGTCAGTTCAATTAAGGCCCTTCAGTTTTGTCAGAATAGATGAAGAGTGAAAGAGCTTCATTAAATGATGATTATTCCGACTAAACAGCTCTTCAAAAGTCGTATCCATGAACAAAAGCTTTACCGCAACCGAACACACCTATACCTAGATCCTATGCCCCTATACCTTTACAAATTTAGCAGATTAAATGCGCGATTGGGATGAATCTTGTCCAACTTGTCCAACATTCTACGGTTCCCATAAAACAGGCTGCTGGGTGCTGGCTGTACTCGAATTGAGTGGCGGGTGATATTTGAATGCTATAAGAAGAGGTATGGCTGCTATGAATTGATTAAGGACTCGTCCCTGGAGTTGAGTTTGCAACTCAGCTATGAACTCATTGCTCCTCAATGAGTCGGGCAATTGGCCAAACCAATTCGACCAACCACTGTGCACCAGCTACACAGCTAAGCTACGACCGACGTAGTTAATGAAAAGGAAAAAAAAAACAAACAAAAAAATCTGATTAGTGCCATGCCAACCATAGTATCCCTCCACTCCTCAGGCATTCCTCTTGATTACATTCATTCCTGGGGAATTATGTACGCTGCTAGCTATGTGTTGAACGTTTTGTGAATGTTTTCGCCTAAAGTGGTTTAGGGAATGTGAGTGAAGGGAGAGTTTTCAGCATCAGCCCAACCAAAACTGGCAAGACCAGATGGCAAAAAAAGTTAAATTTTAATTAAACCAAACGTAAAGTTATCTATACCCAGGTAAAGTATTAAAATGTAATTAAACGCTTCTGCAAAGGATGTGCCACAATTAAAGCATGAATAACTGTATATACAGTGTTGGATTGCTATTTACAGAGTTAAGGTTTAGGCAGCACCTACCTACCCTACCCACCCTACCTTGTCAACAGTTTAGGAAGTTTTCGCTTTGCAAAATCTAAACAAAGTACTTGCGTTTTCGTAGGTATGCTCTGCTTAAAGAGAAGAGAACGAGAGAATTCATTTGAAAGTTTTAAATTTTAAATCGATGGGGAAATGCCATAAAAATTTCAGCTATTTCTTGAAAGTTAGGAATGATTAACAGAGGAGAAACGCCACCCTTCCTCGTCCTTATACACCAAAACCATCATCAGACAACGCACATAGACAGATACCTTGAAGTCAAACGTTGTATCAGATTAAAATTCGGAAGGGCATAACAAAGGTCGCTGTGTGTTGTGTAGAATTTGGGTATGTTACCACTGATAGACAGTGATGGATTTCTCTATTGTACATGTGTACAATGTTTGGGTCGTCGGTCGGAGTACTGTCAATCAATATTAGGATCAGTACTCTGCTCCGGAAAGTTGCATTTGAGTAATTTCTGAGTGGATACAACAAGGCAAAACTTCCCCCGTGAAAGAAGAAGCCTGGCTAAGACTTTGAGATGAATGAATCAATGATTGGATGGAATACTTTGGGTTTTGTTTTGAGGGCAAAAACTATGGACTATGGTTTTGGTTTATTTTTGATGCCACAGGTTTGAATGATTAAACTGGGGAACCATCACTCGATTGGATTAATGAAAAGCTACCTCTGTGTTTTCAAGGATACTTTTTGGCAACAAATGAAGCCGATTCTTTGACGAGCTGAGGGGACAAAGTAAATTAATTTCTGGAATTTTTGGAATCCACCTCATTATAGGTAGGAGTGGAGTTTATTATTTACACTTCTGGTGGTGCGTCGTAATTTCGTTCTATTTTTAATGAGGATGAGTTGAGGAAGATTGACGACTGAGACTAAATCTTCCAAAGAGGTTCTCATTCAGAGTACATGGTAAAGGAAGTTCAGCCTTGAACATTTCGGAAACTTTGTTTGGGTTGATTATTGAACGAGGCCATTTTGCTTGGGATTGGGTAGGAGTAAATTCTGATTTCTTGAAAGTCAAGCTCTGATTAGCATTTCCCAATGTTTAGGCTGAAGAGGGATTTTATACGGACTTAGGGCACTGCTACTGACTGGCTATGCCTTCCTAACTAGAGTTTGAATGAAAGTGACTAGATTTTCTTCGTTTTTTCTTTTTCTAAAATGAGGTCTAGTTGAAAAAGTGAGGATTCAAGTTAAGAATGAAATGAGAAATAAGGAGAAGTCTAGATAGAAGAGTCAGGTGAAGATTTCTTAAAGAAGTGCTGCACCACGCGCTTCCTTAGGAAGAAGTTTGAATGTGATTCCGGGAGAGAGAGGGCAGAGAGAAGGGGAGAGGAAAGGGGAGAGGGAAGGGGAGAGGGAAGGGAAGAAGGAAGGAGAGAGGGAAGAGGAGAGCGAAGGTAAGAGGGAAGAAGAGAGAGAAGGGGAGAGGGAAGACGAGCGTATAACTAAAATGTGCCTTGAAAAAGTACTTGACAGAATTGAATTTAAGTTGATTCTAGCATTTAAAAATAAAATAAAAAATAAATAGGGTGGCGCAACAGAGCGAGGAGCCCCTGGGCCTAGCGCATTTCTCACAACCATGCCTTGTCAGGGAATGGAGGGGACCTACAATTTTTCGCCGGTTCCGAACGGCTAATTGAGAATGCGCTTTTCATGGCAATGAATTTACTAACGGAGGATTTGCCAATTCCTCGCGAAAGGCGATACCCGTGGAAAAACATTTTTGCATTTTGCCTCTGCTGGGATTCGAACCTCGAACCTCTGGGTTAGCAGGTGGACATGCTAACCATTGCGCCACGGGTACCACAATTCTAGATGATTCTAGCATTTCTTGATAAAAAATGAGTGTTATTTTGAGCAATGATGAGGTATTTCTTAAATGATACGAGTACCTATAATCAGCCCCGTCTCGCATCATTTTATGCCTTAGATACTTATAGTCCACTGAAAGGTACATGATTTTTACTCGTTTAATTAACTTTCCCAAATCATTTTTCACACCCAAATAATTTGAGTACAACAGCTCGAAATGGGAGTACATACATTTATCTCAACCATTCCTTTGAGGAATGAGCGGCGTATCGCATATCCCACAGGTGAATCACTAGTGTGAAGCAAAGAAGTGGGAGAGCTCTGATCCCTTTGAGATCACGATGCTCGTTACACCGAAAAAAAAGATGAAAAAGAAGAAGATTCCTTTGGGGGAATGGAGGAGACCTACGAATTTCTACTCGCTTCGGAACAATTTACTGAAAAAACACTTCTCAGTATTACTTTTGGAAGATTATCCAAATGCAATGAAGCAAAAAGAAACCATGAAAACAGATTTGAGAAAAAGAACAGTAAGAAAATGTTTGATAGACGTCAAGCGCTGCTTGTTGCTTGCTTGTTGTTGGAAAAAATTCGTAAAGTCTGTATTTTTTTAGGCGTGTCTGTCAAGAAAAATTAAAAAGCATATAAATTCAGTCATAAATGTGTCATTATTATAACGATCAGGGGTGGCCATTTTGTTTTAAAAACAATTTCGGACTAGTGGCAAGCTGGCTCGAGTAAATTCCATCCGAGAGGACCAATTCTCGAACACTTTCAGTAGGCGAAAAACTGTCATTACTTGAAAAGATTGTACAAAACTCAAATGTCAATAGCAGAGGAATAAATTTTCAAAAGTTTGTACAAATACTCGCCTACGCAGATGATATTGACGTAATGTGAAGAAATAAGCGTGATGTCATGTGCTTTTGCGAGTATTGAAACAGAAGCGGCAAAAATGGCTTTGATGGTTAATGAGGGCAAAACGAAGTATATGCTGTCATCAAACAAGGACACAGAACATCGACGAATCGGACAATACGTCACAATAGACAGACATAACTTCGAGGTAGTACAGGACTTCGTCTACCTAGGATCCGCTGTAGACACGGACAACAACATCAGTGCGGAGATCAAACGGAGAATAACTCTTACCAACCGTTGCTTCTTTGGGTTAACAAGGCAATTGAGAAACAAAACCGTCTTCAAAAAAACAAATGTAACCCTTTATAAGACCTTAATCATAGTCCTGCTTTACGGCATGGAAACGTGGACCTTATCGAAAGCGGGCGAGGAAACCCTTGGTTTTTCGAAAGAAAAATTCTCCGAATGATATTTGGTCCCATATGCGAAGACAATGTTTAGAGAAGAAGATAAAACAACGAGCTGTATAGCGACATGGGCATAGCCAGAACAGTATGTATCACGAGACTATGATGGCTGAGACATGTAGAGCGGATGGACATCAATGCTCCGGTTCGTCGGGTGTTCGAAAGCACATTGCAGGGAAATCGTGGAAGGGGAAGACCTCGTCTTAGGTGGCGGTGGCGCAATCAAACAAAAAAGACCTCAACTGAATTAGAGTGCAAAACTGGAGTGAGCCGAAATCGAAGTCGTTGACGAAAGATGTTGGTTGAGGTTGGTTCACGCCGAATTGTAATGTCCAACTAAGTAAGCAAGTTAAGTAGCATTTACGGCCGAATGTCAGCAACAACTGACTAAATATTCATGTATACATACATATATGTAAAATGTATATTCCTTATTACAAAGTTATCTTATAGTCTAGCTCTAGATGGTTAAGCGATAATCCGTTTTTAACGTAATTTTAATACTTTAACTATTTTTAATATAAAAACAATAATATATCTATACATTTTATCAAAAGTCGCGTTCAATAATGCTTCAAAGTAAATCCTTCTTAATTCTTACAAAACAAGAAAATGGAAATAGAAAATGGAAGACATCTTCTCTCTCTCGAAGGTTGCAGAGAACACATTCGATTTGAAAATCTGGACGATGCGGGATGTAGTTTAAGTTTGTTAGTTCTCCTCTAATTTTAAATTTGACATTATTGACATTTTTTCAGTTGTCTTTTTGTTCAAAAAATATGTTTTTTCTTGTAAACTGTGGTTTAGTTTGCTGTAATATCCTCTATTCTGTGATGACTGGGCTTCGTTGATATATGAGTCATAAAATAGGTTGCCTGTTTTCTTTAGGATCTCGCAGAAATTTTTTCTTAAAATAGGGGTTTGTTCGAAGTTTGTTATTGCAATTAATCCACCATTGCTTGCTAGGTTATCCCATTCATGTACACAATTACTTTTAGTTGAACCCAGTTGAAAGAGAATTATTTTTGGCAGTCTTCTTTCTTCCATCATCATAACTTTAATCACGTATTTAAAGTGCAGTTTAAGTGTTTCTAAAAAAAAGTGGTGCTACTCCTGTCTCCAGATGAATTATGTAGTTTGGAGTGTTGTTTGGTAATTTAAATACTCGTTTTATGCAGTATCGAAGAAACATTTCAACAGGAACAAAAGAGCGGTAGCCCCATACTTGAGCTCCATATAATACAATTGAAGTCGCAGTCGCACGTATAACTTTTTGTTTCGAACAGTGGTTTAGATATTTACTTCTTATGCGACTTCCCCATATTGAACCGATCGATGGCTCGTTTCGCTTCTGCTAATTTGGCTTCAAAATGTTTTTTTCATATTTAAATTAGCTGTAATTGAAATTCCTAAGTATTTATACTCCCTAACGATTTTTATTCGCTCACAATTCAATTGCTCATTTCTTTCATAACTCCCTCCGCCGGCGGCGCCGTTCCGAAAAATCATAATTTTTGTTTTCTCTAAGTTTACACTTAAATTCGATTTGTTGCAATAATCTGCTAATCTATTGATCAGTAATTGCATACTATTGACACAAATCGTGGCGCAGATATCCTAGTGAAATGCATATCGGAGGCAGCTCATCCCTTTCAATCAACAAAAAGAAAGACTTGGACCCTGCAAAAAGGCAAGGAAAAAATCTTTCGGATTCCTGAGACTCCTGAGAACAAGTAATTCAGACTTTGCGAAAAGTTTGTATCAGGAAGCAAATAAAGCATACAAAAGGATATGTAAGGAGAAGCAACATTACTATAATCAATAGTGCTGTAGCAAATGGTATGTATTCGTTACTCAGTAACAAGTATTCTCTTTTATACCGAATAACGAAACGTTACTTGCAAAAAAATGTCGTTACTTTTACGATGTCGTTACTGTCGTTACTTTCGTTACTTTCGTTACTTTCGTTACTTTCGTTACTTTCGTTACTTTCGTTACTTTCGTTACTTACGTTACTTTCGTTACTTTCGTTACTTGGTATCGGTATCTTCATTTCGTATGTTTAGTTACTTTGGGTAGTTTGGTACTCGGATTGGTATTTCGCATGTTTAGTTACTTTCGTTACTCGGTATCGGTATCAGAAATTCGTATGTTTAGTTACTTTGGGTAGTTTGGTACTCGGATTGGTTTAGTTACTTTCGTTACTCGGTATCGGTATCGGCATTTCGTATGTTTAGTTACTTTGGGTAGTTAGGTACTCGGGTTGGTATTTCGCATGTTTAGTTAAAATGAAAGTCTGGACCAAAATTTTTCTACGCAAGAAGTCATCGAGGTAATACGTAGATGCAAATACAACAAGGCACCAGGTGAGGACCGAGTCCCATATGAATTTTTCATAAACGCCACCGAAAACTTTTTTGAAAAACTAACGACTGCTTTGAATTATATATTTAATTACGGTGTCATTCCCGAAAGCTTCTGCAAAACCATCATTTTATATTTATTCAAAAAAGGTGACGTAAGTGACCCTAGTAACTATCGAGGTATATCGTTTATCAACACCATAACCAAAATCTACACCGGAGTTATTCTTGACCGACTTTTGAACTGGACACAACAAAATAAACTACTCAGCGATTACCATGCAGGCTTCAGGAAAGAATACTCTACTGTGGATCATATTTTCACCCTAATCTGCATCGCTAGATCCTATCTAGACAAGAGAAATAAGTTGTACGCATTTTTCGTTGATTTCAAAGCGGCTTTTGACTCAATCGATAGAGAAACTCTTTTTTTACAAGCTTAGCTGCCTTGGAGTCTCCCATAAAATGTTGACAGCACTAAGACGGCTCTATGAAAACAATATGACAGCGATATGGAACGGTAACGAAGGGTCCAATTGGTTTTAAACATCGACTGGAGTCAAGCAAGGATGCCTTCTAAGCCCACTTCTATTCTGTCTTTTCTTAGATGACATCACAACGGCTCTTCCCGGAGGAATAATGTTTGCTGGTATCAACATCAAAGCGCTTATGTATGCGGACGATATTGTAATTTTAGCGGAATCACCTCAAATGCTGCAAATGATGATAAATAAGCTTAAAATATATTGCGATCTCTGGAACCTCACAGTCAATACCGACAAATCAAAAATTTTGATATTCCGAAATGGATCTGGTAGATACGCCAGAGAAGAGAGATGGACCTGGAGTAATGTTGCACTGGATCTGGTTAAGTAGTATAAGTACCTTGGAGTTATAATCACCCCCAATCTTTCATTCAAGAAGCACCTGCAGGCAAAACTAATCGAATCGAAACAAGCCATCAACTGCAACTGGAAGGGAGTGCCTGGGAAAAAATATGTAGCTCCAAGTGCAAAATTTAAAGTTTTTGAAGCGGTGATGAGGTCGATCTTATGCTATGCTGGTCAAGTGTGGGGATTTCTACAGTACGAGGAGGTTGAAAAGCTTTTAAGATATTTCCTCAAAAAGATATTCTGGCTCCCTGAGCATACACCTACGTATATGCTGCACTTAGAGACCGGACTCCCGCAACTATATATTTTCACGCTGAAGATGCATCTTAACTACATTAAAAAAGTGTTGGCGCTTCCAAATCATCGACTGTCTAATGCCATTGTAAGACAGCTGCTCCGAGAGAAGTCACAGTTCTTCGTAGAATGGTCTCGTTTGGAGGTGTTACATAATGTTCAGCTAGTGGAAAGTGACTGGAGAAACTGAGACCCGACCTTCCAAATATTGTTGGAAAGAATTAATGCCAAAATCTTCGAGAACTTTACGGAAAGAGCTGAAGAAAGTGAATCTCGTAATTTGTATAAGGCCTTGCAGCACAACCTTGGTGAAAACAACTATTTCCATGACCAGTACCCGTTAAAGACCATTTCAACCATTTTTAAAACCAGAGGAGAGCTGATACGGTTAAACTACCGACCATATGGCCCTGAAGAAAACACGGAGTGTACCTACTCCTTGCAACCATAGAACAGTGGAAAACGTACTCCACTTCATAGGGATTTGCCCTGTACTGTCATCAATCCGTTATGCGCATTGGGGAAAAGCGTTCTTAACCAAAATGAAAGTATCGAAGTGCTAAATGGATCAAACTGGAATATTCTAAGTAGTTTTGTCCTAACTGCACAAAGATATAGAAACCAAATTCTGAATGAAGCTTTCTAATTTTTTAAATATTAACTTTAAATTCAATCATAAGTTATCGATAACACTTTTTCAATTTATTTAAATTAAATCAATGAAGCCTTTTTATTTTTAAAATATGTAAATTTAAACTTTGTTTAGATAATAAGTACTCTCTTTTTCGGGCTGACGACACAGTCCAATGCTCTAATATTGTGAAAAATTTAAACCAAAGACAAATTAATATTGTAAAATAAAATCACACATACTGCTACTACTACTACTACTTTTTTTTTTTTTTTTTTTTTTTTTTTTTTATTACTTTTATTTTTTCTTAATATGGTTTTACAAATAGTATCTGCGAAGCCTAAGCTTGTCTGCAGAAGAATAATTTTCAATTATATTACATAAAAGCAATCAAAGTTACGATTTTATATAAATAACAATTTTAAGGTTTCAATTTTTTTCAAAAACATAAATATGTATTATGATAATCTCTATATATATAGAAATTTAATTTGAACAATTTAGGAAAAATTTTTTTAGCTCTTTTTTTCTTTTTTTAAAGTTTTGAATCATGACAATTTCTCTCGGTAGTCCATTGATTATTATTGGTACCGTGTGTTGAAGTTTGCGTCTTCCGTAGTTGTTGTAGTTTCTTGGTAACTGTAACATTCCTTGTGCACGTCTTCTGGTGTTGTGTTGGTGTTGAATTGGTTGTTTAAATCGGTTGTCATCAAAGTATTCTACTATGGTCGTCATCTTGAAAATATCTTCAACTTGTAGTGGCTTAAAAAGTGTGTCATATGTTGGTCGATAGTTGTTGTTTATTATTTTTACTGCTGCATTTTGGAGTTTTTGAATTTTCGTTATGTGGGTCTTAGCTGCATTACCCCAAGCAAGTATACCATATCGTATCCTTGATTCCATTAATGAGTAATAAACTAGTTTTAAAACATCGTGGTTAGTGTGGTATTTTAGATGAGATAGAGCAAACATCGCTTTCTTTAGATCCATCCGCAGTTTGTCTATGTGTTTATCCCATAAAAAGTGACTGTCTATTACTACTCCCAGATACTTGTAGCTGCTTACTAATTCGATGCATTCCTTTTGCGTTTTGGGGCATTCATCGTTTTGTAAATAAATCCTTTGATTTGTCGCCTTGAACTGCGGACTTCTGATATGCATCATTTTCGTTTTTGACGCATTCATTACCAAGCCGTTGTCGTGACACCATCTAACTGCCAAGTTGAATTCTTCTTGAATTATTTTTGTTGCCGTATCAAGAGAGCTATGGCGAACGACAATAGCCGTATCATCAGCAAAAGCGAAGGGAATACTCTGTTTGAAAAGTCGTAACAATTCGTTAGTGTATAGCACAAACAAAATTGGGCCCAGTTTAGATCCCTGCGGAACTCCATATCTCATCACTTTTTTCTCACTCACTGCATCTTTGATTTTAACACAAAATGTTCTGTTTTGAAGATACTCTGTCAGCCAATCAGCCATAGAACCACGAATTCCAATTCTTCTTAAAGCTTCAATAAGATTTGAGTGATTTAAAGTGTCGAATGCCTTACTGAAGTCCATGAAGATTACTAATACGTGTTGCCTCTTATTTAAACTTTCGTTGACACAATTTGCAAACTCCCCAAGCAACTTTCCTGTATTTTTACCTTTCTGAAAACCGTACTGGCTTCTATGAATAAGTGCATGTTTGTCAACAAAACCTTGCAACCTGTTGGCAATCACTCCCTCCAAACATTTTTCAATAACAGGAAGAATTGATATAGGCCTATAGTTATTCAGCTGATCCTTTGTTCCTCCTTTGTAAATCGGTCTTACAACTGCTGTTTTTAAGGTAGATGGAATTTTTGACTGAGTTATACTCAAGTTAATTAATTTGCATAGAATAGGAGCAAAGACATCCTTAAAGCTTTTAATATCAATAGCTCTGATTCTATCAAATCCTGGAGCCTTATTTTCTCCAAGTGTATTGAGAATGCTTTCAATCTCAGTGACGTTAGTTGCATATGAAAATATTGAACTTTCCACTGTGTCATTGATGTTGTTTGACGTTTTTATATTGCATTTGTGAATTATTTTTTCAGTCTGCGAAGAGAAAAACTCCGCCAGTTCCATTGATAGTGTTGTCATATCAGTTTTTTTAAAGTTTTTTTCCAATGTTTCGTCTATATTCGTTTTTTTTCTTCCTAGGATTTCGTTGATGAGACCCCATGTTTTCCTCGAATCAGTCTTAAATTGTGTAAACTTGTTTTTGTAATAGTTTGATTTTTGTACTGCTATGTGTTTATTGATTTCGTTTCGTAGGGTCTTATACTCTTTTTCATACGTCACATTTCTCCGATTATTTTTCCATCTTCTGTATAGAATATCCCTTTTTTTACATTCATCTACTAATGTTGTCGTTATCCATGGGTTGTTTTGTCTTTTTTTAACTGTCTTTCGCTGGTATGTTGATTGTTTGTATATATTGTCAAATTTTAGAAGTAGCCTATTGTATGTACTTTCTGCATCTTCTTCATCCAAAACCTCTCTCCAATTTTCTTCCCTAATAAGCTGGTTAACTTTTGAGCTACATATGCATGAAGAATTTGGAATTATGTTAACCTTAATTTTTTCATTCTTCTCATAAAATATTATTGCTCGGTGATCGGTGATACCATTATCAATTACAGCTGCATTAATTACGCTGTTCACTTTGTTTAATAAAATGTGGTCGATTAAGGTTTTGGTGCCATTTCTAGGATCAATTCGTGTGTATTTATTTATTACGTTTATTAGTCCTTTTGTTGCTATCATTTCCAAATAGTTTTTAACATAATTCGAGTTGTTGTCTTTTAAGTTAATATTCATGTCTCCCATAACAATTACATTTTCGTTCTTTTTAATTTGCCCTATTTGCTCTGACAATTCTATACAAAATTTTGCCTTGCTGAAGCCTGGTGGTCTATAAATTCCAATAACGGATGTAGTTACATTATCTTCTAAATACTGTATTTGAATATTTTCGTATGATGTTGTTTTTGTTTGTATGGTTTTATGAGATAAATTACTTTTTATAAACATCATAATACCTCCACCTCTATTTTTATTTCTATTTAACACCTCCTGTTCGAATCCTTCTAGTTGATAAAATCCTATTTCATCGTCATTTAAGTTTGTTTCTACTAGTATAATTATTTTTAGTTCGTTGATAAAATGGTTTATATTTGTGCAAAAAGTATTCCAATGTAGACGCATGGATCTTATATTGAAACACAAATAAAAATTTTTGTATTTTTTTAATTCATTTAAGTCAATGTCCGCAAAACCCTGCATCACTCTACAATTTGTGCTCATCGATATTTCGTTGCATACTTCTGTGCTGTCTAAATTTTCGTTGCATTCTTTTGTGCTGGTCATTTTTTATGTACAGTTTTGAATTTCTATTGCATCTTTGATTTTAACACAAAATGTTCTGTTTTGAAGATACTCTGTCAGCCAATCAGCCATAGAACCACGAATTCCAATTCTTCTTAAAGCTTCAATAAGATTTGAGTGATTTAAAGTGTCGAATGCCTTACTGAAGTCCATGAAGATTACTAATACGTGTTGCCTCTTATTTAAACTTTCGTTGACACAATTTGCAAACTCCCCAAGCAACTTTCCTGTATTTTTACCTTTCTGAAAACCGTACTGGCTTCTATGAATAAGTGCATGTTTGTCAACAAAACCTTGCAACCTGTTGGCAATCACTCCCTCCAAACATTTTTCAATAACAGGAAGAATTGATATAGGCCTATAGTTATTCAGCTGATCCTTTGTTCCTCCTTTGTAAATCGGTCTTACAACTGCTGTTTTTAAGGTAGATGGAATTTTTGACTGAGTTATACTCAAGTTAATTAATTTGCATAGAATAGGAGCAAAGACATCCTTAAAGCTTTTAATATCAATAGCTCTGATTCTATCAAATCCTGGAGCCTTATTTTCTCCAAGTGTATTGAGAATGCTTTCAATCTCAGTGACGTTAGTTGCATATGAAAATATTGAACTTTCCACTGTGTCATTGATGTTGTTTGACGTTTTTATATTGCATTTGTGAATTATTTTTTCAGTCTGCGAAGAGAAAAACTCCGCCAGTTCCATTGATAGTGTTGTCATATCAGTTTTTTTAAAGTTTTTTTCCAATGTTTCGTCTATATTCGTTTTTTTTCTTCCTAGGATTTCGTTGATGAGACCCCATGTTTTCCTCGAATCAGTCTTAAATTGTGTAAACTTGTTTTTGTAATAGTTTGATTTTTGTACTGCTATGTGTTTATTGATTTCGTTTCGTAGGGTCTTATACTCTTTTTCATACGTCACATTTCTCCGATTATTTTTCCATCTTCTGTATAGAATATCCCTTTTTTTACATTCATCTACTAATGTTGTCGTTATCCATGGGTTGTTTTGTCTTTTTTTAACTGTCTTTCGCTGGTATGTTGATTGTTTGTATATATTGTCAAATTTTAGAAGTAGCCTATTGTATGTACTTTCTGCATCTTCTTCATCCAAAACCTCTCTCCAATTTTCTTCCCTAATAAGCTGGTTAACTTTTGAGCTACATATGCATGAAGAATTTGGAATTATGTTAACCTTAATTTTTTCATTCTTCTCATAAAATATTATTGCTCGGTGATCGGTGATACCATTATCAATTACAGCTGCATTAATTACGCTGTTCACTTTGTTTAATAAAATGTGGTCGATTAAGGTTTTGGTGCCATTTCTAGGATCAATTCGTGTGTATTTATTTATTACGTTTATTAGTCCTTTTGTTGCTATCATTTCCAAATAGTTTTTAACATAATTCGATAATTGACTCGGACCACTACCTTGTTGTAGCCAAGGTACGAATGAGGATATCTTGTTCACGACCAGCACGAACTAACGCTGTGAAGAGATATGACGTCGGAAAGCTACAATCGCAAGAGATTGCCAATGCCTTTTCCAATCGAGTGTCCCTTCAATTATCCTTGAATCCCATGCCGCCAGCATTAAACATTGAAGACCAGTGGCAGCAATGCCAAGAAGCTATCAGAACCGCTGCCTCTGAGGTTCTGGGTTTCACTCGGCCACCAACACGAAACCCATGGTTCGATGAAGAATGTAGGCAGGCAAATGCAGCCAAGCAAAGAGCACGACAAATGCTTTTGCAAACACGAACGAGGGCTGCTCACGATCGGTATAACGAGATTTACAAGGAGAGAAGAAGGGAAGAACACCGACTTCTCAAAAAGAAAAAGAAGCAGCATGAGAAGCGCTCGTTTGAGGAAATAGAGAGGTGCCATGACAGGAACGAGACTCGGAAGTTTTACCAAAAGGTAAAAAGATCCTGCCAGGGTGGCAAACCCCGAACTCAAGCCTGTAAAGACCAGCAGGGAAACATAGTCATAGAGTCACAGTCGCTACTGAGGATCTGGAAAGATCATTTCTGCAGACTGCTTAACGGCGATGAGGACACAAATTCCGCTGTCAGGCAGATTGCCCCATTCAGCTTGGACGATGATCAAGAATGCCGTCCTCCCGACCTAGAAGAAGTTAAGCTTGCTATATGCAAACTTAAATCAAATAAGACTGCAGGTGCAGATGGCCTTGATGCCGAACTTTTCAAGGCAGCTGGAGATCAGTTGGAAAGGAGCATGCACCAGCTGATCTGCATGATATGGTCGAAAGAAAGCATGCCCGATGAATGGAACCTCAGTATCGTATGCCCGATCCTAAAGAAAGGAGACCCTCACAACTGCGCCAATTATAGAGGGATAAGCCTCCTTAACGTCGCTTATAAGATCTTGTCTGCTGTAATATGTGAACGTCTGAAACCCCACGTCAACAACTTGATAGGTCCTTATCAATGTGGTTTTAGACCGGAGAAGTCCACAATAGACCAAATTTTCACATTACGGCAGATCTTGGAAAAAACCCGAGAACACAATATCGATATTCACCATCTTTTTATCGATTTCAAGGCCGCGTATGACAGTATCTACAGAGACGAGCTGTACAGAGCCATGTCTAGTTTCGGCATCCCTGCAAAACTCGTACGACTATGCAGGATGACTTTGGAGAATTCACGCTGCTCCGTCAAGGTCGGTAAAGAACTCACCGAGACCTTTGATGTCGAAAAAGGTTTTAGGCAAGGCGATAAACTGTCATGCGATTTCTTCAACATCATACTTGAACAGATTGTAAGAAACTCAAACGTCAACACCAGAGGAACAATTTTTCAAAAGTCTGTGCAATTGCTCGCATATGCAGACGATATTGACGTAATGGGAAGAAAAAAGCGTGATGTCATAGGTGCTTTTGCGAGTATTGAAACAGAAGCGGCAAAAATGGGTTTGATGGTTAATGAGGGCAAAACAAAGTATATGCTGTCATCAAACAAGGACACAGAACATCGACGAATTGGACAAAACGTCACAATAGACAGACATAACTTCGAGGTAGTACAGGACTTCGTCTACCTAGGATCCGCTGTAGACACGGAAAATAACATCAGTGCGGAGATCAAACGGAGAATAACTCTTGCCAACCGTTGCTTCTTTGGGTTAAGAAGGCAATTGAGAAACAAAACCCTCTCCAGAAAAACCAAGGTAACCCTATATAAGACCTTAATCATCCCAGTCCTGCTGTACGGCGCGGAAGCATGGACCTTATCGAAAGCGGATGAGGAAACCCTTGGTCGTTTCGAAAGAAAAATTCTCCGAATGATCTTTGGTCCCGTATGCGAAGGCAATGTGTGGAGAAGAAGATACAACAACGAGCTGTATGAGCTGTACCGCGACATGGGCATAGCCAGAAGAGTACGCATCGCGAGGCTACGATGGTTGGGCCATGTTGAGCGGATGGACCCAAACGCTCCGGCTCGTCGGGTGTTCGAAAGCACATTGCAGGGAAATCGCGGAAGGGGAAGACCTCGTCTTAGGTGGCGCAATCAAGTGGAGGATGACCTCAACCGACTTGGAGTGCGAAACTGGAGAGAGCTCGCCCGAAATAGAAGTCGTTATCGAAGGATGTTGGTTGAGGCCCAGGTTCACCCCGAACTGTAATGCCCACCTAAGTAAGTAAGTAAGTAAGTTTTAACATAATTCGAGTTGTTGTCTTTTAAGTTAATATTCATGTCTCCCATAACAATTACATTTTCGTTCTTTTTAATTTGCCCTATTTGCTCTGACAATTCTATACAAAATTTTGCCTTGCTGAAGCCTGGTGGTCTATAAATTCCAATAACGGATGTAGTTACATTATCTTCTAAATACTGTATTTGAATATTTTCGTATGATGTTGTTTTTGTTTGTATGGTTTTATGAGATAAATTACTTTTTATAAACATCATAATACCTCCACCTCTATTTTTATTTCTATTTAACACCTCCTGTTCGAATCCTTCTAGTTGATAAAATCCTATTTCATCGTCATTTAAGTTTGTTTCTACTAGTATAATTATTTTTAGTTCGTTGATAAAATGGTTTATATTTGTGCAAAAAGTATTCCAATGTAGACGCATGGATCTTATATTGAAACACAAATAAAAATTTTTGTATTTTTTTAATTCATTTAAGTCAATGTCCGCAAAACCCTGCATCACTCTACAATTTGTGCTCATCGATATTTCGTTGCATACTTCTGTGCTGTCTAAATTTTCGTTGCATTCTTTTGTGCTGGTCATTTTTTATGTACAGTTTTGAATTTCTATTTATTTAATTCTCTCTGCTCTCACTGCACTATTGCGATCGCGTTATATTACATACGTCTTTTTCGGTGTATATCATAATTGAATGTGTGTTATCATTTCTGCGTGCTAAAATTTTCCCTGCACTCTCCCACACATACTTCCAATTTTCTGCCTTCGCTTTTTCTTTAGTTAACCACAAAAGATGTTTATTATTTTTTGTAAGCTGATTATTTACATAAATTGTTGAGTCATATTCAGCTGGCATCGAGTTTATAGCGAAGTTGGATGTGTTACTTCTAATTGTCGATAGTTTAATTGGACGAGTGGCTCTCGCTTGTTTAATAAAGTTGGTTTTGCTTGAATTAGAAATAAATTTTACAATTATGTTAGATTTTTCTGGGTTTTTTGTGTTTGTTCGGTAGACGTCTGTTATATCGGTTGTGTTGACTTCACATTTAATTGTTTTGCCGAGTCCTTTTACAGTCTCGATTAGATTTTCTTGTGATGTCAGTGGAATGTTTTTTATTTCAATGTTATTATTTAGTGATTGTTGTTCAAGGCTGTTAATTTGTGTTTGCAAATTGTTGATAGTTATATCTTTCTGTTTATTTGTCTCCTTAAGTTCGTTTATTTCCTTTGTGAACTGTTCAATCAAGTTATTGTTTTTAATCATGTTAACGTTAATATCGTCGTATTTGCTTCCAAGAAATGCACAGCTAGCAGAGATTTGGTTAAGTTGTTCTCTCAATTGCCGTATTTCAAGAAGAACAGCTTGATTGCCGCTGCCGTTGTTTTCGGGTGCCGCTAGATTGAAATCGGGACTATTTATGTGACGAATACGTTTAGCGGCTTGCTGATCAGGTGTTTGGGATCTTGGTGGCTCAATGTTTACGTTGTTTTGTCCATCTGGTGTGTTCCTACAAATGTGACATTTCCATATTTCTTTTCTTGCTCCCATAGTTCTCCATGATTTTTCAGTGACTGTTGTGCATTGAAAGTGTAATTTGCGCTTGCATAGCGAACACTCGGCGAACTCACCTTCAGCTTGCAGAGACTCCGCACAAGAACCACAGGCAGACATTTTAGACAAAAGAAAAACTGAATCTTAAACAAATTCAAAAATTAAAAAGTTGAAATTTAAATAAAGAACTGTATTATTATTTAATAGTTCACTATTTTAAACTGTTTTTATAAAATTTTAAATAAAAATTCAAATAAATTGTCTCTTTTATTTTTATTTTAAAATTTGAAAGGAATTGAAACTGATAGATTGTAAAACACGTCCGTATACTTTGACTGATCGATCGAAAGTCTACTATTGATTGTTTCCGCAAAGATAGCAAAATCATCCACAACCAGAAGTGCAGGGATATGAGTTGTATTTATTTTAATACCTCCTCCAAAGTTATCTGTAATATCGATGAACAGAACAAAAAGGAGCGAACTCAGCCTTGTTTTACTTCCACCATTGTTGAGAATTCCTCCCCCACAATATATAGTCTGTCGATATTAAATACCCCGATCTTGCAGGTAACTCACTGGTTTAAAACTCGAAATTATGTAAAAATCGGCGTCGACAGCGATTTAGCTTCCAGACAATATATCGAACCTACGTAGTGCCCAGTGATAATGCATCTTTAATTCTTCATCGATGGAATTGCAAACCAAACTGAGTATAAATCAAGTGACAGCTGTCAGAAAGACCATTTTCGAGAAATGTATTGTCCGATTGAAAACCACAACTTTTAAAAAATACAATTTATGTCTGTTGGAAGCCTAATCTCAGTAACAGTCGATTGATAAAATGAAAGAACCCAGTGAAGATACTGACTTGAAGTTTTGAGCTAAGATGACGTATTCAACGGGTTTTGAGGGATAAATATTGAAATAGAATAGATATCAGATAGAAATGTCAATAGATATTAAATAGAAAACGTTCAAAGCAGATGCAGATTTGGTTTTGCTCTTTGCGAAGACGTTGCAGAAGCAGACAACTACGAAGATCTCGATCAAACACCTCCAGTAAAAGGACAAGCATGGGAAGGTACATGTACCTATAACCGAAAGTACATAGAAGATGAACTCTTCTGCAATTCTTTTCTTTCAGCCAGAAAAAAGTAAGACAGTAATTAATACTTAAAAAAATACATCATTACAACACAATAAAAACTAACTCAGTCTGCGCCAGCGCCCTCTTTATATAGAAAAATATACCACATTATCGAACTTTCTAGATCAGAAGAGAGCCACCAAGAAATTTCTTATGTGTACCCCTACCAACAACCCGTATTTGCCATAATTATGCACTGTCTCCTTCTGGTATACTCTTAAGCTATATTTCTGTGCACACACACACTGACTCACAAACAATTGGAATTCATTGAATGTAGGTACATTAGAAACTAAAAAAAAAATTGTTCCCACATCGAAGAAATGACGATGTGCTTATGCCCGTTTTCATTATGAGGGTATCCAATGACTAGTGAACTGTGAGAATGCCAACCAAACTAGATTCTGTTCTGTTCTGTTTTTTCCAGTACCTGGCTACAGGTTGCTGGAAACCCGCCAACTTTTTAATGATGACCACTTGTCATTAGCAGTTTAAGGAAAGTTTCGTGAGATAAAGTTTTTTTCTTGGTCTAGTGGCTTTAGTAGAGGTGTGCGTCTCTCTGGTTCCGAACCATGACCCGATTTATCCACCATTTCGTCACTATGTCCTGGAAAATGTCTATAAAAATGTACATTTTTACGTAGCTGAGCAGGGTGCCTCGGGGCCTAGTGCATTTCTCACAACCATGCCTTGAAAGGAAATGGAGGGGACTGATTCCGAGCGGCTAATCAAGAAAGCGCTTTTCATGGCAATGAATTTGCTATCGGAGGGCTTGCCAATTCCTCGCAAAATGCTCTATTTATGGGAGGATATTCTGATCCTAGTCCGTTTTGGAACCGTCTGTCTGTGAACAAAGGGAAACATGATTTGTAATTATAACCCTGTTTTTCTCCCATCACTCCCTTGTCGGTATGTTTGTTTGAGCCACTGCACTGGATCGCAATCAGTTTTGACCGCCCTCTCTTTAGTGAAAACGTCTAAAGGCGATTTATAGACAGATGACTTTCCAGACCTGCAATTGGTGCTGTTCTCATGATGAAACCATTGAATTTGCTCTGCATTGAAAAATTTCTATTCGTGTATTGACAACAAAATCCATTTATTTTCTTTTGATGGCAAATCAATTAATTTCCAATGCCATCAACCCAATTGCAAAGGAAGCTTCTCTCATACAAATTGGAAGTAGTAAATGGTATTTATGTGTTCCATGTAATTTTGCGTTAAAACGAAACGAGTCGATGCTATGAAATACATCAGTTGTTTGCTCAATTACGTGATAGTGCATTTATGACGACAAAATTCAGACGAGTTTCATGTTCCAACATCAAAAACGAGCTAATTCCCATCTGCTGACAACATCGCGCTAATGAGCAAGTATAGAGTGCAAACAGTTATTTCTTTCTTTAGTATAAATTAAATATCGATCAATAAATGCTACGCATTTTGTTCTGCCAAAGTATATTTTGTGAATTTAATTGGCTTTTACTTCATTTACTTGTTTTCATTTCACGGAGATATTCAAACTTATTTTAAAATACTGAAAAGTAAACAGTAAATTTGAAGTTTGTTTTTGTGTGATATTAGGAGCTGAAAAGTGGAGACTAATTGGTGTATTTAGGAACATAGGTTTTTGTCGTTTACAGATTACTTTCGTTGCAAATTCAATGCAATGTTTCTATGAAAAAGTCATAATTTTTAATATTTGTTTTTCTTAAACAAGGTTATGTTCGATGTTGATGAATATACCACATCGCTGAATTGTTAAATTTGCTGTCTCAGACTTTCTTTAAGTGACCAAAAAACTGAAAAAATGCCACACCAAAAAGTTAATAAGAAAATGGAAATTATTGGCTTTTTTGGTCAAGGACTTTAACGTTTTGGATGAAAACTTTTTTACTATTATTCAAATGAAGCATTTCGATTGACGAAACGACAGAAATGACCTGGGAAATATGCCGAATTTTTTTTCTGGCTTTCGAGATATATTGAAAAAACCGATCTTTGAATCGACATCGACCCTCTAATTTAATACCGCTCCGCGTTTTTTTCTTTTGTAATTAGCCCATCAACCGATACCTGCAGTAGAAAGGACGCGTCTATATTCACCCAACACGAAGGATAAAAAAAGTTCACACTACTTTTTTGATTGATACAAGGACGGAGAAAAAAGTCGTGTAAATCGTGTTGGCTCGTGTAAAACGAAGCCACGCAGTCATTTCTCCTAAAAAAGGTTTCTTTCCTCTTATTTAATCTTAAATCAGCTCATTGCAGTCGTTTGAGTTTAAAATTTCCTGGTGTTACCAGAGTTGGCGCAAATATTAAGAATTAAGATGTAACTTATTTTTCTTTACACTTTCATAACTTTGGAGTAAGTTCTGCTCTGATTCTTTCTCTGCATATTTTGGCTAAGAAAGCAGTGAACTCCCTTTTTTCTCTATCACCAAACATTTGGATTAAATTGCTGATGGAGTGGAAAATTCCCCACAATATTGCATCGTTGCTTTGGAGCATACATCTTCGTTAGCTGAGCAATATTCCAATACCTCAATTTTCAATTGACGAGACCAAAAATAATAGTTTTGGAGTATGCCTGTTTTGGACTACATATTCATGTTTCCTGTTTCATGTCCCGTCTTTCGTATCATGTGTCTGGTGTCTCATTTCTCGGGTCTGCTGCCTGCTACCTGGAGACTCGTTTCTTGTGTTTACCGTTTCGAATTGCGTGTCTTGTTCCTCGTGTCTTACGTTTCATGACTCGTGTCTTGTGCCCAGTGTTTCGTGTCTAGTGCATCCTGTCCGTTTCTCTTTTCACGGTTTTCTCGTGTCTATGCTACCTGCTGTCTCGTATCTTGTGTGTTTCGTCTTTCACGTCTCATGTTTGATATCTCGTGTCTTGTGTCTTTTGTCTCGTGTCTCGTGTGGCGTGTTTTTCGTGTCTCGTGTCTCATGCCTCGTGTTTCGTGTTTTATGTCTGGTTTAGGGTGCCTGGTGTATCTTTTCTCCTGACACAAATGGAGACTTCTCCTGGCAACAACACATTAAATTCTGCTGTACGGAAGCGAGATTTGGGCTGAAGCACATAAACAGGAAATGTACCGGAAACAACTAGAATCGGTACAGAGGCGCGGTGCCTTGCGAATAGCGAGCGCGTACCGCACATTGTCTGAGCCAGCAGTTCTTGTAGTTGCAGGTGTCGTATCAATTGACCTCCTCGCAACATAAAGACAATACATACATGAAAAGAAAGCAGAAATCGGCGTGGAAGCGGCGAGCGTGGAAGCGAAAGCAATCACACAGCAGAAGTGGCAAGCACGCTGGGAGTCCGAAAGCAGAGGACGCTGGACTGCTAGGCTGATCGGAGACATAAGCGAATGGAGTAACCGGAAACACGGTGAAGTGAACTACTTCGTCACACAGTTCCTCACCGGACACGGGTATTTCAACGCTTTCCTGCACAAAATGGGAAAAAGAAGAAGTCCTTCGTGCCAATACGTAGATTCGCTGACACATGACGCTTATCATACAGTTTTCGATTGTAGTAGATGGTAATCTCTCCGTTAAGAAATAAATAAAGTTATCGGAGAGCTCTGTCCGAATAATATCATCCAGGAGATGCTGAGAGGCGAGGAGTTGGAGTTGGAGGCGAATCAGCCTGTATCTGACGCAGATCCTGAAAACAAAGAAACAAGAAGATGTCGTTGAGGAACTAGAACCTGCCACCTAGACACGGATCCCCCGAGTGCAAGATCAGCGAGAAACTTTTGGAGTTTTAGTCGGTATGCCAAGTTTACACCAGTCCAACATACGGGGAAGCATTTCTCCAAAAGTAAATAAAAAGAAACCTTTTCTCCTGTCTCATGTCTCATGTCTCATGTCTCATGTCTCATGTCTCATGTCTCATGTCTCATGTCTCATGTCTCATGTCTCATGTCTCATGTCTCATGTCTCATGTCTCATGTCTCATGTCTCATGTCTCATGTCTCATGTCTCATGTCTCATGTCTCATGTCTCATGTCTCATGTCTCATGTCTCATGTCTCATGTCTCATGTCTCATGTCTCATGTCTCATGCCTCATGTCTCATGTCTCATGTCTCATGTCTCATGTCTCATGTCTCATGTCTCATGTCTCATGTCTCATGTCTCATGTCTCATGTCTCATGTCTCATGTCTCATGTCTCATGTCTCATGTCTCATGTCTCATGTCTCATGTCTCATGTCTCATGTCTCATGTCTCATGTCTCATGTCTCATGTCTCATGTCTCATGTCTCATGTCTGATGTCTCATGTCTCATGTCTCATGTCTGATGTCTGATGTCTCATGTCTCATGTCTCATGTCTCATGTCTTATGTCTCATGTCTCATGTCTCATGTCTCATGTCTCATGTCTCATGTCTCATGTCTCATGTATCTTGTCTCATGTCTCATGTCTCATGTCTTATGTCTTATGTCTTATGTCTCATGTCTCATGTCTTGTGTGTCTTGTTCGGTATCTCATGTCTTGTGTCTTGTTTCTTCATTTCTTCACGTTTTCGTTTATCAAGTCAAGTTTATCGCGTCTCTTGTCGTTACTCGTGTATTGTGTCTCGTATTTTGCATCTCCTTTGCTCTTTTCTTTGATTCTCGTATTTTAAGTTGTTTCCTAAAACCAATTAGCATCACATCTCAATCGCAATGTGGCTCCTACAATTTTTCAGTGGCAAAAACAAGACACTATTCATTCAACTAAAACATTTCTTCTTTCAATTTCCGTAAATGAATATTAATACAACACAGTGACCAATATAAGAAGTTTGCCCATTCAGCGACACAACAAACAAATCCACCAGAAACCACACAAACCAATTGTGGTTGCGGCTCCATATGTTGATTGTGCTCCGTCAATTTCCATTTGTTTTGGTGGTTTTAACAAGACAATGCCACCTGCCATTTAGTCATGTCAATAATTGAAACCGAAAAGCTTTGAACTACTTTTAAGGACGTGGTGTACGACAACTAAATATTGACTTTGCAAGTTTGCAATGTTAATTTGCAATGCAATTCAACTGATTCTGATGAAGATGAAATGGGTGGAAAGGAAATACCGCAAATATTGAATCAAACAATCAAATCATTAGGTGGTCATACCTTGGTGGTTTAACTTAGTTACTTGCAATTATTTAAAGACAACCTAGAACAACATGTGGTTTATGGCTTTTCGTAAACATTAAACAAATATTTTGTTTGTCGTCCATAATCTTAGCAAATACCAAACTGATGTTAGGTAAACAAGTCTTATAATAGATATTTATGGTTCTTTAAAGAATGTGTTAAGCTATCATTTTGTCTGAATCCACTTTACTCAAAATATTTTGTATCCTGGATTCCGATGTTATCTTTTGCCCTTTTGATTTGTTACCTCTGATTGTTTTTTGAATATTTTCAAAGCTCATTTTTGACACCTAAGGATTTTTAAACATTTCATTGTTTTAAAACATTTCAAACACCCACTGCTTGCAAAACTAACGTTCTCTTGTAATGCTAATAAAAACTCCCACAGAGGCATACTTTCTGTTTTTGTAGGCCTCTATCATTAAATGATTTCCATTAATAAATTCCACAACCTTCCTCTTTCTTTGACTAAAAAGTTAAATACAAATTTCAGAGTAAATTTATACAAAAGAATTTTTCAAGTGCCTGCGTTCATTAGTGAGTACCTCAGAATTTTTTTGTATTCTTCAAGTACCTCAAAGTGGCCATTAAATTTAAACACTTTAATTTAATAAAATCTATCTCCTATCGACGTACGTCAACAACTGTTCTTTTTTTTTTTTTGTTCGGCAAAGTCCAGCCCAGCTCTGAGTTAATGGAATTAAATTCAAAATTTATAGCACAACAAATGCTTTTGTTGAAACAGTGGGACAAAAGGACAAAACACACTGAATGATTGATTTTCTATTGAAATTGAAAGACTTGATTTGAATACTTATTTTGATGGATAGTGAAAAGACTTCGAATATACAAATCCGCCCCTAAAGCATCATTTTGAGGAAGATTTATTTGTTATGTTTTTTATTCGAAGGGACAGTTTGTAGGGCTTTGTTGTTTCCATGTTTATTTGTCTATTTTTGTAACGAATTTATAAAGTTTTAGATAATTGTATTTGATAGTTGACTTACCAATTGGACTCCGCAAGGCAATAGAAACCGTATGAATGTCTTACTATCCATTTTGAATATTAGGATTTATTTTCAGCTGAGCCATTCAAAAACGTGAGGCATCACAAAAGTAATTGTTGTCACTAGGTTATAATGTTTATCGAGGAGCTGAAATTAAATACATAAATCGATTAGATTGTGATTTTATTAGTTGTCCTAGCGAAATAAATTGTAGTTTGATAGATAGCGGGTACTAGGTGTTTAGAAGCACTAAGTACAAAATACTGACGGGCTAAAAGAAAACAAGTCATAACATAAAAACAGATTGTTTGGTTTAAGGTTCGTAGCTTCATGGACAGTCTCAATACCTTTGTACCTTAAGATGTCGAAGTCTCGATACTTAAATTCTATCGACAAAGCAGATTTGTTGGTAGCATAGTTTTCTGACAACTCAGCACTATCATGTAGTACTTTGGCTTCACCTATGCTTAAGAGAGTGAATTTTACAACTGAGTAGATATTTTTCCGTACTCGCTCGATCGCGAGAGTCTTAACCCTAATTTACAAACTGGGGTCCATTTGGACCCCAGAGCATGTTTGAACACTCATAACTTTTTTGTTTGTCATTTTTTTTAAATGGGATTTTTACTCAGTGAACAAAATTCAATTTTTTATTCATTTCTTAAGTTGAAACGACTATCAGATGTTTACAGATTTTTCTGCGATTTTTTTGTGAAAAGAATCCGTCCACCCGAACTGGGGTCCATTTGGACCCTAGTACTGAAATTCTATGAAAAATCATATTTTTTCTAATAAATAATTATTTTATTTTAAAAGCAGCCTAGTTTATGTTTAGAAGAATTTAACTTGAAGTTGTGGGCAGTTTCGGGAGACATTTAACACATAAGGTTCTAGTGTGGCAAGGGCAACAACATCTGCCACATCCATCGCAGGTGGTTCTGGTTTTCTTGTCATCTGCTCTTGGGCAAAGGTGACATCTACTTCTTTTACAAGAGAGCTTTTCGGGGACTGTTGGTAATTTTTCCTGAACTCTCCCCAAAATACAGAGAGCATCCATTGCAGATTTCCCAATGCCAGATTGTGTTGCATGTTGAGAACGGTTATTCAATTCTGACTCAACCAGTTCCTCCGCTAGTTCGATGAGTCTATCACTTCTGTACAAATTTTTGTTTCTTCTAGGTGGATTGAAGTGTCGAAAAATGATAACACTTGTTAGGGCTGCTACGTCCAGTAAGTTGTAGAATACAACCATCGGCCAGCGATTTGTTTTGCGTGTACATGAATAAACTGAGACCATTTGGTCGAATACATCGACTCCACCTTTGGTGCTGTTATAATCCAGTATCATTGCAGGCTTACTTTGATGACCGGAAGTGGCTTTCTTACAGTTATGTTGTGTTGATAGTAATACCACTTGTTTGTTTGGCTTCGGACCATAACTCACCAACGCCATTTTTCCAGAAAATCCAAAAATGGATGAGTGGACTGGACGATACTGCTTTTTGTTATTGACCTTTACAGGCTCATTCTGCTCATCAAGAACCTCCTTCGCTACAAAAGGTTAAGGCAAATCTCTTTTGTTTTTCCGACTCGTGCCAAGAATAGTGATCTTCTTATCCAGCAACTTCAATGCCAAATCCACCGACGTAAAGAAATTATCAATAGTGAGGTTGCGTCCAGAATTGAAATATGATGGCATCAACGATATCACCACATCATATCCACGACCAAGTCCTGTACTTTGGTCAGAGCTACCAGTGTAGACAGAAAACTTCAGTGGATAGCCCGTTGAGCTTTCATACATCCACCTAAAGTTCAAGCCATATTTGGCAGGCTTGCTTGGCATGTATTGAGGAAATTCAATCCTTTTTACCTGAACAAAGTGAAATAATGACTATTTTTTTTCTTTTGATAGGCGGAATTGGCAAGAACATTGATATGCATCAATATTACAATCAGTAATTACGTAAAACAGACATATCGAAAGGGATAAGCGGGAATCCCAGATTTGCAAAATTAGGCAATTTCCATCGTTTTTGAAATTGAAAAATTTTATTGCTGACCTCCTACATACCTGCATAATGACATCTCTGTTTAAATTTTTTTATCCCTGCTATATATAATGCTTACAAACAATTCATACAATAGCCAGAAGAGCTATAACTGAACAATATAAGTCAGAAATCAAAAAAATTTCGAAGAAAAAATCGTGGGGTCTATTTGGATTCCAGTTATGGTGGACACGACTTTTGCCGGTTTGTAAACGAGGGTTAAACGATCATAAATCTGCTGGCCAAAATTGTATCCCCGCTATTAATCTAACGAAGTGTTCTGACAAAGCCACTACGAAAGCTTTTCTATCTTTCCTACTCTTCTGAGCTCTTCCCGTGCAGATGGAAAACTGCATTTGTCCAGTCTGTCCCTGAAATCCTCCTCTTCCCCCCCCCCCCTCTCCTAATAATCGTCAATTGCACTAACGTCCCTTCCTTGATAAACCGTCAACCAATGAAATATCTTGAAGAACGAAAGCTTTTATAATACGGCTTTTGTAGCAAAAGGTCCACTGATGATTCGATGACATTTCTCACCGGAAAATTGGAACCCATCTTTGCACTGTTTTGGATAAAATGAGATTATTGCGTTTGATTTTTCTAAATCATTTGGTAGAGTTTGGCATCACGCTCTCTCATCAGAAATTCGTTTTTTTTGGTACCGATGAGTTGCATTAGAAATTTCCTTTCTGATCGTTCAATACATGTTGTGTAGGACGTTTCTTATATGCACATAAATCCTGGTTAGTCCCAGGGCTCCGTTTTGTCTCCAACTCTCTTTCTTATTTTCATAAACAACCTCATGTCTAAAACTTCTAATCCACTGAATTGTTTTGCTGACAACTCAAATCTCAGCTGACGTGGAACTGGAATGCGTATGACTAGCTGATTGAATTCTGACCTTTGCAGCATTGTTATACATGTGGTAGTAAAAACTAAGTAGAATTTAATGCTTCGACAACTCAATGCCGTCTTTTGTCGTTAAAACTTCATAAACTCATTGCGTCACTGAAAACCGACGAGAATTACTAGATATAACACTCGTCTCTCTAAAACAACGTTCAAAAATTCTAAACTGGAAGATGTCTGGTCTACATAGTTTTTCAGATCATAAATACATCCAGTTTAGCATCGATGACAAAGTTCACTCGCCAAAAGTTTTCAGAAACGTCAGGGAATCTAATTGGTGTTAATATAAAGACATACTTGTCTCACGACTAAACACTGATCTTTCAGTCAATCCGGTCCACACTATAAAACTTGATCGTAAGGTCATTGAATTGAAATTGAATCAGGTCTCTTATTCCTCCTAGAGGCAAGAAGAAACCAAACCTCCATGGTGGACTCCCAAAAATGGAATTCTAAGAGATCAAAGTAGGAAGCTCTTTAATAAAGATAAGGCCCTAAGAAATCCCAAACACTGGGATTCCTATAAAGAATCCCTGAACAGCTACAAGAAAGAAATCAGGAAAGCTAAAAGCTTAACTTGGTAAAACTTCTACACCTCTTCCACAGATACATCCGGGGCTTAAAGACTTAAGAAGATCTTCTCAACAAATCTAATGGTACTTAGTTTTCTGAGAAAAGTAGACGATACCTCGACAAATTCGTGTGAAGAAGCACTCAATTTGCTGCTGGATACACACTTTCCGGGCAGTTCAACCAATGCTATTGGACATAGCATATTTAGACACAACAAACCACTAAAATGATCTCATTTCAAGGGAAAAAGTAGTATGGACAACAAACAGCTTCAAATCCTACAAATCCCCGGGACCAGACAACATAACACATGTTGAGGTTCAGAGATCCCTCAATATAATCTTACCAACTTTGGAAAAAAATTTAAAACTGGCTTATGTACATTCCCGCTACTTGGAGAGAAGTGAAGGTAGTGTTAAAAAAAAAAACTGGACAATATGTATTCTCAAACTAACCCTGAAGATCTCCGACCCATAAGTCTATCTTCTTTTGTTGATTGATATTCCCTTACAAACTACGCTTGAGAAGTCACTTCTTTCTCAACCTCAACACCATATTGAAAGGGAAAATCAATTGGAACGGCTCTACACATACGCTAGTCCGTTCAATAGAATACTCGCTGCAACATAAGGAGTTCACTATAGTTGCTTTCCTAGACATCGAAGGCGCCTTTAACAACGTCAACAATCTCCCTAGCACTTAAAACTCTAAAAGTGGATCCCCTACTCGGTGAGTTGATTGAAAGACTCCTTGTAAATCGAGTCATAAATTCAAACTGGGAGAGGCTCCTACAAAAAGAGGTGTAAGTAGAGGCACTCCGCAAGGTGGAGTCCTCTGTCTTTTCTCTGGAATTTGGTGGTGAATGAACTACTGATAAACCTAGAGGGCCATGGCTGCAGGGTTATTGCTTATGGAGACGATGTTGCCATTGCAGTCAGAGGAAAGCATCTTAGCATATTAAAATAACTGCTTCAAAATACTCTAAACAAACCTTCAAATGGACCAGTAAGTCTGGACTTGGAATAAATCCTCTCAAGACTGAATTGATATTATTTTCTAGGAAAATACAATACTCCACACATAGACCCTCTTTTCATAAACGGCACACAACTAAAACTTTCTCCCATGAGGCTAAATACTTAAGTCTAGTGTTAGATAGACAGTTAAGCTGGAAGGAGTAAAAAAAACTAAAAATGTAGCTCTCTTTTCGTGAAAGAAAGCCATAGGAAAAAAGTGGGGTCTTCCAACCAGCATAACACATTGGCTTTAAATCTCGGCCATCAGACCAATTGTCACAGTATGGTGGACTGCACTGATAGAGCAATTTATCGTGACAGTCTCATCAGTCTTACGTTTAGCATGCATATGTGTGACGGTGCCTTAAGCATCAATCCTTCAGCGACACTGGACATCCTGTTTCATCTATAGTCCGACTTAACATCTACACTAAACAAAAGGCTGCGAGTTCTGCTATCCCATTACCTAAAGTCTCACAATGAGCTAACAACAATATTGGTCAAGCTGACATTCTGAACAAATTCGGAATCCCCAAGCTAAGAAAAGACTACACCACAAACACGAATTTAACAGGAATTTCAGGGTGACCACTCCATCCAGAACAGACTATAAAAGAATGGTTCAAAAACATGGCTGTGGTGCCTATTTAGACGAAATGAAATTAAACATTTCACCTTCTCTTCCAGATCACTGCAGGCGGAGGTGGTGGCAATCAGCGATGCTAGGTTTTGGCTAAGAGAAAACAGGATATTCAAAAAGGATATATGAATCTTCTCAGACAGTCAGGCGGCCATCAAATCCCTGGCCTCAAATTCTTTCAACTCTGTTCTAGTACTTAACTGCCGAACATCTCTCAGGGAGATGTGAGAGCAGTTTAACATTCACCTGTGCTGGGGATTGAGGCATACAGACATTTCAGGAAACTGCAAGGCAGATGGACTCGCCAGAAACGGAACACTTCTGCACTTCTCACCGACAACGGAGAATAGCAGCATAACAATAGCTACATACAAACTCCTGCTCAAGCAGGACACATACAAGGCCTTAGTGTGTTAGCCGAGCTAATAGCCACCTTAACCTAATCTAACCTATGATATCCAAGGATTTAAAATAATTATTCACCGGTGTCTCCTTTTTAATTCTCTCCTATTTTACCAAAGCTCGCTCTCTGTTTCATAACATTGTAAGGATAGTCAAAATGGCTTGATGTTTGCGTAGATTATGTAAAAAAGGATAACTGCGTAAGATCCTGAAAATATCATAATAGCCATCCTATTTTTTCAGTGTATTGCTGTATCTTTTTTGATGTTGGGAATTTTCAACTGATTGCTCCCGCTAAAATAGATCTGGTATCATCAAACATCGAGAAACATGAGTAATGAAAAAACTCATCCAATTACCAGAAAGTTGTGCAAGTCAAGTTTTAGGCCTCCCTAAAAACCAAATTCCGCAACATCTTCCGAATGTTGTGTCCCCATTTGACTTATATTCTCGTTAAATATATCCTTAATCGAACTCATAGCTAAACTTGTTTAACTTCAAGTCAAATGACTAGAAAAGAACCACAATCATTTGTTTCGTAAGATTGGCTGCTCTTACAGTTAAGTTCGATTTTTGGGTGTGGCTTGTGTCAGCTGTCTCTACCAACCAATTTTCTATCCATCCCTTTACCATATTGCGGTTAACTGCTACCGTAATATGAGTTTGTGTTTTAACAAAAAAAAATTATATCCACAAACGATCGAGTTCAGACGTACTGGAGTCAGAATAATTTCATTCCATTTATCAATGCAAAACAAACAGAACAAAAGTCAAAGAATAAACAAAACGTGAACAAATTGTTCGTTGGTAATGAGTAATGACTATCGCTTAGCTTCACGCTATTGAACACCGCTGCTTATCAAACTTCGTTCTTATATCTCTTTTGTAAATGTCAGCAATTCCAAAAATAAACCATCCCCAAACTCTATTCACAGGCTTTCCAAAAAAGAAACAAGAAAGGAAATACCTCAACCCCCGAATTGATCCTTTAAGATTTGTGTAACGAAATTACACAAATTAGTTCTAATTGAGTTACGAACAAGCCACTCAAACCACCATACCATCACCATCCAAAATTCTATTTCTATTCACTCATCATCCACATATATCCTTAAGTGCTTTTTGAGAAAAAGCCCATAGATAGCATTTTGACTGTCAAAGTGTTCAGCGTCTTCAAGGGTTTGACTCTCAATTAATCAATGTTAATGGTTTTAGATGGAAGTGAAGAAAAGAAAAGAAAGAAATCGATAAGGAATGTCTTCGCGTGACTGTATCAACGTCTCCATTCACACCTTCTTTCCTCGTTTTTTTTTATTTTCATCGTTTTTAATTTAAAAACATCATGCAAGACAGGATTCCTTATACGTGTCTGTTAGAATCTTGTTTGACAATAAAGCAAATTTTCTTGAAGGGCAGATAGCTAGAAACGCTGCTCTCGACTTACGTATTTGTGTATACATATGACTTTCTAAGAATAAATGACTAACTTCTGCGGGTTGTAGACAAATGACTAATAATAAATGGATGTTTTGCATGAAAGGCGCTCTAGAACTAGACGGTAACTCATCAAATTTCCCTATTCAAGTCGGTGATATTGCTGAATGACTTTGTGTTTGAGTAGACTTTTGTATCTTCATTTGCATAATTCAGCTTTGAAATGAGACCATTTGGCTTGCTTGTTTTCCAGTGTTTTTTGAATCTGCTGATTGGAAATAGTGGCAAAATATATTCAAATTTTGTCAAATAGATGTAAGTACTTCGTCCTTACGTCTGTAATGTGTGATGCTTCTTTTGCGAGGCTGGGGTATGACTCAGGGTGTCCAGGGTCTACCCAAGGAAGCGGCGATTTCCTTGACTTGGCGGCAGCGAACTCTTATCTGGCTCTGCGTTAGGCAGGGCGCTCTATCGGCAGCAGCGGATTACGTATCAAAGGTCTGCGTTGCATGAAAGGCAGAGTAATTGATCGGCTGCGGCGGATTGCGTGGGAAGCTCCTGTGTTGTATCAAACGGCAGAGCAATCTATCGACGGCAGCGGACTTCGTAAAAAACGCATGCGTCCACTTAGAGGCTAAACACTCTGTCGGCGGCGGCGGACATCGTAGAAGAGGCCTGCGGTTGCGTACTGCAATGGAAACTCCCTTTATGGAAGCGCAATGTCTAACTAAGGAAAGTTTAGTCGCCCGGCTGAAACAAGCCACAACGAATAAACTTCCTACAATATTTAAGTTGACGTAATGTCAAAAGAATGCTATCTAAGGAGAATTCAAACGCCTGGCTGAAACAAGCCACAACGAGTGAATTCCCTTCGGGGAAACGCAGTGTCTACAGGTAAGGATAATCTAAACGCCCGGCTGAAACAAGCCACAACGACTAGACTTCTCTTACGGAGACCAAAAAATAATGAGGACTCAAACGCCCGGCTGAAACAAGCCACAACGAGTGAACTTCCTATGCGGAAACTGTCAAAGTCAAAAAGTAAAACAAATATAAACGCCCGGCTGAAACAAGCCTCAACGATTAAATTTCTTTGGGGGGGGGAGGAGAAAAAGTATCAGGTTAATTCTATTTGCCCGGCTGAAAGTAGAAACCCTTGTGAAATCTTTTTCTGAATCATGGTGAATAAACCATCTCTATTCATTGACTTTTCCACTGAAACAAAATGTGAACTGTATCAGGTCAGTGACGATTTTGCATATAAAAAATTAGATGGGGATTACCAATGTATTTCCCCATAAGGAAATGCACTACAAGTGATAAGCTACGGAAAAGTAAACAATGGTTGGCCTTGGCATTCACATTGTAATTATTTTAATTGCGTGCGGGGGATTTTAATAGAAATGAATATTGCACTGTTTTGGTGCGGCATTCTGGGATGAGGTAAGAGAATGAAATTGTGACGCTTCGTCACAAATGCCAATACAAGTATAATAACAAAATGCACTTCATTCTTTTCACTCATAAGATTTTTTGGTGAATTGCCCAAATTTGAAGATAGTTTTTCTTAACGCATGGACCCTATGGCCCAACACTGATGCAGCAATATTCAGCAACAGCAACCCGTCGAGTAACCCAATCCACTGCCCAAAACCTGTCCACTCAGGAAGAAGAAGAAATTAACAGGCCGACGATGTCTCAAATTACGTCCTAAAGAGGCTCCCACAGACAGTGATGATCTTTTTGGCTATCATCTTAAACAACTGCATTAACAACAGCTACTTTCCCAGGAAGTGAAAAACGGCGATTCCGAAGAAAGGCGATCCAAACCTCATCAACAACGTGTCACCGTCGTATGCTTTTTGGATGACGAAAAAGCATTTAACAGCGTTTGGATTCAAGCACTCATCCATAAGCTAAATCTTCTAAGCTTTCCAGCTCCATTAATAAAAATAGTTTTTTCTTTTCTCTCCCACAGGAACTTTTTTGTCCAAATTGGAAGCGCAAAGTCCGCCACCAAGAACATCAGAGCAGGAGTCGCTCAGGGATGAAAACTAGGACCATTCCTCTTCAAAATCATGACGTCGGACCAACCAACCCCAAAGGACTGCGAAAATCTGCTTTACGCCGAGGACTCTCTGACATATAGCACATCCATATCACCAACCATAGCTGCACGGAGAGTGGAAACTCACATCCACTAACTATATTCTTATTATAGGTAAGTGTACCCCACTTTGAGTTGATCCGGATCAACTCAGCTAAGTCACAGCTTGTCTACTTCAGAAGGACCGGAGGAAGAGGCCGTTGTTCTGCTGGTAACTGCAGAGCCACATCCATTACTCTTACTGATGAATCCAGACTGGCTGCCCAATGAAACGCGAAGTATCTAGGCAGGTTGAGGTGCTTAGATTCAACCCGTACTCACGCACTGTATTGAAGAAGGCCAACTTCGTTTTCCACCGACTGTACCCTTTGCTGAGGAGAAGGACAGGACTAAGTCAGCCAACGAAACTACTGATGTCATCATCAGTAGCTGATGTCGTCATCAACTACGGAAGCCCAGTTTGGTTCACCATCTCGAAGACTGCGATGAAGTATCTCCTAATTTTCGAAAGGAAAATTCTGAGACTCTGCACCGGTCTCACTTTCAACCACCAGAGTCAGAGACATTACAGTAACCAGCATCTGTACGAGACCGCCAAGATGACGCCCTTGGAACAATACGGCTTATCGACTGCATTGAAAACGGCTGCAAATATCAGCAACCACCCTAATCCCTTGGTGAGAAGGATGACCACTGAGCACCGACACCCTGAGCCAAGATACCTAAGCGTGATGAACACTTTGGACGAAGAAGTTATACCAACCAACAACGAAGTCAACAACTTCTACGCTGACCCTGGGTCAGCATCCATCCCCACAACCTCCTCATAAAGAGGGACGCCAGCGACAACCGGGACGGAACATACCAAGATAAATCAAGTCAGCCGACTTATAAACAAGAATTATCTTTCTTTTCATCTAAGTATGTAATGTTAAGTTATTATTTTAATTCAAGACATTAATTTTAAAATAACCTCGTATAAGTATCAATTGTATATCGTTCAATAAACGTAATGTTAATGCAGAGAAAAATATGTTTTTCTTAACACAAAAAAAGTCGAAAACATTATCAGTGCGTTCATTCATTATTTTTTGTCGATTAAATTCCAACCGATATTTACTTCAAAAACTCACCTAATGCCTTTTTCTCGTACAACGTGTTACCGAATTTATTACGCGAACCGAACTTAATTCTATTAATCTAAACGTTGGGAATAAATTTCACACAACGCGAGCAAAATAAAGAATTTATACGAAATCGAAACTAAAATAATAATATTAAAACGCGAAAACTAAAATTGGGATGTCAACAATCCCGACGTGCGCGCAACTTGACTAATTAAAACGAAGTGTCAAAATGACACAGGTTCGTTTTCGGCAACCAACAACACTTCAGTGCTGTCTCCCGTAGCTGAGTCTGATGGGTGGGTTCGATTTGATATTCCTTTTTAATCCGATTTGATTAAAAGGGAATATCAAATAACTATAAATGATATCGCGTATAAAATTAAACTATGATGAGTGAGAATACCAGGGCGTACTAGCTCACTTCTAATATGGGCGCCAGGAAACCTTTTAATATGGTGGTTTGCCTTAACCAAAGCTGAAATAGTAGCGAAAGACGAAAGAAAGACTAGGAAGAAAAGAAATAAAACAGTTTGAAATTTATGAAGGAAATTATAGATTTTTATCATATTTTTAAGGTATCTGGGAAACCGTGGTAAAACCTGGATTAAAACCCAGAATCTTTTCGAAATTAAAGGAAAGTACAAAGTTGTTTTCGAGGTTGGCAGGAGGCCAACTCTCGAAGTAAAGAAAATGTAAGAAAGTTGAAAATTAAGAAAATTAAGTTAAATAGAACAAATTAGTGTGTCGCTTGAACACAAGAAAGAATCACGAAAGGAAAGTTTCCGAAATAAAAGTAATGATAGAAGTGAAGTAAAACGGTCGCGAGTCCCGCAATCTCGGGATAGTAAAACGTTAGGTCAACGAAGGCCTGGCGGATCAAAATTTCGCCGCAAATAAGACGACTCTAAAATGGTTCGAGAAATCCTTGAAAATATAGGATTTTTCGAAGCGAACAGTAGGAAATAAAAGGAAAGAAAATACTTAGCTTTTTTTATATACCACTCCTCCTGCACTCCTTTAGAAAATATGTCCTCCGCACTAATCTCAAGATTTCCTCAAAATTCCCAACTGGAATTTTGCCGCAAAAATCGAGTTAGACAAATCTGTAACTCTAAAGAAAATTGTACTCGCTCCAAAATCTCAATAAATCGCAAAATTTTCGCAATTATTTTTCGCACGCTTTCTTTGCTATCTACACACTTTCGTCGCCAAAAGTCAAGAGACCATCAAGATGGCGGGTTTTTCTTCTCCATCCGGCATCGGCCATGCAGCCATCCTCGTCAGACCTTTAAGCGTGGTGTTGTTCGGTCTCACTTTTACTGCAGCATTCCGCCATTAGGCTGGGATGTGCAAGTGAGATGTCACGAATCAACTACCCGCGGTCCATTGCGTTCAGGTGATGTGATCACCAGTAGCCGAGTGGACGAGTTCAACCTCTTTCAGAAAGACTTACTCCGAAAAATTATTTAACTCGCGCAAAGTCCCCAGCCCAAACCGGCCCAAACTAAAATACGGATAAGATATTTTCCAAGAGAACGAAGAACAAGAGATGCTAAGTCTAAAAGCTCGACGAATACTTTCCGTAGACCTTCGTTCAGATAGTTAGAAAAAAGAAAGGGGAATAAGAACGGAAACACGTCTTTTAGTGATTCTTCGTTGATGTTGACGATACTCAATTTAATTTTAATTGAAATTTACTAGAATATTTAGGTTGGTGTGAATATAGTTCACACATTTTTGGACATGGATCTCGATCTTCATGCCTTTCTCCTTTTATCAATGTTTGCGTAGGCCACCTGCCGTACGACTATTGTGGACCGGTCGTCACACAAGAAAAGTGTCTTCTACTGTGCAATCTTTTGCATCGAGGAACAATATGACCTGAAAATGGCATTTCGAAAGTTTTAGAAGAACAGGTCTCTGGCTGATGGACGAGGTTTCAACTGAACTCTTCTACTACTTCCGAGCAGCTATGGATAAAAGTTTACTGGCGGGAGAAGAACGGCGGATAGAACTTGTTGTGGTAAATTTTACCGCAACAAACGCACGAAATTCAATTGAACTGAATGAGCTATCAAGGTCATTTTAAGGCTGTTCCCAATGTACTTAGTCCCAATCTCCCCTCGTAAAACGAAAACTACGATTACACTTAACATTTGCAGTCTTTAAAAGTTAAATTTGATGAATTTAGCAATCCCAACAAATGTTGTCTAAGTTCGTATCAAAAGATAGCTCATTACATGCTGGCATAATTCATACATTTTATTCATTTTTTTCCCCTCCCATAATAACAAAAGTTTCGTAACGATTTTCTGGTCTTTCGTGTCTGTGTGTGTCTGTGTTTTGTTTTTGGATCGATTCATTTCCTAATATTTATACCTGATGTTTATGAAAGCACTTTTTGATTTATGGCAATGCCTTTTTGACACCTAAACTAATCCTTAACAGCCATCAATCAATGCCCAAGTTAATGTAGAGCAAAAACTTTACGCTGCTAACATGACCATCATCCGAACATTAGCAGATCTGATTGTCACAAAAGTTATAGTTTTTGTTGTTGTTTTGTGAATTATGTTTTCAAAGAATATATGTCTTAAGCGTATAACCAAAATGCGAAGCCAAATGAGTTTTTCTTTCCTCTAAGCACGTACATAAAATTTGTTTTGACTTTGGGATTTATGGTCGAATCATAAGAAAAAAGTTATTCGGTCATTATCACCATAGTTTCAACAGAAAGTTCCGTTTTATTTGGGACCTCTTAAAAAACAATATTATACTCAAAAAGAAATTTGGTTTTAATGAGGTGATGATTGAAATTTTGTCTTTAGCCGATGCTTTATTTTTGAGTCAGAGACAGTTTTGGGACATTTGTTTATTTTGAGATTGGGACGGAGGCTTAAGTAATTCGAAAGTATTTTTAGTTGTAAGTATTTGAAGGCGGAGTGAAGAAGAGATTATCCTAGAAGAACGTAATTAGAAGCGAAATTGAGTCACAAGCAATCTAATTTACTTCTCCTTAAAGTGTAGTGTTGACTGCACGCTGTAAAAAGTAAAACAAACAATGTTCTTAAATAAACCACCGAAAAAATCTGTTTAAAGCAAGAAAAAAGTTGGGAGTCGGTTGACCAGTAGGCCATGTAATTTGCTAATTCTTTGAAAGACTGTGCTAATTCTGTGACAAAAGGCAAGATTATTTTTTTTTTTCTTGTAGTACAATGGACTGGTAATTAGTCTGAGTGCTTCAGTTTGGGATCTCTTTTTTTATAAATAAAGATTTTGAACTTACTCGTATCAAATGCTGAAGGCAATGGTGCAATGGGAGAGTGTTTATTGAATGGGCCGTACACGTGATAAGTGGCATCTGCTTTTCGTTCAGAAAACAACCCTTGATAAAGTGAAATTACAACCCCCTTATTTCAATCCACCACAGAAAAGTGAAGGTTGCTGACCTGTTAGTACAGTAGACTGTCAATTAGTCTGAGTGCTCCAGCTTAATATTACCCATTTCCTTAAAAAGAATCTAAGTGCTGAAAGGCGTCGAAAATCACAAATTTTTCGGGTACAAGTCCCTTCCTGTTAAAGTTAAAATTGAATATTAAAAAAAAGTTGTAAGCTGCTTTTTATCTTGTTGTTAGAGGTATGCTACTTGGGTCAAGGATTTACTCAAAAACCGAAAGCTCTAATTTATTGAAACTAGACTTGATTGATATTATACAATTGTCTATAAATTGGTTTTATAAATTAATCAGATGGTTTATTTAAAAATAATTAAATAGTGTGGCGCAACAGAGCGAGGAGCCCCAGGGCCTAGCACATTTCTCACTAGTATGCCTTTGTGAGGGAATGGAAAGGAACTACAATTTTCTGTCGGTTCCGAACGGCCAATTGATGAAGCGCTTTTCATGGCAATGAATTCACTAACGGAGGACTTGCCAATTCATCGCGAAAGGCGATACCCGTGAAAAAACATTTTTGCCTCTGTTGGGATTCGAACCACGAACCTCTGGGTTAATCACCCATCACGCCACGGGTACCACATTTCATGACGTTGATCTGGTATAATATTTCAGCTTTATTCCAAACATTACAATCGGCTCTTCAAATGTATTTTCTCGGCTTATGATGATTCTTTGTATTATTTTCGGTTTCGGTTGAAGATTATGGTCGGAGATGTTGGTTCAGAATATTAAAACTTAACTTCAGAATTGCATGGTGACGGTGGCATTTCCTGCTCTCAAAATGTACTCTGTAGACTGGTTCTTCTGAAGATTTCTGTAATGCTCTTCGGATGTGGAACTGGAACGGTTGCATATGATAAGCTCATTGAATTCTGACCTTGACAGCATTGTTACATGGAGTCATAAAAACCGAGTAGAATTCAATGCTTCGAAAACTCAATGCTGTCTCTTGTCGTTGAAGCTTAACATTCCCCCATTGCCATTATCCATGAATGGTACCGAAAAGCTGTCAGTACTTGGTATGTGTGTCAACGATGATCTTTGTTGGAATGACCACATATTTGAAGTCGCCAAAAACGCTGCTAAATGCTTAGGCTTCTTGAGACGATGCAGGAAATTCTTCACCCCTTCTGATCTGGCTACAGTTTATAAGGCCTTCATCCGCTCAAAACTAGAGTATAACTCCCATATCTGGTCAGGTGCTGCTCAAACATCTTTGCACCTGCTTGATAGGGTACAAAATAGAGCGTTAAAATTGATATGTGATAGTTCAATCGTAGAATCGATAGATTCTCTTGATTATCATCGAAACGTTGCCTGTCTCACTCTTTTGTCGCTTTTTCTACAAACAGTGCTCTAGTGAAATAGTCAGTTGCATTCCTCCCCTGGATCAATTTAGCCGCAATACCCGCCTCGCTAGGAATGCCCACCAGTTTTACCTTAAGCCCAAATTCGGACGTAGAATAAAGCACAGAGATTCATATTTTGGTTGCACCACCCGAAAGTGGAATGCTTTGCCAGGTTTTGTCTTTCCCCTGCTTTACGAAAAATTCAAAAGCAACGTGCATCGGTGTCTCCTTTCAAATCCTCTCCTCTTTTCCTAAAAGCTCGCACTGTGTTCTATTACATTATAAGGGTTGTCATAACCCCTTGATGTGCGCGTTAATTATATGAAAAAAAAAAAAAAAAGATTCCTATAATGAAACTCGGTATTGAAAAGTAGGGATTTTTTTCAGCAGTGGATACAGTTCACAGTGAGTTAAGACTTATCGGTAAACTCACAGCGAGATAACACTTGCTACTTAACTTACAGACTGATTAGGATAGGCACAACTTAAATACATGTTACACCAATTATCAACCACGACTGGATGTAAATAGGCACTGAATTGTACCCGTTAGCAAATGATATAACTTAAATCAAATAAAACTGCAGGTGCAGATGGCTTTGATGCAGAACTTTAAAACGCAGCTGGAAATCAGTTGGAAAGGAGGATGCACCAGCTGATCTGCATGATATGGTAGAAAGAAAGTATGCCTGCTGAATGGGAGTGGAACCTCACTATCGTATGCCCGATCCTAAAGAAGGGAGACCCTCACAATGTCGAAATTTAGGCGTCATGCGATTTCTTCAACATTATACTTGCAAAGATTGTACAAAACTCGAACTTCAACACCAGAGGAACAATCTTTTAAAAGTATGTACAATTTCTCGCCTACGCAGACGATATTGGCGTAATGGGAAGATAAAAGCGGGATTTCATAGGTGCTTTTGCGAGTATTGAAACAGAAGCAGCAAATATGGGTTTGATGGTTAATGAGGGCAAAACGATGTATATTTTGTAATCAAACAGCGATACCGAACATCAACGAAAACATCGACGAATAGAACAAAACGACACAGTAGACAGGCATAACGTGGAGGTAGTACAAGACTTCGTCTTCCTCGGATCCGCTTGAGGCAGGGATAACAACATTAGTGCGGAGATCAAACGGAGAATAACCCTTGCCAATCGTTGCTTCTTTGGGTTAGGATGGCAATTGAGAAACAAAACCCTCTCCAGAAAAACCAAGGTAAACTCTTATAAGACCTTAATCATCCCAGTCCTGCTTTACGACGCGGAAGCATGGACCTTATCGAAAGCGGATGAGGAAACCTTTGGTCGTTTCGAATGATCTTTGGTCCCGTATGCGAAGACAATGTGTGGAGAAGAAGATACAACAACGAGCTGTATGAGCTATACCGCGACATCAGCATAGCTAAAAGAGTACGCATTGCGAAGCTACGATGGGTGGGTCATGAAAAGTGCTCGCCCGAAATTAAAATTATTGGCGTAAGATGTTTATTGAGACTCTGGTTCACCCCGAACTGTAATGTCCCCCAAAGTTTATAAGTAAAGAAAATTCTAAGTTGATTTTTCAAAAGCTGCCATCCTTTTAAATATATTTAAGATAAATAACATCATAAGTATTGGAAAACGCAATGAAAAAGGAAGATTTAACACAAACTGTGAAATATTACCGAAAATTCCCGGAAATAATTTTTTGCATCAGAATCATCCATTATTGTGTCGATTAACAAGTTATTTAGTCGCTTTATTCAGGCATGATTGTCTGCTAGCAACAACCCGTCGAGTAACCTTATCAACTGCTACGGAAGAAATTGCAGAAATAATACCTACACAGCTACAGCCCAAGAAATTAACAGGCCCAGATGGTCTCTCAAATTACGTCCTGAAGAGGCTCCCACAGACAGTGATGATCTTTCTGGCTATCATCTTGAACAACTGCATTAACAACAGATACTTTCCCAGGAAGTGGAAAACGTCCAAGATAGTGTCGATCCCGAAGAAAGTCGATCTGAACCTCATCGACAACTACAGGCCAATCTCCCCACTCAACAATCTATGAGGAGCTAATACTGAGGAAGTTGAAAAAGTTCTGCAGGGATAATAACATCATCTCAAACATGCAGTTCGGCTTCCGGGAAAAGCATTCAAACCTCCATCCGATGGTGAAACTACAGAATGACGTCGCCGAAGACCTTCACAGCCATCTTGTCACCGTCGCATGCTTTTTGGATATCGAAAAAGCATTTGATAGCGTCAGAGCTCGTCTGCTTCAGAAGGACCGTAGGAAGGACGTAGGAAGAGGCCGTTGTACTGCTGGTAACCGCAGAGCCACATCCATTACTATATATACCTGATGGAACCAGACTGGCTGCCCAAAGCAACGCGAAGTATCTAGGTATCAATTTCAATGAGGTGCTTAGATTCAACCCGCACTCACGCTCTGTACTGAAGAAGGCCAACTTCGCTTACCACCGACTGTACCCTTTGCTGAGGAGAAGGACAGGACTAAGTCAGCCAACAAAACTACTGTACAAGCAGCTGCTGACACCCGTCATCAACTACGGAAACCCAGTTTGGTTCACCATCTCCAAGACCGCGAGTTATTATTTTTATTCTAGTTTCTAGACAATATAATTGGTTAGGCCCTCTATGTGCCAAAATTCCTACCTTATTATCATTTCTTTAATTTTTAAATTACCTAGTAAATATAAGTATCAATTGTATATATATATAAACTGAAACTGAAGCTGATTGTCTACTATTGAGTGCTATTGATCATCGTCAAGTGCCAAAATTTCTTTACATCTCATATTCAACAACAAATGGGTCTTCGCTACATCCTAAGAGAGTTGGTGTGAAGTAGCACTTAGCATTCTGGAAGTTTCATTCAAGCCAAAGGCATTACTTTTTATTGAAAACTATGACACAAAAGAGCCAAAGCAGCTTATCTCGAATCAAGTTGCAATTGCGTTCAAAATGATATTTTCATTTTAAAAGAAAAGCCCACCCGTCGATTTGTAAGAATTTTCATCTGCCCAATATGAGTAATTTGCATATTATGGTTAAAAACTTTCGAAATACATAAAATAGTTCAATGCATCAACAATTTATTTGAATAAAATCATTCAAATTCAAATGCTCTCGCGGCTTAACTTATTCGTCCAATTCATTGTGTATGGCAGAAAGAGACAGTTGGTGTGTATCATCGTTCAACTTTTGACAAAACCCAAATGGCCGTCAAAGTGCAAGCAAAATCGTGAATTTTCCTGAAAAATTAATTATTTTTGCGTATATTTGTTAGATTTCGGTTCTAAATTTGTAATTTCCTTGCAGTTAATTGCAAAAGTGTTTGAATGACACCAAATTTAGTTGGTTTCACGGGTTATTTTGTCGATATTGTGTGAAATTGCGTATTTCTTGTATTTTTTGTACCTCGTTATTGGTAATTGAGGTTTTTCTTTGGTTTTAAGATCCATCTGTAATAAAATCTCATAGTTTTTGTCAAAAAAAGTGTTCGATTAAAGTTTTTAAGTGATCTGTTGTTTGCTGATCAAGCAAATGTAAGTTTCTTTTGTTATAATGAACCAAAATAAAGTTTCCCATATCTTTCGCGTGTGTTTGATGAAGAGAAAAGAAGAAAAAAGTAAAGTCAAAGTGGCCGTTTTTTATTTAAATTTTTAAATCCACTCTTGTCCTAGTGTGTTTATTTGATGTAAAGTCTGATGAGCCAAAAGCGTTAAGTCCGGGCTTTCATTTATGTAATTTGCTGTTGCGGTTTTCATAAAAATCAATCTTCTCAAATTCGTGAGTATTGATAGAAATTGTGATGTTTTTTTTTGTCCCTCGCGGGTGATAAGGTGAAAGCGTGTTTTGTTTTGTCCTTTGGATTTGCGGTGGTGAGTACCCAACTAAATATTTTACAACCTTACCTACTTTTTTCGTTTTATTCAGACTTTTATTTTAACAAATTTATGTAAATGCTCCCAAATGTTTCAATTGTGTAATGTTCTAATATACTGGTTCCCTAATTTTGCGGACTATTTATCCATCGCAGCGAATCCTAGAAACATCAGGATTGAAAATGTTTTTCTTTGGTTGTCGCCTTTCGCGAGGAACTTGCATTTTTTCCGAAACCAAAGATGGAAAAATTGATTGTTACTTCGCCTCTGCTCTCAAGGTTAGGCTAGGTGGAAGTGGCTGTCAGCCAATGAGTACATTGCCTGACACACTCAGGCCGCAAGGGCCCATTGTGATACCACAGAGATCAGCAAGTTAATCACCTACTGCTCTCAGAAACCCGATGTAAGATTAACGAGTTGGTCACTTATTAATCTTCCATTACGGGACTAGCCGGTTAGTCGAACCACGTGGAACTTTTAATGTATTTCGAAAGACTTTTAGGGTCTACGTAAGCTAAGTCGCTAGTATCATCGGAAGAATTCACCGAGATGAGTTTTCCTCCTATGAAGTAGTGCAGGGCATGAGCAAAGAAGGTGTTGAACGCTTTCTTCCTCCTCCTCGTCCATGCAGCTTCTGCAGAAATCATTGGAAAACACACCCAGTCTTTTGGCGTGTCTCCTATTAGACAGTGTCCCGTAAGAACACCTAGATACAGGCGGTTCAGGGCTGACAAACTATTCGAGCGTTTTGAGTCTACACAAGGCCAAACTTTTTTGTTTGCAAGACAGTTGTTACTCTCAGTTCATCTAGTGTTTGTTTTCCTTGAAGCGTCTTGTCTAAGTAGGAGTTTACATGTTGCGATAGGTACACCTATGTTGTTCCATTCTGAGCGTAGGGAAGTGGTCGTGCCCTTTTTGGCTAGTTCGTCTGCCATACAGTTGCCTGGTATGTCCCTGTGCCCTGGCACCCATGAAAGGTGAATGTTTAACTGATTTGACATCTCCCTCAGAGACATCTGACAATTTTGGACCGTGATGGATTTTGTAGAGACAGAGGCAAGAGATTTTAAGGGCAGCTTGGCTGTCCGAGAAGATTTGAATATCCGTGGAGAATATGACGTTTTCTTTGAGCCAAGACAGCACCTCCATAATCGCCAGAATTTCCGCTTGGAACACACTACAATTATCGGGTAGGAGGAGGAAAAGACTGAGGTTCAGTTTTTCTGAGTAGATTCCACTTCCCACATCTTCGTTGGTTTTTGAACCATCGGTGTAGAAGTGTATTGCTTCATTTTACAAAAGAGTGCCATTTTCCCAAGCTTCTCTTGAAGGTATGGTTACTTGGAAACTATTGTCAAACACCAACTTGGGGGTGGTGTAGTCAGATCGATAAGAAGAATCTAGAATGGTAGTTTGGCCAATTTGATTATTGGTCCACTATGTGATGTAGCTCTGAGTCGAGTAGCTGAGCTCTGCGACTTGTTTGCTGAAGATATCTAGGTGTGTGATATCTAGTAGTACATCGAAGGCCTCCGATGGGGAATCAGTTCCTAAATGCCGACAAAAAAATCCCTTCAAAGCAGAATGTCCCAAAACGTTCATTGCTTTTTTTCCGCATTTGTAAGTAAATTTGTGCAGCTATAAAAAAACACTTGCATACTTTTAATTGCTTTGCAAATTTTTTTTGGGATTATTTTTTCTTAGCATCAGACTTGCTTGGCAAAGCTTGCGCTTAGGAATTCGCCCATTGATTGTAACGTCGCATCTGCTCTCAAAGCCTCATTAATTTTTTTTTTCAGTTTTCTTCGTGCTTAGGTATTCGATTTATTTCTGGTAATAAATGTTTGTCTTGTATAAGTATAGGGCCAACGATATTGGAAATTTTAACACCAATGGATTCTTATCTCGAAAACGACGTGGCTAGTTCCCCTGTCATGGTCCCATAAAAACAATTGTTTTTTATTTTCGTATTAAAATTGACAACAGTTATGGTTAGGTTAGGTAGAATGGGCTGACGGTTGATCTTAATTCCATCACACTTCGATCAATGTAGATCCATTGTGATACCCTGACGTATTGTAACGTCCTTGAAACCTATGAATTTATGTCTGGTCGGTATTTAGCCATTTTGTGGCCTTAGTGAAGTTTAACAGACTGCTTTTTGAAGCGTCTGATAATTCTTCAAGTTCATTTAAAAAGTAATTTCCTAGAAACTTTTTCCTAGTATGACAGAGTGCTGGGCATTGACAAAGGAAGTGACTTGTGTCTTCGTGTTCGTCTTCGTCATTGCATCCTCTGCATAGGTCATCGGTGCGCAAAGACCCATTTTCTTTTTGTGATAACCTAGTAGGTTATGTCCAGTTATGATACTGACAAGCATTCGCAGTGAAGGTCTATTCAATGATAGCAGCTTTCCAGATTCTTTCTTATCATATTTCGGCCATAGTTTCCTGGAAGTAACACAGGAGTCTAGGCATTCCCATCTTTCATTGGATTTTCGTATTATTTTGTTACCAATGATGTTTCATTTCACAGGGTGGAATCCTGATCGATTTATCAATGAGAGAAGGATCAAGTGTTGATCCTTTCCTCGCTAGTTCGTCCGCTTTTTCGTTTCCCGGTATACCACTATGACCAGGAACCCAGCAGTTACGTTATGCTGCGTGCCAAGAACCCTTAGCTCTTCGCGACAGCAAGAAAGAAGCTTTGATTTGATAAGAGTGGCAGAAATCGCTTTTATTGCTGCTTGGCTATCAATGAAAAAGGTGATATCATCATGTGATAGCGCCATCATGGACACCTGTTTTGCAGCGTGTGAAACTGCCAAGATCTTGGCTTGGAAGACGCTGCTGTGATTTGGAAGTCTGAATGAACTTGCTAGGTTTAGGCTTTCTGAAAAGAAACCTGCCCCTGTTCCAACCTCCATTTTTGAACCGTCGGTATAGATTGATATAGACGTTTCGTAAGGTGTTTCATTCTCCCAATCTTGTCTATTGGGGAAGCTGGTTGTGAAGGATTTTTTAAAGTCCAGGTATGGAGTTTGTAATCCGTGCAGATATTGTTATCTGCGTATCTTGATAGAATCTGTGCGTGTCCTGTTTGGCTGGTTTTCCAGACATTACACTGGTTTAGTCTAAGTACACTATTTGCTGCTGCTTCTTGAACGTAGAGATCAAGAGGTGTAAGGTTGAGGATTACTTCCAAACTCGCGGTCGGTGTAGTCCTCATTGCACCAGTTACGCAAATACAGGCAGATCTTTGTACTTTGGTTAGGGTTTTTAAATGCGTGGATTTTTCCAACGCCTTCCACCACACCAAATTGCCATAAGATAGGATAGGTCTTGGGATTTGGTCCCCAGTTTTTGCCAAAAATCCTGTTGCACGAATAAAGTGCTTTCATAGATTTTTTATATCTTTCTTGTATATTGGGACTCCAATTTAGTTTTTTGTCTAAGATCACACCCAGGTATCTGGCTTGATCAGAGATCTTAAGAGGGGTCCCATTTAGTCTTGGTAACTCAAAAGTAGGTATTTTTCTTCTATTTGTAAAGAGTACCAGCTCTGTTTTGATGGGGTTCACTGCAAGGTCGCACCTTTTTGTCCAAGCGCTTACCTTGGTTAGTGTATAGTTCAATTGTGCGCTAATAGTGGAAGGGAATTTCCCCGTTGCCAGAAGAGCTAGATCATCGGCATAGGCGACCACTTTTACGCCATCATGTTTTAGAGCTACGAGGATCTCATTCATGACCAGGATCCAGAGCAGGGTGAGAGGATACCTCCTTGTGGGGTTCCCCTTGACACACACTTTTTCAAGTTTGCACCTCCCAGTTCACTGTGGATCTGACGTTTTGTTAGCATATTCATGATCCAATTTGTGATTGTTTCTTCTACTTCTAGATCATTTAGGGCCTTCTTAATTGCACTGTTTTGTACATTGTTGAAAGCTCCTTCAATGTCCAGGAAGGCTGCCAGAGTGTATTCCTTATCTTGCAGCGTTTTTTCTATGGTTCTTACTACACAGGATTCAGTCCAGTGGTTATCCGCTTTTCTCAGAGAACCAAGTGGTATGGTCTCCTTGGAGAGGATTTTCCGTAGTCTGGCCGATTTGTTCGTACACTCGATTTCACTGCAAAAATTTCTCCATGAGCAGCGTTTCGCTTGTTGAGTTTAATTTTTGAATATCCTTTGGCTGGATTTGTAATGTTCCCAGTCATTTTCGGAGCCGGTCCGTTTTGCAGCATTGAAAAGTCTTAGCAAATATCTATTGCTATAACTGTTGTCCACCATTGAAAATCCCCAAAAACCGAAATTATCGCACACTTTTTTGACGTTTGAATTTGAATAATATACTACATGAGCATAAACGTTTTTCGAATCAGAAATGCTACTATCTTCTATTTGTTTTCCGATTTTGTATTATCTACCTAATTTGTAATATAATAGTTTTTGCAACAATATATATATATCTTTTTATAACTAATGCCCACATCAAGGGGTTATGACTTCCCTTATAGTGTTACAGAACACAGTGCGAGCATTTGGGGAAATAGAAGGGGATTTGAAAGGTGACACCGATGCACGTTTGAATTTTTGTGGATCGCAATGCAATGGAAAGACAGAGTTTGGCAAAGCGTTCCACTTTCGAGTGGTGCGAGTAAGATATGAATCTCTGTACGTTATTCTACGTCCGAATTTGGGCTCGATGTAGAATTGATGAGCATTTCTAGCGAGGCGGGTGTTACAGCCAAATTGTTTCAAAGGAGGTATGCAGCTCGCTATTTAGCTAGACCACAGCTTTTAGGCATAATCGGCGGTGGCTTTTTTGTGCTTTTTTTATTTTGAGAAGTGGCTTTTCTTGTGGACAAAATGAAACGGTTCATTACAATATCACAAGTATAAGGTAACGCAATCACAATGTCATATCAAATTGACTACTTCAATGAAGCATAAGATCCTGGAACGTGCGTCGGGAAGATATTTCTTGGTATTGAAATAATTATCCCGAATTTTTACTTGAGCGATATACTTTCAATTTAAAACCTACGCACATATTACAAGTTCCGTATTCAAAGAGAAAGCCCTAAGCAGAATAATTACAACTTCTTCAACCAAAATTAATAGGCAGGATATGAAATATAGCAGCCCTAGCTAACCAATACCATTTTTATTTCCTTATTAATGAACAAAAGTCTTTTTTTTTTTTTTGATCTCATTCAACCTCGGGGGATTTTTGTTTGGACTACTTATCCAGATTATGTCTTACCGTATTTCGATTCCCATAATTTAATGTAAATTTCATCGTGATTGATTATGACATCATTCTTATAATCCCTGTTGTTAGCCCAAGTTTCCTTTTGAAATATTTTTCTTATTTTTTTTTGCTTCATAACGAAATGCCAGTGCCAACCACAGGAAGAAAAAAAGTCAAACACCTCCCACACACACTCCTCATTTGCTTTAATAGATTCAAGGTACCAATGCTGTGTAGTCTGTACTGTGATCCAAATGCAAATACATAAAAATATAAAAGAAGAAGGAAGAAAAAAATCTATTGAAGTCTGTGATCGGAGCAAAAATAACGTACGCCTTTCATACATCTGCAAAAAGGAGCAATCGCAAGTCGATTGAATTTTGAATTTTGTTACGACTTTAATATCATTGCTTTGGGGATACAAATAGATATATGGTTACACAATATGCATGCGGGTGTACGACGACGATGGCGATGTAAGGAAAAGGATCTGCGTATATGAAGAACATGTAAATAAGACTTTAATCTATTCATAACTTATTGGATTACAACCTTTCTATGATCCCTCGAACATTGCTGAAGAATATTAACCCTTTTTGGGAACTTCTGATTTATTTTACGATGCCAGCAGGAGAATTATGTTGGCATTTGCATGTGTTTTGGGATTTTTATATATTTTCTTTTTGCTTTTCTTCATATGAGGATGACCGACCCAAACTCAAACTACAATGTGGTGCTTAATGATTATGCTTGCGTAAAAATAAAGTGGAATTCGGTTAACCATTCCTTATTCCTTTTGCTCTTGTCAGTTGAATTTGTTGGCCATTGTAAGTTATGGTTGACCCTAATTTGTTTCCAGGTTACCAAATTGAGTTGTCATTCATTTGGTTTTTCACAAATTAGAAATTTCTACCCCGAACTCTTTCGAAAAGAAAAGAGGGTCAGATGGAATTGAGACAGAAAAGCGGCGAGGGTTTAAATTGTTTAAAAATTGAAATTGTAGTTAAACAGATGCTGTGGGGAACTATTAATAAGTTAACACCACATAATTTACATTTTGAGAGATTTGCATTGAATCCATTAAACGGTTCGGTAGGTTGCTACATTTGAAGAGAATCTCGGAGAGTGCGGAGTACTTGAAAATCAAATTAGAAGAAGACCTTGTGGTTCAACGATACGCTTCAAGGAAGGGGTACTAAGGTGTCCAACAAAAACCTTGGTATGTTTTGAATACAATTGTCTTTTTTTACGACATTACAAAATAGGCAGTGCCATGAAAAGCATTCTTGATCTTCAAAATCTCGGTCAGGAGGGACTGTTTTCCGACATTAGTACAGTCAAGTATCGAGATTTATATTTTAGTCGCATCACCCGAATGTGGAATGCTCTGCCTGACCCTGTTTTTCCTCTGCATTACGATTCACAAAAATTCAAAAGCAACGTTCATCGGGTTTCAAATCCTCTCCTCTTTTCCTAAATGCTCGCACTGTGTTCTATAACATTATAAGGGTAGTCAAACCCCTTGATGTGCGCGTTAATTATAAAAAAAAAAAGCTTGGGATTTACGTTCTTCTGATATTAATGAATTTCAGGAGTAAATCTGCTATCAAGAATATTATCGTATAATCACAGATTTTAACTCATTTCTTTTGGTCTCCCTTAAGCTGGTGCTGAAAACCTTCGTTGCATTTAAAGCTTTTGATAGCGAGTAGTTGGGTTCTCCTCTTCCGTCATGGTTTCCAGGTAGGTTCGGATAGGTTAGGTAAGGTAAAGGGTGGTTGTCAAGAAAAAGACCGACGCACTTAGACCAATAATGGGTCCATTGTGATACCACTTGAGATTTTAAGGTATTGCCTGCACTTCAACAAACCATTTTGAGTAGCTTTACATAAAACCAGGGAGACTATGGAGATGTCAAAGGCAGACGAAAATGTTGAGCGAAGAAGTTTTTTGACACATTCAAGGATGGTATAGCTATAAGTGTTTTCCTTGGGCTGTGAGTTCTTAATAGATGTGCCCGTGTCTTATAATCAGTTCAGATATCATGAAATGAATGATAATGCATCTAAGAATTCTGGCACTTAGAAAATGAGGCAATTTTCGCTACCCACATGCCAATACCACATAAAAACAATAGTCAGGATGCCGTACTAGACTCGTATTGTGGAGATTTGGCCTGAAGTACATGTGTGCTTCATGGTGATGGGGCTTTTTGCTCAAAAAACTTACAAGTAAAGGATGGTTCTTGCTGCTACATATTCAAATTTAACCAGAACAATTGGTAGTGACTGCCACATTTTACAGCGATGGTTGGATAACGGATGCTATAATTGTCAGATGTCTTTGCCTGTGCTCAACAAAATGCATCGATTTGAGCAAGTTACTTAGTAGAAATCTTTGAAATGGCGAGAGTATGTTTGGGTTTAAATGATAAGAAGGACTGAGTATTATAGCCACACAAGTTTCTTTAAGAATGACGTTAGTTCTCTCCAAGAATTACAATCACACAGCGTCTGTCTTACTTCGTTTACTGAATCTTCAGCGTATTTCTCACATCCATGCCTTGTGAGGGAATGGAGGGGATCTACAATTTTTTACCGATTCCAAACGGCTAATCGAGAAATCAATTTTCGTGTCAATGAATTGACTGCAGGAGAATATGCCAAACTATTTCTGATACTCAAGGAAGATCCGCTTACCGATTCCAGGAATAAAATAAGGGTGGTATTTGGCAGTTTTTTGATATTTAACTTTGCTGAATAGCATTGCACTCCTGGCGTGGCGCAGGGATATAATTCCCTCCTTTTATTCCTGGGACTTTTGACTGGTTTAAGTCCCAAATCCGTTTCAGGACTTATGTCTCATTTAAATGGGATAAAAGTTCCAAAAATTAGTTTTTGTCTCTTTTTTTTGTTATTTCTTTTTTTATTTTCTCAAGCTCTTGAAGCTTCGTTTTTCAAAAAACAAACTTGCTACTAACTAGCAAGTAGAGATATGTTTTTCCGAAATTTGGAGATATTATTTTATTTCTAGAGGTTAGTAAAATTCTTTTAAAAAATTTTGATTTTCAAGAATAAAATAATTTATGTAAACAAATTAAGAGTCAAATTTATAGTTAAATTTAAATTTAAATCTAAAAATAAATTAAAAGTTGAGTTCAACTTTAAATTTGACTTTAAATTCAACTTTAAATTTGACTTTAAATTCAACTTTAAATTTAACTTTAAATTTAACTTAAATTTAACTTTAAATTCAACTTTAAATTTAACTTTAAATTTAATTTTAAATTTGACTTTAAATTTAACTTTAAATTTGACTTTAAATTCAACTTGAAATTTGACTTTAAATTCAACTTTAAATTTGACTTTAAATTCAACTTTAAATTTGACTTTAAATTCAACTTTAAATTGAACTTTAAATCTGAATTTAAATTTAACTTAAAATTTGACTTTAAATTCAACTTTAAATTTAACTTTAAATATAACTTTAAATTCAACTTTAAATTTAACTTTAAATTTGACTTTAAATTCAACTTTAAATTCAACTTTAAATTTAACTTTAAATTTGACTTTAAATTCAACTTTAAATTTAACTTTAAATTTAATTTAAAATTTAACTTTAAATTCAACCTTAAATTTAACTTTAAATTTAACTTTAAATTTAACTTTAAATTTAACTTTAAATTTAACTTTAAATTTAACTTTAAATTTAACTTTAAATTCAACTTTAAATTTAACTTTAAATTTAATTTTAAATTTGACTTTAAATTTAACTTTAAATTTGACTTTAAATTCAACTTTAAATTTGACTTTTAATTCAACTTTAAATTTAACTTTAAATTTAACTTTAAATTTGACTTTAAATTCAACTTTAAATTGAACTTTAAATTTAACTTTGAATTTAACTTTAAATTTGACTTTAGATTCAACTTTAAATTTGACTTTAAATCCAACTTTAAATTCAACTTTAAATTTAACTTAAAATTTGACTTTAAATTCAACTTTAAATTTAACTTTAAATTTAACTTTAAATTTAACTTTGAATTTAACTTTAAATTTGACTTTAGATTCAACTTTAAATTTGACTTTAAATCCAACTTTAAATTCAACTTTAAATTTAACTTAAAATTTGACTTTAAATTCAACTTTAAATTTAACTTTAAATTTAACTTTAAATTCAACTTTAAATTTAACTTTAAATTTTACTTTAAATTTAATTTAAAATTTAACTTTAAATTCAACTTTAAATTTAACTTTAAATTTAACTTTGAATTTAACTTTAAATTTGACTTTAGATTCAACTTTAAATTTGACTTTAAATCCAACTTTAAATTCAACTTTAAATTTAACTTAAAATTTGACTTTAAATTCAACTTTAAATTTAACTTTAAATTTTACTTTAAATTTAATTTAAAATTTAACTTTAAATTCAACTTTAAATTTAACTTTAAATTTAACTTTGAATTTAACTTTAAATTTGACTTTAAATTCAACTTTAAATTTGACTTTAAATTTAACTTTAAATTGAACTTTAAATCTGAATTTAAATTTAACTTAAAATTTGACTTTAAATTCAACTTTAAATTTAACTTTAAATTTGACTTTAAATTTAATTTAAAATTTAACTTTAAATTCAACTTTAAATTTAACTTTAAATTTAACTTTGAATTTAACTTTAAATTTAACTTAATTTAACTTTAAATTCAACTTTAAATTTGACTTTAAATTTAACTTTAAATTCAACTTTAAATTTGACTTTAAATTCAACTTTAAATTTGACTTTAAATTCAACTTAAATTCAACTTTAAATTCAACTTTAAATTCAACTTTAAATTTAACTTTAAATTTGACTTTAAATTCAACTTTAAACTTAACTTTAAATTTGACTTTAAATTTAATTTAAAATTTAACTTCAAATTCAACTTTAAATTTAACTTTAAATTTAACTTTAAATTTAACTTTGAATTTAACTTTAAATTTGACTTTAAATTCAACTTTAAATTTGACTTTAAATTCAACTTTAAATTTGACTTTAAATTCAACTTTAAATTGAACTTTAAATCTGAATTTAAATTTAACTTAAAATTTGACTTTAAATTCAACTTTAAATTTAACTTTAAATTTAACTTTAAATTCAACTTTTAATTTAACTTTAAATTTGACTTTAAATTTAACTTTAAATTTAACTTTAAATTTAACTTTAAATTTGACTTTTAATTTAACTTTAAATTCAACTTTAAATTTGACTTTAAATTCAACTTTAAATTTAACTTTAAATTTATTTTAAAATTTAACTTTAAATTTAACTTTAAATTCAACTTTAAATTTAACTTTAAATTCAACTTTAAATTTGACTTTAAATTTAACTTTAAATTTAACTTTAAATTCAACTTTAAATTTAACTTTAAATTCAACTTTAAATTCAACTTTAAATTTGACTTTAAATTTAACTTTAAATTTAACTTTAAATTCAACTTTAAATTTGACTTTCAATTTAACTTTAAATTTGACTTTAAATTTAACTTTAAATTCAACTTTAAATTTGACTTTAAATTCAACTTTAAATTTATTTTAAAATTTAACTTTAAATTTAACTTTAAATTCAACTTTAAATTTGACTTTAAATTTAACTTTAAATTTAACTTTAAATTCAACTTTAAATTTGACTTTAAATTTAACTTTAAATTTAACTTTAAATTCAACTTTAAATTTGACTTTAAATTTAACTTTAAATTTGACTTTAAATTTAACTTTAAATTCAACTTTAAATTTGACTTTAAATTCAACTTTAAATTTATTTTAAAATTTAACTTTAAATTTAACTTTAAATTCAACTTTAAATTTGACTTTAAATTTAACTTTAAATTTAACTTTAAATTCAACTTTAAATTTGACTTTAAATTCAACTTTGAATTTAACTTCAAATTTGACTTTAAATTCAACTTTAAATTCAACTTTAAATTTGACTTTAAATTCAACTTTAAATTTAACTTCAAATTTATTTTAAAATTTAACTTTAAATTTAACTTTAAATTCAACTTTAAATTTGACTTTAAATTTAACTTTAAATTTAACTTTAAATTCAACTTTAAATTTGACTTTAAATTCAACTTTAAATTTACCTTTAAATTTGACTTTAAATTCAACTTTAAATTCAACTTTAAATTTGACTTTAAATTCAACTTTAAATTTAACTTCAAATTTATTTTAAAATTTAACTTTAAATTTAACTTTAAATTCAACTTTAAATTTGACTTTAAATTTAACTTTAAATTTAACTTTAAATTCAACTTTAAATTCAACTTTAAATTTGACTTTAAATTCAACTTTAAATTTAACTTTAAATTCAACTTTAAATTTGACTTTAAACTCAACTTTAAATTTACCTTTAAATTTGACTTTAAATTTAACTTTAAATTTAACTTTAAATTCAACTTTAAATTTGACTTTAAATTTAACTTTAAATTTAACTTTAAATTCAACTTTAAATTTGACTTTAAATTTAACTTTAAATTTGACTTTAAATTTAACTTTAAATTCAACTTTAAATTTGACTTTAAATTCAACTTTAAATTTATTTTAAAATTTAACTTTAAATTTAACTTTAAATTCAACTTTAAATTTGACTTTAAATTTAACTTTAAATTTAACTTTAAATTCAACTTTAAATTTGACTTTAAATTCAACTTTGAATTTAACTTCAAATTTGACTTTAAATTCAACTTTAAATTCAACTTTAAATTTGACTTTAAATTCAACTTTAAATTTAACTTCAAATTTATTTTAAAATTTAACTTTAAATTTAACTTTAAATTCAACTTTAAATTTGACTTTAAATTTAACTTTAAATTTAACTTTAAATTCAACTTTAAATTCAACTTTAAATTTGACTTTAAATTCAACTTTAAATTTAACTTTAAATTCAACTTTAAATTTGACTTTAAACTCAACTTTAAATTTGACTTTAAATTTAACTTTAAATTTAACTTTAAATTCAACTTTAAATTTTATCTTTAAATTCAGCTTTAAATTTGTCTTTAAATTCAACTTTAAATTTACCTTTAAATTTGACTTTATATTCCACTTTAAATTTAACTTTAAATTTGACTTTAAATTCAACTTTAAATTTGTCTTTAAATTAAACTTTAATTCAACTTTAAATTTAACTTTAAATTTGACTTTAAATTCAACTTTAAATTCAACCTTAAATTAACTTTAAATTCAACTTTAAATTCAACTTTAAATTTGACTTTAAATTCAACTTTAAGTTTAACTTTAAATTTGACTTTAAATTCAACTTTAAATTCAACTTTAAATTTAACTTTAAATTTGACTTCAAATTCAACTTTAAATTCAACTTTAAATTCAACTTTAAATTTAACTTTAAATTCAACTTTAAATTTAACTTTAAATTTAACTTTAACTTTAACTTTAAATTCAACTTTAAATTTAACTTTAAATTTAACTTTAAATTTGACTTTAAATTTAACTTTAAATTCAACTTTAAATTTGACTTTAAATTTAACTTTAAATTTGACTTTAAATTCAACTTCAAATTTAACTTTAAATTTAACTTTAAATTTGACTTTAAATTCAACTTTAAATTTGACTTTAAATTCAACTTTAAATTCAACTTTAAATTCAACTTTAAATTTAACTTTACTTTAAAATCAACTTTAAATTTAACTTTAAATTTGACTTTAAATTTAACTTTAAATTTGACTTTAAATTCAACTTTAAATTTAACTTTAAATTTGACTTTAAATTTTACTTTAAATTTAACTTTAAATTTGACTTTAAATTAAATTTAACTTTAAATTCAACTTTAAATTTGACTTTAAATTTAACTTTACATTTGACTTTAAATTTAACTTTAAATTTTTCTTTAAATTTGACTTTAAATTTTACTTTAAATTTAACTTTAAATTCAACTTTAAATTCAACTTTAAATTAAACTTTAAATTTAACTTTAAATTCAACTTTAAATTTGACTTTAAATTCAACTTTAAATTTAACTTTAAATTTGACTTTAAATTCAACTTTAAATTTAACTTTAAATTTAACTTTAAATTCAACTTTTAATTTGACTTTAAATTTAACTTTAAATTTTACTTTAAATTTGACTTTAAATTCAACTTTAAATTAAACTTTAAATTTAACTTTAAATTCAACTTTAAATTTGACTTTAAATTCAACTTTAAATTCAACTTTAAATTCAACTATAAATTCAACTTTAAATTCAACTTTAAATTAAACTTTAAATTTAACTTTAAATTCAACTTTTAATTTGACTTTAAATTCAACTTTAAATTAAACTTTAAATTTAACTTTAAATTCAACTTTAAATTTGACTTTAAATTCAACTTTAAATTCAACCTTAAATTAACTTTAAATTCAACTTTAAATTCAACTCTAAATTCAACTTTAAATTTGACTTTAAATTTAACTTTAAATTTGACTTTAAATTCAACTTCAAATTTAACTTTAAATTTAACTTTAAATTTGACTTTAAATTCAACTTTAAATTTGACTTTAAATTCAACTTTAAATTCAACTTTAAATTCAACTTTAAATTTAACTTTACTTTAAAATCAACTTTAAATTTAACTTTAAATTTGACTTTAAATTTAACTTTAAATTTGACTTTAAATTCAACTTTAAATTTAACTTTAAATTTGACTTTAAATTTAACTTTAAATTTAACTTTAAATTTGACTTTAAATTAAATTTAACTTTAAATTCAACTTTAAATTTGACTTTAAATTTAACTTTAAATTTGACTTTAAATTTAACTTTAAATTTTACTTTAAATTTGACTTTAAATTTTACTTTAAATTTAACTTTAAATTCAACTTTAAATTAAACTTTAAATTTGACTTTAAATTCAACTTTAAATTTAACTTTAAATTTGACTTTAAATTCAACTTTAAATTTAACTTTAAATTTAACTTTAAATTCAACTTTAAATTCAACTTTAAATTTAACTTTAAATTTAACTTTAAATTTAACTAAAATTTGACTTTAAATTCAACTTCAAATTTAACTTAAAATTTAACTTTAAATTTGACTTCAAATTCAACTTTAAATTCAACTTTAAATTCAACTTTAAATTTAACTTTAAATTCAACTTTAAATTTAACTTTAAATTTAACTTTAAATTTGACTTTAAATTTAACTTTAAATTCAACTTTAAATTTGACTTTAAATTTAACTTTAAATTTGACTTTAAATTCAACTTCAAATTTAACTTTAAATTTAACTTTAAATTTGACTTTAAATTCAACTTTAAATTTGACTTCAAATTCAACTTTAAATTCAACTTTAAATTCAACTTTAAATTTAACTTTACTTTAAAATCAACTTTAAATTTAACTTTAAATTTGACTTTAAATTTAACTTTAAATTTGACTTTAAATTCAACTTTAAATTTAACTTTAAATTTGACTTTAAATTTAACTTTAAATTTAACTTTAAATTTGACTTTAAATTAAATTTAACTTTAAATTCAACTTTAAATTTGACTTTAAATTTAACTTTAAATTTGACTTTAAATTTAACTTTAAATTTTACTTTAAATTTGACTTTAAATTTTACTTTAAATTTAACTTTAAATTCAACTTTAAATTTAACTTTAAATTCAACTTTAAATTTAACATTAAATTTAACTTTAAATTTAACTTTTAATTTAACTTTAAATTCAATTTTACATTTAACTTTAAATTCAACTTTAAATTTAACTTTAAATTCAACTTTAGATTCAACTTTAAATTTAACTTTAAATTTAACTTTAAATTCAACTTTAAATTTAACTTTAAATTTGACTTTAAAATAAACTTTAAATTTGACTTTAAATTCAACTTTAAATTCAACTTTAAATTCAACTTTAAATTTAACTTTAAATTTGACTTTGAATTCAACTTTAAATTTAACTTTAAATTAAACTTTAAATTTAACTTTAAATTTGACTTTAAATTTAACTTTAAATTCAACTTTAAATTTGACTTTAAATTCAACTTTAAATTAAACTTTAAATTTGACTTTAAATTCAACTTTAAATTTAACTTTAAATTTAACTTTAAATTCAACTTTTAATTTGACTTTAAATTTAACTTTAAATTCAACTTTAAATTTGACTTTAAATTCAACTTTAAATTTGACTTTAAATTCAACTTTAAATTCAATTTTAAATTCAACTTTAAATTTAACTTTAAATTTAACTTTAAATTTAACATTAATTTGACTTTAAATTCAACTTCAAATTTAACTTTAAATTTAACTTTTAATTTGACTTCAAATTCAACTTTAAATTCAACTTTAAATTTGACTTTAAATTTAACTTCAAATTCAACTTTAAATTCAACTTTAAATTAAAGTTTAAATTTAACTTTAAGTTCAACTTTAAATTTAACTTTAAATTTAACTTTAACTTTAACTTTAAATTCAACTTTAAATTTAACTTTAAATTTAACTTTAAATTTGACTTTGAATTTAACTTTAAATTCAACTTTAAATTTAACTTTAAATTCAACTTTAAATTCAACTTTAAATTTGACTTTAAAATCAACTTCAAATTTAACTTTAAATTTGACTTTAGATTCAACTTTAGTTTTGAATTTAAATTCAACTTTAAATTTAACTTTCAATTTAACTTAAAATCAACTTTAAATTCAACTTTAAATTTAACTTTAAATTTGACTTTAAATTTAACTTTAAATTTGACTTTAAATTAAACTTTAAATTTGACTTTAAATTTAACTTTAAATTTGACTTTAAATTCAACTTTACATTTAACTTTAAATTTGATTTTAAATTTAACGTTAAATTCAACTTTCAATTTAACTTTAAATTTGATTTTAATATAAACTTTAAATTTGACTTTAAATTCAACTTTAAATTTGACTTTAAATTCAACTTTAAATTTAACTTAAAATTTGACTTTAAATTCAACTTTTAATTTAACTTTAAATTCAACTTTAAATTTAACTTTAAATTTAACTTTTAATTTGACTTTAAATTCAATTTTAAATTCAACTTTAAATCTGAATTTAAATTCAACTTTAAATTTAACTTTAAATTTAACTTTAAATTCAACTTTAAACTTGACTTTAAATTCAACTCTAAATTCAACTTTAAATTTGACTTTAAATTCAACTTTAAATTTGACTTTAAATTCAACTTTAAATTCAACTTTAAATTTAACTTTAAATTTAACTTTAAATTCAACTTTAAATTTGACTTTAAATTTAACTTTTAATTCAACTTTAAATTTGATTTTAAATTCAACTCTAAATTCAACTTTAAATTTGACTTTAAATTCAACTTTAAATTTGACTTTAAATTTAACTTTTAATTCAACTTTAAATTTGACTTTAAATTCAACTCTAAATTCAACTTTAAATTTGACTTTAAATTCAACTTTAAATTTGACTTTAAATTCAACTTTAAATTTGACTTTAAATTCAACTTTAAATTCAACTTTAAATTTAACTTTAAATTTGACTTTAAATTCAACTTTAAATTTAACTTTAAATTCAACTTTAAATTTAACTTTAAATTTGACTTTAAATTCAACTTTAAATTTGACTTTAAATTCAACTTTAAATTTAACTTTAAATTTGACTTTAAATTCAACTTTAAATTCAACTTTAAATTCAACTTTAAATTTAACTTTAAATTAAACTTTAAATTTAACTTTAAATTTAACTTTAATTTCAACTTGAAATTCAACTTTAAATTAAACTTTAAATTCAACTTTAAATTTAACTTTAACTTTAACTTTAAATTCAACTTTAAATTTAACTTTAAATTCAACTTTAAATTTGACTTTAAATTCGACTTTTAATTAAACTTTAAATTTGACTTTAAATTTAACTTTAAATTTGACTTTAAATTCAACTTTAAATTCAACTTTAAATTCAACTTTAAATTTAACTTTAAATTAAACTTTAAATTTAACTTTAAATTTAACTTTAAATTCAACTTGAAATTCAACTTTAAATTTAACTTTAAATTCAACTTTAAATTTAACTTTAAATTTGACTTTAAATTCAACTTTAAATTCAACTTTAAATTCAACTTTAAATTTAACTTTAAATTAAACTTTAAATTTAACTTTAAATTAAACTTTAAATTTAACTTTAAATTCAACTTTAAATTCAACTTTAAATTTAACTTTAAATTCAACTTTAAATTTGACTTTAAATTCAACTTTAAATTTAACTTTAAATTCAACTTTAAATTTGACTTTAAATTTAACTTTAAATTCAACTTTAAATTTGACTTTAAATTCAACTTTAAATTCAACTTTAAATTTAACTTTAAATTTGACTTTAAATTTAACTTTAAATTTAAATTTAAATTCAACTTTATATTTAACTTTAAATTTGACTTTAAATTCAACTTTAAATTCAACTTTAAATTCAACTTTAAATTTAACTTTAAATTAAACTTTTAATTTAACTCTAAATTTGACTTTAAATTTAACTTTAAATTTAACTTTAAATTTGACTTTAAATTTAACTTTAAATTCAACTTTAAATTTAACTTTAAATTCAACTTTAAATTCAACTTTAAATTTGACTTTAAATTCAACTTTAAATTCAACATTAAATTCAACTTTAAATTTAACATTAAATTTAACTTTAAATTTGACTTTAAATTCAACTTTAAATTTAACTTTAAATTCAACTTTAAATTCATTTTTAAATTCAACTTTAAATTTAACTTTACTTTAAATTCAACTTTAAATTTAACTTTAAATTTGACTTTAAATTTAACTTTAAATTTGACTTTAAATTCAACTTTAAATTGAACTTTAAATCTGAATTTAAATTTAACTTAAAATTTGACTTTAAATTCAACTTTAAATTTGACTTTAAATTTAACTTTAAATTGAACTTTAAATCTGAATTTAAATTTAACTTAAAATTTGACTTTAAATTCAAGTTTAAATTCAACTTTAAATTGAACTTTAAATCTGAATTTAAATTTAACTTAAAATTTGACTTTAAATTCAACTTTAAATTTGACTTTAAATTCAACTTTAAATTGAACTTTAAATCTGAATTTAAATTTAACTTAAAATTTGACTTTAAATTCAACTTTAAATTTAACTTTAAATTTGACTTTAAATTTAATTTAAAATTTAACTTTAAATTCAACTTTAAATTTAACTTTAAATTTAACTTTGAATTTAATTTAAATTTGACTTTAAATTCAACTTTAAATTTGACTTTAAATTCAACTTTAAATTTGACTTTAAATTTAACTTTAAATTGAACTTTAAATCTGAATTTAAATTTAACTTAAAATTTGACTTTAAATTCAACTTTAAATTTAACTTTAAATTTAACTTTAAATTCAACTTTTAATTTAACTTTAAATTTGACTTTAAATTTAACTTTAAATTTTAAATTTAACTTTAAATTTGACTTTAAATTTAACTTTAAATTCAACTTTAAATTTGACTTTAAATTTAACTTTAAATTTAACTTTAAATTCAACTTTAAATTTAACTTTAAATTCAACTTTAAATTCAACTTTAAATTTGACTTTAAATTTAACTTTAAATTTAACTTTAAATTCAACTTTAAATTTAACTTTAAATTCAACTTTAAATTCAACTTTAAATTTAACTTTAAATTCAACTTTAAATTTAACTTTAAATTCAACTTTAAATTTGACTTTAAATTTAACTTTAAATTTAACTTTAAATTCAACTTTAAATTTAACTTTAAATTCAACTTTAAATTCAACTTTAAATTTGACTTTAAATTTAACTTTAAATTTAACTTTAAATTCAACTTTAAATTTGACTTTAAACTTAACTTTAAATTTGACTTTAAATTTAACTTTAAATTCAACTTTAAATTTGACTTTAAATTCAACTTTAAATTTATTTTAAAATTTAACTTTAAATTTAACTTTAAATTCAACTTTAAATTTGACTTTAAATTTAACTTTAAATTTAACTTTAAATTCAACTTTAAATTTGACTTTAAGTTTAACTTTAAATTTAACTTTAAATTCAACTTTAAATTTGACTTTAAATTTAACTTTAAATTTGACTTTAAATTTAACTTTAAATTCAACTTTAAATTTGACTTTAAATTCAACTTTAAATTTATTTTAAAATTTAACTTTAAATTTAACTTTAAATTCAACTTTAAATTTGACTTTAAATTTAACTTTAAATTTAACTTTAAATTCAACTTTAAATTTGACTTTAAATTCAACTTTAAATTTAACTTTAAATTTGACTTTAAATTCAACTTTAAATTCAACTTTAAATTTGACTTTAAATTCAACTTTAAATTTAACTTCACACTTATTTTAAAATTTAACTTTAAATTTAACTTTAAATTCAACTTTAAATTTGACTTTAAATTTAACTTTAAATTTAACTTTAAATTCAACTTTAAATTTGACTTTAAATTCAACTTTAAATTTACCTTTAAATTTGACTTTAAATTCAACTTTAAATTTAACTTTAAATTCAACTTTAAATTTGACTTTAAACTCAACTTTAAATTTGACTTTAACTTTAAATTCAACTTTAAATTTTATCTTTAAATTCAACTTTAAATTTGTCTTTAAATTCAACTTTAAATTTACCTTTAAATTTGACTTTATATTCCACTTTAAATTTAACTTTAAATTTGACTTTAAATTCAACTTTAGATTTGTCTTTAAATTAAACTTTAATTCAACTTTAAATTTAACTTTAAATTTGACTTTAAATTCAACTTTAAATTCAACCTTAAATTAACTTTAAATTCAACTTTAAATTCAACTTTAAATTTGACTTTAAATTCAACTTTAAATTTAACTTTAAATTTGACTTTAAATTCAACTTTTAATTCAACCTTAAATTCAACTTTAAATTCAACTTTAAATTCAACTTTAAATTAGACTTTAAATTCAACTTTAAATTTAACTTTAAATTTGACTTTAAATTCAACTTTAAATTCAACCTTAAATTCAACTTTAAATTCAACTTTAAATTTAACTTTAAATTTAACTTTAAATTTAACTAAAATTTGACTTTAAATTCAACTTCAAATTTAACTTAAAATTTAACTTTAAATTTGACTTCAAATTCAACTTTAAATTCAACTTTAAATTCAACTTTAAATTTAACTTTAAATTCAACTTTAAATTTAACTTTAAATTTAACTTTAAATTTGACTTTAAATTTAACTTTAAATTCAACTTTAAATTTGACTTTAAATTTAACTTTAAATTTGACTTTAAATTCAACTTCAAATTTAACTTTAAATTTAACTTTAAATTTGACTTTAAATTCAACTTTAAATTTGACTTTAAATTCAACTTTAAATTCAACTTTAAATTCAACTTTAAATTTAACTTTACTTTAAAATCAACTTTAAATTTAACTTTAAATTTGACTTTAAATTTAACTTTAAATTTGACTTTAAATTTAACTTTAAATTTAACTTTAAATTTGACTTTAAATTAAATTTAACTTTAAATTCAACTTTAAATTTGACTTTAAATTTAACTTTAAATTTGACTTTAAATTTAACTTTAAATTTGACTTTAAATTTGACTTTAAATTTTACTTTAAATTTAACTTTAAATTCAACTTTAAATTCAACTTTAAATTAAACTTTAAATTTAACTTTAAATTCAACTTTAAATTCAACTTTAAATTTAACTTTAAATTTGACTTTAAATTCAACTTTAAATTCAACTTTAAATTTGACTTTAAATTCAACTTTAAATTTGACTTTCAATTTAACTTTAAATTCAACTTTAAATTTGACTTTAAATTTAACTTTAAATTTGACTTTAAATTTAACTTTAAATTCAACTTTAAATTTGACTTTAAATTCAACTTTAAATTAAACTTTAAATTTGACTTTAAATTCAACTTTAAATTCAACTTTAAATTTGACTTTAAATTCAACTTTAAATTCAACTTTAAATTCAACTTTAAATTTAACTTTAAATTCAACTTTAAATTTGACTTTAAATTCAACTTTAAATTTAACTTTAAATTTAACTTTAAATTCAACTTTTAATTTGACTTTAAATTTAACTTTAAATTCAACTTTAAATTTGACTTTAAATTCAACTTTAAATTTGACTTTAAATTTAACTTTAAATTTAACATAAATTTGACTTTAAATTCAACTTCAAATTTAACTTTAAATTTAACTTTTAATTTGACTTCAAATTCAACTTTAAATTCAACTTTAAATTTGACTTTAAATTTAACTTTAAATTCAACTTTAAATTCAACTTTAAATTCAACTTTAAATTCAAGTTTAAATTCAACTTTAAATTTAACTTTAAATTCAACTTTAAATTTGACTTTAAATTCAACTTTAAATTTAACTTTAAATTTAACTTTAAATTCAACTTTTAATTTGACTTTAAATTTAACTTTAAATTTGACTTTAAATTTAACTTTAAATTCAACTTTAAATTTGACTTTAAATTTAACTTTAAATTCAACTTTAAATTCAACTTTAAATTTGACTTTAAAATCAACTTCAAATTTAACTTTAAATTTGACTTTAGATTCAACTTTAGTTTTGACTTTAAATTCAACTTTAAATTTAACTTTCAATTTGACTTTAAATTCAACTTTAAATTTAACTTTAAATTTAACTTTAAATTCAACTTTAAATTTGACTTTAAATTCAACTTTAAATTCAACTTTAAATTTAACTTTAAATTTGACTTTAAATTCAATTTTAAATTTAACTTAAAATCAGTTTTAAATTTGACTTTAAGTTCAACTTTAAATTCAACTTTAAATTTAACTTTAAATTTGACTTTAAATTTAACTTTGAATTTGACTTTAAATTTAACTTTAAATTTGACTTTAAATTTAACTTTAAATTTGACTTTAAATTTAACGTTAAATTCAACTTTAAATTTAACTTTAAATTTGACTTTAAAATAAACTTTAAATTTGACTTTAAATTCAACTTTAAATTTAACTTTAAATTTGACTTTAAATTCAACTTTAAATTTAACATTAAATTTAACTTTAAATTTAACTTTAAATTTAACTTTAAATTCAACTTTAAATTTGACTTTAAATTCAACTTTAAATTAAACTTTAAATTTGACTTTAAATTCAACTTTAAATTCAACTTTAAATTTGACTTTAAATTCAACTTTAAATTCAACTTTAAATTCAACTTTAAATTTAACTTTAAATTCAACTTTAAATTTGACTTTAAATTCAACTTTAAATTTAACTTTAAATTTAACTTTAAATTCAACTTTTAATTTGACTTTAAATTTAACTTTAAATTCAACTTTAAATTTGACTTTAAATTCAACTTTAAATTTGACTTTAAATTTAACTTTAAATTTAACATAAATTTGACTTTAAATTCAACTTCAAATTTAACTTTAAATTTAACTTTTAATTTGACTTCAAATTCAACTTTAAATTCAACTTTAAATTTGACTTTAAATTTAACTTTAAATTCAACTTTAAATTTGACTTTAAATTCAACTTTAAATTCAACTTTAAATTCAACTTTAAATTTAACTTTAAATTCAACTTTAAATTTGACTTTAAATTCAACTTTAAATTTAACTTTAAATTTAACTTTAAATTCAACTTTTAATTTGACTTTAAATTTAACTTTAAATTCAACTTTAAATTTGACTTTAAATTCAACTTTAAATTTGACTTTAAATTTAACTTTAAATTTAACATAAATTTGACTTTAAATTCAACTTCAAATTTAACTTTAAATTTAACTTTTAATTTGACTTCAAATTCAACTTTAAATTCAACTTTAAATTTAACTTTAAATTTAACTTTAAATTTAACATAAATTTGACTTTAAATTCAACTTCAAATTTAACTTTAAATTTAACTTTTAATTTGACTTCAAATTCAACTTTAAATTCAACTTTAAATTTGACTTTAAATTTAACTTTAAATTCAACTTTAAATTCAACTTTAAATTCAAGTTTAAATTTAACTTTAAATTCAACTTTAAATTTAACTTTAACTTTAACTTTAAATTCAACTTTAAATTTAACTTTAAATTTAACTTTAAATTTGACTTTAAATTTAACTTTAAATTCAACTTTAAATTTGACTTTAAATTTAACTTTAAATTCAACTTTAAATTCAACTTTAAATTTGACTTTAAAATCAACTTCAAATTTAACTTTAAATTTGACTTTAGATTCAACTTTAGTTTTGACTTTAAATTCAACTTTAAATTTAACTTTCAATTTGACTTTAAATTCAACTTTAAATTTAACTTTAAATTTAACTTTAAATTCAACTTTAAATTTGACTTTAAATTCAACTTTAAATTCAACTTTAAATTTAACTTTAAATTTGACTTTAAATTCAATTTTAAATTTAACTTAAAATCAGTTTTAAATTTGACTTTAAGTTCAACTTTAAATTCAACTTTAAATTTAACTTTAAATTTGACTTTAAATTTAACTTTGAATTTGACTTTAAATTTAACTTTAAATTTGACTTTAAATTTAACTTTAAATTTGACTTTAAATTTAACGTTAAATTCAACTTTAAATTTAACTTTAAATTTGACTTTAAAATAAACTTTAAATTTGACTTTAAATTCAACTTTAAATTTGACTTTAAATTCAACTTTAAATTTAACTTTAAATTTGACTTTAAATTCAACTTTAAATTTAACTTTAAATTCAACTTTAAATTTAACATTAAATTTAACTTTAAATTTAACTTTTAATTTAACTTTAAATTCAACTTTAAATTTGACTTTAAATTCAACTTTAAATTTGACTTTAAATTCAATTTTAAATTCAACTTTAAATCTGAATTTAAATTCAACTTTAAATTTAACTTTAAATTTAACTTTAAATTCAACTTTAAACTTGACTTTAAATTCAACTCTAAATTCAACTTTAAATTTGACTTTAAATTCAACTTTAAATTCAACTTTAAATTTAACTTTAAATTTAACTTTAAATTCGACTTTAAATTTGACTTTAAATTTAACTTTAAATTCAACTTTAAATTTGACTTTAAATTCAACTCTAAATTCAACTTTAAATTTGACTTTAAATTCAACTTTAAATTTGACTTTAAATTCAACTTTAAATTCAACTTTAAATTTAACTTTAAATTTGACTTTAAATTCAACTTTAAATTTAACTTTAAATTCAACTTTAAATTTAACTTTAAATTTGACTTTAAATTCAACTTTAAATTTGACTTTAAATTCAACTTTAAATTTAACTTTAAATTTGACTTTAAATTCAACTTTAAATTCAACTTTAAATTCAACTTTAAATTTAACTTTAAATTAAACTTTAAATTTAACTTTAAATTTAACTTTAAATTCAACTTGAAATTCAACTTTAAATTAAACTTTAAATTCAACTTTTAATTTAACTTTAACTTTAACTTTAAATTCAACTTTAAATTTAACTTTAAATTCAACTTTAAATTTGACTTTAAATTCGACTTTTAATTAAACTTTAAATTCAACTTTAAATTCAACTTTAAATTTGACTTTAAATTCAACTTTAAATTTAACTTTAAATTCAACTTTAAATTTGACTTTAAATTTAACTTTAAATTCAACCTTAAATTTGACTTTAAATTCAACTTTAAATTCAACTTTAAATTTAACTTTAAATTTGAGATTAAATTTAACTTTAAATTTGACTTTAAATTCAACTTTAGATTTAACTTTAAATTTGACTTTAAATTCAACTTTAAATTCAACTTTAAATTCAACTTTAAATTTAACTTTAAATTAAACTTTTAATTTAACTCTAAATTTGACTTTAAATTTAACTTTAAATTTAACTTTAAATTTGACTTTAAATTTAACTTTAAATTCAACTTTAAATTTAACTTTAAATTCAACTTTAAATTCAACTTTAAATTTGACTTTAAATTCAACTTTAAATTCAACTTTAAATTTGACTTTAAATTCAACTTTAAATTCAACTTTAAATTCAACTTTAAATTTAACATTAAATTTAACTTTAAATTTGACTTTAAATTCAACTTTAAATTTGACTTTAAATTCAACTTTAAATTCAACTTTAAATTTGACTTTAAATTCAACTTTAAATTTAACTTTAAATTTGACTTTAAATTCAACTTTAAATTCAATTTTAAATTCAACTTAAAATTTTACTTTAAATTTAACTTTAAATTCAACTTTAAATTTAACTTTAAATTAAACTTTAAATTTAACTTTAAATTTGACTTTAAATTCAACTTTAAATTTAACTTAAAACTCAACTTTAAATTTAACTTTAAATTCAACTTTAAATTCAACTTTAAATTTGACTTTAAATTCAACTTTAAATTTAACTTTAAATTCAACTTTAAATTCAATTTTAAATTCAACTTAAAATTTTACTTTAAATTTAACTTTAAATTCAACTTTAAATTTGACTTTAAATTTAACTTTAAATTTGACTTTAAATTCAACTTTAGATTTAACTTTAAATTTGACTTTAAATTCAACTTTAAATTCAACTTTAAATTCAACTTTAAATTTAACTTTAAATTAAACTTTTAATTTAACTCTAAATTTGACTTTAAATTTAACTTTAAATTTAACTTTAAATTTGACTTTAAATTTAACTTTAAATTCAACTTTAAATTTAACTTTAAATTCAACTTTAAATTCAACTTTAAATTTGACTTTAAATTCAACTTTAAATTCAACTTTAAATTTGACTTTAAATTCAACTTTAAATTCAACTTTAAATTCAACTTTAAATTTAACATTAAATTTAACTTTAAATTTGACTTTAAATTCAACTTTAAATTTGACTTTAAATTCAACTTTAAATTCAACTTTAAATTTGACTTTAAATTCAACTTTAAATTTAACTTTAAATTTGACTTTAAATTCAACTTTAAATTCAATTTTAAATTCAACTTAAAATTTTACTTTAAATTTAACTTTAAATTCAACTTTAAATTTAACTTTAAATTAAACTTTAAATTTAACTTTAAATTTGACTTTAAATTCAACTTTAAATTTAACTTAAAACTCAACTTTAAATTTAACTTTAAATTCAACTTTAAATTCAACTTTAAATTTGACTTTAAATTCAACTTTAAATTTAACTTTAAATTCAACTTTAAATTCAATTTTAAATTCAACTTAAAATTTTACTTTAAATTTAACTTTAAATTCAACTTTAAATTTAACTTTAAATTAAACTTTTAATTTAACTCTAAATTTGACTTTAAATTTAACTTTAAATTTAACTTTAAATTTGACTTTAAATTTAACTTTAAATTCAACTTTAAATTTAACTTTTAATTCAACTTTAAATTCAACTTTAAATTTGACTTAAAATTCAACTTTAAATTCAACTTTAAATTTGACTTTAAATTCAACTTTAAATTTGACTTTAAATTCAACTTTAAATTTGACTTTAAATTCAACTTTAAATTTGACTTTAAATTCAACTTTAAGTTCAACTTTAAATTTGACTTTAAATTTAACTTTAAATTAAACTTTAAATTTAACTTTAAATTTGACTTTAAATTCAACTTTAAATTCAACTTTAAATTCAACTTTAAATTTGACTTTAAATTCAACTTTAAATTTGACTTTAAATTTAACTTTAAATTTGACTTTAAATTCAACTTTAAATTCAACTTTAAATTAAACTTTAATTTAACTTTAAATTCAACTTTAAATTTGACTTTAAATTCAACTTTAAATTTGACTTTAAATTCAACTTTAAGTTCAACTTTAAATTCAATTTTAAATTTAATTTTAAATTAAACTTTAAATTTTACTTTAAATTTGACTTTAAATTCAACTTGAAATTCAACTTTAAATTAAGCTTTAAATTTAACTTTAAATTCAACTTTAAATTTAACTTTAAATTTGACTTTAAATTCAACTCTAAATTCAACTTTAAATTTGACTTTAAATTCAACTTTAAATTTGACTTTAAATTCAACTTTAAATTTGACTTTAAATTCAACTTTAAATTTAACTTTAAATTTGACTTTAAATTCAACTTTAAATTTAACTTTAAATTTAACTTTAAATTTAACTTTAAATTCACTTAAAATTCAACTTTAGATTTAACTTTAAATTTGACTTTAAATTCAACTTTAAATTCAACTTTAAATTCAACTTTAAATTTAACTTTAAATTAAACTTTAAATTTAACTTTAAATTTGACTTTAAATTTAACTTTAAATTCAACTCTTAATTCAACTTTAAATTTGACTTTAAATTCAACTTTAAATTCAACTTTAAATTCAACTTTAAATTTAACTTTAAATGAAACTTTAAATTTAACTTTAAATTTCACTTTAAATTTAACTTTAAATTCAACTCTAAATTCAACTTTAAATTTGACTTTAAATTCAACTTGAAATTCAACTTTAAATTCAACTTTAAATTTAACTTTAAATTTAACTTTAAATTCAACTTTAAATTTGACTTTAAATTCAACTCTAAATTCAACTTTAAATTTGACTTTAAATTCAACTTTAAATTTGACTTAAAATTCAACTTTAAATTTAACTTTATATTAAACTTTAAATTTAACTTTAAATTTGACTTTAAATTCAACTTTAAATTCAACTTTAAATTTAACTTTAAATTTGACTTTAAATTCAACTTTAAATTTAACATTAAATTTGACTTTAAATTTAACTTTAAATTCACTTTAAATTCAACTTTAGATTTAACTTTAAATTTGACTTTAAATTTAACTTTAAATTCAACTTTAAATTCAACTTTAAATTTAACTTTAAATTAAACTTTAAATTTAACTTTAAATTTGACTTTAAATTTAACTTTAAATTCAACTCTTAATTCAACTTTAAATTTGACTTTAAATTCAACTTGAAATTCAACTTTAAATTAATTTTTAAATTTTACTTTAAATTCAACTTTAAATTCAACTTTAAATTTGACTTTCAATTTAACTTTAAATTCAACTTTAAATTCAACTTTAAATTCAACTTTAAATTTAACTTTAAATTCAACTTTAAATTTGACTTTAAATTTAACTTTAAATTCAACTTTAAATTTGACTTTAAATTCAACTTTAAATTCAACTTTAAATTTAACTTTAAATTTGACTTTAAATTTAACTTTAAATTTGACTTTAAATTCAACTTTAGATTTAACTTTAAATTTGACTTTAAATTCAACTTTAAATTCAACTTTAAATTCACTTTAAATTCAACTTTAAATTCAACTTTAAATTTAACTTTAAATTTAACTTTAAATTTGACTTTAAATTCAACTTTAAATTTAACTTTAAATTCAACTTTAAATTTAACTTTATATTAAACTTTAAATTTAACTTTAAATTTGACTTTAAATTTAACTTTAAATTCAACTTTAAATTCAATTTTAAATTCAACTTTAAATTTGACTTTAAATTCAACTTTAAATTTAACTTTAAATTCAACTTTAAATTCAACTTTAAATTTGACTTTAAATTCAACTTTAAATTTAACTTTAAATTCAACTTTAAATTTGACTTTAATTTTGACTTTAAATTCAACTTTAAATTTGTCTTTAAATTCAACTTTAAATTTGACTTTAAATTCAACTTTAAATTTAACTTTAAATTTGACTTTAAATTCAACTTTAAATTTAACTTTAAATTTAACTTTTAATTTAACTTTAAATTCACTTTAAATTCAACTTTAGATTTAACTTTAAATTTGACTTTAAATTCAACTTTAAATTCACTTTAAATTCAACTTTAGATTTAACTTTAAATTTGACTTTAAATTCAACTTTAAATTCAACTTTAAATTCAACTTTAAATTTAACTTTAAATTAAACTTTAAATTTAACTTTAAATTTGACTTTAAATTTAACTTTAAATTCAACTTTAAATTAAATTTTAAATTCAACTTTAAATTTGACTTTAAATTCAACTTTAAATTTAACTTTAAATTCAACTTTAAATTTGACTTTCAATTTAACTTTAAATTCAACTTTAAATTTGACTTTAAATTCAACTTTAAATTCAACTATAAATTTAACTTTAAATTTGACTTTAAATTCAACTTTAAATTCAACTTTAAATTCAACTTTAAATTCAACTTTAAATTTAACTTAAAATTTAACTTTAAATTTGACTTTAAATTCAACTTTAAATTCAACTTTAAATTCAACTTTAAATTTAACTTTATATTAAACTTTAAATTTAACTTTAAATTTGACTTTAAATTTAACTTTAAATTCAACTTTAAATTCAATTTTAAATTCAACTTTAAATTTGACTTTAAATTCAACTTTAAATTTAACTTTAAATTCAACTTTAAATTCAACTTTAAATTCAACTTTAAATTTGACTTTAAATTTAACTTTAAATTCAACTTTAAATTTAACTTTAAATTTAACTTTTAATTTAACTTTAAATTCACTTTAAATTCAACTTTAGATTTAACTTTAAATTTGACTTTAAATTCAACTTTAAATTCACTTTAAATTCAACTTTAGATTTAACTTTAAATTTGACTTTAAATTCAACTTTAAATTCAACTTTAAATTCAACTTTAAATTTAACTTTAAATTAAACTTTAAATTTAACTTTAAATTTGACTTTAAATTTAACTTTAAATTCAACTCTAAATTCAACTTTAAATTTGACTTTAAATTCAACTTGAAATTCAACTTTAAATTCAACTTTAAATTAAACTTTAAATTTTACTTTAAATTCAACTTTAAATTCAACTTTAAATTTGACTTTAAATTCGACTTTAAATTCAACTTTAAATTCAATTTTAAATTCAACTTTAAATTTGACTTTAAATTGAACTTTAAATTCAACTTTAAATTTGACTTTAAATTCAACTTTAAATTCAATTTTAAATTCAACTTTAAATTTGACTTTAAATTCAACTTTAAATTCAATTTTAAATTCAACTTTAAATCTGAATTTAAATTCAACTTTAAATTTAACTTTAAATTTAACTTAAAATTCAACTTTAAATTCAACTTTAAATTTGACTTTAAATTCGACTTTAAATTCAATTTTAAATTCAACTTTAAATTTGACTTTAAATTGAACTTTAAATTCAACTTTAAATTTGACTTTAAATTCAACTTTAAATTCAATTTTAAATTCAACTTTAAATCTGAATTTAAATTCAATTTTAAATTCAACTTTAAATTTGACTTTAAATTCAACTTTAAATTTAACTTTAAATTCAACTTTAAATTTGACTTTAAATTTAACTTTAAATTCAACTTTAAATTTGACTTTAAATTCAACTTTAAATTCAATTTTAAATTCAACTTTAAATTTGACTTTAAATTCAACTTTAAATTCAACTTTAAATTTGACTTTAAATTTAATTTTAAATTCAACTTTAAATTTGACTTTAAATTCAACTTTAAATTCAACTTTAAATTTAACTTTAAATTTGACTTTAAATTCAACTTTAAATTCAACTTTAAATTCATCTTTAAATTTAACTTTATATTAAACTTTAAATTTAACTTTAAATTTGACTTTAAATTTAACTTTAAATTCAACTTTAAATTAAATTTTAAATTCAACTTTAAATTTGACTTTAAATTCAACTTTAAATTTAACTTTAAATTCAACTTTAAATTTGACTTTCAATTTAACTTTAAATTCAACTTTAAATTTGACTTTAAATTCAACTATAAATTTAACTTTAAATTTGACTTTAAATTCAACTTTAAATTCAACTTTAAATTCAACTTTAAATTCAACTTTAAATTTAACTTAAAATTTAACTTTAAATTTGACTTTAAATTCAACTTTAAATTCAAACTTTAAATTCAGTTTTAAATTTAACTTTATATTAAACTTTAAATTTAACTTTAAATTTGACTTTAAATTTAACTTTAAATTCAACTTTAAATTCAATTTTAAATTCAACTTTAAATTTGACTTTAAATTCAACTTTAAATTCAACTTTAAATTCAACTTTAAATTCAACTTTAAATTTAACTTAAAATTTAACTTTAAATTTGACTTTAAATTCAACTTTAAATTCAACTTTAAATTCAACTTTAAATTTAACTTTATATTAACCTTTAAATTTAACTTTAAATTTGACTTTAAATTTAACTTTAAATTCAACTTTAAATTTGACTTTAAATTCAACTTTAAATTTAACTTTAAATTCAACTTTAAATTTGACTTTAAATTCAACTTTAAATTTAACTTTAAATTCAACTTTAAATTTAACTTTAAATTTAACTTTTAATTTAACTTTAAATTCACTTTAAATTCAACTTTAGATTTAACTTTAAATTTGACTTTAAATTCAACTTTAAATTCACTTTAAATTCAACTTTAGATTTAACTTTAAATTTGACTTTAAATTCAACTTTAAATTCAACTTTAAATTCAACTTTAAATTTAACTTTAAATTAAACTTTAAATTTAACTTTAAATTTGACTTTAAATTTAACTTTAAATTCAACTCTAAATTCAACTTTAAATTTGACTTTAAATTCAACTTGAAATTCAACTTTAAATTCAACTTTAAATTAAACTTTAAATTTTACTTTAAATTCAACTTTAAATTCAACTTTAAATTTGACTTTAAATTCGACTTTAAATTCAACTTTAAATTTAACTTTAAATTTGACTTTAAATTTAACTTTAAATTTGACTTTAAATTCAACTTTAGATTTAACTTTAAATTTGACTTTAAATTCAACTTTAAATTCAACTTTAAATTCAACTTTAAATTTAACTTTAAATTAAATTTTTAATTTAACTCTAAATTTGACTTTAAATTTAACTTTAAATTTAACTTTAAATTTGACTTTAAATTTAACTTTAAATTCAACTTTAAATTTAACTTTAAATTCAACTTTAAATTTGACTTTAAATTCAACTTTAAATTCAACTTTAAATTCAACTTTAAATTTAACATTAAATTTAACTTTAAATTTGACTTTAAATTCAACTTTAAATTTGACTTTAAATTCAACTTTAAATTCATTTTTAAATTCAACTTTAAATTTAACTTTACTTTAAATTCAACTTTAAATTTAACTTTAAATTTGACTTTAAATTTAACTTTAAATTTGACTTTAAATTTAACTTTAAATTTGACTTTAAATTCAACTTTAAATTTGACTTTAAATTCAACTTTAAATTTAACTTTAAATTTGACTTTAAATTTAACTTTAAATTTAACTTTAAATTTGACTTTAAATTTAACTTTAAATTCAACTTTAAATTCAACTTTAAATTCAACTTTAAATTTGACTTTAAATTTAACTTTAAATTTGACTTTAAATTTGACTTTAAATTTAACTTTAAATTCAACTTTAAATTCAACTTTAAATTCAACTTTAAATTTAACTTTAAATTCAACTTTAAATTTAACTTTAAATTAAACTTTAAATTTAACTTTAAATTTGACTTTAAATTCAACTTTAAATTTAACTTAAAACTCAACTTTAAATTTAACTTTAAATTCAACTTTAAATTCAACTTTAAATTTGACTTTAAATTCAACTTTAAATTTAACTTTAAATTTGACTTTAAATTCAACTTTAAATTCAATTTTAAATTCAACTTAAAATTTTACTTTAAATTTAACTTTAAATTCAACTTTAAATTCAACTTTAAATTAAACTTTAAATTTAACTTTAAATTTGACTTTAAATTCAACTTTAAATTTAACTTAAAACTCAACTTTAAATTTAACTTTAAATTCAACTTTAAATTCAACTTTAAATTTGACTTTAAATTCAACTTTAAATTTAACTTTAAATTCAACTTTAAATTCAATTTTAAATTCAACTTAAAATTTTACTTTAAATTTAACTTTAAATTCATCTTTAAATTTAACTTTAAATTAAACTTTTAATTTAACTCTAAATTTGACTTTAAATTTAACTTTAAATTTAACTTTAAATTTGACTTTAAATTTAACTTTAAATTCTACTTTAAATTTAACTTTAAATTCAACTTTAAATTCAACTTTAAATTTGACTTTAAATTCAACTTTAAATTCAACTTTAAATTTGACTTTAAATTCAACTTTAAATTTGACTTTAAATTCAACTTTAAATTTGACTTTAAATTCAACTTTAAATTTGACTTTAGATTCAACTTTAAGTTCAACTTTAAATTCAACTTTAAATTTAACTTTAAATTAAACTTTAAATTTGACTTTAAATTTGACTTTAAATTCAACTTTAAATTCAACTTTAAATTCAACTTTAAATTTGACTTTAAATTCAACTTTAAATTTGACTTTAAATTTAACTTTAAATTTGACTTTAAATTCAACTTTAAATTCAACTTTAAATTAAACTTTAATTTAACTTTAAATTCAACTTTAAATTCAACTTTAAATTAAACTTTAATTTAACTTTAAATTCAACTTTAAATTTGACTTTAAATTCAACTTTAAATTTGACTTTAAATTCAACTTTAAATTTGACTTTAAATTCAACTTTAAATTTGACTTTAAATTCAACTTTAAGTTCAACTTTAAATTCAATTTTAAATTTAACTTTAAATTAAACTTTAAATTTAACTTTAAATTTGACTTTAAATTCAACTTGAAATTCAACTTTAAATTAAACTTTAAATTTAACTTTAAATTCAACTTTAAATTTAACTTTAAATTTGACTTTAAATTCAACTCTAAATTCAACTTTAAATTTGACTTTAAATTCAACTTTAAATTTAACTTTAAATTAAACTTTAAATTTGACTTTAAATTTAACTTTAAATTCAACTTTAAATTTGACTTTAAATTCAACTTTAAATTCAATTTTAAATTCAACTTTAAATTTGACTTTAAATTCAACTTTAAATTCAACTTTAAATTTGACTTTAAATTTAATTTTAAATTCAACTTTAAATTTGACTTTAAATTCAACTTTAAATTCAACTTTAAATTTAACTTTAAATTTGACTTTAAATTCAACTTTAAATTCAACTTTAAATTCATCTTTAAATTTAACTTTATATTAAACTTTAAATTTAACTTTAAATTTGACTTTAAATTTAACTTTAAATTCAACTTTAAATTAAATTTTAAATTCAACTTTAAATTTGACTTTAAATTCAACTTTAAATTTAACTTTAAATTCAACTTTAAATTTGACTTTCAATTTAACTTTAAATTTAACTTTAAATTTGACTTTAAATTCAACTATAAATTTAACTTTAAATTTGACTTTAAATTCAACTTTAAATTCAACTTTAAATTCAACTTTAAATTCAACTTTAAATTTAACTTAAAATTTAACTTTAAATTTGACTTTAAATTCAACTTTAAATTCAAACTTTAAATTCAACTTTAAATTTAACTTTATATTAAACTTTAAATTTAACTTTAAATTTGACTTTAAATTTAACTTTAAATTCAACTTTAAATTCAATTTTAAATTCAACTTTAAATTTGACTTTAAATTCAACTTTAAATTCAACTTTAAATTCAACTTTAAATTCAACTTTAAATTTAACTTAAAATTTAACTTTAAATTTGACTTTAAATTCAACTTTAAATTCAACTTTAAATTCAACTTTAAATTTAAATTTATATTAACCTTTAAATTTAACTTTAAATTTGACTTTAAATTTAACTTTAAATTCAACTTTAAATTCAATTTTAAATTCAACTTTAAATTTGACTTTAAATTCAACTTTAAATTTAACTTTAAATTCAACTTTAAATTTGACTTTAAATTCAACTTTAAATTTAACTTTAAATTCAACTTTAAATTTAACTTTAAATTTAACTTTTAATTTAACTTTAAATTCACTTTAAATTCAACTTTAGATTTAACTTTAAATTTGACTTTAAATTCAACTTTAAATTCACTTTAAATTCAACTTTAGATTTAACTTTAAATTTGACTTTAAATTCAACTTTAAATTCAACTTTAAATTCAACTTTAAATTTAACTTTAAATTAAACTTTAAATTTAACTTTAAATTTGACTTTAAATTTAACTTTAAATTCAACTCTAAATTCAACTTTAAATTTGACTTTAAATTCAACTTTAAATTCAACTTTAAATTAAACTTTAAATTTTACTTTAAATTCAACTTTAAATTCAACTTTAAATTTGACTTTAAATTCGACTTTAAATTCAACTTTAAATTTAACTTTAAATTTGACTTTAAATTTAACTTTAAATTTGACTTTAAATTTGACTTTAAATTCAACTTTAGATTTAACTTTAAATTTGACTTTAAATTCAACTTTAAATTCAACTTTAAATTTAACTTTAAATTCAACTTTAAATTTGACTTTAAATTCAACTTTAAATTCAACTTTAAATTCAACTTTAAATTTAACATTAAATTTAACTTTAAATTTGACTTTAAATTCAACTTTAAATTTGACTTTAAATTCAACTTTAAATTCATTTTTAAATTCAACTTTAAATTTAACTTTACTTTAAATTCAACTTTAAATTTAACTTTAAATTTGACTTTAAATTTAACTTTAAATTTGACTTTAAATTTAACTTTAAATTTGACTTTAAATTCAACTTTAAATTTAACTTTAAATTCAACTTTAAATTTGACTTTAAATTCAACTTTAAATTCAACTTTAAATTCAACTTTAAATTTAACATTAAATTTAACTTTAAATTTGACTTTAAATTCAACTTTAAATTTGACTTTAAATTCAACTTTAAATTCATTTTTAAATTCAACTTTAAATTTAACTTTACTTTAAATTCAACTTTAAATTTAACTTTAAATTTGACTTTAAATTTAACTTTAAATTTGACTTTAAATTTAACTTTAAATTTGACTTTAAATTCAACTTTAAATTTGACTTTAAATTCAACTTTAAATTTAACTTTAAATTTGACTTTAAATTTAACTTTAAATTTAACTTTAAATTTGACTTTAAATTTAACTTTAAATTCAACTTTAAATTCAACTTTAAATTCAACTTTAAATTTGACTTTAAATTTAACTTTAAATTTGACTTTAAATTTGACTTTAAATTTAACTTTAAATTCAACTTTAAATTCAACTTTAAATTCAACTTTAAATTTGACTTTAAATTCAACTTTAAATTTAACTTTAAATTCAACTTTAAATTCAACTTTAAATTTGACTTTAAATTCAACTTTAAATTTAACTTAAAACTCAACTTTAAATTTAACTTTAAATTCAACTTTAAATTCAACTTTAAATTTGACTTTAAATTCAACTTTAAATTTAACTTTAAATTTGACTTTAAATTCAACTTTAAATTCAATTTTAAATTCAACTTAAAATTTTACTTTAAATTTAACTTTAAATTCAACTTTAAATTCAACTTTAAATTAAACTTTAAATTTAACTTTAAATTTGACTTTAAATTCAACTTTAAATTTAACTTAAAACTCAACTTTAAATTTAACTTTAAATTCAACTTTAAATTCAACTTTAAATTTGACTTTAAATTCAACTTTAAATTTAACTTTAAATTCAACTTTAAATTCAATTTTAAATTCAACTTAAAATTTTACTTTAAATTTAACTTTAAATTCATCTTTAAATTTAACTTTAAATTAAACTTTTAATTTAACTCTAAATTTGACTTTAAATTTAACTTTAAATTTAACTTTAAATTTGACTTTAAATTTAACTTTAAATTCAACTTTAAATTTAACTTTAAATTCAACTTTAAATTCAACTTTAAATTTGACTTTAAATTCAACTTTAAATTCAACTTTAAATTTGACTTTAAATTCAACTTTAAATTTGACTTTAAATTCAACTTTAAATTTGACTTTAAATTCAACTTTAAATTTGACTTTAAATTCAACTTTAAGTTCAACTTTAAATTCAACTTTAAATTTAACTTTAAATTAAACTTTAAATTTAACTTTAAATTTGACTTTAAATTCAACTTTAAATTCAACTTTAAATTTGACTTTAAATTCAACTTTAAATTTGACTTTAAATTTAACTTTAAATTTGACTTTAAATTCAACTTTAAATTCAACTTTAAATTAAACTTTAATTTAACTTTAAATTCAACTTTAAATTCAACTTTAAATTAAACTTTAATTTAACTTTAAATTCAACTTTAAATTTGACTTTAAATTCAACTTTAAATTTGACTTTAAATTCAACTTTAAATTTGACTTTAAATTCAACTTTAAATTTGACTTTAAATTCAACTTTAAGTTCAACTTTAAATTCAATTTTAAATTTAACTTTAAATTAAACTTTAAATTTAACTTTAAATTTGACTTTAAATTCAACTTGAAATTCAACTTTAAATTAAACTTTAAATTTAACTTTAAATTCAACTTTAAATTTAACTTTAAATTTGACTTTAAATTCAACTCTAAATTCAACTTTAAATTTGACTTTAAATTCAACTTTAAATTTGACTTTAAATTCAACTTTAAATTTGACTTTAAATTCAACTTTAAATTTAACTTTAAATTTGACTTTAAATTCAACTTTAAATTTAACTTTAAATTTAACTTTAAATTTAACTTTAAATTCACTTAAAATTCAACTTTAGATTTAACTTTAAATTTGACTTTAAATTCAACTTTAAATTCAACTTTAAATTCAACTTTAAATTTAACTTTAAATTAAACTTTAAATTTAACTTTAAATTTGACTTTAAATTTAACTTTAAATTCAACTCTTAATTCAACTTTAAATTTGACTTTAAATTCAACTTTAAATTCAACTTTAAATTCAACTTTAAATTTAACTTTAAATTAAACTTTAAATTTAACTTTAAATTTCACTTTAAATTTAACTTTAAATTCAACTCTAAATTCAACTTTAAATTTGACTTTAAATTCAACTTGAAATTCAACTTTAAATTCAACTTTAAATTTAACTTTAAATTTAACTTTAAATTCAACTTTAAATTTGACTTTAAATTCAACTCTAAATTCAACTTTAAATTTGACTTTAAATTCAACTTTAAATTTGACTTTAAATTCAACTTTAAATTTGACTTAAAATTCAACTTTAAATTTAACTTTATATTAAACTTTAAATTTAACTTTAAATTTGACTTTAAATTCAACTTTAAATTCAACTTTAAATTTAACTTTAAATTTGACTTTAAATTCAACTTTAAATTTAACATTAAATTTGACTTTAAATTTAACTTTAAATTCACTTTAAATTCAACTTTAGATTTAACTTTAAATTTGACTTTAAATTCAACTTTAAATTCAACTTTAAATTCAACTTTAAATTTAACTTTAAATTAAACTTTAAATTTAACTTTAAATTTGACTTTAAATTTAACTTTAAATTCAACTCTTAATTCAACTTTAAATTTGACTTTAAATTCAACTTGAAATTCAACTTTAAATTAATTTTTAAATTTTACTTTAAATTCAACTTTAAATTCAACTTTAAATTTGACTTTCAATTTAACTTTAAATTCAACTTTAAATTTGACTTTAAATTCAACTTTAAATTCAACTTTAAATTTAACTTTAAATTCAACTTTAAATTTGACTTTAAATTTAACTTTAAATTCAACTTTAAATTTGACTTTAAATTCAACTTTAAATTTATTTTAAAATTTAACTTTAAATTTAACTTTAAATTCAACTTTAAATTTGACTTTAAATTTAACTTTAAATTTAACTTTAAATTCAACTTTAAATTTGACTTTAAATTTAACTTTAAATTTAACTTTAAATTCAACTTTAAATTTGACTTTAAATTTAACTTTAAATTTGACTTTAAATTTAACTTTAAATTCAACTTTAAATTTGACTTTAAATTCAACTTTAAATTTATTTTAAAATTTAACTTTAAATTTAACTTTAAATTCAACTTTAAATTTGACTTTAAATTTAACTTTAAATTTAACTTTAAATTCAACTTTAAATTTGACTTTAAATTCAACTTTAAATTTAACTTCAAATTTGACTTTAAATTCAACTTTAAATTCAACTTTAAATTTGACTTTAAATTCAACTTTAAATTTAACTTCAAATTTATTTTAAAATTTAACTTTAAATTTAACTTTAAATTCAACTTTAAATTTGACTTTAAATTTAACTTTAAATTTAACTTTAAATTCAACTTTAAATTTGACTTTAAATTCAACTTTAAATTTACCTTTAAATTTGACTTTAAATTCAACTTTAAATTCAACTTTAAATTTGACTTTAAATTCAACTTTAAATTTAACATCAAATTTATTTTAAAATTTAACTTTAAATTTAACTTTAAATTCAACTTTAAATTTGACTTTAAATTTAACTTTAAATTTAACTTTAAATTCAACTTTAAATTTAACTTTAAATTTGACTTTAAATTCAACTTTAAATTCAACTTTAAATTCAACTTTAAATTCAACTTTAAATTCAACTTTAAATTTGACTTTAAATTCAACTTTAAATTTAACTTTAAATTCAATTTTAAATTTGACTTTAAACTCAACTTTAAATTTGACTTTAAATTTAACTTTAAATTTAACTTTAAATTCAACTTTAAATTTTATCTTTAAATTCAGCTTTAAATTTGTCTTTAAATTCAACTTTAAATTTACCTTTAAATTTGACTTTATATTCCACTTTAAATTTAACTTTAAATTTGACTTTAAATTCAACTTTAAATTTGTCTTTAAATTAAACTTTAATTCAACTTTAAATTTAACTTTAAATTTGACTTTAAATTCAACTTTAAATTCAACCTTAAATTAACTTTAAATTCAACTTTAAATTCAACTTTAAATTTGACTTTAAATTCAACTTTAAGTTTAACTTTAAATTTGACTTTAAATTCAACTTTAAATTCAACTTTAAAATTAACTTTAAATTTGACTTCAAATTCAACTTTAAATTCAACTTTAAATTCAACTTTAAATTTAACTTTAAATTCAACTTTAAATTTAACTTTAAATTTAACTTTAACTTTAACTTTAAATTCAACTTTAAATTTAACTTTAAATTTAACTTTACATTTGACTTTAAATTTAACTTTAAATTCAACTTTAAATTTGACTTTAAATTTAACTTTAAATTTGACTTTAAATTCAACTTCAATTTTAACTTTAAATTTAACTTTAAATTTGACTTTAAATTCAACTTTAAATTTGACTTTAAATTCAACTTTAAATTCAACTTTAAATTCAACTTTAAATTCAACTTTAAATTTAACTTTACTTTAAAATCAACTTTAAATTTAACTTTAAATTTGACTTTAAATTTAACTTTAAATTTGACTTTAAATTCAACTTTAAATTTAACTTTAAATTTGACTTTAAATTTAACTTTAAATTTAACTTTAAATTTGACTTTAAATTAAATTTAACTTTAAATTCAACTTTAAATTTGACTTTAAATTTAACTTTACATTTGACTTTAAATTTAACTTTAAATTTTACTTTAAATTTGACTTTAAATTTTACTTTAAATTTAACTTTAAATTCAACTTTAAATTCAACTTTAAATTAAACTTTAAATTTAACTTTAAATTCAACTTTAAATTTGACTTTAAATTCAACTTTAAATTTAACTTTAAATTTGACTTTAAATTCAACTTTAAATTTAACTTTAAATTTAACTTTAAATTCAACTTTTAATTTGACTTTAAATTTAACTTTAAATTTTACTTTAAATTTGACTTTAAATTCAACTTTAAATTAAACTTTAAATTTAACTTTAAATTCAACTTTAAATTTGACTTTAAATTCAACTTTAAATTCAACTTTAAATTCAACTTTAAATTCAACTTTAAATTAAACTTTAAATTTAACTTTAAATTCAACTTTTAATTTGACTTTAAATTCAACTTTAAATTAAACTTTAAATTTAACTTTAAATTCAACTTTAAATTTGACTTTAAATTCAATTTTAAATTCAACCTTAAATTAACTTTAAATTCAACTTTAAATTCAACTTTAAATTTGACTTTAAATTCAACTTTAAATTTAACTTTAAATTTGACTTTAAATTCAACTTTAAATTCAACTTTAAATTTAACTTTAAATTTGACTTCAAATTCAACTTTAAATTCAACTTTAAATTCAACTTTAAATTTAACTTTAAATTCAACTTTAAATTTAACTTTAAATTTAACTTTAACTTTAACTTTAAATTCAACTTTAAATTTAACTTTAAATTTAACTTTAAATTTGACTTTAAATTCAACTTTAAATTTGACTTTAAATTTAACTTTAAATTTGACTTTAAATTCAACTTCAAATTTAACTTTAAATTTAACTTTAAATTTGACTTTAAATTCAACTTTAAATTTGACTTTAAATTCAACTTTAAATTCAACTTTAAATTCAACTTTAAATTTAACTTTACTTTAAAATCAACTTTAAATTTAACTTTAAATTTGACTTTAAATTTAACTTTAAATTTGACTTTAAATTCAACTTTAAATTTAACTTTAAATTTGACTTTAAATTTAACTTTAAATTTAACTTTAAATTTGACTTTAAATTAAATTTAACTTTAAATTCAACTTTAAATTTGACTTTAAATTTAACTTTAAATTTGACTTTAAATTTAACTTTAAATTTTACTTTAAATTTGACTTTAAATTTTACTTTAAATTTAACTTTAAATTCAACTTTAAATTCAACTTTAAATTAAACTTTAAATTTAACTTTAAATTCAACTTTAAATTTGACTTTAAATTCAACTTTAAATTTAACTTTAAATTTGACTTTAAATTCAACTTTAAATTTAACTTTAAATTTAACTTTAAATTCAACTTTAAATTCAACTTTAAATTTAACTTTAAATTTAACTTTAAATTTAACTAAAATTTGACTTTAAATTCAACTTCAAATTTAACTTAAAATTTAACTTTAAATTTGACTTCAAATTCAACTTTAAATTCAACTTTAAATTCAACTTTAAATTTAACTTTAAATTCAACTTTAAATTTAACTTTAAATTTAACTTTAACTTTAACTTTAAATTCAACTTTAAATTTAACTTTAAATTTAACTTTAAATTTGACTTTAAATTTAACTTTAAATTCAACTTTAAATTTGACTTTAAATTTAACTTTAAATTTGACTTTAAATTCAACTTCAAATTTAACTTTAAATTTAACTTTAAATTTGACTTTAAATTCAACTTTAAATTTAACTTTAAATTTAACTTTAAATTTGACTTCAAATTCAACTTTAAATTCAACTTTAAATTCAACTTTAAATTTAACTTTACTTTAAAATCAACTTTAAATTTAACTTTAAATTTGACTTTAAATTTAACTTTAAATTTGACTTTAAATTTAACTTTAAATTTGACTTTAAATTCAACTTTAAATTTAACTTTTAATTTGACTTTAAATTTAACTTTAAATTTAACTTTAAATTTGACTTTAAATTAAATTTAACTTTAAATTCAACTTTAAATTTGACTTTAAATTTAACTTTAAATTTGACTTTAAATTTAACTTTAAATTTTACTTTAAATTTGACTTTAAATTTTACTTTAAATTTAACTTTAAATTCAACTTTAAATTCAACTTTAAATTAAACTTTAAATTTAACTTTAAATTCAACTTTAAATTTGACTTTAAATTCAACTTTAAATTTAACTTTAAATTTGACTTTAAATTCAACTTTAAATTTAACTTTAAATTTAACTTTAAATTCAACTTTTAATTTGACTTTAAATTTAACTTTAAATTCAACTTTAAATTTGACTTTAAATTCAACTTTAAATTTGACTTTAAATTCAACTTTAAATTCAATTTTAAATTCAACTTTAAATTTAACTTTAAATTTAACTTTAAATTTAACATTAATTTGACTTTAAATTCAACTTCAAATTTAACTTTAAATTTAACTTTTAATTTGACTTCAAATTCAACTTTAAATTCAACTTTAAATTTGACTTTAAATTTAACTTCAAATTCAACTTTAAATTCAACTTTAAATTAAAGTTTAAATTTAACTTTAAATTCAACTTTAAATTTAACTTTAAATTCAACTTTAAATTTAACTTTAAATTTAACTTTAACTTTAACTTTAAATTCAACTTTAAATTTAACTTTAAATTTAACTTTAAATTTGACTTTGAATTTAACTTTAAATTCAACTTTAAATTAAACTTTAAATTCAACTTTAAATTCAACTTTAAATTTGACTTTAAAATCAACTTCAAATTTAACTTTAAATTTGACTTTAGATTCAACTTTAGTTTTGACTTTAAATTCAACTTTAAATTTAACTTTCAATTTAACTTAAAATCAACTTTAAATTTGACTTTAAATTCAATTTTAAATTTAACTTAAAATCAGTTTTAAATTTGACTTTTAATTCAACTTTAAATTCAACTTTAAATTTAACTTTAAATTTGACTTTAAATTTAACTTTAAATTTGACTTTAAATTTAACTTTAAATTTGACTTTAAATTTAACTTTAAATTTGACTTTAAATTCAACTTTACATTTAACTTTAAATTTGACTTTAAATTTAACGTTAAATTCAACTTTCAATTTAACTTTAAATTTGATTTTAATATAAACTTTAAATTTGACTTTAAATTCAACTTTAAATTTGACTTTAAATTCAACTTTAAATTTAACTTTAAATTTGACTTTAAATTCAACTTTTAATTTAACTTTAAATTCAACTTTAAATTTAACTTTAAATTTAACTTTTAATTTGACTTTAAATTCAATTTTAAATTCAACTTTAAATCTGAATTTAAATTCAACTTTAAATTTAACTTTAAATTTAACTTTAAATTCAACTTTAAACTTGACTTTAAATTCAACTCTAAATTCAACTTTAAATTTGACTTTAAATTCAACTTTAAATTTGACTTTAAATTCAACTTTAAATTCAACTTTAAATTTAACTTTAAATTTAACTTTAAATTCAACTTTAAATTTGACTTTAAATTTAACTTTTAATTCAACTTTAAATTTGACTTTAAATTCAACTCTAAATTCAACTTTAAATTTGACTTTAAATTCAACTTTAAATTTGACTTTAAATTCAACTTTAAATTCAACTTTAAATTTAACTTTAAATTTAACTTTAAATTCAACTTTAAATTTAACTTTAAATTCAACTTTAAATTTGACTTTAAATTCAACTATAAATTCAACTTTAAATTTGACTTTAAATTTAACTTTAAATTCAACTTTAAATTCAACTTTAAATTCAACTTTAAATTAAACTTTAAATTCAACTTTAAATTTAACTTTAAATTTAACTTTAAATTCAACTTTAAATTTGACTTTAAATTTAACTTTTAATTCAACTTTAAATTTGACTTTAAATTCAACTCTAAATTCAACTTTAAATTTGACTTTAAATTCAACTTTAAATTTGACTTTAAATTCAACTTTAAATTCAACTTTAAATTTAACTTTAAATTTGACTTTAAATTCAACTTTAAATTTAACTTTAAATTCAACTTTAAATTTAACTTTAAATTTGACTTTAAATTCAACTTTAAATTTGACTTTAAATTCAACTTTAAATTTAACTTTAAATTTGACTTTAAATTCAACTTTAAATTCAACTTTAAATTCAACTTTAAATTTAACTTTAAATTAAACTTTAAATTTAACTTTAAATTTAACTTTAAATTCAACTTGAAATTCAACTTTAAATTAAACTTTAAATTCAACTTTAAATTTAACTTTAACTTTAACTTTAAATTCAACTTTAAATTTAACTTTAAATTCAACTTTAAATTTGACTTTAAATTCGACTTTTAATTAAACTTTAAATTTGACTTTAAATTTAACTTTAAATTTGACTTTAAATTCAACTTTAAATTCAACTTTAAATTCAACTTTAAATTTAACTTTAAATTAAACTTTAAATTTAACTTTAAATTTAACTTTAAATTCAACTTGAAATTCAACTTTAAATTAAACTTTAAATTCAACTTTAAATTTAACTTTAAATTTGACTTTAAATTCAACTTTAAATTCAACTTTAAATTCAACTTTAAATTTAACTTTAAATTAAACTTTAAATTTAACTTTAAATTTAACTTTAAATTCAACTTTAAATTCAACTTTAAATTTAACTTTAAATTCAACTTTAAATTTGACTTTAAATTCAACTTTAAATTTAACTTTAAATTCAACTTTAAATTTGACTTTAAATTTAACTTTAAATTCAACTTTAAATTTGACTTTAAATTCAACTTTAAATTCAACTTGAAATTTAACTTTAAATTTGACTTTAAATTTAACTTTAAATTTAAATTTAAATTCAACTTTATATTTAACTTTAAATTTGACTTTAAATTCAACTTTAAATTCAACTTTAAATTCAACTTTAAATTTAACTTTAAATTAAACTTTAAATTTAACTTTAAATTTAACTTTGAATTTAATTTAAATTTGACTTTAAATTCAACTTTAAATTTGACTTTAAATTCAACTTTAAATTTGACTTTAAATTTAACTTTAAATTGAACTTTAAATCTGAATTTAAATTTAACTTAAAATTTGACTTTAAATTCAACTTTAAATTTAACTTTAAATTTAACTTTAAATTCAACTTTTAATTTAACTTTAAATTTGTCTTTGAATTTAACTTTAAATTTTAAATTTAACTTTAAATTTGACTTTAAATTTAACTTTAAATTCAACTTTAAATTTGACTTTAAATTCAACTTTAAATTTAACTTTAAATTCATTTTAAAATTTAACTTTAAATTTAACTTTAAATTCAACTTTAAATTTAACTTTAAATTCAACTTTAAATTTGACTTTAAATTTAACTTTAAATTTTACTTTAAATTCAACTTTAAATTTAACTTTAAATTCAACTTTAAATTCAACTTTAAATTTGACTTTAAATTTAACTTTAAATTTAACTTTAAATTCAACTTTAAATTTGACTTTAAACTTAACTTTAAATTTGACTTTAAATTTAACTTTAAATTCAACTTTAAATTTGACTTTAAATTCAACTTTAAATTTATTTTAAAATTTAACTTTAAATTTAACTTTAAATTCAACTTTAAATTTGACTTTAAATTTAACTTTAAATTTAACTTTAAATTCAACTTTAAATTTGACTTTAAATTTAACTTTAAATTTGACTTTAAATTTAACTTTAAATTTGACTTTAAATTCAACTTTAAATTTGACTTTAAATTCAACTTTAAATTCAACTTTAAATTCAACTTTAAATTTGACTTTAAATTTAACTTTAAATTTAACTTTAAATTCAACTTTAAATTTGACTTTAAATTCAACTTTAAATTTAACTTTAAATTTGACTTTAAATTCAACTTTAAATTCAACTTTAAATTTGACTTTAAATTCAACTTTAAATTTAACTTCACACTTATTTTAAAATTTAACTTTAAATTTAACTTTAAATTCAACTTTAAATTTGACTTTAAATTTAACTTTAAATTTAACTTTAAATTCAACTTTAAATTTGACTTTAAATTCAACTTTAAATTTACCTTTAAATTTGACTTTAAATTCAACTTTAAATTCAACTTTAAATTCAACTTTGAATTCAACTTTAAATTTGACTTTAAATTCAACTTTAAATTTAACTTTAAATTCAACTTTAAATTTGACTTTAAACTCAACTTTAAATTTGACTTTAAATTTAACTTTAAATTCAACTTTAAATTTTATCTTTAAATTCAACTTTAAATTTGTCTTTAAATTCAACTTTAAATTTACCTTTAAATTTGACTTTATATTCCACTTTAAATTTAACTTTAAATTTGACTTTAAATTCAACTTTAGATTTGTCTTTAAATTAAACTTTAATTCAACTTTAAATTTAACTTTAAATTTGACTTTAAATTCAACTTTAAATTCAACCTTAAATTAACTTTAAATTCAACTTTAAATTCAACTTTAAATTTGACTTTAAATTCAACTTTAAATTTAACTTTAAATTTGACTTTAAATTCAACTTTAAATTCAACTTTAAATTCAACTTTAAATTCAACTTTAAATTCAACTTTAAATTAGACTTTAAATTCAACTTTAAATTTAACTTTAAATTTGACTTTAAATTCAACTTTAAATTCAACCTTAAATTCAACTTTAAATTCAACTTTAAATTTAACTTTAAATTTAACTTTAAATTTAACTAAAATTTGACTTTAAATTCAACTTCAAATTTAACTTAAAATTTAACTTTAAATTTGACTTCAAATTCAACTTTAAATTCAACTTTAAATTCAACTTTAAATTTAACTTTAAATTCAACTTTAAATTTAACTTTAAATTTAACTTTAAATTTGACTTTAAATTTAACTTTAAATTCAACTTTAAATTTGACTTTAAATTTAACTTTAAATTTGACTTTAAATTCAACTTCAAATTTAACTTTAAATTTAACTTTAAATTTGACTTTAAATTCAACTTTAAATTTGACTTTAAATTCAACTTTAAATTCAACTTTAAATTCAACTTTAAATTTAACTTTACTTTAAAATCAACTTTAAATTTAACTTTAAATTTGACTTTAAATTTAACTTTAAATTTGACTTTAAATTTAACTTTAAATTTAACTTTAAATTTGACTTTAAATTAAATTTAACTTTAAATTCAACTTTAAATTTGACTTTAAATTTAACTTTAAATTTGACTTTAAATTTAACTTTAAATTTGACTTTAAATTTGACTTTAAATTTTACTTTAAATTTAACTTAAAATTCAACTTTAAATTCAACTTTAAATTAAACTTTAAATTTAACTTTAAATTCAACTTTAAATTTGACTTTAAATTCAACTTTAAATTTAACTTTAAATTTGACTTTAAATTCAACTTTAAATTCAACTTTAAATTTGACTTTAAATTCAACTTTAAATTTGACTTTCAATTTAACTTTAAATTCAACTTTAAATTTGACTTTAAATTTAACTTTAAATTTGACTTTAAATTTAACTTTAAATTCAACTTTAAATTTGACTTTAAATTCAACTTTAAATTAAACTTTAAATTTGACTTTAAATTCAACTTTAAATTTAACTTTAAATTCAACTTTAAATTTGACTTTAAATTCAACTTTAAATTCAACTTTAAATTCAACTTTAAATTTAACTTTAAATTCAACTTTAAATTTGACTTTAAATTCAACTTTAAATTTAACTTTAAATTCAACTTTTAATTTGACTTTAAATTTAACTTTAAATTCAACTTTAAATTTGGCTTTAAATTCAACTTTAAATTTGACTTTAAATTCAACTTTAAATTCAATTTTAAATTCAACTTTAAATTTAACTTTAAATTTAACTTTAAATTTAACATAAATTTGACTTTAAATTCAACTTCAAATTTAACTTTAAATTTAACTTTTAATTTGACTTCAAATTCAACTTTAAATTCAACTTTAAATTTGACTTTAAATTGAACTTTAAATTCAACTTTAAATTCAACTTTAAATTCAAGTTTAAATTTAACTTTAAATTCAACTTTAAATTTAACTTTAACTTTAACTTTAAATTCAACTTTAAATTTAACTTTAAATTTAACTTTAAATTTGACTTTAAATTTAACTTTAAATTCAACTTTAAATTTGACTTTAAATTTAACTTTAAATTCAACTTTAAATTCAACTTTAAATTTGACTTTAAAATCAACTTCAAATTTATCTTTAAATTTGACTTTAGATTCAACTTTAGTTTTGACTTTAAATTCAACTTTAAATTTAACTTTCAATTTGACTTTAAATTCAACTTTAAATTTAACTTTAAATTTAACTTTAAATTCAACTTTAAATTTGACTTTAAATTCAACTTTAAATTCAACTTTAAATTTAACTTTAAATTTGACTTTAAATTCAATTTTAAATTTAACTTAAAATCAGTTTTAAATTTGACTTTAAGTTCAACTTTAAATTCAACTTTAAATTTAACTTTAAATTTGACTTTAAATTTAACTTTGAATTTGACTTTAAATTTAACTTTAAATTTGACTTTAAATTTAACTTTAAATTTGACTTTAAATTTAACGTTAAATTCAACTTTAAATTTAACTTTAAATTTGACTTTAAAATAAACTTTAAATTTGACTTTAAATTCAACTTTAAATTTGACTTTAAATTCAACTTTAAATTTAACTTTAAATTTGACTTTAAATTCAACTTTAAATTTAACTTTAAATTCAACTTTAAATTTAACATTAAATTTAACTTTAAATTTAACTTTTAATTTAACTTTAAATTCAACTTTAAATTTGACTTTAAATTCAACTTTAAATTTGACTTTAAATTCAATTTTAAATTCAATTTTAAATTCAACTTTAAATCTGAATTTAAATTCAACTTTAAATTTAACTTTAAATTTAACTTTAAATTCAACTTTAAACTTGACTTTAAATTCAACTCTAAATTCAACTTTAAATTTGACTTTAAATTCAACTTTAAATTCAACTTTAAATTTAACTTTAAATTTAACTTTAAATTCGACTTTAAATTTGACTTTAAATTTAACTTTAAATTCAACTTTAAATTTGACTTTAAATTCAACTCTAAATTCAACTTTAAATTTGACTTTAAATTCAACTTTAAATTTGACTTTAAATTCAACTTTAAATTCAACTTTAAATTTAACTTTAAATTTGACTTTAAATTCAACTTTAAATTTAACTTTAAATTCAACTTTAAATTTAACTTTAAATTTGACTTTAAATTCAACTTTAAATTTGACTTTAAATTCAACTTTAAATTTAACTTTAAATTTGACTTTAAATTCAACTTTAAATTCAACTTTAAATTCAACTTTAAATTTAACTTTAAATTAAACTTTAAATTTAACTTTAAATTTAACTTTAAATTCAACTTGAAATTCAACTTTAAATTAAACTTTAAATTCAACTTTTAATTTAACTTTAACTTTAACTTTAAATTCAACTTTAAATTTAACTTTAAATTCAACTTTAAATTTGACTTTAAATTCGACTTTTAATTAAACTTTAAATTCAACTTTAAATTCAACTTTAAATTTGACTTTAAATTCAACTTTAAATTTAACTTTAAATTCAACTTTAAATTTGACTTTAAATTTAACTTTAAATTCAACTTTAAATTTGACTTTAAATTCAACTTTAAATTCAACTTTAAATTTAACTTTAAATTTGACTTTAAATTTAACTTTAAATTTGACTTTAAATTCAACTTTAGATTTAACTTTAAATTTGACTTTAAATTCAACTTTAAATTCAACTTTAAATTCAACTTTAAATTTAACTTTAAATTAAACTTTTAATTTAACTCTAAATTTGACTTTAAATTTAACTTTAAATTTAACTTTAAATTTGACTTTAAATTTAACTTTAAATTCAACTTTAAATTTAACTTTAAATTCAACTTTAAATTCAACTTTAAATTTGACTTTAAATTCAACTTTAAATTCAACTTTAAATTTGACTTTAAATTCAACTTTAAATTCAACTTTAAATTCAACTTTAAATTTAACATTAAATTTAACTTTAAATTTGACTTTAAATTCAACTTTAAATTTGACTTTAAATTCAACTTTAAATTCAACTTTAAATTTAACTTTAAATTTGACTTTAAATTCAACTTTAAATTCAATTTTAAATTCAACTTAAAATTTTACTTTAAATTTAACTTTAAATTCAACTTTAAATTCAACTTTAAATTAAACTTTAAATTTAACTTTAAATTTGACTTTAAATTCAACTTTAAATTTAACTTAAAACTCAACTTTAAATTTAACTTTAAATTCAACTTTAAATTCAACTTTAAATTTGACTTTAAATTCAACTTTAAATTTAACTTTAAATTCAACTTTAAATTCAATTTTAAATTCAACTTAAAATTTTACTTTAAATTTAACTTTAAATTAAACTTTTAATTTAACTCTAAATTTGACTTTAAATTTAACTTTAAATTTAACTTTAAATTTAACTTTAAATTTAACTTTAAATTTGACTTTAAATTTAACTTTAAATTCAACTTTAAATTTAACTTTAAATTCAACTTTAAATTCAACTTTAAATTTGACTTAAAATTCAACTTTAAATTCAACTTTAAATTTGACTTTAAATTCAACTTTAAATTTGACTTTAAATTCAACTTTAAATTTGACTTTAAATTCAACTTTAAATTTGACTTTAAATTCAACTTTAAGTTCAACTTTAAATTTGACTTTAAATTTAACTTTAAATTAAACTTTAAATTTAACTTTAAATTTGACTTTAAATTCAACTTTAAATTCAACTTTAAATTCAACTTTAAATTTGACTTTAAATTCAACTTTAAATTTGACTTTAAATTTAACTTTAAATTTGACTTTAAATTCAACTTTAAATTCAACTTTAAATTAAACTTTAATTTAACTTTAAATTCAACTTTAAATTTGACTTTAAATTCAACTTTAAATTTGACTTTAAATTCAACTTTAAGTTCAACTTTAAATTCAATTTTAAATTTAACTTTAAATTAAACTTTAAATTTAACTTTAAATTTGACTTTAAATTCAACTTGAAATTCAACTTTAAATTAAACTTTAAATTTAACTTTAAATTTAACTTTAAATTTGACTTTAAATTCAACTCTAAATTCAACTTTAAATTTGACTTTAAATTCAACTTTAAATTTGACTTTAAATTCAACTTTAAATTTGACTTTAAATTCAACTTTAAATTTAACTTTAAATTTGACTTTAAATTCAACTTTAAATTTAACTTTAAATTTAACTTTAAATTTAACTTTAAATTCACTTAAAATTCAACTTTAGATTTAACTTTAAATTTGACTTTAAATTCAACTTTAAATTCAACTTTAAATTCAACTTTAAATTTAACTTTTAATTAAACTTTAAATTTAACTTTAAATTTGACTTTAAATTTAACTTTAAATTCAACTCTTAATTCAACTTTAAATTTGACTTTAAATTCAACTTTAAATTCAACTTTAAATTCAACTTTAAATTTAACTTTAAATTAAACTTTAAATTTAACTTTAAATTTCACTTTAAATTTGACTTTAAATTCAACTTTAAATTCAACTTTAAATTCAACTTTAAATTTAACTTTAAATTCAACTTTAAATTTGACTTTAAATTCAACTTTAAATTTAACTTTAAATTTAACTTTTAATTTGACTTTAAATTTAACTTTAAATTCAACTTTAAATTTGACTTTAAATTCAACTTTAAATTTGACTTTAAATTCAACTTTAAATTCAATTTTAAATTCAACTTTAAATTTAACTTTAAATTTAACTTTAAATTTAACATAAATTTGACTTTAAATTCAACTTCAAATTTAACTTTAAATTTAACTTTTAATTTGACTTCAAATTCAACTTTAAATTCAACTTTAAATTCAACTTTAAATTCAACTTTAAATTCAAGTTTAAATTTAACTTTAAATTCAACTTTAAATTTAACTTTAACTTTAACTTTAAATTCAACTTTAAATTTAACTTTAAATTTAACTTTAAATTTGACTTTAAATTTAACTTTAAATTCAACTTTAAATTTAACTTTAACTTTAACTTTAAATTCAACTTTAAATTTAACTTTCAATTTGACTATAAATTCAACTTTAAATTTAACTTTAAATTTAACTTTAAATTCAACTTTAAATTTGACTTTAAATTTAACTTTAAATTTGACTTTAAATTTAACTTTAAATTTGACTTTAAATTTAACTTTAAATTCAACTTTAAATTTAACTTTAAATTTGACTTTAAATTCAATTTTAAATTTAACTTAAAATCAGTTTTAAATTTGACTTTAAGTTCAACTTTAAATTCAACTTTAAATTTAACTTTAAATTTGACTTTAAATTTAACTTTGAATTTGACTTTAAATTTAACTTTAAATTTGACTTTAAATTTAACTTTAAATTTGACTTTAAATTTAACGTTAAATTCAACTTTAAATTTAACTTTAAATTTGACTTTAAAATAAACTTTAAATTTGACTTTAAATTCAACTTTAAATTTGACTTTAAATTCAACTTTAAATTTAACTTTAAATTTGACTTTAAATTCAACTTTAAATTTAACTTTAAATTCAACTTTAAATTTAACATTAAATTTAACTTTAAATTTAACTTTTAATTTAACTTTAAATTCAACTTTAAATTTGACTTTAAATTCAACTTTAAATTTGACTTTAAATTCAATTTTAAATTCAACTTTAAATCTGAATTTAAATTCAACTTTAAATTTAACTTTAAATTTAACTTTAAATTCAACTTTAAACTTGACTTTAAATTCAACTCTAAATTCAACTTTAAATTTGACTTTAAATTCAACTTTAAATTTAACTTTAAATTTAACTTTAAATTCGACTTTAAATTTGACTTTAAATTTAACTTTAAATTCAACTTTAAATTTGACTTTAAATTCAACTCTAAATTCAACTTTAAATTTGACTTTAAATTCAACTTTAAATTTGACTTTAAATTCAACTTTAAATTCAACTTTAAATTTAACTTTAAATTTGACTTTAAATTCAACTTTAAATTTAACTTTAAATTCAACTTTAAATTTAACTTTAAATTTGACTTTAAATTCAACTTTAAATTTGACTTTAAATTCAACTTTAAATTTAACTTTAAATTTGACTTTAAATTCAACTTTAAATTCAACTTTAAATTCAACTTTAAATTTAACTTTAAATTAAACTTTAAATTTAACTTTAAATTCAACTTGAAATTCAACTTTAAATTAAACTTTAAATTCAACTTTTAATTTAACTTTAACTTTAACTTTAAATTCAACTTTAAATTTAACTTTAAATTCAACTTTAAATTTGACTTTAAATTCGACTTTTAATTAAACTTTAAATTCAACTTTAAATTCAACTTTAAATTTGACTTTAAATTCAACTTTAAATTTAACTTTAAATTCAACTTTAAATTTGACTTTAAATTTAACTTTAAATTCAACTTTAAATTTGACTTTAAATTCAACTTTAAATTCAACTTTAAATTTAACTTTAAATTTGACTTTAAATTTAACTTTAAATTTGACTTTAAATTCAACTTTAGATTTAACTTTAAATTTGACTTTAAATTCAACTTTAAATTCAACTTTAAATTCAACTTTAAATTTAACTTTAAATTAAACTTTTAATTTAACTCTAAATTTGACTTTAAATTTAACTTTAAATTTAACTTTAAATTTGACTTTAAATTTAACTTTAAATTCAACTTTAAATTTAACTTTAAATTCAACTTTAAATTCAACTTTAAATTTGACTTTAAATTCAACTTTAAATTCAACTTTAAATTTGACTTTAAATTCAACTTTAAATTCAACTTTAAATTCAACTTTAAATTTAACATTAAATTTAACTTTAAATTTGACTTTAAATTCAACTTTAAATTTGACTTTAAATTCAACTTTAAATTTGACTTTAAATTCAACTTTAAATTTAACTTTAAATTTGACTTTAAATTCAACTTTAAATTCAATTTTAAATTCAACTTAAAATTTTACTTTAAATTTAACTTTAAATTCAACTTTAAATTCAACTTTAAATTAAACTTTAAATTTAACTTTAAATTTGACTTTAAATTCAACTTTAAATTTAACTTAAAACTCAACTTTAAATTTAACTTTAAATTCAACTTTAAATTCAACTTTAAATTTGACTTTAAATTCAACTTTAAATTTAACTTTAAATTCAACTTTAAATTCAATTTTAAATTCAACTTAAAATTTTACTTTAAATTTAACTTTAAATTCAACTTTAAATTTAACTTTAAATTAAACTTTTAATTTAACTCTAAATTTGACTTTAAATTTAACTTTAAATTTAACTTTAAATTTGACTTTAAATTTAACTTTAAATTCAACTTTAAATTTAACTTTAAATTCAACTTTAAATTCAACTTTAAATTTGACTTAAAATTCAACTTTAAATTCAACTTTAAATTTGACTTTAAATTCAACTTTAAATTTGACTTTAAATTCAACTTTAAATTTGACTTTAAATTCAACTTTAAATTTGACTTTAAATTCAACTTTAAGTTCAACTTTAAATTTGACTTTAAATTTAACTTTAAATTAAACTTTAAATTTTACTTTAAATTTGACTTTAAATTCAACTTTAAATTCAACTTTAAATTCAACTTTAAATTTGACTTTAAATTCAACTTTAAATTTGACTTTAAATTTAACTTTAAATTTGACTTTAAATTCAACTTTAAATTCAACTTTAAATTAAACTTTAATTTAACTTTCAATTCAACTTTAAATTTGACTTTAAATTCAACTTTAAATTTGACTTTAAATTCAACTTTAAGTTCAACTTTAAATTCAATTTTAAATTTAACTTTAAATTAAACTTTAAATTTAACTTTAAATTTGACTTTAAATTCAACTTGAAATTCAACTTTAAATTAAACTTTAAATTTAACTTTAAATTTAACTTTAAATTTGACTTTAAATTCAACTCTAAATTCAACTTTAAATTTGACTTTAAATTCAACTTTAAATTTGACTTTCAATTCAACTTTAAATTTGACTTTAAATTCAACTTTAAATTTAACTTTAAATTTGACTTTAAATTCAACTTTAAATTTAACTTTAAATTTAACTTTAAATTTAACTTTAAATTCACTTAAAATTCAACTTTAGATTTAACTTTAAATTTGACTTTAAATTCAACTTTAAATTCAACTTTAAATTCAACTTTAAATTTAACTTTTAATTAAACTTTAAATTTAACTTTAAATTTGACTTTAAATTTAACTTTAAATTCAACTCTTAATTCAACTTTAAATTTGACTTTAAATTCAACTTTAAATTCAACTTTAAATTCAACTTTAAATTTAACTTTAAATTAAACTTTAAATTTAACTTTAAATTTCACTTTAAATTTAACTTTAAATTCAACTCTAAATTCAACTTTAAATTTGACTTTAAATTCAACTTGAAATTCAACTTTAAATTCAACTTTAAATTTAACTTTAAATTTAACTTTAAATTCAACTTTAAATTTGACTTTAAATTCAACTCTAAATTCAACTTTAAATTTGACTTTAAATTCAACTTTAAATTTGACTTAAAATTCAACTTTAAATTTAACTTTATATTAAACTTTAAATTTAACTTTAAATTTGACTTTAAATTCAACTTTAAATTCAACTTTAAATTTAACTTTAAATTTGACTTTAAATTCAACTTTAAATTTAACATTAAATTTGACTTTAAATTTAACTTTAAATTCACTTTAAATTCAACTTTAGATTTAACTTTAAATTTGACTTTAAATTTAACTTTAAATTCAACTTTAAATTTAACTTTAAATTAAACTTTAAATTTAACTTTAAATTTGACTTTAAATTTAACTTTAAATTCAACTCTTAATTCAACTTTAAATTTGACTTTAAATTCAACTTGAAATTCAACTTTAAATTAATTTTTAAATTTTACTTTAAATTCAACTTTAAATTCAACTTTAAATTTGACTTTCAATTTAACTTTAAATTCAACTTTAAATTTGACTTTAAATTCAACTTTAAATTCAACTTTAAATTTAACTTTAAATTCAACTTTAAATTTGACTTTAAATTTAACTTTAAATTCAACTTTAAATTTGACTTTAAATTCAACTTTAAATTCAACTTTAAATTTAACTTTAAATTTGACTTTAAATTTAACTTTAAATTTGACTTTAAATTCAACTTTAGATTTAACTTTAAATTTGACTTTAAATTCAACTTTAAATTCAACTTTAAATTCACTTTAAATTCAACTTTAAATTCAACTTTAAATTTAACTTTAAATTTAACTTTAAATTTGACTTTAAATTCAACTTTAAATTTAACTTTAAATTCAACTTTAAATTTAACTTTATATTAAACTTTAAATTTAACTTTAAATTTGACTTTAAATTTAACTTTAAATTCAACTTTAAATTCAATTTTAAATTCAACTTTAAATTTGACTTTAAATTCAACTTTAAATTTAACTTTAAATTTGACTTTAATTTTGACTTTAAATTCAACTTTAAATTTGACTTTAAATTCAACTTTAAATTCACTTTAAATTCAACTTTAAATTCAACTTTAAATTTAACTTTAAATTTAACTTTAAATTTGACTTTAAATTCAACTTTAAATTTAACTTTAAATTCAACTTTAAATTTAACTTTAAATTTAACTTTAAATTTGACTTTAAATTTAACTTTAAATTCAACTTTAAATTCAATTTTAAATTCAACTTTAAATTTGACTTTAAATTCAACTTTAAATTTAACTTTAAATTCAACTTTAAATTTGACTTTAATTTTGACTTTAAATTCAACTTTAAATTTGACTTTAAATTCAACTTTAAATTTGACTTTAAATTCAACTTTAAATTTAACTTTAAATTTGACTTTAAATTCAACTTTAAATTTAACTTTAAATTTAACTTTTAATTTAACTTTAAATTCACTTTAAATTCAACTTTAGATTTAACTTTAAATTTGACTTTAAATTCAACTTTAAATTCAACTTTAGATTTAACTTTAAATTTGACTTTAAATTCAACTTTAAATTCAACTTTAAATTCAACTTTAAATTTAACTTTAAATTAAACTTTAAATTTAACTTTAAATTTGACTTTAAATTTAACTTTAAATTCAACTTTAAATTAAATTTTAAATTCAACTTTAAATTTGACTTTAAATTCAACTTTAAATTTAACTTTAAATTCAACTTTAAATTTGACTTTCAATTTAACTTTAAATTCAACTTTAAATTTGACTTTAAATTCAACTTTAAATTCAACTATAAATTTAACTTTAAATTTGACTTTAAATTCAACTTTAAATTCAACTTTAAATTCAACTTTAAATTCAACTTTAAATTTAACTTAAAATTTAACTTTAAATTTGACTTTAAATTCAACTTTAAATTCAACTTTAAATTCAACTTTAAATTTAACTTTATATTAAACTTTAAATTTAACTTTAAATTTGACTTTAAATTTAACTTTAAATTCAACTTTAAATTCAATTTTAAATTCAACTTTAAATTTGACTTTAAATTCAACTTTAAATTTAACTTTAAATTCAACTTTAAATTCAACTTTAAATTCAACTTTAAATTTGACTTTAAATTTAACTTTAAATTCAACTTTAAATTTAACTTTAAATTTAACTTTTAATTTAACTTTAAATTCACTTTAAATTCAACTTTAGATTTAACTTTAAATTTGACTTTAAATTCAACTTTAAATTCACTTTAAATTCAACTTTAGATTTAACTTTAAATTTGACTTTAAATTCAACTTTAAATTCAACTTTAAATTCAACTTTAAATTTAACTTTAAATTAAACTTTAAATTTAACTTTAAATTTGACTTTAAATTTAACTTTAAATTCAACTCTAAATTCAACTTTAAATTTGACTTTAAATTCAACTTGAAATTCAACTTTAAATTCAACTTTAAATTAAACTTTAAATTTTACTTTAAATTCAACTTTAAATTCAACTTTAAATTTGACTTTAAATTCGACTTTAAATTCAACTTTAAATTCAATTTTAAATTCAACTTTAAATTTGACTTTAAATTGAACTTTAAATTCAACTTTAAATTTGACTTTAAATTCAACTTTAAATTCAATTTTAAATTCAACTTTAAATTTGACTTTAAATTCAACTTTAAATTCAATTTTAAATTCAACTTTAAATCTGAATTTAAATTCAACTTTAAATTTAACTTTAAATTTAACTTTAAATTCAACTTTAAATTCAACTTTAAATTTGACTTTAAATTCGACTTTAAATTCAACTTTGAATTCAATTTTAAATTCAACTTTAAATTTGACTTAAAATTGAACTTTAAATTCAACTTTAAATTTGACTTTAAATTCAACTTCAAATTCAATTTTAAATTCAACTTTAAATTTAACTTTAAATTCAACTTTAAATTTGACTTTAAATTTAACTTTAAATTCAACTTTAAATTTGAATTTAAATTCAACTTTAAATTCAATTTTAAATTCAACTTTAAATTTGACTTTAAATTCAACTTCAAATTTAACTTTAAATTCAACTTTAAATTTGACTTTAAATTTAACTTTAAATTCAACTTTAAATTTGACTTTAAATTCAACTTTAAATTCAATTTTAAATTTAACTTTAAATTTGACTTTAAATTTAACTTTAAATTTGACTTTAAATTCAACTTTAAATTCAACTTTAAATTCATCTTTAAATTTAACTTTATATTAAACTTTAAATTTAACTTTAAATTTGACTTTAAATTTAACTTTAAATTCAACTTTAAATTAAATTTTAAATTCAACTTTAAATTTGACTTTAAATTCAACTTTAAATTTAACTTTAAATTCAACTTTAAATTTGACTTTCAATTTAACTTTAAATTCAACTTTAAATTTGACTTTAAATTCAACTTTAAATTCAACTATAAATTTAACTTTAAATTTGACTTTAAATTCAACTTTAAATTCAACTTTAAATTCAACTTTAAATTCAACTTTAAATTTAACTTAAAATTTAACTTTAAATTTGACTTTAAATTCAACTTTAAATTCAACTTTAAATTCAACTTTAAATTTAACTTTATATTAAACTTTAAATTTAACTTTAAATTTGACTTTAAATTTAACTTTAAATTCAACTTTAAATTCAATTTTAAATTCAACTTTAAATTTGACTTTAAATTCAACTTTAAATTTAACTTTAAATTCAACTTTAAATTCAACTTTAAATTTGACTTTAAATTCAACTTTAAATTTAACTTTAAATTCAACTTTAAATTTAACTTTAAATTTAACTTTTAATTTAACTTTAAATTCACTTTAAATTCAACTTTAGATTTAACTTTAAATTTGACTTTAAATTCAACTTTAAATTCACTTTAAATTCAACTTTAGATTTAACTTTAAATTTGACTTTAAATTCAACTTTAAATTCAACTTTAAATTCAACTTTAAATTTAACTGTAAATTAAACTTTAAATTTAACTTTAAATTTGACTTTAAATTTAACTTTAAATTCAACTCTAAATTCAACTTTAAATTTGACTTTAAATTCAACTTGAAATTCAACTTTAAATTCAACTTTAAATTAAACTTTAAATTTTACTTTAAATTCAACTTTAAATTCAACTTTAAATTTGACTTTAAATTCGACTTTAAATTCAACTTTAAATTCAATTTTAAATTCAACTTTAAATTTGACTTTAAATTGAACTTTAAATTCAACTTTAAATTTGACTTTAAATTCAACTTTAAATTCAATTTTAAATTCAACTTTAAATTTGACTTTAAATTCAACTTTAAATTCAATTTTAAATTCAACTTTAAATCTGAATTTAAATTCAATTTTAAATTCAACTTTAAATTTGACTTTAAATTCAACTTTAAATTTAACTTTAAATTCAACTTTAAATTTGACTTTAAATTTAACTTTAAATTCAACTTTAAATTTGACTTTAAATTCAACTTTAAATTCAATTTTAAATTCAACTTTAAATTTGACTTTAAATTCAACTTTAAATTCAACTTTAAATTTGACTTTAAATTTAATTTTAAATTCAACTTTAAATTTGACTTTAAATTCAACTTTAAATTCAACTTTAAATTTAACTTTAAATTTGACTTTAAATTTAACTTTAAATTTGACTTTAAATTCAACTTTAAATTCAACTTTAAATTCATCTTTAAATTTAACTTTATATTAAACTTTAAATTTAACTTTAAATTTGACTTTAAATTTAACTTTAAATTCAACTTTAAATTAAATTTTAAATTCAACTTTAAATTTGACTTTAAATTCAACTTTAAATTTAACTTTAAATTCAACTTTAAATTTGACTTTCAATTTAACTTTAAATTCAACTTTAAATTTGACTTTAAATTCAACTATAAATTTAACTTTAAATTTGACTTTAAATTCAACTTTAAATTCAACTTTAAATTCAACTTTAAATTCAACTTTAAATTTAACTTAAAATTTAACTTTAAATTTGACTTTAAATTCAACTTTAAATTCAAACTTTAAATTCAACTTTAAATTTAACTTTATATTAAACTTTAAATTTAACTTTAAATTTGACTTTAAATTTAACTTTAAATTCAACTTTAAATTCAATTTTAAATTCAACTTTAAATTTGACTTTAAATTCAACTTTAAATTCAACTTTAAATTCAACTTTAAATTTAACTTAAAATTTAACTTTAAATTTGACTTTAAATTCAACTTTAAATTCAACTTTAAATTCAACTTTAAATTTAACTTTATATTAAACTTTAAATTTAACTTTAAATTTGACTTTAAATTTAACTTTAAATTCAACTTTAAATTCAATTTTAAATTCAACTTTAAATTTGACTTTAAATTCAACTTTAAATTTAACTTTAAATTCAACTTTAAATTTAACTTTAAATTTAACTTTTAATTTAACTTTAAATTCACTTTAAATTCAACTTTAGATTTAACTTTAAATTTGACTTTAAATTCAACTTTAAATTCACTTTAAATTCAACTTTAGATTTAACTTTAAATTTGACTTTAAATTCAACTTTAAATTCAACTTTAAATTCAACTTTAAATTTAACTTTAAATTAAACTTTAAATTTAACATTAAATTTGACTTTAAATTTAACTTTAAATTCAACTCTAAATTCAACTTTAAATTTGACTTTAAATTCAACTTGAAATTCAACTTTAAATTCAACTTTAAATTAAACTTTAAATTTTACTTTAAATTCAACTTTAAATTCAACTTTAAATTTGACTTTAAATTCGACTTTAAATTCAACTTTAAATTCAATTTTAAATTCAACTTTAAATTTGACTTTAAATTGAACTTTAAATTCAACTTTAAATTTGACTTTAAATTCAACTTTAAATTCAATTTTAAATTCAACTTTAAATTTGACTTTAAATTCAACTTTAAATTCAATTTTAAATTCAACTTTAAATCTGAATTTAAATTCAACTTTAAATTTAACTTTAAATTTAACTTAAAATTCAACTTTAAATTCAACTTTAAATTTGACTTTAAATTCGACTTTAAATTCAATTTTAAATTCAACTTTAAATTTGACTTTAAATTGAACTTTAAATTCAACTTTAAATTTGACTTTAAATTCAACTTTAAAATCAATTTTAAATTCAACTTTAAATTTGACTTTAAATTCAACTTTAAATTTAACTTTAAATTCAACTTTAAATTTGACTTTAAATTTGACTTTAAATTCAACTTTAAATTTGACTTTAAATTCAACTTTAAATTCAATTTTAAATTCAACTTTAAATTTGACTTTAAATTCATCTTTAAATTCAACTTTAAATTTGACTTTAAATTTAATTTTAAATTCAACTTTAAATCTGACTTTAAATTCAACTTTAAATTCAACTTTAAATTTAACTTTAAATTTGACTTTAAATTTAACTTTAAATTTGACTTTAAATTCAACTTTAAATTCAACTTTAAATTCATCTTTAAATTTAACTTTATATTAAACTTTAAATTTAACTTTAAATTTGACTTTAAATTTAACTTTAAATTCAACTTTAAATTAAATTTTAAATTCAACTTTAAATTTGACTTTAAATTCAACTTTAAATTTAACTTTAAATTCAACTTTAAATTTGACTTTCAATTTAACTTTAAATTCAACTTTAAATTTGACTTTAAATTCAACTATAAATTTAACTTTAAATTTGACTTTAAATTCAACTTTAAATTCAACTTTAAATTCAACTTTAAATTCAACTTTAAATTTAACTTAAAATTTAACTTTAAATTTGACTTTAAATTCAACTTTAAATTCAACTTTAAATTCAACTTTAAATTTAACTTTATATTAAACTTTAAATTTAACTTTAAATTTGACTTTAAATTTAACTTTAAATTCAACTTTAAATTCAATTTTAAATTCAACTTTAAATTTGACTTTAAATTCAACTTTAAATTTAACTTTAAATTCAACTTTAAATTCAACTTTAAATTTGACTTTAAATTCAACTTTAAATTTAACTTTAAATTCAACTTTAAATTTGACTTTAAATTCAACTTTAAATTCAACTTTAAATTTGACTTTAAATTCAACTTTAAATTTAACTTTAAATTTGACTTTAAATTCAACTTTAAATTTAACTTTAAATTTAACTTTTAATTTAACTTTAAATTCACTTTAAATTCAACTTTAGATTTAACTTTAAATTTGACTTTAAATTCAACTTTAAATTCAACTTTAAATTCAACTTTAGATTTAACTTTAAATTTGACTTTAAATTCAACTTTAAATTGAACTTTAAATCAGAATTTAAATTTAACTTAAAATTTGACTTTAAATTCAACTTTAAATTTGACTTTAAATTTAACTTTTAATTGAACTTTAAATCTGAATTTAAATTTAACTTAAAATTTGACTTTAAATTCAACTTGAAATTCAACTTTAAATTCAACTTTAAATTAAACTTTAAATTTTACTTTAAATTCAACTTTAAATTCAACTTTAAATTTGACTTTAAATTCGACTTTAAATTCAACTTTAAATTCAATTTTAAATTCAACTTTAAATTTGACTTTAAATTGAACTTTAAATTCAACTTTAAATTTGACTTTAAATTCAACTTTAAATTCAATTTTAAATTCAACTTTAAATTTGACTTTAAATTCAACTTTAAATTCAATTTTAAATTCAACTTTAAATCTGAATTTAAATTCAACTTTAAATTTAACTTTAAATTTAACTTAAAATTCAACTTTAAATTCAACTTTAAATTTGACTTTAAATTCGACTTTAAATTCAATTTTAAATTCAACTTTAAATTTGACTTTAAATTGAACTTTAAATTCAACTTTAAATTTGACTTTAAATTCAACTTTAAATTCAATTTTAAATTCAACTTTAAATCTGAATTTAAATTCAATTTTAAATTCAACTTTAAATTTGACTTTAAATTCAACTTTAAATTTAACTTTAAATTCAACTTTAAATTTGACTTTAAATTTAACTTTAAATTCAACTTTAAATTTGACTTTAAATTCAATTTTAAATTCAACTTTAAATTTGACTTTAAATTCAACTTTAAATTCAACTTTAAATTTGACTTTAAATTTAATTTTAAATTCAACTTTAAATTTGACTTTAAATTCAACTTTAAATTCAACTTTAAATTTAACTTTAAATTTGACTTTAAATTTAACTTTAAATTTGACTTTAAATTCAACTTTAAATTCAACTTTAAATTCATCTTTAAATTTAACTTTATATTAAACTTTAAATTTAACTTTAAATTTGACTTTAAATTTAACTTTAAATTCAACTTTAAATTAAATTTTAAATTCAACTTTAAATTTGACTTTAAATTCAACTTTAAATTTAACTTTAAATTCAACTTTAAATTTGACTTTCAATTTAACTTTAAATTCAACTTTAAATTTGACTTTAAATTCAACTATAAATTCAACTATAAATTTAACTTTAAATTTGACTTTAAATTCAACTTTAAATTCAACTTTAAATTCAACTTTAAATTTAACTTAAAATTTAACTTTAAATTTGACTTTAAATTCAACTTTAAATTCAACTTTAAATTTAACTTTAAATTTAACTTTATATTAAACTTTAAATTTAACTTTAAATTTGACTTTAAATTTAACTTTAAATTCAACTTTAAATTCAATTTTAAATTCAACTTTAAATTTGACTTTAAATTCAACTTTAAATTTAACTTTAAATTCAACTTTAAATTCAACTTTAAATTTGACTTTAAATTCAACTTTAAATTTAACTTTAAATTCAACTTTAAATTTGACTTTAAATTTGACTTTAAATTCAACTTTAAATTCAACTTTAAATTCAACTTTAAATTTGACTTTAAATTCAACTTTAAATTTAACTTTAAATTTGACTTTAAATTCAACTTTAAATTTAACTTTTAATTTAACTTTAAATTCACTTTAAATTCAACTTTAGATTTAACTTTAAATTTGACTTTAAATTCAACTTTAAATTCAACTTTAAATTCAACTTTAGATTTAACTTTAAATTTGACTTTAAATTCAACTTTAAATTGAACTTTAAATCTGAATTTAAATTTAACTTAAAATTTGACTTTAAATTCAACTTTAAATTTGACTTTAAATTTAACTTTAAATTGAACTTTAAATCTGAATTTAAATTTAACTTAAAATTTGACTTTAAATTCAACTTTAAATTTAACTTTAAATTTGACTTTAAATTTAATTTAAAATTTAACTTTAAATTCAACTTTAAATTTAACTTTAAATTTAACTTTGAATTTGATTTAAATTTGACTTTAAATTCAACTTTAAATTTGACTTTAAATTCAACTTTAAATTTGACTTTAAATTTAACTTTAAATTGAACTTTAAATCTGAATTTAAATTTAACTTAAAATTTGACTTTAAATTCAACTTTAAATTTAACTTTAAATTTAACTTTAAATTCAACTTTTAATTTAACTTTAAATTTGACTTTAAATTTAACTTTAAATTTAACTTTAAATTTAACTTTAAATTTGACTTTAAATTTAACTTTAAATTCAACTTTAAATTTGACTTTAAATTCAACTTTAAATTTAACTTTAAATTCATTTTAAAATTTAACTTTAAATTTAACTTTAAATTCAACTTTAAATTTAACTTTAAATTCAACTTTAAATTTGACTTTAAATTTAACTTTAAATTTAACTTTAAATTCAACTTTAAATTTAACTTTAAATTCAACTTTAAATTCAACTTTAAATTTGACTTTAAATTTAACTTTAAATTTAACTTTAAATTCAACTTTAAATTTGACTTTAAACTTAACTTTAAATTTGACTTTAAATTTAACTTTAAATTCAACTTTAAATTTGACTTTAAATTCAACTTTAAATTTATTTTAAAATTTAACTTTAAATTTAACTTTAAATTCAACTTTAAATTTGACTTTAAATTTAACTTTAAATTTAACTTTAAATTCAACTTTAAATTTGACTTTAAGTTTAACTTTAAATTTAACTTTAAATTCAACTTTAAATTTGACTTTAAATTTAACTTTAAATTTGACTTTAAATTTAACTTTAAATTCAACTTTAAATTTGACTTTAAATTCAACTTTAAATTTATTTTAAAATTTAACTTTAAATTTAACTTTAAATTCAACTTTAAATTTGACTTTAAATTTAACTTTAAATTTGACTTTAAATTCAACTTTAAATTTGACTTTAAATTCAACTTTAAATTTAACTTTAAATTTGACTTTAAATTCAACTTTAAATTCAACTTTAAATTTGACTTTAAATTCAACTTTAAATTTAACTTCAAATTTATTTTAAAATTTAACTTTAAATTTAACTTTAAATTCAACTTTAAATTTGACTTTAAATTTAACTTTAAATTTAACTTTAAATTCAACTTTTAATTTGACTTTAAATTCAACTTTAAATTTACCTTTAAATTTGACTTTAAATTCAACTTTAAATTCAACTTTAAATTCAACTTTGAATTCAACTTTAAATTTGACTTTAAATTCAACTTTAAATTTAACTTTAAATTCAACTTTAAATTTGACTTTAAACTCAACTTTAAATTTGACTTTAAATTTAACTTTAAATTCAACTTTAAATTTTATCTTTAAATTCAACTTTAAATTTGTCTTTAAATTCAACTTTAAATTTACCTTTAAATTTTACTTTATATTCCACTTTAAATTTAACTTTAAATTTGGCTTTAAATTCAACTTTAGATTTGTCTTTAAATTAAACTTTAATTCAACTTTAAATTTAACTTTAAATTTGACTTTAAATTCAACTTTAAATTCAACCTTAAATTAACTTTAAATTCAACTTTAAATTCAACTTTAAATTTGACTTTAAATTCAACTTTAAATTTAACTTTAAATTTGACTTTAAAGTCAACTTTAAATTCAACCTTAAATTCAACTTTAAATTCAACTTTAAATTCAACTTTAAATTAGACTTTAAATTCAACTTTAAATTTAACTTTAAATTTGACTTTAAATTCAACTTTAAATTCAACCTTAAATTCAACTTTAAATTCAACTTTAAATTTAACTTTAAATTTAACTAAAATTTGACTTTAAATTCAACTTTAAATTCAACTTTAAATTAGACTTTAAATTCAACTTTAAATTTAACTTTAAATTTGACTTTAAATTCAACTTCAAATTCAACTTTAAATTCAACTTTAAATTCAACTTTAAATTTAACTTTAAATTCAACTTTAAATTTAACTTTAAATTTAACTTTAAATTTGACTTTAAATTTAACTTTAAATTCAACTTTAAATTTGACTTTAAATTTAACTTTAAATTTGACTTTAAATTCAACTTCAAATTTAACTTTAAATTTAACTTTAAATTTGACTTTAAATTCAACTTTAAATTTGACTTTAAATTCAACTTTAAATTCAACTTTAAATTCAACTTTAAATTTAACTTTACTTTAAAATCAACTTTAAATTTAACTTTAAATTTGACTTTAAATTTAACTTTAAATTTGACTTTAAATTTAACTTTAAATTTAACTTTAAATTTGACTTTAAATTAAATTTAACTTTAAATTCAACTTTAAATTTGACTTTAAATTTAACTTTAAATTTGACTTTAAATTTAACTTTAAATTTGACTTTAAATTTGACTTTAAATTTTACTTTAAATTTAACTTTAAATTCAACTTTAAATTCAACTTTAAATTAAACTTTAAATTTAACTTTAAATTCAACTTTAAATTTGACTTTAAATTCAACTTTAAATTTAACTTTAAATTTGACTTTAAATTCAACTTTAAATTCAACTTTAAATTTGACTTTAAATTCAACTTTAAATTTGACTTTCAATTTAACTTTAAATTCAACTTTAAATTTGACTTTAAATTTAACTTTAAATTTGACTTTAAATTTAACTTTAAATTCAACTTTAAATTTGACTTTAAATTCAACTTTAAACTAAACTTTAAATTTGACTTTAAATTCAACTTTAAATTTAACTTTAAATTCAACTTTAAATTTGACTTTAAATTCAACTTTAAATTCAACTTTAAATTCAACTTTAAATTTAACTTTAAATTCAACTTTAAATTTGACTTTAAATTCAACTTTAAATTTAACTTTAAATTTAACTTTAAATTCAACTTTTAATTTGACTTTAAATTTAACTTTAAATTCAACTTTAAATTTGACTTTAAATTCAACTTTAAATTTGACTTTAAATTCAACTTTAAATTCAATTTTAAATTCAACTTTAAATTTAACTTTAAATTTAACTTTAAATTTAACATAAATTTGACTTTAAATTCAACTTCAAATTTAACTTTAAATTTAACTTTTAATTTGACTTCAAATTCAACTTTAAATTCAACTTTAAATTTGACTTTAAATTTAACTTTAAATTCAACTTTAAATTCAACTTTAAATTCAAGTTTAAATTTAACTTTAAATTCAACTTTAAATTTAACTTTAACTTTAACTTTAAATTCAACTTTAAATTTAACTTTAAATTTAACTTTAAATTTGACTTTAAATTTAACTTTAAATTCAACTTTAATTTCAACTTTAAATTTAACTTTAAATTTGACTTTAAATTCAATTTTAAATTTAACTTAAAATCAGTTTTAAATTTGACTTTAAGTTCAACTTTAAATTCAACTTTAAATTTAACTTTAAATTTGACTTTAAATTTAACTTTGAATTTGACTTTAAATTTAACTTTAAATTTGACTTTAAATTTAACTTTAAATTTGGCTTTAAATTTAACGTTAAATTCAACTTTAAATTTAACTTTAAATTTGAATTTAAAATAAACTTTAAATTTGACTTTAAATTCAACTTTAAATTTGACTTTAAATTCAACTTTAAATTTAACTTTAAATTTGACTTTAAATTCAACTTTAAATTTAACTTTAAATTCAACTTTAAATTTAACATTAAATTTAACTTTAAATTTAACTTTTAATTTAACTTTAAATTCAACTTTAAATTTAACTTTAAATTTAACTTTTAATTTGACTTTAAATTCAATTTTAAATTCAACTTTAAATCTGAATTTAAATTCAACTTTAAATTTAACTTTAAATTTAACTTTAAATTCAACTTTAAACTTGACTTTAAATTCAACTCTAAATTCAACTTTAAATTTGACTTTAAATTCAACTTTAAATTCAACTTTAAATTTAACTTTAAATTTAACTTTAAATTCGACTTTAAATTTGACTTTAAATTTAACTTTAAATTCAACTTTAAATTTGACTTTAAATTCAACTCTAAATTCAACTTTAAATTTGACTTTAAATTCAACTTTAAATTTGACTTTAAATTCAACTTTAAATTTAACTTTAAATTTGACTTTAAATTCAACTTTAAATTCAACTTTAAATTCAACTTTAAATTTAACTTTAAATTAAACTTTAAATTTAACTTTAAATTTAACTTTAAATTCAACTTGAAATTCAACTTTAAATTAAACTTTAAATTCAACTTTTAATTTAACTTTAACTTTAACTTTAAATTCAACTTTAAATTTAACTTTAAATTCAACTTTAAATTTGACTTTAAATTCAACTTTAAATTAAACTTTAAATTTTACTTTAAATTCAACTTTAAATTCAACTTTAAATTTGACTTTAAATTCGACTTTAAATTCAACTTTAAATTCAATTTTAAATTCAACTTTAAATTTGACTTTAAATTCAACTTTAAATTTAACTTTAAATTTGACTTTAAATTCAACTTTAAATTCAACTTTAAATTTGACTTTAAATTTAACTTTAAATTCAACTCTTAATTCAACTTTAAATTTGACTTTAAATTCAACTTTAAATTCAACTTTAAATTCAACTTTAAATTTAACTTTAAATTAAACTTTAAATTTAACTTTAAATTTCACTTTAAATTTAACTTTAAATTCAACTCTAAATTCAACTTTAAATTTGACTTTAAATTCAACTTGAAATTCAACTTTAAATTCAACTTTAAATTTAACTTTAAATTTAACTTTAAATTCAACTTTAAATTTGACTTTAAATTCAACTCTAAATTCAACTTTAAATTTGACTTTAAATTCAACTTTAAATTTGACTTTAAATTCAACTTTAAATTTGACTTAAAATTCAACTTTAAATTTAACTTTATATTAAACTTTAAATTTAACTTTAAATTTGACTTTAAATTCAACTTTAAATTCAACTTTAAATTTAACTTTAAATTTGACTTTAAATTCAACTTTAAATTTAACATTAAATTTGACTTTAAATTTAACTTTAAATTCACTTTAAATTCAACTTTAGATTTAACTTTAAATTTGACTTTAAATTCAACTTTAAATTCAACTTTAAATTCAACTTTAAATTTAACTTTAAATTAAACTTTAAATTTAACTTTAAATTTGACTTTAAATTTAACTTTAAATTCAACTCTTAATTCAACTTTAAATTTGACTTTAAATTCAACTTGAAATTCAACTTTAAATTAATTTTTAAATTTTACTTTAAATTCAACTTTAAATTCAACTTTAAATTTGACTTTCAATTTAACTTTAAATTCAACTTTAAATTTGACTTTAAATTCAACTTTAAATTCAACTTTAAATTTAACTTTAAATTCAACTTTAAATTTGACTTTAAATTTAACTTTAAATTCAACTTTAAATTTGACTTTAAATTCAACTTTAAATTCAACTTTAAATTTAACTTTAAATTTGACTTTAAATTTAACTTTAAATTTGACTTTAAATTCAACTTTAGATTTAACTTTAAATTTGACTTTAAATTCAACTTTAAATTCAACTTTAAATTCACTTTAAATTCAACTTTAAATTCAACTTTAAATTTAACTTTAAATTTAACTTTAAATTTGACTTTAAATTCAACTTTAAATTTAACTTTAAATTCAACTTTAAATTTAACTTTATATTAAACTTTAAATTTAACTTTAAATTTGACTTTAAATTTAACTTTAAATTCAACTTTAAATTCAATTTTAAATTCAACTTTAAATTTGACTTTAAATTCAACTTTAAATTTAACTTTAAATTCAACTTTAAATTCAACTTTAAATTTGACTTTAAATTCAACTTTAAATTTAACTTTAAATTCAACTTTAAATTTGACTTTAATTTTGACTTTAAATTCAACTTTAAATTTGACTTTAAATTCAACTTTAAATTTGACTTTAAATTCAACTTTAAATTTAACTTTAAATTTGACTTTAAATTCAACTTTAAATTTAACTTTAAATTTAACTTTTAATTTAACTTTAAATTCACTTTAAATTCAACTTTAGATTTAACTTTAAATTTGACTTTAAATTCAACTTTAAATTCACTTTAAATTCAACTTTAGATTTAACTTTAAATTTGACTTTAAATTCAACTTTTAATTCAACTTTAAATTCAACTTTAAATTTAACTTTAAATTAAACTTTAAATTTAACTTTAAATTTGACTTTAAATTTAACTTTAAATTCAACTCTAAATTCAACTTTAAATTTGACTTTAAATTCAACTTGAAATTCAACTTTAAATTCAACTTTAAATTAAACTTTAAATTTTACTTTAAATTCAACTTTAAATTCAACTTTAAATTTGACTTTAAATTCGACTTTAAATTCAACTTTAAATTCAATTTTAAATTCAACTTTAAATTTGACTTTAAATTGAACTTTAAATTCAACTTTAAATTTGACTTTAAATTCAACTTTAAATTCAATTTTAAATTCAACTTTAAATTTGACTTTAAATTCAACTTTAAATTCAATTTTAAATTCAACTTTAAATCTGAATTTAAATTCAACTTTAAATTTAACTTTAAATTTAACTTTAAATTCAACTTTAAATTCAACTTTAAATTTGACTTTAAATTCGACTTTAAATTCAACTTTGAATTCAATTTTAAATTCAACTTTAAATTTGACTTTAAATTGAACTTTAAATTCAACTTTAAATTTGACTTTAAATTCAACTTCAAATTCAATTTTAAATTCAACTTTAAATTTAACTTTAAATTCAACTTTAAATTTGACTTTAAATTTAACTTTAAATTCAACTTTAAATTTGAATTTAAATTCAACTTTAAATTCAATTTTAAATTCAACTTTAAATTTGACTTTAAATTCAACTTTAAATTTAACTTTAAATTCAACTTTAAATTTGACTTTAAATTTAACTTTAAATTCAACTTTAAATTTGACTTTAAATTCAACTTTAAATTCAACTTTAAATTTAACTTTAAATTTGACTTTAAATTTAACTTTAAATTTGACTTTAAATTCAACTTTAAATTCAACTTTAAATTCATCTTTAAATTTAACTTTATATTAAACTTTAAATTTAACTTTAAATTTGACTTTAAATTTAACTTTAAATTCAACTTTAAATTAAATTTTAAATTCAACTTTAAATTTGACTTTAAATTCAACTTTAAATTTAACTTTAAATTCAACTTTAAATTTGACTTTCAATTTAACTTTAAATTCAACTTTAAATTTGACTTTAAATTCAACTTTAAATTCAACTATAAATTTAACTTTAAATTTGACTTTAAATTCAACTTTAAATTCAACTTTAAATTCAACTTTAAATTCAACTTTAAATTTAACTTAAAATTTAACTTTAAATTTGACTTTAAATTCAACTTTAAATTCAACTTTAAATTCAACTTTAAATTTAACTTTATATTAAACTTTAAATTTAACTTTAAATTTGACTTTAAATTTAACTTTAAATTCAACTTTAAATTCAATTTTAAATTCAACTTTAAATTTGACTTTAAATTCAACTTTAAATTTAACTTTAAATTCAACTTTAAATTCAACTTTAAATTTGACTTTAAATTCAACTTTAAATTTAACTTTAAATTCAACTTTAAATTTAACTTTAAATTTAACTTTTAATTTAACTTTAAATTCACTTTAAATTCAACTTTAGATTTAACTTTAAATTTGACTTTAAATTCAACTTTAAATTTAACTTTAAATTCAACTTTAAATTTAACTTTAAATTTAACTTTTAATTCAACTTTAAATTCACTTTAAATTCAACTTTAGATTTAACTTTAAATTTGACTTTAAATTCAACTTTAAATTCAACTTTAAATTCAACTTTAAATTTAACTGTAAATTAAACTTTAAATTTAACTTTAAATTTGACTTTAAATTTAACTTTAAATTCAACTCTAAATTCAACTTTAAATTTGACTTTAAATTCAACTTGAAATTCAACTTTAAATTCAACTTTAAATTAAACTTTAAATTTTACTTTAAATTCAACTTTAAATTCAACTTTAAATTTGACTTTAAATTCGACTTTAAATTCAACTTTAAATTCAATTTTAAATTCAACTTTAAATTTGACTTTAAATTGAACTTTAAATTCAACTTTAAATTTGACTTTAAATTCAACTTTAAATTCAATTTTAAATTCAACTTTAAATTTGACTTTAAATTCAACTTTAAATTCAATTTTAAATTCAACTTTAAATCTGAATTTAAATTCAATTTTAAATTCAACTTTAAATTTGACTTTAAATTCAACTTTAAATTTAACTTTAAATTCAACTTTAAATTTGACTTTAAATTTAACTTTAAATTCAACTTTAAATTTGACTTTAAATTCAACTTTAAATTCAATTTTAAATTCAACTTTAAATTTGACTTTAAATTCAACTTTAAATTCAACTTTAAATTTGACTTTAAATTTAATTTTAAATTCAACTTTAAATTTGACTTTAAATTCAACTTTAAATTCAACTTTAAATTTAACTTTAAATTTGACTTTAAATTTAACTTTAAATTTGACTTTAAATTCAACTTTAAATTCAACTTTAAATTCATCTTTAAATTTAACTTTATATTAAACTTTAAATTTAACTTTAAATTTGACTTTAAATTTAACTTTAAATTCAACTTTAAATTAAATTTTAAATTCAACTTTAAATTTGACTTTAAATTCAACTTTAAATTTAACTTTAAATTCAACTTTAAATTTGACTTTCAATTTAACTTTAAATTCAACTTTAAATTTGACTTTAAATTCAACTATAAATTTAACTTTAAATTTGACTTTAAATTCAACTTTAAATTCAACTTTAAATTCAACTTTAAATTCAACTTTAAATTTAACTTAAAATTTAACTTTAAATTTGACTTTAAATTCAACTTTAAATTCAAACTTTAAATTCAACTTTAAATTTAACTTTATATTAAACTTTAAATTTAACTTTAAATTTGACTTTAAATTTAACTTTAAATTCAACTTTAAATTCAATTTTAAATTCAACTTTAAATTTGACTTTAAATTCAACTTTAAATTCAACTTTAAATTCAACTTTAAATTTAACTTAAAATTTAACTTTAAATTTGACTTTAAATTCAACTTTAAATTCAACTTTAAATTCAACTTTAAATTTAACTTTATATTAAACTTTAAATTTAACTTTAAATTTGACTTTAAATTTAACTTTAAATTCAACTTTAAATTCAATTTTAAATTCAACTTTAAATTTGACTTTAAATTCAACTTTAAATTCAACTTTAAATTTAACTTTAAATTTAACTTTTAATTTAACTTTAAATTCACTTTAAATTCAACTTCAGATTTAACTTTAAATTTGACTTTAAATTCAACTTTAAATTCACTTTAAATTCAACTTTAGATTTAACTTTAAATTTGACTTTAAATTCAACTTTAAATTCAACTTTAAATTCAACTTTAAATTTAACTTTAAATTAAACTTTAAATTTAACTTTAAATTTGACTTTAAATTTAACTTTAAATTCAACTCTAAATTCAACTTTAAATTTGACTTTAAATTCAACTTGAAATTCAACTTTAAATTCAACTTTAAATTAAACTTTAAATTTTACTTTAAATTCAACTTTAAATTCAACTTTAAATTTGACTTTAAATTCGACTTTAAATTCAACTTTAAATTCAATTTTAAATTCAACTTTAAATTTGACTTTAAATTGAACTTTAAATTCAACTTTAAATTTGACTTTAAATTCAACTTTAAATTCAATTTTAAATTCAACTTTAAATTTGACTTTAAATTCAACTTTAAATTCAATTTTAAATTCAACTTTAAATCTGAATTTAAATTCAACTTTAAATTTAACTTTAAATTTAACTTAAAATTCAACTTTAAATTCAACTTTAAATTTGACTTTAAATTCGACTTTAAATTCAATTTTAAATTCAACTTTAAATTTGACTTTAAATTGAACTTTAAATTCAACTTTAAATTTGACTTTAAATTCAACTTTAAATTCAATTTTAAATTCAACTTTAAATCTGAATTTAAATTCAATTTTAAATTCAACTTTAAATTTGACTTTAAATTCAACTTTAAATTTAACTTTAAATTCAACTTTAAATTTGACTTTAAATTTAACTTTAAATTCAACTTTAAATTTGACTTTAAATTCAACTTTAAATTCAATTTTAAATTCAACTTTAAATTTGACTTTAAATTCAACTTTAAATTCAACTTTAAATTTGACTTTAAATTTAATTTTAAATTCAACTTTAAATTTGACTTTAAATTCAACTTTAAATTCAACTTTAAATTTAACTTTAAATTTGACTTTAAATTTAACTTTAAATTTGACTTTAAATTCAACTTTAAATTCAACTTTAAATTCATCTTTAAATTTAACTTTATATTAAACTTTAAATTTAACTTTAAATTTGACTTTAAATTTAACTTTAAATTCAACTTTAAATTAAATTTTAAATTCAACTTTAAATTTGACTTTAAATTCAACTTTAAATTTAACTTTAAATTCAACTTTAAATTTGACTTTCAATTTAACTTTAAATTCAACTTTAAATTTGACTTTAAATTCAACTATAAATTTAACTTTAAATTTGACTTTAAATTCAACTTTAAATTCAACTTTAAATTCAACTTTAAATTCAACTTTAAATTTAACTTAAAATTTAACTTTAAATTTGACTTTAAATTCAACTTTAAATTCAACTTTAAATTCAATTTTAAATTCAACTTTAAATTTGACTTTAAATTCAACTTTAAATTTAACTTTAAATTCAACTTTAAATTTGACTTTAAATTTAACTTTAAATTCAACTTTAAATTTGACTTTAAATTCAACTGTAAATTCAATTTTAAATTCAACTTTAAATTTGACTTTAAATTCAACTTTAAATTCAACTTTAAATTTGACTTTAAATTTAATTTTAAATTCAACTTTAAATTTGACTTTAAATTCAACTTTAAATTCAACTTTAAATTTAACTTTAAATTTGACTTTAAATTTAACTTTAAATTTGACTTTAAATTCAACTTTAAATTCAACTTTAAATTCATCTTTAAATTTAACTTTATATTAAACTTTAAATTTAACTTTAAATTTGACTTTAAATTTAACTTTAAATTCAACTTTAAATTAAATTTTAAATTCAACTTTAAATTTGACTTTAAATTCAACTTTAAATTTAACTTTAAATTCAACTTTAAATTTGACTTTCAATTTAACTTTAAATTCAACTTTAAATTTGACTTTAAATTCAACTATAAATTTAACTTTAAATTTGACTTTAAATTCAACTTTAAATTCAACTTTAAATTCAACTTTAAATTCAACTTTAAATTTTACTTAAAATTTAACTTTAAATTTGACTTTAAATTCAACTTTAAATTCAACTTTAAATTCAACTTTAAATTTAACTTTATATTAAACTTTAAATTTAACTTTAAATTTGACTTTAAATTTAACTTTAAATTCAACTTTAAATTCAATTTTAAATTCAACTTTAAATTTGACTTTAAATTCAACTTTAAATTTAACTTTAAATTCAACTTTAAATTCAACTTTAAATTTGACTTTAAATTCAACTTTAAATTTAACTTTAAATTCAACTTTAAATTTGACTTTAAATTTGACTTTAAATTGAACTTTAAATTGAACTTTAAATTTGACTTTAAATTCAACTTTAAATTTAACTTTAAATTTGACTTTAAATTCAACTTTAAATTTAACTTTAAATTTAACTTTTAATTTAACTTTAAATTCACTTTAAATTCAACTTTAGATTTAACTTTAAATTTGACTTTAAATTCAACTTTAAATTCAACTTTAAATTCAACTTTAGATTTAACTTTAAATTTGACTTTAAATTCAACTTTAAATTGAACTTTAAATCTGAATTTAAATTTAACTTAAAATTTGACTTTAAATTCAACTTTAAATTTGACTTTAAATTTAACTTTAAATTGAACTTTAAATCTGAATTTAAATTTAACTTAAAATTTGACTTTAAATTCAACTTGAAATTCAACTTTAAATTCAACTTTAAATTAAACTTTAAATTTTACTTTAAATTCAACTTTAAATTCAACTTTAAATTTGACTTTAAATTCGACTTTAAATTCAACTTTAAATTCAATTTTAAATTCAACTTTAAATTTGACTTTAAATTGAACTTTAAATTCAACTTTAAATTTGACTTTAAATTCAACTTTAAATTCAATTTTAAATTCAACTTTAAATTTGACTTAAAATTCAACTTTAAATTCAATTTTAAATTCAACTTTAAATCTGAATTTAAATTCAATTTTAAATTCAACTTTAAATTTGACTTTAAATTCAACTTTAAATTTAACTTTAAATTCAACTTTAAATTTGACTTTAAATTTAACTTTAAATTCAACTTTAAATTTGACTTTAAATTCAATTTTAAATTCAACTTTAAATTTGACTTTAAATTCAACTTTAAATTCAACTTTAAATTTGACTTTAAATTTAATTTTAAATTCAACTTTAAATTTGACTTTAAATTCAACTTTAAATTCAACTTTAAATTTAACTTTAAATTTGACTTTAAATTTAACTTTAAATTTGACTTTAAATTCAACTTTAAATTCAACTTTAAATTCATCTTTAAATTTAACTTTATATTAAACTTTAAATTTAACTTTAAATTTGACTTTAAATTTAACTTTAAATTCAACTTTAAATTAAATTTTAAATTCAACTTTAAATTTGACTTTAAATTCAACTTTAAATTTAACTTTAAATTCAACTTTAAATTTGACTTTCAATTTAACTTTAAATTCAACTTTAAATTTGACTTTAAATTCAACTATAAATTTAACTTTAAATTTGACTTTAAATTCAACTTTAAATTCAACTTTAAATTCAACTTTAAATTCAACTTTAAATTTAACTTAAAATTTAACTTTAAATTTGACTTTAAATTCAACTTTAAATTCAAACTTTAAATTCAACTTTAAATTTAACTTTATATTAAACTTTAAATTTAACTTTAAATTTGACTTTAAATTTAACTTTAAATTCAAATTTAAATTCAATTTTAAATTCAACTTTAAATTTGACTTTAAATTCAACTTTAAATTCAACTTTAAATTCAACTTTAAATTTAACTTAAAATTTAACTTTAAATTTGACTTTAAATTCAACTTTAAATTCAACTTTAAATTCAACTTTAAATTTAACTTTATATTAAACTTTAAATTTAACTTTAAATTTGACTTTAAATTTAACTTTAAATTCAACTTTAAATTCAATTTTAAATTCAACTTTAAATTTGACTTTAAATTCAACTTTAAATTTAACTTTAAATTCAACTTTAAATTTAACTTTAAATTTAACTTTTAATTTAACTTTAAATTCACTTTAAATTCAACTTTAGATTTAACTTTAAATTTGACTTTAAATTCAACTTTAAATTCACTTTAAATTCAACTTTAGATTTAACTTTAAATTTGACTTTAAATTCAACTTTAAATTCAACTTTAAATTCAACTTTAAATTTAACTTTAAATTAAACTTTAAATTTAACTTTAAATTTGACTTTAAATTTAACTTTAAATTCAACTCTAAATTCAACTTTAAATTTGACTTTAAATTCAACTTGAAATTCAACTTTAAATTCAACTTTAAATTAAACTTTAAATTTTACTTTAAATTCAACTTTAAATTCAACTTTAAATTTGACTTTAAATTCGACTTTAAATTCAACTTTAAATTCAATTTTAAATTCAACTTTAAATTTGACTTTAAATTGAACTTTAAATTCAACTTTAAATTTGACTTTAAATTCAACTTTAAATTCAATTTTAAATTCAACTTTAAATTTGACTTTAAATTCAACTTTAAATTCAATTTTAAATTCAACTTTAAATCTGAATTTAAATTCAACTTTAAATTTAACTTTAAATTTAACTTAAAATTCAACTTTAAATTCAACTTTAAATTTGACTTTAAATTCGACTTTAAATTCAATTTTAAATTCAACTTTAAATTTGACTTTAAATTGAACTTTAAATTCAACTTTAAATTTGTCTTTAAATTCAACTTTAAATTCAATTTTAAATTCAACTTTAAATCTGAATTTAAATTCAATTTTAAATTCAACTTTAAATTTGACTTTAAATTCAACTTTAAATTTAACTTTAAATTCAACTTTAAATTTGACTTTAAATTTAACTTTAAATTCAACTTTAAATTTGACTTTAAATTCAACTTTAAATTCAATTTTAAATTCAACTTTAAATTTGACTTTAAATTCAACTTTAAATTCAACTTTAAATTTGACTTTAAATTTAATTTTAAATTCAACTTTAAATTTGACTTTAAATTCAACTTTAAATTCAACTTTAAATTTAACTTTAAATTTGACTTTAAATTTAACTTTAAATTTGACTTTAAATTCAACTTTAAATTCAACTTTAAATTCATCTTTAAATTTAACTTTATATTAAACTTTAAATTTAACTTTAAATTTGACTTTAAATTTAACTTTAAATTCAACTTTAAATTAAATTTTAAATTCAACTTTAAATTTGACTTTAAATTCAACTTTAAATTTAACTTTAAATTCAACTTTAAATTTGACTTTCAATTTAACTTTAAATTCAACTTTAAATTTGACTTTAAATTCAACTATAAATTTAACTTTAAATTTGACTTTAAATTCAACTTTAAATTCAACTTTAAATTCAACTTTAAATTCAACTTTAAATTTAACTTAAAATTTAACTTTAAATTTGACTTTAAATTCAACTTTAAATTCAACTTTAAATTCAATTTTAAATTCAACTTTAAATTTGACTTTAAATTCAACTTTAAATTTAACTTTAAATTCAACTTTAAATTTGACTTTAAATTTAACTTTAAATTCAACTTTAAATTTGACTTTAAATTCAACTGTAAATTCAATTTTAAATTCAACTTTAAATTTGACTTTAAATTCAACTTTAAATTCAACTTTAAATTTGACTTTAAATTTAATTTTAAATTCAACTTTAAATTTGACTTTAAATTCAACTTTAAATTCAACTTTAAATTTAACTTTAAATTTGACTTTAAATTTAACTTTAAATTTGACTTTAAATTCAACTTTAAATTCAACTTTAAATTCATCTTTAAATTTAACTTTATATTAAACTTTAAATTTAACTTTAAATTTGACTTTAAATTTAACTTTAAATTCAACTTTAAATTAAATTTTAAATTCAACTTTAAATTTGACTTTAAATTCAACTTTAAATTTAACTTTAAATTCAACTTTAAATTTGACTTTCAATTAAACTTTAAATTCAACTTTAAATTTGACTTTAAATTCAACTATAAATTTAACTTTAAATTTGATTTTAAATTCAACTTTAAATTCAACTTTAAATTCAACTTTAAATTCAACTTTAAATTTAACTTAAAATTTAACTTTAAATTTGACTTTAAATTCAACTTTAAATTCAACTTTAAATTCAACTTTAAATTTAACTTTATATTAAACTTTAAATTTAACTTTAAATTTGACTTTAAATTTAACTTTAAATTCAACTTTAAATTCAATTTTAAATTCAACTTTAAATTTGACTTTAAATTCAACTTTAAATTTAACTTTAAATTCAACTTTAAATTTGACTTTAAATTTGACTTTAAATTGAACTTTAAATTCAACTTTAAATTTGACTTTAAATTCAACTTTAAATTTAACTTTAAATTTGACTTTAAATTCAACTTTAAATTTAACTTTAAATTTAACTTTTAATTTAACTTTAAATTCACTTTAAATTCAACTTTAGATTTAACTTTAAATTTGACTTTAAATTCAACTTTAAATTCAACTTTAAATTCAACTTTAGATTTAACTTTAAATTTGACTTTAAATTCAACTTTAAATTGAACTTTAAATCTGAATTTAAATTTAACTTAAAATTTGACTTTAAATTCAACTTTAAATTTGACTTTAAATTTAACTTTAAATTGAACTTTAAATCTGAATTTAAATTTAACTTAAAATTTGACTTTAAATTCAACTTGAAATTCAACTTTAAATTCAACTTTAAATTAAACTTTAAATTTTACTTTAAATTCAACTTTAAATTCAACTTTAAATTTGACTTTAAATTCGACTTTAAATTCAACTTTAAATTCAATTTTAAATTCAACTTTAAATTTGACTTTAAATTGAACTTTAAATTCAACTTTAAATTTGACTTTAAATTCAACTTTAAATTCAATTTTAAATTCAACTTTAAATTTGACTTTAAATTCAACTTTAAATTCAATTTTAAATTCAACTTTAAATCTGAATTTAAATTCAACTTTAAATTTAACTTTAAATTTAACTTAAAATTCAACTTTAAATTCAACTTTAAATTTGACTTTAAATTCGACTTTAAATTCAATTTTAAATTCAACTTTAAATTTGACTTTAAATTGAACTTTAAATTCAACTTTAAATTTGACTTTAAATTCAACTTTAAATTCAATTTTAAATTCAACTTTAAATCTGAATTTAAATTCAATTTTAAATTCAACTTTAAATTTGACTTTAAATTCAACTTTAAATTTAACTTTAAATTCAACTTTAAATTTGACTTTAAATTTAACTTTAAATTCAACTTTAAATTTGACTTTAAATTCAACTTTAAATTCAATTTTAAATTCAACTTTAAATTTGACTTTAAATTCAACTTTAAATTCAACTTTAAATTTGACTTTAAATTTAATTTTAAATTCAACTTTAAATTTGACTTTAAATTCAACTTTAAATTCAACTTTAAATTTAACTTTAAATTTGACTTTAAATTTAACTTTAAATTTGACTTTAAATTCAACTTTAAATTCAACTTTAAATTCATCTTTAAATTTAACTTTATATTAAACTTTAAATTTAACTTTAAATTTGACTTTAAATTTAACTTTAAATTCAACTTTAAATTAAATTTTAAATTCAACTTTAAATTTGACTTTAAATTCAACTTTAAATTTAACTTTAAATTCAACTTTAAATTTGACTTTCAATTTAACTTTAAATTCAACTTTAAATTTGACTTTAAATTCAACTATAAGTTTAACTTTAAATTTGACTTTAAATTCAACTTTAAATTCAACTTTAAATTCAACTTTAAATTCAACTTTAAATTTAACTTAAAATTTAACTTTAAATTTGACTTTAAATTCAACTTTAAATTCAACTTTAAATTCAACTTTAAATTTAACTTTATATTAAACTTTAAATTTAACTTTAAATTTGACTTTAAATTTAACTTTAAATTCAACTTTAAATTCAATTTTAAATTCAACTTTAAATTTGACTTTAAATTCAACTTTAAATTTAACTTTAAATTCAACTTTAAATTCAACTTTAAATTTGACTTTAAATTCAACTTTAAATTTAACTTTAAATTCAACTTTAAATTTGACTTTAAATTTGACTTTAAATTCAACTTTAAATTCAACTTTAAATTCAACTTTAAATTTGACTTTAAATTCAACTTTAAATTTAACTTTAAATTTGACTTTAAATTCAACTTTAAATTTAACTTTTAATTTAACTTTAAATTCACTTTAAATTCAACTTTAGATTTAACTTTAAATTTGACTTTAAATTCAACTTTAAATTCAACTTTAAATTCAACTTTAGATTTAACTTTAAATTTGACTTTAAATTCAACTTTAAATTGAACTTTAAATCTGAATTTAAATTTAACTTAAAATTTGACTTTAAATTCAACTTTAAATTTGACTTTAAATTTAACTTTAAATTGAACTTTAAATCTGAATTTAAATTTAACTTAAAATTTGACTTTAAATTCAACTTTAAATTTAACTTTAAATTTGACTTTAAATTTAATTTAAAATTTAACTTTAAATTCAACTTTAAATTTAACTTTAAATTTAACTTTGAATTTAATTTAAATTTGACTTTAAATTCAACTTTAAATTTGACTTTAAATTTGACTTTAAATTCGACTTTAAATTCAACTTTGAATTCAATTTTAAATTCAACTTTAAATTTGACTTTAAATTGAACTTTAAATTCAACTTTAAATTTGACTTTAAATTCAACTTCAAATTCAATTTTAAATTCAACTTTAAATTTAACTTTAAATTCAACTTTAAATTTGACTTTAAATTTAACTTTAAATTCAACTTTAAATTTGAATTTAAATTCAACTTTAAATTCAATTTTAAATTCAACTTTAAATTTGACTTTAAATTCAACTTTAAATTTAACTTTAAATTCAACTTTAAATTTGACTTTAAATTTAACTTTAAATTCAACTTTAAATTTAACTTTAAATTTGACTTTAAATTTAACTTTGAATTTGACTTTAAATTCAACTTTAAATTCAACTTTAAATTCATCTTTAAATTTAACTTTATATTAAACTTTAAATTTAACTTTAAATTTGACTTTAAATTTAACTTTAAATTCAACTTTAAATTAAATTTTAAATTCAACTTTAAATTTGACTTTAAATTCAACTTTAAATTTAACTTTAAATTCAACTTTAAATTTGACTATAAATTTAACTTTAAATTTGACTTTAAATTCAACTTTAAATTCAACTTTAAATTCAACTTTAAATTCAACTTTAAATTTAACTTAAAATTTAACTTTAAATTTGACTTTAAATTCAACTTTAAATTCAACTTTAAATTCAACTTTAAATTTAACTTTATATTAAACTTTAAATTTAACTTTAAATTTGACTTTAAATTTAACTTTAAATTCAACTTTAAATTCAATTTTAAATTCAACTTTAAATTTGACTTTAAATTCAACTTTAAATTTAACTTTAAATTCAACTTTAAATTCAACTTTAAATTTGACTTTAAATTCAACTTTAAATTTAACTTTAAATTCAACTTTAAATTTAACTTTAAATTTAACTTTTAATTTAACTTTAAATTCACTTTAAATTCAACTTTAGATTTAACTTTAAATTTGACTTTAAATTCAACTTTAAATTCACTTTAAATTCAACTTTAGATTTAACTTTAAATTTGACTTTAAATTCAACTTTAAATTCAACTTTAAATTCAACTTTAAATTTAACTTTAAATTAAACTTTAAATTTAACTTTAAATTTGACTTTAAATTTAACTTTAAATTCAACTCTAAATTCAACTTTAAATTTGACTTTAAATTCAACTTGAAATTCAACTTTAAATTCAACTTTAAATTAAACTTTAAATTTTACTTTAAATTCAACTTTAAATTTGACTTTAAATTCGACTTTAAATTCAACTTTAAATTCAATTTTAAATTCAACTTTAAATTTGACTTTAAATTGAACTTTAAATTCAACTTTAAATTTGACTTTAAATTCAACTTTAAATTCAATTTTAAATTCAACTTTAAATTTGACTTTAAATTCAACTTTAAATTCAATTTTAAATTCAACTTTAAATCTGAATTTAAATTCAACTTTAAATTTAACTTTAAATTTAACTTAAAATTCAACTTTAAATTCAACTTTAAATTTGACTTTAAATTCGACTTTAAATTCAATTTTAAATTCAACTTTAAATTTGACTTTAAATTGAACTTTAAATTCAACTTTAAATTTGACTTTAAATTCAACTTTAAATTCAATTTTAAATTCAACTTTAAATCTGAATTTAAATTCAATTTTAAATTCAACTTTAAATTTGACTTTAAATTCAACTTTAAATTTAACTTTAAATTCAACTTTAAATTTGACTTTAAATTTAACTTTAAATTCAACTTTAAATTTGACTTTAAATTCAACTTTAAATTCAATTTTAAATTCAACTTTAAATTTGACTTTAAATTCAACTTTAAATTCAACTTTAAATTTAATTTTAAATTCAACTTTAAATTTGACTTTTAATTCAACTTTAAATTCAACTTTAAATTTAACTTTAAATTTGACTTTAAATTTAACTTTAAATTTGACTTTAAATTCAACTTTAAATTCAACTTTAAATTCATCTTTAAATTTAACTTTATATTAAACTTTAAATTTAACTTTAAATTTGACTTTAAATTTAACTTTAAATTCAACTTTAAATTAAATTTTAAATTCAACTTTAAATTTGACTTTAAATTCAACTTTAAATTTAACTTTAAATTCAACTTTAAATTTGACTTTCAATTTAACTTTAAATTCAACTTTAAATTTGACTTTAAATTCAACTATAAATTTAACTTTAAATTTGACTTTAAATTCAACTTTAAATTCAACTTTAAATTCAACTTTAAATTCAACTTTAAATTTAACTTAAAATTTAACTTTAAATTTGACTTTAAATTCAACTTTAAATTCAAACTTTAAATTCAACTTTAAATTTAACTTTATATTAAACTTTAAATTTAACTTTAAATTTGACTTTAAATTTAACTTTAAATTCAACTTTAAATTCAATTTTAAATTCAACTTTAAATTTGACTTTAAATTCAACTTTAAATTCAACTTTAAATTCAACTTTAAATTCAACTTTAAATTTAACTTAAAATTTAACTTTAAATTTGACTTTAAATTCAACTTTAAATTCAACTTTAAATTCAACTTTAAATTTAACTTTATATTAAACTTTAAATTTAACTTTAAATTTGACTTTAAATTTAACTTTAAATTCAACTTTAAATTCAATTTTAAATTCAACTTTAAATTTGACTTTAAATTCAACTTTAAATTTAACTTTAAATTCAACTTTAAATTCAACTTTAAATTTGACTTTAAATTCAACTTTAAATTTAACTTTAAATTCAACTTTAAATTTAACTTTAAATTTAACTTTTAATTTAACTTTAAATTAAACTTTAAATTTAACTTTAGATTTAACTTTAAATTTGACTTTAAATTCAACTTTAAATTCACTTTAAATTCAACTTTAGATTTAACTTTAAATTTGACTTTAAATTCAACTTTAAATTCAACTTTAAATTCAACTTTAAATTTAACTTTAAATTAAACTTTAAATTTAACTTTAAATTTGACTTCAAATTTAACTTTAAATTCAACTCTAAATTCAACTTTAAATTTGACTTTAAATTCAACTTGAAATTCAACTTTAAATTCAACTTTAAATTAAACTTTAAATTTTACTTTAAATTCAACTTTAAATTCATTTTTAAATTTGACTTTAAATTCGACTTTAAATTCAACTTTAAATTCAATTTTAAATTCAACTTTAAATTTGACTTTAAATTGAACTTTAAATTCAACTTTAAATTTGACTTTAAATTCAACTTTAAATTCAATTTTAAATTCAACTTTAAATTTGACTTTAAATTCAACTTTAAATTCAATTTTAAATTCAACTTTAAATCTGAATTTAAATTCAACTTTAAATTTAACTTTAAATTTAACTTAAAATTCAACTTTAAATTCAATTTTAAATTCAACTTTAAATTTGACTTTAAATTCGACTTTAAATTCAATTTTAAATTCAACTTTAAATTTGACTTTAAATTGAACTTTAAATTCAACTTTAAATTTGACTTTAAATTCAACTTTAAATTCAATTTTAAATTCAACTTTAAATCTGAATTTAAATTCAATTTTAAATTCAACTTTAAATTTGACTTTAAATTCAACTTTAAATTTAACTTTAAATTCAACTTTAAATTTGACTTTAAATTTAACTTTAAATTCAACTTTAAATTTGACTTTAAATTCAACTTTAAATTCAATTTTAAATTCAACTTTAAATTTGACTTTAAATTTAATTTTAAATTCAACTTTAAATTTGACTTTAAATTCAACTTTAAATTCAACTTTAAATTTAACTTTAAATTTGACTTTAAATTTAACTTTAGATTTGACTTTAAATTCAACTTTAAATTCAACTTTAAATTCATCTTTAAATTTAACTTTATATTAAACTTTAAATTTAACTTTAAATTTGACTTTATATTTAACTTTAAATTCAACTTTAAATTAAATTTTAAATTCAACTTTAAATTTGACTTTAAATTCAACTTTAAATTTAACTTTAAATTCAACTTTAAATTTGACTTTCAATTTAACTTTAAATTCAACTTTAAATTTGACTTTAAATTCAACTATAAATTTAACTTTAAATTTGACTTTAAATTCAACTTTAAATTCAACTTTAAATTCAACTTTAAATTTGACTTTAAATTTAATTTTAAATTCAACTTTAAATTTGACTTTAAATTCAACTTTAAATTCAACTTTAAATTTAACTTTAAATTTGACTTTAAATTTAACTTTAAATTTGACTTTAAATTCAACTTTAAATTCAACTTTAAATTCATCTTTAAATTTAACTTTATATTAAACTTTAAATTTAACTTTAAATTTGACTTTAAATTAAATTTTAAATTCAACTTTAAATTTGACTTTAAATTCAACTTTAAATTTAACTTTAAATTCAACTTTAAATTTGACTTTCAATTTAACTTTAAATTCAACTTTAAATTTGACTTTAAATTCAACTATAAATTTAACTTTAAATTTGACTTTAAATTCAACTTTAAATTCAACTTCAAATTCAACTTTAAATTCAACTTTAAATTTAACTTAAAATTTAACTTTAAATTTGACTTTAAATTCAACTTTAAATTCAACTTTAAATTCAACTTTAAATTTAACTTTATATTAAACTTTAAATTTAACTTTAAATTTGACTTTAAATTTAACTTTAAATTCAACTTTAAATTCAATTTTAAATTCAACTTTAAATTTGACTTTAAATTCAACTTTAAATTTAACTTTAAATTCAACTTTAAATTCAACTTTAAATTTGACTTTAAATTCAACTTTAAATTTAACTTTAAATTCAACTTTAAATTTGACTTTAAATTTGACTTTAAATTCAACTTTAAATTCAACTTTAAATTTGACTTTAAATTCAACTTTAAATTTAACTTTAAATTTGACTTTAAATTCAACTTTAAATTTAACTTTAAATTTGACTTTAAATTCAACTTTAAATTCATCTTTAAATTTGACTTTAAATTCAACTTTAAATTTAACTTTAAATTTGACTTTAAATTCAACTTTAAATTTAACTTTAAATTTAACTTTTAATTCAACTTTAAATTCAACTTTAAATTTGACTTTAAATTCAACTTTAAATTCAACTTTAAATTCAACTTTAAATTTAACTTTATATTAAACTTTAAATTTAACTTTAAATTTGACTTTAAATTTAACTTTAAATTCAACTTTAAATTCAATTTTAAATTCAACTTTAAATTCAACTTTAAATTTAACTTTAAATTCAACTTTAAATTTAACTTTAAATTTAACTTTAAATTTGACTTTAAATTTGACTTTAAATTTGACTTTAAATTCAACTTTAAATTCAACTTTAAATTCAACTTTAGATTTAACTTTAAATTTGACTTTAAATTTAACTTTAAATTCAACTTTAAATTCAATTTTAAATTCAACTTTAAATTTGACTTTAAATTCAACTTTAAATTTAACTTTAAATTCAACTTTAAATTTGACTTTAAATTTGACTTTAAATTCAACTTTAAATTTGACTTTAAATTCAACTTTAAATTTAACTTTAAATTTGACTTTAAATTCAACTTTAGATTTAACTTTAAATTTGACTTTAAATTCAACTTTAAATTCAACTTTAAATTCAACTTTAGATTTAACTTTAAATTTGACTTTAAATTTAACTTTAAATTCAACTTTAAATTCAATTTTAAATTCAACTTTAAATTTGACTTTAAATTCAACTTTAAATTTAACTTTAAATTCAACTTTAAATTCAACTTTAAATTTGACTTTAAATTCAACTTTAAATTTAACTTTAAATTCAACTTTAAATTTGACTTTAAATTTGACTTTAAATTCAACTTTAGATTTAACTTTAAATTTGACTTTAAATTCAACTTTAAATTTAACTTTAAATTCACTTTAAATTCAACTTTAAATTTAACTTTAAATTTATCTTTTAATTTAACTTTAAATTCACTTTAAATTCAACTTTAGATTTAACTTTAAATTTGACTTTAAATTCAACTTTAAATTCAACTTTAAATTCAACTTTTAATTTACTTTAAATTCAACTTTAAATTCAACTTTAAATTCAACTTTAGATTTAACTTTAAATTTGACTTTAAATTCAACTTTAAATTCAACTTTAAATTCAACTTTAGATTTAACTTTAAATTTGACTTTAAATTCAACTTTAAATTTAACTTTAAATTCACTTTAAATTCAACTTTAAATTTAACTTTAAATTTATCTTTTAATTTAACTTTAAATTCACTTTAAATTCAACTTTAGATTTAACTTTAAATTTGACTTTAAATTCAACTTTAAATTTAACTTTAAATTCACTTTAAATTCAACTTTAAATTTAACTTTAAATTTATCTTTTAATTTAACTTTAAATTCACTTTAAATTCAACTTTAGATTTAACTTTAAATTTGACTTTAAATTCAACTTTAAATTCAACTTTAAATTCAACTTTAGATTTAACTTTAAATTTGACTTTAAATTTAACTTTAAATTCAACTTTAAATTCAATTTTAAATTCAACTTTAAATTTGACTTTAAATTCAACTTTAAATTTAACTTTAAATTCAACTTTAAATTCAACTTTAAATTTGACTTTAAATTCAACTTTAAATTTAACTTTAAATTCAACTTTAAATTTGACTTTAAATTTGACTTTAAATTCAACTTTAGATTTAACTTTAAATTTGACTTTAAATTCAACTTTAAATTTAACTTTAAATTCACTTTAAATTCAACTTTAAATTTAACTTTAAATTTATCTTTTAATTTAACTTTAAATTCACTTTAAATTCAACTTTAGATTTAACTTTAAATTTGACTTTAAATTCAACTTTAAATTCAACTTTAAATTCAACTTTAGATTTAACTTTAAATTCAACTTTAAATTCAACTTTAAATTCAACTTTAAATTTAACTTTAAATTTGACTTTAAATTCAACTTTAAATTTAACTTTAAATTCAACTTTAAATTCAATTTTAAATTCAACTTTAAATCTGAATTTAAACTCAACTTTAAATTTAACTTTAAATTTAACTTTAAATTCAACTTTAAATTCAACTTTAAATTTAACTTTAAATTAAACTTTAAATTTAACTTTAAATTTGACTTTAAATTTAACTTTAAATTCAACTCTAAATTCAACTTTAAATTTGACTTTAAATTCAACTTGAAATTCAACTTTAAATTTGACTTTAAATTCGACTTTAAATTCAACTTTAAATTCAATTTTAAATTCAACTTTAAATTTGACTTTAAATTGAACTTTAAATTCAACTTTAAATTTGACTTTAAATTCAACTTTAAATTCAACTTTAAATTTGACTTTAAATTCAACTTTAAATTCAATTTTAAATTCAACTTTAAATCTGAATTTAAATTCAACTTTAAATTTAACTTTAAATTTAACTTTAAATTCAACTTTAAATTCAACTTTAAATTTGACTTTAAATTCGACTTTAAATTCAACTTTAAATTCAATTTTAAATTCAACTTTAAATTTGACTTTAAATTGAACTTTAAATTCAACTTTAAATTTGACTTTAAATTCAACTTTAAATTCAATTTTAAATTCAACTTTAAATTTGACTTTAAATTCAACTTTAAATTCAATTTTAAATTCAACTTTAAATCTGAATTTAAATTCAACTTTAAATTTAACTTTAAATTTAACTTTAAATTCAACTTTAAATTTGACTTTAAATTCGACTTTAAATTCAACTTTAAATTCAATTTTAAATTCAACTTTAAATTTGACTTTAAATTGAACTTTAAATTCAACTTTAAATTTGACTTTAAATTCAACTTTAAATTCAATTTTAAATTCAACTTTAAATCTGAATTTAAATTCAATTTTAAATTCAATTTTAAATTCAACTTTAAATTTGACTTTAAATTCAACTTTAAATTTAACTTTAAATTCAACTTTAAATTTGACTTTAAATTTAACTTTAAATTCAACTTTAAATTTGACTTTAAATTCAACTTTAAATTCAACTTTAAATTTAACTTTAAATTTGACTTTAAATTTAACTTTAAATTTGACTTTAAATTCAACTTTAAATTCAACTTTAAATTCATCTTTAAATTTAACTTTATATTAAACTTTAAATTTAACTTTAAATTTGACTTTAAATTTAACTTTAAATTCAACTTTAAATTAAATTTTAAATTCAACTTTAAATTTAGCTTTAAATTCAACTTTAAATTTGATTTTCAATTTAACTTTAAATTCAACTTTAAATTTAACTTTAAATTCAACTTTAAATTCATCTTTAAATTTAACTTTATATTAAACTTTAAATTTAACTTTAAATTTGACTTTAAATTCAACTTTAAATTCAACTTTAAATTTAACTTAAAATTTAACTTTAAATTTGACTTTAAATTCAACTTTAAATTCAACTTTAAATTCAACTTTAAATTTAACTTTATATTAAACTTTAAATTAAACTTTAAATTTGACTTTAAATTTAACTTTAAATTCAACTTTAAATTCAATTTTAAATTCAACTTTAAATTTGACTTTAAATTCAACTTTAAATTTAACTTTAAATTCAACTTTAAATTCAACTTTAAATTTGACTTTAAATTCAACTTTAAATTTAACTTTAAATTCAACTTTAAATTTAACTTTAAATTTAACTTTTAATTTAACTTTAAATTCACTTTAAATTCAACTTTAGATTTAACTTTAAATTTGACTTAAAATTCAACTTTAAATTCACTTTAAATTCAACTTTAGATTTAACTTTAAATTTGACTTTAAATTCAACTTTAAATTCAACTTTAAATTCAACTTTAAATTTAACTTTAAATTAAACTTTAAATTTAACTTTAAATTTGACTTTAAATTTAACTTTAAATTCAACTCTAAATTCAACTTTAAATTTGACTTTAAATTCAACTTGAAATTCAACTTTAAATTCAACTTTAAATTAAACTTTATATTTTACTTTAAATTCAACTTTAAATTCAACTTTAAATTCAATTTTAAATTCAACTTTAAACTTGACTTTAAATTGAACTTTAAATTCAACTTTAAATTTGACTTTAAATTCAACTTTAAATTCAATTTTAAATTCAACTTTAAATTTGACTTTAAATTCAACTTTAAATTCAATTTTAAATTCAACTTTAAATCTGAATTTAAATTCAACTTTAAATTTAACTTTAAATTTAACTTTAAATTCAACTTTAAATTCAACTTTAAATTTGACTTTAAATTCGACTTTAAATTCAACTTTAAATTCAATTTTAAATTCAACTTTAAATTTGACTTTAAATTGAACTTTAAATTCAACTTTAAATTTGACTTTAAATTCAACTTTAAATTCAATTTTAAATTCAACTTTAAATCTGAATTTAAATTCAATTTTAAATTCAACTTTAAATTTGACTTTAAATTCAACTTTAAATTTAACTTTAAATTCAACTTTAAATTTGACTTTAAATTTAACTTTAAATTCAACTTTAAATTTGACTTTAAATTCAACTTTAAATTCAATTTTAAATTCAACTTTAAATTTGACTTTAAATTCAACTTTAAATTCAACTTTAAATTTGACGTTAAATTTAATTTTAAATTCAACTTAAAATTTGACTTTAAATTCAACTTTAAATTCAACTTTAAATTTGACTTTAAATTTAATTTTAAATTCAACTTTAAATTTGACTTTAAATTCAACTTTAAATTCAACTTTAAATTTAACTTTAAATTTGACTTTAAATTTAACTTTAAATTTGACTTTAAATTCAACTTTAAATTCAACTTTAAATTCATCTTTAAATTTAACTTTATATTAAACTTTAAATTTAACTTTAAATTTGACTTTAAATTTAACTTTAAATTCAACTTTAAATTAAATTTTAAATTCAACTTTAAATTTGACTTTAAATTCAACTTTAAATTTAACTTTAAATTCAACTTTAAATTTGACTTTCAATTTAACTTTAAATTCAACTTTAAATTTGACTTTAAATTCAACTTTAAATTCAACTATAAATTTAACTTTAAATTTGACTTTAAATTCAACTTTAAATTCAACTTTAAATTCAACTTTAAATTCAACTTTAAATTTAACTTAAAATTTAACTTTAAATTTGACTTTAAATTCAACTTTAAATTCAACTTTAAATTCAACTTTAAATTTAACTTTATATTAAACTTTAAATTTAACTTTAAATTTGACTTTAAATTTAACTTTAAATTCAACTTTAAATTCAATTTTAAATTCAACTTTAAATTTGACTTTAAATTCAACTTTAAATTTAACTTTAAATTCAACTTTAAATTCAACTTTAAATTTGACTTTAAATTCAACTTTAAATTCAACTTTAAATTCAACTTTAAATTTGACTTTAAATTTGACTTTAAATTCAACTTTAAATTCAACTTTAAATTTGACTTTAAATTCAACTTTAAATTTAACTTTAAATTTGACTTTAAATTCAACTTTAAATTTAACTTTAAATTTAACTTTTAATTTAACTTTAAATTCACTTTAAATTCAACTTTAGATTTAACTTTAAATTTGACTTTAAATTCAACTTTAAATTCAACTTTAAATTCAACTTTAGATTTAACTTTAAATTTGACTTTAAATTTAACTTTAAATTCAACTTTAAATTCAATTTTAAATTCAACTTTTAATTTGACTTTAAATTCAACTTTAAATTTAACTTTAAATTCAACTTTAAATTCAACTTTAAATTCAACTTTAAATTTAACTTTAAATTCAACTTTAAATTTGACTTTAAATTTGACTTTAAATTCAACTTTAAATTCAACTTTAAATTTGACTTTAAATTCAACTTTAAATTTAACTTTAAATTTGACTTTAAATTCAACTTTAAATTTAACTTTAAATTTAATTTTTAATTTAACTTTAAATTCACTTTAAATTCAACTATAGATTTAACTTTAAATTTGACTTTAAATTCAACTTTAAATTCAACTTTAAATTCAACTTTAGATTAAACTTTAAATTCAACTTGAAATTCAACTTTAAATTAAACTTTAAATTTAACTTTAAATTCAACTTTAAATTTAACTTTAAATTCAACTTTAATTTTAACTTTAAATTAAACTTTAAATTTAACTTTAAATTTGACTTTAAATTTAACTTTAAATTCAACTCTAAATTCAACTTAAAATTCAATTTTAAATTCAACTTTAAATCTGAATTTAAATTCAACTTTAAATTTAACTTTAAATTTAATTTTAAATTCAACTTTAAATTCAACTTTAAATTTAACTTTAAATTAAACTTTAAATTTAACTTTAAATTTGACTTTAAATTTAACTTTAAGTTCAACTCTAAATTCAACTTTAAATTTGACTTTAAATTCAACTTGAAACTCAACTTTAAATTCAACTTTAAATTAAACTTTAAATTTTACTTTAAATTCAACTTTAAATTCAACTTTAAATTTGACTTTAAATTCGACTTTAAATTCAACTTTAAATTCAATTTTAAATTCAACTTTAAATTTGACTTTAAATTGAACTTTAAATTCAACTTTAAATTTGACTTTAAATTCAACTTTAAATTCAATTTTAAATTCAACTTTAAATTTGACTTTAAATTCAACTTTAAATTCAATTTTAAATTCAACTTTAAATCTGAATTTAAATTCAACTTTAAATTTAACTTTAAATTTAACTTTAAATTCAACTTTAAATTCAACTTTAAATTTGACTTTAAATTCGACTTTAAATTCAACTTTAAACTCAATTTTAAATTCAACTTTAAATTTGACTTTAAATTGAACTTTAAATTCAACTTTAAATTTGACTTTAAATTCAACTTTAAATTTGACTTTAAATTCAACTTTAAATTCAATTTTAAATTCAACTTTAAATTTGACTTTAAATTCAACTTTAAATTCAATTTTAAATTCAACTTTAAATCTGAATTTAAATTCAACTTTAAATTTAACTTTAAATTTAACTTTAAATTCAACTTTAAATTCAACTTTAAATTTGACTTTAAATTCGACTTTAAATTCAACTTTAAACTCAATTTTAAATTCAACTTTAAATTTGACTTTAAATTGAACTTTAAATTCAACTTTAAATTTGACTTTAAATTCAACTTTAAATTTGACTTTAAATTCAACTTTAAATTCAATTTTAAATTCAACTTTAAATTTGACTTTAAATTCAACTTTAAATTCAATTTTTAATTCAACTTTAAATCTGAATTTAAATTCAACTTTAAATTTAACTTTAAATTTAACTTTAAATTCAACTTTAAATTCAACTTTAAATTTGACTTTAAATTCGACTTTAAATTCAACTTTAAATTCAATTTTAAATTCAACTTTAAATTTGACTTTAAATTGAACTTTAAATTCAACTTTAAATTTGACTTTAAATTCAACTTTAAATTCAATTTTAAATTCAACTTTAAATCTGAATTTAAATTCAATTTTAAATTCAACTTTAAATTTGACTTTAAATTCAACTTTAAATTTAACTTTAAATTCAACTTTAAATTTGACTTTAAATTTGACTTTAAATTTAACTTTAAATTCAACTTTAAATTTGACTTTAAATTCAACTTTAAATTCAATTTTAAATTCAACTTTAAATTTGACTTTAAATTCAACTTTAAATTTAACTTTAAATTCAACTTTAATTTGACTTTAAATTTAACTTTAAATTCAACTTTAAATTTGACTTTAAATTCAACTTTAAATTCAACTTTAAATTTAACTTTAAATTTGACTTTAAATTTAACTTTAAATTTGACTTTAAATTCAACTTTAAATTCAACTTTAAATTCATCTTTAAATTTAACTTTATATTAAACTTTAAATTTAACTTTAAATTTGACTTTAAATTTAACTTTAAATTCAACTTTAAATTAAATTTTAAATTCAACTTAAAATTTGACTTTAAATTCAACTTTAAATTTAACTTTAAATTCAACTTTAAATTTGACTTTCAATTTAACTTTAAATTCAACTTTAAATTTGACTTTAAATTCAACTTTAAATTCAACTATAAATTTAACTTTAAATTTGACTTTAAATTCAACTTTAAATTCAACTTTAAATTCAACTTTAAATTCAACTTTAAATTTAACTTAAAATTTAACTTTAAATTTGACTTTAAATTCAACTTTAAATTCAACTTTAAATTCAACTTTAAATTTAACTTTATATTAAACTTTAAATTTAACTTTAAATTCAACTTTAAATTCAATTTTAAATTCAACTTTAAATTTGACTTTAAATTCAACTTTAAATTTGACTTTAAATTCAACTTTAAATTTAACTTTAAATTCAACTTTAAATTTGACTTTAAATTTGACTTTAAATTCAACTTTAAATTTGACTTTAAATTCAACTTTAAATTTGACTTTAAATTCAACTTTAAATTTAACTTTAAATTTGACTTTAAATTCAACTTTAAATTTAACTTTAAATTTAACTTTTAATTTAACTTTAAATTCACTTTAAATTCAACTTTAGATTTAACTTTAAATTTGACTTTAAATTCAACTTTAAATTCAACTTTAAATTCAACTTTAGATTTAACTTTAAATTTGACTTTAAATTCAACTTTAAATTCAACTTTAAATTCAACTTTAAATTTAACTTTAAATTAAACTTTAAATTTAACTTTAAATTTCACTTTAAATTTAACTTTAAATTCAACTCTAAATTCAACTTTAAATTTGACTTTAAATTCAACTTGAAATTCAACTTTAAATTCAACTTTAAATTTAACTTTAAATTTAACTTTAAATTCATTTTTAAATTTAACTTTAAATTTGACTTTAAATTTAACTTTAAATTTGACTTTAAATTCAACTTTAAATTACACTTTAAATTCATCTTTAAATTTAACTTTATATTAAACTTTAAATTTAACTTTAAATTTGACTTTAAATTTAACTTTAAATTCAACTTTAAATTAAATTTTAAATTCAACTTTAAATTTGACTTTAAATTCAACTTTAAATTTAACTTTAAATTCAACTTTAAATTTGATTTTCAATTTAACTTTAAATTCAACTTTAAATTTAACTTTAAATTCTACTTTAAATTCATCTTTAAATTTAACTTTATATTAAACTTTAAATTTAACTTTAAATTTGACTTTAAATTCAACTTTAAATTCAACTTTAAATTTAACTTAAAATTTAACTTTAAATTTGACTTTAAATTCAACTTTAAATTCAACTTTAAATTCAACTTTAAATTTAACTTTATATTAAACTTTAAATTTAACTTTAAATTTGACTTTAAATTTAACTTTAAATTCAACTTTAAATTCAATTTTAAATTCAACTTTAAATTTGACTTTAAATTCAACTTTAAATTTAACTTTAAATTCAACTTTAAATTCAACTTTAAATTTGACTTTAAATTCAACTTTAAATTTAACTTTAAATTCAACTTTAAATTTAACTTTAAATTTAACTTTTTATTTAACTTTAAATTCACTTTAAATTCAACTTTAGATTTAACTTTAAATTTGACTTAAAATTCAACTTTAAATTCACTTTAAATTCAACTTTAGATTTAACTTTAAATTTGACTTTAAATTCAACTTTAAATTCAACTTTAAATTCAACTTTAAATTTAACTTTAAATTAAACTTTAAATTTAACTTTAAATTTGACTTTAAATTTAACTTTAAATTCAACTCTAAATTCAACTTTAAATTTGACTTTAAATTCAACTTGAAATTCAACTTTAAATTCAACTTTAAATTAAACTTTATATTTTACTTTAAATTCAACTTTAAATTCAATTTTAAATTCAACTTTAAATTTGACTTTAAATTGAACTTTAAATTCAACTTTAAATTTGACTTTAAATTCAACTTTAAATTCAATTTTAAATTCAACTTTAAATTTGACTTTAAATTCAACTTTAAATTCAATTTTAAATTCAACTTTAAATCTGAATTTAAATTCAACTTTAAATTTAACTTTAAATTTAACTTTAAATTCAACTTTAAATTCAACTTTAAATTTGACTTTAAATTCGACTTTAAATTCAACTTTAAATTCAATTTTAAATTCAACTTTAAATTTGACTTTAAATTGAACTTTAAATTCAACTTTAAATTTGACTTTAAATTCAACTTTAAATTCAATTTTAAATTCAACTTTAAATCTGAATTTAAATTCAATTTTAAATTCAACTTTAAATTTGACTTTAAATTCAACTTTAAATTTAACTTTAAATTCAACTTTAAATTTGACTTTAAATTTAACTTTAAATTCAACTTTAAATTTGACTTTAAATTCAACTTTAAATTCAATTTTAAATTCAACTTTAAATTTGACTTTAAATTCAACTTTAAATTCAACTTTAAATTTGACTTTAAATTTAATTTTAAATTCAACTTAAAATTTGACTTTAAATTCAACTTTAAATTCAACTTTAAATTTGACTTTAAATTTAATTTTAAATTCAACTTTAAATTTGACTTTAAATTCAACTTTAAATTCAACTTTAAATTTAACTTTAAATTTGACTTTAAATTTAACTTTAAATTTGACTTTAAATTCAACTTTAAATTCAACTTTAAATTCATCTTTAAATTTAACTTTATATTAAACTTTAAATTTAACTTTAAATTTGACTTTAAATTCAACTTTAAATTAAATTTTAAATTCAACTTTAAATTTGACTTTAAATTCAACTTTAAATTTAACTTTAAATTCAACTTTAAATTTGACTTTCAATTTAACTTTAAATTCAACTTTAAATTTGACTTTAAATTCAACTTTAAATTCAACTATAAATTTAACTTTAAATTTGACTTTAAATTCAACTTTAAATTCAACTTTAAATTCAACTTTAAATTCAACTTTAAATTTAACTTAAAATTTAACTTTAAATTTGACTTTAAATTCAACTTTAAATTCAACTTTAAATTCAACTTTAAATTTAACTTTATATTAAACTTTAAATTTAACTTTAAATTTGACTTTAAATTTAACTTTAAATTCAACTTTAAATTCAATTTTAAATTCAACTTTAAATTTGACTTTAAATTCAACTTTAAATTTAACTTTAAATTCAACTTTAAATTCAACTTTAAATTTGACTTTAAATTCAACTTTAAATTCAACTTTAAATTTGACTTTAAATTTGACTTTAAATTCAACTTTAAATTTGACTTTAAATTCAACTTTAAATTTAACTTTAAATTTGACTTTAAATTCAACTTTAAATTTAACTTTAAATTTAACTTTTAATTTAACTTTAAATTCACTTTAAATTCAACTTTAGATTTAACTTTAAATTTGACTTTAAATTCAACTTTAAATTCAACTTTAAATTCAACTTTAGATTTAACTTTAAATTTGACTTTAAATTTAACTTTAAATTCAACTTTAAATTCAATTTTAAATTCAACTTTTAATTTGACTTTAAATTCAACTTTAAATTTAACTTTAAATTCAACTTTAAATTCAACTTTAAATTCAACTTTAAATTTAACTTTAAATTCAACTTTAAATTTGACTTTAAATTTGACTTTAAATTCAACTTTAAATTCAACTTTAAATTTGACTTTAAATTCAACTTTAAATTTAACTTTAAATTTGACTTTAAATTCAACTTTAAATTTAACTTTAAATTTAATTTTTAATTTAACTTTAAATTCACTTTAAATTCAACTTTAGATTTAACTTTAAATTTGACTTTAAATTCAACTTTAAATTCAACTTTAAATTCAACTTTAGATTTAACTTTAAATTCAACTTGAAATTCAACTTTAAATTAAACTTTAAATTTAACTTTAAATTCAACTTTAAATTTAACTTTAAATTCAACTTTAAATTTAACTTTAAATTAAACTTTAAATTTAACTTTAAATTTGACTTTAAATTTAACTTTAAATTCAACTCTAAATTCAACTTTAAATTCAATTTTAAATTCAACTTTAAATCTGAATTTAAATTCAACTTTAAATTTAACTTTAAATTTAATTTTAAATTCAACTTTAAATTCAACTTTAAATTTAACTTTAAATTAAACTTTAAATTTAACTTTAAATTTGACTTTAAATTTAACTTTAAATTCAACTCTAAATTCAACTTTAAATTTGACTTTAAATTCAACTTGAAACTCAACTTTAAATTCAACTTTAAATTAAACTTTAAATTTTACTTTAAATTCAACTTTAAATTCAACTTTAAATTTGACTTTAAATTCGACTTTAAATTCAACTTTAAATTCAATTTTAAATTCAACTTTAAATTTGACTTTAAATTGAACTTTAAATTCAACTTTAAATTTGACTTTAAATTCAACTTTAAATTCAATTTTAAATTCAACTTTAAATTTGACTTTAAATTCAACTTTAAATTCAATTTTAAATTCAACTTTAAATCTGAATTAAAATTCAACTTTAAATTTAACTTTAAATTTAACTTTAAATTCAACTTTAAATTCAACTTTAAATTTGACTTTAAATTCGACTTTAAATTCAACTTTAAATTCAATTTTAAATTCAACTTTAAATTTGACTTTAAATTGAACTTTAAATTCAACTTTAAATTTGACTTTAAATTCAACTTTAAATTTGACTTTAAATTCAACTTTAAATTCAATTTTAAATTCAACTTTAAATTTGACTTTAAATTCAACTTTAAATTCAATTTTTAATTCAACTTTAAATCTGAATTTAAATTCAACTTTAAATTTAACTTTAAATTTAACTTTAAATTCAACTTTAAATTCAACTTTAAATTTGACTTTAAATTCGACTTTAAATTCAACTTTAAATTCAATTTTAAATTCAACTTTAAATTTGACTTTAAATTGAACTTTAAATTCAACTTTAAATTAAACTTTAAATTCAACTTTAAATTTAACTTTAACTTTAACTTTAAATTTGACTTTAAATTCAACTTTAAATTCAACTTTAAATTCAACTTTAAATTTAACTTTATATTAAACTTTAAATTTAACTTTAAATTTGACTTTAAATTTAACTTTAAATTCAACTTTAAATTCAATTTTAAATTCAACTTTAAATTTGACTTTAAATTCAACTTTAAATTTGACTTTAAATTCAACTTTAAATTTAACTTTAAATTCAACTTTAAATTTGACTTTAAATTTGACTTTAAATTCAACTTTAAATTTGACTTTAAATTCAACTTTAAATTTGACTTTAAATTCAACTTTAAATTTAACTTTAAATTTGACTTTAAATTCAACTTTAAATTTAACTTTAAATTTAACTTTTAATTTAACTTTAAATTCACTTTAAATTCAACTTTAGATTTAACTTTAAATTTGACTTTAAATTCAACTTTAAATTCAACTTTAAATTCAACTTTAGATTTAACTTTAAATTTGACTTTAAATTCAACTTTAAATTCAACTTTAAATTCAACTTTAAATTTAACTTTAAATTAAACTTTAAATTCAACTTTAAATTCAACTTTAGATTTAACTTTAAATTTGACTTTAAATTCAACTTTAAATTAAACTTTAAATTTTACTTTAAATTCAACTTTAAATTCAACTTTAAATTTGACTTTAAATTCGACTTTAAATTCAACTTTAAATTCAATTTTAAATTCAACTTTAAATTTGACTTTAAATTGAACTTTAAATTCAACTTTAAATTTGACTTTAAATTCAACTTTAAATTCAATTTTAAATTCAACTTTAAATTTGACTTTAAATTCAACTTTAAATTCAATTTTAAATTCAACTTTAAATCTGAATTTAAATTCAACTTTAAATTTAACTTTAAATTTAACTTTAAATTCAACTTTAAATTCAACTTTAAATTTGACTTTAAATTCGACTTTAAATTCAACTTTAAATTCAATTTTAAATTCAACTTTAAATTTGACTTTAAATTGAACTTTAAATTCAACTTTAAATTTGACTTTAAATTCAACTTTAAATTTGACTTTAAATTCAACTTTAAATTCAATTTTAAATTCAACTTTAAATTTGACTTTAAATTCAACTTTAAATTCAATTTTTAATTCAACTTTAAATCTGAATTTAAATTCAACTTTAAATTTAACTTTAAATTTAACTTTAAATTCAACTTTAAATTCAACTTTAAATTTGACTTTAAATTCGACTTTAAATTCAACTTTAAATTCAATTTTAAATTCAACTTTAAATTTGACTTTAAATTGAACTTTAAATTCAACTTTAAATTTGACTTTAAATTCAACTTTAAATTCAATTTTAAATTCAACTTTAAATCTGAATTTAAATTCAATTTTAAATTCAACTTTAAATTTGACTTTAAATTCAACTTTAAATTTAACTTTAAATTCAACTTTAAATTTGACTTTAAATTTGACTTTAAATTTAACTTTAAATTCAACTTTAAATTTGACTTTAAATTCAACTTTAAATTCAATTTTAAATTCAACTTTAAATTTGACTTTAAATTCAACTTTAAATTTAACTTTAAATTCAACTTTAATTTGACTTTAAATTTAACTTTAAATTCAACTTTAAATTTGACTTTAAATTCAACTTTAAATTCAACTTTAAATTTAACTTTAAATTTGACTTTAAATTTAACTTTAAATTTGACTTTAAATTCAACTTTAAATTCAACTTTAAATTCATCTTTAAATTTAACTTTATATTAAACTTTAAATTTAACTTTAAATTTGACTTTAAATTTAACTTTAAATTCAACTTTAAATTAAATTTTAAATTCAACTTTAAATTTGACTTTAAATTCAACTTTAAATTTAACTTTAAATTCAACTTTAAATTTGACTTTCAATTTAACTTTAAATTCAACTTTAAATTTGACTTTAAATTCAACTTTAAATTCAACTATAAATTTAACTTTAAATTTGACTTTAAATTCAACTTTAAATTCAACTTTAAATTCAACTTTAAATTCAACTTTAAATTTAACTTAAAATTTAACTTTAAATTTGACTTTAAATTCAACTTTAAATTCAACTTTAAATTCAACTTTAAATTTAACTTTATATTAAACTTTAAATTTAACTTTAAATTTGACTTTAAATTTAACTTTAAATTCAACTTTAAATTCAATTTTAAATTCAACTTTAAATTTGACTTTAAATTTAACTTTAAATTTGACTTTAAATTCAACTTTAAATTTAACTTTAAATTCAACTTTAAATTTGACTTTAAATTTGACTTTAAATTCAACTTTAAATTTGACTTTAAATTCAACTTTAAATTTGACTTTAAATTCAACTTTAAATTTAACTTTAAATTTGACTTTAAATTCAACTTTAAATTTAACTTTAAATTTAACTTTTAATTTAACTTTAAATTCACTTTAAATTCAACTTTAGATTTAACTTTAAATTTGACTTTAAATTCAACTTTAAATTCAACTTTAAATTCAACTTTAGATTTAACTTTAAATTTGACTTTAAATTCAACTTTAAATTCAACTTTAAATTCAACTTTAAATTTAACTTTAAATTAAACTTTAAATTTAACTTTAAATTTCACTTTAAATTTAACTTTAAATTCAACTCTAAATTCAACTTTAAATTTGACTTTAAATTCAACTTTAAGTTCAACTTTAAATTTAACTTTAAATTTAACTTTAAATTCATTTTTAAATTTAACTTTAAATTTGACTTTAAATTTAACTTTAAATTTGACTTTAAATTTAACTTTAAATTCACTTTAAATTCAACTTTAGATTTAACTTTAAATTCAACTTTAAATTCAACTTTAAATTTAACTTTAAATTAAACTTTAAATTTAACTTTAAATTTGACTTTAAATTTAACTTTAAATTCAACTCTAAATTCAACTTTAAATTTGACTTTAAATTCAACTTGAAATTCAACTTTAAATTCAACTTTAAATTAAACTTTAAATTTAACTTTAAATTCAACTTTAAATTTGACTTTAAATTCGACTTTAAATTCAACTTTAAATTCAATTTTAAATTCAACTTTAAATTGAACTTTAAATTCAACTTTAAATTTGACTTTAAATTCAACTTTAAATTCAATTTTAAATTCAACTTTAAATTTGACTTTAAATTCAACTTTAAATTCAATTTTAAATTCAACTTTAAATTTGACTTTAAAATGAACTTTAAATTCAACTTTAAATTTGACTTTTAATTCAACTTTAAATTCAATTTTAAATTCAACTTTAAATCTGAATTTAAATTCAACTTTAAATTCAACTTTAAATTTAACTTTAAATTTGACTTTAAATTCAACTTTAAATTTGACTTTAAATTCAACTTTAAATTTAACTTTAAATTCAACTTTAAATTTAACATTAAATTTAACTTTAAATTTAACTTTAAATTTAACTTTTAATTTAACTTTAAATTCAACTTTAAATTTAACTTTTAATTTGACTTTAAATTCAACTTTAAATTCAATTTTAAATTCAACTTTAAATTTGACTTTAAATTCAACTTTAAATTTTACTTTAAATTTAACTTTAAATTCATTTTTAAATTTAACTTTAAATTCAACTTTAAATTTAACATTAAATTTAACTTTAAATTTGACTTTAAATTTAACTTTAAATTCAACCTTAAATTCAACTTTAAATTCAACTTTAAATTCATCTTTAAATTTAACTTTATATTAAACTTTAAATTTAACTTTAAATTTGACTTTAAATTTAACTTTAAATTTGACTTTAAATTCAACTTTTGATTTAACTTTAAATTCAACTTTAAATTTTACTTTAAATTCAACTTTAAATTCAACTTTAAATTTAACTTTAAATTTGACTTTAAATTCAACTTTAAATTTGACTTTAAATTCAACTTTAAATTTAACTTTAAATTCAACTTTAAATTTAACATTAAATTTAACTTTAAATTTAACTTTAAATTTAACTTTTAATTTAACTTTAAATTCAACTTTAAATTTAACTTTTAATTTGACTTTAAATTCAACTTTAAATTCAATTTTAAATTCAACTTTAAATTTGACTTTAAATTCAACTTTAAATTTAACTTTAAATTCAACTTTAATTTGACTTTAAATTTAACTTTAAATTCAACTTTAAATTTGACTTTAAATTCAACTTTAAATTCAACTTTAAATTTAACTTTAAATTTGACTTTAAATTTAACTTTAAATTTGACTTTAAATTCAACTTTAAATTCAACTTTAAATTCATCTTTAAATTTAACTTTATATTAAACTTTAAATTTAACTTTAAATTTGACTTTAAATTTAACTTTAAATTCAACTTTAAATTAAATTTTAAATTCAACTTTAAATTTGACTTTAAATTCAACTTTAAATTTAACTTTAAATTCAACTTTAAATTTGACTTTCAATTTAACTTTAAATTCAACTTTAAATTTGACTTTAAATTCAACTTTAAATTCAACTATAAATTTAACTTTAAATTTGACTTTAAATTCAACTTTAAATTCAACTTTAAATTCAACTTTAAATTCAACTTTAAATTTAACTTAAAATTTAACTTTAAATTTGACTTTAAATTCAACTTTAAATTCAACTTTAAATTCAACTTTAAATTTAACTTTATATTAAACTTTAAATTTAACTTTAAATTTGACTTTAAATTTAACTTTAAATTCAACTTTAAATTCAATTTTAAATTCAACTTTAAATTTGACTTTAAATTTAACTTTAAATTTGACTTTAAATTCAACTTTAAATTTAACTTTAAATTCAACTTTAAATTTGACTTTAAATTTGACTTTAAATTCAACTTTAAATTTGACTTTAAATTCAACTTTAAATTTGACTTTAAATTCAACTTTAAATTTAACTTTAAATTTGACTTTAAATTCAACTTTAAATTTAACTTTAAATTTAACTTTTAATTTAACTTTAAATTCACTTTAAATTCAACTTTAGATTTAACTTTAAATTTGACTTTAAATTCAACTTTAAATTCAACTTTAAATTCAACTTTAGATTCAACTTTAAATTTGACTTTAAATTCAACTTTAAATTCAACTTTAAATTCAACTTTAAATTTAACTTTAAATTAAACTTTAAATTTAACTTTAAATTTCACTTTAAATTTAACTTTAAATTCAACTCTAAATTCAACTTTAAATTTGACTTTAAATTCAACTTTAAGTTCAACTTTAAATTTAACTTTAAATTTAACTTTAAATTCATTTTTAAATTTAACTTTAAATTTGACTTTAAATTTAACTTTAAATTTGACTTTAAATTTAACTTTAAATTCACTTTAAATTCAACTTTAGATTTAACTTTAAATTCAACTTTAAATTCAACTTTAAATTTAACTTTAAATTAAACTTTAAATTTAACTTTAAATTTGACTTTAAATTTAACTTTAAATTCAACTCTAAATTCAACTTTAAATTTGACTTTAAATTCAACTTGAAATTCAATTTTAAATTCAACTTTAAATTAAACTTTAAATTTAACTTTAAATTCAACTTTAAATTTGACTTTAAATTCGACTTTAAATTCAACTTTAAATTCAATTTTAAATTCAACTTTAAATTGAACTTTAAATTCAACTTTAAATTTGACTTTAAATTCAACTTTAAATTCAATTTTAAATTCAACTTTAAATTTGACTTTAAATTCAACTTTAAATTCAATTTTAAATTCAACTTTAAATTTGACTTTAAAATGAACTTTAAATTCAACTTTAAATTTGACTTTTAATTCAACTTTAAATTCAATTTTAAATTCAACTTTAAATCTGAATTTAAATTCAACTTTAAATTCAACTTTAAATTTAACTTTAAATTTGACTTTAAATTCAACTTTAAATTTGACTTTAAATTCAACTTTAAATTTAACTTTAAATTCAACTTTAAATTTAACATTAAATTTAACTTTAAATTTAACTTTAAATTTAACTTTTAATTTAACTTTAAATTCAACTTTAAATTTAACTTTTAATTTGACTTTAAATTCAACTTTAAATTCAATTTTAAATTCAACTTTAAATTTGACTTTAAATTCAACTTTAAATTTTACTTTAAATTTAACTTTAAATTCATTTTTAAATTTAACTTTAAATTCAACTTTAAATTTAACATTAAATTTAACTTTAAATTTGACTTTAAATTTAACTTTAAATTCAACTTTAAATTCAACTTTAAATTCAACTTTAAATTCATCTTTAAATTTAACTTTATATTAAACTTTAAATTTAACTTTAAATTTGACTTTAAATTTAACTTTAAATTTGACTTTAAATTCAACTTTTGATTTAACTTTAAATTTGACTTTAAATTCAACTTTAAATTCAACTTTAAATTCAACTTTAAATTTAACTTTAAATTTGACTTTAAATTCAACTTTAAATTTGACTTTAAATTCAACTTTAAATTTAACTTTAAATTCAACTTTAAATTTAACATTAAATTTAACTTTAAATTTAACTTTAAATTTAACTTTTAATTTAACTTTAAATTCAACTTTAAATTTAACTTTTAATTTGACTTTAAATTCAACTTTAAATTCAATTTTAAATTCAACTTTAAATTTGACTTTAAATTCAACTTTAAATTTTACTTTAAATTTAACTTTAAATTCAACTTTAAATTCAACTTTAAATTTAACTTTAAATTTGACTTTAAATTTAACTTTAAATTTGACTTTAAATTCAACTTTTGATTTAACTTTAAATTTGACTTTAAATTCAACTTTAAATTCAACTTTAAATTCAACTTTAAATTTAACTTTAAATTTGACTTTAAATTCAACTTTAAATTTGACTTTAAATTCAACTTTAAATTCAACTTTAAATTCAACTTTAAATTCAACTTTAAATTTAACATTAAATTTAACTTTAAATTTAACTTTTAATTTAACTTTAAATTCAACTTTAAATTTAACTTTTAATTTGACTTTAAATTCAACTTTAAATTCAATTTTAAATTCAACTTTAAATTTGACTTTAAATTCAACTTTAAATTTTACTTTAAATTTAACTTTAAATTCAACTTTAAATTTGACTTTAAATTTAACTTTAAATTCAACTTTAAATTTGACTTTAAATTCAACTTGAAATTCAACTTTAAATTTGACTTTAAATTCAACTTTAAATTTGACTTTAAATTCGACTTTAAACTCAACTTTAAATTCAATTTTAAATTCAACTTTAAATTTGACTTTAAAATGAACTTTAAATTCAACTTTAAATTTGACTTTAAATTCAACTTTAAATTTGACTTTAAATTCAACTTTAAATTTAACTTTAAATTCAACTCTAAATTCAACTTTAAATTTGACTTTAAATTCAACTTGAAATTCAACTTTAAATTAAACTTTAAATTTGACTTTAAATTCAACTTTAAATTTAACTTTAAATTTGACTTTAAATTTAACTTTAAATTTGACTTTAAATTCAACTTTTGATTTAACTTTAAATTTGACTTTAAATTCAACTTTAAATTCAACTTTAAATTCAACTTTAAATTTGACTTTAAATTCAACTTTAAATTTGACTTTAAATTCAACTTTAAATTTAACTTTAAATTTGACTTTAAATTCAACTCTAAATTCAACTTTAAATTTGACTTTAAATTCAACTTTAAATTCAACTTTAAATTCAACTTTAAATTTGACTTTAAATTCAACTTTAAATTCAACTTTAAATTTGACTTTAAATTTAACTTTAAATTTGACTTTAAATTCAACTTTAAATTTGACTTTAAATTCAACTTTAAATTTAACTTTAAATTCAACTCTAAATTCAACTTTAAATTTGACTTTAAATTCAACTTGAAATTCAACTTTAAATTAAACTTTAAATTCAACTTTAAATTTAACTTTAACTTTAACTTTAAATTCAACTTTAAATTTAACTTTGAATTCAACTTTAAATTTGACTTCAAATTCGACTTTAAATTTGACTTTAAATTTAACTTTAAATTAAACTTTAAATTCAACTTTAAATTTAACTTTAAATTCAACTTTAAATTTGACTTTAAATTCAACTTTAAATTCAACTTTAAATTTAACTTTAAATTTGACTTTAAATTTAACTTTATATTTTACTTTAAATTCAACTTTAGATTTAACTTTAAATTTGACTTTAAATTCAATTTTAAATTCAACTTTAAATTCAACTTTAAATTTAACTTTAAATTTAACTTTAAATTTAACTTTAAATTCAACTTTAAATTTAACTTTAAATTTGACTTTAAATTCAACTTTAAATTCAACTTTAAATTTGACTTTAAATTCAACTTTAAATTCAACTTTAAATTTGACTTTAAATTCAACTTTAAATTCAACTTTAAATTTAACTTTTAATTTGACTTAAATTTGACTTTAAATTCAACTTCAAATTTAACTTTAAATTTAACTTTAAATTTGACTTTAAATTCAACTTTAAATTCAATTTTAAATTCAACTTTAAATTTAACTTTAAATTTAACTTTAAATTCAACTTTAAATTTGACTTTAAATTTAACTTTAAATTCAACTTTAAATTTGACTTTAAATTCAACTCTAAATTCAACTTTAAATTTGACTTTAAATTGAACTTTAAATTCAACTTTAAATTTGACTTTAAATTCAACTTTAAATTCAATTTTAAATTCAACTTTAAATTTGACTTTAAATTCAACTTTAAATTTGACTTTAAATTTAACTTTAAATTCACTTTAAAATCAACTTTAGATTTAACTTTAAATTTGACTTTAAATTCAACTTTAAATTCAACTTTAAATTTAACTTTATACTAAACTTTAAATTTAACTTTAAATTGACTTTAAATTTAACTTTAAATTCAACTCTAAATTCAACTTTAAATTTGACTTTAAATTCAACTTGAAATTCAACTTTAAATTAAACTTTAAATTTAACTTTAAATTCAACTTTAAATTTAACTTTAAATTTAACTTTAAATTTGACTTTAAATTTAACTTTAAATTCAACTTTAAATTTGACTTTAAAATCAACTTTAAATTCAACTTTAAATTTAACTTTAAATTGAACTTTAAATTCAACTTTAAATTTGGCTTTAAATTCAACTTTAAATTCAACTTTAAATTTGACTTTAAATTCAACTCTAAATTCAACTTTAAATTTGACTTTAAATTCAACTTTAAATTTGACTTTAAATTCAACTTTAAATTCAATTTTAAATTCAACTTTAAATCTGAATTTAAATTCAACTTTAAATTTGACTTTAAATTGAACTTTAAATTCAACTTTAAATTTGACTTTAAATTTAACTTTAAATTTGACTTTAAATTCAACTTTACATTTAACTTTAAATTTGACTTTAAATTTAACTTTAAATTTAACTTTAAATTCAACTTTAAATTTAACTTTAAATTTGACTTTAGAATAAACTTTAAATTTGACTTTAAATTCAACTTTTAATTTGACTTTAAATTCAACTTTAAATTTAACTTTAAATTTAACTTTAAATTCAACTTTAAATTTAACATTAAATTTAAATTTAAATTTAACATTAAATTTAAATTTAAATTTAACTTTTAATTTAACTTTAAATCCAACTTTAAATTTAACTTTAAATTCAACTTTAAATTTAACTTTAAATTTAACTTTAAATTCAACTTTCAATTTAACATTAAATTTAACTTTAAATTTAACATTAAATTTAACTTTAAATTTAACTTTAAATTTAACTTTAAATCCAACTTTAAATTTAACTTTAAATTCAACTTTAAATTTAACTTTAAATTTAACTTTAAATTTGACTTTAAATTTAACTTTAAATTCAACTTTAAATTTGACTTTAAAATCAACTTTAAATTCAACTTTAAATTTAACTTTAAATTGAACTTTAAATTCAACTTTAAATTTGGCTTTAAATTCAACTTTAAATTCAACTTTAAATTTGACTTTAAATTCAACTTTAAATTCAACTTTAAATTTAACTTTAAATTTGACTTTAAATTCAACTTTAAATTCAACTTTAGATTTAACTTTAAATTTGAATTTAAAGTCAAATTTAAAGTTGAATTTAAAGTTGAATTTAAAGCCAAATTTAAAGTTGAATTTAAAGTTCAATTTAAAGTTAAATTTAAAGTTGAATTTAAAGTTGATTTTAAAGTCAAATTTAAAGTTGAATTTAAAGTTAAATTTAAAGTCAAATTTAAAGTTAAATTTAAAGTTAAATTTAAAGTTGAATTCAACTTAAATTTAGTTAAATTTAAAGTTGAATTTAAAGTTGATTTTAAAGTCAAATTTAAAGTTGAATTTAAAAATTTAAAGTTAAATTTAAAGTTAAATTTAAAGTTGAATTCAACTTTAAATTTAACTTTAAATTCAACTTTAAATTTGACTTTAAATTTAACTTTAAATTCAACTTTAAATTTGACTTTAAATTCAACTCTGAATTCAACTTTAAATTTAACTTTAAATTTGACTTTAAATTCAACTTTAAATTCAACTTTAAATTTAACTTTAAATTTGACTTTAAATTCAACTTTAAATTCAACTTTAGATTTAACTTTAAATTCAACTTTAGATTTAACTTTAAATTTTACTTTAAATTCAACTTTAAATTCAACTTTAAATTCAACTTTAAATTTAACTTTAAATTCAACTTTAAATTTAACTTTAAATTAAACTTTAAATTTAACTTAAAATTTGACTTTAAATTTAACATTTAATTCAACTCTAAATTCAACTTTAAATTTGACTTTAAATTCAACTTGAAATTCAACTTTAAATTAAACTTTAAATTTAACTTTAAATTCAACTTTAAATTTAACTTTAAATTTAACTTTAAATTTGACTTTAAATTTAACTTTAAATTCAACTTTAAATTTGACTTCAAATTCCACTTTTAATTCAACTTTAAATTCAATTTTAAATTCAACTTTAAATTTGACTTTAAATTCAACTTTAAATTTAACTTTAAATTCAACTTTTAATTTGACTTTAAATTTAACTTTAAATTCAACTTTAAATTTGACTTTAAATTTGACTTTAAATTTAACTTTAAATTTTACTTTAAATTCAACTTTAGATTTAACTTTAAATTTGACTTTAATTTCAATTTTAAATTCAACTTTAAATTAAACTTTAAATTTAACTTTAAATTAAACTTTAAATTTAACTTTAAATTTGACTTTAAATTTAACTTTAAATTTGACTTTAAATTTAACTTTAAATTCAACTTTAAATTTAACTTTAAATTCAACTTTAAATTTGACTTTAAATTCAACTTTAAATTTGACTTTAAATTCAACTTTAAATTCAACTTTAAATTTGACTTTAAATTCAACTTTAAATTTGACTTTAAATTCAACTTTAGATTTAACTTTAAATTTAACTTTAAATTTGACTTTAAATTTAACTTTAAATTTAACTTTAAATTCAACTTTAATTTTGACTTTAAATTAAACTTTAAATTCAACTTTAAATTTGACTTTAAATTCAACTTTAAATTTGACTTTAAATTCAACTTTAAATTCAATTTTAAATTCAACTTTAAATCTGAATTTAAATTTAACTTTAAATTTAACTTTAAATTTAACTTTAAATTCAACTTTAAATTTGACTTTAAATTTAACTTTAAATTCAACTTTAAATTTGACTTTAAATTCAACTCTAAATTCAACTTTAAATTTGACTTTAAATTCAACTTTAAATTTGACTTTAAATTCAACTTTAAATTCAATTTTAAATTCAACTTTAAATCTGAATTTAAATTCAACTTTAAATTTAACTCTAAATTTAACTTTAAATTCAATTTTAAATTTGACTTTAAATTGAACTTTAAATTCAACTTTAAATTTGGCTTTAAATTCAACTTTAAATTCAACTTTAAATTTGACTTTAAATTCAACTCTAAATTCAACTTTAAATTCAACTTTAAATTTGACTTTAAATTTGACTTTAAATTCAACTTTAAATTCAATTTTAAATTCAACTTTAAATCTGAATTTAAATTCAACTTTAAATTTGACTTTAAATTGAACTTTAAATTCAACTTTAAATTTGACTTTAGAATAAACTTTAAATTTGACTTTAAATTCAACTTTTAATTTGACTTTAAATTCAACTTTAAATTTAACTTTAAATTTATTTTTAAATTCAACTTTCAATTTAACATTAAATTTAACTTTAAATTTAACTTTTAATTTAACTTTAAATTCAACTTTAAATTTAACTTTAAATTTAACTTTTAATTTGACTTTAAATTCAACTTTAAATTTGACTTTAAATTCAACTTTAAATTTAACTTTAAATTCAACTTTAAATTTGACTTTAAATTCAACTTTAAATTTGACTTTAAATTCAACTTGAAATTCAACTTTAAATCTGAATTTAAATTCAACTTTAAATTTAACTTTAAATTTGACTTTAAATTCAACTCTAAATTCAACTTTAAATTTAACTTTAAATTTAACTCTAAATTCAACTTTAAATTTGACTTTAAATCCAACTTGAAATTCAACTTTAAATTCAACTTTAAATTAAACTTTAAATTCAACTTTAAATTTGACTTCAAATTCCACTTTTAATTCAACTTTAAATTCAATTTTAAATTCAACTTTAAATTTGACTTTAAATTCAACTTTAAATTTAACTTTAAATTCAACTTTAAATTTGACTTTAAATTTAACTTTAAATTCAACTTTAAATTTGACTTTAAATTTGACTTTAAATTTAACTTTAAATTTTACTTTAAATTCAACTTTAGATTTAACTTTAAATTCAACTTTAAATTCAACTTTAAATTTGACTTTAAATTCAACTTTAAATTTAACTTAAAATCAACTTTAAATTTGACTTTAAATTCAACTTTAGATTTAACTTTAAATTTAACTTTAAATTTGACTTTAAATTTAACTTTAAATTTAACTTTAAATTCAACTTTAATTTTGACTTTAAATTAAACTTTAAATTCAACTTTAAATTTGACTTTAAATTCAACTTTAAATTTGACTTTAAATTCAACTTTAAATTCAATTTTAAATTCAACTTTAAATCTGAATTTAAATTTAACTTTAAATTTAACTTTAAATTTAACTTTAAATTCAACTTTAAATTTGACTTTAAATTCAACTCTAAATTCAACTTTAAATTTGAATTTAAATTCAACTTTAAATTTGACTTTAAATTTGACTTTAAATTCAACTCTAAATTCAACTTTAAATTTAACTTTAAATTTAACTCTAAATTCAACTTTAAATTTGACTTTAAATCCAACTTGAAATTCAACTTTAAATTCAACTTTAAATTAAACTTTAAATTCAACTTTAAATTTGACTTTAAATTCAACTTTAAATTTGACTTTAAATTTAACTTGAAATTCAACTTTAAATCTGAATTTAAATTCAACTTTAAATTTAACTTTAAATTTGACTTTAAATTCAACTCTAAACTCAACTTTAAATTTAACTTTAAATTTAACTCTAAATTCAACTTTAAATTTGACTTTAAATCCAACTTGAAATTCAACTTTAAATTCAACTTTAAATTAAACTTTAAATTCAACTTTAAATTTGACTTCAAATTCCACTTTTAATTCAACTTTAAATTCAACTTTAAATTCAACTTTAAATTTAACTTTAAATTTGACTTTAAATTTAACTTTAAATTTGACTTTAAATTTAACTTTAAATTCAACTTTAAATTTGACTTTAAATTCAACTTTAAATTCAACTTTAAATTTGACTTTAAATTCAACTTTAAATTTAACTTAAAATCAACTTTAAATTTGACTTTAAATTCAACTTTAGATTTAACTTTAAATTTAACTTTAAATTTGACTTTAAATTTAACTTTAAATTTAACTTTAAATTCAACTTTAATTTTGACTTTAAATTAAACTTTAAATTCAACTTTAAATTTGACTTTAAATTCAACTTTAAATTTGACTTTAAATTCAACTTTAAATTCAATTTTAAATTCAACTTTAAATCTGAATTTAAATTTAACTTTAAATTTAACTTTAAATTTAACTTTAAATTCAACTTTAAATTTGACTTTAAATTCAACTCTAAATTCAACTTTAAATTTGAATTTAAATTCAACTTTAAATTTGACTTTAAATTCAACTTTAAATTCAATTTTAAATTCAACTTTAAATCTGAATTTAAATTCAACTTTAAATTTAACTCTAAATTTAACTTTAAATTCAATTTTAAATTTGACTTTAAATTGAACTTTAAATTCAACTTTAAATTTGGCTTTAAATTCAACTTTAAATTCAACTTTAAATTTGACTTTAAATTCAACTCTAAATTCAACTTTAAATTCAACTTTAAATTTGACTTTAAATTTGACTTTAAATTCAACTTTAAATTCAATTTTAAATTCAACTTTAAATCTGAATTTAAATTCAACTTTAAATTTGACTTTAAATTGAACTTTAAATTCAACTTTAAATTTGACTTTAGAATAAACTTTAAATTTGACTTTAAATTCAACTTTTAATTTGACTTTAAATTCAACTTTAAATTTAACTTTAAATTTATTTTTAAATTCAACTTTCAATTTAACATTAAATTTAACTTTAAATTTAACTTTTAATTTAACTTTAAATTCAACTTTAAATTTAACTTTAAATTTAACTTTTAATTTAACTTTAAATTCAACTTTAAATTTAACTTTAAATTTAACTTTTAATTTGACTTTAAATTCAACTTTAAATTTAACTTTAAATTCAACTTTAAATTTGACTTTAAATTCAACTTTAAATTTGACTTTAAATTCAACTTTAAATTTAACTTTAAATTTAACTTTTAATTTGACTTTAAATTCAACTTTAAATTTGACTTTAAATTCAACTTTAAATTCAATTTTAAATTCAACTTTAAATCTGAATTTAAATTAAACTTTAAATTTAACTTTAAATTTAACTTTAAATTCAACTTTAAATTTAACATTAAATTTAACTTTAAATTTAACTTTTAATTTAACTTTAAATTCAACTTTACATTTAACTTTAAATTCAACTTTAAATTTAACTTTAAATTCAACTTTAAATTCAACTTTAAATTTAACTTTAAATTTAACTTTAAATTCAACTTTAAATTTAACTTTAAATTTGACTTTAAAATAAACTTTAAATTTGACTTTAAATTCAACTTTAAATTCAACTTTAAATTCAACTTTAAATTTAACTTTAAATTTGACTTTAAATTTAACTTTAAATTCTACTTTAAATTTGACTTTAAATTCAACTTGAAATTCAACTTTAAATTCAACTTTAAATTTGACTTTAAATTCAACTTTAAATTAAACTTTAAATTTTACTTTAAATTCAACTTTAAATTCAACTTTAAATTTGACTTTAAATTCGACTTTAAATTCAACTTAAAATTCAATTTTAAATTCAACTTTAAATTTGACTTTAAATTCAACTTTAAATTTAACTTTAAATTCAACTTTAAATTTGACTTTAAATTTAACTTTAAATTCAACTTTAAATTTGACTTTAAATTCAACTTTAAATTCAACTTTAAATTTAACTTTAAATTTGACTTTAAATTTAACTTTAAATTTGACTTTAAATTCAACTTTTGATTTAAATTTAAATTTGACTTTAAATTCAACTTTAAATTCAACTTTAAATTCAACTTTAAATTTAACTTTATATTAAACTTTAAATTTAACTTTAAATTTGACTTTAAATTTAACTTTAAATTCAACTTTAAATTCAATTTTAAATTCAACTTTAAATTTGACTTTAAATTCAACTTTAAATTTGACTTTAAATTCAACTTTCAATTTAACTTTAAATTCAACTTTAAATTTGACTTTAAATTTAACTTTAAATTTGACTTTAAATTTAACTTTAAATTCAACTTTAAATTTGACTTTAAATTCAACTTAAAATTTAACTTTAAATTTGACTTTAAATTCAACTTTAAATTTAACTTTAAATTTAACTTTTAATTTAACTTTAAATTCACTTTAAATTCAACTTTAGATTTAACTTTAAATTTGACTTTAAATTCAACTTTAAATTTAACTTTAAATTAAACTTTAAATTTAACTTTAAATTTCACTTTAAATTTAACTTTAAATTCAACTCTAAATTCAATTTTAAATTCAACTTTAAATTTGACTTTAAATTCAACTTTAAATTTGACTTTAAATTCAACTTTCAATTTAACTTTAAATTCAACTTTAAATTTGACTTTAAATTTAACTTTAAATTTGACTTTAAATTTAACTTTAAATTCAACTTTAAATTTGACTTTAAATTCAACTTTAAATTCAACTTTAAATTTGACTTTAAATTCAACTTAAAATTCAACTTTAAATTTGACTTTAAATTCAACTTGAAATTCAACTTTAAATTCAACTTTAAATTTAACTTTAAATTTAACTTTAAATTCAACTTTAAATTCAACTTTAAATTCAACTTTAAATTCAACTTTAAATTAAACTTTAAATTCAACTTTAAATTTGACTTCAAATTCCACTTTTAATTCAACTTTAAATTCAATTTTAAATTCAACTTTAAATTTGACTTTAAATTCAACTTTAAATTTAACTTTAAATTCAACTTTAAATTTGACTTTAAATTTAACTTTAAATTCAACTTTAAATTTGACTTTAAATTTAACTTTAAATTTTACTTTAAATTCAACTTTAGATTTAACTTTAAATTTGACTTTAAATTCAATTTTAAATTCAACTTTAAATTCAACTTTAAATTTAACTTTAAATTAAACTTTAAATTTAACTTTAAATTTGACTTTAAATTTAACTTTAAATTTGACTTTAAATTTAACTTTAAATTTGACTTTAAATTCAACTTTAAATTCAATTTTAAATTCAACTTTAAATTTGACTTTAAATTCAACTTTAAATTCAATTTTAAATTCAACTTTAAATTTGACTTTAAATTTAACTTTAAATTCAACTTTAAATTTGACTTTAAATTCAACTCTAAATTCAACTTTAAATTTGACTTTAAATTCAACTTTAAATTTGACTTTAAATTCAACTTTAAATTCAATTTTAAATTCAACTTTAAATCTGAATTTAAATTCAACTTTAAATTTAACTCTAAATTTAACTTTAAATTCAATTTTTAATTTGACTTTAAATTGAACTTTAAATTCAACTTTAAATTTGGCTTTAAATTTGACTTTAAATTCAACTTTAAATTTAACTTAAAATCAACTTTAAATTTGACTTTAAATTCAACTTTAGATTTAACTTTAAATTTAACTTTAAATTTGACTTTAAATTTAACTTTAAATTTAACTTTAAATTCAACTTTAATTTTGACTTTAAATTAAACTTTAAATTCAACTTTAAATTTGACTTTAAATTCAACTTTAAATTCAATTTTAAATTCAACTTTAAATTTGACTTTAAATTCAACTTTAAATTCAATTTTAAATTCAACTTTAAATTTGACTTTAAATTTAACTTTAAATTCAACTTTAAATTTGACTTTAAATTCAACTCTAAATTCAACTTTAAATTTGACTTTAAATTCAACTTTAAATTTGACTTTAAATTCAACTTTAAATTCAATTTTAAATTCAACTTTAAATCTGAATTTAAATTCAACTTTAAATTTAACTCTAAATTTAACTTTAAATTCAATTTTTAATTTGACTTTAAATTGAACTTTAAATTGAACTTTAAATTTGGCTTTAAATTCAACTTTAAATTCAACTTTAAATTTGACTTTAAGTTCAACTCTAAATTCAACTTTAAATTCAACTTTAAATTTGACTTTAAATTTGACTTTAAATTCAACTTTAAATTCAATTTTAAATTCAACTTTAAATCTGAATTTAAATTCAACTTTAAATTTGACTTTAAATTGAACTTTAAATTCAACTTTAAATTTGACTTTAAAATAAACTTTAAATTTGACTTTAAATTCAACTTTTAATTTGACTTTAAATTCAACTTTAAATTTAACTTTAAATTTATTTTTAAATTCAACTTTCAATTTAACATTAAATTTAACTTTAAATTTAACTTTTAATTTAACTTTAAATTCAACTTTAAATTTAACTTTAAATTTAACTTTTAATTTGACTTTAAATTCAACTTTAAATTTGACTTTAAATTCAACTTTAAATTTAACTTTAAATTCAACTTTAAATTTGACTTTAAATTCAACTTTAAATTTGACTTTAAATTCAACTTTAAATTTAACTTTAAATTTAACTTTTAATTTGACTTTAAATTCAACTTTAAATTTGACTTTAAATTCAACTTTAAATTCAATTTTAAATTCAACTTTAAATCTGAATTTAAATTAAACTTTAAATTTAACTTTAAATTTAACTTTAAATTCAACTTTAAATTTAACATTAAATTTAACTTTTAATTTGACTTTAAATTCTACTTTAAATTTGACTTTAAATTCAACTTGAAATTCAACTTTAAATTCAACTTTAAATTTGACTTTAAATTCAACTTTAAATTAAACTTTAAATTTTACTTTCAATTCAACTTTAAATTCAACTTTAAATTTGACTTTAAATTCGACTTTAAATTCAACTTTAAATTCAATTTTAAATTCAACTTTAAATTTGACTTTAAATTCAACTTTAAATTTAACTTTAAATTCAACTTTAAATTTGACTTTAAATTTAACTTTAAATTCAACTTTAAATTTGACTTTAAATTCAACTTTAAATTCAACTTTAAATTTAACTTTAAATTTGACTTTAAATTTAACTTTAAATTTGACTTTAAATTCAACTTTTGATTTAAATTTAAATTTGACTTTAAATTCAACTTTAAATTCAACTTTAAATTCAACTTTAAATTTAACTTTATATTAAACTTTAAATTTAACTTTAAATTTGACTTTAAATTTAACTTTAAATTCAACTTTAAATTCAATTTTAAATTCAACTTTAAATTTGACTTTAAATTCAACTTTAAATTTGACTTTAAATTCAACTTTCAATTTAACTTTAAATTCAACTTTAAATTTGACTTTAAATTTAACTTTGAATTTGACTTTAAATTTAACTTTAAATTCAACTTTAAATTTGACTTTAAATTCAACTTAAAATTTAACTTTAAATTTGACTTTAAATTCAACTTTAAATTTAACTTTAAATTTAACTTTTAATTTAACTTTAAATTCACTTTAAATTCAACTTTAGATTTAACTTTAAATTTGACTTTAAATTCAACTTTAAATTTAACTTTAAATTAAACTTTAAATTTAACTTTAAATTTCACTTTAAATTTAACTTTAAATTCAACTCTAAATTCAATTTTAAATTCAACTTTAAATTTGACTTTAAATTCAACTTTAAATTTGACTTTAAATTCAACTTTCAATTTAACTTTAAATTCAACTTTAAATTTGACTTTAAATTTAACTTTAAATTTGACTTTAAATTTAACTTTAAATTCAACTTTAAATTTGACTTAAAATTCAACTTTAAATTCAACTTTAAATTTGACTTTAAATTCAACTTTAAATTCAACTTTAAATTTGACTTTAAATTCAACTTGAAATTCAACTTTAAATTCAACTTTAAATTTAACTTTAAATTTAACTTTAAATTCAACTTTAAATTCAACTTTAAATTCAACTTTAAATTTAACTTTAAATTTGACTTTTAATTCAACTTTAAATTTAACTTTAAATTTGACTTTAAATTTAACTTTAAATTTGACTTTAAATTTAACTTTAAATTCACTTTAAATTCAACTTTAAATTCAACTTTAAATTTGACTTTAAATTCAACTTTAAATTCAACTTTAAATTTAACTTTAAATTTGACTTTAAATTTAACTTTAAATTTGACTTTAAATTTAACTTTAAATTCACTTTAAATTCAACTTTAGATTTAACTTTAAATTTGACTTTAAATTCAACTTTAAATTTGACTTTAAATTTAACTTTAAATTCAACTCTAAATTCAACTTTAAATTTGACTTTAAATTCAACTTGAAATTCAACTTTAAATTAAACTTTAAATTTAACTTTAAATTCAACTTTAAATTTAACTTTAAATTTAACTTTAAATTTGACTTTAAATTTAACTTTAAATTCAACTTTAAATTTGACTTCAAAATCAACTTTAAATTCAACTTTAAATTTAACTTTAAATTGAACTTTAAATTCAACTTTAAATTTGGCTTTAAATTCAACTTTAAATTCAACTTTAAATTTGACTTTAAATTCAACTCTAAATTCAACTTTAAATTTGACTTTAAATTTAACTTTAAATTTGACTTTAAATTCAACTTTAAATTCAATTTTAAATTCAACTTTAAATCTGAATTTAAATTCAACTTTAAATTTGACTTTAAATTGAACTTTAAATTCAACTTTAAATTTGACTTTAAATTTAACTTTAAATTTGACTTTAAATTCAACTTTACATTTAACTTTAAATTTGACTTTAAATTTAACTTTAAATTTAACTTTAAATTCAACTTTAAATTTAACTTTAAATTTGACTTTAGAATAAACTTTAAATTTGACTTTAAATTCAACTTTTAATTTGACTTTAAATTCAACTTTAAATTTAACTTTAAATTTAACTTTAAATTCACTTTAAATTTAACATTAAATTTAAATTTAAATTTAACTTTTAATTTAACTTTAAATCCAACTTTAAATTTAACTTTAAATTCAACTTTAAATTTAACTTTAAATTTAACTTTAAATTTAACTTTAAATTTGACTTTAAATTCAACTTTAAATTTGACTTTAAAATCAACTTTAAATTCAACTTTAAATTTAACTTTAAATTGAACTTTAAATTCAACTTTCAATTTAACATTAAATTTAACTTTAAATTTAACATTAAATTTAACTTTAAATTTAACTTTTAATTTAACTTTAAATCCATTTTTAAATTTAACTTTAAATTCAACTTTAAATTTAACTTTAAATTTAACTTTAAATTTGACTTTAAATTTAACTTTAAATTCAACTTTAAATTTGACTTTAAAATCAACTTTAAATTCAACTTTAAATTTGGCTTTAAATTCAACTTTAAATTCAACTTTAAATTTGACTTTAAATTCAACTTTAAATTCAACTTTAAATTTAACTTTAAATTTGACTTTAAATTCAACTTTAAATTCAACTTTAGATTTAACTTTAAATTTGAATTTAAAGTCAAATTTAAAGTTGAATTTAAAGTTGAATTTAAAGCCAAATTTAAAGTTGAATTTAAAGTTCAATTTAAAGTTAAATTTAAAGTTGAATTTAAAGTTGATTTTAAAGTCAAATTTAAAGTTGAATTTAAAGTTAAATTTAAAGTCAAATTTAAAGTTAAATTTAAAGTTAAATTTAAAGTTGAATTCAACTTAAATTTAGTTAAATTTAAAGTTGAATTTAAAGTTGATTTTAAAGTTGAATTTAAAGTTAAATTTAAAGTCAAATTTAAAGTTAAATTTAAAGTTAAATTTAAAGTTAAATTTAAAGTTAAATTTAAAGTTGAATTCAACTTTAAATTTAACTTTAAATTTAACTTTAAATTTGACTTTAAATTTAACTTTAAATTCAACTTTAAATTTGACTTTAAATTCAACTCTGAATTCAACTTTAAATTTAACTTTAAATTTGACTTTAAATTCAACTTTAAATTCAACTTTAAATTTAACTTTAAATTTGACTTTAAATTCAACTTTAAATTCAACTTTAGATTTAACTTTAAATTTGACTTTAAATTCAACTTTAGATTTAACTTTAAATTTTACTTTAAATTCAACTTTAAATTCAACTTTAAATTTAACTTTAAATTCAACTTTAAATTTAACTTTAAATTAAACTTTAAATTTAACTTAAAATTTGACTTTAAATTTAACATTAAATTCAACTCTAAATTCAACTTTAAATTTGACTTTAAATTCAACTTGAAATTCAACTTTAAATTAAACTTTAAATTTAACTTTAAACTCAACTTTAAATTTAACTTTAAATTTAACTTTAAATTTGACTTTAAATTTAACATTAAATTCAACTCTAAATTCAACTTTAAATTTGACTTTAAATTCAACTTGAAATTCAACTTTAAATTAAACTTTAAATTTAACTTTAAACTCAACTTTAAATTTAACTTTAAATTCAACTTTAAATTTGACTTTAAATTCAACTTTAAATTCAATTTTAAATTCAACTTTAAATTTGACTTTAAATTCAACTTTAAATTCAATTTTAAATTCAACTTTAAATTTGACTTTAAATTTAACTTTAAATTCAACTTTAAATTTGACTTTAAATTCAACTCTAAATTCAACTTTAAATTTGACTTTAAATTCAACTTTAAATTTGACTTTAAATTCAACTTTAAATTCAATTTTAAATTCAACTTTAAATCTGAATTTAAATTCAACTTTAAATTTAACTCTAAATTTAACTTTAAATTCAATTTTTAATTTGACTTTAAATTGAACTTTAAATTGAACTTTAAATTTGGCTTTAAATTCAACTTTAAATTCAACTTTAAATTTGACTTTAAGTTCAACTCTAAATTCAACTTTAAATTCAACTTTAAATTTGACTTTAAATTTGACTTTAAATTCAACTTTAAATTCAATTTTAAATTCAACTTTAAATCTGAATTTAAATTCAACTTTAAATTTGACTTTAAATTGAACTTTAAATTCAACTTCAAATTTGACTTTAAAATAAACTTTAAATTTGACTTTAAATTCAACTTTTAATTTGACTTTAAATTCAACTTTAAATTTAACTTTAAATTTATTTTTAAATTCAACTTTCAATTTAACATTAAATTTAACTTTAAATTTAACTTTTAATTTAACTTTAAATTCAACTTTAAATTTAACTTTAAATTTAACTTTTAATTTGACTTTAAATTCAACTTTAAATTTGACTTTAAATTCAACTTTAAATTCAACTTTAAATTTGACTTTAAATTCAACTTTAAATTTGACTTTAAATTCAACTTTAAATTTAACTTTAAATTTAACTTTTAATTTGACTTTAAATTCAACTTTAAATTTGACTTTAAATTCAACTTTAAATTCAATTTTAAATTCAACTTTAAATCTGAATTTAAATTAAACTTTAAATTTAACTTTAAATTTAACTTTAAATTCAACTTTAAATTTAACATTAAATTTAACTTTTAATTTGACTTTAAATTCTACTTTAAATTTGACTTTAAATTCAACTTGAAATTCAACTTTAAATTCAACTTTAAATTTGACTTTAAATTCAACTTTAAATTAAACTTTAAATTTTACTTTCAATTCAACTTTAAATTCAACTTTAAATTTGACTTTAAATTCGACTTTAAATTCAACTTTAAATTCAATTTTAAATTCAACTTTAAATTTGACTTTAAATTCAACTTTAAATTTAACTTTAAATTCAACTTTAAATTTGACTTTAAATTTAACTTTAAATTCAACTTTAAATTTGACTTTAAATTCAACTTTAAATTCAACTTTAAATTTAACTTTAAATTTGACTTTAAATTTAACTTTAAATTTGACTTTAAATTCAACTTTTGATTTAAATTTAAATTTGACTTTAAATTCAACTTTAAATTCAACTTTAAATTCAACTTTAAATTTAACTTTATATTAAACTTTAAATTTAACTTTAAATTTGACTTTAAATTTAACTTTAAATTCAACTTTAAATTCAATTTTAAATTCAACTTTAAATTTGACTTTAAATTCAACTTTAAATTTGACTTTAAATTCAACTTTCAATTTAACTTTAAATTCAACTTTAAATTTGACTTTAAATTTAACTTTGAATTTGACTTTAAATTTAACTTTAAATTCAACTTTAAATTTGACTTTAAATTCAACTTAAAATTTAACTTTAAATTTGACTTTAAATTCAACTTTAAATTTAACTTTAAATTTAACTTTTAATTTAACTTTAAATTCACTTTAAATTCAACTTTAGATTTAACTTTAAATTTGACTTTAAATTCAACTTTAAATTTAACTTTAAATTAAACTTTAAATTTAACTTTAAATTTCACTTTAAATTTAACTTTAAATTCAACTCTAAATTCAATTTTAAATTCAACTTTAAATTTGACTTTAAATTCAACTTTAAATTTGACTTTAAATTCAACTTTCAATTTAACTTTAAATTCAACTTTAAATTTGACTTTAAATTTAACTTTAAATTTGACTTTAAATTTAACTTTAAATTCAACTTTAAATTTGACTTAAAATTCAACTTTAAATTCAACTTTAAATTTGACTTTAAATTCAACTTTAAATTCAACTTTAAATTTGACTTTAAATTCAACTTGAAATTCAACTTTAAATTCAACTTTAAATTTAACTTTAAATTTAACTTTAAATTCAACTTTAAATTCAACTTTAAATTCAACTTTAAATTTAACTTTAAATTTGACTTTAAATTCAACTTTAAATTTAACTTTAAATTTGACTTTAAATTTAACTTTAAATTTGACTTTAAATTTAACTTTAAATTCACTTTAAATTCAACTTTAAATTCAACTTTAAATTTGACTTTAAATTCAACTTTAAATTCAACTTTAAATTTAACTTTAAATTTGACTTTAAATTTAACTTTAAATTTGACTTTAAATTTAACTTTAAATTCACTTTAAATTCAACTTTAGATTTAACTTTAAATTTGACTTTAAATTCAACTTTAAATTTGACTTTAAATTTAACTTTAAATTCAACTCTAAATTCAACTTTAAATTTGACTTTAAATTCAACTTGAAATTCAACTTTAAATTAAACTTTAAATTTAACTTTAAATTCAACTTTAAATTTAACTTTAAATTTAACTTTAAATTTGACTTTAAATTTAACTTTAAATTCAACTTTAAATTTGACTTCAAAATCAACTTTAAATTCAACTTTAAATTTAACTTTAAATTGAACTTTAAATTCAACTTTAAATTTGGCTTTAAATTCAACTTTAAATTCAACTTTAAATTTGACTTTAAATTCAACTCTAAATTCAACTTTAAATTTGACTTTAAATTCAACTTTAAATTTGACTTTAAATTCAACTTTAAATTCAATTTTAAATTCAACTTTAAATCTGAATTTAAATTCAACTTTAAATTTGACTTTAAATTGAACTTTAAATTCATCTTTAAATTTGACTTTAAATTTAACTTTAAATTTGACTTTAAATTCAACTTTACATTTAACTTTAAACTTGACTTTAAATTTAACTTTAAATTTAACTTTAAATTCAACTTTAAATTTAACTTTAAATTTGACTTTAGAATAAACTTTAAATTTGACTTTAAATTCAACTTTTAATTTGACTTTAAATTCAACTTTAAATTTAACTTTAAATTTAACTTTAAATTCACTTTAAATTTAACATTAAATTTAAATTTAAATTTAACTTTTAATTTAACTTTAAATCCAACTTTAAATTTAACTTTAAATTCAACTTTAAATTTAACTTTAAATTTAACTTTAAATTTAACTTTAAATTTGACTTTAAATTCAACTTTAAATTTGACTTTAAAATCAACTTTAAATTCAACTTTAAATTTAACTTTAAATTGAACTTTAAATTCAACTTTCAATTTAACATTAAATTTAACTTTAAATTTAACATTAAATTTAACTTTAAATTTAACTTTAAATTCAACTTTAAATTTAACTTTAAATTTAACTTTAAATTTGACTTTAAATTTAACTTTAAATTCAACTTTAAATTTGACTTTAAAATCAACTTTAAATTCAACTTTAAATTTGGCTTTAAATTCAACTTTAAATTCAACTTTAAATTTGACTTTAAATTCAACTTTAAATTCAACTTTAAATTTAACTTTAAATTTGACTTTAAATTCAACTTTAAATTCAACTTTAGATTTAACTTTAAATTTGAATTTAAAGTCAAATTTAAAGTTGAATTTAAAGTTGAATTTAAAGCCAAATTTAAAGTTGAATTTAAAGTTCAATTTAAAGTTAAATTTAAAGTTGAATTTAAAGTTGATTTTAAAGTCAAATTTAAAGTTGAATTTAAAGTTAAATTTAAAGTCAAATTTAAAGTTAAATTTAAAGTTAAGTTTAAAGTTGAATTCAACTTAAATTTAGTTAAATTTAAAGTTGAATTTAAAGTTGATTTTAAAGTCAAATTTAAAGTTGAATTTAAAGTTAAATTTAAAGTCAAATTTAAAGTTAAATTTAAAGTTAAATTTAAAGTTAAATTTAAAGTTAAATTTAAATTTGAATTCAACTTTAAATTTAACTTTAAATTTAACTTTAAATTTGACTTTAAATTTAACTTTAAATTCAACTTTAAATTTGACTTTAAATTCAACTCTGAATTCAACTTTAAATTTATTTTTAAATTTGACTTTAAATTCAACTTTAAATTCAACTTTAAATTTAACTTTAAATTTGACTTTAAATTCAACTTTAAATTCAACTTTAGATTTAACTTTAAATTTGACTTTAAATTCAACTTTAGATTTAACTTTAAATTTTACTTTAAATTCAACTTTAAATTCAACTTTAAATTTAACTTTAAATTCAACTTTAAATTTAACTTTAAATTAAACTTTAAATTTAACTTAAAATTTGACTTTAAATTTAACATTAAATTCAACTCTAAATTCAACTTTAAATTTGACTTTAAATTCAACTTGAAATTCAACTTTAAATTAAACTTTAAATTTAACTTTAAACTCAACTTTAAATTTAACTTTAAATTTAACTTTAAATTTGACTTTAAATTTAACTTTAAATTCAACTTTAAATTTGACTTTAAAATCAACTTCAAATTTAACTTTAAATTTGACTTTAAATTTAACTTTAAATTTGACTTTAAATTCAACTTTACATTTAACTTTAAATTTGACTTTAAATTTAACTTTAAATTTAACTTTAAATTCAACTTTATATTTAACTTTAAATTTTACTTTAAAATAAACTTTAAATTTGACTTTAAATTCAACTTTAAATTCAACTTTAAATTTAACTTTAAATTTGACTTTAAATTCAACTTTAAATTTAACTTTAAATTCAACTTTAAATTTAACATTAAATTTAACTTTAAATTTAACTTTTAATTTAACTTTAAATTCAACTTTAAATTTAACTTTAAATTTAACTTTTAATTTGACTTTAAATTTAACTTTAAATTCAACTTTAAATTCAACTTTAATTTTGACTTTAAATTAAACTTTAAATTCAACTTTAAATTTGACTTTAAATTCAACTTTAAATTTGACTTTAAATTCAACTTTAAATTTAACTTTAAATTTAACTTTTAATTTGACTTTAAATTCAACTTTAAATTTGACTTTAAATTCAACTTTAAATTCAATTTTAAATTCAACTTTAAATCTGAATTTAAATTCAACTTTAAATTTAACTTTAAATTTGACTTTAAATTTAACTTTATATTTTACTTTAAATTCAACTTTAGATTTAACTTTAAATTTGACTTTAAATTCAATTTTAAATTCAACTTTAAATTCAACTTTAAATTTAACTTTAAATTTAACTTTAAATTTGACTTAAAATTTAACTTTAAATTCAACTTTAAATTTAACTTTAAATTCAACTTTAAATTTGACTTTAAATTCAACTTTAAATTCAACTTTAAATTTGACTTTAAATTCAACTTTAAATTCAACTTTAAATTTGACTTTAAATTCAACTTTAAATTCAACTTTAAATTTAACTTTTAATTTGACTTAAATTTGACTTTAAATTCAACTTCAAATTTAACTTTAAATTTAACTTTAAATTTGACTTTAAATTCAACTTTAAATTCAATTTTAAATTCAACTTTAAATTTAACTTTAAATTTAACTTTAAATTCAACTTTAAATTTGACTTTAAATTTAACTTTAAATTCAACTTTAAATTTGACTTTAAATTCAACTCTAAATTCAACTTTAAATTTGACTTTAAATTCAACTTTAAATTCAACTTTAAATTTAACTCTAAATTTGACTTTAAATTCAACTTTAAATTTAACTTTAAATTTGACTTTAAATTCAACTTTAAATTCAACTTTAAATTTAACTTTAAATTTGACTTTAAATTTAACTTTAAATTCACTTTAAATTCAACTTTAGATTTAACTTTAAATTTGACTTTAAATTCAACTTTAAATTAAACTTTAAATTTAACTTTAAACTAAACTTTAAATTTAACTTTAAATTTGACTTTAAATTTAACTTTAAATTCAACTCTAAATTCAACTTTAAATTTGACTTTAAATTCAACTTGAAATTCAACTTTAAATTAAACTTTAAATTTAACTTTAAATTCAACTTTAAATTTAACTTTAAATTTAACTTTAAATTTGACTTTAAATTTAACTTTAAATTCAACTTTAAATTTGACTTTAAAATCAACTTTAAATTCAACTTTAAATTTAACTTTAAATTGAACTTTAAATTCAACTTTAAATTTGGCTTTAAAATCAACTTTAAATTCAACTTTAAATTTGACTTTAAATTCAACTCTAAATTCAACTTTAAATTTGACTTTAAATTCAACTTTAAATTTGACTTTAAATTCAACTTTAAATTCAATTTTAAATTCAACTTTAAATCTGAATTTAAATTCAACTTTAAATTTGACTTTAAATTGAACTTTAAATTCAACTTTAAATTTGACTTTAAATTTAACTTTAAATTTGACTTTAAATTCAACTTTACATTTAACTTTAAATTTGACTTTAAATTTAACTTTAAATTTAACTTTAAATTCAACTTTAAATTTAACTTTAAATTTGACTTTAGAATAAACTTTAAATTTGACTTTAAATTCAACTTTTAATTTGACTTTAAATTCAACTTTAAATTTAACTTTAAATTTAACTTTAAATTCAACTTTAAATTTAACTCTAAATTTGACTTTAAATTCAACTTTAAATTCAACTTTAAATTTAACTTTAAATTTGACTTTAAATTCAACTTTAAATTCAACTTTAGATTTAACTTTAAATTTGAATTTAAAGTCAAATTTAAAGTTGAATTTAAAGTTGAATTTAAAGCCAAATTTAAAGTTGAATTTAAAGTTCAATTTAAAGTTAAATTTAAAGTTGAATTTAAAGTTGATTTTAAAGTCAAATTTAAAATTGAATTTAAAGTTAAATTTAAAGTCAAATTTAAAGTTAAATTTAAAGTTGAATTCAACTTAAATTTAGTTAAATTTAAAGTTGAATTTAAAGTTGATTTTAAAGTCAAATTTAAAGTTAAATGTAAAGTTGAATTTAAAGTCAAATTTAAAGTTAAATTTAAAGTCAAATTTAAAGTTGAATTTAAAGTTCAATTTAAAGTCAAATTTAAAGTTGAATTCAACTTTAAATTTAACTTTAAATTTGACTTTAAATTCAACTTTAAATTCAACTTTAAATTTAACTTTAAATTTGACTTTAAATTCAACTTTAAATTCAACTTTAGATTTAACTTTAAATTTGACTTTAAATTCAACTTTAGATTTAACTTTAAATTTTACTTTAAATTCAACTTTAAATTCAACTTTAAATTCAACTTTAAATTTAACTTTAAATTCAACTTTAAATTTAACTTTAAATTAAACTTTAAATTTAACTTTAAATTTGACTTTAAATTTAACATTAAATTCAACTCTAAATTCAACTTTAAATTTGACTTTAAATTCAACTTGAAATTCAACTTTAAATTAAACTTTAAACTTTAAATTTAACTTTAAATTCAACTTTAAATTTAACTTTAAATTTAACTTTAAATTTGACTTTAAATTTAACTTTAAATTCAACTTTAAATTTGACTTTAAAATCAACTTCAAATTTAACTTTAAATATAACTTTAAATTTGACTTTAAATTCAACTTTAAATTTAACTTTAAATTTGACTTTAAATTTAACTTTAAATTTGACTTTAAATTCAACTTTACATTTAACTTTAAATTTGACTTTAAATTTAACTTTAAATTTAACTTTAAATTCAACTTTATATTTAACTTTAAATTTTACTTTAAAATAAACTTTAAATTTGACTTTAAATTCAACTTTAAATTCAACTTTAAATTTAACTTTAAATTTGACTTTAAATTCAACTTTAAATTTAACTTTAAATTCAACTTTAAATTTAACATTAAATTTAACTTTAAATTTAACTTTTAATTTAACTTTAAATTCAACTTTAAATTTAACTTAAAATTTAACTTTTAATTTGACTTTAAATTTAACTTTAAATTCAACTTTAAATTCAACTTTAATTTTGACTTTAAATTCAACTTTAAATTTAACTTTAAATTTAACTTTAAATTCAACTTTAAATTTAACTTTAAATTTAACTTTTAATTTGACTTTAAATTCAACTTTAAATTCAACTTTAAATTCAACTTTAATTTTGACTTTAAAATCAACTTCAAATTTAACTTTAAATATAACTTTAAATTTGACTTTAAATTCAACTTTAAATTCAACTTTAAATTTAACTTTAAATTAAACTTTAAATTCAACTTTAAATTTGACTTTAAATTCAACTTTAAATTTGACTTTAAATTCAACTTTAAATTTAACTTTAAATTTAACTTTTAATTTGACTTTAAATTCAACTTTAAATTTGACTTTAAATTCAACTTTAAATTCAATTTTAAATTCAACTTTAAATCTGAATTTAAATTCAACTTTAAATTTAACTTTAAATTTGACTTTAAATTCAACTCTAAATTCAACTTTAAATTTAACTTTAAATGCAACTCTAAATTCAACTTTAAATTTGACTTTAAATTCAACTTGAAATTCAACTTTAAATTCAACTTTAAATTAAACTTTAAATTCAACTTTAAATTTGACTTCAAATTCCACTTTTAATTCAACTTTAAATTCAATTTTAAATTCAACTTTAAATTTGACTTTAAATTCAACTTTAAATTTAACTTTAAATTCAACTTTAAATTTGACTTTAAATTTATTTTTAAATTCAACTTTAAATTTGACTTTAAATTTGACTTTAAATTTAACTTTAAATTTTACTTTAAATTCAACTTTAGATTTAACTTTAAATTTGACTTTAAATTCAATTTTAAATTCAACTTTAAATTCAACTTTAAATTTAACTTTAAATTAAACTTTAAATTTAACTTTAAATTTGACTTTAAATTTAACTTTAAATTTGACTTTAAATTTAACTTTAAATTCAACTTTAAATTTAACTTTAAATTCAACTTTAAATTTGACTTTAAATTCAACTTTAAATTTGACTTTAAATTCAACTTTAAATTCAACTTTAAATTTGACTTTAAATTCAACTTTAAATTTAACTTAAAATCAACTTTAAATTTGACTTTAAATTCAACTTTAGATTTAACTTTAAATTTAACTTTAATTTTGACTTTAAATTAAACTTTAAATTCAACTTTAAATTTGACTTTAAATTCAACTTTAAATTTGACTTTAAATTCAACTTTAAATTCAATTTTAAATTCAACTTTAAATCTGAATTTAAATTTAACTTTAAATTTAACTTTAAATTTAACTTTAAATTCAACTTTAAATTTGACTTTAAATTTAACTTTAAATTCAACTTTAAATTTGACTTTAAATTCAACTCTAAATTCAACTTTAAATTTGACTTTAAATTCAACTTTAAATTTGACTTTAAATTCAACTTTAAATTCAATTTTAAGTTCAACTTTAAATCTGAATTTAAATTCAACTTTAAATTTAACTCTAAATTTAACTTTAAATTCAATTTTAAATTTGACTTTAAATTGAACTTTAAATTCAACTTTAAATTTGACTTTAAATTCAACTTTAAATTCAATTTTAAATTCAACTTTAAATCTGAATTTAAATTCAACTTTAAATTTGACTTTAAATTGAACTTTAAATTCAACTTTAAATTTGACTTTAGAATAAACTTTAAATTTGACTTTAAATTCAACTTTTAATTTGACTTTAAATTCAACTTTAAATTTAACTTTAAATCTGAATTTAAATTTAACTTTAAATTTAACTTTCAATTTAACATTAAATTTAACTTTAAATTTAACTTTTAATTTAACTTTAAATTCAACTTTAAATTTAACTTTAAATTTAACTTTTAATTTGACTTTAAATTCAACTTTAAATTTGACTTTAAATTCAACTTTAAATTTAACTTTAAATTCAACTTTAAATTTGACTTTAAATTCAACTTTAAATTTGACTTTAAATTCAACTTTAAATTTAACTTTAAATTTAACTTTTAATTTGACTTTAAATTCAACTTTAAATTTGACTTTAAATTCAACTTTAAATTCAATTTTAAATTCAACTTTAAATCTGAATTTAAATTAAACTTTAAATTTAACTTTAAATTTAACTTTAAATTCAACTTTAAATTTAACATTAAATTTAACTTTAAATTTAACTTTTAATTTAACTTTAAATTCAACTTTACATTTAACTTTAAATTCAACTTTAAATTTAACTTTAAATTCAACTTTAAATTCAACTTTAAATTTAACTTTAAATTTAACTTTAAATTCAACTTTAAATTTAACTTTAAATTTGACTTTAAAATAAACTTTAAATTTGACTTTAAATTCAACTTTAAATTCAACTTTAAATTCAACTTTAAATTTAACTTTAAATTTGACTTTAAATTTAACTTTAAATTCTACTTTAAATTTGACTTTAAATTCAACTTGAAATTCAACTTTAAATTCAACTTTAAATTTGACTTTAAATTCAACTTTAAATTAAACTTTAAATTTTACTTTAAATTCAACTTTAAATTCAACTTTAAATTTGACTTTAAATTCGACTTTAAATTCAACTTTAAATTCAATTTTAAATTCAACTTTAAATTTGACTTTAAATTCAACTTTAAATTTAACTTTAAATTCAACTTTAAATTTGACTTTAAATTCAACTTTAAATTCAATTTTAAATTCAACTTTAAATCTGAATTTAAATTTAACTTTAAATTTAACTTTCAATTTAACATTAAATTTAACTTTAAATTTAACTTTTAATTTAACTTTAAATTCAACTTTAAATTTAACTTTAAATTTAACTTTTAATTTGACTTTAAATTCAACTTTAAATTTGACTTTAAATTCAACTTTAAATTTAACTTTAAATTCAACTTTAAATTTGACTTTAAATTCAACTTTAAATTTGACTTTAAATTTAACTTTTAATTTGACTTTAAATTCAACTTTAAATTTGACTTTAAATTCAACTTTAAATTCAATTTTAAATTCAACTTTAAATCTGAATTTAAATTAAACTTTAAATTTAACTTTAAATTTAACTTTAAATTCAACTTTAAATTTAACATTAAATTTAACTTTAAATTTAACTTTTAATTTAACTTTAAATTCAACTTTACATTTAACTTTAAATTCAACTTTAAATTTAACTTTAAATTCAACTTTAAATTCAACTTTAAATTTAACTTTAAATTTAACTTTAAATTCAACTTTAAATTTAACTTTAAATTTGACTTTAAAATAAACTTTAAATTTGACTTTAAATTCAACTTTAAATTCAACTTTAAATTCAACTTTAAATTTAACTTTAAATTTGACTTTAAATTTAACTTTAAATTCTACTTTAAATTTGACTTTAAATTCAACTTGAAATTCAACTTTAAATTCAACTTTAAATTTGACTTTAAATTCAACTTTAAATTAAACTTTAAATTTTACTTTAAATTCAACTTTAAATTCAACTTTAAATTTGACTTTAAATTCGACTTTAAATTTAACTTTAAATTCAATTTTAAATTTGACTTTAAATTCAACTTTAAATTCAACTTTAAATTTAACTTTAAATTTGACTTTAAATTTAACTTTAAATTTGACTTTAAATTCAACTTTTGATTTAAATTTAAATTTGACTTTAAATTCAACTTTAAATTCAACTTTAAATTCAACTTTAAATTTAACTTTATATTAAACTTTAAATTTAACTTTAAATTTGACTTTAAATTTAACTTTAAATTCAACTTTAAATTCAACTTTAAATTTGACTTTAAATTCAACTTTAAATTTGACTTTAAATTCAACTTTCAATTTAACTTTAAATTCAACTTTAAATTTGACTTTAAATTTAACTTTAAATTTGACTTTAAATTTAACTTTAAATTCAACTTTAAATTTGACTTTAAATTCAACTTAAAATTTAACTTTAAATTTGACTTTAAATTCAACTTTAAATTTAACTTTAAATTTAACTTTTAATTTAACTTTAAATTCACTTTAGATTTAACTTTAAATTTGACTTTAAATTCAACTTTAAATTTAACTTTAAATTAAACTTTAAATTTAACTTTAAATTTCACTTTAAATTTAACTTTAAATTCAACTCTAAATTCAATTTTAAATTCAACTTTAAATTTGACTTTAAATTCAACTTTAAATTTGACTTTAAATTCAACTTTCAATTTAACTTTAAATTCAACTTTAAATTTGACTTTAAATTTTACTTTAAATTTGACTTTAAATTTAACTTTAAATTCAACTTTAAATTTGACTTTAAATTCAACTTAAAATTTAACTTTAAATTTGACTTTAAATTCAACTTTAAATTCAACTTTAAATTTGACTTTAAATTCAACTTGAAATTCAACTTTAAATTCAACTTTAAATTTAACTTTAAATTTAACTTTAAATTCAACTTTAAATTCAACTTTAAATTCAACTTTAAATTTAACTTTAAATTTGACTTTAAATTCAACTTTAAATTTAACTTTAATTTTGACTTTAAATTTAATTTTAAATTTGACTTTAAATTTAACTTTAAATTCACTTTAAATTCAACTTTAGATTTAACTTTAAATTTGACTTTAAATTCAACTTTAAATTCAACTTTAAATTTAACTTTAAACTTAACTTTAAATTTAACTTTAAATTTGACTTTAAATTTAACTTTAAATTCAACTCTAAATTCAACTTTAAATTTGACTTTAAATTCAACTTGAAATTCAACTTTAAATTAAACTTTAAATTTAACTTTAAATTCAACTTTAAATTTAACTTTAAATTTAACTTTAAATTTGACTTTAAATTTAACTTTAAATTCAACTTTAAATTTGACTTTAAAATCAACTTTAAATTCAACTTTAAATTTAACTTTAAATTGAACTTTAAATTCAACTTTAAATTTGGCTTTAAATTCAACTTTAAATTCAACTTTAAATTTGACTTTAAATTCAACTCTAAATTCAACTTTAAATTTGACTTTAAATTCAACTTTAAATTTGACTTTAAATTCAACTTTAAATTCAATTTTAAATTCAACTTTAAATCTGAATTTAAATTCAACTTTAAATTTGACTTTAAATTGAACTTTAAATTCAACTTTAAATTTGACTTTAAATTTAACTTTAAATTTGACTTTAAATTCAACTTTACATTTAACTTTAAATTTGACTTTAAATTTAACTTTAAATTTAACTTTAAATTCAACTTTAAATTTAACTTTAAATTTGACTTTAGAATAAACTTTAAATTTGACTTTAAATTCAACTTTTAATTTGACTTTAAATTCAACTTTAAATTTAACTTTAAATTTAACTTTAAATTCACTTTAAATTTAACATTAAATTTAAATTTAAATTTAACTTTTAATTTAACTTTAAATCCAACTTTAAATTTAACTTTAAATTCAACTTTAAATTTAACTTTAAATTTAACTTTAAATTTAACTTTAAATTTGACTTTAAATTCAACTTTAAATTTGACTTTAAAATCAACTTTAAATTCAACTTTAAATTTAACTTTAAATTGAACTTTAAATTCAACTTTCAATTTAACATTAAATTTAACTTTAAATTTAACATTAAATTTAACTTTAAATTTAACTTTTAATTTAATTTTAAATCCAACTTTAAATTTAACTTTAAATTCAACTTTAAATTTAACTTTAAATTTAACTTTAAATTTGACTTTAAATTTAACTTTAAATTCAACTTTAAATTTGACTTTAAAATCAACTTTAAATTCAACTTTAAATTTAACTTTAAATTGAACTTTAAATTCAACTTTAAATTTGGCTTTAAATTCAACTTTAAATTCAACTTTAAATTTGACTTTAAATTCAACTTTAAATTCAACTTTAAATTTAACTTTAAATTTGACTTTAAATTCAACTTTAAATTTAACTTTAGATTTAACTTTAAATTTGAATTTAAAGTCAAATTTAAAGTTGAATTTAAAGTTGAATTTAAAGCCAAATTTAAAGTTGAATTTAAAGTTCAATTTAAAGTTAAATTTAAAGTTGAATTTAAAGTTGATTTTAAAGTCAAATTTAAAGTTGAATTTAAAGTTAAATTTAAAGTCAAATTTAAAGTTAAATTTAAAGTTAAATTTAAAGTTGAATTCAACTTAAATTTAGTTAAATTTAAAGTTGAATTTAAAGTTGATTTTAAAGTCAAATTTAAAGTTGAATTTAAAGTTAAATTTAAAGTCAAATTTAAAGTTTAATTTAAAGTTAAATTTAAAGTTGAATTCAACTTTAAATTTAACTTTAAATTAAACTTTAAATTTGACTTTAAATTTAACTTTAAATTCAACTTTAAATTTGACTTTAAATTCAACTCTGAATTCAACTTTAAATTTAACTTTAAATTTGACTTTAAATTCAACTTTAAATTCAACTTTAAATTTAACTTTAAATTTGACTTTAAATTCAACTTTAAATTCAACTTTAGATTTAACTTTAAATTTGACTTTAAATTCAACTTTAGATTTAACTTTAAATTTTACTTTAAATTCAACTTTAAATTCAACTTTAAATTCAACTTAAAATTTAACTTTAAATTCAACTTTAAATTTAACTTTAAATTAAACTTTAAATTTAACTTAAAATTTGACTTTAAATTTAACATTAAATTCAACTTTAAATTTGACTTTAAATTCAACTTGAAATTCAACTTTAAATTAAACTTTAAATTTAACTTTAAATTCAACTTTAAATTTAACTTTAAATTTAACTTTAAATTTGACTTTAAATTTAACTTTAAATTCAACTTTAAATTTGACTTTAAAATCAACTTCAAATTTAACTTTAAATTTGACTTTAGATTTAACTTTAAATTTGACTTTAAATTCAACTTTACATTTAACTTTAAATTTGACTTTAAATTTAACTTTAAATTTAACTTTAAATTCAACTTTATATTTAACTTTAAATTTTACTTTAAAATAAACTTTAAATTTGACTTTAAATTCAACTTTAAATTCAACTTTAAATTTAACTTTAAATTTGACTTTAAATTCAACTTTAAATTTAACTTTAAATTCAACTTTAAATTCAACTTTAAATTTAACTTTAAATTTAACTTTAAATTTAACTTTTAATTTAACTTTAAATTCAACTTTAAATTTAACTTTAAATTTAACTTTTAATTTGACTTTAAATTTAACTTTAAATTCAACTTTAAATTCAACTTTAATTTTGACTTTAAATTAAACTTTAAATTCAACTTTAAATTTGACTTTAAATTCAACTTTAAATTTGACTTTAAATTCAACTTTAAATTTAACTTTAAATTTAACTTTTAATTTGACTTTAAATTCAGCTTTAAATTTGACTTTAAATTCAACTTTAAATTCAATTTTAAATTCAACTTTAAATCTGAATTTAAATTCAACTTTAAATTTAACTTTAAATTTGACTTTAAATTTAACTTTATATTTTACTTTAAATTCAACTTTAGATTTAACTTTAAATTTGACTTTAAATTCAATTTTAAATTCAACTTTAAATTCAACTTTAAATTTAACTTTAAATTTAACTTTAAATTTGACTTAAAATTTAACTTTAAATTCAACTTTAAATTTACTTTAAATTCAACTTTAAATTTGACTTTAAATTCAACTTTAAATTCAACTTTAAATTTGACTTTAAATTCAACTTTAAATTCAACTTTAAATTTGACTTTAAATTCAACTTTAAATTCAACTTTAAATTTAACTTTTAATTTGACTTAAATTTGACTTTAAATTCAACTTCAAATTTAACTTTAAATTTAACTTTAAATTTGACTTTAAATTCAACTTTAAATTCAACTTTAAATTTGACTTTAAATTTAACTTTAAATTCAACTTTAAATTTGACTTTAAATTCAACTCTAAATTCAACTTTAAATTTGACTTTAAATTCAACTTTAAATTCAACTTTAAATTTAACTCTAAATTTGACTTTAAATTCAACTTTAAATTTAACTTTAAATTTGACTTTAAATTCAACTTTAAATTCAACTTTAAATTTAACTTTAAATTTGACTTTAAATTTAACTTTAAATTCACTTTACATTCAACTTTAGATTTAACTTTAAATTTGACTTTAAATTCAACTTTAAATTCAACTTTAAATTTAACTTTAAACTAAACTTTAAATTTAACTTTAGATTTGACTTTAAATTTAACTTTAAATTCAACTCTAAATTCAACTTTAAATTTGACTTTAAATTCAACTTGAAATTCAACTTTAAATTAAACTTTAAATTTAACTTTAAATTCAACTTTAAATTTAACTTTAAATTTAACTTTAAATTTGACTTTAAATTTAACTTTAAATTCAACTTTAAATTTGACTTTAAAATCAACTTTAAATTCAACTTTAAATTTAACTTTAAATTGAACTTTAAATTCAACTTTAAATTTGGCTTTAAATTCAACTTTAAATTCAACTTTAAATTTGACTTTAAATTCAACTCTAAATTCAACTTTAAATTTGACTTTAAATTCAACTTTAAATTTGACTTTAAATTCAACTTTAAATTCAATTTTAAATTCAACTTTAAATCTGAATTTAAATTCAACTTTAAATTTGACTTTAAATTGAACTTTAAATTCAACTTTAAATTTGACTTTAAATTTAACTTTAAATTTGACTTTAAATTCAACTTTACATTTAACTTTAAATTTGACTTTAAATTTAACTTTAAATTCAACTTTAAATTTAACATTAAATTTAAAATTAAATTTAACTTTTAATTTAACTTTAAATCCAACTTTAAATTTAACTTTAAATTCAACTTTAAATTGAACTTTAAATTCAACTTTAAATTTAACTTTAAATTTGACTTTAGAATAAACTTTAAATTTGACTTTAAATTCAACTTTTAATTTGACTTTAAATTCAACTTTAAATTTAACTTTAAATTTAACTTTAAATTCAACTTTAAATTTAACATTAAATTTAAAATTAAATTTAACTTTTAATTTAACTTTAAATCCAACTTTAAATTTAACTTTAAATTCAACTTTAAATTTAACTTTAAATTTAACTTTAAATTTAACTTTAAATTTGACTTTAAATTCAACTTTAAATTTGACTTTAAAATCAACTTTAAATTCAACTTTAAATTTAACTTTAAATTTAACTTTTAATTCAACTTTCAATTTAACATTAAATTTAACTTTAAATTTAACTTTTAATTTAACTTTAAATCCAACTTTAAATTTAACTTTAAATTCAACTTTAAATTTAACTTTAAATTTAACTTTAAATTTGACTTTAAATTTAACTTTAAATTCAACTTTAAATTTGACTTTAAAATCAACTTTAAATTCAACTTTAAATTTAACTTTAAATTGAACTTTAAATTCAACTTTAAATTTGGCTTTAAATTCAACTTTAAATTTAACATTAAATTTAAAATTAAATTTAACTTTTAATTTAACTTTAAATCCAACTTTAAATTTAACTTTAAATTCAACTTTAAATTTAACTTTAAATTTAACTTTAAATTTAACTTTAAATTTGACTTTAAATTCAACTTTAAATTTGACTTTAAAATCAACTTTAAATTCAACTTTAAATTTAACTTTAAATTTAACTTTTAATTCAACTTTCAATTTAACATTAAATTTAACTTTAAATTTAACTTTTAATTTAACTTTAAATCCAACTTTAAATTTAACTTTAAATTCAACTTTAAATTTAACTTTAAATTTAACTTTAAATTTGACTTTAAATTTAACTTTAAATTCAACTTTAAATTTGACTTTAAAATCAACTTTAAATTCAACTTTAAATTTAACTTTAAATTGAACTTTAAATTCAACTTTAAATTTGACTTTAAAATCAACTTTAAATTCAACTTTAAATTCAACTTTAAATTCAACTTTAAATTTAACTTTAAATTTGACTTTAAATTCAACTTTAAATTCAACTTTAGATTTAACTTTAAATTTGAATTTAAAGTCAAATTTAAAGTTGAATTTAAAGTTGAATTTAAAGCCAAATTTAAAGTTGAATTTAAAGTTCAATTTAAAGTTAAATTTAAAGTTGAATTTAAAGTTGATTTTAAAGTCAAATTTAAAATTGAATTTAAAGTTAAATTTAAAGTCAAATTTAAAGTTAAATTTAAAGTTGAATTCAACTTAAATTTAGTTAAATTTAAAGTTGAATTTAAAGTTGATTTTAAAGTCAAATTTGACTTTAAATTCAACTCTGAATTCAACTTTAAATTTAACTTTAAATTTGACTTTAAATTCAACTTTAAATTCAACTTTAAATTTAACTTTAAATTTGACTTTAAATTTAACTTTAAATTTGACTTTAAATTCAACTTTACATTTAACTTTAAATTCAACTTTAAATTTAACTTTAAATTTAACTTTAAATTCAACTTTAAATTCAACTTTAAATTCAACTTTAGATTTAACTTTAAATTTGACTTTAAATTCAACTTTAGATTTAACTTTAAATTTTACTTTAAATTCAACTTTAAATTGAACTTTAAATTCAACTTTAAATTTAACTTTAAATTCAACTTTAAATTTAACTTTAAATTAAACTTTAAATTTAACTTTAAATTTGACTTTAAATTTAACATTAAATTCAACTCTAAATTCAACTTTAAATTTGACTTTAAATTCAACTTGAAATTCAACTTTAAATTAAACTTTAAATTTAACTTTAAATTCAACTTTAAATTTAACTTTAAATTTAACTTTAAATTTGACTTTAAATTTAACTTTAAATTCAACTTTAAATTTGACTTTAAAATCAACTTCAAATTTAACTTTAAATATAACTTTAAATTTGACTTTAAATTCAACTTTAAATTCAACTTTAAATTTAACTTTAAATTTGACTTTAAATTTAACTTTAAATTTGACTTTAAATTCAACTTTACATTTAACTTTAAATTCAACTTTAAATTTAACTTTAAATTTAACTTTAAATTCAACTTTAAATTCAACTTTAAATTTAACTTTAAATTTGACTTTAAATTCAACTTTAAATTTAACTTTAAATTCAACTTTAAATTTAACATTAAATTTAACTTTAAATTTAACTTTTAATTTAACTTTAAATTCAACTTTAAATTTAACTTTAAATTTAACTTTTAATTTGACTTTAAATTTAACTTTAAATTCAACTTTAAATTCAACTTTAATTTTGACTTTAAATTCAACTTTAAATTTAACTTTTAATTTAACTTTAAATTCAACTTTAAATTTAACTTTAAATTTAACTTTTAATTTGACTTTAAATTCAACTTTAAATTCAACTTTAAATTCAACTTTAATTTTGACTTTAAAATCAACTTCAAATTTAACTTTAAATATAACTTTAAATTTGACTTTAAATTCAACTTTAAATTCAACTTTAAATTTAACTTTAAATTAAACTTTAAATTCAACTTTAAATTTGACTTTAAATTCAACTTTAAATTTGACTTTAAATTCAACTTTAAATTTAACTTTAAATTTAACTTTTAATTTGACTTTAAATTCAACTTTAAATTTGACTTTAAATTCAACTTTAAATTCAATTTTAAATTCAACTTTAAATCTGAATTTAAATTCAACTTTAAATTTAACTTTAAATTTGACTTTAAATTCAACTCTAAATTCAACTTTAAATTTAACTTTAAATGCAACTCTAAATTCAACTTTAAATTTGACTTTAAATTCCACTTTTAATTCAACTTTAAATTCAACTTTAAATTCAACTTTAAATTAAACTTTAAATTCAACTTTAAATTTGACTTCAAATTCCACTTTTAATTCAACTTTAAATTCAATTTTAAATTCAACTTTAAATTTGACTTTAAATTCAACTTTAAATTTAACTTTAAATTCAACTTTAAATTTGACTTTAAATTTAACTTTAAATTCAACTTTAAATTTGACTTTAAATTTGACTTTAAATTTAACTTTAAATTTTACTTTAAATTCAACTTTAGATTTAACTTTAAATTTGACTTTAAATTCAATTTTAAATTCAACTTTAAATTCAACTTTAAATTTAACTTTAAATTAAACTTTAAATTTAACTTTTAATTTGACTTTAAATTTAGCTTTAAATTTGACTTTAAATTTAACTTTAAATTCAACTTTAAATTTAACTTTAAATTCAACTTTAAATTTGACTTTAAATTCAACTTTAAATTTGACTTTAAATTCAACTTTAAATTCAACTTTAAATTTGACTTTAAATTCAACTTTAAATTTAACTTAAAATCAACTTTAAATTTGACTTTAAATTCAACTTTAGATTTAACTTTAAATTTAACTTTAAATTTGACTTTAAATTAAACTTTAAATTCAACTTTAAATTTGACTTTAAATTCAACTTTAAATTTGACTTTAAATTCAACTTTAAATTCAATTTTAAATTCAACTTTAAATCTGAATTTAAATTTAACTTTAAATTTAACTTTAAATTTAACTTTAAATTCAACTTTAAATTTGACTTTAAATTTAACTTTAAATTCAACTTTAAATTTGACTTTAAATTCAACTCTAAATTCAACTTTAAATTTGACTTTAAATTCAACTTTAAATTTGACTTTAATTTCAACTTTAAATTCAATTTTAAATTCAACTTTAAATCTGAATTTAAATTCAACTTTAAATTTAACTTTAAATTTAACTTTAAATTCAATTTTAAATTTGACTTTAAATTGAACTTTAAATTCAACTTTAAATTTGGCTTTAAATTCAACTTTAAATTCAACTTTAAATTTGACTTTAAATTCAACTCTAAATTCAACTTTAAATTCAACTTCAAATTCAACTTTAAATTCAATTTTAAATTCAACTTTAAATCTGAATTTAAATTCAACTTTAAATTTGACTTTAAATTGAACTTTAAATTTGACTTTAAATTGAACTTTAAATTCAACTTTAAATTTGACTTTAAATTTAACTTTAAATTTAACTTTAAATTCAACTTTAAATTTGACTTTAGAATAAACTTTAAATTTGACTTTAAATTCAACTTTTAATTTGACTTTAAATTGAACTTTAAATTTAACTTTAAATTTATTTTTAAATTCAACTTTCAATTTAAAATTAAATTTAACTTTAAATTTAACTTTTAATTTAACTTTAAATTCAACTTTAAATTTAACTTTAAATTTAACTTTTAATTTGACTTTAAATTCAACTTTAAATTTGACTTTAAATTCAACTTTAAATTTAAAGTAAAATTTCAGTGTTCCAGAAGCTTAAGAATAAAATACAAAAGGTACTAACAGTTTAGATGATTTAATGAGAGTGAGATTAAAAATATTTTCTATACAAATAATAAAATACAAAGGTTGATTAGATATGAATTGATTATAAAAAACAAAGTGTTTAAATACAAAGTATTTTAACAGCCCCACTTAATCAATACATATTATTCATAGAACTAAGCTAGCAAGTTAAAAATCAAACAACTAAAAACATAATTATAGAACCAAATTAAGAATAAAGAATTAAAAAATTTAAAATTGTTTCTAAGATAAACCCATATTAACTGTACAAAAAATGTGTTTTTCCTTGCTAACGGGCTTCGTCAAATTATCTGCAATCATTTTGTTGGTGCTAACAAAGGTCACTTTAATATCCCCTCTGTCTAATCGTTCACGGATAAAATGATGACGAATGTCAATATGCTTTGTCCTAGGACTATAAATTTGATTCTTTGCCATATTGATGGCGCTTTGATTATCACTAAAAATTTCTATAGGATCTTGATAGTTGTCCAGTAACTCTTTTAGCAACTGTCGAATCCAAACCGCCTCTTGAGTGGCTGCTGAAAGAGCCATATATTCAGCTTCTGAACTAGAGAGTGCCACGGTCGGTTGTTTCTTACTTGCCCATGAAATTGCACAGCTCTCAAATTTGAAAATGTATCCTGTGAAAGATTTTCGATCATCAGAATCTGACGCCCAATCAGCATCACAAAATCCTTGAAGTTTTGAAGTGTCTTCATCAGATGTTTTGAATGTTAATTTGAAGTCTTTCGTCTTCTTCAGGTAGCGAAAAATTCTTTTCACAGCATTCCAATGTGGACGTCCGGGGTTATTATTAAATCTACTAAGATTTCCAATCGTGTATGTTAAGTCAGGTCGTGTACATTGAGATAAGTATAAGATGCATCCGATAGCCTCTTGATAAGGAACGTTGTTCATATCATCTTTCTCATATTGCGTTTTAGCTGACATCTCTTTTGTTAATTTGGTATTCGGATCAATTGGTGAATCAATGGGATGGCAATCGGCCATTCCAAATCGGTCAAGAATCTGTGTAATATATTTGGTTTGGTCCAAAGAAATCGTACCGGTTTTACTGTGTTTTACTGTCTCTGGTTATTCTCATTCCAATGCAACTCCCAGCTTCACCAAGATCTTTCATGTTAAAATTTTTATTAAGATTTGCTTTGAGTTGATTTTTCCATGCATTGTTGTTAGAAAAAATCAGTAAGTCGTCTACATAGACAGCAACATAGACCATACTCTCCTTTTCGCGTCTAAAGTATATACATGCATCTATTTTAGAGCGAGTGTATCCAGATTTTATTAATACATTGTTCAATTTGACATTCCATTGGCGGCTTGCTTGTTTAAGTCCATAGATGGCCTTTTTAAGTAAACATACCTTTCCACTCTCATCGTCGTAGCCTTCAGGCTGCCGCATATAAATGTTTTCTTGAACATCTCCTTGTAGAAAAGCTGTGATCACATCCATTTGATCGATAGCAAGATTGAATTTGGAAGCAAGTGCCATCAAAAGTCGTATAGAGGAATACCTGACCACTGGTGAAAAGGTTTCTTCGTAGTCAAATCCAGGACGTTGACTGCAACCTTTAGCGACGAGTCTTGCCTTGTATCGAGAAATATTTCCAGTTGAATCCGTTTTTATTTTAAAAACCCACTTGCAGTGTATGGCCTTCCTGTCGTTAGGTAAGTTTACCAATTCCCACGTTCTGTTATCCATTAAAGATCGATATTCGTCATCCATTGCATTTTTCCATTCAACAGAGTTTGATCCACCTAAGGCTTTTCCAACAGTTAATGGTTCGTCAAAAAAGCTACTTGCCAGATACGAAATGCAATCAGGGAATTCTATCTTTTTTCGTAATCTAGATGACCTTCTTAATTCTGGGTTTTCGCTTTCTTCATCAGTGTGTGACCGAATATCAACAGCATCAGCATCGGGATCAGAAATATCTTCATGATTTTTCAGATCATTCGTGATAGAACTCACTTCCCTACCTTCAGTTAGCTGATCATTTGTAGCAGTAATACTACCAAATTCTTGATCATCAGATTCAAAACTTGCAGGAAGAACATTTGTATTATTACATGACTGAGAAAAATTACCTTTTTCAATAAAAATGACATCGCGACTTATAACAGCTCGATTGCGGGATGGATCATAGATTCGATATCCTTTGGTGCCCTCACAGTACCCAATAAAAATCAATTCTTCAGATTTTGCATCAAATTTTTTTCGCTTAACACCAGGAATATGTACCATGACACGGGAACCAAAGATACGCAAATGACTTAAATTCGGCCTTGATCCAGTCCATACTTCAACTGGAGACTTATCATTTAAGACACGAGATACAGAATGGTTCTTTAAATAAGCTGCCGTTAACATAGCCTCAGCCCAAAAACTTTTTTGGTAAAACTGCATCTTGCAACATACATCTTGTACGTTCGGTCAAAGTTCTTATTGTTCGCTCTGCGAGCCCATTTTGTTGCGGGGTATACGGTGTTGATGTTTGCCTTGCAATTCCACATGTCTTAAATAACTTGTCAAACTGTCGATTACAAAATTCAGTTCCATTATCTGATCTAAAGTTCTTAATCTGTTTTCCAGTCTGCTTCTCGACAAACGCCTTAAACTCGCAGAATTTTGAAAATGTTTCATCTTTTGATTTAAGAATATAAACAAATGTTTTTCGACTGAAATCATCAACCAGCACAAATGCATATCTAGCTCCACCAATTGAAACATTTTCCATCGGTCCTGCTAAGTCAGCATGAACAGTTTCCAATAGTTCAGATGCTCTTGAACCAGAATTCTTGAACGGAAATCTTGACTGCTTTCCTTTTAAGCAAGTGACACAGATATCTTCGCATTTGTCTTCGTCTTTAACAAACGACATACCATCTACAGCACCAGACATCATCTTCTTTAAGTCTTGATAATTCAAATGTCCCAAACGTCGATGCCAGGTTTCACAGCTTTGAGCAGACGCAGTTGCAATACACCCAAATTGTTTGAAACTTTTCAATTTATACAAGCCGTCAACCAGCAAAGCTGTTGCTAAGATGTTATCCTGTGAGTCCCTAATTTCGCAACGGTCCGTAAAGAATTTTACTTGATGTCCATGTTTGGTAATTTGACTAACAGACAAAAGATTTGCAGCTAAGTCCGGAATACATAAGACATTCTTGACATCAATCATCTTCGGTTGACCATTAACATTAGAAATTAATTTAACAACTCCACAAATTTTAACATTCATTTTAGTATTATTTGCAGCAGTTATTTCACATATTTCTGGCTTTCTCGCATTATGAATCCAATTTTGATTCATGGTGAGATGTTGCGTTGCCCCAGAATCAATATACCAGTCCTCACGGTTAAAATTATTAGTCAAAAACACAGAGCTGAAAGATGCACCAGCAGTTTTCTTCTCCTCATTATGTTTTACTTTCTTCATTGGACAATCTGGAGATTTGTGACCAATTTTGTTGCAACTATAACATCGAATTTCTTTCTTCTTGAAATTCTTTTTTCTGTTCCCACTGAAGAACGCACCATTATCATTCGTAGAGGCAACCTCTTGTAATAGTTTGGTTTTTACTGCATCACTAGAAAGCTTCGTGTCAACATTATCCAAAGCCATCACCATTGGTGCGAACTTTTCCGACAAACCGCACAATAAAAAAATAGCAAGCCATTCATCATCGACTTTGAATCCTATAGCATTCAATCTCTGAGCCGATTTGATTATCGTTGACACATAATCCTCCATTGAAGTGCAGTTTTCCAGTTTAGTTCCTGTTAATTGTTGCACCAAAGTTATTCGGCGTGCACGACCTTTGTCTTCAAATGTGGACTCTAACTTTTCCCAAACTTCCTTAGCTGTTGAGCCATCCTGAATATGCACATAATTGCTTGGATCAACACCCAAAATTATTGCTGCTCTTGCCTTTGTTAATTTTTTTTCATCTTCTTCGGTCCCAAGAACTGCTTTCCATAAATCGTTCCACTCCAAAAATGTCTTCATGGCAAATTTCCATGTCGTATAATTTTCACGTCCTTGAAGACGATCAAAAGATCCAAATTTATCAACCATTTTTGGATGTAATAGAAATTATTGGGATAAGACAAAAAAAATCGTTAAAATTTATTCTAGAAAATTTTCTGGGCCCATAACCTAAAGTAAAATTTCAGTGTTCCAGAAGCTTAAGAATAAAATACAAAAGGTACTAACAGTTTAGATGATTTAATGAGAGTGAGATTAAAAATATTTTCTATACAAATAATAAAATACAAAGGTTGATTAGATATGAATTGATTATAAAAAACAAAGTGTTTAAATACAAAGTATTTTAACAAAATTCAACTTTAAATTTGACTTTAAATTCAACTCTAAATTCAACTTTAAATTTAACTTTAAATTTAACTTTAAATTCAACTTTAAATTTAACATTAAATTTAACTTTAAATTTAACTTTTAATTTAACTTTAAATTCAATTTTACATTTAACTTTAAATTCAACTTTAAATTTAACTTTAAATTCAACTTTAGATTCAACTTTAAATTTAACTTTAAATTTAACTTTAAATTCAACCTTAAATTTAACTTTAAATTTGACTTTAAAATAAACTTTAAATTTGACTTTAAATTCAACTTTAAATTCAACTTTAAATTCAACTTTAAATTTAACTTTAAATTTGACTTTGAATTCAACTTTAAATTTAACTTTAAATTAAACTTTAAATTTAACTTTAAATTTGACTTTAAATTTAACTTTAAATTCTACTTTAAATTTGACTTTAAATTCAACTTGAAATTCAACTTTAAATTCAACTTTAAATTTGACTTTAAATTCAACTTTAAATTAAACTTTAAATTTTACTTTAAATTCAACTTTAAATTCAACTTTAAATTTGACTTTAAATTCGACTTTAAATTCAACTTTAAATTCAATTTTAAATTCAACTTTAAATTTGACTTTAAATTCAACTTTAAATTTAACTTTAAATTCAACTTTAAATTTGACTTTAAATTTAACTTTAAATTCAACTTTAAATTTGACTTTAAATTCAACTTTAAATTTAACTTTAAATTTGACTTTAAATTTAACTTTAAATTTGACTTTAAATTCAACTTTTGATTTAAATTTAAATTTGACTTTAAATTCAACTTTAAATTCAACTTTAAATTCAACTTTAAATTTAACTTTATATTAAACTTTAAATTTAACTTTAAATTCAACTTTAAATTCAACTTTAAATTTGACTTTAAATTCGACTTTAAATTCAACTTTAAATTCAATTTTAAATTCAACTTTAAATTTGACTTTAAATTCAACTTTAAATTTAACTTTAAATTCAACTTTAAATTTGACTTTAAATTTAACTTTAAATTCAACTTTAAATTTGACTTTAAATTCAACTTTAAATTTAACTTTAAATTTGACTTTAAATTTAACTTTAAATTTGACTTTAAATTCAACTTTTGATTTAAATTTAAATTTGACTTTAAATTCAACTTTAAATTCAACTTTAAATTCAACTTTAAATTTAACTTTATATTAAACTTTAAATTTAACTTTAAATTTGACTTTAAATTTAACTTTAAATTCAACTTTAAATTCAATTTTAAATTCAACTTTAAATTTGACTTTAAATTCAACTTTAAATTTGACTTTAAATTCAACTTTCAATTTAACTTTAAATTCAACTTTAAATTTGACTTTAAATTTAACTTTAAATTTGACTTTAAATTTAACTTTAAATTCAACTTTAAATTTGACTTTAAATTCAACTTAAAATTTAACTTTAAATTTTACTTTAAATTCAACTTTAAATTTAACTTTAAATTTAACTTTTAATTTAACTTTAAATTCACTTTAAATTCAACTTTAGATTTAACTTTAAATTTGACTTTAAATTCAACTTTAAATTTAACTTTAAATTAAACTTTAAATTTAACTTTAAATTTCACTTTAAATTTAACTTTAAATTCAACTCTAAATTCAATTTTAAATTCAACTTTAAATTTGACTTTAAATTCAACTTTAAATTTGACTTTAAATTTAACTTTAAATTTGACTTTAAATTTAACTTTAAATTCAACTTTAAATTTGACTTTAAATTCAACTTAAAATTTAACTTTAAATTTGACTTTAAATTCAACTTTAAATTCAACTTTAAATTTGACTTTAAATTCAACTTGAAATTCAACTTTAAATTCAACTTTAAATTTAACTTTAAATTTAACTTTAAATTCAACTTTAAATTCAACTTTAAATTCAACTTTAAATTTAACTTTAAATTTGACTTTAAATTCAACTTTAAATTTAACTTTAAATTTGACTTTAAATTTAACTTTAAATTTGACTTTAAATTTAACTTTAAATTCACTTTAAATTCAACTTTAGATTTAACTTTAAATTTGACTTTAAATTCAACTTTAAATTCAACTTTAAATTCAACTTTAAATTTAACTTTAAATTAAACTTTAAATTTAACTTTAAATTTGACTTTAAATTTAACTTTAAATTCAACTTTAAATTCAATTTTAAATTCAACTTTAAATTTGACTTTAAATTCAACTTTAAATTCAACTTTAAATTCAACTTTAAATTTGACTTTAAATTTAACTTTAAATTCAACTTTAAATTTAACTTTAAATTCAACTCTAAATTCAACTTTAAATTTGACTTTAAATTCAACTTGAAATTTAACTTTAAATTCAACTTTAAATTTGACTTTAAATTTAACTTTAAATTAAACTTTAAATTTTACTTTAAATTCAACTTTAAATTCCACTTTAAATTTGTCTTTAAATTCGACTTTAAATTCAACTTTAATTTTGACTTTAAATTCAACTTTAAATTCAATTTTAAATTCAACTTTAAATCTGAATTTAAATTCAACTTTAAATTTAACTTTAAATTTAACTTTAAATTCAACTTTAAATTTGACTTTAAATTTAACTTTAAATTCAACTTTAAATTTGACTTTAAATTCAACTCTAAATTCAACTTTAAATTTGACTTTAAATTCAACTTTAAATTTGACTTTAAATTCAACTTTAAATTCAACTTTAAATTTAACTTTAAATTTGACTTTAAATTCAACTTTAAATTTAACTTTAAATTTGACTTTAAATTTAACTTTAAATTTGACTTTAAATTTAACTTTAAATTCACTTTAAATTCAACTTTAGATTTAACTTTAAATTTGACTTTAAATTCAACTTTAGATTTAACTTTAAATTTGACTTTAAATTCAACTTTAAATTCAACTTTAAATTCAACTTTAAATTTAACTTTAAATTAAACTTTAAATTTAACTTTCAATTTGACTTTACCCAAGTAACATTTTTGGAGCTGCAAGTTTTAAATATGCTTTAGAAAAGCTTTAAAAGAGTGAAGTCCGTGGCTACTGCTCTATATTGAACTTTGTTACAGCTTCTGGCAATTTTTAGTTTATTTAATGCTCTGAATGTGTGTCTTACAACATCTCCAAGCTTTTAAACCTTATAAAGCTAGTTGCTCTATAAATTTGCTTTATTTCAACCTTTACCGCAACACTCCACGAGCCTAATGCTCTAAATATGTGCCTTACGACATCTCCAAGCTCTTAAACCTTATAAAGCTAGTTGCTTTATAAATATGCTTTATTACAACCTTTACCGCAACACTCCACGAGCCTAACTCATTTTAAGTCTCTTTGCTTTACAAAGGCTTTATATCTGCTTGAGAGATGTACTAAGAGCTGATCGGGAGCTTAACGCTCTAAAGTGCAGGTTAACTTTACTTTAAAGGAGCTTGACAAAAAAAACAAAAAACAAGTCTGTCAAAAAATAGAGCAACTGAATAAAGAAGAAGTAATGTACAGGGTGATACTATTACAGAGAATATATTTCGTTTCTAACTTTGCATTCGAAACAATATATTTATCGAAAAGAGAACTGTTTCACTCTACTATTTACTATATCTAAAGTTGCACTGTTATATATGTAGGTTGTTTTTCAGCTGTCAAAAGAAGGACATGTAAGTTCAGTTGTAATGAATATTTATATGCGGGGAAAAAAATCACGAAAAATCGAATTTTTTCGACGTTCCAGGTGCGACAGGGTCATAAAGTCAAAGTAAAGTGAAAAAATGAATATTTTAAATCAAAAAAAAAAAAATTCTTTTTTGACTCAACAATTTGAGTTTTCACATTGACAACATGTGACGAGATTTTTTTAACATAAAAAAAAGTTTTTGCTCGTGATCAAACTATTTTTTAGGTTCTTATTATGAAGTTGTCTTTGTGAAATGAGCTTAGACCTGTATTTGTGTATAGTTTTCTCTCTTGTAAAATTTTTATTGGCAAAAAGAACATGGAAAATGTATTTTTTGAATTTTTATTGAAAGAAAACATTTGATTTTACATGTACTTTGTGAACATAATACCTCCAAAAAAGTGGTCACAAATTAATATGTATAACTATTTTGCAAGTTTCAATTTTGTTGTGCATTGATCACTGCGAACAAATCAAATGAACATGAAAAATGTATGTAAATAATATAAAAATGTCGTCAAAAAATATTTTAGCAAAAAAATTTTAAACGAGGCACTCTGTTTCCTGGTTATGCTGCTCTAGAAAGACAACCTTGTAGCACTATGGGCTGTATAGTAGCTCTAGAGGAGATGTTTTTGCGGCGTCATTAAAATGGTGGTTTTGGTAATGACTACCATTTTTCATACCAACTTCTCCACAAATTTTTTTTGATTTTGTTTTTATTTATTACTAAAACTTAAATATTTCTAAGGCGCGTTGTAAATTTTCGAAGTGCAACATCTATGTTTGTGATGAAAATAGAGTGGCACATGAAATCATTACATTGTCATTGTCTTTATCGTGTTATTTAATTAATATTTCACCGTCACGATAATACGTTTCGTTTTTTCTATTCATTAGTTCGAACATTTTCTCTCTCAGGATTCATGAGTGTATGTTCGAAAAGTCACTTTTATTGCAAAGTTCGAATACCAGCAAACAATTTTCATTGTCTTTATGAGTATTATTATTTTCTCACTCACACTTAAGTAAACCTTTTTTGTATTTCCATTTTACAGCAAAATGTGATACAACTAGCTTTTGATAAATCTTTAATAGAGCAGAGTGCTCTAAATCAAAACGCAAATGTCATTTTGTTTCTATTGTAGAGCATACAGCCATTCTAGCATCATATTTAGAGCCCTATTCGTGCACTTCAATACCACGAAAGTAGCTTTTAAGCAGCTCTAGAATGGTGATAACGCTTGCACTAATGCTACTGCAGTCTACAATTGCTATACAAGAAGTGATATAGAGCTAATTCTAGCTCTCAAAGTCGAAAAAAATGCTCTTAATGAGTGTTATTTCAGCTCTAGAAGCGCTTGCAGAGCAACATGAATTTAATTCGGCCAGTTAACCCAGCTTTTTAAGCGCTGCAAGAGCTAATATAGAGCTAAAATTGTTACTTGGGTACATTTAACTTTAAATTCAACTCTAAATTCAACTTTAAATTTGACTTTAAATTCAACTTGAAATTCAACTTTAAATTAAACTTTAAATTTAACTTTAAATTCAACTTTAAATTTAACTTTAAATTTAACTTTAAATTTGACTTTAAAATCAACTTCAAATTTAACTTTAAATTTAACTTTAAATTTGACTTTAAATTCAACTTTAAATTCAACTTTAAATTTAACTTTAAATTTGACTTTAAATCTAACTTTAAATTTGACTTTAAATTCAACTTTACATTTAACTTTAAATTTGACTTTAAATTTAACTTTAAATTTAACTTTAAATTCAACTTTAAATTTAACTTTAAATTTGACTTTAAAATCAACTTTAAATTTGACTTTAAATTCAACTTTAAATTTGACTTTAAATTCAACTTTAAATTTAACTTTAAATTTGACTTTAAATTCAACTTTAAATTTAACTTTAAATTCAACTTTAAATTTAACATTAAATTTAACTTTAAATTTAACTTTTAATTTAACTTTAAATTCAACTTTAAATTTAACTTTTAATTTGACTTTAAATTTAACTTTAAATTCAACTTTAAATTCAACTTTAATTTTGACTTTAAATTAAACTTTAAATTCAACTTTAAATTTGACTTTAAATTCAACTTTAAATTTGACTTTAAATTCAACTTTAAATTCAATTTTAAATTCAACTTTAAATCTGAATTTAAATTCAACTTTAAATTTAACTTTAAATTTAACTTTAAATTTGACTTTAAATTTAACTTTAAATTCAACTTTAAATTTGACTTTAAATTCAACTCTAAATTCAACTTTAAATTTGACTTTAAATTCAACTCTAAATTCAACTTTAAATTTGACTTTAAATTCAACTTTAAATTTGACTTTCAATTCAACTTTAAATTCAATTTTAAATTCAACTTTAAATCTGAATTTAAATTCAACTTTAAATTTGACTTTAAATTGAACTTTAAATCCAACTTTAAATTTGACTTTAAATTTAACTTTAAATTTGACTTTAAATTCAACTTTACATTTAACTTTAAATTTGACTTTAAATTCAACTTTAAATTTAACTTTAAATTTGACTTTAAAATAAACTTTAAATTTGACTTTAAAATAAACTTTAAATTTGACTTTAAATTCAACTTTAAATTTAACTTTAAATTCAACTTTAAATTTAACATTAAATTGAACTTTAAATTTAACTTTTAATTTAACTTTAAATTCAACTTTAAATTTAACTTTAAATTTAACTTTAAATTCAACTTTAAATTTGACTTTAAATTCAATTTTAAATTCAATTTTAAATTCAACTTTAAATCTGAATCTAAATTCAACTTTAAATTTAACTTTAAATTTAACTTTTAATTTAACTTTAAATTCAACTTTACATTTAACTTTAAATTCAACTTTAAATTTAACTTTAAATTTAACTTTAAACTCAACTTTAAATTTAACTTTAAATTTGACTTTAAAATAAACTTTAAATTTGACTTTAAATTCAACTTTAAATTTGACTTTAAATTCAACTTTAAATTTAACTTTAAATTCAACTTTAAATTTAACTTTAAATTCAACTTTAAATTCAATTTTAAATTCAACTTTAAATCTGAATTTAAATTCAACTTTACATTTAACTTTAAATTTGACTTTAAATTTGACTTTAAAATAAACTTTAAATTTGACTTTAAATTTGACTTTAAATTCAACTTTAAATTTAACTTTAAATTCAACTTTAAATTCAACTTTAAATTCAACTTTAAATTTGAGTTTAAATTAAACTTTAAATTTAACTTTAAATTTGACTTTAAAATAAACTTTAAATTTGACTTTAAATTTGACTTTAAATTCAACTTTAAATTCACTTTAAATTCTACTTTAGATTTTACTTTAAATTTGACTTTAAATTCAACTTTAAATTCAACTTTAAATTTAACTTTAAATTAAACTTTAAATTTAACTTTAAATTTGACTTTAAATTTAACTTTAAATTCAACTCTAAATTCAACTTTAAATTTGACTTTAAATTCAACTTGAAATTCAACTTTAAATTCAACTTTAAATTAAACTTTAAATTTTACTTTAAATTCAACTTTAAATTTGACTTTAAATTAAACTTTAAATTTTACTTTAAATTCAACTTTAAATTCAACTTTAAATTTGACTTTAAATTCGACTTTAAATTCAACTTTAAATTTAACTTTAAATTTGACTTTAAATTTAACTTTAAATTTGACTTTAAATTCAACTTTTGATTTAACTTTAAATTTGACTTTAAATTCAACTTTAAATTCAACTTTAAATTTGACTTTAAATTCAACTTTAAATTCAACTTTAAATTTAACTTTAAATTTGACTTTAAATTCAACTTTTGATTTAACTTTAAATTCAACTTTAAATTTGACTTTAAATTTAACTTTAAATTCAACTTTAAATTTGACTTTAAATTCAACTTTAAATTCAACTTTAAATTTAACTTTAAATTTGACTTTAAATTCAACTTTAAATTTAACTTTAAATTCAACTTTAAATTTAACTTTAAATTTGACTTTAAATTCAACTTTAAATTTAACTTTAAATTTAACTTTAAATTTAACTTTTAATTTAACTTTAAATTCACTTTAAATTCAACTTTAGATTTGACTTTAAATTCAACTTTAAATTCAACTTTAAATTTCACTTTAAATTTAACTTTTAATTTAACTTTAAATTCACTTTAAATTTAACTTTAAATTTGACTTTAAATTTAACTTTAAATTCAACTCTAAATTCAACTTTAAATTTGACTTTAAATTCAACTTTAAATTCAACTTTAAATTTCACTTTAAATTTAACTTTAAATTCAACTCTAAATTCAACTTTAAATTTGACTTTAAATTCAACTTGAAATTCAACTTTAAATTCAACTTTAAATTCAACTTTAAATTTAACTTTAAATTAAACTTTAAATTTAACTTTAAATTTGACTTTAAATTCAACTTTAAATTCAACTTTAAATTTGACTTTAAATTCAACTTGAAATTCAACTTTAAATTCAACTTTAAATTAAACTTTAAATTTAACTTTAAATTCAACTTTAAATTTAACTTTAAATTCAACTTTAAATTTGACTTTAAATTCAACTCTTAATTCAACTTTAAATTTGACTTTAAATTCAACTTTAAATTTGACTTTTAATTTAACTTTAAATTCAACTTTAAATTTAACTTTAAATTTGACTTTAAATTCAACTTTAAATTTAACTTTAAATTTGACTTTAAATTTAACTTTAAATTTGACTTTAAATTTAACTTTAAATTCACTTTAAATTCAACTTTAGATTTAACTTTAAATTTGACTTTAAATTCAACTTTAAATTCAACTTTAAATTCAACTTTAAATTTAACTTTAAATTAAACTTTAAATTTAACTTTAAATTTAACTTTAAATTTGACTTTAAATTCAACTTTAAATTCAACTTTAAATTTGACTTTAAATTCAACTTGAAATTCAACTTTAAATTCAACTTTAAATTCAACTTTAAATTTAACTTTAAATTAAACTTTAAATTTAACTTTAAATTTGACTTTAAATTCAACTTTAAATTCAACTTTAAATTTGACTTTAAATTCAACTTGAAATTCAACTTTAAATTCAACTTTAAATTAAACTTTAAATTTAACTTTAAATTCAACTTTAAATTTGACTTTAAATTCAACTTTAAATTCAACTTTAAATTTGACTTTAAATTCAACTTTAAATTCAACTTTAAATTTGACTTTAAATTCGACTTTAAATTCAACTTTAAATTCAATTTTAAATTCAACTTTAAATTTGACTTTAAATTCAACTTTAAATTCAACTTTAAATTTAACTTTAAATTTGACTTTAAATTTAACTTTAAATTTGACTTTAAATTCAACTTTTGATTTAACTTTAAATTTGACTTTAAATTCAACTTTAAATTCAACTTTAAATTCAACTTTAAATTTAACTTTAAATTTGACTTTAAATTTAACTTTAAATTTGACTTTAAATTTAACTTTAAATTCAACTTTAAATTCAATTTTAAATTCAACTTTAAATTTGACTTTAAATTCAACTTTAAATTTAACTTTAAATTCAACTTTAAATTTGACTTTAAATTTAACTTTAAATTCAACTTTAAATTTGACTTTAAATTCAACTTTAAATTCAACTTTAAATTTAACTTTAAATTTGACTTTAAATTCAACTTTAAATTTAACTTTAAATTCAACTTTAAATTTAACATTAAATTTAACTTTAAATTTAACTTTTAATTTAACTTTAAATTCAACTTTAAATTTGACTTTAAATTCAACTTTAAATCTGAATTTAAATTCAACTTTAAATTTAACTTTAAATTTGACTTTAAATTTAACTTTAAATTCAACTTTAAATTTGAATTTAAATTCAACTCTAAATTCAACTTTAAATTTGACTTTAAATTCAACTTTAAATTTTACTTTAAATTCAACTTTAAATTCAACTCTAAATTCAACTTTAAATTTAACTTTAAATTCAACTCTAAATTCAACTTTAAATTTGACTTTAAATTCAACTTGAAATTCAACTTTAAATTCAACTTTAAATTAAACTTTAAATTCAACTTTAAATTTAACTTTAACTTTAACTTTAAATTCAACTTTAAATTTAACTTTAAATTCAACTTTAAATTTGACTTCAAATTCGACTTTTAATTCAACTTTAAATTCAATTTTAAATTCAACTTTAAATTTGACTTTAAATTCAACTTTAATTTTAACTTTAAATTCAACTTTAAATTTGACTTTAAATTTAACTTTAAATTCAACTTTAAATTTGACTTTAAATTCAACTTTTAATTCAACTTTAAATTTAACTTTTAATTTGACTTTAAATTTAACTTTAAACTTTACTTTAAATTCAACTTTAGATTTAACTTTAAATTTGACTTTAAATTTGACTTTAAATTCAACTTTAAATTCAACTTTAAATTTAACTTTAAATTTGACTTAAATTTGACTTTAAATTCGACTTCAAATTTAACTTTAAATTTAACTTTAAATTTGACTTTAAATTTGACTTTAAATTCAACTTTAAATTTAACTTTAAATTTGACTTTAAATTTAACTTTAAATTTGACTTTAAATTCAACTTTAAATTTAACTTTAAATTTGACTTTAAATTTGACTTTAAATTTTTGACTTTAAATTCAACTTTAAATTCAACTTTAAATTTAACTTTAAATTTAACTTAAATTCAATTTTAAATTTGACTTTAAATTCAACTTTAAATTTAACCTTAAATTTGACTTTAAATTTAACTTTAAATTTGACTTTAAATTTGACTTTAAATTTAACTTTAAATTTAACTTTAAATTCAACTTTAAATTAAACTTTAAATTCAACTTTCAATTTAACTTTAAATTTAACGTTAAATTCAATTTTAAATTTAACTTTAAATTTGACTTCAAATTTATCTTGAAATTTAACTTAAAATTTGACTTTAAATTTAACTTTAAATTCAACTTTAAATCTGACTTTAAATTTAACTTTAAATTTTACTTTTAATTTAATTTTAAAGAATCAATCTGAAATTGTATTGATTTTATAGAAATATAAACGAGTTCACCTTGTGCAATTGGTTGAACAAACGATCAACGTTTGATAATGTGAACTCTCAGACTACCGCTTGTTGAATGATTTTCAAATATTTTTGAAAATTTTAAAGTGGGACGTGACATAAAGTTTGATAAGGGTGAACACAATCTACATCCAACATCCATCAAACGAAGTCTGTCCAACTAATTGTTAAGTGTGAACTCGGCTAATAGGACAGGATTTGAAACAGAGTTGTTGTTTGAATGGGTTTCGATTGACGATCAGAACGAAACTCATGGTCTGATGAAGAATACAGTAAAGTAAATTTTACCTGAAAGCCTAACATACAGAATGGAAAGGAAAATAAAATAACTTCGTATTCTCGCTTAAAAAAGAAAAAATCAGAGATGGTGTTGGATATCAGCTTGAAAAAATATGCAGCAGCTAATTTTGGATGAGGAAAGCAAGCCTGATGAGTTTAACCTCGGTATCGTATTTCGGGTTCTTAAAATGGGACAGATTGCACTTATTGCGCCAATTGTAGGAGAGCATTCCCCTTTATGAGACTTTTGTATAAACGAATTATATTCGAAAATCTTATAAAATTATAGAATATCATGCTAGGCAAGCAAACTTCGCACTCAAGCCTTTGAAAACAAACCATGAAGCATCGCAATTGCTTTTTGAGAACCTGAAATGACCATTTTTGCGAACTGCAATGGTGAGAAACGATCTTTAAAGCAATTTCAATATGTTGCGTGTATGACAGTCTATAGATTTTAGCATATTTAACTTTTGCATATCCATTCAACTCAAAGGACTTTTAAAAGCTAATTATAGATTGACTAGTAGGAAACCTTTGTCATCTAAAATGAGTGATTTCGTTTCACAAGAACCATCACGAAATTCACCATATTATGACTTCCAAATAAAATGACAGCAATACCCTCGTTTTAGATTTTCCCTTAAGCCGAATTTTATTGGGAATTTTAATTTTCACTTCACTTAGGCGCTCAATGAAACGCTGTACTCACTTATACAACTTTATTCCATAAACTCCATTTACCAGCCATCCCTGTTTTTCACTCCTGCAAGTGACTTTTTTTTTTGTCCACTTATCGTTGTAGAGTTTTTATTTTCCCATGTGCGATGTTATGCGATATTTTGCTGAAGTGAATACAGATTCCCAATGAAACTCGGCTTTTGTTCTAAACGAAGCAACACGATTCATACGAACTGTTTTTTTCACCTCAGCTTACTCAAAAAGGTTGTGTTAAATGAACGAACAAGAACTGCATTCATTGCTCCGTCAAGTTCGGTAGAATTTTTGAGTCGAAAAGCTTTCTAGATCACATACTTACTATATTATGGTTTTTTTTTTTAAAGCTAAGCTGGGTGTACAAATTTCAGGCGAACATTCACTCACTTTTTTGAATCTTTGCACTTTACAAGTAGTACATGATAACGCTTGCGATACAAGTTCCAATAAGAAGAAGAAACCTTATGTCACAAAAGCTTTTGCAAGGATATAAATAGAAGCGGAAAATTTTGCAAATGAGCAACATAACCCTCTTTTACCAAAATATTAGAGGGCTTCGTACAAAAATTACGAATCTTTATCTTAACTGGCTCAATCCAAGTCATTTGGACACTGAGCTTTTTAGCCTCGAGTTCTCAGTATATTGTAAAGACCGTCATTACGATAAGCCTGAAGATGTGGGAGGTGGTGCATTAATTTCTGTAGGAAATACTTACATGTCTTCTCAAATCACTTTTCCTTTTCCATTTACAATTAATGTGTTATGTGTCAAAGTATCCGTACAGTTAAATAGTATATATGTCGTAAACGTCTATATTCCTCCAAAGAGTCCTGTCTCAGCTTATACTGAGCTCTCTTTGGTTTTAGATTATGTAATGGAATTGTCTTGTCTTAAAAACTATATTTTATTATTTGGTGATTTTAATTTGCCTGAAGTAAATTGGGTCCCTTCAAAAGACGGATCCTTTCAAGTAGCATCACTGACATCGTCTCAACAAGAGCTTCGTTTACTTGACAATATCATTTCCTCAGACTTTCAGCAAATAAGCTGTATTAGAAACTTTATGAATCGCATGCTCGATTTAGTTTTTTCATCTGACGCAGTTAGTACTGTTGTTCTTAAATCTAAGTATGGCATTACTAACTTAGATGATCTTCACCCACCTTTAGATATTTTTCTGGATTTAAGTTCTGATTTATATGTTCATAGTAACTCATTTGACTGTTCATACACTTTTGACTTTCGGAGAGCGAATTTCGATTTGCTTTCCGAAGAACTTACCAGAGCCGGTATAAATAATGTATCAGCTTCTGACAATATCGACGATGCAGTCAAATGCTTTTACTTGATCTTGGAAAATTGTATGAACAAAATTATTCCCCGAAAAATCCTTAAGAATTCCTGCTTCAATCAGCATTGGTATACCAAAGAACTAAAGATTCTGCAAAATAAGAGAAATAAATCCTGGAAAGCCTACATTAAAACTCATTCTACAACTGACTATAGTGTTTATATTAGTTTTTTTTGAAAACTTTAACACAGATGTCTTTCTCTTTAAGGGATGACCCAAAAAGTTTTTGGCGATTTGTAAGTTCAAAGAAAAAATCTGATGGGTACCCAGTGAACTTTATTTCTGGTGATATTCCTCTAGAGAATACTAACGATATTTGTAATGCCTTCGCTAATCATTTTCGGAGCTCTTTCTGTGATACCCCCATAGTAATAGATGAAAACTACTTTACGTATTTACGTAACTGCTCTCAAGTAAATTTTAATAATATCCCTGTTCATAGTGACAACATTTTAAAATATTTATCACTTCTGCAAGACGAATTTTCGTCCGGTCCGGATGGAATCCTGCCAATTCTGTTAAAGAAATGCCGTAATAATGTTCCCACTTCAATATCTCTTTCAGCTTTCAATCAAAACAGGTGTTTTTCCTAGTCTTTGGAAAAAGTCCTATATCACTCCGGTTTTTAAAAAGGGTGATAAGATAGAAATAAAAAACTACAGGCCTACATATATCCAAGCTATCTTGCATCCCCAAACTCTTTGAACAGGTTGTTTGTGACAGCCTCTCATTTTTTACAAAAAAATATTATTTGCAGGCAGCAGCATGGCTTTATGAAGAAAAGATCAACGGTAACAAACCTTCTTTCTTTTCTTCACATATGTTCCAATGCCCTTGAAAATGGGCTCGACTGTACTTACACTGATTTTTCCAAAGCATTCGATCAACTCTCTCATGATGTAATATTATATAAGCTCAAAGCTTTTGGATTTCCAAAAATATTTATTGTATGGATTTGCTCTTATCTCGAAAATAGAACGTACCAAGTAAAATTTCGTAACAGCTTTTCGAGTCCCTTCAATGGTCTGTCGGGTGTACCCCAAGGCAGTCACCTTGGGCCTTTGCTTTTCATTGTCGCAATCAATGACGTTGTTTCATGCATTTCGTATAGTGAAATTCTGATTTTCGCAGATGATATGAAAATTTTTAAATCCATTCAAAATACTACTGATCGCGTACTTCTTCAAAAAGATATGGAAAGTTTTAGAACATGATGTGAAAAGAATCGTCTTAGTCTTAACCCCTCGAAGTGCCAAACAATGGCATTCTCGAAAAAACTTGAACTTATCAAAGCTATATACTTAATATACTCAATGGAATAAAAAATGATATATCACTTCTAAAAGAAGAGAACCGAATTCTGAAGCAAGAAGTTTTAAAATTAAAAGAAGGCGAAGTTCAATTGAAGAAAAAAATGGAAGAAACAGAAAAGTTTACAAAAAGAATGAACGTCATAGTAACAGGTTTAAGCACTGAAAACGTAGAAGAAGCGAAATCCCAGTTTCAAGAAGTTTGCAGTGCAACTCTTCGTGTAGCTGCAACGACCAACGGTGTTCGTAAAATAAGTTCAGCCAACGCGAATAAAACGGCCTTCGTATTTGAGCTAGCTAGTTCAACAGAAGTAAATGCTGTACTGTCGTCGACAAAGAAATTAGCTGTCAAACGAATTTCAATCAACAAAGATTTAACAGGAAATGAAAGAGCGGAACAGTTTCACCTGAGACAAGTCAAACGAAGTCTTTCTAAAGCAGACCACAGCCTCAAACTTGAAATTAGACGGTGGACTCTCATCGTAAATAGCTGCAGACGATACAAGTGTACCCCCGATGGAATAATTAAGTCGGCAAATTTGGAAGACAAGTCCTTTATTGAAAATCACCTCTCAAAAATACAATCTACATACTCGGTCACCTTAGACTCACCCAAGCACCAAAATACATATGTGCAAAAACTCCCTCAGGGTAATTAGCAACCCAATGTCTGTCAGGTTTTATGTTATAATGTAGCTGGTCTTACAAATAAATTAGTACTATGCGATTTTTTTAAATTTATATCTGAATTTCAAATCTTTTTCTTATACGAAACATTTATTACATTAGAAAAGATACAAAATTATGAAAAATTTTTTAAAGGCTTTAAATTACACTGGATTCCTGCAAAAAAAACTCAACATTTTGGTAGAGCAAGTGGAGGGTTGTTTGGGTACAGTAAAAATATTGAGTCTTTGCATCGTTTGCAGTTCTTAAACATCTACGGAACTACTATACTGCGTGGAACTTTTCTTGGAACTACAGTAAACTTCGTGCCTTGCTATTTAAATTGCAACAATTGGATGAGAGACTTTAACAACATAAAAAAATGTTTTGATGAACTTGGTTCAGAAAATTTTATATTACTTGGGGATCTCAATGTCAGAACAGGAACGAGGGGTTCTATCGATATCCAGGTAGTCTCACAGCCACCAATTTTTGATACGAGATGTTCAAAAGATTCAACAGCTGATGGAAACTGCAACGCGTTCCTTGAATTTTTAGAAGACATCGGAGCGTTTATTCTCAATGGTAGATGCTTTAATGACAAAAATGGGGAGTTTACCTTTGTATCAAGCAGAGGGTCATCAGTAATCGATTATTGCTGCCCATCTTATAACTCTGTCGGTATCATAGATGATTTTTCCGTAGGATGCAAAACATACTCAGATCATATGCCACTGCTCTTAACGATCAAGTCTTCTGGAGACAACAGTAGAAATGCTTCTATGCAGTTGCTCCCTAGAATGAAGTGGGTTGAAAACAAACGCTCGGACTATATTCAAAATCTCAATGCCGCTGTAACGAGGAATACTAACCGAGAAGAAAATACCGAAATCAGATGTGAAACCATAAAAAAATGTATATACGAAGCAAACAAGATGCCAAACAATGAAATAATAAGATTTGATCGAAAGAAACCTTGGTACGACTTAAATTGCCACATTGTTAGAAAAGACACATTAAGAGCACTGAGAATGTTCAAGAAAGATAACCTAGAAGTAAGCAGAAAAAAATATGTTAATGCAAACAAAAAATATAAAGCCCTGATAAAATCAAAACAATATGATTATTATCAAAATATCTCACGTCAACTTGCATCTGTTACCGTTGCAAAAGATTGGTGGAGGATTGCAAGAGAAATTCGAGGAGATTCATTAAAAAATTGTGTGCAAGTCACTGCAAACGAGCTCTTGATCCACTTCAGAGGAACATTGAATTCAACGTCGTCACAAAGCATGACAGCCATATCCTCTTTGGAACCCGTTTACAACCAAAAACTTGATAGACAGATAGAATTAGATGAAGTTATCCGAGCAATAGAATCATTAAAGGAAAACAAAGCTCCCGGTATTGATGGTATTCCTAATGAATTCTACAAAAACTCCAGCACCCTGTTTATTGAAGAAATTTATGTTTTGCTCAAAGACATCTTTGATAGAGAAACCATACCTACATCGTTCAAAAAATCGATAATTTCCCCTCTTTACAAAAAGGGTGACCCAAGTCTTCCTTCAAACTACCGCGGGCTTTCATTTTTAGACACACTCTACAAAATATTTACCACAGTTTTATTAAACAGACTTACTTATTGGATAGAAGAGAACCACGTACTAAATGAATACCAGGCTGCATACAGAAGTCAATACAGCACTGTTGACCAAGTGTATAACCTATCGTGTATAGTTCAAATTCCACTTAGTCAGAGGAAGAAGCTTTACGCCTTTTTTGTTGATCTATCAGCAGCTTTCGACAACATCAATCGTGAGGCGCTGTTTTACAAATTACTTAAATTAGGAGTCTCATCGAAAATGGTTTCAATTATAAAATCCTTGTACAAAGACACTTCTGCGACAGTTTGGGACGGAAAAAGTATAACAAGCTTCTTTCAGACAACCAAAGGAGTCAAACAAGGTTGCGTACTAAGCGCCTTACTTTTCGTTCTGTTCTTAGAGGATCTCCACTTTGAACTACCAACTGGTCTCACTTTGAATAATTTGAAAATAAACGTACTTTTATACGCAGATGACATAGTTCTCCTTTCTGATAAGCCAAATATACTGCAAAGGATTATCGACGCCTTCAGTAGGTACTGTATCAAATGGAACCTAGATGTTAACCTAGAAAAGTCAGAAATTGTGATTTTTAGAAACGGAGGTAGGAGAGCGGATGCTGAAAAATGGTATTTTAATGACGGAGAAATAAGAATAACAAATCAGTACAAATATCTCGGCGTTATCTTCACATATAACATGTCCTGGTCCGAACACTTGTCAAAACGTCTTGCGATGTCAAAAAACTCAATAAACTCGACATGGTCCAAATTTGTTCAAAATAAGTTTGTTACACACTCTGCTAAATACAAAGTGCATGACGCAGCCACCAAATCAATAATGCATTATTGTGCACAGGTGTGGGGATTCAAAGAGTACCTTCAAATTGAAAAGCTCCAACGTTTCTTCGTGAAGAGATGCTTCGGGTTGCCAGACAACACACCTAATTATGCAATTCATATTGAAACTGGCCTTCCAAAATCATTCCTTACAACTTTAAAAATTCATTTTACGTACATAAGGAAAGTAATGTCAATGCCACGTAATCGTCTCCCACGTATTCTTTCTGACGTTATCATTCAGAAAAATATTTATTGGGCCCAGGAATGGTCAGGCCTTTTCCAACAAACACAAATGGACTTCAGTTTTGAAGCCCCGCGCTTAATGTGGAATGAATATCACAACATATTACTTACAAAGCTTTCCGAAAAATACTGGGTTGATTTTGTGGGAAAGGCACATCAATCACAATTTCACGACGAATATAGCAACCTAATACACTCTGATGTCCCAAACTATTTTCAGGATAGCAATCCGCGCGAAATGATAAATTTGGTCTTCAAAGCACGATGTGGTCTTTTAAACTTAAATGCTAGAGCTTTTCGCAATGACACTATAGGCATATGCAGTATATGCAATATGGATGCTACAGAAAACACATATCACTTCGTTGGTATGTGCCCCATCTTTAAAGGATACCGTAAAACATACCTAGGGAGCGAAATATTGGACAGGACTACATTTCTAGATTTCTTAAATGGCTCAAACTACCAAAACCTATACAAATTTTTGAAAAACTCACTTAAATATCGAAGCCTTATAATTAATGAATACAGTTAGAACTCACTTAGCTTTGCTATTATAAAGTAAATAAATTTTTGAACCTGACAGACAACTTAAAATAAGTTATTGTCAAATTTAATTTTGAAAACCAGCAAACTCATGTTTTTGTAAAAATTTAACTGAAAATAAAATTATTTATCTATCTATCTATCTATCTATCTACTTAATGTTTGGTCATTCATTTTGTAATGTCTCAAGTTTTCCTGACCTAGGTGTTTACTTTAATATTAACCTTGAATTTAATGAGCATATAAGCTCAATAGTAAGGAAAGCAAATTCTATGCTTGGTTTCATAAAAAGGTGGTCAAAAGAATTTGATGATCCTTATGTAACATTATCTTTGTATAACTGTTATGTTCGTCCTCATCTCGAGTACGCCTCACAAGTTTGGTCTCCCCTATATGAAATTCATAATCATCGTATCGAGGCAGTACAACTCAAATTTATACGTTTTACTTTGAAGGGTCTTCCTTGGGATGATCCATTCAATCTACCTTCTTATGAACATCGAAATAAACTTTTGCAATTGCAAACCTTTAGTCAAGGACGTATTATCAACGACCTAGTATTTTTCCATCAGCTTTTGACTGGCTTTATAGATGCTCCTTACTTGCTCTCGTCCATAGGTTTTAACTACCGCACAGGATCTCACCACTTGCGTAATTTGGAGTTGATTCATTGCCCCCATCATAGAACCAATTACGGCATGAATGAGCCGCTATCGCGCATGAGTCGATTATACAGTTCTAACTCCCTACTTTTAGATTTCAACATTAATAAATATAGTTTAAAACAAACATTTTAAACCAGTGCATGATTTTTGTTCAATGTTTCTTAGTTTATTGTTTTTCAAAATATTTGTAGTTTATACTTTGTTTTATTTTTAGTAGTTTTGTTTAATTATTATTATTGTAGATATTTCATGTTAGGTGTTCTATATTGTATGTCTATTTGTATTTTTTTTTTTCAAATATATATTTTCTATACGTTCTTTTTGTGCTGGTGTTGGTGTTTTCTAACCTCTAACACTTGCATTTATGATGAAGAGCGTAGATAAGTACGTACAAATGAGCTTGCTCTAAGCTTCGTGCGACTTAGTCTCTGAGATGCAATAACCCCATTTGCTAATTAGAATAAAATAAAACTATTCTCATCATCATCACCTTCATTCTCAATGTGGAACTAATTTTTTTGGCCTATGTTTTTTGTCTCAACTCACAAAATTGACTTCTTTCAAAAACTCTTCAAGCACCGTCCTTCAACATCGCAAATAACTTTAAGATCTCCATTTGATCTTCGAGACACCAATACATTTCCATTGATTCACTGAGCCGTTCAATAAAATCGCTAAATTAGTGGGAATTTTTCCGCTTATGGCATCCCTATTCGTGACTATACATATATGGGGATGTTTTTCAATTTCAAATCAGAAACGGAAATTTGAAATCGAATAATCTCTCTCCTGCTGACTGCAAAAAAAAAGGAACAGAAAATCCTTTAAATAAAAAAACCTTATCTCTGACAGCTCGTCCTACGGCAATTTTCATGTCGAAAAATTGAAAGCTTAGGGGCACCACAGTTTGGAATAGAATGATATTATGTTGATGTGCAAAAGCACAATCTCCGCCGGCAGTTGTTAGCTTGCCTCATCGATTCCATTCTCCATTCATTGATTAAACCTCGAAGTAGCCGGATGCAGGCTCTTTGTATGCATAGCTCAGTCTGCTTTTGTTTGTGTTGTGTATGTTCGCCTTTTTTGTGTATTAAGATCTTGAATTCATTCAGCGAAACAGTTTGATATACCTGCACGAATGCGCCGGCTGCGCTAGCGTCTAGTCGGCACAATTGAACTCACATCGATACACTTTTGTGACATCGAATGATGACAAATCTCATTTGTCATACAATTTGCATGTTCAAAAAGCACAGAAAAAAACTGCCATTTCAAAGTTTGTATTGTGAACATGTTCACCAACAAATTCCACGAAAGAGCACGTGTTGGAGTAAAACGTCAGTCGCGTCAATTACCAACACTCGATGAGAAAGATATTATAACCAAATATGTACATTGCTACAAAAATATTTTGCCATTTAAGCAAAAAATAATATTCCGCTGCGTGCGTCATTTGAAAAGTAAGCTTTTAGACATTTTATCTTCTCTCCCATTACCCGGTTCCTTAGAAACGAAAACAAATCGTCGTCATCGTCATCGGCATGACCTGCATTGAACTTCATCGCAATTCCTAAAATAGCACGTTCGTTCATATGTCAAGCCTGTGGTTACACCAAAAATAAACACTTTTTTTTTCTTTCTTCGTCATAATCATAATTTTCCCACAAAAAACAATTTTGTTTATTTCCAAAAAAAGAAAATTCTACCGAAATGACTCACGTTGTCGGAGTCAATGTGGGTGTGTGTTTGTGTTTATCAAAAAATGACTCCTTTAACAGGATTGTATACCTTTGTGAGTTCTGTAATGTGCCTACAAACAGCTGTCGGTTAAGTGAGAAATTGAATAAATTTTCGTTTTCTGTCGCAATTTGTATGAATTAATAAAAAGCACATTAAAATAATTGTCGGCTTTGGGAAGTCAACCGACATCCATTTCTGTGTCACAACGTCTTACATCTTGACTGACACTTGATTGGTAGTCATTCAAACTTTTTGCACTTATTCCGTAGAAGGTAGGTAGGTACCTTTTTTTTAATATAGGATGCCGATGCCGATGCCGAAGCCGATGACTGGGTATACTTTAACGGCAAGTAATCAATTTTGCTTTGGTCGGGTTGAGAGGAAAATTCCGTCAAACGCAGTGAATATCGTTTGTCAAAAACACTTACCTACTTCTTCTTCCAGTTCAGATTGAATTGATTGTGTTGTTACAATCACGATGTGGTTTTGTTGATAAGTTATCCCCCATTATGTGATAGATCTTTCGGATATCTACATACATCATACCCATACATCATTTATGCTGTGCAGTAATTGATTCGTCAATAACTCCGTTCATGGGCAGTGTTTTTTTTTTTCTTTCAGTTGACATTTAATGACTAGGCATTAGGCATTGGTAGCAGACTCAGTTGGGGATCATGGGAAAGGCCTCCATAAATTATTTTTGTTTTTTTTACACATTCGGGACCGGAAAGTGTGGTTTGCAATAACAAAATTCTTTTGATATCGCAGATGCCTGAGTGTGACACTTTCTTAACATTTTCATCGAAGCCTCATATCTAATTTGAATTTTGTGTTTGGAGGATGCATGTTTTGATAGGGTGAAATCGATATTTGTTTTGCTCCTTTTTTCGATACGTGTATGGATCCAGGTTAAAAGTAAATTATTTTTCTCCTTGTAGGTATATCGATGTTGTATATTAGTCAGTTGCAAATTGATGTGATGTGAGATGTTTTTCTTGTGAAATTAACATATTGGTTAAATTGGTTTGTGTTTTGATATTCTTGATATTCTGGATAAGGAATTCAAACGATCTGGGTCTTTGAAATTTTGTCTGAAAATGTTGATATTCCATGATGTATATGTTTGCATTTTAGATATTTGAAGCAGTCATTCATGTGATTTGGAAAATTAAAAGCAAGGAAACTATTAGATTTAGTTCCATATTCAATGCAAAAGCAAATGCCAAAGTCGTTTTTGATGCGTTCAAATGTCTACTTTTGGATCAACTTAATTTTTCTTGTGAAAAGAGTATAGACATTTATTTTTGATATGCGGTAAATTATAAATATTCAACTCCTTTCCTGAACAAAAAAAGACATACAACCAACATTTGACTAACATTTTTCGGTCTTTCTTGGTAACGTAGTTGCTTTTCATACAAAATTTTGCTGTCCCAAGTCCATTTTGTAAATGGCATTTAACTTTAAAAAATAAAAAAAATAAAAAAAAAAACAATTAATAGAGTGACACGAAAAAGTTTGGAAAGTCCGGCGTGTTACGCATTTCTCTCTACGATACCAAGTTACGAATGGAAGGGTCTACGTATTTTCCCCGAGTCTAAGCGGCCTAATGAGAAAGCGCTTTTCATGGCAATGGAATCACTCTCGTATGACTTGCCGATTCTTCTCGAAAAACGATACCCGCAGAAAAATAATTTTCTTTTAATGGAAATTTTAAATCGAAGTCATTGCAACTATTAGGCCAAGATTACTACCATAGTTATACTTGAGCATCGATACCGAAGCTATGCATTTTGCAGCTTTATTCCAAAGGCATAAGCAACCAACAGCCTCGGATAACAATAATAGTTTCAAAGTTGACAACACAGGAAAAGAACAAAAGGTCAAAGACTTTCGGAACTGTGGAACGTAAGAATGGGTCTAACGTTCTACGTGCAGAGCCAGATTAAGTTCAGCCGGAGAATTAGCCCTGGACTAATGCAAAGCAGACATAACCGCCATACAAGAAGCGAAAAGAAAAGAAAATGATAATTTGCGAAAACTACTATAGCAACACTGTCGCAGATAGCAGAATTTTCGCTTATTTGGGAGTAGATTAGTGATTAGAGGTAAACTAAGGCTATCACAAAAAATTCAATTAATGAGCGCCAACATCAGCTTAGCATCCGAATAAAAGAGAGAGACAAGGATTCCAAAGATTGTTTCTGCGAGCTTCTCGAATCGATCCCCAGATCAACAAAATTCCAATGTGATAGAAGTCCCAACTTTCCGAGGGGCCAAATTTGACTCGAACCACTACCTTGTTGTAGGTTGTAGCCAAGGGACGAATGAGGATATCCTGTGCACAACTCGTGAGAACCAACGCTGTGAAGAGATAAATGACGTCGGAAACCTACAATCGCAAGAGATTGCCAGTGTTTTCTCCAATCGAGTGGCCCATCTGATCTTGAGTCCTATACCGCCAATATTATCAAATCAGACTGAAGGTGCAGATGGCCTTGATGCTGAACTTTTCTAGGCAGCTGGAGATCAGTTGCAAAGGAGCATGTATCATCAGGTCTGCCTGATATGGTCGAAAGAAAGTATGCCCAATGAATGGAACCTCAGTATCGTTTAACCGGTCCTAAAAAAGGGAGATCCTCATAATTGCGCCAATTATAGAGGAATAAGCCTTCTCAACGTCGCTTATAAGATCTTGTCTGCTGTAATATGTGAACGTCTGAAAGCCCACTTCAACAACTTGATAGGTCCTTCCTTATCAATGTGGTTTTAGACCAGAGAAGTCCACAATAGATCAAATTTTCACATTACAGCAGATCTAGGAAAAAACCCGAGAACATAATATCGATATTCACCATCTCTTTATCGATTTCAAGGCCGCGTATGACAGTATTGACAGAGACGAGCTGATCAGAGCCATGTCTAGTTTCGGCACCCCTGCAAAACTCGTACAACTATGCAGGATGACTTTGGAGAATTCACGCTGCTCCGTCAAGGTCGGTAAAGAACTCACCGAGACCTTTGATGTCGAAAAAACTTTTGGCAAGGCGACAAGCTGTCATGCGTTTTCTTCAACATCATACTTGAAAGGATTGTAAGAAATTCCAACGTCAACACCAGAGGAACAATCTTGCAATCTATGCTGACGATATTGACGTAATGGGAAGAAAAAAGCGTGACGTCATAGGTGCTTTTGCCAGCATTGAAACTAAAGCGACAAAACTGGGTTTGATTGTTTATGAGGGTAAAACGAAGTATATGTTGTTATCAAACAGCGACACCGAACATCAAAATACATCGACAAATAGGACAAAACGACACAGTAGACAGGCATAACGTGAAGGTAGTACAAGACTTCGTCTACCTAGGATCCGCTGTAGACACGGACAACAACATCAGTGCGGAGATCAAACGGAGAACAACTCTTGCCAAGCGTTTCTTCTTTGGGTTTGGGTTAAGAAGGCATTTGAGAAACAAAACCCTATCCAGAAAAACCAAGGTAACCTTGTATAAGACCTTAATTATCCAAGCCCTTAGGTCGAATTACCGCATCAGTAATCGAGTGAGTGAGTACTTTTCAAAATTCGCTCTATATTACAAAACTTCAGTCTGCTGTTCATTTATGGACTTAAATTTTTTCAAATACTCATGAAAGAGTGTCAAATTGTGTTTCTTAAGTGCTCTTTAACGCGACAAGTAATGCCAAAAGTACTTGATTCAGTCACGTGTGCGGTAATTCATACCCTGCCTTACGACGCAGAAGCATGAGCCTTATGAAAAGCGGATGAAGAAACCCTTGGTCGTTTCGAAAGAAAAATTCTCCGAATGATCTATGGTCCCGTATGTGAAACAGAAGAAGATACAACAACAAAAATTTTTAGTGTGGTCAATTTTTATCTCAGCCACAGTATTTGTGGTACCCGTGATGTGATGGATGTGATGGATGATGTGTTAATCCAGAGGTTCGAGTTCGAATCCCAACAGAGGCAAAAATGGTTTTTCCACGGGTATCGCCTTTCGCGAGGAATTGGCAAGTCCTCCGTTAGTATTCATTGCCATGAAAAGCGCTTTCTCGATTAGCCGTTCGGAACTGGCAGAAAATTGTAAGTCCTTTCCATTCCCTCACAAGGAATGGTTATGAGAAATGCGATAGACCTAGGGGCTCCTCGCTCTGTTGCGCCACCCTATTTATTTTATTTTTACAGTATTTGTGAATATGAGTTATTTGCTTTGTATATATGCACAGAAACAGAAATTGATAACAACACACCTAACAAATCGATGCAATAACTTTACTTCACTTTGTCGCCCGGCTGCAACCCCTCTAATCCGCAGATTTATGTGTGGAGTAGGTTTCATGTGAAATGTAAACGTACTTTACTTCAGCGCCACCTCTTGGGCTCTTCGCATAGCATTGATTCATTTACATACCAACGAATAGTCCTAGAATGTTCTTACACTCATGCTCTCAACGAAGTTATTTTCAAAAGTGGAAACCACAGTGAAAGTTGGCTAAGTGCATTTATTTTCCCCCGCAAGCTGATTTTGCCGGAAACCCCGCAACCGGAAGGTGAACGGCGTTGTGGTCACTGAAAAACTCAGTCGAGGGTTAAAAAAGTGAACTTTTTTTTGGTCGCAATAGATTAGTGTAGAGAGAAAAAAGCTTTATTAAAACTGCTATCAACAGTTTTTATCATTTTAGTCAACATTTCACAGAGAGGGTGGAAATAATGAACCTAAATTTTAACCTGCCATTGTATTCAGTTCATTCGTAGTTTAAGACTTAAAACCACTTTGAGTGAAAAAAAATATGGCAGTTTTTTCCAAACTCATCTAAAAAAAAAATAAAGTTTGTTTCGTGTAGAGCCCGAGTGTCAACTCACACTGTTTCTACAAAACACCCTTAATTTTTTGTGCTGTGACCCGTAAGCCTTTCCTAGAAACGTGCCAAACATATCCCATCAATTTGAGCTCTGTTGATGGAATGGTACTCGTATGTGAAACGAAAAAAATTATCAAACGATGCTGAAATATAAAAGGATAAATAAAACTTGTTGTGCCTCATCAAAAACGTTTGTATGGATATCTGCATCAACTCATCAAATTCTCATCGTCCGCCGCGCGCCGTCACATAAACGAATTGTGTGTTATGTTCTCGTGTTAAAGCAAAAATCTCATGAAGCAATTAAATTTTTCGAAGATTTTCCACTTTTCCGTTAATTCTTTCAACCTCGTGTGGATTATGAACACCAAATAAAGGATATACGTGACGAATCGTCGCAGCTGTTCTTGCATTGATTCGTTTGCCAACGATCATCAGAGATAAATTACCGGCCTTATTAAAACATGTGTTTTATAGTGAAATAAATTAATTTAATAATCCAGTTAAACCTGCATTCCCATTACGTTCGAGCATTCAAATAAAATCACCATTCTGAGATACTCACTTAGTTAATATCGTCCAGTGGTGGAAGGTACATGAGTAGCATTTAATTACCTGTTCTCGGTAATAAAATCTTATACTCTCCACAGCTTACAGCAATAACATTACCGACCAAATGGGTATTATGCCAACCAACATGTTGAATAAAGCACCCACAATAGGGACTAAACTGTTATGTATGTCCTGTCCTACTCATGTGTTAATGATACGTGGAAGTTCTCATAAAAAAGTTTTATGCTACGTTGACAAAATTAATTGCAAAGTGTCGAAAAATCTATTTTTAATTCCTCTGTCAATCTTTAGGTGGAGGAAATGACAGGTTTTTTGTAGTGTCCTTACGTTAATCTGTCTCGTATATGAAGAGCGATTGTCCAACGTCTCATTAAAGTCAAGTTCCTGTAGAAAGCTGACAACAAATGTGTTTTTCTTTTCTCTCTCGATATGACATTGTTTCTTTTGGGAATAGTTTTAATTGAATTCTTAACACACACACAGACACACACATCAGAAAAGGACTCCATGCCTATTCATGGCAATCATTTTCATCTGGAAAAGCTGCAAGGAAAAGCATTTACCCGACGTAAACTTCTCCAAAAACCCAATTAAAAGAAAAAATTAATTAAAATTGGCTTAGCCATTAAACACCAATTAGCTCATCCTGAGTTCCTTTCTAAGCTTAAAATCAGCAGACCTTTTTTGAATTTTTCATGAGCAAACAACACTTTGAAAGGGGGAGTACGGACGGAGTAGGTTAGGTAAACACAAACAATGCTCTCGTCTTTTTCCAAAGCAAAATGCAGAGAAAAGCTCCAAAGGACCGAGAGCTAAGGGTTTTTTCGCCTTTCTTTTTCGAATGCCAATGGTATTTTTCATTCAAATATACACACTTGATAATCACGCGATTCATTCCGGGTTACTCGCACCATCAGGATAGGTATCCTGAGGACCTTCCCCTAGTCATAAATTGTTGACTTTAAACTGCAATCTTCCACTTGGTATCCCTCATACAGAGGATGCGAAGCTCATTCAACACATCATAGATTTTGGCTCCATCCAAATCCTTCATTCTAAAATATTTGTCATACCTCAAGCCTAATCTAGACGTCCATCATTCATAGAGGCATACAAAAGAGGATTGCCACAAAGCATTTAATAGGATTGACAATAAATTGCTTTTTAAAGAAAAGAAGCTCACTCGACAATAAAGTTTCATTAATAAATTTATTTCCTCTTCTCTCTCAGTCAGACATCATTGCAAACTTTGAAAGTGCCATGAAAGTGTGTTTTTTTTTACTTTTTATTTTTTGGCTATGCTGCCTATGGAGTTGTACAGAATGCTGATGACTGAGCTCCGGTCTGGGGGTTTGCTGGGGCATTGGTGTGGGACTAGGACTGGGTTCGGGCCAATTTATTTCCTCATTTTGTTTGATTTCCTGTTCTGAATTCATTTTCGGTAGAAATTTTGTGTGGCAAAGTATTTTATTGCGGATATTTATATATATATAGAGAGAGAGTCATGTAAAATGAGAGCGGAAAATGCAGTGAAAAGTGAAGAACATTAAATTGGTTTGTCTTGTGTAAACAAAGTGATTTTGAGGATTTCAATGACAGTATATATGAGTTCTTGCTTCATTTGTGCAAAAGGTTGGTATTTGTCCTCTTAGATTTGCAAAATTCGTTGATGATGTGGGCCAAGATAAACACAAGGCTCTTGTCTGTGTCTCTCTGTGTGACACACAGAAGCGATGGTGTCGCTGTTTTATTTGAAATTCAATTTATTTGGAATGTGGCCTTTGATGTGGTCTTCCTTGCGCTTGTAGCTGTATCCAATTTTTTTATGATCTTATTTTTCTTTTGCTTTTTTTTCCTTTACTGCATTGTAAATGTTTCCTGTGGTGTGGAAAAATGGAAGGTTTATTGAATTTCTTTTACGAGTTTTCTTAAGGACACGTTTCACGTTGGTTGGTGCGGTGCTGTTCTGAGATAGAATTAAGTTTTATTGTTCTGTTATACAAGACTGATATTTTATTATAACTATTGTAAAGTGAGAGTCAAGAGGTTAAGCACTCCTAGAGAAGAAGAGAAGCAAGAATGATCTCATGTATGTATAATGTACATAGAACGACTTTTTTGTAGGGCTTCTATTGCTTTTTTTGTGATTTTTTTTAGAAACCCTAAATTTTACGGGGTTTTTTGAATACAGTGACGAAGATAAACACGTAGTTTGAATTTTGGTTCAAAGTAATGTGTTGGGTATAGGGTAACACAGACCAGAGACAACTGACGGCGCGTTGGGCGCCAATAGACAGTTTCTTATTTTATCCCCTGAATCCTGCATTCTGCTGTTGTTTAACCGCAAGCTATGAGTGTGAGTGTGAGTATTAACACAAAAATTACAACTGCACTATAACAATGGCTGACTGTCCAAGTCTCAGTGGTCTGCAAGAGTTTGTAGTTGGGGCCCCAGCGAATTCCCTAAAACTTAGATATTTAGCGGTTGGTATAAACATTTAAGAAGTGGAAATTCACTGAGGTAGCTTGTCCGAAATGTTTGGTTTGAATGTCATTTTGAATCAAGGACGTCGTATTGACCGAAGAAAACAGTATATACTGGCGCTTAACACCCAGAGGATGACAATCAACCAAAGCGCTAGTTCATTGTCATCTAATCTTGTCTGTCTTTTACGTTAATGTTTGAGGCTTGATTGCCTGAGGTATTTGGTTGGTTTCTTGTGGATATCGCATTTCGCAAAGAATTTGCTGGTCCTTCGAAACTAATTTCACTGCCATGCAAAGCATTTTCTCACTTTGTGTTCGGAATACGCAAAAATGTGCTGATCCCTTCCATTCCTGACAGAGTTATGGTTGTAAGTTGTGCGCTGGTCGCCGAATTATGTTATGCCACTTTTTTTTTATATCTTTTATGAAAACTGAATTTGAACAAATCAAAACACTATGAAAATTGTTTGGTCCTAATGTGCCAGTTTTGCTAAAAGTCTGATTGTATCACGTAATAATGCTGAATAAAGAATATATTGCATATGCGTTTTAATACCAAGAAAATGTCAGAAAAGCTGCTGAAAAGAAGTTGTGGCGAATGAGCGTCGAATGTATCACAACTCTGAAGGCACTGATGCTCGGGGCTAACACCGTATCGGGCGGCTCTACATGTTCCAAGAAAGATCAAATTGTTTTTCAACGATTCGCACCATTTGCGACTTGCGAGGAATCGACAAACGAGAGTAATTGCGCTGCCATGAAAAGCGCTTTTTCATTAGACGTTCGGAGTCGCTGAATTTTTTTCAGTTCCTCCATTTCGCGCAGCGTTATAAATATGTGTGTATGTAAATAGAGTGGCGCAGCAGAGAGGAGCCCTAGAGCGTAGCACATTTCTCATAACCATGGTTTGTGAGCGAATAGAGGGGACCTACAATTTTCTGTTGGTTCCGTACGGCTAATCGAGAAAGCATTTTTCATGGCAATGAATTTACTAACGGAGGACTTGCCGATTCCTCGCGAAAGGTGATAACCGTGGAAAAACTCACAGAGTTATGATTGAGAGAAATGCGCTAATCCCCAGTGTTCCCAGATCATGGTTGAGCCACCTTATTTTTTATTTTATAAAGTATAACGACCTGTGTGAAATTAGACAAATTGATTCTCTAGCAACCTGAATGGTTGAGTCTAGTTGTAAGTAGCACACGCATTTCTGCGTGCATGGATGCTATTCTCTAATCACAAAATTCTTGATGGCACATGGTGATCTCCAGATCAATCATCCGTCAGCCAAAAAAAAAAAAAAAAACGTTACGATCGACGCAAGTAACTACTTCAATGTCCTTAATGTCAGAACTTTCTGACGGTCAATTATTAAATCCGATCTCTGTCTTGTTGTAGTTAAGGTATGGATGAGAATATCCTACTAAATCTAAAATAAGCAGGTGGTGCGAAGCGTTATGCCCTCAGAAGACTTTAATCTGGGGTTATTTGAAAAAGATTGTCCCTCCAAATGTTTTTGAATCTTATACCACGAACATTAACCAGTGGCAACATCAAGCCAACCCTTAGAGACACTGAGTCTGATGTTCTGGGCTTTGCTCGACTTTCAAAACAAAAACCATGATTCGGTGAGGAATGAAGTGAAGCAAATACAAGCCAAACAAGTGTGAAAAGTGAAAATGGAGCTACTTGTTGTTTGTAATGGCCAAAAATGGAGGAACAACAGCGAATTCTCACTGTGAAAGCAATAGCGGGATTTGAAAGGCACCATAATAGAGTTGGAGTCTGAAAGTTATCAAAAGATAAATGGGTGAACCCAGAATGGCAAGCTTGAGGAAAAATTCAGGTGAATTGGATTAAATAGGATTGCAGTCGTTACCAAAAATCTTCAAGGACTACTTGTGCAGGCTGCTTAATGGCGATTATGATATAAAGCATACGGTCAGCTAGAATGCCACTTGCAGAAAATGATGCAAAATATCGTGACTGGAAGATGGATGGGTGCAAATTGTGCATTTTTGAACCAAAGGATTCAAGTCTCTACTAATTTGTATTATAATCGCTTTGCCGTTTCTATGAATTATTTTGCAACTTAATTTTGGTGGGGTAAGACCCCAAATTATTTGGGTAAATACAAGCTATTTCTTAATCCAACTTAAAACTGAGAAACTTAATAGCTAAGACTTAAATGAACTAGTTGGGGGGCTTAGGAGCCGAAGTTTGTGTCAGGGAGCACTGATATTAAAGTCAAAACAAGAAGAGTGAGAATTGGCATTCCTCATCATTCGGGAAATAGGTTCATTGGAAGTTCGATGGGTGAGAAATGGCAGACGGCTCATTTTGAGGTTTTTTGTTTTTGAAATATGGGAAGAATTTTGATTTCAAAAATGAAACCCAAGTGAAATACCCGATGGGTTCCTCATGCTCGCTCATAGGCTTTGTCCAATCTAATTAAAAATTACTTCTTCTCCTCATTGCTTTTTTTTACAATCCAGAGTCCGGAGAATGAATGATTGTTGTGGTGGTTGGTACTTTACTTAAATCATGCTTTGTCATGGAAGCTTGAGTTTCGAATTACAAAAATATCCAACGGCTTTACATGCATCGTTTTTCGTGAGGAATTGGCAAGTCCTTCGAAGCTAATTACATAGCCCTGAAAAGCGTTTCCTCATTAAACCATTCGGAATTAGCAAACATTTATAGGTCCCCTCCATTCCTCACCAAGATATGTTTGAAAATTAAACTCTGTTGTGCCACAAAACAAATACATACGGTGGGGCAAAAGAGCAATCATTTCCCTAAATGTCTCGAAAGGTTTTTAATAATTTCTTTCTCAAAAGTCTATGGAAAACTCTTGGAGTCGAAATAAGAGATCTCTGTTTCGATTTTACCTTCATGTGAAAATTCTTTAGTCAAATTTTTTCATCTTTTTAAGAAGTTTAAGTTCATTCCAACAATCGATCAGCATCAAGAAAGTAGTCAGTGACAGTTCCTTAATTACCTCGTTCAAATAAATTTATCATCTCCGCGTTCATTTAAAGGTTAAGTTAGGGCCTGTTCATACGTTATCGTTCATGACGTTATATTGTTGATTGGTAGGCAACTCACTGAAGTTGCGATATAATTAGCCGTAGAAGTGACCGCGATGCAACTTTATTTCTAAGCAAACTAGGTCATTTTGTAACTGGGTTTTCATCATGAAATGAATCAGTTGATAGTTGGCGCTCTCCTATGGACTCTCACACTGTCACATGTTCTAATAACTGTTTTGTTAACTCAATCTTCCCTTTTCAACTTAATTGGTTTTGCCTCTTTCTAAAATTCTATAAATTCATGGGCTCTTTCCTTGAAGCTCTGCAAATTTTTTTTTAATTTTTCCAAACCCATCTAGACAAAACCATAGCAAAAGCAACAAATGCTTTCTGGGCCTGTTCTAGACTCTTTGGTAAAAAGTGGGGACTTAGGCCAAAAATGATTTGCTGGACATACCTCACTATTATCACACCCATCATAACCTATGCTTCGCTGATCTGGTGGCAAAAAACATGCCCGCAAATCTTTGCAAAAGTTACAAAGACTAACCTGTGTATCACAGGTGCAATGCGCACCTGCCCAACTTTAGCGTTAGAAAGTTTATTAAATTTTCCTCCGCTACATCAAAGAGTAAAGAAGACTGCTGCACTAAACGGACTAAAGCTTCATCTCACTAACTACTCGAGAAAGGAAAACTTACAAGGACATATGAGTATTCTGCAGGTGCTCCCAATACTGAAATCGCCTGCAGCCCACTCCTCGGACTTTATGCCTAAACGCATAATGTTACACCACCCCTTTGAAGTAATCTTTCCAAACCGCTCAGCATGGAAGAACCCTGTAATTCTTACAAATAACTTCCAATACATCTGGTATACTGACGGTTCAAAAACAAACAACGGTGTAGGTGCAGGGATTTACGGTCCCAACTTTAAATCATCTACATCTCTTGGTAACACAACTACTATCTTTCAGGCAGAGGTAATGGCTATAGAATTCTGTATTAGGGAATGCATTAGAAGAAACCTCCGAAGATCAAGTATCCTAATCTGCTCTGACAGTCAGGCAGCACTAAAGGCTCAGTCCTCGACAAAAATCGAATCCAAACTAGTTTGGAACTGCCTGACATGTATAGTTCAATTAGCTACTCACAATAAAATAACTCTTTCATGGGTGCCTGGTCATGAAGGCGTACCGGGTAACGAAGAGGCTGACCGACTTGCTAGACTTGGCTCTCAGTCCCAATTCAAAGGCCCTGAACCCTACTGTGGTCTCCCAATCAGTAGCCTTAAAAACGAATTAGCTACCTGGAAACGACAGAACATGATCAGTACCTGGAACAACTCAAATGGCCATCGTCAGTCAAAACTATTCATTGACTTATCCCACAAACGTATGAAAGAAATTCTTGACATGAGCAAACGTGACGCAAAGTTACTTACGGACTTCATCACTGGACACTGCTTTCTCAAGTATCATCTTAAAAACATGGGCATCAGCCAAGATGACACCTGTCGTCTCTGTCTTGAAGACATAGAAACAGCTGAACACATTTTATGTGAATGCCCTGCCTTAGCTAGATCCAGGCTTAAAATATTATAAATAAAGGGTTCCCCTGTCCCCTTGATATCAGAAACACCTCTTCCTCGAAGATTCTGAGGTTCTTACATGACCTCAGCTTCGAACTAACAAACCTATACACTACGTGTTTTTAAACCTAAGGGAACAGCACAAAAGATCTTTCAGGTCGACGTGCTTTTTAAAGGTAATTTTTACCTTCACCCTATATCTATCTATATATATAAAAGAAAGTCGTGTTAGTTACACCATTCATAACTCAAGAACGGCTGAACCGATTTGTCTGAAAATTTGTGAGGAGGGAGCTTAGGACCCGGAGACGGACATAGGATACTTCTTATCCCTATATCCCTATGGGAATGACATCAATGCAATGCGTTAGTTTTCCTCATATACAAAACACTGTACTGTAAAAAAAAAAAACAAAACAAAAAAAATTGACTTATAGTGAGAAATAAATTTGATTTTTGTATGAAATCAATATCAAATAAATATAAAAGCATCTTCTGTAGAAAGCACATCCGGATACCCAGGAACTGCATCGCCTTGCTTCCTTCTTTAAAAATTCTTCGATATAGCATTCCAAGTATAATAACTTGCCATCTCCGAGTAAAGCAAAGTTCGTGCAAACGGATCGATCGCAAAGAAATTTGTCAATGTAGTTTCTTTAAGTGTTTCAGCACATTGCACAGCATTCGAAGCCGTGAAATACTGAAATACACTTCTTGACCATTCTCCAGACGCACCGCCAAATGCACAACAGTAGGATGCGTCGTGAATATGGAATGCGAATATACGCCAAATCGCTTAATTACAGTTCACATAACGACCAACTTGATAGCGTGATATTTCATCGTTGTTATTTGAGGATTGCAATCCAAAAGCCGCTATATCGCTGCCTTTTGTTACATATTTACTGAATTGCAGTACTCAACGTTGCAATGCGTCTTAAACGCTTTAGAAATAAGTGGCGAATATGGAACAATCTTACTGTAGTTGCCGACAACGGATAACGAAATCCATTCTTTTCACTTTTGAGTTCGACCGTTGTCATCTGGTGATCGACGCCGATACAGCGGATAACCATCGTTGCCAGTGAGGGTCGGCCGTAAATTCCCGTGAATACCGCCCATGAATCATATTTGTAATAACATCATGTAAATCTGGATCGGCTTCCTGATCAGGAATCTCGGCACATATGATATCATCTATTTGGTCAGGCTGAATTCTTTCCGTTACACAAATAAAAATGTGTGCGTGCGGCAGGCTTCGCTTTTGGAATTCGATTGAATACATCCAGCATCGAGTATCTTCAAAGACGCGTTGTTTAAAAATGAAGTTCATCAGGGGCCAAATTTTTTGCCTGAATATACGTGCTGTGATGTCATGTCTATCACTTGATGCTTGACTGGGAAGCAGCAATTGAATAATTTCTATCCATTTTGGATTACAGGTAAAAGTAATAAAGTGATCTGGCCGACCGTAATGACGAACATATGTCATTGCATCTTGCACATATTCATGCATCTGACGTGGACTACCAATGAACGTCGCCGTCGTCGGCAGAATAGTAGATCGACCAATGTTAGCTGCATTTCCTTCAGTATTCAGTACAAACTGCATCACGTAAATGGATGTACTCCTCAGAACGCAGTTTAGCTTGGTTCAACCTTATGAACGTTAAACGTTCCGTTTCTATTTAGACATACTCTCACTCATATACCCCTAATGCCTCGACATTCACGGCGTTGCGTAGGTCTGTATTTTTATTTTTACATCTGCGTTATTTGTTCTCGCGCCTGATAAGCCGAAAAATATCGGCTATCACAGGGTGCTTCTGTGAAAAGTGCAACACATGCACCATTATAAATAGCTTATAAAGAATCATTAAAATGCTAGATTTTTTTTAAATACATATATATATTATCCTAAAAATTGAAATTAATAAAATCCAAACTCTGCTCATTTTTTGCCTCTAAGGCAGTAGGCAGAACAAAGTTTGCCGGGTCAGCTAGTAATTTAAAAAAAAGCCCCAATTATCTGCAGATATTGTTTGTTTCTAAATCTATAAACATCAACTTAGTTTAGTTTTCAGATCGGTAACTTGCTCCTGATATCGAAGTGAAACTTTGTGAATATAAAATTTCACAACCAATTAAGTTAACTTTTTTGTATCAATTTCTGACACTTCAATACAAAAAAAAAACAAAGTGAAACAATCAGCATTCATCTCAACTGTACAAGTCTCAAAGCTAAAAGTACAAAACGATAATGTAATACTCGCACCATTCATATTTTGCCTTTCAAAATGAAGCCACTTTGCTTTAAAAGCATTCCAATCCACAAAGCAACTTTAATCTTCTCCTCCATTCTGAAACTACGGGAGGCTTAGTCATTCAACAAAAAAAAAGAAAAGAAAAAGAACAGAAAGACTATAAGCAAGGACACAAAGACACATTTGAAGATTTGAGCAGAATCAACTCTTTGTTTACCATATCCTTGACACTATTCCGAGTGTGCCTAGCTAAATATGTACGTGTCAGATGACGACGAAGGAAGAAAAAAATAGAGAAGAGAAAATAAAGATAAAAAATCAATGTACACCTACGCAAGCAAATGAAACAAAACAAAAACTACGTACGAAACAAACAAACAAAAAAACTGAAAATAAAAAAAAACTTAAATGAGAAGACTTGAGTGTCCCCTTACGGCAAGCCAATGCAAGCCTGCACGTTTCTACCCGCCCGCACATCCCTTTTGCACTTGTGTTTCTCGTTATTTGCTTGCATTTCATATGGAAAGCCACCTTTCATTAGCAAATCCTTTTTCTACTCTCGTTGCATACAGGGTTGTGTTGGTTGGTTGGTTAAAGGCAGGAATAAAGATTGTAGCCAGAGAGTGTTTACATTTTTAAGACCTATTCAAACTAATGCTTTATTGTGTGTGTGGGTGGATGGGTGGTTGTGTGTGTGTGTCGTTGCATTCACACACATGTTCTGTTTTTTGGGGCGAAGAACTTTACCTAATTAAACACTTGTGCTAAGGTGAATTTCATTTGGTACCGTTGGAATTTATGGCCGGACTTAAAGACTTTTGGTTGCATGAACAGTTAAATATAAGTCAAAAAATCATTGCATTGAAGTAAATTGGTGTTTCTAAGAATGTCATGTTTATAAATTAAAAATATGGGCTTAAGACCTATGAATGGTTTGCTACAACTGCTACTGCTACAACAGCTCAAAAAATGTTTCGTAGTTTTGGATGCATTTTTTTCTGCTAGAATTTATTAATTACATCGTTTACAAAATTAAACTTTTCTACAAGATTAAACTCTCTTCAATTTATCTTGCTTTGTCGTTAAAATTTAAATGAAGCAGGAATCAGCAACAATTGGTTGTATTCGGCTAAGCAAAGTTGGAAGCACAACTCAAACGACTATGAGTAGATTCTTCGGGAAGATTCCTCAAAAATATGTGAAGATTCTTTACTTCTATGCGCAAACTCTTCAGAATTTTTAGCTTATCTTTAAAGACTTTGAGAAGATTTTCGAAGATCCTTCGCAGATTCTTCGGGAATATGCGCAATTTCAAAAATATTTGCATATTCTTCAGGACTATGTGCAAATTCTTTATAAATAAGCGCAGATTCCTCAGTTCTTATGGCCTTCATTAGAATTATGAGCTGATCCTTCAAGACCTTGAGCAGATTTTTCATAATTATTCGCAGATTCGCAAATTCTTCAAAAACATGTGCTGATACTACAGTTCTATTAGCAGACTTTTCAGAATTACGATCCCTAAAAACTTTGAACAGATTTTTCAGGACCATTCGCAGTCTCTTTAAGAATATGCCCAGTTCCATCTAGAATTTTCGCATATTCTTTGGGAATGTTCGCTGATTTTTTTCAAAATACTTCATTCGCAAGTAAACAGTTCCGATCATGCTACGTACAGATTTAATTGGTTGCATATGAAGTGGTTACTTAAAATGCTAAAGCCATACAATCAGTGTTAATTTCAATTCGTTTCCATTGTTCTTTTGTTAACACCTTCTAGATCTGATATATGTAAGGCCACTGCCTCTAGTGTGAACTGTGAAATATGCTGGGTTTGAATTCGTGTGTTGACACGTTTAAGAAATTTTTTTTTTAAGGAAATCAATTTTATTTTTTTACAAGATTAAACAGATTTAAGAAGATCTTTATTTCAGTCTTTGTCCTGCTGAAAGATAAATACCGAACAGCAAAGTACATCAACATCTTCTTTGCTGACGATGGAGCTATCTTAAGCGAGGCTCCTACATCCATGCGCAAGAAACACTTCTTGTTGCATGGGTAAAATATATTAGTCCAACAAAGACTGAGTAGCACAGTGCTGCCGGTTTTTTGATCCAGAAATGCCTATTCCTGACATTTATTCGAATGAAATGTGCTTCCCAACTTTAAGTGTGTGTAATACAAGGTGGGTCAATAAGTCCGTGCTCAAACTTTGATCCTAATTGTGGTAGTGATTTGAAATCTGGTGATTGATATTCTGATCAACGAATCAACTGAATTCATCGATCTTCACATGTGTTTTTTTTTTTTAATATTTCTTCCGTGTGTGTGTTTTTTTTCTAATATTCTGACCGAAGTTTTGTTTTAACTAAGGATCCCAGGAACCACACCATTCTATTTTATAAAGATTGAGTTCAACAGACAAGCAGATAGCAAATATGACTGCATATATCTTTTGGATTCAAGCTCATTTGCAAAAGTTGAAGGGGTCGTTAAAGAATGCGTTGCACTGGCCCGTCGTAATACTTATGTGTGCTCGCTCTTTAGGGGGCATCATTTTGATGACTTTGTCAATGAGTAAATGAAGAAGACCGATATCGACCAGGGCAAAATTTATGACACTCCATGAAGAAGTAGTTCTCAGGCCAGCATTATGTCAGCCGAATAGGAACCATTGATTAATAAATAGTAAAATAAGTTGGATTTCATACTTTGATTGACAACTCAGAGTTCAGACCAATCATGAGTCTATTGAACTATCAAGGGTCTTTTACACAAAAATCACAAAAATACAAGTCTACACGTCGAGAGCCACTTGCAGTATTATGTCCGTTACACTTGTAGAAGACCAAGCAAACTAACAGCGTTGTGATACAGACATTTACACTTGTCATTATTCACTTATATTACTGGTTAAAATAGCTTATGTTGCAGGCTCCAGACTAGCAACATTCCCTTTCTAAGTAGGTTTAAGTTTCATTTATGATCTCAAAGGCTCTTTCTCTCCCAGAGATAGAAAATAATATACCCGGTGCGGGGCTAGAAACTTCTTATTCTTCTTCATCTTTTTTAAATGGCACCAAAATCATTTCAATCTTGAGGAAATCACAGCTGCTCTATTTACCTAATTCATATTAATGACCCGTATAGAGATATACCGCGTTGATCCAGAAAACGTCTTCCAATTTTGGATACCTTCATGTCTGAGGTAAAGCTAATATACTGACGTACCATATTTATATTTCTCTGTACCAGAAGCGTTTTGGTCTGCGATCGCTAACAAAGACGTGGTGCTTAGGTTCTCTCAGTTTAGAGCTAATCGTGTCTTCTATTAATTGCGTGATTTCATTCTTAACATAAAGGCTTTCGCAGAATCTTCAGGTACAAATTCTTTTGCAACACAAGTCTATAAAGAAAATTCAAAGTCTAGCTTGTGAGACCTCCAGAGTTTTTAGAGTGGTTTTGATCGCGTGTTATACTTTACTTCCTGATCGAGAACTATGCATGCCATACGATAAAAGTATTCGAATGCCCAAAATTTTGTCTCCATAACTCTTATGGACTTAGGATTAGTTGAAGGACTTTAAATAACTCAGAAGCTTTTGTCGAAAACTTTTGAAAGAATTCAAATTCGATTTTGCTTTCATTCTTATTGGCATTTAAAAGTGGAATCAGGTATAACTTTCAAATGATTTAAAAGTAGAATTGAGTTACATAGTTATTTGGTCCTCTGTATTCTGATTTTGTCATGCCTTTTTAAACCTTTGAGAAAAATTTTGTTGAAAATAGTTTGAGCAAAGAGAAGAAATAATAATTCCAAAGTAATTTTAAGAAATGATTCTATAAGTTGAAGAAGCACTGCAGAAGGTTTCAGATGTTTGGAGCATAACCCACTTTCCTCAACGCCCAATTTGATACAGTCCTTTCCAAGTGAGGTTTAAACATCAAATGAAATTACAAAAGCAGCAACTGACCAAGGTGGCAGTGGCAGTGGTAGCACAGAATTTGCTACCATAAATAAAGTTAAAACTGTGGAAGCTATCGCTTTAAATTTTGCAACACACTACGTCAAAACTTCTTGGTCGCTGCAAACAGTGGTGTCAAAAGAACTGACAAATATGCAAGAAAAGGTATAGAACTTTAAAATGAACTTGCAGAGAAATGAATAAATAAATAATCATACTCACTGTGTGACCTCAGGACAGGTGTCCTCTCTTGTTCTTTCGAGAAACGAGTTGAATATACCTGCGGGTTAAAAGAGAAATTTATTATTTACTAGAACATGAAAAAATATTAAATATTTAAATAAAACTGTAATCAGGAGTGAGGACGAAGGTGTTAGCAGTCTCTTATGCCAAAGCAACTCTAATTAATGGAGAGCTGATATGCCAAGATGAAGAAAATGGGAAGATGAAGAAAATGGGAACATGAAAATATGAAAACAATTTTTTCCAATAATAGAAATGCTTTCTCAAAGCCCAAACAATGAATTTCACTAGTTAATTAGGGTGGCTAGAGCGCTGGAACAATTGTCCAGTACTAGTACTGGAGCCTACAAGTACACAATATGAGGGTCTTCGAAAGTGTAATGTGATCAAAGGACAAACAACTCATGTTTTGTGAAGATAAAATGACTGGTTTGTTGTTGGGTTTGAAGAGAAAGTGAAAATGATCATAACTTGATTTCAAACGTGGATATTTTTAGTGCTTTTCAGAGAGCGAATTGGGTTTGTTCAAGAGATTATTTGAAAGTACTCCCGAAGCATCAACAATGATAAAGATGATATCTGTAGGACAGATAGCTGCAGGAATAAGAGTGAGAATCCGTGGAATTGATCTACTCTTCTTGATCTACTACTTCCATCAGGGGCCCGAATATGCAACTCTATTCTACGTTCCACTCATTTGAAAGTTGTTTTCGATAAGAATGAATTTGATTCTTTCACAGCCACAGAACCATACTGATACAGACATTCAAACAGACTACACCCCCTCTCCCCCGTATACTGATTTGAATCCAGTTTCCCTAACAGTCATTCCGACAAGGAAAACAGGGTTATAAAAGAAAATTACGTCTCCGTCTTCAGAGACGGTTCCAAAACGAACAAGGGATTATGGTCAAGCATCTTCTCGAACTATTCTTCTATAAACAGACCAAGTCTGTGAAGCCGCAAAGCACCTTGCTACGCAAAACTTGATCAATAAAAATATTGACACTTTCATAGATAGCCAGGGGCGTTTAAAGCTATCTCAGCTATTGACACAAAATCCATGTGAAAGCTGTGACAGCAATCTAAGACTATACTCAGCTCAACGAACATCGTAAATTTAATTTGGATTCCACGATATCGTGACACTGCAGGAAAAAGCGGATAAGCAGGCTAAAATCGAGTCAGCCCACTAGAACAAGAAAATAACAGAATCCAAAAAAATTTTCATAAAACCAGCAATGACAGGTGGGCATCTTTTAGAAACATGCCGGGCTTCCAGAAACCTATAGCCAGATATTTCTGGAATTTTCGCTCCAGCTCAGAAGGCCTCGACTCTTTGATTGATCTTGTTGATTGGCATTCTGACTGGTCACAGCCAAGACGAAGAGGCAGAGGCGGGATCGTTCTACTTCCTCTGTGAGTGTCCTAGTTTGACCTATACTAAAAAAAAAAGCCCTCGGAGAATGCTTCTTCAACAATTTGGGCGACATCTCCAGCCTGCCACTAAACATCATCCCAGCCACAAACCCAATCCTCTGCCACCCCTCTCCTCTACCTTCTCATCCTCTTTTATCCGGGGAGCACAATGGATCCTTGAGACCTGAATGAGGTGCTGCCGCTTGAGTTTCGAAAATGTCTTAAGCACGTAAAATTACATCAGTGTGAAGATTAAACGGAGAATTGCTTTTGCCATTCGCTGCTACTTTTGGATTAGAAGGAACAAAATCCTCTTTCGAAAAGGTAAGCCTTTATGTATAAGATCTGATCACTTCAATACAATAATAATAACGTCCTGTTATACGCCGCGGAAGGATGAGGAATCTTTTGTCGTTTCGAAAGACTCCGATTGGTCCTTGTTCCCATATGTGAAGAGACAATTTGTGGCGAAGAAGATCCAACAAGAAGCTGTATGAGCTGTACAAAAACATGAGCACAGCCACAAAAGTACGCATCATGATGCTACTATAGCTGTGACTTGTACAGGGGATGAAAAGCACGTTACAGGGAAGTCGCGTAAGGGGAAGAACTTCTAGTAGATGGCACGATCAAGTAAAAGATGACATCAGCCGATTTTGAGTGCAAAACTGGAGAGAGCTCGCCCTAAACCAAAAGATTTTGCTTGTGGCCCACCTTTGCCCCGAACTGTATTGCCAACCTCGGGCTTGCTACGCAAGAGGTTAGTGTGCAAATCTGATGCATTCTGTGGCACTCATTTCTTAAAAGAAGATTTGATGGCTACACTGGCACACTGCAACGAAAAGCGATACCTCAACCTTCGATGCATGTTGAAATAACTTTAGCTCCGTTTTAATTTCTACGATGGCTTAATAAGTTATCCACCCGGAATGTATGGCACCCCTTATCTGTTCTTCCACACCCCAGTATAAGTGGATCCATGAATGAATGTCATTTACATTCCTCTAAACCAACAACCAAACTCGTAAAATTCACCTTAGAATGCCTTTCATTCAGAATATGATGCTTCATTCACGAGGCTTTGAATTTAAGATCACATTTCAGAAACAAAGTGAGCGGAATAAGAGTGTGCCTCATAAAGCACCCTAAATAGCGTGGGAAGGACGAGCGACGACGACGGTGACGGGCCCTGATGTAGGTATGACAAATCCCATTCATTTGCACATCTTTTACAACCAAAATTAAGCAACCCTGCTCGGATATGATGACAGCTAGTCAAATACCGTTTACAGAATGTTTTATGACTCAAATACAGCATCAGCAATGTCGTCAGTTTTATTATGGACCCGGAGACCGACAAAGCATTGGCATAACTAAACGACGAGGTCCTTAAGTAAGAACGTTAATCTTTTTTTTTGATTTTCTTTTCTTGCTGCTTTTTCTTTTGTAGTGTAAGTTGTTGTTTTTGGTTATTGTTTACCACCCATTTCAAGTGTGACACTAACAGTGGCAGTGCTAATAGGTTTATTGTTAGCCGATAGTATGAACATAATCAACTACTATAGAAGTGTGATGGGGCAAAATCAGCGAAATGGGGCGGTCTTGCTTCTGCTCTGACACAAGATACCACATAAACTGGTGGGTGGTTTAATAAGGCGTCTTATACAGCGTTAAGCAAATTGATGCTTAAGTCACTTTGATTACATTGAGTGGGTGGGATTGGCAATGGCAATGACATTGGCATTGGGTTAACAATTACTGGAGATGTTTGCTGTGTTTGGTGTTTCCTTTTTTCATTGCCCCACTCGTAGGTATAAGTGTTCGTCCCACAATGGTACTTTATACCTGGTGGATGCTAATAAAATAAAACACATAACTTCAAGGATGTTTGTGTTGTTAATAAACGACACACACACTCACACACATTCACGCACAGGGGAAACACAAAACAGAATTAAGACAGACAACTCGTTATCTTCACAACATTATCCTTTGGCAAGATCCTTTAAGTGCGATGTGTGGTGGGACGTATATTACGCTAACCATGTAGCCGCACTTAAAAGGGGGTTTTCCGCTAAGGATAATGCATCTGATTTTTAATAGCACTATCAACTTAAAAGCACTCAACTGGTGCATCGAAAATAAAGGGGGGATCTTTGGGATTAACTGCATCCGGAAGTAGTTTAGTTTTATTTTGGGTGTTTTTTTGGATTAGGAACTGGGGCGTGAACCGTTACTTGCGTTATCTCTTGAATAAGCATCCGTCCTTACAACTTTAGGATTTTTCCAGCTGGCCAAGCACGATTTTGAGTGAAAAGGGTGAAATGTTCGGAAGCAATTCATGTCAGCTACACCACCCCACTTTTTTCAGTTTCTTCGACTTTGCTCATATTTTTCGTGGGTTTCGTATTCCTTTTGTGTATGGGTACTAACGTTTTGCTTCAGCGAATAAAAAATAAAATGGAAAAGATAACGGAAATAAAAATAAAGCACTGTTTGGAAAGAAACATCAGAATTTGTTATGTGACTGTTTTTTCGAACCACCGATGGTTTTTGTTTTGTAATCGATTTGTGTTGGTGCTGCTGCATAAGGAATTGTGGTTCTCGTTAGAGGCTTAAACGTTGTTCAGGAGTTGGAGATTCCACTTCCGAGAATGCCTTTTAATTTTTTTTTTTTTTGCGAATATTACTTTCCCCGGGGAACTTTTAAGTCCTTTAAGTATACAGCCATGAAAAGTGCTGTCTCCTCGAAGTGGCGGAGTTCGACTCAAGTTAACGTTGTTTGGTTAAAATAAACAAAATGTCCTTAACAGAAAAAAAGCGCGAGTAAAATTTATTTACATTGTATAACTATGACTGCAACCAAAAGTTGAAGAAGCCTCATCTTGAAATGAGAAATTTGCATAGCCCCGGATTCCGTGATCCATCTCTCTCAACATGACCCCTTGTGAATGATTGACTCAGCCGAGATAATTAATACAACGCATCAGAATCAAATAAAACAAAATGGCACCCGTCTATGGTCAAACATTTTGGGTGTATTGCAATGCATCGTCCTGCAATTGCATCGTCGTGCAAGTAAAATTACCTCAAACGTAGATTGAAATGAAGTTTTAGTTAATTTTTTCCGATGCCATTTTTCTTTTTTTTTCTGAAGCTTATATCTGATCACAATGGCTTTTAGTTTATGCTGGTTCCGTTACATTCGCTTTCAAAGGGCTGTGTATTTTTATTGGCTTCCTTTTTAACATTGTTGTGAGTTTTAAAAGTTTTTTGTGCAAAAAGTTCAGCCAGTCTCCATTTTTCTGTCGAGTTTAAACGTTGTTAAGTAATGCCTTTACTTTCTAAACATAAGCAAAACGTAATTATTCAATGTATTGTTGCTATCACTGAACTTGTAAATGTCAAGCGAAACTGAAAAAAATTTTACGTAAGCAGAGAAGTCAAGTTGTTCATTGTTTGCATGTTGCGCTTTTGCTTAAGTAACACTGTTTTTCTGGAAAAAAGGGCAAAGCTTTAAGGGCTTCTCCATTAAAACTCCAAGTTGAACACGTCAAAAGAGCAAAAAAACAAAAAAAATAGTGCGTGGAGTCCCTCCGCGCGGTAGAAGTGAAACTTCCCAATGTGGAAATGAAAATAGGAAGAGGTAGAAATTGATTTTTAGTGAACTCATATTGTTTTTTTAAAAGAAAAAGAAAAGAAATGGATCGGAGTTAACTTTCACGGGATAGGTACTTAACACCATTTCATAGAACAATTTTTTTATTTTTTGGTGGAGATTAGAAGGACTTTGAAGATGTATGTATGTATCATGTATGGTATTGTATCCATAATTATGATACAATACCAGGAACCTTTCTGAAACCGTTGATTGGCTAGTGTAAGTGGAAGCTGACTGACAGACTAATGAAGACCGCAGTCTTAACACCTAAGTCGAAGATGGAGAACACTTACATACATGTTTAGACATGATCAAACATGTTTAGACATGATCAAACACGTTTAGACATGATCAAACACGTTTAGACATGACCAAACATGTTTAGACATGACCAAATATGTTTAGACATTAACAACATGTTTGGACATGATCAAACATGTTTAGACATGATAACATGTTTAGACATGATAAACATTTTTGAGCCGGGCTTAAATGGAAATTGCTTATATATACATGATTATGCCTCCACTAACTACTATGTACATATATATACTCACTAATATCTTAAAATTCGATTAACATCTTACATCTTATCACCAAAAGCTCTAATTTGTGTATTGTCTTCCAAATAAAATTACGCAGTCAACACATTCGAGGAGAAGCCTCACAAATTATTTTTTGTTAGAATAATTTAACTTAATCGATTTACACATTTAGTAAGCACTTATCTACGTATATCATACATACATACATATATCAAACAAATTAAAAGAAACTGCAGTAAATATTTTCAATCATTTCATTGGAGAAGAAAAGAAAACACAACACTGATCGATTATTCACTGAGCAATTGAAATAATTTTCGCACGCACAGACATGATTTTCTTCAAAAAATTCCCACCAAAAAACACAATTTACTACAATGAAATCGTTGGGATGAATGGCGCGGAATGATGACAGCAACTTATTAGCAGTGCCAAAGTGCTTAAGTGTAACGCGGAAGTGTAACGCTTAAGTGTAACGCGGAAGTGTAACGCTTTCATGTTTGCAAGTCGCATAAGAAGTTTAACTTCAAAAAGTAAGCAATCGAACACGGAAGTGTAACGCGGAAGTGTAACGCTTAAGTGTAACGCGGAAGTGTAACGCTTAAGTGTAACGCGGAAGTGTAACGCTTTCATGTTTGCAAGTCGCATAAGAAGTTTCACTTCAAAAAGTATGCAATCGAACACGGAAGTGTAACGCTTAAGTGTAACGCGGAAGTGTAACGCTTAAGTGTAACGCGGAAGTGTAACGCTTTCATGTTTGCAAGTCGCATAAGAAGTTTCACTTCAAAAATGCGAACGATTGGGTCGCCCGAACTTACTCTTATGTGCCCCGTGCAATATAAACGACTTTGAGATGCAAACTTGGTGATTAATCTGTTAAATTCTGCCGTTCAGAGTTTAAAGGATCTCCTAAACCAAGTCGTTTTTGAAGTCGCGGCAGTAATAACTGTGAATACTTAATTTTCACGCTGTTAACGTTTAAAGTTAGCGTTCAAGGTTAACATTTAAAGCTAACGTTTTAATTTAACGTTTAAAAGTAACGTTTAAAGTTAACCTATAAAGTTAACGTTTAAGGTTAACTTTTAAAGCTAACGTTCAAAGTTTTAGTTTAAAGTAAATGTTTAAAGTTAACGTTTTAAGTTAGCGTTTGAACTATACATTTAAACTTCTTCTTCTTCTTCTTTTTCATTTCCGGCGTTACGAGGAGTGATCTTGAAGCGATCACAACTCTCCCACTTTTCCGCTTCACACTAGCAATCCGCCTGAGGGGGACGCCGCGTTGACCACAGAAATCGTCAGCAAGCCTCCCGGTTTTGTATTGTTCCATGTCTGAGGCCAACCAAATGCTGCTGTTTTTGCATTTGCTTGTACCAGGAGTGTTTTGGCCTGCCTTTTCTTTTTCGTCGCGAATTTGTTGAAACGTTGTACGATATTGCCTTTTGGACGGGGTTCTGCGGATCTCTCCTTTGAACATGACAATACCAACTGAACCGGTCGTGCTGAATTTTGTCCAAGATGGTACTTTTGACATGAAGGCTTCCACGGATCTTAGTACTTCTAATTCGATCAAGCTTTGTTACTCCTGCTGTCATCCGAAGCATCTTCATTTCGGCTGCCGTCAATTTGCTCTCATACTTTTTGTACATTGTCCAACATTGTGAACCGTATGTCAGAGCTGGACGGACAACTGCTGTGTAGAGTCTTCCCTTCAGCTTTGGGGGCATTTTTCGATCACAGAAGATAGCGGAGTTTTCTCGCCACTTCATCCACCCTACGCTTACTCGATGATTGATGTCGTCATCACAAGTTGCTTCACTATTGATCATAGATCCCAGATATTTAAACTTTTCACACTTGGGAAGAACATTTCCATTCAAATAAATGTCTGTAATAGGCTTGTCTGGATCAGAAAAAGGGCAGCACAGGTATTCAGTCTTTTTAGCGCTAATACGGTAGGTACCCATTTCCTTCCAGAACATCAATCCAAACGTCAAGTGCTCGTTGCAGGGATGTAGGATCCTCGCTTATGATGGCTCCATCGTCAGCAAAGAATAATTGTTGTACTTTATTGTCCGTTACTTTTCCTTCGAGCAAACAATCCAGAACAGCAATAAAGAGCAGTGGACTCAAGACACTTCCCTGATGTACACCTACTGTTATTTGGAATTCTTCGGTGACTCCAGCTGGGCATCTCACTTTTGTAACTGCTCCCTCGTACATGTCCATAATTATTCGCACATAGGCTTCAGGAACTCCTCGGTGTCTGAGGGCCACCAACATCAGATCTCGTGGTTGTCGATCGAATGCCTTTTCGAAGTCAACCAACACAATATGCAAATCCTCTAAGGCATCTCGGTGTTTTTCTATAATGATCCTTTTACTTTGGATTACGTCTGTAGTTGACTTACCCGCGACAAACCCGCATTGGTCATCATCATATTTTCCGCAGTCGGCTATCCAAAACCCGCTCAACGATCTTCATAGTGTGGGACATCAACTTGATCGAACGATAGTTGTCACAGCTTCTGGTATCTCCCTTTCCCTTGTACATTGGAAGAAGAAAACTTTCCCTCCATTAGGCAAACTGTCACCTCTTACAAGTTTGGAGATGAGAATCGTGAGCCATCTTAACCCGTTGTCTCCCATATTTTTCCAAAACTCATATGGTACCTCGTCTGGCCCAATCGCTTTGCCTTTTTTGGAGTTCTTAACTGCCTCCCTAACTTCTTCGACTGTGACGTCGGATACTTCCGTAAAGTTAGGTGCAGCTGTTGGAAAGTGGCGCCGAGGAAACTGTTCATTCAAAAGATCATCACAATACTGTCGCCACCTGTGAAGAATTTTGTCGTCATCCGCAAGTAGCACTCCTTGAGCATCAGTGATGAACTTCGGCGAACGAATCTCCTGCGCATTTCTCCTTCTCTGAGCGGCTATTTTGAAAATGGTTGCTCCCTTATTCAAGTTGCTTTGTCTTAGCTCTTGGATTGCCTGATTTGCTTCAGCAGCTGGGGCAGAAATCTCTTCCAGCTCTCGATACAGGCCCTCCGTGCTTTTTGATTGAAGTTGGGCGCACTTTTTCTTCGCTTCTTTTCTGCAGCTCTTTTATTCCATCTTGAAACGCGCTTTTTCATTTGTATTTCTTGAGGGGCACTTCGACCAAGCTTGGAAAGCTGCTTTCATCTTTCTAATCACTGCTTTAGCTTCATCATCCCACCACCAGGTTTCTTTAGCTTGTTGGTGGAGTCCTTTTAAGACTCCTAACAGTGATTTGGCTCTCTCTAAGCAGGTTCGTAGTAGGCGATTCCACATACTTTGTGTCGTGATTGCATTTGAAATTACGTCGATGGTATTACACAGCTGACTTTGCATATACGAAATGAATTGCTGTCCTTTGGTTTTCTCCAGATTGTACCACTTGATTCTCCTAGGAGCCTTTGTTTGTTTGACTTCCTTCACCGCATCCGTAAAAAATTCTGTTAAAAGAAGACGGTGTTGTTGAGCGGCAGCTTCTCCTAGTATCACTTTGCAGTCTTTCACCCGAGATTTCATATTCTTGGTTACCAAATGGTAATCAATCTGGGATTCATTTCTTCCACTGCTGTAAGTGATAAGGTGTCGGTCTTGTTTGATGAACATGGTATTTAGTACGATTAGACCGTATGACTTGCACATACTTAGAATATCTTCACCAGGAGTGTTCCTGGTGCCGAATCCCAAACCTCCATGGCAGTCTTCATAATCCTCGTTTGTCTTCCCGACATGTCCATTCAAATCTCCTCCAACAAACAGATACCCTTCTTTTGGGATGTTCTTAAATAAATAAAAAAATAAATAGGGTGGCGCAACAGAGCGAGGAGCCCCTGGGCCTAGCGCATTTCTCGCAACCAAACCTTGTGAGGGAATGGAGGGGACCTACAATTTTGGGCCGGTTCCGAACGGCTAATCGAGAAAGCGCTTTTCATGGCAATGAATACTAACGGAGGACTTGCTAATTCCTCGCGAAAGGCGATACCCGTGGAAAAACATTTTTGCCTCTGCTGGGATTCGAACCTCGAACCTCTGGATTAGCAGGTGGACATGCTAACCATCGCACCACGGGTACCACCTGGATGTTCTTAAGTAGGTTATGAAAATCAAGCCAGAATGCCTTTTTCCTCCTGCTCACACCCTATTTGGGGAGCATATGCACTAATTATGTTCCAGACCTTTCCTTCCATCACCAATTTAAGAGACATCAAACGGTCACTGGACTTGAAAATGGTCAACACGCTGTTACATAAACTTTGGTCAAGGATGATACCGACTCCGTTCCTACCTTGTTCCGTTCCATAGTAGAACATCTTGTAAGCCTTGGTCTTTGCATCTTAGAAACGGGCTTTGTTTGCTGTGTTTCGCCATTTCGTTTCCTGAACACACAAGATTTGTACTCGCCTCCTTCTCATCATCTCTTCGAGTTCGAGACTTCTACCAGTCATACTTCCAACGTTCCAACTCGCGACTCTAAATCTTCGTCCAACTCGTCGCATTACTTTGCTAGCCCCCGGAATCCGTATAGCTCTGACCCGCCCGAACAATGCTGCTCGGTCCAGGATCAGCTCCATGCCTAGCAATGGAACTGCCTGGCGGGGTAGTGCTTCTTATGTTTGCAAGTACTTAAATAATGCTCAAAATTTTTCAAAAATTTTCCTTTTATCCTTTTCGACACATGCAATATGCATGCTCCATTTAATGAGTTTGATTTTACTACACCGGTGATCTCCAGTTGTGTAAACCCCGGGATCTGCATGCCTACTTGGGGAGAGTTTTTAGGTGGTATGTGTGTCGCATGTCGCTAGACTCACTTTGATGTTAGTCGTCTAGATATGATTGTTCCTTTAGTCTTTTACCACAAGCGGGGAGGCGCTGCAGTGCTATTCTAACCCGACACTGCACGGGTTCAAAATATACATTTAAAGTTAACGTTTAAAGTTAACATTTAAAGTTAACGTTAAAAGTTTTAGTTTAAAGTTAACGTTTAAAGTTAATGCTTAGAGTAAACGTCTGAAGTTAACGTTTAAAGTTAACTTTTAGAGTGAACTTTTGAAGTTTACGTTTAAAGTTAACGTTCAAGGTGCTTTTCATACAATTGTATTGTCGCGACGGCAAAATTGATGACAAGAGCGTTTTTTGCAGCTGCCGCATGTGTTCCAAATTCTAAACATAGTCCAGCTCAAAATGTCACAAAACTAAAACTGCCACTAGATCTTGAAAAAGAGCCCTTTATTTAAATTTTGCACTGGGCACGGCTGGCTCAGCTGAGGCCAAGCACGACTTTTGAAAAAAAAAAAAAAATCAAGTCTATAGATCAAAACTTTTTTGAAGAGCATTACACGCAAAGAAAAAATATATTGAAATTGATTTGCATTGGTGGAACTGTCTAGGACTTTTCGAATAACAATTTTCTTAACATTCCAAGAATCGATTTCAATAATAAAGGAAATAAAGAGATGACTTATCCGAAGTTTTATCAAAAGCTTTGGAGTCGTTAGTTTTAAACCTAGAGAACTCTTTCTTTTACCCCACTGACTGTGGGGCTATCTGCAGGCCCTAGCACCAAAGAGGGAAACAAGTCGACTGAGCTACTTAGGAATTAGGATGCATAAAAGGACATACAGGACGGTGAAATTGCTTTTTCTACTTCTCTGTCATTCTTCTTTTTTAACATATGCTTAACTTAAAAAGTACAGACCTAATCCCAAAAATGAATGGCTTCCTTTTACTTTCAATTTATTCATAAAATAAAACAGAAATTGCTCTTTATATTCCTTTTCTATTGATAAACTGAAAGTGTTATCTTTTCTTTCAGGAAACATCACAAATGCCCCGACTTCACACAACCTATTAGGTAAGTCAAACTAGCTTATTCAAAGTCTTAATATTTATGTACTTAATTTCATCCAGCATCGTGTATGTTTTTGAATTCCATTACTGTGCAAAGGACGAAAATAATAGAAAATATTTACTCTCCAAATGCAATTATCCCTCGGACATAAAACAAAACCCAAACAACTTTGCCTCATACTTCTTCGTCTCTTTGACATGCATTTTTGGTAACTTAATAAACTTTCCATGGGCAATACTTTCAAAGATGTTCCATCTTCTGAACTGAAAGGTCAATTTGAATGTATCTATGCTATGCTTGTTTTGCCTGACTGAGTCCTTTCTAAATTCAATTCGCTTTGGAAATTCTACTTACTTGCTTGTGTTGTAAATCATCTTTCTATGGAAACACTGACTCTCTACTCTTCTATCTGTTTTAGTTTAATTGAATTTGCTATCAAGTTTTTGATAAATTAAATACAAAGCATTTCATTTTAGTTTGAACGTTTAAAGGTCATATAGTGGCCTATTGGCATCATTTAAACTTTGTTAAAAGTTTCTGTTACATGTTTCGTTTTATCACATGAGCTGTGTGTAGTCGGATTTCCTGGGAGTTTGCTGTTGAGTTAAAACCAACATAAACTTTTCTGTGTAAAATAATTATTTTCGATGTTTGAGTTGAAATTGCGTTGTCAACCTAGTGATGGTGGTGGGTTTCCCGAACATGATGTACTCTTTTGTAGCCTACTACGTGAGAAAAGTCCTGTTTAGTTTTTCATGACTGTCCGGGTTTGTCATTGTGCCTCATTTAATGGTGTTAATCTGTACATATGTATTTGTCTTAAAGTTTTTAATTAAAAAATATGTTGCGATTAAGGAACCAAATAGAAAATGAAATTCGAAATGACATGAGCTTTTGAAGTTTTAATTTCAGTAATTTATTATCAACGACTATAGAGAGAAAGACGCTTGCTTCGCTCGCCGCTTTTTTTTTCTTTTGGAGTTTTTAAAATACCAGCTGGAGCACTCAGACCTAAATACCGGTCCGTTGTACTAACAGATAGCAATTTTCTTTTGTTGTAGCTATCCAGGTGTTGAGAGAAAAGCTAAAAGACGCTGCCATGATAAGGAGCCTAAGTTACTAGCTCTCACCATGTCTGAACCGAGTATCTGTGACATCATGCGAGAAAAAGGAGGACATTCACAGAAGAAGTTCTCTGCGGTGTCCTCATCTTCTCCACAAGATTCACAGAGTGTGGTATCACTTAAGCCTAACACGTTTAAATGCTTGGCAAAAGAGAAGTGCCTGTTGGCAACGCCAATAAGCTTTCTACAGTCTTTTCTGCAGTCTTCTTATTAATGTTGAGGAGCATACGTTTCGTCTGTCTGCATCCAATAGAGGCATGCCATCTACAGTGCTCTTTACAGATCCAATTGTTGATTGAAGCCCTCACTGAGGACGCTGGCAGACCTAGCGACGGTTCAGGTCCTGAGAAAGCTGTCTGAGATCCCTGCCTAGCGAGTTCATCGGCGATCTCATTTCCAGTTATGCCGTGACGGCCCGGAACCCAAATGAGACTCAAGGAATTTAATCTTCCGACCGCATTCAGAGAGCTCTTTCATTCCTGGATCACTTTCGAAGTGTCCATCCATTGTTCGTAACGTGGCTCAAGGCCATTAGGATAGCATATGCCTCCGCTTGGAAAACGGATGCGTATGATCCCAAAAATGTGTGCAGTCGTATGTCGTCATTCTCCACAAAGACACCAGCACCAGAACTCTTGTCGGTTTTGTAGGCATCTGTGAAGATACGATAACAGTTCTTTCCAGGCTCAGATTCTGGAGTGAACCAGTCCTGAACCGAAGGATAGTTGACTGACTAATTTTGACGCAGATTGAGCCTTGGGATCATAGTGTCAGACGGCATATCCATTAGACGTGAGTCAAAAGATATACTGCTAGCGAGTTCCTCAAAGCTCCAGTGCGAATTGTGCCAGAGACCACATCGCTTTAAACGAGAAATGGTCTTGAGAGTACACCCCATGATGTAGGTATCAAGGGGAGGAAGAATCAACAGTGCGTCGAGAGCTCGCCGCTTAGTCTTAATAAACATAGAAATAGGGTGGCGCAGCAGAGCGTAGAGTCCCAAAACCTAACACATTTCTCTTTCTGCCTACCAGGGTCCTCGGACGCCCGCTCGTTCTGTCTACCGGGGTCCTCGGACGCCTGCCGTTTCTACCTACCAGGGTCTTCGGACGCCCTCTCGTTCTGTCTACCGGGGTCCTCGGACGCCTGCCGTTTCTGCTTACTGGGGTCTTTGGACGCCCGCTCTTTCTGTCAACCGGGGTCTTCGGACGCCTGCTGTTTCTGCCTACCGGGGTCTTCGGACGCCTTCCGTTTCTGCCTACTGAAGTCTTTGGACCCCCGCTCTTTCTATCTACTGGAATCTTTGGATGCCCGCTCTTTCTGTCTACCTGGGTCTTCTTATGCCTGCCGTTTCTGCCTACCGGGGTCTTCGGACGCCTTCCGTTTCTGCCTACTGAAGTCTTTGGACCCCCGCTCTTTCTATCTACTGGAATCTTTGGATGCCTTCTCTTTCTGTCTACCGGGGTCTTCTTATGCCTGCCGTTTCTGCCTACCGGGGTCTTCGGACGCCTTCCGTTTCTGCCTACTGAAGTCTTTGGACCCCCGATCTTTCTATCTACTGGAATCTTTGGATGCCCGCTCTTTCTGTCTACCGGGGTCTTCTTATGCCTGCCGTTTCTGCCTACCGGGGTCTTCGGACGCCTTCCGTTTCTGCCTACTGAAGTCTTTGGACCCCCGCTCTTTCTATCTACTGGAATCTTTGGATGCCCGCTCTTTCTGTCTACCGGGGTCTTCTTATGCCTGCCTGTTCTGTCTACCAGGGTCTTCGGACGCCTGCCGTTTCTGTCTATCGGGGTCTTCGGACGCCCAATGTTTCTGTCTACCATTTATTTCTTTTTCTTCCGTAGTCAGTACGATACTAAGGTCAACCGGGAAAGTCAACGATCGCTGGCAGGAGCTAAAGGAGCCACGTAGCATCACCTACCGACCGTATTACTATATTTGATACACATGATATACCGATAATTTGAATTATATTGATATTTCATTTGTTAATTATATATTGTCACTGAACAGTTCGTAATAAATGAGAGCTTCTGACCATTGTGAATTTTCGAGAGTTTTTATTCACTGATCTTGGCCTGTCGTGAGTTCTAGCTCGGCTGGGAAATTAAAAGCACGTCAAGTGACTCAAAAATTCACAAAGGTCAGAAACTCTTATACTTGTGCCGATAATTCAAATTTACCATGTGTATCCGGTTTTATACCGCGAATGGCTTTCCAATGAGGTCATTTATTTATTTTTATTTATTTCTAGACTGGGCTTTTGGATCTTGGTTTGGAAGATTGTGATTTTTGGTTCAAAATTGTGTTCCAAAAGCATGATTCGAATAGTGTTTGTTTCCCTTGAAGCTTTCCCCTGAACTGATTTTTACGAAAGCTCTTGAAATGAAATCTGTTTTCAAAACTAGGAATTCAAGCTGAGATAGCAAACGCCACTTAAGGGGGAAGCTGGTCTAGAATTTTGAAGAAACCGATTTTTTTTTTGGTTTGTCTTAAAAAGAACTTTAGGATCTTAAAAATAACATACCAAAGGATCGATACCGGCAGAAATGTCCAAACTTTCTATTATGCGGCAGCGCCCTTCACGTATGCCATATGATTTTATAGTACTTAAAATTTTGAACGCTTTTTTCTCGAAATAATAACTCGAGCAAATCTTCGCCCATTTAGCTATACGAAGTTTTGACAGTACATAGCTCTTTTTAATCATCAATTTTGTCGTTTTTTATAGTGAAAACTAGCTGACCCGGCAAACGTTGTTTTGCCCTTAAATTATTTCTAGTTTCTAGATAAATTCTGGTGTAGACAAAAAGGAAATTACTTATTATAAGTGTATAAGCATGTGGTATATGCGTGAAATAGGCGTGGAGCGCTATAAACGATAAGTGAATTTAAAAATAACAAACGTCAAACAATATTATTTTTAAGTTACTATAATTTATTTCTTAAAATTACATATCACATTTTAATCTTTTAAAGCTATAGTATGAACAATATTTTTCGTTAGCCCATCTTTACCGAGCACAAACAAACTTGATGGCTTATCCACTCGAGAGCATGCTACGTACAATTGTCCGTGTGGAAAACATGGTTTTCACGGTGCCTTGGGATTTGTTAATTGTCTTTGCAAATTCCAATCTTATTCGTTGAATTGAATTGGCACATCTATTGGTATGATAGGAATCCGTGGTATTAGTATCTTTTCACCTTTGAACCTGCCATTGGAAATGCTGGCTTCGATAACGTTTTTCATCAATTTTCGAATTACTAATCGCGTACCGTTGCACAGACTTGGCGGGTTTAAATTGCGAAGCAAGATAATTGGAGATCCAACCTTCAATAGTAAAATATGCGATGGCATGCCTGGCAAATCCAGCGAGCTCAAAAATTCAGTGGGAAAATTGACAGCTTCGCTGGCATCGCAAACTGTATCAATTGATTTGTATAAAACCAAGTTCCCTGGCAACAACTGTTGAATCTTCAAATTTAAATTGTCAACTGCTACATTTGCTGCTAAAACATTGCATTGCTGCTAAAATAGAAATAGGCCTTTCAGCCTATGTACATCGGGAAATATTTGTTTAATAAGAGTATTCTGCGAATCAGCGATTGTGCAGGAATCGGTCGGTAATTTTACGGATCCAGTTTCATCTGTAGCAACTTTTACATCACCGATATCTAACAGTTGTTTTGAGAATGTTTCAGCGGATGGATCTTGAAGCATTTGAACGCGAATGTTTACTTTCAGCTGTACTTTTTCAACATGACGCCACAATGGAGAAGATTTTAAGCAAGCGTTAATCTCATCAGCGTATGTTGAACGTGGAATGACGGGAAGTGTTTGTCTGAAATCACCTGAAAGCACCAATAGAGTGCCGCCAAATAGTTTGTCGTTGTTTTTCATATCTTTCAATGTCCTGTTCAACGCCTCAATTGAATGTTTGTGTGCCACAGTACATACATCCCAGGTGATAGTTTTACTCTGTTTTAGCACGGTGGCCATGGACGATTGTTTTTTAATGTTTTTTAATGTTACACATTGCGTGATGGTTATTTTGAATATTAAGTTGCAGCTTAAATACTGAATGAGCTGTTCTGCCTCCATCCAATAAAGCTGCCGCAATGCCCGATGATGCAACGACCAATGCGATGCCATTATTTGATCGTATTTCAGCAAGAATTAGTGAAATAAGGAATGTTTTTCCAGTTCCACCCGGTGCATCCAAAAAGAAGAACCCACCTTGTCCCGCTGAAACGCGAGTAAAATGCGGTCATAAATGGTTCCTTATTCCTCATTCATTAGTGGGACATTGCGAGTAACAATCGCTGCCATTTCTACAGTGTTGTACTGCAGTTCACGATTCATTTCAGTGTTAGTAAAATCAGATGCAGGTCGATTTGGCGAGCTCATACCAAAATGAGTGAGTGATAACTTGGTAATGACAATGCAAAGATCCTCAATAGCAATCAATGCTTCATTGTACATAGCGTCGCTGAATGTTATCGTTAGATCGTTGCACCGTGTACGATGTTGATGAAGTATATCATCAGTCATGAAATCTTTGTGATTATCCCACAATATGTTTGCTCGAGCTGGGAAACATGTAGTCAACACTATAGCAAAAAATAGACGAATTTGAATTGCTGTACAGTTCAATGCAGCTTCAGCAAGCATACGCTCCCACTGGTTATCGTCTTCCAGCAAGCCGAGTGCAAGTCATGCGTCTTTATATGTTGGATACTGTTGCCCATTCACTTTACGTATATCTTGAAATGATAATGGGCCAGTAACATTTACCAACAACATTCGAAGATAAAAGCACTCAGTTTGTCTTGGACTGACTGTAAATAATCGCCCCAAAGCATTCGATTCAAATAAATTGAGACATGCATCAACTGGTGAGCCTTGCTTGCGGGGCATCCATTTGTTTGAGCCCATGTGAAATAATGTGATACTTGTGAATAGAGTAATGTTCTTGCAAAGGCACCAAAATCATCAGTACTTTTAAACAATTCAAAAAATGCAGTGAGTGTAGTTTGAGGTGGATTTGTAGCACTACCAATGACTGCCAAAAACATAATATTTAAGAATCTGTTTTTAAGCAAATTAAATTGATAAATATGACATTTACACTGAGACTGTAAAATCTAATATATAAAATTCTCGTGTCACAGTGTAAATAAAGAAACAATGTTAAGGGTAGATGGTCCTTATCACTTAGAGGTTTGGAAAATAATTAGTAGCCGATCCTCAGACCGTTTCGGAGGAGTACGGTAACTAACATTGTGACAGCGAAATTTTATATATATAAGGATTTTAATGTTTTGTTCAAATGTGTACCATTTCACAAAAAACTAGATATGGTCAAAATCCTACGTTTGTAAGTCTCTCGCTGTTGTTATATAGAAACTAAAAATTTTCGGGATTCTGTTCCAGGACCAAAATTAAGGATCAAAAAATGAAGCGCCTCCAAAGAAATGCTGGACAGCCGCCATTTTGAATATAATTGACAAGAAAAAATTTGTATTTGTACATCAAAACCTCTTTCACAGATTTTCGATTGATCTTTTTGTTGAATCGCAAAAAATTCATAGATTATGTCCATTTTTTCACGCAGCTTCCTCCCTTAATTCAATGGGAGATAATACAGACGGAGAGAATACTTTACATTTATTTTTCAGCGAAATAGCAATTGGCACACTGTGGTGATCGTGATGATTGCCTGTTTTACATGGGTGTTTGAGTCTCAAATACCAGAAACATCAAATTGTGTTTCTACGGGTATCACCTTTCGCGAAGAACTTGCAAGTCCTCTATGGTAATACCATTACCATGTTATTGACTTTTCTCTCTTAATTTCGGAATCCTCTTAAAAGTTAAGGTCCTCGTGGAAAAAACCAGCGAAGGTGTGGGAAGTGGAATCTACTCAGAAAAACTGAATCTCAGTCTTTTCTTCCGCCTACCCAATCATTTTAGTGTGTTCCAAGCGGAAATTCTGGAGATTATGGAGGTCTTGGCTCAATGAAAACGTCATATCCTCCACGGATATTCGAATCTTCTCAGACAGCCAAGCTGCCCTTAAATGTCTTGCCTCTGTCTCTACAAAATCCATCACGGTCCAAATTTCTCAGATGTCTGTGAGGGAGATGTCAAATCAGTTTAACATTCACCTTTTATGGGTGCCAGGGCACAGCGACATACCAGGCATACTGTATGGCAGATGAACTAGCCAAAAAGGGTACGACCACCTCCTACGCTCAGAATGGAACAACATAGTTGCACCTATCGCTACAAGAGAGTAACAACTGCCTTGCAACCAAAAAAGTTTGGCCGTGTGTAGACTCAAAACGCTCGAAGAGTTTGTTAGCCCTGAACCGCCTGTATCTATAGGTTCTACCATAGGTGTTCTTACGGGACACTGTCTAATAGGGAGACACGCCAAAAGACTTGGTGTGTTTTCCAATGATTTCTGCAGAAGCTGCATGGACGCGGAGGAGGAGGAAACCGTTCAACACCTTCTTTGCTCATGCCCTGCACTTTTTCATAGGAGGAAAACTCATCTCGGTGAATTCTTCTTCGATGATACTAGTCTATGTTAGCTAGACCCTTGTATATGGAAACTATAGTACATACTATTACCGGACACCTTTTTTTTGTGAACATTGTTCGTCACTACGGTACGCCAACATCGGCGGAGAAGATTACAAAAAAAAGAATGCGCATGGTGGAATGTATATTGTTAGGCGCGCATTTCCTATGAGATAGAGAGAAAAGCATATATGATGAATTTTTTTTTATTTATTTATGCTTCTTGCTCTTACTTATTGCACCTTTGTGGAATACATTCCAACTTTTGTAGAATACATTCCAACTTTTGTGGACCACTTTCGAATTCAAGTTCGACAGTGCAAAAGGGGAAAGTGATAGTACTCTAAATTTTTCATATAGAAGGCATAGACCCTAAAAGTCTTTTGAAATACATTTAAAGTTCCGTGTGGTTCGACAGCGGGTGATTAACAGGCTAGTCCCGTAATGGAAGATTAATAAGTGATCAACTCGTTAATCTTACATCGGGTTTCTGAGATCAGTAGGTGATTAACTTGCTGATCTCTGTGATATCATAGTGGACACTTGTGGCATAAGTGTTTCAGTCAATAAACTCATTGGCTGACAGCCACTTCCACCTAACCTAACCTAAGCCCTTAGGTTCTCGTTGTTCTCTGAGTTTCCCGAGCTATGTTCTGGCACTCTTTTTACTTGTTAATTATTTCTTTAGATCTGATCACTGAATTCACAGTGAACTAACAGCAAAACAGCAGCAACAGCAAAATTCATTTCCTGAAACACGAAAATTCAGGAAGAAAATAGTCGATTCAGCATTCCAGCAGCGCCCATCGTGTACTTAGGGTCCGGTGGCACGCACAGGGAGACGCAAACAGAAAGCTCCTTCGGTGTTTTTCTATCTATCACTGCATACACTAATGAATACAAACGATCAGAGTAGCTCTATGATACTGAATTGGACCTAACTTGTGAACTTGTGTTGATGCATAAGGTTGGAATTTTTAAAGGTAGATGATTTAGTGACCAAGTATGTATTGCTTGGTAAGGTGGGTGAAGCGCTGGACAATCAAGCGTTTTAGGTTGTTAAGATGTTAAGATTTGCAGATATTTTTCCTCATTTTCTGGGCTTCGACCTTTCATTCTGCTTCGTTTTTGATGCTGTCTCCAAACCAAGAATCAATGTTCTCTTCATTTGACTACCTTCACTTTCACAAGGTTAGGTTAGATGGACAAGTGGCAGCACCCCACTGAGATCTCAAGGATCCATTGTGCTTCCGGGAAGCAGAGGATAAGGAAGCAGGAAGATTGGAGAGGTACAAGGTTTCGTGTCGAAGAATGGAGAGGCTAATCTAATTAAATGCACATTTTCTTGTTCAGCTTAAAATTAATTTAATTGAATATATACTAAGTGGTACCCGTGGCGTGATGGTTAGCATGTCCACCTGCTAACCCAGAGGTTCGAGGTACGAATCTCAGCAGAGGCAAAAATGTTTTTCCACGGGTATCGCCTTTCGCGAGGAGTTGGCAAGTCCTCCGTTAGTAAATTCATTACCATGAAATGCGCTTTCTCAATCAGCCGTTCGGAACCGGCAGAAAATTGTTGGTCCCCTCCATTCTCTCACAAGGCATGGTTGTGAGAAATGCGCTAGGCCCAGTTGCTACTCGCTCTGTTGCCCCACCCTAATTATTTTATGTTTTATATACTATAAGCTTGTAACTGTATAATATTTTTGCTCTCTGGCAATGTGTAGAGTACATGGTGATTACAATGTAAGGTACTTTTTACATTCATGACACAGGGGTGGCTGCGTTATTGGGGTTGGGAACCACCACTGAAACATTTTAAGCCCTGTGTAAATTTAAGGATGTTGTGCAATGGGAGGTAGGAGATGTCGCCCAGTTCGTCGAAGAAGTATTCTCCGAGGGCTTTTTTCCTAGTGTAGGAAAAAGTGGAATGATCCTTCCTCTGCCCATTCTCATCATGTGAGCACCCAATGAGCTGTGACCCGTCAGAATCCCAATCAACAAGAACAACAAAGCGTCGCCTGCTGAGCTGGAGCAAAAATTCTGTTTTTTCTTGAAAATATCTGGCTATTGGTTTCTGGAAGCCCGCCATGTTTCTAAAGATGACCACCTGTCATTGGCGGTTTTTAAAAAACTTTGTTTGATTCTACTTTTTTCTTGTTCTAGTGGGTTTAGAACTGAGGTGTTCGTTTCGCTGGATTCGAGTGCTGACCCGATTTCAGCCAGCTTATTCGCCATTCCATTACCTATTATGTCACGATGTCATGGAAGCCAGATCACTGTTACTAGGTGTCAAGAGCAAACGCTCTAAGAAGCGCTCGGAGTGCTTCCGCATGGTCCTTGATGCCCAAAAGAAACTCCACAGTCTGAAATGTAGCCTTACAAAAAGCATGACCCACCGCATTAAAACTCGTTGTTTGGTAACTTACTTACTTACTTAGGTGGGCATTACAGTTCGGGGTGAACCTGGGCCTCAACCAACATCCTTCGATAACGACTTCTATTTCGGGCGAGCTCTCTCCAGTTTCGCACTCCAAGTCGGTTGAGGTCTGAGCCGGAGCGTATGGCCCAACCATCGTAGCCTCGCGATGCGTACTCTTCTGGCTATGCCCATGTCGCGGTACAGCTCATACAGCTCGTTGTTGTATCTTCTTCTCCACACATTGCCTTCGCATACGGGACCAAAGATCATTCGGAGAATTTTTCTTTCGAAACGACCAAGAGTTTCCTCACCCGCTTCCGGTCCATGCTTCCGCGCCGTAAAGCAGGACTGGGATGATTAGCGTCTTATATAGGGTTACCTTGGTTTTTCTGGATAGGGTTTTGTTTCTCAATTGCCTTCTTAACCCAAAGCAGCAACGGTTGGCAAGAGTTATTCTCCGTTTGATATCCGCACTGATGTTGTTGTCCGTGTCTACAGCGGATCCTAGGTAGACGAAGTCCTGTACTACCTCGAAGCTATGTCTGTCTATTGTGACGTTTTGTCCAATTCGTCGATGTTCTGTGTCCTTATTTGATGCATATACTTTGTTTTGCCCTCATTAACCATCAAACCCATTTTTGCCGCTTCTGTTTCAATACTCGCAAAAGCACGTATGACATCACGCTTTTTTCTTCCCATTACGTCAATATCGTCTGCATATGCGAGTAATTGCACAGGCTTTTGAAAGATTGTTCCTCTGGTGTTGACGTTTGAGTTTCTTACAATCTGTTCAAGTATGATGTTGAAGAAATCGCATGACAGTTTGTCGCCTTGTCTAAAACCTTTAAAACCTTTTTCGACATCAAAGGTCTCGGTGAGTTCTTTACCGACCTTGACGGAGCAGCGTGAATTCTCCAAAGTCATCCTGCAGAGTCGTACGAGTTTTGCAGGGATGCCGAAACTAGACATGGCTCTGTACAGCTCGTCTCTTAGATACTGTCATACGCGACCTTGAAATCGATAAAGAGATGGTGAATATCGATATTATGTTCACGGGTTTTTTCCAAGATCTGCCGTAATGTGAAAATTTGGTCTATTGTGGACTTCTCCGGTCTAAAACCACATTGATAAGGACCTATCAAGTTGTTGACGTGGGGTTTCAGACGTTCACATATTACAGCAGACAAGATCTTGTACGCGACGTTAAGGAGGCTTATCCCTCTACAATTGGCGCAGTTGTGAGGGTCTCCTTTCTTTAGGATCGGGCATACGATACTGAGGTTCCATTCATCGGGAATGCTTTCTTCCGACCATATCATGAAGATCAGCTGGTGCATGCTCCTTTCCAACTGATCTACAGCGTCCATCTGCCTTGAAAAGTTTGTCATCAAGGCCATCTGCACCTGCAGTCTTATTTAATTTAAGTTTGCATATGGCAAGCTTAACTTCTTCTAGGTCGGGAGGACGGCATTCTTGATCATCGTCCAGGCTGAATGGGGCAGTCTGCCTGACAGCGGAATTTGTGTCCTCATCGCCGTTAAGTAGTCTGCAGAAATGATCTCTCCAGATCCTCAGTAGCAACTGTGACTCTATAACTATGTTTCCCTGCTGGTCTTTACAGGCTTTAGTTCGGGGTTTGCCACCCTGGCAGGATCTTTTTACCTTTTGGTAAAACTTCCGAATCTCGTTCCTGTCATGGCACCTCTCTATTTCCTTAAACGACCGCTTCTCATGCTGCTTCTTTTTCTTTTTGAGAAGTCGGTGTTCTTCCCTTCTTCTCTCCTTGTAAATCTCGTTATACCGATCGTAAGCAGCCCTCGTTCGTGTTTGCAAAAGCATTTGTCGTGCTCTTTGCTTGGCTGCATTTGCCTGCCTACATTCTTCATCGAACCTCAGAGGCAGCGGTTCTGATGGCTTCTTGGCATTGCTGCCACTGGTCTTCAATGTTTAATGCTGGCGGCATGGGATTCAAGGATAATTGAAGGGACACTCGATTGGAAAAGGCATTGGCAATCTCTTGCGATTGTAGCTTTCCGACGTCATATCTCTTCACAGCGTTAGTTGCCGTTTAAGCCACAATATAATTTTTAGAAATTATCATAACCAAAATCCAAACGCGCTGCTACTGAACACTTTTTTTTGTAATAAAAATGTAGAGTTCTCGTACATTTTGTACGTGAATGAGGTTCTCTGCTTTCCACTTTCTTCACTACACGTATTTTGAAACAAGTTCCCGAATGAACTAAAATGTCAAATTTGTATTTATTCACTTTTTGGGCCCATGGCAGACAAAGCACTATTAGAATTCTTCTAAGAAAGCTATCACTATTTTTTTTTTTTTTTTTTATTTAAAATAGAAGGCTTGTGCTAATCTGGAGCACTCAAACCTAATTTCCGGTCTAATGTACTACCAGGATAGCAGCCTTTCCTTTTTTGTAGTAGATTGAAATAAGGTGGATGTAATTTCGTATATAACCTCAAGGTAACTATAAGTGCAAAAGTACACATAGCCTTCAAGCAGCACAAGTGTTTTTTAACCAATTTTAACTTCCGAGCTACGGAATTGGTCCCTTCAAAATATTTCTGAAAAATCTACGTTCAAATGTATCATCCCTTATGTTGGCTATATTGGCTATATTGGCTGTCCCAATTTTCCCACATTAATAAATAAATGGCGCTCTGTGTTTGTTTGAGAAGAACACATTTGTGTTTAATTGCACGGACATAAAAATGAAATGAGTTAAGTGCTTTTTGAATTGTTACAGTAACCGCAATATGCTGCGTATATCACCATGAGCTGCTGCACAATATGTACTGACAGAGCTTTAAACATATTTTCAACGTCAAAATAAGTCTCTGCTTTTCTGTGGCAAGAATCTGATTCGAATGAATTTTCCCTCCCTTATATTGCCGATCCGATGGCTGTCCCAAATTGTCCCAATAATTTATGTGAGTATGAGTCTTTCCGTTTCAATGTTGACTGGTAGTAGCGACATTGTGTTTCAAAACATTTGTGTTTAATTTGCCGATCATAAAAAATAAAATGAGTTAAATGCTCTTACAACCGAAAACATTATCACAATATGCTGCACCCTCGCATGAATATTTCACGATTTTAGTTCATATACGAGCACCTACCTACATACATGACATGTGTGTATGGATTTAAATTAGTTTGCATAAATAAGACGTGTAATTATTTTCATGTGTGTGCTTTGAATTGTAATTGGTGCACAGAACACTTCTAAAATTAACTTGATTATGTAGTCGAAAAGCGCCAGCCAGCCAGCCAGCCAGTCAGTCTGTCAGCCATCCACAATTATTGCATTAATTAAAAGGTCAACAAGCAAATCTTAAACAACAAGCTAATGGCCGGCAGATGAACACTCGACTACTCCTCTATTTGTGTGTTGATAAACTTAATTAAATTTATTTCGATATTAACTTTGCTTTAATGTGTATTGCCATGTATTTTTGTTTCCTGTGTACATTCTTCCTTTTTACAGGACTTCTAGCTGTTTGTTGTGAAACATCAAAGCAAATGTAATGTTCACTTTACAAGGGGTCAATAAAGTTTGCGGACAAAGCCCTGATTACATAAAAAAAAAAAACACTCGCTCTTTGCTTTGGCACAGCCAAGTGTCCGTCACTGTGAAACTCAATAACTGAGGGCGGCGGTGGTGACGGTGAGTGGTGGCCGATGGACCTCATGTTAAAACACATGACAAAAACGTTAACAAAAGTGTATGATGTAATGGGAATGCTTCTGTAGTGGGTAGGGCTGTAAAATGGCGTGTCACGGTTAATGAAAATACAATCTGCTTCCGATTAAACCAGTGTTGATAAAAAGTTGATTTTAATTTAACAGGTGAAGTGATAGTTGGGATAAATTGATAGATAAACATTATTTTTGCGTGTTTCTTTAAGTTAAACATTTAATCGAAAATGATTTTGTCGTACTATGAGGAACGCTTTGAATTAGCTCCATTTCCCCAAAGGCATTCGGATGGCTGTGATAATTGTTCTATGCAAAACATTATCTTAAAGTCTTGGAATTACATTATCTTTAGGCTAGTATAGTTTGACCAAGGCCGTCTACCATAATGACAATTATTGTACCTTAATTATTTACTTATCTTTATTTTTTACTTTTGTTTTATTGTTTTTCTTTTTTTTTGTGTTTTTCCCCATCAACAATACGCTGTCTGTAACTATGGGCTACTGATGTAAAATGGTATAAGTCCTCCCAGCCATAACCACAATTCAAAATCTTCTGAACCTCATTCCTGTCCAACGAAGCTACATTGCACTCGAAAATCATTCTGTACGGAATGAAATGGTGTATATCCTTTTTTTCATTTAGGTTACAAATGCCGCATAACATTGGTAGATCAAGGCGATGCAATTTATAGTTCAAATTGATTATTTCTCGCCTTGCTTTTAATATTACGTTTACCTATCATGTTTAGAGTAAAGTGGTTTTGGAAGTCCGTTTGTTCTTTATATATATACTGTGAAGATTCTTCTTCCGCTTTAAATGCTTTTTAATACAACTTTCCAGGGGCGGATGTGCAAATGTGCACGTCTTTTCAAAATGCGGAAGAGTAACGTAAAAAAGTTTTAGTGGAATAGTGGCGTCAAATTCTTCGGTTCAAAAGTTAATGGAAAAAATGGTTTGAAACGATACTCAGTGGGAGAAAGGCTCAAACATTTTTTCAGAGTAAAAGTGGCATATTTGAAAGGATGAATGACCTTTAACACCTGCATTTGCCATTCAAAACTTCACAATCTCACTCAAATATTCTCGAAAGGAAGATGTAGAATTTTCCATCAGCTTTTCCTATAGAAATCGGGCTACCTGTATACAAGGGTCAGAACTTTTTCTCCAACGCATTCGTCAACTTCTCTTCTGCCCAGTTTCGACCACGAATAATTGTCACGCGAGTTGTTATACTTTTTAAATATAACATAAATTCTCATAGTTTTTTACGCATGTATACTTTTGTGAACCAGTGATCGTTCACTGATCATACCGTGATCGTTCAGTGGATTCTGAGAATGGTATGTAAATTAAATTTATAAAAATAACCTGTATAAATTTGTAAAGTTTAAGGGTTAAAGTCTTCCCCTTTTATTTGTGAAATTTAACGTTTAATCAGTTTAAATATTGTCATTTTAATATTGATAGAAGGAGCCCGTTTCTCAGATCGTGTCGCATTTCATATCTCTTGCTGTATTTTGATTTACTTTTACATTAATTAATTTTAATTAATTAGTACATCAATTCTACCAAGGCTGGCTTGATTTTGAAGGATCAAATCACTGCCTCATGTCCAAAAGCAAATCAACCACGACTACTAAAGTTCTGCGAAACTCGTTGGGTGTAGCATTTAGATTCGCTAATGATGTTCGAAAGTGCATTCTTATATATTTGCTCAGCGTTGGAAGAACTGGACACCAACAATACGAAATTCAATGGAATACAACCTACTGACACCAATTTTTAACTTGGCGAAAAACCTCAGCCTCTTGCTGCAGAAAAAAGATTGTCTGGTGCGTCGAGTAAACAAACGATCTGTGCGAGGAAATAAATGCGATGCGTCAAAATGCCCAGGATACATTCCTCCAAGTCTTTGTCACAGCTGAGAAGATAGCTGAAAAAGTTTACGTGTTACTGGAGACTCCTTGGCGAATTAGAATGCAACGGAATCGAGACAAAAATAACAATCGATTTATTGAAGGAAACATTCGATGAGCAATGAGCATGAGCACATAATTTCGCGGAATGGACCTGTCAATTGGCCACCAAGATCATGTGATTTGACACGATTAGATTATTTTCTTTGGGGATATGTGAAGTCGCTTGTCTACGTCAACAAAACAGAAACGTTAGGAGGCTTGGAAGCCAACATTCGGGGCGTTATTGCCGACACACGGCCTCAAATGCCTCGAAAAAGTGGTTGAAAATTGCACCTCTAGACTTGGCTTTATTCGAGCCAGCAGCGAAGTGATATTCAAACATGAAAGGCATAAAATTATCCTTCCAATAAAGCCAAATTGATGATTGATAAAAACAATTTTCTGGTGTTATATTTCAATTCAAAGTTCTATACTTCTAAAAAAAAACACTTTACTTGAAGCTTTTTGCTACAGAAATTTCTTGCACTTTCCTTGATTCACATGTATTACATGTAGGTACTTGTAATTTTGTGTTGCATACCCTTTTAGTGCTTTCGATAAAATATCCGATTTTTGTTCAGGTTGTTGACAGTAGTGTGAAACTTTTAAGTAGGAATTCGCAAGTACTCCGAGAGAAATAAGTCTGCCATGAAACGACTTTTCTTATAATAATCTTTCGAAATCGACATAATAGTAGGGGAGCCCAGGATGCTAAATTTGCATATTGACTTATTGGATTGTAAAGTTTACGTTCTAAATCGAAAAAGGAAAATGGCAGTTTTCTATTTTAGTGGGGCGATGAGCGTGTATATAAACTTTTAAAAATGTAAAAAAAAGCAGTCGCATTGAAATACTCGAGCGCGTCTGATATTCATAGAGTATACGCGCTTTGTCTTTCTGATAACCGACAAATATTAATCTGACGATTAACTGGGGGTAAATGGGCGTAAAAAAGGTTGAAAAAAAGTTATTCAAACGTGTCAGATTTTTAAAGTGTATGTAAAGTGCACTCAAAGAAATGTATAATTCAATAATCTGACAATTTGAGCGGGCCCATAAGTCATGGCTGATTTTTAAAAATGTAAAAAAAGAACTCGTGAACTTAAAATACTCGAGCGATTTAAATCACTTTATTAGTATAATGAATTTTTAAAAAAAAGAAAACAAAATCTTTAGATAATTAATAGGTGTTTATTGCAATACGTGTTCACACTTTCGAGACAGAAATCCAACTCAACTGCACTACTCATAGAGATCTTTCAAGTTAGTCTAAAGATGTTTTTTTTATGTATTCATGTTTCAGTCTGCTCCGTGAAGGAATGTGCAAACTGAAGCATATTTCATGGGAACATAAAGTTAGTTCACGAAACGTTCCCATGTAAAGATTCAAAGGTGTCAGCTAACCGACTATCAAGAATTGAGGGGGTGGATTGTGTCGTATACAATAGCGCGTCAGAATTTTATACAGACTGATCAACTTGATGTCTTCGTCCTCCAGGATGATAATCTGACAATTATGTGGAGGCGTACTCTTAGTCTGACAATTTGAAAGTAACAATTATTTGTTGTTTCTATTTTTTATTACTGGATGCAATAAAAAAAATATTGTACACATATGTATATACCTACAAATTTTGATTTGAAATTTTGTTGAAAATACTAAAAAAAAACCCTGAAAGCTTATGGCCTTAATATTAATTTTAGGTGCTCGATCAAATGGTTTGAAGATTTCCTTTTGAAAATACACGGAAACTCTGATTTTTTATTTTAAAATTTCTATAGCTAAGCAGCATTCCATGGGATCGCTTTAACCAAAGATAGTTTTTTCCCAAATTGAACGCTCTACAAAAGTGTTTATTTTGGCAAAATCGTTACTCATACCGGCCAGGTGGTACGGGCCACTAAACCAGATTTTTCCATAAAATTCAAGTTTTGTCGCAGTTATCTCGTAAATAACAAAAGCTACGGAAAAATTGTATATTACAAACTTGTAGAGAATTTAGTTTCCTACAAAAAGGGTCTTTTGCACCAAGTTGCTAATATCAATATTAACCGACATTATTAACCATCATATGTTATACCTTTTATTGACGATTTTACCTTAATCGCCCCAAGAAAAATGTCAGATTATATGTTTTCCGTAATCCTGATAGGATAACATTCAAAATAAAATAAAAAATTAATCGCGCTCGAGTATTTCAAAATGTTGATATTTTTTTTACATCTTTGTGACTCGCCTACTTACTTAGGCCCCGCTCAAATTGTCAGATATTATTGAAATATATACACTCTTCTGGATGTAATCAACCTACCATATCTTAATCTGACGCGCTCGAGTATTTCCGAGGATCGAATTTTTTACTAATCTGACGGGATGCCCGCAACGAACACCACAACATTAAGGTTTCATATATGGTATGAGTACATTACAGGGTGCAAGGTTTCTCCCCATATGATTTTCTGACGCGCTCGAGTAACGCGCAATCCCTTCCTGGGCTACCCTACTATAAGGTTGTAGGTCGCTAAAATGCATTACGACCCGAGGATTTCCGAGATTTATTCCGTCAGGCTATTTTGTTTACCTATTTTTTATAAAAAGCAAATGATGATGGGTGATTTTCAAAGCGTAGCTTTTCTAAAAATCGAATAAATCATTCAAATTTGCTTCATATATTCAAAATTTTTATTGGAATCGATAAATCGGCTTTTGCCATTTATGTTTTAAAAATAACTTCATCTTAATAATGATGTTCGTTTAAATGGCCCATTCGAAAGTTCCAATTTTGAGTAACTTTTTCGAGCATTTCGGGCTGTATTCCACGAATTATGCGTGTTAGGTTACCTTGTAATAATCAAGAGGCGTTAAATCGAATGATGTTGGCCGCCTACTCACAGGGCCATTTCGAGAGACAAGCTGCTCACCAAATTAATCCTTCAATTTTTGTTCATTGTTTCATGAGCTATGTGGCAAGGTCTTAATGAAACCTTAACTCAACCAAGTTCGACTTGCCAACTGGGACTTATCATGGCTCGATATCGTTCGCCATTGCCGGTAGCGTTTCTTCGTCTTTGCGTCTTTGAAGAAAAATGGACGAATGATTCCACCATTTGCAATCTTTGTTCATTTGTAAATCTTTTTATGATAAAATGGGAGAATATACTGAAAACTTTGAATTTTGGCAGATGACGTTTGGATGCCATTGCCAACAACTGCAGCCAACTGAAAAACTTAACTTTAGGGTTTCTTTGACGTGTGGTTTTCATTCTGATAATTTTTCTTCTGGAACTGGTCTTTTTGTCAGCTTTGTTTTTATTTTTGCTAGGTTTGGTTTGCTATTTCGTCGTGGAAGAATTTAAGCAGCCCGATCACTGTGCAATGCGTATGTTCGGTAAACGGTCTCGAGGCTGTTGACGACAATTTTTACATGGTTGCGAGTTTTAAACATGTGAGTTTCCTCCGAGATCGGGTGATTTATCATCGCTTGACTAATTTTTGTGGAGTTATGTGAAGTCGCTCTTCAAGTCTGAGACGATTGACACCTTGGAACAGAATATTCGGTACGGTAATGCTGACATATGGCCCCAAATGCTAGAAAAAGTTGTAAAATTGACCTCTCGGCTGTAATTCATTCGGGCACCACGGGCATCGTCTTTTGTAAGGAATAAGGAAGTCTTCCGATAGAAAATTTATTGCCATTAAATACACTTTCTCAATTAGCCGTTTGGGACTGGCAGAAAATTTTAGTTCCCTCCATACACTCACAAGGCATTGTTGTGAAAAATGCGCAAGGCCCCAGGGCTCCCCGCTCAGTTCTTTTACCCTACGCCTACGTATGCAACGACTATCGCTTATCTTTATAAAAAAAGCTTAGTTCTTGACCAAAACCTTAAAACAAATTCCTTTTATTTCTTCTTGAAAATTACACGTTAGGAGAAAACCTTTTTTCTATTTTCTGTGACACTATTCTATTCCAAGCAATACTAAAAGCTAGTTCTTAGGAAAATAACCATCGGAAATCGAAGGCCATTTTTCCATTCCGCTTAGAATATTGACAGCACTCAGGATTTCCCCAATGAAAACACAATAAAACACTCTGTCCAATTGTCAACATCAAACTTGTTTTTCAAACTCTGATTTGTTAAACTACAGCTGCAGTCATATCAATTTTTGCAATATTTTTGCACTACACTCACACCCATATCAGGATATCACAAACGGCAAGGACAACAAGCCCACGGTTTAAATAGAAGCAGGAAATACCAAGCCCACGTCCTCTTGAAGAGTTAATAGAAACCAGCTTACGGTTTTCCATAGGAGCAGATGAAAACAACCCCACGAGGCCACAGTCTCACGAATGAGCAGTCAAAAACAACAATCCAAATTCAGATCGCTAGAGGGAATACTTGGAAAAGTTTACCAATGCACCAAAACGTACGAATTCCTGGCATTTAACTGAGATGTTAATAAAGTCAATCAGTGGGAAGCAACACACTTGGAATTCCTTGTTGAATATCACTTCCACTAGACTTATTTTCGGAGTATGGTCCATATGACTGAAATACATTTGTGTTAAGGTAGATTGTTAGTAGCGGTGGAGCTGTGCGACGGCGGGGGAGGTTAGTTAGCAAGTACATTCCAGGAAAAAATATTGTGATATGGAGGTGAGTGTTGGTGTGAGTGGGTGAAGAAGTAAAACGTGACACCTTATAACAAGTTTTCATTAGCATTATATACACACATGTCATTGGCTCATTTGCATTAAAATAAAGAAAATAAACAAAGCTCGGGAATCCTTAAGGTCCAACGAAATTCTATGCCGATTGCAATGGATTAAATGAGAAATCTTTTTTCGTGGATATATTTTTAGTACCGGAAGACTAATTTGTCAATTTCTCGCTAAAGGCTTACTTGTAGAAAAACAGTTCTATGGCTTTGAGATTCGAACCAAGAACTCCAACATATCATGCAGATATGCCAACCATTGCGCCACAGGGAGTACAAACATGCAATCAGCCAAGAACAAAAAACAGTTGTAATAATTAGTGAATACAGTTAATTAAATAAAGTTCTGTCTAGACAAAGTGGATTGCTTCGACTTGTAACTTTTATCAAACTTGGGCACCTTCAAGGCATTGTTTGCTTCAGAAAGTTGACCGTAAAGAACTACACCGCCCGCCATACTGGGACCCTCTGTTAATAATTTTGAGTCAAATCTCACAACAATGAGATTGATTTAATTTCAGATTAAGTGCGTACAATGTTGATTTGAAAATTTGTCCGATTGTGGACTTTTCTGGTCTAAGACCATATTGATAAGGATCTCTCATGCTGGTGTCGTGGGGTTTCAGATGTTCATTTTTTGCGACATACAAAATCTTATGCACGACGTTAAGGAGGCTTATTCCTCTGTATTAGGCGCGATTGTGAGGGTCTCCCTTTTAAGGATAACGCAATATATCATGCAGATCAGCTGGTGAATGCTCCTTTGCAACTGGTCTGGAGTTTCCTTAAAAAGTTCGACACCAAGGCCATCTGTACCTGCAGTCTTATTTGATTTAAGTTTGCTTATGTCGGGAGGACGACATTCTTGATCATCGTCCAAGTTGAAAGGGGTATTCTGGCCGACAGCGGAATTATTCTCTTCGTCGCCGTTAGGAAGTCTGCAAAAGTGGTCTTTCCAGATCCTCAGTAGCGACAGTGACTCTATTACTATGTTTCCCTGTTGGTCTTTAAAGGCTTGAGTTCGGGCTGTGCTACCCTTTCCGACCGTTCAATACAAGTTGTGTTGGATAGCTTAAAGTCTGATACCCACTTCATAAATGGTGGTGTGCTCCAGGGCTCCGTTTTGTCTCCGACTCTTTTCCTCATTTTCATAAATGATCTCTTGCGTCTGAAACTTCTAATCCGCTTAACTGTTTCACTCACGACTCGACTCTCAGCTTTTCATATTCGTTTCCAAATTCACGTCCCTGCTCTTCGGAGTATAGAGATTCTTATTTTAGTCGCTGCTTAGAGGGACACTGGATTCGAAAAGTCACTGGCAATCTCCTGGGATTGTGGCTTTCTGTCGCCATATCTCTTCACAGCGTTAGTTTGCGCTAGTCGTGTCGGACATCCTAATCGTTCGTTCCTTGGTTACAACAAGGTAGTGGTCCGAGTCAAAGTTGGCCCCTCGGAAAGTTCGGACTTCTATCAGACTGATATTTTGTTGATCTGGGGATCGATTTGGGGAGCTCGTAGAAACAGTCTTTAGAATTCTTGTCTTTCTCTTGTATTTGAATGCTGGATTGATGTTATAGCTCATTAACTGAATGTTTGCTGATAACCCTCTCTTTGAGTCTTCCTCTTATGACTAATCTATTCCTAAATAAGCGATAATTCCGTTTTCTTTGACTGTCGCCATAGTAGATGTCGCAGTTTTTAATCTTCTTTATGTCCGGCCTATTCCATAACAATTTTTGGATGACAGTTATGTCTGCTTTGGAACAGTCTAGGGCGTCCGCTGATTCTCCAGCTTAACTTAATCCGGAACGTTAGACAATTCTTGCGTTCCACAGTTCCGAAAGTCTTTGACCTTTTGTCGTTTGTCTGGGTTGTCAACTTTGAAACTATTATTGTTATCCTAGTTTTGACCTGGTTGAGTAGTTATCCCCACGTACAACCTACCTACCTCTAGGGCCTGGTCCTTTTACACTTAAAAACGCAAACGCTACGGAGCCCATATATGTTTTTGTTAATGTATCTTATGGCTTTGGAATAAAGCTTTAAATTCATAGCCTCGTTAGTTCGGTCATCTATTACATTGGAGGTGTGCTTTACGTCGATCGCAACATGGTCAATTTGGCTGACGGTTGATTGATTTGGGGATCGAATTGAGATGTGGGAAGCGGATACTACTAACAAAGAGCCCCTTTCCCCTGCAGCACAATCGAGTGGCCTCAATGCGTTTTCGGGTGTTTTTTCATGCAGGTTATGCTTTAGTTAGGTTAGGTTGAAGTGTCTGTCAGCTGGGTTAACACACTTATTTCCCATTGTGCTTACCGATTGCATTTCCAAAGATGTCCCCCTCCCTAGTTTTACGTTACAATCACCAGGGACGATTTTCACATCATGCTTAGGGCAGTGCTCGTAGCAAAATTTTTTAGAATTCTGGTCTTTCTCTTCTGTGGTAGCGTGGGTGCACATTCGGCTAATGTTGGCGAATTTAGCCCTAATGTTGATGGTCATTATGCGCTCATTAACTATATTTTAGCTGATAACCTCATCCCTGAGTCTACCTCTAACGACAAATTCGCACCCAAATAAGCGCTGTTTCTGTTGCCTGTAGCCCGGCTCAACATCCAGTGTCAGTACCCTGCTGCAGGCGTGCTAGTGCTGCCGCCAAGTCAGAGCCTTCCCAAATAGTACAACGCTTGTTGAAACTGTTTCACAGAAAGACCCCCTTAAGGGATCTTTCGTTCCACACGGCTTTTTTTCGTTTGCTTATGTCGTCAACGTTGAAGTCATAATTGTTATCTGAGGCTTTTGTCATTTCGGAACCATGTAGTTTTTTTGTGGTTGGGTAGTTAACCCCACGCACAATATCCAACCTGGAGATGAGGCCAACCAAAAAATTATAATATAATAAATGTAGGCTTTGACGAATTGTTAGATGTTGTAGAAACTATATGACATTATTTTAAAAACTCACCATGCAAACATAGCGGATGAACACATGGGCACTTAGAAGTTTCACATTATCCAAATCATCTCAACCCGCGACTGAGTTGTAGCAAGCTTCTAGCACTTGTCTTTGTCTCAAAATCAGTTAAAGTTCCATTAAATGCAAAGCAGGTACGAAACGAACTGATACTTCACTTTGAAATAAGCCATAGAAAAGCGATTAACTCCAGTTGGGGTACATCAATCCAAAATGAATTTGTTTCCGATGTTATGGGAATCATTTGCACTGTACATTCAAATAGTGACATATTTAATCATCTTCTCGTGTTCGACTTCATGTCATTTCAAAAACAAAGAACGAACAATGCAACTTACTGCCAGGCGTATCAATTCTCCAAAAAGAGTCGTATGGGCACAATATGGTCAAATACTCAGTCATATTTTGGTGTCATCCCATCAAATCCTTGAATTGTATGCGAATATCATTTATGCACATGTATCCTCTTCAAATTCGAACAATTTATGGTTCAAATATAAGAGAAGAGATGACTGAGAATGTATTGCATTGTGTGCTTTGTCAACCATCAGATTCCGCTACAGAAATGACTACAGAAATTCACAATGGAGGATTAATCGTGATAAGGACATGTGTCATTGAATGCGAGTGTAGTAGCGAAGCATTTGGGCATGATATGACTTCTGCACCATGCATTCAAACACGTTTTACAAAAAGACGAACAATATGATGCCGAATCAATATAATCCGTGTCTTAATTGAACCATCAACAAAGGACTGTGAACGAATCTTTGATGGAGGCATTGAACAATGCAACCGGTTGCATTTACTTCCTGTGCCCGGAAGGTCTGGACAAATTCAACGTTTTCAAGCAACGGAAACGCATGCAAACTCATCGTTTTTAACCCCGTTTCCGAGGTCGAACTGGCATCGGAATGTTGGCTCTGCTTGCCGATGACTTAAGTCCTTATTTAACGTGTTATAGACCTGGACATTTTCAAAGCTTGTATCTCCAATTCCATCATCTAATTTCTAAGTGGATGACCTCTCAGACTTTTCCTCTCGGACCCCTCATCCCATAACCACTTAGTTAGTTGTTTAGGTGCTGTTGTACTTAGGCGAAGAGCACAGTCGAAGTCTCTTTTTATACTGGATTCAATAAGAGTCTTACTTTAATAAATTCTAAGTGGTACTAAGACCAGTACCAGAAGAAAATATAATTCGAATGAACTTAATTTTAATATTTTAATTTTGTACTTTAAAATTATTTTAAGACATTTTTTAAAATTAACAATTTTTATTCGTAATCTTTCATTAGTCTCATACATTTAATGGCTCTGAATTGCAATTCGAATGTTCTTTCCTGAATTTATAAAATGAGCTTTTAGCTTGAACATTAACAAAATAAAAAAATAAAGTTAAATTTGTTTTCGAAAGTAGATAAGAAAACTTTGGGGCTTGCAAAGCATTTTATTGCGTAGACTATTTCCTTTTTCATTCAAGAACTTTCAACAAAGAACTACCAGATTATTTTATGCAAACTTTCTATTTTCAAAACTAAATATTCCAACTTGTATTCAAACTGCACTACGTTTTCCAAAAATGAAATCTGAATGGAGTACCAGGAAGAAGAATTTCGAAGGACGTTTCGGAGTTTAGAGCTCTATATACGAAAAACAAAAGCTTCTTTAACGATTTTCTAGTAATTTTAAACTCTCTTGGTTCCAATGAATTTATCACAATTTTCAACATGGACCAGTGGATGCTCGTTGTACTTTTTCGATCAAATTTTTTCTTTTTTAATTTCTAAACTCTTCTCGTGTTTGTAGAACAGCAAAGTTTATTTCTTTCAATTCCGAGAAATGTATTTTCCTCCAAATTTTCTCTTAACGGTGAATATAAAAAGACTTCAATATTCTTATCTCCTGCTTTTACAAATTTCTTCATAATCTGTGTGTGCGTTGTGGTAGAGTATCAAAATATTTGCATTTCAGGCTCTTCATTTATTTGTGTTACGCTTGCCTAATAGTGTTCATAATCTTGTTTATTTGTGTACTTTGAAATTCTACACCCAACTCTAAACACAATAACTGTTCATTGATATTCGATAGGCATTAGTTAAAGCATTTGGATTTGAACACTCAAAAATGTGAATGTGCACATCAAACGCTTTTTTATGCGTTGCGATGGATGGGTGATTGCTATTTTTATTCAGCAGGTATCGGATGTCGGTCTTTTAGGTATTTTAACGTGCTAATACATTTCGCATGGACATGATGCAGTGATGCAGACTTTGGTTGGAGGGGCTTCTTGTTTGTAATGGTAAGGATCAATCAAATCAATCTTCCATGATAACATTTAACATCTTTCAAGAGGCGAAACTTCAGATAGCCAAGGCCACTACGAAAGCTAGAACTAAGAGGAGATGAAGATTTTAGGAAATACTTGTATTCTAAATTCTACCACATTCTCTCGCAGACTGAATCCCGTTTTTGAATATTTTTTTTTTGTGTCGCTTTTTCGTTTCCTCGAATTTTCAAACTGCATGGTGCTCAGGCAGTAATGAAGGGTGCTTTTTTTTAAGACGTGTGTCTTTAAAAAAGAAATAAAACGCATATAATTTAATGTTGTGATCAGGAATTTAGAATTGTATGATTTCGAACAAGTGGCCGTCGCGGTTGGTTTGAATAAATTCCAGACCAGAGGCCCAATTTTCTCCCCATATTTTGCAGCTTTTGGGACCGTATGTCAGCAATATCGTGCCGAATATTCCCTTCCAAGGCGTTAATCATCTCAGGCTTATCTGCGTAGACAAGTGTCTTCACATAATAAAAATAAATAAATAAATAGGGTGGCGCAACAGAGCGAGGAGCCCCTGGGCCTAGCGCATTTCTCACAACCATGCCTTGTAAGGGAATGGAGGGTGTCTTCATATAACCCCATGAAATATAGTCCAGTATGGTGTTCAATTGCTCCATCTTGGTCGTGAGACAGTTATTGTCCCATTTACAAAAAGAAGAAAACTAAATCTTCTAATACCTTCCAATCTCTATGGGTAAACAATACCATTTTCCAAAAAATCAAAATAGCTTGGGATCATCTTAGACAGCAAAAGTCATGGAACCCTCAAATAGAACGCATTTCCAGCAGAGCAACCAAGTTCCTAAGCGTATGGGGGAAAAACTGGGGTCTAAAACCTAAACTGATGTACGACCTATATACGCTGGTAGTCAGACCAACAATAACGTACGCAGCCGTTGTATGGTGGACAAAAACAAAAGAAATAACGGCAATCAAAAAAATTGAAAAGATTCAAAGATTGGCAACAACATGCATTACTGGATGCATGCGTACAACGCCAACATACGCTCTAAACGTCATCAAAGGACTACCTCTAGTTCAGCTCTTCATAAAAATGAGAGCAAGACTGGCGAAACACCGTCTTTTCCATTAAGGACACATAAAATCACATCCAAACCTGAAAGGACTACTGTCGATAATGGAAAGTCTAAAAAAGCTTAATACCTTAAGTATGTGCTTGGATGCTATTATTCCCATGTACAACTTCAAACTCAACTTCTCCACTGTCATCCCCCCTAGGGAAGACTGGGAGAACACAAAGCCTGATTCTTCAAGGCAAGATATGGTCTGGTATATGGACGGCTCAAAAATTGAAACTGGTACACGCTCCGGCATTCTCAGCGACTGTCCCAGAACGAATATCTCAGTAAGTCTGGGCAGTAACCCGTCCATTTTACAAGCTGAAGTCTTTGCCATTAACGAATGTTCGAGAATAATATGTTCATCGAACACGAAAAACAAAACAGTATTCATTTTTTCAGACAGCCAAGCTGCACTAAAGGCTTTAAGCTCACCTGTCATAAGATAATATAGTCCAAGAGACAGTCATGTCACTTTCTGAACTATAGCAATGAAAAACACTCTAACCCTCCACTGGATCCCAGCACACAAAGGCTATGATGGTAACGAGAAGGCAGACATCTTAGCTAAAGACGGCGCATCTAAACCATTCGTCGGACCTGAACACTTCTGCGGTAAAATTAAAAGCACCTTCAAACGCACTGCCAAGAACATCCTACTGGAAGAATCAAATAAAGCCTGAAGTAACTATTCTGGCCAAACCTGTTCAAAACTCTTTTTGAAGGAATATACTGAAAAAACATCAAAATTCCTACTAACATTCAATAGGAACACCCTAAAAATTTGCACAGGACTACTAACTTGTCACTGTTCTATAAAGAAACATCTTCACCAAATGAGGCTCGTAGCGGACTCCATCTGTAGACTATGCCTCGAAAATGAAGAAACATATCTGTACATTATTACAGAATGTCCAGCACTTTTCCACATTAGAAATCAGAAACTTGACTATGAGATTATCCTCCTAGATAAACTCAAACTCATTCACCCACAGAAGATTGCTAACTTCTGGTTCAATTCAGGAGCAGGAGAACTGTCCTGAAACCTCACATGGGCTGGCACAATACGTTTCATTCAGGTTCCCAGAGCTGAGCAAGCTCTACCCGTCTCCTAAATCTATCTATCTATCATATTCAACAACAAATGGTCTTCGCTACATCGTAAGTTGGTGTGAAGTAGCACTTAAGTATTAGCATTCTGGAAATTTCATTCAAGCCGATGGCAGTACCTACTTTTTATTGAAAACTATGACCCAAAAGAGCCAAAGCAGCTTATCTCGAATCAAGTTGCAATTGCGTTCAAAATGATATTTTCATTTTAAAAGAAAAGCCCACCCGTCGATTTGTAAGAATTTTCATCTGCCCAATATGAGTAATTTGCATATTATGGTTAAAAACTTTCGAAATACATAAAATAGTTCAATGCATCAACAATTATTTGAATAAAATTGTTCAAATTCAAATGCTCTCGCGGCTTAACTTATTCGTCCAATTCATTGTGTATGGTAGAAAGAGACAGTTTGTGTGTTTCATCATTGAACTTTAGACAAAACGCAAATGGCCGTCAAAGTGCAAGCAAAATCGTGAATTTTCCTGAAAAATTAATTATTTTTGCGTAAATTTGTTAGATTTCGGTTCTAAAATTGTAATTTCCTTGCAGTTAATCGCAAAAGTGTTTGAATGATACCAAATTTAGTTGGTTGTGCGGGTTATTTTGTTGATATTGTGTGAAATTGCGTATTTCTTGTATTTTTTGTACCTCGTTATTGGTAATTGAAGTTTTTCTTTGGTTTTAGGATCCAGCTGTAATAAAATATCATAATTTTTGTCTAAAAAAGTGTTCGATTGAAGTTTTAAAATGATCTGTTGTTTGCTGATCAAGCAAAGTAAGTTTCTTTTGCTATAAATGAACCAAAATAAAAAGTTTTCTAAATCTTTCGCGTGTGTTTGATGAAGAGAAAAGAAGAAAAAAGTAAAGTCAAAATGGCCGTTTTTAATTTAAATTTTTAAATCCACTCTTGTCCTAGTGTGTTTATTTGATGTAAAGTCTGATGAGCCAAAAGCCTTAAGTCCGGGCTTTCATTTATGTAATTTGCTGTTGCGGTTTTCATAAAAATCAATCTTCTCAAAGTCGTGAGTATTGATAGAAATTGTGATGTTTTTTTTGTCCCTCGCGGGTGATAAGGTGAATGCGTGTGTTTGATTTTAATTATAAGTAGGTACTTTTTTTGGATTTGCGGTGGTGAGTACCTAACTTCATATTTAACAACTTTACCAACTTTTTTCGTTTTATTCAGACTTTTATTTGAACCAATCTATGTAAATGCTCCCAAATGTTTCAATAGTGTAGTTTTCTAATATACTAGTTCCCTAATTTTGCGGATTATTTATCCAGCGCAGAGAATTCTAGAAACATCAGGGAAAAAAATGTTTTTCTTTGGGTTCGGTTTATTTCTGGTAAAAAATGTTTGTTTTGTATAAGTATAGGGCCAACGATATTGGAAATTTTAACTCCCATGGATTCTTATCTCGAAAACGACGTGGCTAGTTTCGCTGTCATGGTCCCATACAAAACAATTTTTTTAGAATCGTAATGCAGGGGAAAGACGTGTACGAAGGAGCAGTTACAAAAGTGAGATGCCCAGCTGGAGTCACCGAAGAATTCCAAATAACAGTAGGTGTACATCAGGGAAGTGTCTTGAGTCCACTGCACTATATTGCTGTTCTGGATTATTTGCTCGCAGGAAAAGTAACGGACAATAAAGTACAACAATTATTCTTTGCTGACGATGGAGGCATCATAAGCGAGGATCCTACATCCCTGCAACGAGCACTTGACGTTTGGATTGATGTTCTGGAAGGAAATGGGTACCGTATTAGCGCTAAAAAGACTGAATACCTGTGCTGCCGTTTTTCTGAACCAGACAAGCCTATTCCAGACATTTATTTGAATGGAAATGTGCTTCCCAAGTGTGAAAAGTTTAAATATCTGGGAACTATGATCAATAGTGAAGCAACTTGTGATGACGACATCAATCATCGAGTAAGCGTAGGGTGGATGAAGTGGCGAGAAAACTCCGCTAACTTCTGTGATCGAAAAATGCCCCCTAAGCTGAAGGGAAGACTTTACACAGCAGTTGTCCGTCCAGCTCTGACATACGGTTCACAATGTTGGACAATGTACAAAAAGTATGAGAGCAAATTGACGGCAGCCGAAATGAAGATGCTTCGGATGACAGAAGGAGTAACAAAGCTTGATCGAATTAGAAGTACTAAGATCCCTGTAAGCCTTCATGTCAAAAGTACCTGCTTGGAAAAAATTCAGCACGACCGGCTCAGTTGGTATTGTCATGTTCAAAGGAAAGATCCGCAGAACCCCGTCCAAAAGGCAATATCGTACAACGTTTCAACAAATTCGCGACGAAAAAGAAAAGGCAGGCCAAAACACTCCTGACAAGCAAACGCAAAAACAGCAACATTTGGTTGGCCTCAGACATGGAACAATCCGAAACCGGGAGGCTTGCCGACGCTTTCTGAGGTCAACGCGGCGTACCCCACAGGCGGATCACTAGTGTGAAGCAGAAAAGTGGGAGAGTTGTGATCGCTTCAAGATCACTACTCGTAACGCCGAAAATGAAAAAGAAGAAGAAGAATGCAGGGGAAAGACAGAGTTTGGCAAAGCATTCCACTTTCGAGTGGTGCGAATAAAATATGAATGTCTATGTCTATGCTATAGACATCTATGTGTCCGAAGCTGGGCTTAAGGTAAAACTGATTAGTATTCGTAGCGAGGCGGGTGTTGCAGCTAAATTCGTTCTTGGGAGGAATGCAACTGGCTATTTCACAAGAGCAATGTTTGTAGAAAAAGCGATAAAAGAGACTGAGACAGGTAACGTTCCAACGATGTTCAAGAGAATCAATCGATTCTACAATTGAACTTTCACCTATCAATTTTAACGCTTTGTTTTTATACCCTATCAAGTAGGCGCATAGATGTTTGAGGCATTGAATTCTAATCGGTTTGTATGACCCCTTGCAACAATGCTGTCAAGGTCAGAATTCAATGAGCTTATCATACACAACTTTTCCAGTTCCACATCCTAGAGCAGGGACGTGAATTCGGAAACGAATATGAAAAGCTGAGAGTCGATCCGTCAGCAAAACAGTTAAGCGGATTAGAAGTTTTAGACAAGAGATCATTTATGAAAATGAGGAAGAGAGCCGGAGACAAAACGGAGCCCTAAGGCACACCAGCATTTATAAAGTGGGTATCAGACTTAAAACCATCCAACACAACTTGTATTGAACAGTCGGAAAGGTAGTTTCCAATCCAACGAAGAAGAGACTCATCTATACCAAAAGCACGCATTTTCGATAAAAGAGCCTGATGCCAAACTCTATCTAATGCTTTAAAATATCAAGCGCAATAATCTTACTTTCTCCAAAACAATGTAAAGATTGGTTCCACTTTTCGGTGAGATATGCCATCAAATCAGCAGTGGACCGTTTGCTGTGAAAGCCGTACTGACTGTCATTAAGAAGCTTTCGTTCTTCAAGATATTTCATAAGTCAACGTTTCTATGACCTTGGGAAGAAGGGACGTTAGTGCAATTGGACGGTCATTGGATGGGGAGGAAGATTCAGTAGTAGTATTCAGCAGTAGTTTTTGCCTTACTTTTTGGTCATGCAAAAACTTGGCCTTTTTTATATGAGCACTAGCTGAGCCGCCCGGCTATGCTCGGGTCTGTAGTTTTAAGGTTCCCGTTCTCGTTTTTCCTCTTCCGTGGGAATTTGGGGATGAAATAAAATCTTTGTTGTGGGACTATATGGTATCCTAATACTGAAAGAATTTTTAAAATCTGTCCAGTAGTTCCTAAGTTTCCGTTCCCAACCCCGTTCCTGAAGGAACTTTCCGTTCCCGTGGAAATATGTGAATGAAATGTAAATCTTTGTCACTGAGGGATAATGTAACATCCTGGAGTTGAAAGAATTTTGAAATCGGTCAAGTAACTTTATGGTTCCCGTTATCGTTCCCGTTTCTATTGCTGTGGGATTATAGGTATGAAATATAGTTTAAGTTACTGATGAAGGGAGATAATGTAGCACCCCTAGTGCTGAAAGATTTCTTGAAATCTGTGGAGTAGTTTCTAATTTTCCGTTCCCAACCCCCTTCCTCTGAGAATATGGGGATCAAACCCTGACAGGAACCATCTCTGAACTAATCTATGTCTACCTTGACAATTTAATAAAAATCCGTTGGGTGGTTTAGGATTTTACCCCGGACATACATACATACATACATACATCCTATTTTATATAATATATAGATTACAGATCTTTCTGGCCAGTTTGAACAAATTTCGGTTTTCTAAAGTAGGGTTGTGTTTAAATTTTCGAAAACTACGGGATCACGTTAGATTTCATGTCAGCTGATGCGTCAATGTTTCCGCCGAGAAAGCACAATGACGAATTAGTTCTTTTAGAGACTTTATCTTTTTTACCTTGACGGAAAACGATACAATAGGAGAAATAGGTCAGGAATGTTTGCCACATGGCCTTGAATATCTGGAACCGAGTGGGCTCATCTACAAGTTGAGTTAGTTGATTAAACTCAAAGAAACTTACTTACTAAGGTGGGTGTTACAGTTCGAGGTGAACCTGGGCCTCAACCAATATCATTCTGTAACGACTTCGATCTCGGGCGAGCTCTCTCCAGTTTAGCACTCTAAGTCCGTTGAGGTCTTCATCCACTTGATTCCGCCATCGAAGACGAGGTCTTCCCCTTCCGCGATTTCCCTGCAATGTGTTTTCGAACACCCGACGAGCCAGAGCGTTTGGGTTCATTCGCTCTACATGGCACAACCATCTTAGCCTCGCGATGCGTACTTTTCTGGGTATGCCCATGTCGCGGTACAGCTCATACAGCTCGTTGTTGTATCTTCTTCTCCACACATTGTCTTCGCATACGGGGCCAAAGATCATTCGGAGAATTTTTCTTTCCAACCGACCAAGAGCCCTTATACAAGGTTACCTTGGTAACCCAAGCGAAAATCTCAACATATTTTCTGTCGGGTGTTGTCTGGCGAAAATGTCGAAGCCAACCAGAATTATGTACATTGAAATCGCCCACAATTGCCATTTCAGTGTGAGGTTAAAGGGAAACAATTTTTTAAATGGAGTCAGATATCGCATCAAACTATTTCTACTATTTCTCTTCTGAATTAAACGTTTTTTTCCTATAGTGACTGCACTATCGACTAGATTCATCAATTGCTTCTGTTGTAAGTGGCCTCAAAAATTGTCATTCTATCCATGTTGTGTATTTGTCAGTCGACAATAAATCGTCAAATAAAAATTGTTCTTATTAGTACATTTTACTGTTTTATGAATTTTGGTACACAAATAGTCCAGAACCTGAGGATGGACTTACGGGAATGGGAACGTAAAAGTCACTATTTGCACGCTTATGAAGTCGTGGGCACAGCTAATATTTGAATATAGCAATTTTACTTTGACTGGGGTTATGCTTGATTATCTCCTTCCGTTTACAGGATATTGGCCGAGGGTTTCATAAGTAATGAATGTCCCGGGAAAACCTTGAAAACCTTGTTAAAGGTCAGATATTAGAATAAAAACTAACTAAAAAAATCACAACTTTGAAAACGACATTCAAATCATAAGTTCCCCACTTCCATTTCCCAATTGAAAAAAAAAAAAATTAGTACGCTGTATTAACCTTAGCCCTCTAGAAAATATCTCATTTTTGGTTCAACAAGTCAATTTATCAATCGTCTCATATCAATCGCATTTCACCCACATTTGAGTTTATTTATTTATTTATTTCATCAATGGATTAAATCTGCTGACTACATTAATACATTTATATTATTTACAAATTCTTTAATAATATTTACATAAATAATTGGATTTTACTATTACTTGTATAAATGCATGAATTCACAAATAAAGACTTAGTAAATCTAAGACTTTTCTTTTAAATTGATCTCTATTCATTACACTATCGACTTCATTGCATACAGAGTTGTACAATGCTAAAGACCGCGATATGGGCTCATTTAAACCATAGTTAGTTCTATGACTAGGTATATAAAAGAGTACATTCCTGTTTCGAAGTATTCTTTCCGGAACATAGAACGTAATTAAATTTAATAAATAAATGGAATCTATTTTATTGGTAAGAATATCTTTAATAAAAATTATACTTTGAGCATTTCTTCTAACTTCAAGCGTTTTTAAATCAATAAGTGCACATCTTGAAGCATAGTTCGGCATATCACCAATCCAATTAAAATTTCGAAGTGCAAATCTTGTAAATCTTTTCTGAATTCGTTCAATTCTTTGTGTTGCATTAGCATAAAATGGGCACCAAACTATAGAACAGTACTCAAGATGGGGAAGTACTAAAGAATTATATAAAGTTTTAAGAGTGTAAGCATCTTTAAAGTCTTTTGAATTACGTCTTAAGAAACCAAGCATTGAATTACCTTTCGAAATGATAAAATCGAAATGGTGCCGAAAATCCAACTTAGAATCTACGAACACACCAAGATCCTTTACCACTTCAACTCTTAATAATATGTTTTGATTGAATTTATATGTATAATTGATAGTGTTTAATAATCTAATTGCACTAAAAACCTTGCACTTAGAAAAATTCAATTCTAGGTGATTATACTTGCACCAGTCTAGAAAAAGATCAATCTCCAATTGAAAAGAGGAACAATCATCTATCGATCTGATAGAGTAATAAATTTTAACATCGTCTGCATACATTAGACAATTGGACTTGTGGAAGATTAATGGTAAATCATTAATAAAAAGGAGGAAGAGCAATGGACCTAAATGGCTTCCCTGAGGAAGACCTGAGCCAACTTTAATTGGTTTAGAGTGACAAACATTTATTCCGAAAATAAACTTGGACTGAGAAAAGAGTCTTTAAAGTAATATTTTACTTTGATGTTTAGATACCAACGCCTTCAACAAAAAGTTTAAGGTTGAGCATTGATCCAATAACCCAATGCTGGTGTTACAGCTGAACGCATGATTGCAGAAGAACAGCATTAGCTATTAAATTAATTCAGCAAAAAAGAAATTTACTTTTTCCTCTCTCGAGTTTTGTGTTCTCATGCCTTTTCCAATCCCAAGTTTCTATAGTGCCACTTATCTCTTAAGAAAAGAGAAGCTTTTTATTTACAACTGATCAACCAAAACCTTTGGCCTAATCGGCTTCCTGTCGAATTTCTTTCTGGAGAATTTAATTATGTTTGAGTACATCATTCAAGCGACAAAATGCTATTAGTGTGAAGTGTACTGTGAACTTAAATGTTGGTACCATGCTCGACTTCACAACCACCAGCTTGTTATGTTATTTTTAATCTCTTTGTTATGGTAACTCCCAATTGCGACATTTATTACCTACTTACCTTATTATTATTATTATTTTATTAGTAGGTACTTGCTGTTCCCAACGAAGTATAAAATCGAAATTCCAATACCAATTTTAGAGGTTGGAAAGTTTTCATTGAAAATGTTTGTTCGATTTGATTTTCGATGTAATTAAGGTCATTATGGTTCGATTGTTTTCGTTGTTTTTGTTAATTGAGGCATGGCTTTGAAATATCTAAGTGAATTATTGATACTTAAGACGAGAAGAAAAAAACCTTTTTGTCGACTCGTCAAAAGTTACTATGAGACACTAATTATGTGTATTCTAAAAAATCTGGCTAACAACTGTTGACCTTTGCACTTTACGTGCCAAGAAAGTGCTTGAGGCAATTTGAATGTTTAGGTGTGTACTTGATATAAAATCAATAAAGGACTTAAATGCCTCTCTGAATAATTAATATCCTTGGAGCATTATAAGGTTGATTGAATTAATAACAGGGAAAGGGGAACATTATGTTTTTCAATATCAGAATAATGTCGCGCTGTCTCACAATTTATTATAACATTCAGTGACTTCTTCTGTTTGCAATTTGAATCTACCACCATCCAACTTTGTAACTGTAAGGCATATTAGTTTATATAACTTCTCAGCTACTTTAAATTAAAAAGGAAAAAAATGTTTGAGAACGAAAAATCTGCCCATTGTAGTGACAAATTGAAGAAACGACCATTGAAAAACACACTCCAGGGAAATTTCTCTGAGTTATTCTTGTTAAAGATCAAAGTTCAACAAAAAGTTCTGTTTATTAAGAAATATTTAAAGAGTTCCAAGTGAAAACATCTAATTTATTTTCTTTTCGTAAAATAAAATAATACTCTATTTGGATTTGGGATGTGCCAAAACCCTGTACATGTCTTCAACCATTCTAATGAGGAAACGAGTAGAATAACAATTTTCCATTGGTTCTGAAAGGATAAGCCACTACTCTCGGAGGACTTGCTACCTTCAAAGCCAAGGCAATAACTGGAGACCATCTTATTTGGTTTTTACTTCGACCTCCCACGTTAAAATCCGATGCTTTAACTAATAAACTGAGGGTCACAAAACTAACGATATATTTTTAAACCAAAGATCAAAGATGAAGTTTGTAATTTCGAAAATGATAAAATTGTGTTTACGGAGAGAACATTTATAAACATTGAGTAAACTTTCTTAGAATAGGATTATTTCGGTTAATGTGGAAACCTGTAGGAACTTTTACATTCATAAGAAAACTCATCTTTATATTTCGCAGGACCGATTCAAAATCTTTTCTTTGATACAACACAGGCCCCTTATGTACACTTTAATAAGGGAGTATTTTTAGAGGTACATAGAATTTTGAATTGAAATAAAATGCAAGAACATCGTTTCAAAGCTCATCAATTTGGCTTGATTTGAAGGATAATTTTAAGTCATTAATATTTGAATATGATTCGAGCGTGTAGCCGCCAAGGTTAGCTCGAATAAAGCCAGGTTTAGGGGTCCAATTTGCAACCAATTTTTTGGGCATTTGAGACCGTATGTCGGCAATAAGGCCACAAATTTTGGCTTCCAAGCCCAACGTTTGTGGTTTGTTGTATTTTCAACAATGATTCCACTTTCCTTACTTCCTCAATTAGAGGGTTTAAAAGAGCGATCTCTAGCTGTATGCTTTATTTGGAGCTTTAGCTTAAGAACCAAGAGGAAATTTATTCGGTTCCTTCATTGCTTACTTAACTAAGTCCCCACAGAATTCGTCTTTTTGTGTCGCTCAGAGAAATCTGAAAAATAGGGACATTTCCTTGTTTGGTCATAGGTTCAGGACGAAATATCGACACAATTTTGAATCTGAAAGAGATAGCAATGGCAATAACGCAGATAATTGAAGGATAATGAAGAAGGCATTGAAATAGCTCGCTACAAAGACTAAATAGCTGTTACACCACAGGAGACATTCACTATAAGAAAGATGGATCCCCATTTAAAAACTGACGGTGCAAGGCTGAACTCGACTTGAGAGTGACAAGGTCGTTGTCAGGAATAACAAGTATTCTATGGCTTTAAGGCCTGCTTTTAGAGTTGCCCCTGAACGCACTTGTATCACCCTTGCTGAAGCGTAAGCGTGATTTCTGATTTATTAAATGCTTTGATTTACTTGCTTTTCGAAAAGATTTGCAACAAACCAAGGATCGTTACGTTAGAGAGTTGTAAAGGGTTTTTTTTTATATAGAACTTCAAGTTGGAATAAAACACAGGAAAATCGTTTTAATGTCCATCAACTTGAGTTTAATGGAAGGATAATTTTGTGCCATTAATGTTTAAATATGATTTCTATGTGGGCTCTACGGTTGGCTCAAACAAAACCAAGTCTTGAGGTCCAATTTTCAACCACTTTTCCTATACCTAACGTTTCTGGTTTGTTGACGTAAACGGGCAACTTCACATATTCCAAAAGAAAATAATTTAATGGTGTCAAATGATACGGTCTTGGTGGCCAATTGACCGACCCATTCCGCGAAATTATGAGCTCATCGAATGTTTCCTTCAATAAATCGATTGTGGAGTTGGAACCACATCTCATCCCTATTCATGCCATCCGATTCGGAAACAAAAATATTCGGTTATCATGTCTCTATAACGGTCTCCGTTACCGGTATCTGGCTCGCCAGCATCATTTCGGAAGAAGTATGGCCCAATGACTCAAACAGTCAGTTTTTTGTGGATGTTATGGCGTCTCAAGGTACTCATGTGAATTCTCTTCACTCCTCAGGAACTCCTCGGTGTCTGAGGGCCACCCCACAAATACAACTGTATGTATAAAAACTTCGTTACTTTAGCAGCTTTGATAAACGTTTAGTGATGGGTTCCAAACATCCCTGCAAATGTCATTAATGTACAGATCACACTGAAACGATTTTGTATCAACAGCAAATAATGAAGTAAAATATAAAGTTTTTTTTTCAAACCACTCACTGCTTTGCTTTGAAAAGTTTTTTGAATCAATTCCAAAAGAGTCATGGCTCATATTCTATTATTTAAATTACTTGACTGCTTTGTGGATACCGCATATTTTTTTAGTTTTATTTATATTTCGCGTTTAATTGATTAATTTCCTAGAAAGCTGGCTTCATTGGAACAATCGATCCCATTGAAAAAGCCTGCTTATGTTAAAAGCTCTTGCTAGGGAAAAAACTAGCAAATCAAATCAACTGTTGGCTCTTTTTCTGCTCTTCTGATAAATTAAAAAAAAAAAACATATATAAAATGTTTTCTAAACTAGCTGTGCCCGCGAGCCGCGACTTCGTCCGCGTGGAATAGCAAGATTTTTAATTTGTTGGGCTAATTATTTTGCAAATAAAACACATTCATACATAAAGTTCCCGTTTACAATGTCATTCCCGTAGATATATAGGGATTACTTATATACTCTTTCTTAGGCTCTAGGCTATCTGTTTATATAAATCGGTTCAATAGTTTGGGCGGTAAATAATAACAAAGAAAAACAGACAGACAGAGTTAATTTTAGACTTATAATGCTCGTAAGGTCATCCGTTCCCGTAGGAATATGAGGCCCGTTTACGGAGGATGACTTAAAGTTTATATTACTCTAGAATAGAGTAGCATTCTTAAGGTGGAAGAGTTTTTGAAATCGGTGCTGTAATTTCCAAGGTCCCGTTCCCATGGGAATATAGGGATTTAATATATGGCCTTTGTCCATCCTCCAGTTATAGACCATCTCTGTACAAAATTTCAATAAAATCGGTTCAGTAATTTTGGCGGGGTATGGTAACATAGAAAGACGAAAAGACAGCTACTTTTGCATTTATAATATTACTGAAAACCGGTTCCCGTGGGAATATATAAATGAAATACATCCTATGTCTTTGAAAACAACCGGTTTTTTAGTGCTTTGTAAATAAAAAATATATAAATACTGTACGGATACTACATAATATTTGCTTTCGTTCCTGCGGTAGCTAAAACTGTACAGAAAATTGTCTGTCTGTCCGTATATGGGTCTACAGCCTGACTTGCTAAACCTAAAATTGCATTTTTCTGTTGGGCAGCCTACAGACAGTTTTTTCGATTATTCTCGAAAACGGCTTTTTCGGACGGGTCATTCCATCACAAACGATACTTGGGGTAAAAAAAGTAATATATTCTTTTTGCATTTAGATTGATGAATCCAGAAAGAAAAAATTCCAAATTTTAATATGCAAAAAAAAAACAGAAAAAACCGCTATTTTTTGAGTTTATCAGCCTTCAAAATATGTAATAAAGTGGAATAGCTTTATGACTATTATACCTTTGACAATTGGAAATTAAAAAAAAAGAACTGTCAACATGACAACCGTTATGCCGCGTGGTGATTTTAGTTTATTATTTGTATCATTGGTGGAGAACGTTGCAGTCCTGAAAAAATTCATAATTATCAAGTAAGAAGTGTGTTTTCTTTTTGCATTTTCACTGTAACACCCGAAACGAGAAAACAAGTAATTGTTTTATTATTATAACTTGCAGATTGATAAGTTTAATAATATTTACTAAAAGTAAGGTTCTGATGGTAATGATTTAAAATACTAACTAGTAATTTAACAAGAGACCAATTTGACTACTTTTTTTTCATGATTTAAAACTGTAACACCCGAAACGTTTCGGGTGTTACAGTCTTAAATCATGAAAAAAGCCATCAAATTTGTTTCTTGGTGCTCTGACTATTTAAATACATCATATTTCTTATTTGTTAGTCTAGTATTACACGCCGTATTCTTACCTCGGTATGACTGTAGGTGCGAAAGATAAAGAAACAAATAAAAACTGAAATAGGCAAAAGTCTATCTGAACATGAGTGGGTAATACATTCCCTGCATGTTTTCAGAATTTGTTGCGTTTTCTTTTTGTATTACACCAAAGATTTTTATGACTATTAAGAAATAGAAGTATTAGCGTTCATTTGATTTACATTTCGAAGGGTAATATTGCTAGTCAATCGTCATATTTAAATAATCTCTGGCAAGATGTGAAGAGTATTGAAAACCTTCTAAAGAGACACTTTTTTCAAGTCTTAGACAAGTGTCGAACTATTGTGGGCAGAACCTCAAAAACAGATTTTCAGAAGAATATTCGAGATCGGTCAAGTAACTTTAATGTTCCCGTTCTCGTTCCTGTTTCTGATCCTGTCGGATTATTGGGATGAAAAATATAGTCTAAGTTATACTGACAAAGGGTAAAGGCGGATAGTGTAGCATCCCTAATGTTGAAAGAATTTGTGAAATCTATCCAGTAGTTTCTAAGTTTTCGTTCCCAACCCCGTTCCTGTGGGAATTGAAATAAGTGAATGAAATATAAGTCTATGTCACTGAGGAATAATCTAACATCCCAGATTTGAAAGAATTTTTGAAATCGGTCAGGTAACTTTATGGTTCCCTTTCTCGTTCCCGTTTCTGTTTCTGTGAGATTATAGGGATGAAATACAGTTAAAGTTACTGATGAAGGGAGATAATGTAGCACCCCTAAAGCTGAAAGAATTTTTGAAATTTAGCCAGTAGTTTCAAAATTTCCGTTCCCAACCCCGTTCCTGTGGGAATATAGGGATCAAACATTGACAGGAACCATCTCTGGACTAAACTATGTCTACCCTGAAAATTTCATAAAAATCCGTTGGGTGGTTTAGGAGCTTACCCCGGATATACATACATACATACATACATACATCCTACTTTATTTATATAGATAGATAGATATTTTAAAATTTTGAATTAATATGAATTTGTTAACTAAAAGAAGAATTGATTTATATTTGTTAACTTTGTGGTTTTATTTGTTTCAAAGAAGCTTACAATGAAGCTGCATTAAAGAAAAACTTATTTATCATCGATTTTGTTCATATAAAGTGTTTAATTTTTTTTTGCCGTAACACCCGAAACAAAGTAAAAATTAGTTAAAAAATAGTAAAACCTTATTTGTGACAGTAATTTTGTGGTAGCTGAATAGTAAATATTTTACTTTAGGAAGCCTGTAATTTTAAGAAAAGCTTCCCTAAGAAAATTCGCTGAATTTCATATAAATGTAACAGTGGTCAGGTCACAGAGGCAGAATCGTGTTACACCCGAAAAGCACACTTTTCGACTTATAAAATTGTTAATCCTTATGCTAAGTTCTACAAATTTTACAAATAAGATAAAACAACTAAAAACGTAGAGAATAAGACATTTTAATCGCTAAAATATCATTTCAAAATACATTAAAATTTTGACTTTATGTGAACAAATGTAACACCCGAAACGATGGAATGACCCGAGTCTTTCTTATAATATCAAAAATATTTCAGAAAAGTCTAAAAATGGTATAATTTTTTTTAAACCGACTTTTTCGTTAATGTCTCATACGATTTTGACTTAATTTTATATTTAAGAAATCCTATGTAGTTTGAGAAAGATTGCAAATGAACAAAAAATTTTAATTTAAGCAATTTCTTTTTTTGAAATAACTTCAAAACCATATCTTTGATTTTCAACTTCTGGCAAGTTCTTAAGCTTTGCATACTTGCTTTAAAAAAATAATTAAAATAAGTAAGTTTAAAAATACGCAAAAAAATCCTTTTCTAAATTGATCCAGCGATTTTGGTTTTTAGATTTTCAATTGCGTTTTTAGATTTTCGCTTAAGCCTTTGGGAAATTTATTTAAACTTTTTTTTTTAATAATTTGCGTGATCTTATTCGGTTTTCATAATTAATGTGTAGTTGGCAACCCTTTACCACCAAATATGTTATGAGGAGCGAATACCAAAACTTTGTACTCAGCCTTACGATTTTGATATTGTATTTGGCACACAATCGCAAGTTCGTGTGACCCAGTCGTGCCATTTTTTTCTTTTGGCACCTGCAAGACAAAAAGTAGTTTCCAGATAAATGCGTTCAAAGTTTAAAGAACATTCTTATATTTTCCAATGAAATACCATCGCTGAGGACCACGTTCAACTAACTTAAAACTAAAACATGTCCCGTTGAATTTAAACATTAGCGTTAGTCAGGTATACGAATCCGAGCAGCTGGAATTAGCAAACAATATAGCCCGACTCACCGATTCTTTCACTTACCAGACCTTCTTGTTGGCTGTATATCCTAAAATAGTCGGAATTCGGAAAAAAAACGATTCTCCGAAGATTCTGTGCCACTAACCTTCCTTAAAGGGAATGTTGAGCTTAAACTGCCTTGTTGCTGTCCTTGCTAAATTAATTCAGTTCTTCATGCTGAAAAGGAACATCAATAAATCTTAACAAGGCTGGCGTAGTTTATTTTTTTTTTTTTTATTTAATTTACTATCGTACTCTACTGTGTAATAGTTACAGAATATACTCAAACTGTGAGAAAGTCCTTGACTTGATTTAGTCATGCTTTTTTCTTCTTATAAATGTGCAGGTGATTGCAATATAATCTATTGCGACACTTCCCATGCCTTATATAAAAGTAAAAAAGGTCAAAGCCTAAGGCATGTCCTCTCATTTTCTTCCGTCAGCGATTTGTTCAGAGTGAAGAATGTAGTGCATCATTCGGAACGGATGCTTGCCCATCAGCAATGTCCTCTCTGAAGTTACCTCCTCTGCCTGCGCCCAGAGCAAAAAAAGAGCTTCTGACATATTTTTGTTCATTTCGCTTTTGATTTAATTCGAGACTCGGAATAAGCAACCACCCTTTATGAAAGGAGAACCTATGATGTATAGTGCTGTTATTTATCGTGATGCCAAAGTAGCTTTAAGGACCATCAACAAATTGGGAAGCTAAGAACAATAATTCTTCAAACTTATGCGAAGAACTCTCCCTCCATGTGCAAGAAACGAAATCCTAGGGTAGAATCACATTCGAGAGATAAATTAATCGTGTCGTCCCTGTATGAAACGATGTAGGACAGTAGGAGGAGTAAGTATATTGTTATATACCACTTTCGTGGATGAACGGATGGAATTCTCTTACTTCCGCTCCCTGGATGGCCCGTGGGACAGTTTCTCGTATAACCTACTCTGCCAGATAAATCTTTTGACTAGGGAGTTGTCCAATTTAAAGAGTAAAAAGTTAACTTGAGCCATCGAGATATGGAATGAGAAAAAGCACCATTTGTACTTCTTGAAGATCTGGTAATAGATAGAAGAATATCATTCACTTTGTGTTTGAAGCATGAACTGGACGTGAACATGTCGAGATGCAAATACTCGTACACTTCTGTCTACTGACAGAATGCAGGCAAATTAATTTCAATTGTTTCCACTTTTGACTTCATCTCGACCGTACCAAAAGTGGCTATGCATTAGTCGAAGAGATGAAAGGATGATGTCTCAAGTTTTGAATCAACAAGCAACCCCAAAAATTACATGAAATTGGATAAATAACATTTGCGACGCGGAGCAATATTTATCTCAGCGGAACACAAACATTTCGCTTTAATTTCATTCCTTTTCTTTCACATCACAGATGTGTGTGACATTGATTTATGCACAACAATGACATGAGGATGTATATAAACAGTTTTTCGGGTGAAATTCGCTCTCTGGGGCACCTTTCAATCAAATATTACCTGCAGCTCTATTTTTCTTCCATTTTCGATTATTTTTCTTTGGAAATCAAAGGATTTTGTTTTGCATGATACAATACACAGCTTGTGGCGTGTGTGATAGGTTAGGTCGGTACGACACACGTGACGTACATTGCAATAAGAGTATTGCATGCCAATGTGATGGCATATCCATTAGATGATCTTCGGGCGGAATGATTAGGTGCAGCAGCTGTCTATTCAATGAGACTGCAGGCTTTTGTATTGTTGCATTTTCACTGGAATTTGGAATCTCATCAAGCGCAGGGAAGTGCAAATGAAAGCAAATTAAAGCGAATATATGCATAGGATAGTTGGTAATAACTTTTTGAAACATCAATAATATAATACGCAGGCAATTAAGGAATTATGAGACTAATTGCCGAAATATTCATCCATCATTTGTTTGCGAGAAATAAGCATTAGCGAACTTCTATTACTGGAAATTATTCTTCCATGGCGCTGGCATGGCGCGTGGTGAAACTTAATTGACGATTATTAATACTTTTTCGTGTTTGATGGCAATTTCACGAGGAATTATGTTTTATTAATTTCCTCTCTGGGTAATGCCATTTTTTTGCTCAAAATTTAAATACGCGCATATTTTGTTGAAGTTTGTTTGGGGTAGGGACTTATTTGGGGGATGAGATTATGTTTTTTTTATGGTAGTGTCAGCAAGTTTTGGAGGGAAGTAAAAATCTAAATATATATATACAAGTTGGATAAATATGGATTCATTCCATTGAAATGGAAGCCATTTCGTTTGGCATGGTGCTGGTGACGTTTTTCCTGGAAATTTAAGCTGTAAAAAGGGTTCACTTTGTTAAGACGAAAAAGGCTTTTCCTTCTTCAAATTCAAAGTAAATTCTAGCGAATTTTATCAATTGAAGATTCTAAAATGGAATCATATTGTGAATTGATTGATTCTATTGAAAATTGAGGTTTTTATTTACAGACAAATTTCGTTTTGTGTCCTTTTCTGGTGATTTTTTCTGAATGTAATTGTGAGTTGCTATTGATGTCTCTATTTTAAGCTTGTTTAAACATTGCAAGGTGTACTGGTTAGAGTGTATTTGAGGTTATCGTCGATTTCAGCAGTAGATAGGACTGGGCTTCCATCTTCAGTTGATTTGCATGATATGCTAAAAGAAAAGTATATTCGCTGAATTGAATGTAGTGTATTGCCAAGTGACTGTAACTGCAAGTCGATCGGATAGGAAGTGATCCGCGGTGTGTCTCACAAGACTAGCACGTTTAAATGTTCATCGAAGGAGAAGTATCCGTAGAAACGCCAACAAATTTAATTACAGAGGTAGAGCACGGACCAACTTTAACTTTTGACAGGAACAACATTGGAAGAGATATAAAGTTGACGTTAGCTGCAGGAAAATCGCTAAGCAACCATGTTTATATAGTTTTCACGAGAAAAACTTCCGGGTTATGATAATCCCAAGGCTATTTACTTTATCCTGATATGGTATAATACAGTTATTCCAAAGAAGATCTTGTATGCTAGAAGCGTTAATTGTATTTTTCGAAATTAGATTTAAGCGGGTTCAGCTGCAACAAACCCAATCATCAATTATGCTTATGTCCCAAGTCCTCATTGAATCTCGCAATACAATCTTCAATGAAGTCTTGAAAACTTAATCTGGGCATCAACAGCATAGAGATCCATTGTAGCATTATAACAAGTTTTAGGAAGATTGTTAATAAAGTCGGAGAAAAGTAATGGACCTAAAATGTAACCTTGAGGAACACCTCGCGCTAGCTTCAGATATGATGAGACACCGGAATCGGTACATACCTGTTGAAACCTTTCGTTTAGATAAGTAGCAATTAGTATTAGTGAGTCTTTTTCTAAAGAGGTAGTTTTAATTTAGTTTTTTTTTACAAGAATGTTATGACCAAAAGTCAAGGAGACACAAAATTGAAATTTTGTTTTTATCAAAATCTCCCCTTAAGTCTTCAAGAATTTTTACAAGAGCTGCAGTGAGTCTTGAGTCTTCTGTTCAGTATTTTGTGCAAATGTATAGCAAACATGTTACATCTGTCTTGTTTGCGTTGTGGTACATACGTTTAGTCTGTTTGCAACCAACTAATCTCCTTATTCTCTATGTGTGCATCATAACAAATCCAATCTTTCCAATGTGCCTTCAATAAGAACCCTTGCATACGCAGTTCTGGTTCCGGTCCTTTGTAAGCTGTCGGATATCCTTGCCTATCAAATTTATCGGCGATTTAGCTTCCAGTGACGCCGTGATTGCTTGCAACCCAAACAAGACAAAGAATTAAGTCCTCCGAACGCAATTAGATTGGTACTGCATGCCCTCCTTCAACTCAAATTAAGAGGATTGAGCATTGAGAGGATCGCTCTGTTGCACCACCCTATTTATTTATTTATTTCTACAAATGTGCCGTGGTCTTAAGAAGTGATTATTGTATCATTGCTTTTTGACGCCGCCTTTAAGAATTGATTTTGCATGGATTTGTGTGATGAAATGTGAAAAGTCAACTGAAAATAGATTGAAAGCAACAAATAAATCAGAAAAATCTGCATTTTGCTTATTGGACAGACAGGTTTTCTAATCAATTTCGAATGCTTTAAGCGTTCACATCGTTGGATCTGTTTATTTCTTATTAAATTTCGTAATGCAACAAATTTTGAAAATCCCACCATTATCCATAGTCAAAAAATTTGTTTTCCTTTTATGAGAAGAAATTCTATAAATTGAAATTCCAAAGAAGACTCATAAAAAAGCGGCATTGTGTTATAAATTTATTGAAGTTTTGACCATAATTTTCAGTTAGAAAAATGAGCTGGCCAAAATGATAGTTCGAAATAAATAATATGTTTACTTAGTGGCGGATTGGGCAGTTTTTGAAATAAGGGAAATCAAAGATTTGGTTCCGGCAACATTTCCTGAAATTTCAGATTCCTATATTTGTTGCCACATATTGTGTCAAACATTTCTCCGACGTCCTTCGATATGCTTTTGCTGCGGAAAGTGTTTCGTTTTAGGAATTTAATTCGTTGTCCGTTCCATTAGTGAAACATTTCTTACGATGACAACTTCTTCGAAGCAAAATCTCCGAAGAAGGATGTATTGCAGAGAAAACTCCGCTCCGACGCGACGGTTACCTCATAGGTCCGATTAATGTTTTGTCAATAAAATTAATTTATTCAAAGCAAGGTCGGAGCCATTTGCGATTGAATTTTCTTGTCCGCTTTACGTTGATTTCTTTTGAATATTGATAATCTTTTTCTTTGTATGTTGCTCTTTCACTCATATGTTTGTCTGTTTCACTCATATGTTTGTCTGTTTCACTCATATGTTTGTCTGTTTCTTTCACTCATATGTTTGTCTGTCCGATAAATTGAAAAATTATAACAAAATAGAAAAAAAAAGTTACGTATACGCCACAGTGATATCTTTTAATTGGCATTTAATAATTCGTTATTTTGAAACTACTTACTTCAGCATTGCTCTTTCTAACGCCGTGCAAAAATATATAAATGACGAAAGAAACGAAAGTATAAACAATGATTTCTAAAATTAAACTGATGAATTGTGAACTAAAAGTTAAAAAACAATTCGTACGGTCCTAGGTAGCTGATTTGAATAAAATTTCAAAGAAAGATGGTCTGGAGCCCAGAAAATAGCAAAGCTTTTGTTTCATTACCACATTCCTCGGGAATGGAACGATCTTAAAATTTTTTTTAATGCTTATTCATTCACACCCGTTTCCAAATCCACGTCTCTGCTTCTCGGATGTAGTACGGGAACGGTTGGGTATGATAAGACCATTTAATTCTGACCTTGACAGAAATGTTACATGATGTAGCAAATGCCGAGTAGAATTCAGAAAACTGTGTTGAAAGCTTAACATTCTCCCTTTGCCGTTACACATGAATGGTAACTGCACCTACATCCAAAGCCGAAAAGCTGTCAGTACTTGATATGTGTAATGTTGTTCGATGATCTTCGCTGGAATGGCCAAATATTTGAAATCGCAAAAAATGCTGCTAAATGCTTTGGGTTCTTAAAACGGTGGACGAAAATTGTTCATTCCTGGCAACAATTTATAAATCCTACATCATGACCAGAGTATATTTCTCATGTTTGGCCTTGTCAGGTGCGAATGTGGAATGCTTCACCAGACTCTGTTTTCATTTTTCTTTCCAAGTGTATAGTTTTAAATTTTGCTGGCAGCCATATTGTATTTTCGTTATTGTATTGTTCAGTCTATTCTACTAGCCAAGAACTTTTATTTGGTATCTGTATTGAAGAATTTTTTGACATTCGTTTTTTTCCATATTTTTCAAGAGAGCTCTATTCTCCTACTCAAGCACTTTCATTTGATATCCATGTTGAAGAATAAGTGAAAAAATATTTTAATCAGCCATTTTGTAGCGGACGCCATCTTGAATTTACCAAATATATAAAATTTTATTGTCATCATAACTAAAGTCTAAAGGTCCGCATTAATATTAATGAACTTTTTATATCGAAAAAAATTTCTGACAATTGTCATTTGAGAACCTTTTCCAATGCTGCCTTTCTTGGAATTCTTCTTAGAGAGCAAAACTGATAGAGTAATTTATTACTGCCATTTCTCATATTCAAATTGATTAACAGTTACAATTGTTTTTACTGTAATTTATCGAACAATAAAGAGGAAGAATAAGTTATTGTCTTATACAGAATTCATTTGACTAATAACACCTACCACCTTATGGATCCCCATCTTATCCGATAGTGGATTAATTATTCAAATCATCGGAAGCACAGCCGTTGCATTGTAGCTTATGGCAGACGATCTCAAAGGTCAAGGTGAAGTTAAGAACACGTAAATTCAATTTAATATATTCTAGAGAGTAAATCACGATTGTGACTTTTTACACCATTGACATCGAGACAAATGTCTTTTCGAAAAGCTTTTCCAAATGATTTTTCATTGTTTCAGTTCGGATAAGATTTTCAGGGTATGATTTGTCGTGTGTGCGTGTAATGCATAAATATGTTGATTGATATTTGGTATTTATAAAAGCAAACATTTTCAACTCCTACAACAGCAAATTTTTCTTATATTTTGGGAAAATTCTAAGACTAAAATCTTTACAATGCATTCGACAAGCGGCGGCACTCGACAGCCTGAAAACGACATGCTTTTTAAAAGTACGGGTCTGATTTCTTAAATTAGTTACCTTATCCTTTGGTAACAAAGGCTATATTTCATACCTGTATTCTCACTGGAATGGTAGCTCACAACTATTAGACTTACTTCACAAAAACCCTTTTCGCCATTGAGGTTCTTCCAAACCAAAGTGTTTTTGCAGATACTGCAGCGGTGAAAACGCTCTTGGCAGTACTACAAATTAAACAATTTAAACGCTGTGTTTTTTGTCTCACGAGTGTGGGTATTTTTATTTATGTCGCTGTATAACTTAATTTTGACAACCGAATTTGCCGCCTCCGCGACATTAAATTGCATTGTCTTAGGGGATCCTTTAGATTGCTACATTCACAGCAAAAGAAAAACATTTAAATAAAAACTATCGGCACACAATTCACCTTTTCCTAACGTCTAAGACTTGAACTTTTTAAATATAACTAACCCGACGTCTATTCCTATGGTACTATATAAATCAATATTTAGATTTGAGTCCTTTTTAAAGAAACTTTCCTCCTGCATTTTGACATGCAGAAGGTTTTTTTAAGGGTTGGTTTTCGAATAGGGATAAAACTGACATATTGTGGTCAAATCGGAATGTCATTTATGTTCAGTTTGGTTTGCCATTTCATCATGAAAAGATTGACAAAAGAACCACGCTTGCAAATCGTGCAAATTTGTTTCGAAAATAATGGTTCAGATTGCGAAGTAAACTCCGTCTATTTTATGGTCGACATAATCGTCCATTAGAGCAATCAATTCGGTTAACCATGAATCGTTTTCGCACTACCTTTACTGTATGTGATAATACGCATCCGCATAGACGTCGAACAGTGCACCGAAGAAACAATTGCCGTTGTAGAGCAAAGTGTTGAAGAGGATCCGAATTAATCGATTCGCCACCGTGCACAGCAATTGGAGCTTTGCCCATCAACTTTTTTTTCACTATCAAAACAGCTTATTTCAAGCTTGTGAAACTATGTACCTTTTCTTCAAGAGTTTTTTCACCCTTAATTACTCTGTTATATGTGTCACTGTCATCCTTTAGCGAGGTGTTAGTTGTTAGTAAGTAAAAATAAGTCTAACACACTCAAGACAACAGAACTAAAAAATATTACAAAATTATTGATAAACATTTACAAAATCAAATTAGATATCTACATTCGTAAAATTAATTTTAAAATTTGATAATAATTATAAAGAGATAAGAAACATCAAACAAAAACATAGTCAAGAGAGTGGAGCTGTGGTTCGAATCAAGAACTTTAACGTAGTTTTACTAATGTTAAAATCTATCAAATTTGGGTTTAGGTTCAAAACTTTTATCATACGAGTAAGAGGCTCATTCAGGCCATAAGTAGTTCTATGATGAGGACAGTGAAGTAACTCCAAGTTGCGCTGTTGGTATGAACCTCCCCGGTAGTGAAAACTTATACATGAGAGCAAGTCAGGAGCATCAATTTGTCCTGTTATAAGCAGGTGAATAAAGACTAAATCATTATTTATTCGCCGATGCGAAAGCAGTTGCATCTGCAAAAGTTGAATTCGATGGTATAAGCATGGAAGGTCATAAGGATCAGTTCAAGGAAGTCCCTTGAGAGCAAATCTAATAAATCTTCGCTGTATACTTTCTATTCTTGAATTATGGACTGCATAATAAGGAGACCATACTTGAGAAGCATATTCTAGATGGGGTCGAACATGACAGTTATACAGCGAAAGAGTGACGTAGGGGTCCGTAAACTCCTTAGCCCATCTTTTAATAAAGCCTAGCATTGAGTTTCCTTTACTAACAAAAAAGTTGTTGTAAATTCTAAATTGGAATTAAAGTAAACACCGAGGTCCTTAATACTGGACACCTTGCATAATATCTGATGAGAAATCGAGTAATTATGCAAAGCCGGTGTACGTTTCTTTGAAAAAGTTTTACTTTGACATTTGCTTGGATTGAGAATCAATCCATTTTCACCGCTCCATATGGCAAAATTTTCAACATTAGATTGTTAAATTAAGCGATCGGCTGCGCAGTCTATTTTCTTGAAAATTTTCATGTCCACGAAGATCAAAATTTCACTTGATGACAAGCTAAAAGTAACATCATTAATGGCTAGAATAAAAATGATAGGGCCGAGGTGACTACCTTGTGGTACTTCTGAGTTGGCCTTTAAGGAATCTGAGAGAATGCTTCGAAATCTTACCACATATGATCTAAGGGTAAGGTACGATCTGATCCAATCGACGAAATTCAAAGGGAATCCATACTTCTTCCGAAATGATACTGGCGAGCAAGTTACCGTTAATGAAGACCGGTATAGAGTCTTGATAACCGATTATTTTGTTCCCGAATTGGATGGCATGAATGTGGATGAGATGTGATTCAACAAGACGGCGCTACCTGCCACACAGCGCACGTCACAATCGATTTATTGAAGGAAACATTCGATGAGCGCATAATTTCGAGGAATGGGCCTGTCAATTGGCCACCAAGATCGTGTGATTTGGCACCATTGGACTATTTTCTTTGGGGATATGTGAAGTCGTTCGTCTACGTCAACAAACCAGAAACGTAAGAGGGCTTGGAAGCTAACATTCGTGGCATTATTGCTGACATACGTTCTCAAATGCTCGAAAAAGTGGTTGAAAATTGTACCTCTAGCCTTGGCTTTATTCGAGCCAGCCGCTGCGGCCACATGCCCGAAATCATATTCAAACATTGATTTCATAATATTAGCCTGCCAATAAAGCTTAATCGATGGACATTTAAACCTCTAAAAACAAAACCTTGTACAATTCATGAAACAAGTAAAGGGTTTGTCATAAGTTTCTCTAAACTCAACTCTGCGGAGTTGGACCCATAATGCGGATTGAAGCCATTATGGATCAGCATCTCTATGTTAGGATAATGCAGGAAGTAACGCTACCGTATACTGAAGCTGAATGCTACCGAAAATGAAGTTGCTTCTTGCTAAAATGGGTCTTTCAGCAAGAAGCAATGGTTCCAGGAAAGTAAAGTAGATTTGATGGAGTGGCCCGCACAGTCTTCGGACTTTAATCCCATTGAAAACCTTTGGAGCGCTGTAAAAAAATTTGCTTCTAGATGTAAACCAAGCAACAACACAGTCCTTTGGGAAGCGTTACAGCAATCATGGAGTTCGATAAGCACAGGAAGGTGTGGAAACCTGATAAACCCTATTTAACGTCTTTGTACTGCTGTTATAGCTAACAAAGGACATGAAACTAAATACTAATTAAAAGTACGAACACTCAGCCACATATTGTAATAAAAATTTTGACCTAATTTTTCGATTTCGTACATTTCAAGGTAGATTTTTCTATCACTACTATTTTTTTGACCGCTGAATTTCAACATCTGTTCAATAAACTTACAACTATCGGATAATAATATTAAACTAATGTTTTTTTTTTTTTTGTAAATAAAAGCTTAAAACACCACTTTGAAAACAACGTTATTGGTTTTTCAAATTAGAATTGACGGATAAGTTTTTTTCAATTTTGTTGTTTCTTAAGCTCTATACTTCTATTATTTTGACCGCAGCTGTATGTCTCTGAAAATAAGCCATCTCCATATTCTGACCATGTTCTGACTCTGCGTTCTATTTGAAATAAAATCTTATGTTCCACAAGGTAGGGGCTTTGGGCCAATTCTATATTTTTTGCGTTCGCAGCTAATTAATTAATAGTACCTACATCCTACATGTGTTTGACGCAAAATTAGGAACATAAAAGCAATGTCGAGCGCTTTGAAAAGCTCGACAAAGTGATGACGTGTTGCTATGAAATCAAATCAATTGGAAAATTTGAAACGAATCCGTCTTAAGAGCAAACGCAATGATATTGCATTTGGTTGTCATCAGACATTGAACAATTTAGAACCTAGAGGCTCGCCAAAGCTGTCTGAGTTCAATGCGTAGTACCACACGGGCGGATCACTTGTGAGACGCAGATACTAAGGAGAACTGTGATACCTTTTAGATCACGATACTCGTACCGTTGTAAAGGAAGAGGAAGACGAAAAGTGCTCGCCTTGAAGTCAAATAAAAGTTAAACTAAAACACCCATTGTCTAAACAAACCCTTTACTTTATTTTCAAAAAAAAAAAAATCCAAAAAAAGCAGGAAGTAATAAATACCCCAATGACCGAAACTTTTCATCGACAGTCAAATTGATTGAATGATTGATACCCGAACTTGATTTGTCTCAGAAAAATCCGTATGACAAACCAATTTCGTTTAGACGAAGATGATATGCCTTCATTGAATTATCATGCTGTCAAAGCCTTAGCACACTTATTCGCGGCTGTATGTAACACACACCAAAACTCCTAACCTTACGTTTCTGAGAAAAGAAACACACTTAAAGTATAAAATTCTGGAATATCACTCACGTGTTTATTCCTGCGAAAATAATGATTTAAGCCAATACATTTTAAGAGAAATCCTCAAAGATTAAATGTCATTCATTTTCTTTTTGTTGGGTTGTTGTTTTCATTGAAAAGAAATTAGTGATACAAAGAATGTAACTCACGTAGGTTTTTTCCCTAGAAGCTGTTCATTAACCGCGCACTTATGTACACATGTACGAGAAGGTACAAAAGCTGTGTTGACTCAGAGCCTGTGTGATGAAGATTGTGAATTTCAATTGCCTTCAGCCATTTATTTCACGAGTCGTACCTACATATATTATGTTTGTTTCCTTCTTCTTTTCCCTTAAACTCAAATACACGTGTTCCGCTTATCATTTGACAACTTATTCAAATCAAATTACACAATTCTTTCTTTCCCACCCCTAGATGCCTTCTGCTGCTGGCCTTATCTCAATTGGCTAAGATCTTTTCTCCATTTCTCACGAAAATGTTTTTATGTTCCTGTCAAACAACAAAGTCTTTTAAAAAATGTTCAAAATTTTCTTTTTCCGAGAAACACACGGTGGATGATTGTAACATGTTTACACATATATACGCTACACAAAACACAACGTTCATTTTATCATGCCAAAAAAAAAGACGCTGAATCTACTTTTACTTATATTTTGAAACGTGCCCTAGCTATTTGCATCTGGTGTCCGCGTATATAGATACAGAGTATCTATTTCCACAACGAACACATTTAACTTTCTTACACATTAAACATGGAGCTCTGCGTTTGAATGGATAGTCGACACAGATTCCATTTTCAGTTAAACTTTTGTTGGCACCATATCGCAAAACGATTCAAGTGTCACTGTCTTTAAAATTACACATTCGTGTCTTTTTAGAGGAGAAAAGGGTTTTCTATATTTTTGGCTTGGAACTTATCTACATATGTATACTTTTTTTTTTACTATTTTCCATTTTTTTGCTACGGGAGTTTAGTAGTCTAGGGGGAGAAGCCAAGAAAAAAGGGTTTTCTAAAGGCCAAAAAGTCGGAATAGCTCTTTATTGAAAGTATTCGGTTGAGTGAGCTTTTTTTGTGGGTCGGCAGCCTTGTCAGATCATTTCACAGAAATCAATTTCTCAAATTAAAATTTATATCGATAAAGTGACACTAAACCAACAAGCCAAATAATCTTGATGGTGGAATGTGTGAGTTAAAGCAGTGATAAGTAAGACGAAAGCGGTCTTCAAAGTTTGGATTAAGTAGCACTCGATGAGAAGAGTCATCTCGAAGTAGGAAGAAGAAGGATTGCCCGTAATTCTTCGCAGTAAATTCGAATCGCGTGTATCGAGAGCTGTGAGAAATGTTTGTCCCCTCTATCTTGATACAAACCAGGCAATGCAAGAGCTATGGTAGAATCACTTGAGTGTAAGGTATCTTCTTCAAAATAGCTCTTCTTTAAAGAAAGAATCTTTACGAGATCCGTTCGACGAAGTCCATTAGTAACTTCGAGCACAGCCTTCTTTGGATTAAGACAAAATTCTATGAAATTCTATACAGGTTGTTATTTTGATGGTCTTTTGAAGTAGCAAGTTACCTTTCAACAGCTACATCTAACTTCAAAAAAGCTTCCATGGCCACAGGCAAAGAAACTGGGACAAATTCCACATCATCGTTCATCGGGACCGCAGGAAAGTGTCTTCTCTTTTTTGCGATTTAGCTTATAAGCGAATATCATACATTCTGTGTCTTTTTTTGACGACAGCATGACTTTCGTTTTGCCCTCATTAGCTATTGAATCCCGATCTGCCACTCCTATATCAGTAATCGCAAAAACGTATAATGACACCACGTTTGCTTCTTCTCATTGCTTCAATATCATCTGCCTAAGCGAGTGATTGTGGAGCTTTTGAAAAACGCTGCTCTCGTTGAGTTTTGTATAATGCTTCCAAGTTTATTACACTGTCACTTCTTTTTTCAGTGCTGCTTTGTGTTGTAAATATTTAATTCACTCAAGCTTTATTCACCTAGTTTGTATTCTAAGTTTACATAGACTTATGTTTATAATAATTTAATTAATCTCAATTAAAACGTTCAAGATTCAAGATATATATATTGGTTTTCCTTCCACAACGTACATAACAATAGGTTATGGGCCCAGAACAACGCCAAGGAAAATAGATATTTTGAATAAAAGAAGAATTACTCCGGATATTTGTTGTGACCGCAAGTAAGAACATCCGTAATAAGCTATGTCGAGTAATTTTCTGGCCACCATTGAAAAATTAAAAGGACGAGAAAATTATGCTACTTGGAAATTTGTTATACAAACTTATTTAGAGCATGTAGGGCTCTGGGAATCAGTTCAGGGAACCGAAACTGATTTCCAAGGCCAGAACATCTTTAATTTTGTCAATTGATTCTGCTAATTTTGTTCACATTGAAGATGCTCAAAATGCAAAAGAAGTTTGGGAGAAATTAAAAACAATATTTGAAGATAAGGGTAGAGTTCGTCGTATAGGTTTAATTAAACAATTAACCCAGACCAAATTGGAAGAATGCGAGTCAATGCAAGTTTATGTTAACACAATTGTTACCGCTGCACATCGTTTGAATAGCATTGGATTCAAGGTCGATGACGAGTGGATTGCGTGTTTCTTATTGGGTGGTTTATCTGAAAATTTTTCACCGATGGTTATGGCATTAGACAATGTCGAAGTTAAACTTACAAGTGACGCTGTTAAGACCAAGTTATTGCAAGAAATGCCTTCACAGAATAAAAATAGTGCTTTTTTAAACAGTTCCAAGCAAAAATCTAAAAAGGGTGGTATTCGTTGTTACACCTGTAACAAGAAAGGCCACAAATCACCTGATTGTCCAGACAAGAATAAAATGAACAAGCATTCCAAGGTAAAGTTTGATTCAACTTATAATGTAAGACCAGAGTTCAGCTCGGTTTTCTTGACTGGAAAGTTCAACAAAAGTGATTGATACATAGATTCTGGAGCAACGCAGCATCTAACAATGAACCATAATTGGATTTTTAATGAAAAGAAATCTCCAATATCAGAAATTTTAGCTGCTAACGATACAAAGATGAACGTTAAATCCTGTGGAACTGTCAAGTTGTATACTGATGTCAATGGAATGCCGAATTCAATAGAAGTGCGAGATGTTTTATGTGTTCCAAATTTAACTGCCAATCTTTTGTCAGGAAGTCAACTGACGAAAAATCAAAAATATGTAAATTTTGATAGAAATGGTTGTAAAATAAAAGACAAAAATGGTAAGTTGCTCGCAAGTGCAAAATTAGTTGATGGTCTTTATCGATTGAATGGATCAAAATGTGCAAGTTATGTCGCAGTAGCAAGAAGAGACAACATTGAGACATGGCATCGAAGATTGGGACATATCAATTTCAATGATTTGTTAATAATGAAGAAAGGGAGTGTTGACGGTGTTAATTTCAATGAAGAAAAGTTTACTGAGGTATGTGTTACCTGTTTGCAAGGTAAACAAGCAAGATCTCCTTTTAAGCACACAGCGACAAGAGCAAATAATGTTTTGGAACTTATTCATGCAGACCTAGCAGGACCAACAATGAATCCTTCAATTGGTGGAAGTCAATACTATTTTGTTTTGGTTGATGATTTTTCAAGAATGACTTTTACTTATTTTTTGAAATCCAAAGATGAAGCTTTCGAAAGATTTTGTGATTTTAAGGCCTATGTCGAAAACCAAACAGGCAAGAAAGTGAAAAAGTTTCGTTCAGACAATGGAAAGGAATTTTGCAATAAGAAATTTGACCTTCTCAAAACTGTAGCTTCAGTGTCATGTGCTTCAATAATCTCCATTGAAATTGAGTTTAGATTTTCTTTTGGCTTATACATTCCTTTACAGCTACGATCTTCTCCCAATGACAATGTTCCTTCAACACTAGGTACAATTTTCATTAACTAAATCGTCAGAAAAAACTTGATCAAATGGTGGTGTTTCTTCTTCATCATCTTTGTTTGTAACTGACATAACCGGGTTATTGTTTTTTTCAGATTCTAAGAAAATAACATCTCGGCTCTCTACCACCTTATTTGTTGTAGGATTTATCAATCGATATCCTTTGTTACCTAAACAATATCCAACAAATATATGTTCAACAGATTTTACCTCAAATTTCTTTCGCTTCTCACAGGGAACATGTACCATGGCAGATGAACCAAATATTCTGAAGTGAGACAGATTTGGTTTCATTCCTGACCAAACTTCTATCGGTGATTTGTTTTCTAACACCCTTGAAGACGAATGATTTTTTATGTATGCTGCAGTTGCAATTGCTTCAGCCCAATACTTTTTACTCAACGATGCATCACTTATCATACATAAAGCTCTCTCTGTTAAAGTTCGAATTGTTCTTTCTGCAAGTCCGTTTTGCTGTGGAGTATAAGGTGTTGAAGTTTGCCTTTCGATACCACAAACACTGAACAGTTTTAAGTGAAGCCGTTTCAAGTTTGAACAGTAAAGAAAGGAAGATAGCAATGGATGAAGAATTTCAATCATTAATAAATAACAAAACTTGGGAATTGGTAGATTTACCTGATGATAGTAAACCAGTAAACTCAAAATGGATATTCAAAATAATGACTGATAAAACTGGAAAAATTATTCGGTATTTTATAAAAGAAAAAGTAGCAGATAGTACAATTATAATCAAAGATGTCAACACTGAAAATATGGTTGCTGATAGTTTAACAAAAGGAGTTACTGATCAGAAACAAGTTTAATGTTTAAGAAACATGGGCTTGAAAAACTAATATTTTCTTTATATAAAATTATCTATTATTAGTATTTGATTGTGAATTAAGGTGGAGTGTTGTAAATATTTAATTCACTCAAGCTTTATTCACCTAGTTTGTATTCTAAGTTTACATAGACTTATGTTTATAATAATTTAATTAATCTCAATTAAAACGTTCAAGATTCAAGATATATATATTGGTTTTCCTTCCACAACGTACATAACAATACTTTGTTTAAGGCCTTGGGTTACCTGCTCAAAGGTAAAGTATCGAGTACTGTAACGAAGCGTTCATGCAACCGCTTACTTTTGATACCTTTCTGCTATCTCGTACTTTTGAAACCATCCGGAGTCGACCGCACTGAATCACGAATGTACAACGTACCATCGCCATACCACCCATACAACAGCATTATGAATGCATGAGACAGTAGCGTGTTTACTCGCCGGGTATAACTCACACATGGTTGCGTATTATTTATATAGGCAACCTAAAGTTCATAAAAAAGGCATTTTCCCACCGCCGCGCCGTCAACTTAAAGTAAGCAGACATAGACACCAAGGAAATCGTTAAGAAACTATTTAATTTACCTTTTATTTTTGCCGACTGAAAACCGTCCAACAATTGCGTACTATAGGATTTTAGTAAAGAACACCCCAGTTCGCTGCTTCTTAACGTCGTCCGTGCCACCAGGGGCCGTATATAAACCTGCCAATCCCCCAGAGCTGTTGCCTGCTGTTTCTCCGTACCACTGAGGGGCCGTAAATAAACCTGCCGATCCACCAGAGCTATTGCCTGCTGTTTTTCGGTGCCACCGTGGGCCATAAATGTACCTGATCTTCTCTATTTGTTTCAGGTCAAGGCGTTATCTACAATAAAGCACCTAACCTTAAGTCCTTACGACCGAGGGCCAACCGTACGGACTGTACGTCACCGTAGCTAGTTTAAAGTTTACAAGTTATACTGTGTTAAGAGTAATTAGTTGTATTTGTAATAAAGAGTTGGTACATTTAAGGTGAAGGCCTAATCCTGAAGTTTCGTGTTTTTCTTCAGAGAGACCCTGGCTAACTCGACGAGCTTTCGCGCGTGTTTTTTGCTTTCCTCGGCTGGAATGCACGTCACAGTACCAAGTTTATCATTACTAAGTCCTGTCGATGTAGCATCGTAAGCAAAAATCTTACAAGCCTTTAAAAAGGCACCGAACGTTTTGGCAGACATGCAAAAAAGTTACTTCTTAGTTAAAAAATAAGATGAATGTTTGACAAAATGGTGCGAAAATTCCATTATATGATTGTTACAAAAAAATGTCATTTGGAATTAGAATCTAATTGTCGCTTATGTCATTGCACATAAACACAGTGTATACTGTGAGCTGTCTATAGACGAACGTTATTGATTAATCTGAAACGTATCCAGTGCAGTAATACTGAAAAAAAAAAAAAATTATTTCGGATTTGTCTTCATAGTAACGTTTATTCCATTCAAAAAGACCTTTCCTACAATTTTACATGTATGTAGTCATTGAAAGTAGGTTGAAAAAATTGGCTTTGTCCTTTCAAAATGTTTGACAACAGCTTAAAGGACGAAGCGATCAGAATTGCAGTTTTATTTTTTTATGATTGGATTAAAAAGCAAAAACAGAACAAAACTTTTGTGAAAATACCTTTATGGTGAACAGAAGCATGACAGTTTACAAGGATGATGAATTCGTTGCTTTTATTGCAATATCTGTCTCATCTAGAATTAGTACTAGCATCCCATAATTTAAAAAAACTCATAAAATATTCTTTTAGTTTTATGGCTGCAACACACTGAGCTGAAAATAGAAAGGCAAGAAGCAAATAGGTTTTTTTTATCATTAATGGCTTCAATTTAAAGACGGCATTTATTGAATTCACTTTGAGACTTCAATTTCATGTTATGCAACCGTCATTCATTTTGCAACAAAATTAGTAAAAATCTTGAATACATTTCTGTTCATTCTTTGCCTATTTTTGTACTCTGCGAATTTTTAACGTCACTTGCAGTTTTTCAATTTGAACGATTGAAATAAGAGTACACAAAACTTACAAAAATGCAAGAAATGCAAAAGAGTACCAAGTATGCAATTAATGACAAACAATGCGATGAATTCAAAATTTGTGCAAAGGAATGTTAAGACTGGTGGAAAATAATTCAAAGGGTTCAAAATAAACGAAAATGCAGCAAAAGCCTATGAAAGCAATGCTAAAGAATACTCGGTATGAAAACGGAAAAGTGCAAGGAATGCAAGGGATGCAAAAACTCCCAAGGACTGCTACAAAACAATGTAAAATAATTCAAGCAGTGTATGCTTAGTGAATGGAATGCTAAAGCATTTCAAGATTGTAAAATCATTGAAAGAATTCAAAGATTGCAACAGAATGCGGAAAATAGAAAGACAGCTAAAGACTGCAAAATAATGTATTTACATATGTAAATGATAATTTATGTAAAAGTTTAAAAAGACTGCTTAAAAATACTGGAACTCTGAAATAATCCATGAATGCAAAAAAAAAACGCTTACACTGCTTCAGAATGGCAAATACATCAATTTGGTCATCTTTTCAACGAAATGAAATGAAAAATGTAATTAATACATAAACCAATTGTGTTATCGCATAGTGCAAAAAGTGCATTAATAATTTCGTTCACTTTAGATCAAAGATTGCACTGAGATATCAACGGTGCGTTTTTTTTAAAAAGCTTCTATCTAAATATCAAGCTGAGTATTTTTTGAGTTCTGGGTTTTGTCATTAACTCGCCCTGAAGTAGATCTAGGTATTTGGTTGGAAGAATTCAGGTAACACACGGGGATGTTAAATACCACGTATTTTTTTTTAGATGACCGTGTGGGGATTTCGTGGTTAAGCCTTTTTGAAGAATCAAAAACCTTGTTTTTTTTTTTGAAAACTTATGGGGGTTCTTGCAAGTTGTAAATCTATACTAGTACGAGCGATCCTACTGCTTTTGATTGTACAAACTACAGTACTTTTGTACAATCACTAAATACACAAGAGAAAACCTTAATACATTTTTTCAATCTACCCTCATTAACCATTAAACACCTTTTTTGCCACTTCTATTTCAATGCAATGTTCCCAAAAGCATTTTCTTCACATTAATATCGTCCGCGTAAGCGAATAACTGTGAGCTCGGTACAATCTTTTCAAAAAAGGTCTCATAATGTGTGGCCTTCTTCGACATCAAAAGTTTCGGTGAATTTTTTACCGAGCGTCACTGAGCCGCGTGAATTATCCTAAGTCATCCTACACAGTCGTACGATTTTTTCAAGGATGCCAAGCACGACATATGTAGCTCTTTTTCTATTAATACTATCATACCTGAGTTTTTTTAAGATCCCCCGTGCTGTAAGATTTTGTTGACATGGGGGCTTATAGATGCAATCATAAAGTATTTCGATTGCATTGAAAGCAATGCCGTCATTTGGCTGCTTTGGAGTCTTCCTACAGCTTGAATTCTTTTTTACTGCTTCGATTATTTTAACTGCATGAAGTCTTTTAAGTGCAATAAAAAACACTTCAATGAGTCGAAAGACTGCAAGCATTACTTTTAATGTATTAAAAGGACTTCATGATTGCAAAGAATGTAAAAGACTTCCAAGCTTGCAACCAGTTAAAAAGTATTGAATTCTCTTGACTTCAAGTCTTTTGACTGCTTTAGACGATTTTTGATAAAAGTTAAGTACTAATATGAAATCAAAATATTCAAAAGGCAAGTCTTTTTCACCACTTGACTGCAATACAAAAAAATGCATTCTTTTACAGCTCTGTCTGCAATTGGTACGATTGTAAAGCTTTCCATTCATTGGACCTGGGGTTGAATTACCGCATCAGTAATCGAGTGGCAAATGAAGTTTTATGATTTAAGTTTACGTATGAGTATGTCTATCCTAACTTCTTCTTAGGGCCGGTCTGTTCAAGTGTGGTTAAATCTGTGGTTTGGTTACCAGAGATTTTGCTTAACCCGTGGTTATGGATCTATGGTTAAGGAATTGCGTCTTTTCACTATATTTTCGGCATTGGTTAACAAACCGTAGGTTATCGAGAAATTCCAATATTTTTCCAGTCTATCTGTCAAATTAATCACTAACCCCAATCAATGGTTATCTTTTTTGGTGACGTGTGTTTATTGTCGGCAGTTCATAGTGAGTTATTTTATAATTTATTCATGTTTTTTACTTGCGATTATAGGTACTATAAGGCAAGTGTTGCAATCGTGCAGAAACTTTGAAAATTTGAGATAACAATTAAACATGACATTACGATGATAGAGAATACGAAAAAGGTGGGTCCTGCAATTCTGTCTGTCTGTCTGTCTGTCTGTCTGTCTGTCTGTGTGTCTGTCTGTCTGTATATGGATCTACAGCCTGAACCAATAGACCGATTTGCTTCAAAATTTGCAGTTAGGGTCTGTGATGCAGCTTACAGAGGGGTTTTTGGAATTGAGTCTCTAGGTCTTGAAATAACGGTACCTGCCATACAACCGATATGATAATACTTTTTTTTCTCGAAAACGGCTCCAACGATTTCGATTAAATTTTGTGTGAAGGATTAATTTTAGATAGTTTTTCTTATTATATAAAATTTTTTTTTGGAAAAAGATTAAAAACCGTTGTTCCCATAGTACCGTTTTTTTTCAAAACCGACTTTCTCGTTAATGGCTGACACGATCTTGACGAAATTTTGGATTTAAGAAGTCGTAAACTGTTAAAGAAAGACTGCATATCAATATTAGTTTTGGAAATTTCTATAAATTTTTTAAAAACATTTTGATTTTTGAAAATTAATTCAAAACCATAACTTTGATTTTTTTAAATTTTTTTGTCAAAATAACGTCTAGCAAGATCTAGATCTCTGCATACTTGACTTTTAAAAAACAGTTTTTCAAAAAAAGTTAAAAATAAAAAACCGTTTTTGAAAAAAACTGGTCCAACGATTTTGATTAAATTTTTATCATTCATATGTATTAGCAATTGCAAAAGAATGGCATTTTTAGATTTTGGCTTGAGCCTTTGGAATATTTAATTTCATTTTTTCATTTTTTTTTTTGTGATTTGATTCAATTTTCATAATTAATGTGTAGTTGGCAACCCTGTACCACAAAATATATTATGAAGAGCTAATAACAAAGCCTTTCACTCAGCCTTAAGATTTTGATATCGTATTTAGAACACAATCGCAAGTTCGTGCGACCCAGTCGTGCCCATTTTTTTTCTATGTTATTCATAATTTTTGTTATTTTTGAAGAAAATGTCACAATCAAAGCAACGATCTGCGAATTTCTCCAAAAGTGAAGAAGAAAAATTTGTAGCTTTGGTGTTAGAAAAAAAGAACATCTTCGAAAACAAGAAAACTGACCAATAATTCCTCGTCATCACTAACGCCACTACCATCAGAACTCCACAAATCCCAAACACAATTTCCACGTGAACTAAATTTGTAAATGAAACAGTATTTTATAAAAAACTAGCGACCCGCCCCGGCTTCACCCGGGTACAATGCTGATACTAATTCATGGCAGAATTTTCTTTATGTACCCATGAATTAGTAACTCGTGCTAATGATTCTCTGTCTCTCTGAACCATATGCCTACCTCGATCCCGGCTGCGGCAAATCCCACGCTCTACTAAAGATTCTCTCTCTCTGTCAGCTCTATATCTATCCCGAGCCTGACTGAGGCGAGCCTTACATTCCGTTGACGATTCTTCATCTCTTGGTGAACGTACTCTTTTGGCATTCACTGTACTACGACCTATATTCGAACGACGACGTTTTTCAGACATGACTTTATAATTTCTTTAAAAAAATTTCTCAGTTCTATATGAATGATTACCTATGCACGAATTGCCATATTATTAGTATGTGCCACAGTAAAAAATATCTGAATACTTACCATTCAGAAACAAAAACAAAAGATACCTATTCTTTTCAACATAAACTACGATGCTTTAAAAAATAGTTTGCTATTCGTGCGAGTTTCAAACTGATTTTGAAAATTATAAAATTGAAGTAAAAGTAAAAGTAAATAATTTTTTTTATAGTAAAATAATATGTTTGTTATGACATCGCATTACAAAACTTTAAATTTCTTGGCTTTTCTCTGCTATAATGTGCATGTATTATACATATAAACCATCCTCTTGAATCACTCTATTCATTAAAAAAAACCGCATCAAAATACGTTGCGTATTTTTAAAAATCTAAGCATACATAGGGACATAGGGACAGAGAAAGCGACTTTATTTTTATACTATGTTAAGATTAAGAAGAACTATAATAAGAATAATATTGGAGATAAATATAATAAAAAATTAAAAACAAACGCACTCCATCACACTGAATTGTTGTATAGCCAAATGATGGAGTCAAAAATAATGCGTGAAGACAGATTAACCAAACGTGAAAAGACGAAATTCCAGTAAATCGATGGTTAAATAGCGTTAACCGACCAAAATCGACTGGTTAACAATTTCTCTGGTTAGTTAACCAAACCATTCATTTCTTAACCAAACCAAGGTTGAAAAGGCGCATTCTATGGTAACCACTGGAAATAACCACGGGTTAAAGTTAACCAAACTTGAACAGACCGGCCCTTAATCTGTTATTCTTGATCATCATTAAGTTGAGTCTGCAAGAGTATATTTTTCCCAGATCTTGGTTGGCTTGGTTCGAGGTTTTCCACCCTGGCATGTTTTTTTTTTTTTTGATTTTGGTACGATCCTATCATAAGATCTCTTTATTTCGTCAAATAAGAGCAGCTCATGCTACTTTTCCGTTTGAGAACTTAGTGTTCTTCGCTCCCTCTCTCTATCTTTATCGAAATCAACCATTATTTTGGTCATTTAAATTTTCATCTTTGTACACATATTTTTTTTTTGCTAGTGGCAACCGTGGCCAAATAACGCGCAAAGAGTATTATAAGCTTTAAAGGCTAAAGCACACAAAGATTGTATAACACCGGTTTTTGTAAAGTATTAATTGTCATGAAATCAATTCTTCCACTTTTGTTTCAAAACTGAATTGATATTTTATAAGGGCGGTTCACATTATGCAACTTGTCGGACAGACTTTGTCGTTTTATGTTTTTTTTTTTTTTAATACAATCAAGACACCCTTCATTGGGGTGGGAAACAGAATGCCTCCAAATCTCTTACAATTGGCAGCACAGAAAACTCAGAGCTTATTTAGATACCCTTGAAGTTGAATTTGCGTATCAGCCCCAGCGTAACGTCTAGTCAATAGTTGTTGCTTTTCTCCTTTAGCTCCGAACAGTGAACTTAACGACAAAAAAGCGGGCGTGTTCAGCAAATAACCGAGTGCTCGAAGTCTTGTTCTTTTTACTTGCGATTAAAGGTACTATATGGCAAGTCTTGCGATGTACAAAAAGAAAACAGTTAAACATGTCATTAATGATGATGGAGAATACGAAAAAAGTGGGTTCTGCAATTCTATTGCCTGTCCAGATATGGATCTAAAGTCTAAACCGTTTGACCAATTTTCTTCAAAATCTGCAGTTAAGGTCTCTGGGATTTTTCAGAGGATTTTTTATTTTTTTTTGAATTTTGTCTCTTGGTCTTGTTATAACGGTACCTGTCATACAACTCATATAATAATACCTATTTTGCTCGAAAACACCTCCAATGATTTGATTTTTAATTTTTGTGTGAGAGATAAATTTTTGGTTGTATTTTTTTTTTATGAAATAAAAAAGGTTTTTGAAAAAAAGTCTGAAAAAGGTCCACCCCCTGCTATGGAGGCAACATGACGGAGGAGGCGCATGATCTTGTTGAAGCCATGTCACACAGCTACATTCTTCGATTCTTGCAGTTGTGGGAAGAAAAAATCTCGTAATATGGCTGCGTATCGGTCCGAATTCCATGTCACAGATTGGATCTGGTGATTTTCAAAGAAATATAAGAATTCGTTTGTTGATTCTTCAATTCTTGTTGAGCCCGTGCATCTCAAAGGTTGAAAGTTGATTAAGTAAACTCGAACTTTCTTACTCAAGACCTAATCACATTTTCACTGAGACACTGATTTAGATCGTATAAATAGTACTCAGAACCATATAAACGTCGAAAAATAATACACGAAGAACTATTTTTTAAATATTCTCCTACGCAGAATGCACGCTGCGCCCCCGTTATGGGCTCATTAGCCACATAATATCCGCAAATCGAGCTACTCATTCTCATCTCCCCTAAAACGGTATCCAAAAAAATCGCACGTCTTTATGTATCAATAAAATAATATAAATAGGATGGCACAAAAAAAGCACGAAAAGCTCGCGTCCTAACGCATTTCTAGGACCTAAAATTTTATGCCGGCTCCGAATGGCAAAGTTAGAAAGCGATTCTCATGGCGGTGTATTTCACTATTAGAGGACTTTCTCATTTGTCGCAAAATTCTAAACCTGTAGAAAAGCAGTCAGATGTTTCTGTGATTTGAATCTAGAACTCTCTCGAGACAAACAACGCCATCACCACTGGCACCACACAGCCCCTCTCAAAGTCTATATTTAAGTCGTTCAAATGTTCAAATATATCAACCAAAAACGAGATTATAGCCTAGTCATGATGTGTAATCGTTAGCTCTTAAACCCAAAAAATGCTGATTCTCAGTAGGTAATTAAAATTCCAATTTCCTTTCAAAGTGACATGAAGTGAGCTTTTATTTTTGCAAAAGGAAAGCAAATGGACTTTAGCAAGTTTGGCTCTTGTAATTCAAAATCTTCACACAACACACCCGAGTAGGTGTGCACTCAAAGAGTTTGATTTATGAAACTAACCCTGTTAAAATCATCATTCAGAATTGTGCTGAGGTCTGGTTGAACCGCATTAGTTGCCAGATTTTATGGAAGAAAAAAACAAACTTCAAAGATTACTCCTTTCACATGTGTAGGTACAGCATTGAATTTGTTTTCCCGTCCTGACTGGGGCAACATATGTGCACAGTACACACCTTCCCATACTCTCCATACCAGTGAGGTTTTTTCAAACGTTTCTAACATTTCAAATATATTCCAACCCAGAAGTTTGTGGTTCACAAAATCACATCGTCGTCCGTGAAATATTTTTCTAATAAACGCCTTCACTTGAGCCTTGAGCGTGTGTGGTGTGTCACCTCAATAGATTCGTACATTTGAATTGAAATGTTATTTTTGCAACGTTCGTCAAAAAACAAAAAAAAAATTGCACATTGCATCTATCCATCGTTTAACTGAGTTATCGGAGAGTGAAAGCATTTTCAATTTCCCTGGCACATTAATTCTGCACCCAGTCTCAACCACAAAGCAATGTCAGCGGGTATGAGTTTAATCTTTACCAATATTGGAAAGGCTACTTAGAAGAATGTGAGAAAAAGCTTTCTATACTTTTCAAAATCGCTTATTACTATTTCCCTCCTGGAACTCGGTATTTTATAAACAGAAACGAGGTGGGGAAAATAAGTTTCTTTAAAGACTTATTTTATAACACTTTCAAAAACTGAACACATTGAAGCTGGGGTAAGTCTCAGCGTTTATTCGGTTCAATAGATTCAAGTTTTTAAAGTGCATACATTAAGTTGCGGTTTGCCATTTATTTTTTGTTAATATCTTGCACCCAATGCTCGACTGGAGACTGCAAATACGAGTATTTTTTAATTACAAAAAGAAAGTAGATACTTATTAGCGCTATCGAAGGAAAAACTCTGCACTTGCTTGAATAATTTGGTTTTCTAGGTCAAAATCTGTTAAACAAGTAAACGAAACTCAGCACCTGCCACTGAGCAAAACCGTGGGATATTCTTCTCTGATGGTGGAAAAGTTTTTCTAGTTCAGTATCCAATTAATTTGTGTTTTTCATTCCAAGAAGTAGAAAAGGCAATAATGAGAGATCTGGCATCAAATTTCTTGACTTTGCTACACAACATTCAGAGTGAGATTTTTGAAACTTTCGAAGGAGAAAGGAAAATTTATTCAAAGTTTTGTAAGTCCGTTTTGCTTGTTGGTATTCTGAGATGCTGCGTGTCTCAAGTTGTGGTTGCCGCCCCATTCGAGGTTGAGAATACCCGCCTGACGCATAGAATATGAAATCTGTGTTTGTAATTACTACTTCGATTATTTTTCCCAGAAATATATGCAAATTATCCCAAAAAGGTATAGTGGGCTTGGGCTGTGGTGAAGTGGGAGATTGTTAAGTAGACAGGTCGGAAGCATGGGTTCGAATCACGTACCGGGTATCAACTTTTATTTCAACCTCAAAGTTTTACCTGGAAGCTACCCTGAGATTATTAGTGAAATGTCAACCACCCCATTTGCATCAACTGCGTGAGTAAAAAGGTTGCTACCCTGGTAGTACAATGGACCAATAATAATTGGTGGTCTGTGTCTTTAAAACGACTATCGATCCGAAATTGCAATAGAAACAGCTGATTAAGAATAGGAATTATTGGGAGCCTCACTAACATAAAAACATATTCACCTGATTGAACTGACATTTGACTTTACACTTTCCGCGAGTTTCGGGTACCAAAAATGTTAAAGAACTCATTTGCTTTCCCATTTTGGGAACTGCCTATTCGTTCGGATGAAAAAAAACAACAGTTGGAATAATTAATTTTTGGTGAGTATAAAATCTTACTGTGAAATATTTTTGAAGGTAGAGAAACTCACAAAAAAATCTAGTAACTTTTCGGGATATTTTTTATAATGATTATAACAAAATCCTAAGAATTCGGGTGTAAAGGTTTTTTTCTTGCCGCTCTTATGACATTTCTCTTCTCTTTGCCATTTCATAAAAGATATACGAAATTATTATATTTTACTACAGAAATTCGGAGTCAGTGGCCTCAACGGTAAGAGCGCTGCGTCCAAATTATGGTCGTCATAATCGTCCTAGCAGATCAACAATTGAGCGTCTAGTGGAAAAATTTGAAGCCTCAGGCACAGTACAAACTGTTCCCGTGCCAGTGAGACAAAGAAGTGCCCGTAGTGTCGAGAATATTTCTGCCGCTGAGGATTCAGTCGCAGAAAGCCCAAATGTGTCTCTCACACGTCGTTCTCAAGCGTTGGGCATTTCTGTGACGTCGTTGTGACGAATTTTGCAAAAAGATCTTGGCCAACATCCTAACAAGATTAAGAAGCCGCTTGACCACCAGAAGCGGACGTGAATTGGGCTAAGCAATAACTTGAAAATGATTCGGATTTTCATCGAAAAATCATCTTCAGAGATGAGGTTCATTTCTGGCTGAATGGCTTCGTCAATAAACAAAATATGCGGTATTGGTCAGGCAGCAATCCACACGTACTCCATGAGTCATCTTAACATCCCGAAAAAATTACGGTTTGGTGTGGTTTATGGGCCGGCGTCGTCATTGGGCCGTACTTCTTCCGTGATGATCAATACCGGCACGTTACTGTGAATGGGGATCGCTACCGTTCAATGATAACCTAATATTTTTGGCCCTAATTGGATGATATGGACTTGGAGGAGACCGCAAGCCACACAGCAAATGTCACAATCAATTTATTGGAAACCAAGTTTTGGAGAACGTGTTATCTCACGAAAATGGTCCAGTCGCAGTCGCTTGGTCGCCTCGGTCGTGCGATTTGACGCCGGCCGTTCGACTATTTCCTGTGGGGCTACGTCAAATGTATGGTCTATGCCAACAAGCTAGCGACGATAAATGAACTTCGTACGAATATCGAACTTAAAATTGCAGCAGTATCGACCGCTTTATGCTTCAAACCCGTTGAAAATTGGGTTCAGTGTCTGGACTTCTGCGAGCGTGCCAGTGGTGCAAAAGAAATTGAGTTCCATACATATAATGGCATCAAACTTACTTTTACAGGAATAAAAAACCGTTTTTGTTTTATTTAAAAAAGCTTTTGTCGCGCTCTTATTGAAAAACCCTATATAAGATAGAATTAATAACTTTCTAGTCCATTTTTAAAGTAGATGCGGAGATAATTTGATTTTTCTTAATTTCTCTATCGACGGACGAATGTGAAAATTGAAGCAAAAATCTTAATTAATAAACACGAATTTGAGCTCATATTTAAAAACTAATGTTCATTTTGAAGTTTTGAACTACTCTCATTTCATAAAAAGCTCCTTGCGCTAATTGTGTACCAAATTTCACTATACTACGATGGCGACAGCCTGTGTCGACTTCGTTCCAAATTGAGAATTTGTCGGTAAATAGCAACTTTGAACATTCCGTTCGAGATCCAGTGCGGTTTCTGACAGTTTAAGGTTATCTTCAAATAAAGTCAAACTAAGTTCTTTAGTCATAAGAACAACTTTAAGGTGAAATAGATTCAAAGTAGCTGTTAAGAAAAACTTCAATAATCCTGGACACTTTTATACCCAATCCTTTTGAGCAGTTTAAATCTTTAAAAACACATGAAAAACGAACATTTGATTGTTAGAAGACAGAAAACCTTCAACTGCAACCAAAATTCGCTAGGAAAAACAAAAAAAAAAAAAAATAGTTCACCAACTGACTCATAAGCTGTGATCAATGTTCTCTGAATGTTGCTGTAACTTCCAATAAAGATTATAAAGATTGAGTGATCACAATAAGGATGAAGATATAAGCTATTTGATGATGAGAAAAAATAACCACCTGCATAAATATTCACTTGTTGCATTATGACATTGTCAAGTCAGTCAACTATTTTTTTTCCCACGGGTATTGCCTTTCGCGAGGAATTGGCAAGTCCTCCGTTAGTATTCATTGCCATGAAAAGCGCTTTCTCGATTAGCCGTTCGGAACCGGCAGAAAATTGTAGGTCCTTTCCATTACCTCACAAGGCATGGTTGTGAGAAATGCGCTAGGCCAAGGCACGGTTGCCAGTTTGGTCATTTATGCCCTGGTCATTATATTTTCACTTGGTCGCATGGTCACTTTTTATTTCATTTGGTAATTTTTTCAACGAAATGAAAAAGGAGAAACCCTTCAGGTTATAGGTCCTTATAATTGAAATATATGCTTAAGGCAGTTTTCTTATCGAATTATGTAAAAAGTGCATCAATAAGTTCGTTCGTTCAAGCCAAACGATTGCTCAGAGGTAGCCGCAATGAAAAACCTCAGTTTAACCTTAATACCAAGATAAGTGTTTTTTGAGTTCTGCGCTCGCCTTGAAGTAAAACTAGGATTTTCCAGGGGAGAATTCAGGTAGCAAACACTGACATCAAATGACACGTGCTTTTCTTCAAATGACCGGCATGTTTGGTGACTTCGTGTTTAAATCTGTTTCACGAACTGAAAACCAAAGTTTTTTGGCAACTAGACATAATGCTTGCACAACTTGTTTCTTTCAATACTTTCACACGCATGTTTTGTCAAGATCTCCCGTTTGCTGTACGAATTTGTTAACGTCAGACTTTCAAAAACACAAGACATCACATCTGATGTTAAGGAGGAGTATTCCTCTATAATTGGTGCAATTGTAAGATTTTCCATTCATTGAACATGCTTTCTGCCGACTAAATCATGCAGCTGGTGCACTCTCCTACCAAGCTAATCACTAGCTTCCTTGAAAATTTCGTCGTCGTCTGGAAATCCAGTTTTATTTGATTTAAGCTAACATATGAGATTGCAACCCTAACTTTTTCTGATCCAGAGTATGGCATTCTTGATAATCGTCTAAGTTGACTCTGCATAATTAACTTTTCAAGATCCTCAGAGATGACTGCTGTTCTACAGCTATGTTTGCTTGGTGGTCTTTACGGGCTTGGTTCTTAGTTTTCCACCCTGGCAGGATTTTTTAACTTTTGGGGCAAACTTTTAAGCTCTTACTTTCTAGAAATTTCTATATTTCCTTAAACAAGCGCTGCTTTTTTTCGTTTGAGAACTTGGTGTTCTTCGCTTCTTTCTTCATCGGAATCAATCATAGTTTTGGTCATTTCAAGCTACGTTTGGTTATTTTTATTTTCGTTTTGGACACATATTTCTTGGCAAGTGGCAACCGTGGGCACAGGGGCTCCTCGCTCTGTTGCGCCACCCTATTTATTTTTATTTTATTAAGCTAGTAAGACTTCGAGCTAGAGGAAAAGAAGCTCTAAAGTACTGCAATCTGGCTGCTCCTGAGACACAATCCGACGAGACTAGAAGTTTTTCTTCCGCCGGCGCCTTTTAAACAAAAACAAAAAGACCTATATAAAATCTTTCTTCGAGATCAAAATTCCACAACAAGTTTGATATAGTGAAGCGTTAGCATTTTTCCGCAAAAATGCAAAATAACGCAAAAATATTATGACTCAACTTTCTCTGTCTAAACATTCTCCCAAATACAGTGCTATTATTTTTTTTAAGTAATTTCGAGCTTGCTGACAAAGTCCGCTGTAAAATTATTTTAACAAAATCGCATGATTGAGAGTGCCCACGCTGACGAGATATGAACGATCCCACGTTTCCATAAATTTGTAGCTGTCGCCGTGACAGAAATGTTGTCAATATAGCGTCTCTGCCACTGTTGCAATTATAAAATCGCTTTGGTTTGGGCGAGTCTTGAATGGAAGATCCAAATAAAACTTCTACAAACTGAAACATACAATTTTTTCTGTAGGATAAATTAAAAAAAAAATAATAAAAATACAATGCAATCCATAACTCTTCAAACACATTTAAACAATTTTAAAAAATCTTTTGTTCCCTTTCCGAAAAAACGAGATTACTTTTTAAGACCCCATCTTTTTGTCGTCAAAGGTTTGCTCTCAGCCGTTAATCCATCTTTTGATTATCGCCTTTATAAAATCAGCGCTAAAAAGTGGGGAATGGAAAGAAATTTCACGAATTTAGTAAATTTCGTTCCAGGATTATTGATGTTATGGATGCAAAGTTAAAAAACAAGTACATACAGCATTTATTCCAACTCAACATTGTTTTTAATCTGTCCTCTGTCCCATTTGAATTGGAAGCGGCTCTAAAAGACCTGGTGTTCTTTAACTATCGCATCGATAACATCGATCTAAAACGGAGGAAAATGGAACGAGGTCTTACAAAGTTTGCAGAATTTAATTGCAGTTTCTAACTGCTCTATAAAACTGGCAGGGCTAAATGAGCAAAAATTAAAAAAAAATTTGCTCAAAATTTGTTGCTAAACTTTCACTATAAAAAACCACAAAATTGTTGATTGAAAAAAACTATGCAATATTATAAAAAATCCTACGTACGTCTCTGGAGAAAGGTATTTCGAATGTGCTGTCAAAATTTCGTATAGATCGGTGAAGATTTGCTCGCGTTATGTCTTCGGCCAGTTCAAAAAAAGTGATTTCGAGAAAAACGCGTTTAAAGTTTTAAGTACTATAAAATCATATAGCATACCTGCCGCAGAATGGAAAGTTTTTGCAGTTAGACATTTTTGCCGGCATCCTTTGGTATGTTATTTTTAAGACCCTAAAGTACCTTTTATACAAAAAAAATTGGTTTCTTCAAAATTCAAGACCAGCTTCCCCCCTTCCCTTAAGGGCGTGACATTAGAAGCATTGCGATCTCAAAGCGATCACGGATGTACAATTTATCTGCTTCACAGTTGCCAACCAGCTGTAGGGTTCGTCGAATTTTACGATATTTTAAGAAACGAATTTGTATTTTTTAAAGCGAGCATACTCCATTTTTGACTTGTACACTCTCTCACTAACAACACCAGTGATATTCAGTCGTACAAGAACCGGGATCTGTGTTCAAATTTTTGGTTTTTAGGTTATGCGGTTGTAACTTGACTCACTTCTGAGAGTAATCATCCAGAAGTGATTGCTCCTTTAGCCGTTTCTTACGAAAAGCGAGGAGGGACTGCATTGATATTTAAACCCTTCACATGGAATTTGATAAACTATTGAGTTGTTGCAGTGTCGTAACGTTTTGTTATATCACAGAAAAGATTCCTTCTACAGTAGATTACAAAAAATAGGCATAGCCCCAATGAAAATTATAATTCCGCTTATAAAATAAATAAAAATAAATAGGGTGGCGCAGCAGAGCGAGCGCCTAGGGCATTTCTCACAACCATGCCTTTTGATGGGAATTCCGCTTACGCTCGCCATAAAAAACTAGTGGTTATTATGACAAACTCTAGTAATTTCGGAATAAGATGCTGAAGCTCTAGTTATTTAATTTTCCATCATATCATACAATCAACAAGCATAAAACCATAGTTAAGGGCATTTTTCAGCAAAGGGCAGTACCCCTTCAGCTACGAATCCATTGTAAGCTGTCCTTTGAGAAAAACAGTAAATTTTCTTAAAATATAAATGTTGAAAACTTCCGCAGGAAACAACAGTGTTCATCCCAAAATAATCACATCAGCAACTTTCTTCGTTTTCATTACTTCCTATCCTTTTTCTTTAACAGCGCTTTGAGCATAGTGATTGGTGACAGGTCAACCATTTGTTGGCTTCATACAAGTGATCCAACGATGTGATACCTACGCCAAAAATGGGTAATACTTAAAGGTGCTATGCTGAGGGCCGACATTGATAAAAAAAATGTTTGAGTGAAACCAAACTCAAAAATCAAAGCCAGTAGCGTTTGGTTGCGTAGGAGGATTCAGTTAAAAACTTTTCTTTTCCTTCGTGTAGGAGGCAAATTTATTGAAAGTTCCATCCCTTTTTTCAAACCTTTCTTTCTCAAACTTTTTAGCATGCCCTGAAATTGCATTGTAAATTAAACCACTTAAAAAGTACTTTTGAAGACACAAAGCAGAAAAATTCAAAACAAAAAATTTTACTGGATGCCAATAAACGAATTAAGCAACTGAAAAGGGTGGCAACCCGACTGCCTAAGGGTTGCTTTCCTTCATACTTTTTTCAACACAAGGACTGAACATAATAAACCAATTCTCTAATTCATCACCATGGCCATGGCAACGCATGAAGTAACAATTAGCCAAAAAAAAAACGTCTTAAAACAAGTCCAGTAATGAATTCGGGCGCCCAAGACATGACTCCCTCAAGACACATTAACTAACCCAACCAAAATGTTTGCCCAACTACACCATTGGCTTAAACGCTACCAGCAGTTTATGAAATCATTACACACATTCTAAGCATTCAAAAAACAGGTGTAATATTAGTCGTCCACCAGAACATTACCAGACACTACTACACCGCATACATCTATCTTAAATATTGCTCCTTGTCATGAAATGTCACGTATTTGTAATAATTATTTAACCCAAAGCTTTCCACGCTCTCTGTAGCCAACATGCTACTCTACTCTACCTTCAGGTACTTCTACTCGCCGCATTTAAATCAAAGTAATAAATTAACAAATTACTTTGCCTAGGTGTAAACCTCAATATATACGCATGTTTATTTTTTTATTATATTTTTTTATTAGGTGAGCCGTGAGCGTCGCACAATGCCAAAGTCAAGTGGAAAACGAAAACACCATCGAGGTGGGTAGGCATATTAAAAAAACGAAAGTAAATTAAACGACAATTATCTGCAATGATATTAATATCGTGAGTATTATTTACTCCATGTCGGTCGTTGTGTTGTTGTTGTTGTGTTCATAATCACTGCCAGTGTTTTTACAGAGACGTTCAATTAACCACGAAAATGGCTTCGAGCTTTAGTTTGTATTTAGGATAAATGTTTATTAAAAATCGATTTGGTCGAGCAATTATAAATCAGAAGATAAAACTCGAATGTGGGTTTTGTCAAAAAAGAAAAACCTAACCATAGTTTAGTTGATTGGTTTAGAATTACCAAAACTGATCGGTTAATGGGTTACGAACTTAGAAGTCTAAAAATAGTTTGACAATTGTCATAAATGGAAAAATACAGTGATAGCTTTGAGGAAAAGTCAATTAGCTCTGGAGTGCGTGTGTGTATAATGACGGTCAAAACGTGGGAACTTCCACATCTGGATTGTTAAGTGCTCTTTGAATGAAAGTACCCATTTTTGACAAAAAAAGGTCGTGTACATATTTTCGGTGTACCCTAATACAAACCTTTTTGGAAGCACTATAACCATTTACTTAACTACTGCTACTTTTTGAGTTGCTGCAAAATACATTCAATAATTCCTCTGGGATACTTAGAAGTTATAACCATAGACTTAAAAGTCTACTGCTAAGTAGTGGAAGTAATTCTTGGGAATAATTTTAAGCCAGACAATTAATTTCGAAAAGGACAAAGGACATTTTACAAGGAAACCAATTGCGCGTAGAAAACAAATGACTCGGCAGGACACGCTGTTACAAAATAACAATCAGTAGGTTTCTGGAATGCAAAGATATACAGTTGACTTTGTAGTACGTCTATAGATATCATTGAAACATTGCGAATGGATGGGCAAATTTGTGAATTTATTCGTTATAATTGACATTTATCAGTTTCATTAAAGACGAAGAGATACGAAATTCTTGACACCGTAGGCGTAGGTTCTCAAAGTTATCACAGGATTTTCACAAGTCAAAGAAGTTCCTGAAACCACTTTAGGTAGCTTAACAGGGGCTTTTCCATTTCAGTATAAATGAAAAAGTCCTTTCGTAATGTTATGATGGTAACGTTATATCGAATGATAACTGCATAAGCATATATACCAAATGGTCGACAGATCCTTTTCAGTTTTAAAAGTTTCTTGAAAATAAATTCCTTTACACAAGAAAAAACGAGTCTCAATCAGACAGAAGGCATAAATTACAGTCTCGAACAGAGCACTACAGAACTTATGGCGTTCAGTATTCATTGAAAACGTGTTTAAAACTTTGAAGAAATTACTAAAATTTTCAGGACGAAAGTAAAGAAACTTTCCATCAACCGCTGAGCGAGAAACTGGATGAAACGATCTTTCGAGGATGAATGATAATTGTCTAAAAAGTTGTAGAATTTTGCCCCAGTTCTCTTTCAGCTTCGTCATTTTATTTTAAGCGTAACGAAAAATATAATTACAAAAAAGGGCACGACGCGCAGTGGGCTCATATGAAAGATTCGGAATAAACTAAAAAAAATGAAAATGAAAACTGTTTTTTCCGTTAGCACACATTCTAATGTATCATTTGGAAAAACAGTTATATTTGAAAGTTGCTTGTTAAATCCATTCGATCGAATTGAAAATCACATTTATTTACTAGTATGTATTGAGTAAGTAGTTCTTTAGTGTGGCTTTGATAATTTTGAATCTAATAACGTTAAAACTTAAAATCAATATGAAATCAATAGTTTCAAGTATGTATGTGATTTATTTACTTGAAACTATTGGTTTCAAAAGACCTCATGAATGACTTAAGCTAATTAAATCTCACCTTGAGCAGGTAATTTCGTATTTTGATAAATGGGGAATTTCAATAAATTTTCCAAAATGCGAGCTGACTTGCCTTAGAAATGCTTCCGCTAGAGGACATTACCTAGCAATTAAAGAGAGTAAACAGCTTCAACTCTTTATCAACGTTAATCCAATTCCATTCAAAAATCAAATAAAATATCTAGGAGTAAATCTTCACCATAGACTTAGAATGAATCCCCACGCAAGACTCTCACTCAATAAAAGTAAAGCAGCAGCCGGTCAACTTAAATTTCTTTTTAGATCTAAATTTATTAATAAAAATACAAAACTTTTATTGTATCAGACTTTTATTCGTCCCATTTTTCCTTACGGTTTTATTTCCTGGTTCAAAATCCCTCCCACAGAAGCTAAGGAATTTCAAATTTTCGAGAGATATGTTTTAAGAAATTGCCTTTGCAAATATAGAGGGCCAGATGGTAAATGGTTTAAAAACTCAATTTTATATAACGAATCCAAAATTCAACCTCTTTTATATTATCTTTCTGACCTGGCAATTAAAAGAATACAAAAATTTAGTTATCATGAAAACCCTCTTATGAAAAATATGTGTTTTGAAAATATAAATTTTAAATTAGAAGAAAGATATTATATGTCCCCAATCAGCCTAGCTACCGCCTCCTCCACACATTGCCACCAACCAAACAACAACGAATATCTTTCAGGGTTCTTCACGATGAGCAATCCCTTATAGAGGATAACATTTATCTAACTATTATTCATCTTTAACTAGTTTAAACATTATTTCAATACATTAAAATGTGTAGTTTGTTATTTTTGTTCATTCCTAGATTCGAAATTGCGCTAATGTCATTTCACTTGAATTGACATAAGCACCTTTTTAGTTCTAAGTTATTATTATTAGTATTATTATTTTAGTCGTAAGTTGTAAATACGTTTTTTCTATCATTATTTTTAAGAAAACCTTCACAAACTGTAAATTATGTAAATTCCCTTGAGCAACACTTGAAAACTTTATCTTTTTCTCATCTGGTATATTAATTTGTTATTTTAAGTATTAGTTATATTCTTTAAATCAAAACACGTATGTTAAAGCTAGACCAATTCTTAGTCAGCTACATCATAAAAGAACTGTGTGTTTTAATTACATAAAATTGTATCTATAAAAAAAGTCTCAATAAAAACTCCATTATTTCTAAATATATTTTAAGGTTCTACGTTTAACTAAACGTACGTATAGTTACAGCAAAAGTAGGTTTCTAGACGTTTCTATGCGGTGATTTTTGTTTGTAAAAATAGTTTAACATCTTTTTTATTGTGCGAACGAAAAGGAAAGTGCTCATATGTATGTGCTCCTTTTCTTTTTATTGAGATTTTCTTAATGAACTACCCTAAAGGTTAATTCGCCTAAAAAACGTACATATTGGTGATCTTTTTTTTGACTAACCGGCTAGTGTCTTTTTATTAAAATTAATGCTTCTTTATAAAGAAATATCTAAAACTTCGACATTGGCAGAAGTTATTTTGAAGCGTCTCGAAAAAAGGAGAGTTGCGGTGCCCTTCATAGCTCAGTACTAGATTGATCGAAATCAGAAATTCAAAGTTATTTCGTTAGATAATTGCTGTCTGCAGGTAACACTGGGAGGGGTTTTTTTTTTTTTAATTTTAATTTTTCTCTTTTTGGGAACACTTTGAAGTGAAAAATTTGTTGGGAAGAAATCGGAGCATTTGTAATTGTTAAAAAAAAATATATCAACGAATCTGAAAAAACTCTCCAGCTTTACCTTGACAGAAATAGTGTTCAAAATTTCAAAAGAATCGATGCAGGAGTTTTGAAGCTACGATTGGCACCGACTTAGAAACGTGAGTTGTGGAAAGAACACTTTAAGGCTGCCAGGTAACAATAGCGCTCTTGGGCTGAGCAGGCGAGGAATCACTTTTAGTATCTAGTGGTATAGGCCAAATTAACGAGACACCAATACAATATCATCAAAGCCAAGGACCCTTAAGGGTTTCCTTCCAACAAAATAGTTCAAAATGCGAAAAACAAATTTGCTATCCGAAAAAAGAAGATATGTATGTGACGGAAATTCAATTGTGGTGGCAGTGCAAGCCTTAATGGATCATAGTGTAGAACGCAAAATCCGAGATCTTCATCTACCAAATACTGCCGCCCACTTAAGTTCGAATGCAAGAAGGAATTTGCATAAGTTTTGGAAGATGAGAAGCATCGAATCGATGCTCAAATTCAGTTTCTATGCCGTTCTGGTATAAGCTTTAAACAGAGAGGTGTTGAAGTTTTGCATAAACTTATTTTTTGCAATTGTGGACCTAAAAGTTTGTATTGCCCTGGAGGACACCTCTTCTCAGCGTTACATTTGCAGTGCTAGTTCAAAGGACTTCAATGAAATTGAAAAGTTACTGTTGAGATAGTACAAACCAAACGCACTGCTTTTTGGATTGTCAATATTGCATTTTCGGATTCGAGCTTTTGAGTGTCTCGTAGGCTTAAATCTTTTCGTATTTGCGAATCACAAAAAATGAAAAGTATACCTATTTATATTTCTCTTTTGCTTCTTTCATTGAATAAATATTAAGGGGCTACCAGTGTGACACTTTCAAAATTTTTTTGTTTCGATAGCTTCAAAAAAATTCTGCGCCACGGTAATTTTAACTTTGAACACGTTTTTTTTCGAAACGACATTTTTCAAAATTCCTTTCATCATAACTCAAAGAAAAGTTGGCCGATCGACTTCAAATTTAAACAAAGTATTTTTAAATATATTTACTATACAATGAATGCCCTACGATCTTTTTGATTGGTTGAAAATTTCACAGTTTCTTAGCCCAAAAGACTTTTTTTTAAACTACACCATTTTGTTAATTTTCGATATTTTTCAAAAATCGGTGGTCATTGTATAGGAAATATCTTCAACTTTAATACTTTAATACTCTTTTTGAATTTTTTTGTTTCAGTTACTCGTTTCACAGGAATCATGTTAGCAGTATGGGCACTTTGAAGACAGCAGATAACTCGGTTATTTTTCAATATTTTTATAAGAAAAGAATCATGAAATAAAGCTGACAATAAAAAATTTCAAAACATTCAATCCAGTACTTTCCTTTCAAAAATTCCCAAAAATCGCCCAATTTTTCACTTACTTGGATTACTTTAGTATCGCCCCTTTAATGGGTAGTAAAACATACTTTAAGAACACGACTGTGGTTCTCCTATTCATGTTTATGGTACTTATACTTTTTAACAAACTAGGTCCATTTCCCGAATTAAAACGGACGGAGTCGCACGAACTTGCGATTGTGTGCTTATAGTACAATATCAAAATCTTAATACAGAGTACAAGGTTTCAGTATTCGATCTTCATAATATATTTGGTGGTACAGGGCTGCCAACTACACATCGATATGGAAAATTAAATAAAATCGCATTCCAATTTTTTGTAGTTGCTAGTAAACGGTGGTTGAATTTTAAAGGCTGATGTTGAATGTGAACCGCTCCTAAACGTCAAGTTTTTTGGTCTGCATTTCATTTCGCATTCCTCAATTTCAAACCAATTCAATTTGAACAATGGAAAAATACACAGTCGAGCAATGCGTCAAAGTTATTCAGGCCTATTATGAAAATGGACGTTCAAAGCAAAATGCATATCGTGAACTTCGTGATTTTTTTTCGGTCAATTCAATCATCCAAATGTGCGTATACAATCGGTAAAATCGTGCAAAAATTTGAGCAAACCGACTCTGTAGGAGATGTGAAAACACCAGTGCATGCCCGTACTGTTCGTGCTGATAAAAATGATAAAATCCAAGAGTGACTGTCGAAAAACCAGAGCACCTACAAAGACTGACTATTTGTTACGGTTTATGGACTGCCAGCATTATCGGCATCGGGCCGTATTTTTTCCGAAATGAGACCTGTCAGGCAATTATTGTGTAAGGTGTTTGCTACCGTGAGATAATAATGAACTTTGTATAGCCCGAATTGTAAGATATGTATGTATTTGCACGATATGTGGTTTCAACAGGACGGTGCTTGCCAAACAGCTAACAAAACAATGGCTCTTTTTCCTAGTGCTGAAAGAATTTTTGATATTTATCCAGTAGTTTTCAAGTTCCCAATGCCGTTCCGGTTGACCCAATTTTAGTCTTCATATTTACTTACTTTTTAAAACTTTCCTTGACTTCCACAAATAATTCAAAACCTAAAATTGCAAAATCAGTCCAGTCGTTCTCGAGTTTTAGCGAGACTAACTAACAGCAATTGATTTATATATATATAGACTATGTCAAAAAAAAATCAAAAAACTTCCGAAAATCGCATAGCTTTTCATGGGTATAGTCCTTAAACTAACCTCTGCGAAAAACTTTTTAGATTATTTGAAACTTCCAAACCACAATTACCTTTGTGATATCTCTTGGTTTTTGAACAAGTGTAAGTAAAGTAACTGCGCAAGTTATTGTACTTTGCAGACATAAATCTAGCTTCAAAATAATTCGAAATCAAACGACGCTATAATGTGTAATCAAGGTGTGGTTTCAACTAAATTTACTGTCCGCTAAACCGAAATAAAGTACAGAAAACCACCACAACCTACATTAAACATTGAGTCTTTTTTATCTTTGAAAAGAATCCACATTTAGAAAATGTTCTGGATCTGTTTACGACCAAAAGTGTCATCAAAAACAGTTTAGCAAAGACAGAAATCACTGTTCAGCACACTTTGATTCGATTCTTTCATTTAATCCATAAAAGAAAAAAATCTTATCTAACAATGCTTCGACCTTCCTCGGCAATCGCAGAACAATACGTTTATTGTAGGACTTATGCAAATGCGACTCGAAAACGATATGAATACTATGAAGTGTAACTGTAAAAAAAACCCATCACGAGTTAGAGCCCATTACCACCGTTGCTGATCCCACCCTGAAATCAATTCTGTAGAAAATGTCATGTAAAGGTAAAGCACTTTGTGGCAACATTTGCGGATGTCGTAAGCCAGGAGGCAAGACGCAAATGTTCTATCACCAGAAGGCTGCGTAGAAAGTTGCGAAAATCTCACTGCCAAGGGTTGCTTGATGATAACGACACAATACGCAATTGTTGGGAAGATAATATTAACAATCCCGCGGATTTAGCATACAGCATTGAGACTCGAAGAAAAGTTGGCAGTTTCCCAGATAGACGTTTGATGTAAATTATGCATTGTGGAAAACGATTTAAGTTGGAGTTTTTTTTTTTTTTGAGGCATTTGTGAAATGATTTTTCGAATCCCTCTTTTTGTGTTATGCAGGTAGAAGTCGTTCAATACTGTTCGAATAAAATTCAAATTCACTTGAAAATAAGTGAGAATTTTAGGTAGAATTTTAGGTAGTGCCCTGGCCACGTAGTGAATGGCAGGCGACAGAGTGGTGAAATCGTAAACGGCAATCTCAAGCAACAAGTATCCGTCCACTGAGCTTTAATTCTTGAAAGGCAATTGCAGTGCAAAAATGTTGTTGTTAGGAAATTTGCTTTTGATGTGAAAGTCATCCTCGTATTTGAAGATTTCTTTCGGGTTGAAAAAATACAAAAACATGGTGTTCATCCAATAAATCAAAAAGTGAAAAGTTATGGTGGACTTTGACATTTATAAGCGAAAATTTATAAAAGAAATGTGAACACTGATCCAGAGAATACTTGAGGATGACAATACAATTATTTGATTTGTGTGCAAAAGCTCGTGCCGTAGAATGACAAAGCAACAAAAACCAAAATTCTGCTGAGCAAAGGCTCTTCTTAGTGTAAAAACTCTTTAGGTAGTTAGTTATTTATTGTTCTTTGGACTTTAGTTTGTTTAAATAAGACCGAGTTTTGAATTCAATCTTTCTTTAAATAATTACAAGTAATGAAGAAACTTTTAATCTGTATTTTCTTCGGCCTCTCTGATATCTTCTTTCATTATTTTGAGACATTCTCTTTCCATGTCTCGTCTGCTATATCCGATGTTGTCTTTTTTGATTCTTAAAATAAGTATTTGAGCAAGGAGTGAAGCCTTCTGGCACTCAGCTATTGATACTGCAAGCTTAGCCAGCGATTTTTATTTTTTGAAAAGTTATTTCTTTGGCAAAGTAGAAAATGATTTTCCTCAGAATAGCCAAAACATGGAGAATGGCACTTCATAAAGCAGGACTGGGATGATCAATTAAAAAGTATTTATCCTGACCTCACATTTTATGAACTTCGATGTAATGGTTAATGAGAGTAAATGAAATACTTGGTGTAGTTAAACAAGTACAGAGAACATCGACGAATTGGAAAAATCGATATAATTCTAACAGACAGGCTTTATCTGCCTAGGATCCGGTTGAAACAGAAAATAACATCAGAGATCAAACGGAAAATTGCTCTTATCAATACTTTGAGCTGAAAGGTAATTGGGTAGTAAAGCGCTCTTTAAAAAACCATTGGTAGCCCTTGTTTATCCCAGTTCCACTTCATCCTTGGAAAACCTTCTGAGTTAACTTTTGTTCTTTTCGTGAAGACGATGTGTGGGGTGTAAGGTTGCCAACCGCTGTTTTCTTAGTTAAAAAGCATCGCCCTCATTAGAAAAACCAAGGTAACCCTTTATAAGACCCTGATCATCCCAGTCCTGCTCTATGATGCAGAAATATTGACCTTATCTATAGCGGATGAGGAACCCCTAATGAGTTTCGAAAGAAGGAAAAGACTTCGTGTAATCTTTTTCTCCTGTGGTAAGAAGATATGTGGAGAAGAATATTCAACAACGAACTGTGTGCACTGAAGCGCAACATGACATGAGCATAGAAGAGTTCGCATCGCGAAACTTCAAAGGATGGACACCGAAGATACGGAATCAGAAGACCTAATTTTTTACGCAACAAGTGGTTGAATAATGTATGTGCATCTGCATCCTTCGTACGCTGCATCTCTAGAACCTCTATACAACGCAAAATCAGCGCCCTTTTTTCGTTAGGCAATTCTTTCCTTAAACCTTTTTTGGTGGCATTGAAAGAATAAAAACAAAAACAATTTCTTGCTTTTGAAAAACTGAGTCCTTTCGAACAATATTTGTCTTATTTTATTTACATACATTTTTGTGCATTGAATATACGGCAAGTTCATATTTGATAACTTCAAATTTGGACCTTTAAATCTTTGGACTAGGCCCGTTTCCTTACTTTGTGCAGATTTTACTACGCACAAATTAAAAAAAAACAACTCTTGCAATAAGTTCACACCAACACACTTAATGATCGTGTGTTTTTGTTTTTGTTTGACTGTGGACGATTTCTGTTCAACCAACATATTTTAAAAGTTTTTTGTTGGAATGAAGTTGGCAAGAGTTAGGTAGAGTCGACATTCAAAAGTAAAATTTCGTGTGCACGCAGGGCTTACTTTTTTAGAGAAAAAAAATCGTTGTTATGTTATACTTTACCCAAAAAAGGAGGTGTTTTTTCAAAGATTGATTTTTATATTGAAAGATAGATAAATTCTTTATTTTTTAAAAAATGCTTGACAATAATTTGATACTTGATAATGACATAGCTTTACTGCCGTTTGGAACAAATGACATTTCATTTTTTGTAAAATTAAAAAAAAAATTGACAACACTGATTCAAAAAAGACTGATTTGACAACTAGCGGTATTTTTGTCGTCATTAAGTTTTCCCATTTCACAATGAACAGGCAATGTAACTTTAGAAAAACACTTGGAATTGTTATTGCAAGTATACTTCCCCAATTGCTCGAAACAGTAGTCGAAAATTAAAATTCCCGGTCACGCTTCATTCAATCCAGCCATGAGATTTATATGCCCTGTATTTTATAGTGTCTTTTTCTGACAGTGCCATATTTAACTTTTATGGAGATTTTTTTTTGGAGTGACATTTAGTGGTATTCGCATTTACCTTCGGTCAAGAAAGAGGTAAAACCAACACCCTGTTAATGAAACAGAAAACACACTTTTGTAGTTACAAATCAAATAGTTAATTAATTAATTAATTAATTTTTCATTTTCCTTTCCTTAAATAAAATATATGGTGTGGCACAACAATGCTCTTTTAGCCTAGCGCATTTCAAGTATCTATTATTTAATGCAGACTCCAAGCTCCATAGTTCGAAAGTGCTTTTTATGGCAGTGTAATTGCTCTCGGACAACTTGCGATTTTCTTGCGAAGTGAGATTTTTGTAGAAAAACAGTCGTAACTTGTCTGTGAGTAGAACCCCGAACTTTCGCGTAGCAGACATACATTCTGCCGTTTTTAGCTACAATTTTACTACCCACCGAATTCACCTCCCGACAAGGGTGTAGTAACATCTAAGGCAATTTAATTTTGGTTTTGCTTCGTTTTTTTTTTCTCTACAAATATATTTTTGATTATTCTTCAAATTTACTTTTGAACCACTTATCCGATCTGAACTGATTTACTCTTTCAAACGTTGCAAAACGAAACCTAATCGGTTCAATAATTTTCAACTAGTTGTTTAAGGATTCAATATCGCATAATCGCACTACAAAACGAAATGTTAAAATAAGAGCACCTGATTTGGAAATCTGTAATGAGTCTCTTTAAAACCCTGCCACTCTCGAGTTTTTCTTAAATAACTGCTTTCTTATACAAAAAAAATCTTAAATTAGTCATAAAATTTTTAATATTTGGTCAATCATTTTAGTCCTCGAAAAATGTCGTACTTATTTTAGTTTAAAGTAAGTTCAAAGCAAAAAACATTCAATAGTTTTTATTTTATTATTTGATTCAGAAGTGCTCTAAGATCTCAAGGCTCTCCAAAAGTATAGAGATTTCGTAACACATTTACCTATCAAATTATGTTTACTTAGTGATTTATGAGATTTCTCAGAGTGATGCGACGAGAACCACATATAGATAGCGGCTATAGAAATACTGTGAGCAGCGTTCCTGTAGCTGTCGCAACTAAAAAATAAACATATGGACCCACTGCACTCAGCAGCTTACATTTCTCAAAAAGGCGATTTTGGTTTCTTCAATCGAAATCTCAATATTTCTTCTTGTTTCTATTTTTCAATTTTTATTGAAACCTTGGATCTTTTTCACTTATGTTCCTTGAATGAATCAAGCTGAAGTTAAAAAAATATTAATATAAAATATGATTGATCAGCGGAGTTCACACTGTGCAAATAGTTGAACAGACCTCGTTTGATGGATGTTGGATGGTCGGATGTAGTTTGCGTTCAGACTTATCAGACTTGTCGTCCAACATTATGACATATGTTCCTCCACTCCTTCAAACTTGAAAATTTTAGGTTTTAAATAAAACGTCATTCCAATGCCCGCGACTTCTTCTGCAGCAACAAATTCGATTAACCCAATTTTCGAACACTTTTTCCACTAAATCAAGTCGTATATCCTGATTGGCACGTTCAATATTGACTTGTAAGGCTTGAAAAGAGTCAGGTTTATTTTGAAGGACCAATTGCTATAAATAACTATACAAGAAATAGTCTAATGATGTTGAATCACGACTTCTCAGAGGCCATTCAATATCACCATTTCTTGAAATAATCGAATCTCTAAATGTTTCTCGCATTAATTCAATTGTTGCATTTGCTGTATGGCACGCAACCCCGTCTTGTTGAAACCAAATGTTGTCAAAATCAATTTCTTCCAATTTCGACCAACTGTCAATTTAGGTGAATGTAATGGTTAACATGAATATTTTGTGGATTTTCATCTCCAGTTTTGTTTATTTGACGCCCTAGTCAAATAAAAGTAAGCCTCTTCGGAAAAGATGATTTTCTTAACAAAATCGTTATCGATTTCAAGTTGTTCCAAGGCAAAATCAGAAAGTTCACGACGTTTACGCTGGTCCAATGGTGAAATTGTGAACACTTCTGAATGCAATAAAAAACAAATGACAGATCATGACATACTACAAAAGGTGGAAACGCCACTCCAAAATCATATCATACCTATTGGAAAATCCTTTATTTAAAAAAAAAACGCTTCAAAATTCGTCACGAAGTTTTATAAATCTAAGTATACATTGTCCCGACAGACAGCGGAAAGCGACTTTGTTTTATACAAAGAAATAAAATTTGGTGACTCCGGTTTCTTAACATACCGCTTTTTGATCGCATCTTTAGAATCTGAATATTTTAAGTTGATTTGAGAACAATAGCTTTAAATTTTTACGGAAATCTTAAAATCGGACAAAGGCAGGTGATGTGATAAAACTGTAACCTCCCGTGTCCTCGGGAAAGATTTTCCACAGCTTGTAAAGTGAGTCAGTAATTTCGCCAAAGATGTTGTCGTTGTGGTAATTGATCAGTCTACAGTGAACTCCGACCTCAGGCAATCGCAAAAATGGTTTTCCTGGTTTCAAAAATGTTTTTCCAAACTTCTCTTCTGAAAAAGTGAATAAAACGCTGTTGACAGGGTTTCTGCTGTCGCAACAATTGCAAATGCAATTTAACAATTTAACAGCTGAATTTGTCGCTATTGCAATTGAAAAAAGCTTTGGTTTGTATGAGCCTTCACTATAATTGTTAAGTATTTGGCATAACCATTAGTTTTTGAGCGTTTGGCATAATTTAATGATGTTTTTCTATCCTCTTAACTTCCTTTTCTCTAACTTTTTCGTCTATCTGTTTTCTTACAAGCAAGAAGCATGAATTGTAACTAGAACACACGTGAATTCTAATAAAGACACTGCAATAATGGTAAGCAGATATTCAAAACGACAATCGCAAAATATCAAATAATACCAATGAGAAGTTTTGATAGTAATGTTTGCTAAGTAACGAGCCTCTGCTCTATAGCGATCTTATACGGTTTCATAGACATGTAAATTGACGTCCCTCGACGCTCAATCATTTAAACATCAAATCGGAGTTTGTTTACTAAATACGCCTGTTTCTATTGCGACTTGCAAAAAGACAACTTTCTTTTTTTTTTTTTTGGATTGAGAAATTTCAAAAAATGGCTTTCAAACACTTAATTAATTATTAATTAATTTATTCATCAACCAAAATCAAAGCTGATAATTATATTAACTTTGATTTTGCTTGATTTTGCTCCGATTGAAGAACGAGGTTAGTGCAAATACATTTATAAAATTTTTTGAGCCAAAGTACGCCAGAATTCTCAAAAAAAAGTTTTGCTTTCCAACAACAAAATGACCTAATTGAAAATATTTTATTTGTTTCCAAAGGGCAAATATGTCTTCGTAACGTTGCACTGTTTTCAAATTAAGGTTTCGGGAATACTTTGCTTTATCCTGTGTCAGTTGTATTCTAAAAATGACACTATTTCGATCTGTAAGTGAGAAGTTCGTAAAGCCCCAGGACTCGTCGCTTTGTAGCTCCACCCTATGTACAGCCATTACCAAAAGTATGAGGCACCTCTTAAAACTGAACAAAGTTCTAAGAGGAAGGAAGAAGAAACTTACTTTTATTTAGATATTATAATTGTCATAACTTTTGTTTTTGGACATTGTTCTAACCAGTTGCATTTTACAGTCTGAACAAACTCTTCATTTTCTGTCCAAAACGATTTTTGACCATCTCTCAGGATGTTGCGAGGTGCTTTTGGACATTCTGTTTTGAATTCTCGAAATCTGCTCTACTTAACTTCGAGAATCGGAACAATAGTTTCAAGTACCTAAATTATTTGGCCAAGGCTGCATGTATGTAAATTAACGACCTAATATTAAAGTCCTTATAGCTTTTTGTTTGATTCAACTCAATTTAGCCTTGAACAAAAAATTAATTGCACTTTATGACCATCTTGTTAAATTTCGTTTCTGGAGAATCGACAGTTTCGCACTTATTTCGTTGTTCCACCAGAAGTACCTTCGATATGTTTTGATTGTACGAGACACATACAATCCTATTTATAAAATTTAAATCAGTTATTCTTGTAAGCATCGGCTTCGTTTAAGTCTGGCTCAAAAAACATAAGCTGGAGTGAAATTAATAAAATATTTCTTAGCTATTAAATCTGTTGCGAGACATTTCATAAAAACAGCTGTCTGATTTGTTTGTCAAATAAATATGTGTGTAATGCAACCATTTGCAATTGATTTCAGCAATATGTTTAAATAAACGATTTATGTATTCGAAAAAAAACACACTCACCACAGCCCCCAATCAAAACCATCCCTCCACATAAAAGTAATTCCATCGATTTTATGAGAATCAACAAGAGCAATAAAATTTCCATGGTCTCGGCATTTTAAATGCTGAGAAAAAAAAGCACCCATTGCAACATAGGCCACCGTCATTTTTTCAAAGGTCAAAGTGACTAAAGATTCAACAACATTATAAAATTTAATTATCCCACACTCTAAACTCGTCAGTTGTCTCTTCTTGCGTAGAGATTCAATTAAATTGCATGACAGAGTCTAGCCTCTGCACACTACAAACATGCATCTGATGGCATTTGCATATTTCTTTCTTATCAAAAACCTGCAGTGGCATAAGTGCATGCGTTTGCAATTTATCACCACAAATTGCTCCACACTTACCAAGCAGCGACATAAAGAAAAGAAAAAAGTTGAAAAATAACTACGGTAATTTGTGGTCTGGGGACGTTAAATTGATTAGCTTACCCGAAATAAACTCTGTTAATATTCCAACAAATGCAGCAGCAACAGTAGCAGAGCAGCTTCTCTACTTTTGAACTGCAGGTGGTGGTAGTTTTGTGTTGCTGTAGTTTATTGTTGTTGTAGTATCACTTTTTGATAACACTCACTTTTTGACCACCCAAATTTGGTAAAGTAACTTATGCACGTTTGAAACTTTGTTTAAATCACTACAAAAACAAAAACACTATTTCTAAGGGTGGCACAACTTTTTTTTCAAAAAATCAAGAACTCTTTACATAACTTCCCAGTGATGGCATATTTCGAACAGAGCACCTCAACTCACGTTCGGTAATTGATATTGCAAAACCACAGTAAATCATAAAGCACACACCTTAACTTCAAATGGGAATAATAATGATTTATTATATTTTCTATTTATTTATATGTACACACACTTATTGACATTTTTAGAATATTTTTTTTTTCTTTTGTTGTAATTTCTAACAACAAAAGTTATTAATTTTTTGTTTTGTTTCTATTTGAATGGAACTATGAGCACACAACGCTTTTTTTCGATTGAATCTCTGATAACAATCGAGTGTAATTTTAAAAAAGAAAAAGAAGAAAAGAAAAAATAATTAAGAGTAGCAGTAGTCGCAAACAAGAGGAAAATCAAAATATCTTCACATTCCACACAGGGCAGATTTTTCAAGCGATTGTAACATAATCAAGTAGTTAACCTTTGTAGCGGTTATCTAAGTAAGAAATCCGTAACCCGAGTAGCTATTGTTGTTGTTTTTTTTTTTCTTAGTTAAGGTTTCTGGTAATGAAGGCAGAGCAGAAGCGGAGGCGGTTTGTGATGTCCTTTTGGGACCGAATTCAATGAACGACTAACGTGCCCGTTGCATTCCTTGAATGAAAATCCCCATTCGAGGAAGGCCAATAGAAAAAAAAGAACTTCAAACTGAATGAACGTTTGCACAACTTCAGATGGACTCGTATAATAAAAATGAACGAATCACCTTTGCCGAGCGCCTTAGTTTGACAGCGCAAAATTCTTCTTCGGAAAGTAACTGATACGAAAATAACCGTGGTGGAAGCTTGTGAACAACGACAACGACGACAGGTTGTTGGATGAACACTGAAAGCCAAACGGTTGTCGGTGCTTTTCACAATGTGGATTGTATTTTCTCCAGTTGCTGTCGTCATGGAGAAAAAACATAGAAAAATTCGTCATTCATCGTATTGCTGCTTCCCCGCCTAATTTTGAATCTATTTTCGAACAAAAACGACCTGAGAAGTTGTTTGTGGTGTGTGGTGCTGGCTGGTGGGTGAGCTTTATCGCACTGTGCTTGGTGGTTAGGTTTTGCATTGCCATATGACAGAGACAGTGCCATGGCAGGCAGACACACAGGTGGATAAGGTGGAACGCACAAGGCTCTTGGACTCTTGGTGTGAAAGATTTTGGTAATTTTTCAAAATTATGTGCAAAACGTTGTTTTTATAATGAAAGCTGAAGGAAGGAACAAAAAAATGCTTTGAGTGGGTTCAAGATGAATACAAGTAGTAGTACATTCATAATTCACAGCTCAGTGCCCGTTAGCTTTTGTAGTATTTTTTAAAGCTTTGAGTTTTGCAGAACACCCCCCTTGCGATGCGAGGGGGATGCCATGGTTGGTATAATATTTGGCAATTATGAATGTAAATCATTCAGATAAAGTTAAGAGGGATAAGAAGTTTGCGGTTGACGGCGTGGTGCGTGGTGGTTCGTGTGGTGGAAATGGGTGTTTGGTGTTTCTCGGGTGTTTTTGGATGAATCGAGATATTTATTAGCATAGTGACAGCGCTGATGGTTTGGCGAAGATTCTGAGAAATGCCACAGGTGAAGGGTATTCTATAGTTGTTGGGGTTTCAATTTAATCATTTAAAGACTTCCATTATGAGAATGGTCTCCTTAAGAACAACCAAGGGTATGTGGTGGTAATTGATGCCCGAGATGACAGTTCCGCCGATTTGGAGGATATTTGGGTAAGACGTTGTTAATGGGCAAACTGTTTCGGATAACAACATCAGCCAATGATGAAACTACATTTTGGATTAACTATTATGTGTCGAGGGTGGGTTGGGCTGTGGGCAGGTTGTGTGGCATGATTGGCCTTGTTGTCTTGGCTCTCTTTCTGTAAAGGGAGAAATATTGCGAGACTGTAATTAATATGTATCTATGGAATGGTAATGTAATCTTTAATTTATTTGCTGAACCTGAGATGGAGAAGAATTATATTAATATTCATTATTTGCATTTTCGGCAAGAAAAGCAGAATTGGGTTTCGTTTTGGCAAAATGATTTGTTTTTCGTGGTCCTTTTGTTCTTTTTTTTTAGAAAATACGAAAAAAATGGCTTGTGTTATCTGCTTTTGGGCATGAGCTAAAATAATAAATTATCATTTCAGAGAATTTAGAAAAAAAGGGAAACATTTATACCTACCTGGCTCGCCTTCGTTTTCATCATGGAAGTTGTTACTTGTTTTTAAATATTCATATTTTTTAAGAACTGCGAAGAAAGAACTTCGTTTCTGTTTTCAATCATTTTGCCCTGCTTTAAAGAAATCGGAAATATTTAAATTTTAAATTATCATTCAAAATTAAGACTAAAAGCCTCACGAAATCCGCTAAGATAGCAAAATCGGATATGGTAACTGGGAAAGTAGCTATTTTTCATTTCATTTCCTGGAAAGTCGGCTGCAAAATTAATTTTTTGTTTGTTATTTGTAGTCCTATAGCACGTTGTGATTTATTTGTGAGTCAAAGTAGAGAAATCTTGAAGAAGGTAATGGAAAATTTAAGTCATTTTACATCTCATGAGATGATTTCCAGCTTATTGCGATGACCAAAAACGTACAATAAAAATAAATACATATTTGAGAGCAACAGCTCTTAATAGGATTAAGACCAGAGCTTTTAGTCCTCTCAACTATTTAGGCGAGAAATGGAAGAACCAATGGTTTTCTGCTTGTTCCGAATAGTTAAGGTGAGAAAACAATAGTTTTGTCTGAGAATTAATCGTAACATCCACGAACAAGCACTTGAAATTTGCGCCGAACCTTGAACTCCTAATTTTAGCAATGGTTTGGTTCTATCTTATCAATGGCGTTGGGTGATGGGGCGTGTACTTTTCGGAAAGGCTCTGGCTGGTGTAAATTTGTTGTCGCCCTGATGTTGCAACGTCTACTTAACGTCACTGGGTACTGGGATCCTTCAAACGGAGGCGACCTTGGAAACTAGTAAGTGCGAGCGTTGACAAAGGACGAAGAAAAAATAGATCAACACTACAATGCTCTGCAAATAATGATTGACTGCCCGAATCTCAGTGGTCTAGATAGATAGATTCGACTTAGAAAATCCACGGTGGACTTCAGCAGTAAAAAAAGCTGAAGTCTTTGAATGAGCTACTCCGACATATTTTGTTTTTAAGATCTTTCAGGGTCTTTCAATAAATTGATGAGTCTTTCAATACTAGAACAGGGTATTGAAGAAGAGATGGCTGGCGAGCCAACGACAGCAGTGTACTGCCTCCGGATTCCAGCCCTTTTTGTTCAAGAGAATCCCAGAAGAACCTGCCCCTCCAGGTTGTATGTTGCGCGTGGGGTCCACTACCCAACCACGTAAAAATTATATGATTCTGAAATGAACAACCTTTGACTCAGACCACTACCTTGTTGTAGCCAAGGTGCGAAAGATGAAATCCTGCTCCCGGCAAACCAACGAAAGATGAAATCCTGCTCCCGGCAAACCAACGCTGTTAAGAGATATGACTTCTTGTGTTGTTTCTCCAATCAAGTGTCCCTCCAGCTATCCTTGAATCCTATGAGATTAAGCATTGAAGACCAGTGGTAGCAATGCCAACAAGCCATCAACACCGCTGCCTCTGAGCTTCTAGGTTTCACTCGGCCTTCAGGGCCTTCACACTGTGCTGGGAGGCAAAAGCAGGCATATAAAAGCACGACCTTAAAACGAGATTTACAAGAAGAAAAGAAGGGAAGAACACCGAATTCTAAAAAAAAGGAAAAAAGAAAACATTAGCAGAGGCGTTCGATTGAGGAAATTGAAAGGTGTCATAATAGGAATAAGTTTTGGAAGTTCTACCAAAAGGTGAGAAGATCTTGTAATGGCGGCAAACCCCGAACTCAACCCTGTAAAGACTAGCAGGGATTCATAGTGACGCAGTCACTACAGAGCATCTGGAAAGACCACTTCTGCAGACTGCTTAACGGCGATGAAGCCATTTATTCCGCTGTCAGGCAAAATGCCCTATTCAACTTGGACGATGATCAAGAATGCTGCCCTCCCGACCTGTTCTTAAATCAAGTAAGACTGCAGGTGCAGATGGCTTTGATGCCGAACTTTTCAATGCAGCTGGAGATCAGTTGGATAGGAGCATGCACCTGCTGATCTGGATGATATGTACTTTATCGGAGGAAACCATGTCCGATGAATGAAACCTCAGTATTATATGCCCAATCAATAATGGAAAGCTCTCACAATTTTGCAAATTATATAGGAAAAAATCTCCTTAACGTCGCATATGAGATCTTTTCAGCTGTAATTTGTGAACGTCTGAAACCTCACGTCAACAATTTGATCCTTATCAATGTGGTAATAAATTCATAATGGACCAATTTGCACATTTCGGCACATCGTTTTGCACGATACCGGAATTATAATATCGATATTGTACACCATTTTTTTCGTCGGTTTCTATTAGCGGTTTCGAGTAGCTTTAGACAAGGTCCATGTGGCTGCGCTGATTACCTTTACCCAAAAAAAAATCGATCGAGAGATTAATTCTTCGATTCTAGCGAAAGTGCCCATGAGAACACGCATACTTCTTCCTATCACGTCAATATCAGTACGTGTGATGTTAAAAAAGTCATATTATAGTGTACCGCATGTCGATAGCTTTTTCGACATCTAATCTCTGCCTGAGGAATCAGTTTTAACTCTGATAGAATATTCATTGCCTTGAAGAGGGCTTTCTCGATTGCTCGTTTGGAATCGGAAGAAATTTGTAGGTCCCTTCCTCCATCACTCTGTTGCGACACCCTTTGTTTGTATGCAAGTATGTAATGTCTGTCTAATTTGTTTTCCGGAACTTAACGGAAAAGCAGGAACTCTCCATAGTCATCATTCAGAGTCGTACCATCCGTACTTTGCAGGGATGCCGAAACTTGTCTCTGCAAAGACTGTCATACGTGGCTTTAAAATCAATGTAAGAATGTAGTGTATCGGTATAGTATTCCCGATTTTTTTTTTCCAAAACCTGACTTCATGTGAAAATTGGGTCGACTGTGAACTTCTCTGCTCTAAGACTGCATCGCTAAGGACCTATGTTATGGCTTCTGTCGTTCATATATTATAGCAGACCACATCTTATATGCGACGAGACGTTAAGCAGACTGGAAGACGATTGGAGTCAAAACTGAGCCCTGTGGCATACCAGCATTCAAGAAGTGAGTGTCAGACTTAAACCATCCCACGCAACAAAATTGTTCGTAATCCAATGGATAGGGGACTTATTGATAACAAAGTCACCATTTTCAGTAAAAAAAGCCTGATGTCAAACTCTATTAAATGCTTTATTAACATCAAGTGCAAGCATCATAACTCCTTTTCCATAAAAAATTAAAAAAATGATTCCCACTTTTTTTTTTTAAATTCATTTTTATTGACTTTTTCTTATATCTACTTAAGTGCTAACAAAAATGTGTAAAACTAGCTTATATAATAACTTAATTAACTTACTGACCCTAAACGGGTACTGTAAATTATTCAATATCTTAATACTAATGCCTTTCGGTCTTAAGATAACTTATGAATTAAAAACTAGAACTAGTTAAGACTAAGAAAATTTTTAAAAAAACTTAGCTTGCAAGAACATTCTTTTTTGTGTTTTCTCAAAACTAATTAAAATTACTTAAATCTACTTAAAACTAGAGCAGCCACAGTAGCTGTTTTTTTTTGCATTTTATATTTTTTTGTTTTTTGGTTTTTAGTATTTTATAATTTTTTTTTTTTGATTTTACGTTTTTTTTTTTTTTTTTTGACAATAATCTTATCCCGAAATGATTCCCACTCCTATCGTTGAGATGTGTTTCATACCCTTATAAAGGAGGGATGATAGTGCTATTGGACTTTGTTGGGGAGAAAGATGCACCTTTTTTATGGACAAGTTGAACAAATGCTGTTTCCCATCAACTTGAGCAGAGCCCAGAAGAAGACGAGAGATAGATAAGCTTACACAGTGTTGTTTGCTAGCTTAAAAGAACACCTCTGAATAACGGCTGTCTTGAGTATATTGAAAATTTTGACCACTTTTGTTAAAAACGAATAGAAAAAAAATATCTGCTAACACAATAAACAAGCTATTATTTGCGTTTCTTGATTGCCAAGTTGTTGCTCGAAAGTGTCGTGTCAGCAGCAAACTGAACTGCCAGCAAATCGGTGGAAATGACAAACGAATCGTAATTGAAACTTCTTCATATCCAAAATCCATCAGTAAAATCTAAAAGCTTTACGTAGTGGACGAGCTAGTCCTTTAGTTCAGAATCATTTCCGAATAGCTCAACCACGAAACCGCCAAAATGTACGAACTTAATAGTAATTATCGATCTTAAAACGGACATTTTTAAATGAACACAAACACAAAAGTTTGTATTAATAAAGTCCGCCTTCTGTGATAGCAAAAGACTGAGTTTGGGTTATGTGAGAATGGGGATGCTGTATAAAGCAGCAACATTTCACAAGGATCACAAAGGATATATTGTGCTCCCCTGAATTACAACCTAACTCAGTCGGCGAGTTCAATCTCAATATAATACAAATACGCCCTAACCTTTTTCAAGAGCTTCTCAATAACCATTCATCGTAAAAGAGTATTTAGAGGATAGCAACGACACAGTCGATATCTTCTATGGCTTCCTTCAAGGAACGTATCTGGCCCTGAAAAGTATAGAAAAATTCTTGAAAGATTAAACTCGATAATTGTTTCATTTTATTTTCTAAACAAGTGGAAAAGTCTTCCTTTTAAAGCTTTCTGGAACATAAACGTCTATCAGAAGATTCATACGGCACTCGTTGTTTTAAAAATTCAGTGAGGACCCTCCTTGCCATGACATTCCAAAAAAATAAACGAAAAGAACGCACAAATTAGATACGAAACGGTGAAATCAAGAGGCAAGAACTCTCACTCCCGTCCTCGCCTAAAATAAACTTTGAAAAGGAAATTGAAAGGGAAAATTATTCTTCAGTAGATAGATATATGCTGCTATTTTGTTTGTTCGGCTTCAGCCTTCAGCCCCTTAAGAACTCTGCACTTTATTTACCATATTCATGATTAACGATCCTTCGAATAATTTTTATCTTTACGTGTGTCAGCGATAGGCACACAAATACAATACAATATTCTATTTGTGTGTACGTACACAACCAGCTCCGACATATAATGGCTTCAAGCAAGAAGATAAATTATTCCTGTCAGTCCCTTAGGCAGTGTTCATTTATTGTGAAACTTAAACCACAAATTAAGAAATTATGATACCCCGAACGCAAGTCTACCTACCCCTTACTTTTTTTAAGGATTTGTGTCGAAGTTGACTTCCTTTTTTTTGTGTAGGTGGTACCGAGATTAATAGTCGTCCATTCTGTATCACTAGCAAGTGATACTTACTTTCTAAATTCTAGAAAAGATGTTTCATAAATTGATTATTCCATTTCATGAGCGACCTTTACAATTGCTTTGTGTAGGTACTTTATTTTTTCCTGCACCCCATACGGCCACGGCCGGGCCAGGGAATATCGTTGAAATGGAAAAGCAAAGGACTGACAGCAAAGACTGATTGAAAGGAATAAGAAGATTTATTTTCATTATCTTTGAAAATGACAAAATTCAATTTATCCGGGCCGCGTTGAATAAGACTTCAATTAAGGTGCAAAGGCGAGGCAGAGAGGCAGAGGCAGGGAAGATCTAGAAGCTATTTGATACTAAAAGTCGTTTAATCAAGAAAAGAAAATAATAAAAATGATTTTCGATATCTGGGCGAACGCGGAATATTAAATGAAAGTGTAGGCACGGCATAGGCATAGGCACTGGCAATCTGGCATAGAGGTTCATATGTATGCGCGGCGTAGCTACGATTTTCTAAATGTTGTTGTTGTTGCGCCATTAGTATAGTCGAGTAGGCTTTTCTTTTGGGCGGCCGCGAGGGGTGGGTTAATTAATTCCTATTCACTTTCTGACACTCTTGTCTACTTTGATTTGAACTTCAACGTCGTCGCTGAGTGGCGCTACCTATAGACACATATACCCTCCTCTTGAAAGTGGTTTTCGTTTTCATTATCGGTTTTCTTCTATTATATATATTCTGTATGTATAGTTTTTTTTTTATTATTATTTTTATTGAAACAGAGAATACGAAATGTCCACAACAATTCTAGTCATGTCCAAATTGGATCGATTTTGAGTACCTGGAGGTGTGTTTTACATTGAATAATACAGTGCCACTAAATTACTTAGTATATTTTCGCATTGTCACATCTATAAAGCTTGCCAAACACAAATGGAATGAATGGCTTTGGCTAAGGCGTGAAGCATGCAAACTTAATTATAAATGCGAGAAATCTCACACTATATTTCAGCATCGACATTGACAAATTGACCAATTTTGGAAACTGGATGGCTCTTGATGGACTAGTAGTCGATTGTTTGGTTTCAATATTGATATCATAGGGTTTGACAGTGGGCGGCAGTTGTGCTTAGTAAAGTTGACAGTTATACTCCGCTGCCTGTGCCTAGTGCGTTTGGATTAGAATGTGCATGGTATGGTAATGCGGTCTCTTAAAATGTCACATGAGAAATTTTTGTGCTGCTTATACAAAGTTGCTGAGCCAGGAATTTACAATCGGAAACAAATTGCAGATTTTTAAAGTATTTTGTTGGATTCAAACGAAGGAGAACCGTTTTTAAAAGCCTTTATTAAACTGGTGACAGTGATGGTTGCAATGTCTGCCGCCACGTATGGGAGCTGAAGGTCAAATGATAGAACACCGATCTTTGGAGCCTTAAATAAATGGTGCCTGTGTCATAATGGGTAGCGTGTCGACATGTAACACGGGAGGCTCGAATCCAATAGACATACGAGGGCAGCCCGATAAGTACTTAGCTTCTCCGCCCAATTGCGCCAATATCGCAAAAGAAACTTACTGTATTGTAGTTGTAGTACATTTTTGTAGAAGGATACTGTCGAAATTTCAGCCAAATCGGACTCGTTGTTTTGTTTTAACCGCATGTGGAAGCAAAAGTGTCAGCGGACCTTAGAAAAGTGGGAAAGGAGCAATATCGGTCAGCGATTCAATTCTTGTTTTTGGAAGGGAAATCACGCAGCGAAATCTAAGAGCGGTTGGATGCTGTGTACGGTGACTCTTCTCCTTCGATAGCGACCGTCAAAAATTGGTTCAACGAGTATCAACGTGGTCGCACGTCAGTTTTTGATGAGCCACGCCGAGGTGCCCGGAAAACGGCTACCACGGGGGACAATGTGACAAAAATCCACGATCTCGTATTGGTAGATCGCCGATTGAAAGTGCGCGAGATAGCTGAGATAGTAGGCATCTCGAAAGACCGCGTGGGTCATATCCTGCATGAAATTTTGGGCATGAGAAAACTGTCGGCGCGATGGGTGCGAAGTTTGCTCACTTCGGAGAACAAACGCAACCGTGTGACCACTTCAGAGCCGTGTTTGACGCTGTTTAGGTGCAACCCGAAGGAGTTTCTGCGTCGTTTCGTGACCGTCGACGAAACATGGATCCAATGGTATACACCAGAGACCAAGGAACAGTCGAAACAGTGGCTTTCACCCGGCAAACGTGCTCCGAAGAAGGCGAAAACTGTCCCATCGGCCGGAAAGGTGATGGCCACCGTTTTCTGGGATTCACAAGGTGAGATCTACATCGACTACCTAGAGAAGGGTAAAACGATCACAGGACAGTACTATGCCGAATTATTGGGCCGATTGGACGCCGAATTGCAGAAAAAACGGTCACATGTAGCGAAGAAAAAAGTGCTCTTCCACCACGACAACGCACCGGTTCACACCTCCTCCATCGCCGCGGCTAAATTGGTCGAGTTGGGCTATGAACTATTGCCCCATCCACCGTAGTCAACAGATTTGGCCCCGTGTGACTTCTTTCTTATTTCCAAACTTGAAAAAATCAATTGCCGGGCAGAAATTTGTGTCGAATGTGTCATCACCGCCACCAAGGCCTACTTTGAGGAACTCGAGATGGGATGAAGAAGTTTGAGCCTCGCTGGGTCAAGTGCATCGAACTTAAAGGAGGTTATGTTGAAAAATAAATCAACACTTTTCCACAATTTTGGTTTTTCTTTTGTAGGCTAAGTACTCATCAGACTGCCCTCGTATAAAAATTTTTTTTCCTCGAGGACACTTTGATTTTTTAGATTTAGATTACTTTATTTACATATTTTCTCAATATTCTTCATATTCTAACATCTAACAGATCCTAAATAAGCATGGCATACGCCCGCCAGAGTGGCACTTTTATGTTTTTAAAATTAAAATTAAAAAATAACTAAAAAAATAAATATTAAAATCTTTATAAATTATAATAAGTATCTACATAACATATTTTCGAAATCCTTTTAAAATAACTCATCATATGTGTTTAGACTTTAGACAATTGTTTCCAATTTTCAACGTTTAGAGTATTTTTCATCTCTGCATTGCTCAGAACACTTTTTCCGACCACTAATACTCGGATTTCCCCCAGAATAGGACATCTTTTCAGAAAGTGGTATACGTCTTCTCTCATCCTCATGATACACAACTCACATCTGCATAACTTCTGCTCTTGTTTTGATGATGGATGATATTTCTTCTGTTGCTTAGTTGGAATTAAAGTAGTTTCTAATCGAAATCTAAGATCTCGGATTAGCCGCGTTAATATTATATTTGTAGATTTTTTTTTTAGATTTATTGACTTCAATAGTGATACAATTTTCATTTTCTTAATTTTTGAATGTTACATAGGTCTGTAAATGGTTTGGCCGAAAGCCGTCTACCAGATTAACATTTATTTTATAAAAGATTTGAAAAAACTAATATAGGTACATTATTATTATTATTGTTTTTTTTTTTTAACTAAATTTGAAAGCAAAGTATTAAAAACTTTCTCGGACTATACATGTTCTGTAACGGAAGGCATTCAGACAATACACGTTAAGACGAACCCAACCTCGTTCCCCATTCAGAATGCTGATTGTTTCCTCTAAATTGAGATTTTCAGTGCCGAAGAAGAGCTTTCGGAACTCCTTAAGTATTGGGCACATTCCCAGGAAATGAAACACAACCTCACGTTCTTTGCGATTGCATAGATCACACAATATTGGCAGCTCTGGTCGATGTGGAATGTAATTCAAACCGATAAGTTCTGTCACGTAATTAAAATGTAATTTAAGTGTGTCCAAAAATAGCGGTGCTATACCTGTCTCAAGGTGAATCATATAATTTGGAGCATTACTTGGTAGTCGAAAGGTACTTTTTATAAAAAAAACGGAGAAACTTCTCTACTGCTTTAAAAGAGCAATATCCCCATACCTGAGCGCCGTTGAACAGGATTGCGATTGCCGTTGCTTGAAAAACTTTGTATTTAGCAACATGTGAAACATTATTCTTTGGAATACAACTTCTCCACACAGAACACATTGCACGCTTTTTTCCAGATTTAAGTTGGCGGTAATCAAGACTCCCAGATATTTATACTATTTTTACGATTTCTATCGGCTCCTCATCGAACGTCCATTTCTCACTCCGGGAGTATCTCCCACCTCCATTTCTCAATATCATCATTTTGGACTTTAAAAAGATTTACCGACAAATTCCATGTTTAACAATACTCTTGAAGCCTATTTACCATCAGCTGCATCCCATCAATAGTTTCAGCTAGAAAAACGATGTCGTCTGCAAACATCAGCGCTGGAATATTCTTTCCTCCCACGGATACACCACCTTTCACGGCATCAGTTATATGATTTATGTATAAAATGAAGAGGAGGGTACTTGGAACACATCCTTGCTTGACGCCCATCGACGTTTCAAACTCATCTGAAAGCGATGTTCCATCCCAAACTCGTGCTGTATTTTCTTTGTACATTGCTCTTATGATCGATAAAATTTTTGTTGAGATTCCATATTTGTAGAGCTTATAAAAGAGTGCTTCTCGGGGTATTGATTCGAACGCTGGCTGCTCGAAAATCGACAAAAAAAGCGTATAACTTTTTCCCTTCCTTTTTATTAATATCAGCAATATTCATCAATGAAAAAATTTAATCAACTGTGGAGTGGTTTTTTCGGAACCCCGCTTGAAAAAAATTTAAAATTTTGTTCGATTCAACCCACTCGCTGAGTCTGTTGTATAATACTGAGGAAAAGATCTTTGCCACTGTATTTAAAAATAATATTCCTCTATAGTTTACAGGATCGTTAAGTTTGCCTTTTTTATGAATCAGGAAGCTCTATAAGCTTATAGCCTATAACCGAGCTCCCCTGATAACTTATAAATTAAAATCTCCATTCTCGTCACTTTTTGAGCAACCAACTGAACTCTTCTCCGACAGTAACTCTATAAAAAGCCCTTTCTGAATAAAACGTTTGGAATCGGCAAAAAATTAGAGGTCCCTTCACAAGGTATGGCTGAGAGAAATGCGCTAGATTCTGGAGCTCTTTTGAACCAACCTATTTATTTTGATTTATTTTATTTATCGTCTTTCGCGATGAACCGGCAATTCCTTCGAGAGCAATTACATGGCCATGAGAAGCACTTTCTTGCTGAACTACCAATTTTCAGGTCTCCTCCATCCTCCACAAAGTATGGTTGAGAGAATGTCGCTAGGCCTCTGGTCTTCCAGATGTCTGTTGACAACAGACCTTTAGAAGACGGTCTTCTTACAAATATGGTGGTACAACAGACTGTTGTACCACCATATTTGTAAGTTTTTTTATTTTAATTTAAAAAAGCAGTTAAAGAAATGCTAGCAAACATGTTTCAATTTAAATGGGAATTGAAAGCAACCGCATTTTTAGTAATCGTCTTACTCGGGTCCTTAGGAATCGTATACGATTATGAGTTCTGGATGGCTAAATGACTGTATAGAGTGAACAACTCACAGAGGAATATTTGTAGCAAAAATCAAAGAGTAAAACTTTTTGCAACCATACTTTTATCTTACCTGAAAACCCGGTCGATTCTATTTTCACCACCCCTTTTCCTTCAGGATTCATCTCGCTGTAAACTCTAACTTAGTTTTCGTACAATCTATCCAACTTTTGCGTAGCATAATTTTGTTATCATTCTGTGTGCAATAATCGCAACATGGAAAAAATTAAATAAAAATGATTGTATAAATTTTCACAGCAACTTTATTTTAGTTCATTTGTAATCCTGCAACTTATGGAAAAGTTTTTGAACTGAAGAGTTTTTGTGTGAGAGCTGCTGATGTTTTTATATGGAAATTGTGTTTTGAAAATTGGAAATTTAACATTAACATGGAAATGATCTTTAACCATCATAATGAACTACGCCATCATAATCCCAGAGATTCAAACAGACTATGCCCCCACCGTACTCCCCCCCTGGAAGCAAGACAGGGTCTTAATAACAAACCTGTTCTGTAACACCGCACCGCAAACACTAACGAATAGCTCGTGGCTTTAGTATTACTGCTCACGTATTCGAGGAATCTAGTACCACCATTTAGCACTCTCTCATCAGTAATCGAATCGAACTTCATTCGACGCATGAAGTGCTCACTGATTTATTATTCATGAAAAACCGGAGAATGGGTCCATGAAAATGTCGGAACGGTAGCAAAACGAACGCCAAAAGCAGTCGTAAATGTCAGCGAGTATCGTGAAATGTAATCGCAACGTAGCAATAACTAGTGGTTTTATTTTCGAGCATCGTAATGCGAGAACAGCAGTGGTAGAAATGAAACGAAGTCTCGGGTGAAAGAATGTAAAGTGATACAGTGAAACTTTAGTGATGCGTCTAGGAAATCAAACGATAAGGAGTGATTCATTTCAAATACGTGAATTTATTTGGGCCAACGATTGCGGTGACATACCTCGATAATTATTAATTACGAGAATGGATTCATGAAAATGTCAGAACCATAACAAAATAACTTCGAAGTCATCCAACCCAAGATACAAATCCTCTTAGGAACCCTGCTGATTTTCGAATATCCTTCTATGACGACTTCGATTTCGTTCGAGCTCTCTCCAGTTTTGCATTCTAAGTCTGTTGAGGTCTCCTTCCACTTGATTGTGCCACATAAGACGAGGTCTTCCCCTTCCGCGATCTCCTTGCAATGTGCTTTCGAAAACTCGTCGAGCCGAAGCGTTGGGGTCCATCCACTCTAGATGGCCCAACGATCGTAGCCTCGCGATGCGTACTCTTCTGGATGTGCCCATGTCGCGGTACAGCTCATACAGCTCGTTGTTGTATCTTCTTCTCTACCCATTTTTTTCGCATACGGGACTAAAGATTATTCGAAGTACTTTTCTTTCGGCACTCCCAAATGTTTCCTCATCCGCTTTCAAAAAAGCACGCTTCGTAAAGCAGGACTGTCATGAATAAGGTCTTATACAGGGTTACTTTGGCTTTCTTTGGAGAGGGTTTTGTTTCTCAAATGCCTTCTTAACCCAAAGAAGCAACGGTTGGCAAGAGTTATTCTTCGTTTGATCTCCGCACTGATGTTGTTGTCCGTGTCTACAGCGGATCCTAGGTAGACGAAGTCCTGTCCTACCTCGAAGTTATGTCTGTCTATTGTGATGTTTTGTTCAATTCGTCAATTGTTCTGTGTCCTTTTTTAATGACAACATATACTTCGTTTTGCCCTCATTAACCATCGAACCCATTTTTGCCGCTTCTGTTTCAATTCTCGCAAAAGCACCTATGACATCACGCTTTTTTCTTCCCATTACGTCAATATCGTCTGCATAAGCGAGTAATTGTACAGACTTTTGAAAGATTGTTCCTCTGGTGTTGACGTTTGAGTTTCTTACAATCTGTTCAAGTATGATGTTGAAGAAATCGCATGACAGTTTGTCGCCTTGCCTAAAGCCTTTTTTCGACATCAAAGGTCTCGGTGAGTTCTTTATCGACCTTGACGGAGCAGCGTGAATTCTCCAAAGTCATCCTGCATAGTCGTACGAGTTTTGCAGGGATGTCGAAACTAGAAATGGCTCTGTACAGCTCGTCTCTGTAAATACTGTCATAGGCGTCCTTGAAATCGATAAAGAGATGGTGTATATCGATATTATGTTCTCGAGTTTTTTCCAAGATCTGCCGTCATGTGGAAATTTGGTCTATTGTGGACCTCTCTGGTCTAAAATCACATTGATAAGGACCTATCAAGTTGTTGACGTGGGGTTTCAGACGTTCACATATTAAAGCAGACAAAATCTCATAAGCGGAGGCTTATCCCTCTATAATTGGCGCAATTGTGAGGGTTTTCCTTTTTTTGGATCGGTCATACGATACTGAGGTTCCATTCATCAGGCATAATTTCTTCCGACCATATCATGCAGATCAGCTGGTGCATGCTCCTTTCCAACTGGTCTCCAGCTGCCTTGAAAAGTTCGGCATCAAGGCTATCTGCACCTGCAGTCTTATTTGATTTAAGTTTGCATATGGCAAGCTTAACCTCTTCTAGGTCGGGAGGACGGTATTCTTGATCATCGTCCAAGCTGAATGGGACAATCTGCCTGACAGCGGAATTTGTGTCCTCATCGCCGTTAAGCAGTCTGCAGAAATGATCTTTCCAGATCCTCAGTAGCGACTGTGACTCTACAACTATGTTTCCCTGCTGGTCTTTACAGGCTTGAGTTCGGGGTTTACCACCCTGGCAGGATCTTTTTACCTTTTGGTAAAGCTTCCGAATCTCGTTCCTGTCATGGCATTTCTCTATTTCCTCAAACGAGCGCTTCTCATGCTGCTTCTTTTTCTTTTCGAGAATTTGGTGTTCTTCCCTTCTTTTCTCCTTGTAAATCTCGTTATACTGATCGTAAGCAGCCCTCGTTCGTGCTTGCATAAGCATTTGTCGTGCTTTTTGCTTGGCTGCATTTGCCTGCCTGCATTCTTCATCGAACCATGGGTTTCGTTTTGGTGGCCGAGTGAAACCCAGAACCTCAGAGGCAGCGGTTCTGATGGCTTCTTGGCATTGCTGCCACTGGTTTTCAATGCTTAATGCTGACGGCATGGGATTCAAGGATAATTGAAAGGATACTCGATTGGAAAAGGCATTGGCAATCTTGCGATTGTAGCTTTCCGACGTCATATCTCTTCACAGCGTTATTTCGTGAAGGTCGTGAACACGATATCCTCATTCGTAACTTGGCTACAACAAGGCAGTGGTCCGAGTCAAAGTTGGCCCCACAACCTTACCTTTTGAAAAAATGGAAATGATCTTCAATTTTCGGGCGGTTCCGAACGGTTAATCGAGAAAGCACTTTTTATGACAGCAAATTTAGTAACGGAGGACTTGCCAATTCCTCGAGAAATGTGATATTCGTGGAAAAACATTTTTTCCACTGTTGGATTCGAACAACGAACAACTGGGTTAACCCTTAACGGCAACAAGTTAAAATAAGGTGTCTAAAACCAACGGCCTCTACCGGTGACAGTCTTGTGTGAGATGTGACTTTACTCCATATTAAGCTAAAGAAAGACGCGGGCGCTCGTTTTCTGGGGTTGGAGTCACTAAATAACCCAGTGTGTCCATAACCGCAGTTCAGTAAACTTTTGCAAAATAAATATACTTTTTAAAAAACTGGTGAATACTTTGTGGTAGCCGTGATATTGCACGGACCACCATGAAATTGTAGGTTTTTTTTTTAGCAAAAAAGCCATTTTTACAGAATTAATAGAAAAAATAGCTCATCTAAAATGATTTTGGTAGAATATTGTCGCAGTGATTTGAGACTACTTAAAATAACAAAGCACCATCGCTCTGATTTGGTACCGTTCAATGAATTACACAGCAAAAGATCAAACCCGAAACCGTGATAGCCATGAAAGCCTGAGAATGTGTCCATGAAAATGTCAGAAAGGTAACAAAACGAATGCCAAAAGCTATCGTAAATGTCAGCGAGTATCGTGAAACCTTATGGCAACGTAATAATAACTACGAGTTTTCTTTTCGAGCATCGTGAAATGAAGTCCATATGTGGCTTACAAGCTCATAAAGTCTCGGGTGAAAGAATGTAAAGTGATTCAGTAAAATTTTAGTGATGCGGGAAGGAAATCAAAGGATAAGGACTGATTCATTTCAAATACGTTAATTTATTTGGACCAACGATAGTCGTGACATAAGTCGATAATTATGAAATAGGGGAATGGATTCATGAAAATGTCAGAACCATAACAAAATAACCGCCACAAGCAGACGTAATTGTCAGCGAGTATCGTTATTTGTAATACGGGCCCTGGGTCCCAAAATACCGTGATATAAATGTTAACGAAGTGGTGTATACGCTACCCAAAATCGGGCCATCGATCGAAGTGCTTAAAAAACTTGTGCCACTAGAGCGAATCCCAACAGAGGCAAAAATGTTTTTTCCACGGGTATCGCCTTTCTCGTAGAATTGGCAAGTCCTCCGGCAGTAAATTCATTGCAATGAAAAGCGATTTCTCAATTAGCTGTTCGGAACCGGCAGAGAATTTTAGGTCCCCTCCATTCCCTCACAAGTCACAAGTCGTGGTTGTGAGAAATGCGCTAGGCCCAGGGGCTCCTCGCTTTGTTGCGCTCCCCTATTTATTTATTTATTTATTTTACTATAGCAAAATATGAATAAAACTACCACCCGAAAATCTGTCAATGTGTCACTTGTGGTGACCATCTTAAGATAAACGGTCGAATTTCTACCTTGTCTTTTTTGGTATCTTCACAAGTCAGAGATCATTGAGTACTCGCGTCCTGACTCAATCACACCTGTTTGATACTGCGGTGAGGAAACAGACAAAAAGGTCATTTCACTTTCTTAGTAAAGGCGAAACTTGGCCAATTATACCAAAAAAAAAACAGCAGCCAGAGATCTTTTCTCGACGAATTAAATTAAACAACATCCTATCAATCGTCCAGAGCTCTAGATTGTTCAGAAATTCTCCACCTCTTTCACTCTTCTCTCACCCTCTCTCTTCACCTTATCTGGATTTTGTCCCGAAGAGCACAATCGATCCTTTGGAATTCAAATGAGGTACTGCTGCTTACAGCAACACCCCATCCAAACCTTAATGTCTAAAAGTTTTATAACTGTTAGTTTCTTCACATAGTCCTGCCGGCTACTACCGGTTCTAGTCCTACAGTTAGTCCAATTGGTTTTCACACAAAAAGTAGTGCGTACAGTCCTGTAGAATAAGAATCAAGTACCAGTTAGTATCCTTACGTAGCTAGAATCATCAAAACCAGCTAGGACCAGGTTAGTATGCTTGTCTTTAGCACTACTACTAGCTCTCATTTCTGTAAAATTTACTAAATTTCATAGACAGTCCAATAAATGAACGCATTACTGAATCGCTGGACCTTTTGTCTTGTACTTTCTAAGGCCAGGAACTGAGACAGCCGGCATAGACGCAATGTGCATCAGCTTGTTGCTTACTCATTTAAGTTGCAAAGAAAATTGCAAATTGCATCGATATTTTTAATATTTTTCTGTTTCCAAAAGTTGATATTTTTTATTTCACATCTGTTTTCGGATTCAGATACCTGATACCTAGATTCTTGTTAGCTCTGATCCACATGCAAATCTTGCCAAATTTTTGTCGACAGCGACACTAGCGAAATTTGCCTGGAGCAGTGAAATATTTTTGTTGTTTCCAAACCAAATGCAGATGGCACTGAAAGGAGTTTAGTAAAACTCCTTTATAGTCAATTTTTCGTCAGGATATTATCCAAATGTTGTGACTATAAAAAAAATTCTTTGAGATAAATTTATGGTAGCTTTCTCTTGTTCACCAAGAATAATTGGTCCTATTTTTCTGTCTCTGAATGAGTCCTTTATAACAAGAAAGTCCTTTTCCAATTGTAACAATGCCCCAGAAGTACTAAAAGAAAGTTGCCATAAAGTAGCCCAGTTCATGTTCAAAATTTCCCATTGTATTTTTTCTCAAAGAAAATCCACAGAAAGAGTTGCCGGGTCTCATTGTGAATGTTCCGGATACCCCAAACCACAGCAGAAAATATGGTAAGTTTTTTATGATATCTTAACATGCTAGAATAGCAGAAGATTGTCATACAAATTGAATGTGTATTTTGTCTGCTGGGAAACCACATTGAGAAATATTTTCCAAGAACATTACCTCGTAGCGCTCGTTGCTGATGGCTCATAGGTGGCATTGAAATGTATATAATGCATTGTATAAGGATTTAATGTAAATTTGATTGTGCATATCATACAATTATTTTTTTTAACTTTCTTTGTCGTGATATTCTGTTGACATTGGCTCTAAGAGAAAATGGGACTAGTTCGTATACTTTTGCAGAAAATCGTATGGTTGTAATTTTTTTCTCAGATTAAAACAGTTCAAGTTAAGGATTACCAAAGATTGTCTTATCTTATTAACATTTGAACAACATTCGCCTAAATTTGCATTGCAAAAAACTCAAAATTGCGCGAGTGAAGATTAAACCCTGGAGGCGCCTCGAAAAAAAGTTGGTTTGCAACATCACTCGCAACAGAAAATCAAAATGCATTCGTTAAAGGAGATGTTTCTCGAGGTAATGAAGGAGGGTTGTTTTTTTCTTCCATTTTTCGATTTTTCGTATCACTTAGGAACGAAAAACCCGGCGAACTTGTTGTTAAAATAATTAGTAATTTAAAAAAAACGAAAATGGTGAATTATGTGAAAAAGCACTGTGCATAATTTTAAAGCGATTGGTCCAGTAGATTTTGAGTTATCGTGCACATGGACTTCAAATATGACAAGTTTCAGAATGTTAACTGATGTACAAACTAATATACACCATTCCTCAAATATAAATAACAAGACCAGAACAACACCATTTATGAAGGAATTTATTTAGGATCGAAAAATACAATAGCGCGCCGCGGAGCTGCCGCCCAGAGATAAAACCCGGCTTGGAGCAATAGACATTCAAATACTCATAACTTCGTCAATTTTACTCCGATCGTCTTGAAAATTTAACACATGCTTGAGATATCATTTAAATAAAAAAAAATTGAAGACTTTTTTTGTGACATCAACAATTCGAGACGCAAAGTAGACAGCACAGATTTTGAAGTATTTCCTACAATGAACTTGATCCAGATCATTGTTAACGTTTTCACAGCCAAGGAAACTTGATAAATGATAAATAAGAAGAAAGCTACTTCCGAATCATTTTCGAAGAGTGATGTAAAATCTAGCTTCGAAGTAAAGAACAGAAACTGCAAGAAGAAAGCGAAGCAGATATAAATCACGGTTGGTATACATATATCGAAAGCTGGAAAAAATGTCCGCCCCACTGGGGAAATCGCTGATGTCACCGTACACACACTGTTAAAAAACCTGCGTTTTCCAGTCCTCAAAAAAACGCTAGGCCACAAATCACCACACACCCCTGTCATTAAAAAAATGGGCACGATTGGGTCACACGAACTTGCGATTGTGCTCTAAATACGATATCAAAATTTAAAGGCTGAGTTTTGGTATTAGCTTTTTATAATATATTTTTTGGTACAGGGTTTCCAACTACACATCAATTATGAAAATTAAATCACGTAAAATTTTGAAAAAAATTAAATTAAATATTCAAAGCAAAAATCTTAAAACTCCATTCTTTTGAAATTGCTAATACATATGCTAGATGAAAATTGAATCAAAATCGTTATACTGGTTTTTCAAAAAACGGTTTTTTACTTTCTTTGAAAAGTAAAGTATGAAAAGTTCTAGATCTTGCTAGAAGTTATTTAAAAAAAAAAATTTTAAAAATCAAAGTTAAAGTTTTGAAGTTATTTCCAAAAATCAAAATTTTTAAAAAAAACTTATAAAAATTTCCAAAACTAAATTTTTTTAAATATTGATATGAAGTCTTTCTAAAACAGTTAACGACTTCTTTAATCCAAAATTTCGTCAAGATCGTGTCAGACATTAACTAGAAAGTCGGCTTTGAAAAAAAACGGTACTGTAGGGGGTACCTTTTCAGCTTTTTCGAAAAATTTTTCTTACATGAAAAGAAAGACAATTTAAAATTAATCTCTCACACAAAATTTTATTGAAATCGTTGGAGCCGTTTTCGAGAAAAATAAGTATTATCATATCGGTTGTATGGCAGGTACCGTTATTTCAAGACCTAAAGACTCAATTCCAAAAATCCCTCTGTAGGCTATTCCACAGACCCTAAATGCAAATTTTGAAAATCGGTATATTAGTTCAGGCTGTAGATCCATATACACACAGACAGACAGACAGACAGAATTGCAGGACCCACTTCTTTCGTATTCTCTATCATCGTTATGTCATAATTAATTGTCATCTCAAAATTTTTTTCTGCACGCTTGCAAGACTTGCCTTATTGTACCTTTAATCGCAAGTAAAAAAAACTACATGCCATTTGACAGCCCTCAACTCGCCACAGCAAAAACCTATTGTAAGTTGATGGAAAACTTAGAGCTCAAAAAAAGTTTGACATTTAGAGCGACTTTAGGTTTCTCAAAAAACGCTTTGTGGCGACCCCAGGGCGACCCTAGGGCCTTAACTAAAAAACCTAATTGTCACTACAGTGACGGGTTGACGACTCTTTGAGCACTCCAATCAAATAAAAGGGAACGCATAAGTGAATTCACTTTCTTATAAATTTTATTCTTCCTTTCAATTTCACAAATTATCATTTAATTTACAAGCGTCCTTATATCGCATCAAAGAACAAACTTTTTATAATAAGCGTTAAATCAACAAACTTTTATATATTAATTGGATAAGCTAAAAAACTTCGTCTGTTACGTTATGCTTAAGAATTTACAAGAATCAAGAATCGAAAATGAGGAAAATGCGTTCTGCTTTTTTATCGTCTCTTTCTTGTCACTTTCCATGCAGAAAAATATGACGAGAGGATGTTTCTTTGAGTTTCGGCTTTTGCCTTTGGCTGTCAGATGTCGTTGGCGGCGACACTCCCCCCCGGTAAGACGGTTGATATCGACTTACCATCTTGAACGTCGATAACGGCAATCTTTACTGCTGGTCGAACATAAATCCCATCTTTAGTTTGAACTGTCACTTTTCTGACTTGCCCATCACTATCTGCTTGACATTTTATCACTCGTCCCTTTGGCCATAAATTTCTCGGATTTGTGTCATCAACAACGATGACGATGTCTCCTACTGCGATTGGTTTTGCTGGTGCCCACCATTTTCCCCTGCGTGTGATTGTTGGAAGGTATTCTTTCAGCCATCGTCTCCAGAATCTGTTGGCGTACTGTTGTGCTGTCAACCAATGTTTTCGTAGTACACGTTCGTCGGTAACAATGCTGTCTGGCTTGTGTCCATTTGATGATCCCAAAAGGAAATGATTCGGAGTCAGAGCTTCATCTTCTTCTGTATCAAGCGGCAAGTATGTGAGTGGATGGCAATTAATAACTTTTTCTACTTCTAGCAGCATACTATGGAGCAGTTCATCTGTTGGATTATGGATTGGAGCTATTTCTTGAAGTACCTTTTTGACAGTTTGAACCATCCGTTCCCAAGTTCCTCCCATATGTGGTGACGATGGAGGGTTGAATATCCATTTTGTTGTTGCAGATGTGAATCTTTTGGCCATATCCGACTGGTGGTTGAAAGCTTTTTGAAGTTCGTTTTTGGCGCCGTGAAAGTTTGTTCCATTGTCGCAATGGAACTCAATTGGTATTCCGCGACGAGCTATGAAACGTTTTATGGCCAAGATGCACGAATCGCTGGATAAACTTGAAGCTACTTCGATGTGTACAGCCCGCGTTGTCATGCAGGTGATAAGAACACCCCATCTTTTCTCCGTTCTTCTTCCGATGGATACACACATAGGTCCAAAAAAGTCTATGCCGGAATACGAGAACGGTCGATGATATGTTGCGAGTCTGGCAGGTGGAAGTTTTCCCATCATTGGTGGCTTTGGAACGGCTTGTCGAATTTTGCAATACTGGCACCTTTGTAATGCTTTTCTTACGGAAACTCTCATATGGGGAATCCAAAATTTTTGTCGTAATTCGTTTACAATCGTTTCGTTATGCACGTGATGAAATTGTTCATGGGTGAACTGAATTATTAAATCGGTGATAGGATGTGCTCTTGGTAAAATTATTGGCCGCTTCACGTCGCGGTTAACATTGGCTACGGCATCGATGCGTCCATACAAACGGAGTACGCCATTTCGGTCTAGGTATGGAGAAAGTTTGTAGATAGGGCTACTTTTGTCCACGACTCTCTGATGTTTAAGTTTATGTTTTTGTTTCGAAAGCGTCAAGAACTCATTTGCATACACATCGAGTTGAGCTTCGCGACAGAGATATGCTTCTGCCTTCTGGTATTCTTCTTTTTGTATCTCACCTGAAATTCTTGGGAGATTTCTTCTCTTATGTCGAATGTTGTAGATGAATCGAAACATAAATGCCGTACTCCTTACCAATCGCATCCACTTCGAAAAACGTTCAGGGTCGATTACTATTCCGGATTCACTTTCGTTTACAAAGAGATGAGGTTTGATTTCTTCTTCACAGGTATGGTTTATCGAAATACTCGCTGGCCAATTGTCTTCAGGCAGTAATAAGAAAGGTGGCCCCGTATACCATCGTCCACTGGATTCAAAGGAAGGTTGTTTCTTCGACCACTTGGTCCCTTCATCCGCCACGTTGAGCTTAGTTGGCACATATTTCCATTCTTCGACTTTAGATAACTCCAGAATCTCGGACACCCGGAAAGCAACAAACTGTCGATAGTTACGATTATCAGCGCGAATCCAACTAAGCACTGTTTTGGAATCTGACCAAAACACTTTTCTGTTGATGACTATGGATTGTTCCTTGACGATGGATTTGGCTAACCGGACTCCAAGTCTTGCTGCCTCTAACTCAAGACGCGGAATTGATGTGAGCTTTATAGGTGCTACTCTCGTCTTGGCGCTCACAAGCTTGCACTCCACATAGTCTCCTTGGGTGCTTCGAAAGTATGCAACGGCTGCAAACGCATGACTGCTGGCATCCACAAAGACATGTAGCTCGGTTTTAACATCGCTTCCAAATTTGATTTCAGCAAGATAACATCTCGGAATGGTAAGTTTTTCGACACAGTCTAGCAATTTGATCCACTGTAGCCATCTATCAAAATGTTCTTCGTTTAGTTGGTCGTCCCAGTCTGTTGAGCTTCTCCAGATGTCTTGTAGAAGTATTTTAAGGAAAACAAGAAAGTGCGCAATTAAACCAAGGGGATCATAGATTGTCATGAGGATGCGCAAGACTTCCCTCTTTGTTGGCTTCTGATATCCTTGGAGAATCGATTTATTGTTTTCGTTTTTGATAACTACGTAAGTAAAACAGTCGGAAGATGTGCACCACCACATCCCAAGTACCTTGTCTGCTTCGATTTCGATAGCCATGTTTAGATTGCGCTTTTGTTTGGTATGCGTCTCTCCCAGTGTGCTGACTACAGTCGACGAGTTGGAAATCCATTTTCCGATTTCGAATCCACCGTGCTGATGAATGCGTTTAACTTCATTACAAAGTTGAATTGCCTCCGCTTCTGTGTCCACGCAATCTAAAAGGTCGTCTACGTAATGATTATCTAGGATACATTTTACTGCTCTGGGGTATTCTTCGATAAAGACTAGGGCATTCTTATTTTTTACGAATTGCGCGCAGCTGGGGGAACATGTAGCTCCAAAGGTCATCACCTGTGCTACGTAAACATCGGGTTCCGCGTTCTTCTCGTCAAATTGCCAGAGAAAGCGTTGAGAGTGTTGGTCCTCTCCTTTAATTCGGACTTGATGATACATTTCTCGAATATCCCCACAGATGGCAACCTTTCTTTCCCTGAATCGATACAATACACCCATTAAAGACGTCAACTGGTCGGGCCCTTTTAGAAGGAGTGAGTTTAGGGATATTCCATTGACCTTAGCTGCGGCGTCCCAGACGATGCGAGTTTTTTGAGGTTTTTTCGGATTGAAAACCGGAAAAATTGGTAAGTACCAGATACGAGGGTGGATTTCTTCCAGTTCTTCTTTGCTGAGTTTACGAATGTATCCTTTTCTCAAATACTCAGTAATTTGATGGTTGAGGTTGCTTTTTAGTTCTGGGTTCCGATCCAATTTAGACTGAAGGCATCGAAAACGACGAGACGCCATGGGGAAACTGTCAGGGAGATGGATTTGATCATATTTCCAGAGCAAGGAGGTTTGATAGCGGCTGTCATCAGCCGTACGCACAGTCTCAGATTCCATGATTTTAATGGCACGTTGATCTTCTTGTGAGACCAGAGGCTTCATTGAATTTGCGGTAACACCAAGGCTGTCGAGCGAAAAGTACTTGTTCATCATATCATATAGGTTTTCATCCGATGGTTGCGTGCACTCGCAATGATGAAAACTATGATGAGTGCAAATCTCTGTTGGTGTACTTTGAAGCTGGCACGGTCCATGAATCGTCCATCCTAGACGGGTTTTAGATGCGATTGGTTGATTTATCGTACCCTCCACGTAACGAAGTTGATTTCCAAGATGCCAATTGTTGAGGCCAATAAGTAGGCGTGGAGTAGATGCATCATAGGAGCGCAATGGAAGTCCCTTAAGATAAGGATACATTTTCTCTAGCCGCTTCATACATATGGATTGTGATGGCAGTTTCAGTGCCGCAACAGTTCGAATGTCGGAAATCGTGTATCTTTTTTTGCTATGCTCGGGTGATATCTGAACGGAAACGACTTTTGAATGCTGCTCCACTCGGTGAGTATCTCCGGTCCATTTGAGACATAGGGCTTCTGCAGGTCCTTGAAGCTCCAACTCTTCAGCCAATGATGCGTCCATTAAGGAGAGTGACGACCCTTCGTCAAGAAAGACAAATACCTTTACAGGTCCACGCTTACCATGTATCGTTGTTGGAAGGATTCTGAATAGAACGCCGTTTTTATTGTCGACATGGGTGTTGATTTGGGCAGTAGCAATGGCATCTTCTTCGTAATTGTGTAGTAGACGGTGGTGTTTATATGTGCACCCGTTGATTCCACATACTGTATTCAGTCGACACCGAGATCGCAGGTGGGAAATGAGACACAGTCGACACAATTTATTCTTTTTAACAGCATTCCATCTTTGAGTTGTATTGTGGTTATTGAAGGTGTTGCAGTTTTCAACCTTTGCACAATTTTGGTCGCAAATACAACATCTTCTGCGACTTGAAGAACGGGAATCGTTGACGTTTTCGTTATGAACAGCAACGTGACCTCTTGCAGTAGATTTTTCTGTTTTACTTTGGATGTTCGGGATGTTGTATGTGACACTGCTCACTGTACCGGCCAGTTGCATCAACCAGGTACTCAAAGTAGACAGATTTACTTCAATGTTGCTTGAGTATGTCGCCCAGTTTAACTTTATCTGAGCGGGTAGCTTTTCGATGATTTCCTGTAAAAGAACGGGGTTATTTAAATGATTTATCATACCACATGTTTCCATGGTGGAGCACAAATTGTCCACAGTGAGTGCAAACGGAATGATGCTCTCTAGCTTCTCCGACTTAGGGTTTGGCTCCGCACGAACCTTCTGCAGCAAGGATTGTATTATTGCCTCTGGTCTTCCAAAAATCATTCTCAGCGTCTCGATTATTGTTGGAACATTTTGCGGGAACACGAGTCTGCTTCGGACTGCTTCGAGAGCAGGACCCTTTAAACTTTTTTGTAGGCGATATATGTTTTCGATATGTGTTATGCCGCAGATTGCAGTAGTCCCTTCAAAGCAATTGATGAACATAGGCCATTCGTCCGGTTTGCCACTAAATATGGGCAGATCCTTTGGGAGAGCTTTACGTGCTGCCAGTTGGCTCGGCGTGATGGTGTTAACAACTTCTGGAAGGTGTGATGCCGCTCCATATTTTGAAAGTATGGAGGGAGAAGTTGCTGGCGGTACACTTTTGTGAAGTTGTTGTTGACGAGCACATGGATGTTGCGCTGACGATTGTGCACACTTTACTTGTGGTTGTGTAACGCACTTGTTCCGATTGAAGGGAGTTGACTGCGCGACGACCCACTTAACGACGTCAGTTTGGTGTGTGAAAGGAACTTTTTCAACTGGTTCTGGTTCAGGATCTTCATCGTCTGAGTCGTCTTGTAACAACAACTTAAAACGCTCATCCATGTACTCCTCATCTTCCAGAAGTTGTTGGGCCTTCCGTTGCTCCTGCATTTGTCTTTCTTCTTCACGAAATTTGGCGTTTCGTTCTTCCTTCAGGGCTCTTTCTTCCTCCAGTCGTTGCAGTTGAAGTTTAACAGTACGTGAGTGATTTGATCTCATAGAACTGACTACGGACCTTGTTTGTGGTGATTGAACCGATGGAAATTTTGCCGGGATGATGGTACAGTCCTCACATATATAATCGTGATCCTGTATGGATTCATCCACTCCCACACACGTGAAGTGGAACCAGGAATCACAGGAGTCACATTGTACCATCTCCGTATTATCTTCCAAGCTGCATTTCTTGCAGCTATATGTAACTTTTTCACCCTTTTTTTTTGTTTTCTGCCTTTTTTTGCAGCTGCAGATATATCGGCGTTGTTTTCCGCCATTTTGCAACGACAATAGCTATACACAGAAAATTTTTTATAAGCTACTACAGAAAGCGTTTTTTAGAATAATCTCTGTCGAAATCTTTTAGAATATCTGCGACAGAAGCTTTCTGCGACAGAAGTCTTCTTTTATAATCTGCGAGAAGTTTTTTAGAATGTCACTACAGTGACGGGTTGACGACTCTTTGAGCACTCCAATCAAATAAAAGGGAACGCATAAGTGAATTCACTTTCTTATAAATTTTATTCTTCCTTTCAATTTCACAAATTATCATTTAATTTACAAGCGTCTTTATATCGCATCAAAGAACAAACTTTTTATAATAAGCGTTAAATCAACAAACTTTTATATATTAATTGGATAAGCTAAAAAACTTCGTCTGTTACGTTATGCTTAAGAATTTACAAGAATCAAGAATCGAAAATGAGGAAAATGCGTTCTGCTTTTTTATCGTCTCTTTCTTGTCACTTTCCATGCAGAAAAATATGACGAGAGGATGTTTCTTTGAGTTTCGGCTTTTGCCTTTGGCTGTCAGATGTCGTTGGCGGCGACACTAATATTGTCTTTAAATAAAATTAACATTATGCATAGAATTTCTTTGCTCTCACGCGAGTGCTATAGAGAATGCTTCACAAACAAATTTGAGAGTGTGAACTCCACTGCTGGTGTGTTCACATTTCTACTCTCTGGAATTAACAAAAATGCCGAAACAAACAGATCTAACGCTATTTTCCTTTTGACATTTCTCTAATCATAGAGAAATTCAATCAAAACAGAAAACAAAATACTCCGATTATTTCTTAAAATTCTTGTTTTGTTTACTTCGTGTTTTTCAATTCAAAATATGGCTAAACGGTGCTGTGCCAAGCATTGTTTTAACAGCGTGTTGTATAATAAACAGATTTCATACTTTAGCTTTCCCAAACACAAAGATTTGTAAGTAGATACAACCTAAAACCCAAGAAAGCCCACTTCTCAATGTTTTTCCTTTCAAGTGCTGACCAATGGGCCGACCTGGCCGGACGCAGTGATCTCAAAGAGAAACCCCTAAAATGTGTTGTCAAGTACTATCTGTGTTCGGAACACTTCACGGCCAATTGTTTTGTCGATGCCGAAAGACAAATCCTTCGAAGAAATCTTCCACATTCAATAGCTATTCCTTCGATCTTTAAAAATAATCTCCAAGAGACTATGCAAATTGTCAACCCAAGACAATCCATTGAAGTACACAATATTGTTGTGCTGGAAGATAGAATTCTGAAACACAGTCCTTTATTCGAGATTTCAAACGAAACTGCTTCTGAGAACAGTTTAAGTCAGACGTCGTCTATCATCGACAAGCCAATTGATGAATTTTTGTCAAAAGGTGAAGTAGAACCATATCTAGACATGTGTATGCAGTCGCCTAGCTATGAAGAAGTAGATAGAAAACTTTTTTCTATACAGTTACCGGACATTACGGAACAATGCAGATTTTGTCTGAGGGATCTAACATACGACGAGGAAGCTGTACATATCGAAGATAGTTTTCAATTAAAAGAATTCATTGCCAGAGTCATGAGCAGTACAGTAAGTTCTATTTTCGTTGTTTCTCACTGAGTAGGTAGTCACTGGGAGAGCATTGTTTTTCTATGTTTTCTTCTTTCCCTCATTTGATTTCTCCACTGATTTTGTTTTAGATATCTGTCGGCGATAAGCTCTCACAATTCGCGTGTAAAAATTGTGAAAACAACGCACTACTCTGCCTCATAATAATCCAACAAATGGATGCAACTCAAGACAAACTTGCCGGAAAAGAGGGAAACACGTAGCACTCTCCGTTCCGAACATCAAATGGAGGATTGGATAGAGAATATCACTCACTCTAGGGAGAAAGTACCTCCTACACTTGTTGGTTCCACTTGTTATAAAAATAATAAAATAAATTAGAATAAAAATCGGAATTTAAAGTTGTTGCCTAGGATCATTTTATTGTTCGTTAAATCTTTAAATTAAAAATTATTCTCATTTTACAAATATGTCAACACAAATATAATTCACTTTGTAAAAATTTAAACATCAAATTCGAACACACATGTTTGCTATGCAATTGTATCTCTAAAATCTTTAATATAAATAAATATATATTTTATAATATTTAGGCATATATGTGTTTACCTATGTAATGCATACATATATACTTGGAACATTTTCACAATCAATTTCTTTCCTTTTTGTTTTTGGTTTCATTTTATAATCGATATTCCAATTTGTTTCAATTTTTTTTCTAATTTATTTCGATTCAAACAACACTTTTTAGAAAACTACATAAAATACAAAATCAATTGTTTATCAAATGTAACCAATGTTTCCTTATATTCCGTTGTATTTTGTTAACTTTTTGTTTTTTTCTTTTTATTTTCAGTTGGTTGGGTTGTGTGAGCACGTGAGTTTGTTATGTTTTTTTTTTTATGTAGAAATAAACAGGAAAGTAAGTCATACATTTTGGTTTACATATTCTCAGAACATAATTATTGTTAAGTATTGCGTTTTTGCGAATTTAAATATATTTTTATTAAATTTTCTTTGAAACATATTGCTTTGGTTTGGTTTTATTATTAATTAAGTACAAACAGTAGTATAACACTTTGGTTTTTTGTTTTTTTTTTCTTTTGTTTTCAAATAAAAAGGCACTATATAGTCGTGATTAATACAAAAAGAAAAAATATTTTTACGTAAAAAAATATATAAAGTAATAAGTTTTTTTTTATTTTTGTTTAATATTTATAATTGGTGTTGTTTTGCTTAGTATTTAATTGATGCTGCTTGGTGTCGGCCGATGTGGTTTCTTTTGAGCTTCGTTTGTGTTGTGCGTAGTAGCAGAAAATGCAAAATCCGTTTTGTGGTGTTGTGCATCAAATGTTTGTGGGGCTTCGTGTGGCCGATGTAGAACGGTAGCTGGGTCTTGATCTAGAGAAAAACAAATAAGTTAGTAAATTATAAACAGAAGGAATAGATATGGATGTAGGAGTTTAATACTATAAAGGGTTTATAAAAGATTGTACGTCACGTGGGAGCTCAGTTCCGTTAATGATAGCGATACATTTGAATGTTTAAAAATCTTAGTTCTCAGTTAAAATTAAGAAATGGCGGTTCTAATATTCTAAATTTATTCGTCACTTAGGACACATCATCACTTATCGCCTTGTTGGTGCAGTATCGTTTTTCTCAGTTTACTCTGGCTCTAGAGTTCGTGAATTTTAAAACAACTATAGTTGAGATTCTAGGCACTAAAAAAAAGTGTTTAAAGCTAACGAAATCTATAATCATACATAGAAAGTTTAGTCGAATTCGAAAGAAGTGCATTTTGAGACTCGAATGATTCGAATGTTAAACATGTAAAATTTTGAATCATTCGAGTCTCAAAATGCACTTCTTTCGAATTCGACTAAACTTTCTATTGAGTAGAATGTCAAAATATGCATGAATATGTATTTGCAAATTATAAGCTACGGGTAAATATAACAATTAACGATACTCGGAAAAAAACTTGTTATCGTTACGTTTCCATTATGATAGGTTAGATTAGGTTACGTTGGATGGGGAGTGCAGCGGCAAGCGGCAGCACCTCACCCGGATCTCAAGAATTCATTGTGCTGCCCGGATAACAGAGAATGAGGAGGTAGAGGAGAGGGGTGGCAGAGGATTTGGTTTGTTACTGCGGTATTGTGGTTGGGAGCCCCCACTGAACCATTTGGAGTTCTGGATGAATTGAAGGATGCTGATGTTTATGTTTTGTGATACTCATTTTCGACTGGGTCCGTATAATGAATTACTATACATACTCCCAAAAAACCCCTCGTTATCGACTGGTTTTGACGGTCTTTTTTTTGTTATACTTCTGACATTTTCATGAATACGTTCGTAATTCGTTATCCGTCTTTGTCGTGAGTATCACTGTATTTGGTTTCGCTTTTTTTCTTGCTTAACACGAGCCAGCTCTTTGTTTGGTCTGAACTCACCCCGTTGTTCTGCCTTTTTTGAAAGTCAAACTCAATGAGCGCTTTCAAGAATCAATGGGATAGGTATCTCGGACCTGCCTATTTAGAAAGTCAAACTCAATGAGCGCTTTCAAGAACCAATGGAATAGGTTATCTCGGATAGCCCCATGTATCTCCCTTTGGGTTTTCATTTCTCAAAAAACGTTAAACCCCGAAATCACCACACATCCCTGTTTTTTGAAGAAAACACATGCCATTCGACAACCCTGTTCGTTACCTGAACTTTCCTCAGCAAAACCCTGAAGTAGCACCTTCAGGGCGAGTTTATAGTAAACCTCAGTCTGACACTCAGGGTGAGTTTAGATTTTACAAAAAACCAATTATGGCGATAACAAGGCAACTCCCGGTCTTCACCTACCAACCTATCAAGTTCCGTGTTGGAACTTTTTCGATGGTCGCGACAGGCTTCCTTGAAAACACTCGAGCTGTCAAAAAAACGTAGGTTTTCAGTTTTAAAACAACGCCTGTACAAATTCGTACATACTTTGTGCTGACAAGGCATCTGGGCTATTTTAGTAGCGTTCGAGTACGCACCCATAACCGCACATTTAAACACATTCATCCACATTATACCACACGTTATGTTCGAGTATTTTATAAACAACTTATTTTTGACAGAAAACTCTCTCCGTGAGAGAGTAAACAATTTCCCCATGCTACACATTCTAGCCGAAGAAATTTCTATGAGCAGAAATGTGTAAACATTTTTTTTGACATTTTGAAGTTTCTGTGCGTTATGAAAAGAATTTTTTGTTTTCAGTTGCAAATAAATTGTTGATTAATGGTAAGTTGAACTAGAACATTTATCCAGAAACCTGTACAAATTCTCATAAAAACGTGTTATCTGCTTATTTGGTATCTAGGACGTACTACAAAGACCGGGTGAAGAATTTGAAAACGATGACGATGTCGAAGAAATGTGGACTATAAGAACCATCATTTATACAACATTCAGACAAGATTTCCCTAAACTTAAGAATCGAGGTTATTACGAATGACGACGTGAAGACCCCTGAACAAAAAATCAAAAGGATATCGTTTATAGAAAAATTCTAGAAACTAGAGGAATTTTCATATGGAACTCTCCAAGGATCGGAATCTTAGAAGGAATTCTCAATTGAAAACTCATTGCCTGTTGTTAGTGTGCAATTCTTGGCCATTTAAATAGCAAGGAACCGCCAAGGTTATAACGATGCTGTTTCAGAAAAGTTCAAACCCAAAGTCTTACCAACTTAGACATCGGTTGTAACCATCTTGAACGTAACGAATTGTATAAAATTTAGACTAAATAAATATTTTGTAAGATTAAGAAAGAATCATTTTTACGTTACATGAAAATGGTGAGTCGTAATTGTTACGAAGAGTATTGCCCCTTCCAAAGACTGCCAAGGACAATGAAAGTACTTTAGTATTTTGGTTTTGAATGGCTTAAGTCCATTCGACACCATCGACAAAATTAGGTTCATTTTCCTTAATACCCAGTGACTTTGGGAATATCACAATAGCATCTGTTGGCAGAAACCAATTCAGCCCGTTAGTTGAACAGAAGCCAACTAAAAGAAACGTTTGATGTGTTTACTTAAGACAAAAAAGTCAGTTCAAATTTGATGTTTAAATATGTGTGGGTTTTGTGTCAACAAAACGTTCGAGTACTTTTATGCACATTAATCGCTCTCAGAGAAATTTTACCCCCACTCCTTAAAATTTTTTTGACGGCCGATTTTGGTGCACAAAGTACTCGAACGTACCTTTTGTTTGTTGCTTCGTGTCACCAAAACGTGCCGTGCTTTTATTGGAGACCATATTCACATTGTATCGTGGGTATGAAAATTATAGTATGAAATGTGTCAGCAAACTTTCCATATAAAAGAAGACTGATAAATAAAATTGATTGATTGATTACGATTACGACTGCGGTCGCGCCAAATATGTTCCCTGTGTTTTATTTAAGTCATTGAGTCATTTAAGTACGTCCTCAACACCGCCAAACCACAAAATCACCACACATGCGTGTCATTTGAGGGAAAATACATGCCATTTGACAACCCTGGTTATTATCTGAACTCGTCCCAGCAAAAACCTAAGGCTAATTCAGGGCGAGTCGAAGGTAAACCAAGGGCTCAAAAAACACTCAGTTTGACATTTAGGGCCATTTTAGTATCGCTTTCCACTCGGGGAAGTACTCGTTTTGAATATTTTTATTCAAATGGCAGGGATGTGCGGTGATTTCGCGGTTTAGCGTTTTTTAAAAATCGAAAACCCAGGTTTTTTCTCGACAACTTTTAGGATTGTCAAGGAAACCTTGGTCAACCTTGGGTAGGGTTCAATAAACGACCTGGATGGAAAATTTTCTTCGTTTCAATTAATGTTAGATTTTTTTATTTTGAAATGCATTTGTTTCAGAGTCATTGAAATTGCTTCGAAAATCGAAAAAAAAAATATTCCAATTGCTTTGCAACGGTATTTTGTTCCTTTTTTTCTGTTTTTCTTATGTTGTATTTTTTAGATATCTTAATTCAGATGCAGTCGCTTAAAAAGGTATTACCGATACAGGTATTCTAGATGCCGTTTCCGACAGATTCTTGTACGCGGAGAGTAAAGCGATTATCGCAACTCGATTTGAATTTCTGATGTTCAAATGTGGAAGAGGTTTGATGCCTTCGAGATCACAATGCTCATAAACAGCAGAAGAAGAGGGGCCGCAGTTTAAAATTTAAGAACCGTTTCGTTGGCTTTTTTCTGTTTTCACCCAACGAGAAACTGGTTAGAGGGTATGGCCGCAAGTGCTTATAAGGTAATTGTTAAAACGCCTTATTTCAAAAAGTGCACAAGCCGAAGGAAGGCCAAATCACTCGATAAAGCAGTCCTTGTCATTTTTTAAATTAATTAGTTGATGGGGTTTTGCCTTTGGTATAAAAATATCAGGGCTTGTAACGTTTAATATGACTACCGTCTAAATTGCAGGTGTTGAAAACACACCATGATAAACCTGAAAAAGTCATCAAAGTTTCTAATACGAAAGTTAAATAGCTATCCTTCATAAGCTGAAAGAGAAGTTACATGAGGCAACAGGCAATCATTTGACCATGCAATCGACGCCGACGCCGCGCCGGCGGTTGGACGACATTCGTCTTAAGGAATTTAGGTCCAGTTTATTTTTGATCCATTCTGTCAAAAAGCTTTCTTTTACATTATCTAGCTTTATTTGTTGAACTTAACCTGAGGCTGACCCAGGTTTCCTTGACAACCCTACTGCCCACAAAAACTTCGTCATTTGGTTTAGCTTCGAAATCACGACACATGCTGCCTTATTATCGTAACAGATCGGAACGAAATTCATTCCGATTTGTAAGAAATGTAATGGCGCTTTCCATTGGTTTCACTCGGGGAAGCACTTATTTAAAAAACCAATGGAACACCCAAAATTGTTTCTATTCAGTTTAACGTAATTTCCTTTGTGTGAGTGAAACACCTATGGCTCTTAAAAAATATTCCTTGAAGAAACTTTTCATTTTGACATTTGAGTAACATGTGTTAGTGCTTCTGAGTGGATTCTCACTTCAAATCGAGAAGCGGCTGTCACTCCTCAGAATCATGAGAAGCGATCTTTTTGCACCAATGGAACGGTTTGAGAATGCTTCTGGACGCTCCTGGACGGTTCTTTTCGTCCAATGGAAAGTGACATAAGATATTTGTATTATGGTAACGTTTCCGATTGCTTAATCGGACATATCTCCGAAAAGAACGAAACAATGCGATGAAAATGTCAAACTCACCGCAACGCGTCTAGTATTCATGCGATGCATGGCGATTAAATGTGAAAATGGTGGGAACGCATTCGGAATTTATGCGATGCATGCATTTCTTGGTTTTCTGTTCTATCCGATGTCTCCGACAGCAAAGTAGTCGCGGAAGGGTTGTTTTATGTCACTTACATGCGTCAGTGTTTCCTTTGCGAAACGGATACCATAAACAAAATAAATGTTACGATCGGAACTTCTCTACGATCGTATGTTTCTCCGATCTGTTACGATAATAGGGCTGATGATAATCAGCCCTATCACAGATTCCATCGTAATCGAAAAAAGTCTAAGTTTCCCGATGTAACTATCACATAATCCATTCGGAGTGGAACGAATTTCGAAATTCGTAGATTCGGTATCACCAAATCCAAGTGGAATGTAAAATCGTCTTCTTTATATACGAAAGAAGTTGTGTTTTGCAGAAAAATCTGAATGATCTTGCACATTTGGCGTAAAACAGCTGATTTAGATAACCAGCATGGCGGTATTTAGTGTGGCAACTGGAAATGCTTTCTTCGATTCCATTCGAATTTTGTGATCACAAATTTTCGTAGTTCGTAACTTAGCTTTCCGTGTGGAAATTTTCTACGATGGAATCTGTGATAGGGATGAATCACTTCGTTAGCTAACCCCGCCCTAAGATAACAGTTTTACTAAAGAACGAGCAGGGGGCAAACTTAGGGCTCAGGGCGTCCAAACCTTATGGCTAATCAATAAATTTATCAATGGCTAGTTTTCAACTAAATTCTAACTACTTTGTGAGAATGACTTTGTTAATTACAAAAACAAAATCTTATATATACAATGAAATGCTACTCACTTTGCAAGGCTGCCGAGATCACCAATTGGAGTTCTATAATCACGTCTATAAGCCCCAATCATCGACGTGGAGCTTTGTCCAATCGGATCAAGCAGAGACATTGTCCGATGATCATATGGTCGGAGAGTAGATCTCCTTCCAACAGTTGCATATCCGTCCACATTGTGGCTAGGAACACTAGATCCTGGTACACTGCCATTCATATTATAGGATGACCTTCGTTTAGGATTGTAAGTACTATAAAAAGACATTGGTTGAGTTGAGGAGCCGTTATGTTCATAACTGCTCAATGGTTTTGTTCTTGTTGAACTACTTAGGTAGTCGTTAGTATCAGTGGTGTATCGCTTCGAGATGAAACTCGGCGAAGACGACGAATGCAGACTTTCAAATCTTCGTGGCTTGGAATTATCTGTTGTTGTTGATATCGAGGATCTGTAAACCGGCGGCTTTAACTCACTACCAGCTGGACTGAGCTTGAGAGGTCTGAAAAACTCTTTAGTTATGTCGGGCGAAGATTGTCTGTCGATTGTTGGTTTTGGTTTATTTGTGCTACTCGCCGTATCTCTGTAGTAGTCCCGAGCTCCTGGACCGACAATCGTACTCTGACGCTTAGGTCGTTTTTCATTGAATCGACTGTAGAAGCTTCTTCGCTTGATGCGGTCGATAACACTTTCGTTGCCGCCATCAGATGGGTGAGTGGGCGATGAATAGTGGGAGGTCCTTGACAGGCGTGAAACAGTCGGAGAAGGTGTAGCTAGCATGTAATTGTCTTCGGAACAGACTGACCAATTGTCGAAGCACAGCTCAGGTTCGTCTGTGGGTGAGAGGAACGTACTGGTCGATGCACAATCATCCTGATAGCTTCTCGAATCTGAAGAATAGTTTGTGGCGTTGTCATTTTGTGGTGTGAAAATGTGATTTCGATTTATCTCGTTGGACGATGTACGTACGTTATTGTTATTGGAAGCGTTTTCATTGTACAATGCGTTGTGGACCGTATTACCGTTCGTTGTTGCGTTTTGTCGCATCGCTGTGGCCAGATTGTTGTCAATTTTGTCGAGTTTGGTGAAGTCTAGTACAAGTGTCTTGCGCTTGTCTTTGTTACTGTCCTTGTTAAGGACTTTGGCAGTTTGTTCCTCTTTTTCCATTGGCTTTGGAGGTAAGTTGTTCTTATTTGGTTCCTGATCTTGCTGCTTGCAGTCAGGACATGCATCACTCGCAGGTTCTTTCTTTTTTGGCACCAGATGCTGGTATCCGTTCTGATCTTCCGACTTACTGAGTATGGTGATGTTATTTGAGTTCTTCGTGACTTTCGACAGAAAACCACTGGATTTGGGCCGATCGCGGTTCTGGTAAATTGGCGAATCGGACTTGAGCATTTGTCTTTCTATGTTGCTAGTTGAGCGAGTACTGCGAACCTTGCGGTCACCTGCGCCGTCTTTTTCGAATCTCTTGAACAGACCCAGGACTCTGTTTACAGCACATTTGTTAAATGTTCCAGGCATTTCTTCAACACTCACAGCTCTCTTGATTAGGGTTGACTCGGTAAGGATCGGTGTGCGTGGCACTGAGCGATCACGTAACGATCGTATCATTGCGTCGATCCTCGAACGACGAGTTTCGGTTTTTATTGGTTTTTCATCAGTCTTGTCATCACTCCTCTCGTTTTGGCAGCATTCTCCGGTGGATTTAGCTTTTTTCTTCTTCATAAGCGTTAGCTTTTCTTTTGGCACTTCGTCTGTGGTCTTTTGGCTCAGGGCATTCGCACTGGTTGTAACTTTCGGAACGATTTTCTTCTGACTCTTGGCTGAGTCTCGCAGTTTCTCAAACTTCTGACCAATGGCATAGAGCAAACCTTTACCGATTTTCTTTTCTGGTGATTTCTCTTTTAATTGACCAGCTTCTGATGGACTGCTTTCTGATGTTTTAATTTCAGGTTCTGCAGACACCTTTGGTGTTAGTGTAGGGCTGGTGATTTTGGACTTTCTGGTTACCTTGACAATCTTTTTTACTGTCGGCTTCGACTCTATGGGCGACGAGGAGTCACTACTCTTGGCAATTTGGGATTTTTCTTCAGACAAACTTGAGCGTTTGGGAATTTGTTTGCTTGATCCATCTTTCTCCGGTGGACTTGAAAGAATCCTCTTGATGTCCTTGGGAGGAGTCAACTTTGAAGCTGGATAGCTTTTGGGTCTTATCAGCTTAGGTTCTGAACGACCTTCTGGTGAGGTATCGTCAGCGGCGGCAGTCTTTACTTGTGGAATTTTAGATTCGATTGTAGAAGATTCAAGGGCGTTTTCTGCACCATTTGTGGCCGGAGTCTTTTCGCCTTCTTTTGTGGGGAAGGACTTGGGGCGCTTAAGTTTAGATTCACGTTTGGGTTTTTCAAGGTCAGACTTGGAAGTTGAGGACTCAGGTTGAAGAGTTCTAGTCTTTTCTTCTCCTAGTTTCGTTTCAGTTCGTTTCACTACTTTCTTAACTTTTTTAACGACAACGGTTTTCTGCTCTCCACCGGTACCGATAGTAGTCGTTGTAGTTATTTCGGTTGTGTTGGTGGAATCGATCGGTTTTTCTTTGGGTTTGATTTTTTTTACTTTCTTTACAACAACCTTCTCGGTGTTGACTTCGCGAGAAGCGCTACTAGAAGTTTCTTCGGATTTTTCTTTTTGTGTTTTGGCCGTGGATAGAGCTTGAAGCTCTTCCAGAATCTTCGAGGCCAGTTCTTCTTTTTCTATTGAACTATCTGGAAGATCTTTTGATTTCGAACGAAGTCGTGTATGACTTGAGGCTTCTTTGACCTCACAGTATGTTTCAAGACTCTTGTTTCGAACATGTTTGGCTGAACTTGTATCGGCTTTCCTGTCTTCTTCAACAACCGATGGATCGAGCTCCATGCTTTGACTCAACCTGTCGCGACTCGATTCACGACTTTTTTCTTTGATTTCTCGAAGAACACTATGAGTTTCACGTTCCCTTGGTTTTTTATCAACTACCGAGCGAGTCTCGTCGTTATTACTTCCATTACTTGATTCTTGTCGAAGATATCGACCGTATCTTCGGTGGGATGAGAGATTTCCGATTCCATCTGATGTCGGAGAGACGCATTCTCCCAACAAGCGACTGTTGAACTCCTTTGTTGGACTTAGACAGCTTTCGCGTGGTGATACACTGTCGTATCGTTTGTATGGTGATACCGAGCTCTCCGAATCTTTCCCCTTAATGAGATACGGCGAATAGTATTTATACTTTTCGCTGACGTCACTTGAATAAGACGAGCAAAGTGATTTGCTGTTTTCATCAGACACACGACAAACACTGGAACTTCTGTATTTGACGTCCGGTGGTGTGCTCTCATAGTCGTAGCGACCTCTACTCAAACTTCGTCTGTATATTAAACTGTGGCTTCGGTCGGACCCTTCATCACGAGAACTGTCGCTGAGCTTCAAGAGATTGCATTTAGAGTCGGTGTTTCGGTTTTTCTCGATCTCCAGTCTAATATCACTCGGTGAAAATCTTTCCGTCGATTCTACCGTCGTCATATTTCTGCCTCCACTTTGACTACGTTTGTAAACTCTTACGGCAGGAACGTGTGTACTGTTTTGCATTGATAACGTCCTTGAGAGTTTTCTGGCTTGTGTTGGGGGTAGTTTGGCAAGTAGCTGTTCTTGGAAGCATTTTGGCAGTCCTGGGGTTATGCTCGACAGAGTCTCTAGATCTTTTTTACTCAAACGCAAGCGCGACAGATCTAAGTCAGCTAAGTCGAGTGGGTCATCGGCTGTTGTTGGTGGAACAGTAAGTGCAGGATCTGTGTTTTCAAGAAGTTTTGGGCTTTTTGACTTTTTATTTCCTGAAAGAAAATTGTAATATGCACATAAGTTATAAGCTTTAGTAAATGAAATGCGTAACGGTCAATTCGAGTAATACTATAATTGACTTGACTTGGTTTTTCTTTTTTTTTTTCAATGATCAAATTAAACTTACCGTTTTGTGTGTTTGTGAGTGAAAAGTAAATGAAGTAACGCTGAATTGGGTTTTTTGATGGCAAAGGTCATACCATAACCTTGGCCATGACATATTGAGATTCTTCACATTATACAAGTCCTCATCGTCGTGTGATTGTGGTATTTTTGTTTACTTTTCTAGTACCCGGAAAGACCAGCTTGTTTTTACCTGTTTCAACATTATACGAGTAAATACTTAAACGTCCTATTTTCTTTAATGTGGCTGGTCACCGAGATTTGAAGTGCATACATATGCAATATGTTATAATACCTGAGCCCGGGAGTTGTACTGCATTTTTATCAACCATACCTCGATGATGAGAATTGAAAAAATGTTTGCTCATTCCGAATGACTACGTGAGAAGGAGCTTTTCATGCCAGTTCAGTTACCCTCGGAGGACTTGCCAATTCGTTGCTTAAAGCGATACTTATAGAAAACAATTGGATGTTTATTAAATCGGAACCTACAAATCCCACGTAAGAGGTAGAGACTTTACACTGCGCTACGAGCACTACAAAGAATCATTACTATCAATGTTGTTTATTCATTGCACGAAAATAGGAGAGTTTTCAAAAGGAATAGCGCTAAATAGATCTTAGTGCAAAATCTCATCGATCTTTTAGCCAAATAAGAACTTTTTGGCACTTGCAAGAATATGTTGATTTTTTCATTTGGAAACCATGACATGGTTTAGTTTTGCATAGAAGAAAGTGTAAAAAAATCCAGGAACAACACATTCCATGGACTAGAAGGACGTGACATGGAACATTTGATAAGACAGATTTCAATGCAGATTAGGAAGAGAGATTCAAAGTTTTAGCATGTATCCAGAAAGCGCAACCAATAGCGCGGAGTAAGTAAAATATAGCGGATTTAAAAAAATATTTCCACGGAATAAGTAAGATCTTAGTCGGTATCCAGAGACTGAAGCAGTCAATAAAATAAACCTCAAACTGGTGAATGAACACTATCGCCGAGGAGGAATGGAACTATAGACAATTAAATTTTAAAATTAATCAAATGAAATAAAATAAAAACAATAACTGAATGCGAAGGTTTAAGCAAATTTCGTGTATGATCCACTGCCCCTGCCTGGTGAATAGGTTTACAGGATATAAACCTCTCCTAAACCAAAGTATTTTTGCAGAGGCGTCAGCGGCAACTGAAGTTTTCAAAGTTAAGTTATATAGCAACATATGGGAATACCCACACAGATGCGACAAAAAAAGCAGCGTTTTGATACATTTGTATTGCAGCTACGGCTAAAATGATGACAACAGAGTTTCTGCTTCTGCCGCTTCAAAATGCTCAATTTTTTTTTTTTTTTTTTTTTTTAATATTTAAACTCAAATTTGCTTTCAAAGTTTTCTGTGTTTACCAAAGCCGTTTTTTTTTTTTTTTTTTAAAAAGTGGAGAGCTATAGAAATTTTTCAAGCTAAATCACACGGTTATGGGAAGCCATTGGTCTACACATATAGCGTTTTCATTAACGTAAAGAGTTAGTTACTCTGTTCTTGAAAAGATTTACTTATTTTTTATTTATATTTGAAATATTGAAAACAGGAATCCGAAGTTACTGTAAACGCCAAAGATCTACTCCCATTTGGCTGGGAAATCTACTTTCAATATACGCACACTCATGGATAAACCATTTTGTCAAACGTTAAGGCCAGACCACTCTAGAATTTTAGAAAAATATTTTTTTTTTGAAATACTATCCCTTAAGACCTTAAAAATAATGTGTCAAAAGATTAAAGTCGAGCAAAATTTTTAAGTACAAGAGATTTTTGAATTTTAGTACAAAGCTCCCTATTCAACTTTTCCGACTACTCGAACAAAGGGAGGTTAGGGGATCGAGTATTGTAGACAATTTTTGTCTTGTCGAAAGGCTTTTTCATTCAGTTAGGCAGAGCCAAGCATTTGAGAAAGACGTTAGTCGACACACGCTTGTCGGCCCTATCGTGGTAACCGTCGGAGCGGAATTCTCTCCGATCGGAGACATTTTGCTTAGTGGTATTTCTCCAATCGGACGATCCGACGTTCTTCAATAAGTTTTTGTAGCGGAGATTTTAGTTTTGGGAATGCAATGCATTGCCGCATTTGTGAAAAATTTCTTTCGACGACAACTACTTCGAAGCAAAATTGAATCTCCGAAAAAAGATGCGTTGCGGAGAAAACTCCGCTCCGACGGTTACCACGATAGGGCCGTGTATTTATCGAGAGTTCTGAGTATTTAAGAGTAAATCTTTTAAATTTCAATGAAAACGCTAGTAGAATCTATTCCTGTTCGTGTTTTTTATGTTTCGCAGGCGACTTGTAGTTTGCCAGTCAACTGGGTTTGAAGCAATTTCTTATTCTTAACTTTTTATACGACGCTAAGGTAGGTGACCCTGAGACAACGAGATGTTCAAAGATCCGTAGGGTAGTTTTGAAGATCTAAAAGAACAAACAGCGAAAGCTTGTTTGTTTTAAACTATGTAAGGATAATGATATTCACATACAATCATGGCTGCTCTGATTTTTGGACAGATTCAAAACGAAGACCGAAATTGAATCCGTACGGACGGATTGAAAAAGCATGTTCTTATTTTTGAACGGATACGGTGCTGAAAACGTTTTAGAAACTAGACTTTTATGTTCATTTGAACTGTTTTGTAGAGTACACGATAATGTTAATTAAGTTTACAATTTCTCATGTATAGCAATAAATAGTATTTTAAATAATTCATCAACAGAATTCAATAGCGCTAACAAAATGGTCGTTTGAGAACTGCAAAAATTCGCAAACGGGAGGATATGGTATCAACCGAGAATCTGAACAGAGGCCAATGTATGTATGTGTCTTTTTATTTTCTTAAAAATTAAAATAAATAGGGTGGTGCAACACAGCTTTGGAAACCTTGAGGTTCAACGCATTTCAAAATATGTGTCCAAAAATAAAAATAAAAATTACCAACCATTGCTTAAAATGACCAAAATAATGGTTGATTCCGATGAAGAAAGAAAAAGTAAGGAAAGCGCTCGTTTGAGGGAATATAGAAATATCATGATAGGCATCATCTTCAGAGTTTATACAAATTGAAAAAAAAACATGCCAAGGTGGAAAACCAAGAACAAACACCCTAAAGACAAGCAAGTAAAGTAAAGCAAGGTAGAACCGCAGTCTGTTCTAAGGTTCTAGAAAAACTACTTTTGCATACTCCAAACCTAGAAGAAGTTAGGGTTGCCAAACTCGTATGCTGACAACGACCTTATCACTCGAAAGCATCCTCCCTTAAAAGCACTTCAATTAGATCGAGTTGAGGCGCTGTAAGTGGTTCGATGGGGAACCGTCTGTACGCACAACTGCGTGCTTTTGTCATTTGTTAATTGTTCTGTTGTGTCTCCTGCGGGAATATCAGCCGCAGTGTGTAATGTTTCTTTTCAATCGTTTAAAAAAGTTCGTGTGTTATCTTAAATCAAATAAAACCGCTTCGACGAAATCCTCAAGGTAGCTGCCTATCTAGACTATCTATATATAAAAAAAAAAAGGAATACGTCTCCTTAACTTCGCATCTCTTGTATTGTTTATGTGAACATCTGAAAACCTCCACGTTACAAGGAGATCTTGGAAAAAAACCCGCGTGTGACAGTATTGACAGAACAAGCTAAGCTGTACAGCGGCATGTCTAGTTTCCAAAAAAGGGTAGGTTTTCGGTTCTTAAAAAATTTCATTTTTGAGAACATGAAAAATTCCGTTGAAAAAAAAAAAATACCAAGTGGAATAAAAAATGACCATGTGACCAATTGAAAAAGTAATGGCCAAACTGTCAAACGTGTTCAAGGTTTTACAATTTCATGCCGTTTCCAACCGACCGACATCGAAAGCGTTCTTCAAGGCCCATTACGAAAAGGGCACACTTTCTTTTTTCGATTGAGAGAAAAAATAACCTCCTTTTTTGCATCCACCAAAACTAAAAAAAAGTTTTTACCCGCAGTGAATTTAATTAAATTCTAAATTCATGTAGAAGTAATGATAACCACTACGTCATTTAATACTTACCCCTCCCAACTCCTACCGATTAATATCAAAAACACTTCTTGCAAAAACAAAACTAAATATTATTATGAGAGAAAAAGAAAAACATACCAGACAACATCTAAATTAGTTTGATTTTGTTTTTTTCATAACTTGTAAACTTTATTTAATAAAAAAAAAGAATAAAATAAATAACAAAATTATTAACAACAAATAAACTCACGTGCATATACTGCTCGCAATAGAAGCAAAACTTTCTTGTGATTGTTAAGGAGTGGCCGTTAGTATTTATTTATTGTGATATTTTTTTCAATAGAGTTTTTTATGTGTATCAAGTTTAACTCGACCCTATTACACATTCGAAGTAACGTAAAAATTAAAACTTTTTATTAATAATTCAAAAAGAAAAATACACTACAGATGTGTTTCACTTTTTTTTATGGTTAAGAAAACAAAAAGTTAAGAAAAAAAAAAAAATAGTAAACAGCAAAAAGTAGTATATCCTTGGTGTACATGAGTTTATCAAACTTTTACTTTTTCAACCTATGTGTTGGACGTGTTGTAGGGAGTCTGTGAATATTTGAGCATGCGATTGGGTCACGCGTTACCCCACTGCAAGCAACAGATTATGTAAAAAAAAAGAAAATACATGACAAGCAGCAATAAAAAAATTTGGTTAATTTTGAAAATAAAACAATAAAAATAATGATCAGCTGAATTAAGTCAAATCGTCCTTCAGCTTTTAAGAAAAATTTCTTTTCTTTTTTCTTTTTCAAAACAAACGCTTGACTTAATTTAAAAACAAACAAAAAAATTGATTATACATCTGATATTATGAATGAAGAAAGAGATTTTAACAAAAATAAAAGAAGAGATTCGTATTCAAAGTTTTGGACATTTTTTTTCTTCTAATAAATTCATAATTTTGATAAATTTCGATTTTGATGTTTTTAAATTTTAAAAAATATTTGTAAAATACACGATACGATATGATTACCTAAAAAAAAAGGCCCAAGACTCTCAACGAATAATAATAAATCAATTTCTTAGCAAATTAGTAAAAAGAAAATTGTTTGAACAAAATTAAGGAAAATAAACAATTAACATTTTTGTACATGCTCATTTTTAGTTCGTTTGATTCTCGCTATGTATAATATAAATGTGTTTATGTGTACGTGTTAAGAAATGATGTTAGTTTAGTTTGTTTTTTAAGAAAGAGGGCTCTGAAGTTATGTTTTTTTTAAATTAATTTTCCAAGGAAAGTATATATATATATGTACAAGAAGGTAAGAAAAATAATAAAAAAACAACAAAACATTTAATAAATTGTTGAGATATATCTTCGTTTATTTTATTCGTCAAAATTTTCAAAACAGTTTTTCTCTTTTTGTTTAATCATCTTTTTAAGGATTTAAATTTAAATAAATATGTTTAATAGAGACAATTATCTAAATTGTTTTATGTACATATTCAAACAAATATGTTTTTTTTCTTTTTTGTTTTGTAAACTGATTGCTCTCTTATTACTCAAAACTTTGAATACGAAACGAATTATTGTATGATAGTACAAAATGTGTGTAAACACCCGACAAAATTAATAATAATTAAGTTAACATTTAAATAAAATTTTTCTAAATATAGTGAAAGTATTTCTTTTGTTTTTCTTTGTTTTTAGGATTGCCAGTATAGTTAATTAAAACTTTCTAGAATGATGAACATTTGCTAATTTTATAAATAAAATAAAAAATGTGCATGATTTTTGATTGTATCTTTTGTTTTCTAATAAATTCAATAACATTTAATAAAAAAAAAAAAAAATAGTAAAATTAAAAAACATTAAACACTATAGTTGCGGAAAAATAAACAGAACACTTTTCAATAAATTTTTTTGTTTGTCTCAATTTTAAATCACTACGCTTGCTTTTGTGTTAATTTTTTTTTTGTTGGTTTTTTTGTTTTTTAAGTTGAAGACGGAAAAATAGAAAATAAAAATTATGATAAAAAAGCCATTAAATAATTTTCGAAAATCAATCCTAAATGGTTAATATAAGTTATTACGTTTAGAATAATGAAACGTATCAACAGCACTAATTTCTTTGTTTTATTGATCGAGAAATTTGCTCTTTAATCTGTGATATTCACCTCTGGGCAATGTTGCGCCTGTTCGAGAAAACATTGAGTCCATGTCGTTTCCCATATCTCGAGACATGCTATGGCGCCAAGGTGCTCCAACATTACTGGGGCCAGTTAATCGACTGAAAGTGACAAAACAGTTTAATTGAAAACAAACAAAAAAGACCAATTTCTTGTAAACGAAAAGTATTTTTTGTGAACACACTTAAATTTAATTAGTTAGTTTTTACTCACTTATAAAACAGCTTTTGACTTATTTTGATTTTTTATAAATAAAGTTATCAAATTCCAACTCACTGTTTTTTTTTTACTTTTCTTAAAAAATCAGAGAGAAAAGGGAACAAGGAACAATCGTGGCAAAATAACTCTGATTATTGAAAAAGCTCTCCCAATAAAAAGATCTTGTAGTTGCGACAGCGAAAGAAATGCTGTCGGCAACATTTCCGTCGCCGCGACAACTTCAAATAAATTTAAACGCTGATCATTCTTGTCAAATATGGGCACTCTCCTATATGTGAAAATTCTGTCCTCTTTACATAAATGGGGTAAAAATTTCTCAGAAAGTAATAGACAACCCAAAAAGTATAGAACTTTTGAAAGAGATTGACAGGATCTTCCAGACACACGTTTTCCACAGTTTTTGTTTTTATTTGACTGCCCGAATTTTGTTTTTAGAAATTTTGGTGGCAGAATTCGCTGGGTAGGAAAACTTTATACTCCCTCGTGAGCATTTTTTCTGGGCACAGCTAAAAAAATAAAATTGCTGTGCAGGATCTGGCTAATTTTCTGTGAATTTCGGCACATTTCGTGATAGTTACAATACGGGAATACTAACAGCTGAATTTGTCGTTGCCGCATTGGCTCGGAAGAGCCTTTTAAAAATATTTATTGAGCAATAAATGGATTCTAAAAAGGAGTTAAATTTTGATTAGATCTCTATTTTACTAGTTGTTTTGACTCAAGCGGTCATTACTCGATAAATGACAAGTAAAAACAATTCCATCAATGGTATGATGAAATCTTTGATGGCATAGTTTGCAAAACTAAACCAATTTGAGCATTATATGTATATAGAAACTATATTAAGTTCAAAAGGCGATTTAACAATGTTATGGACCGGAGGAACGCGGTGGTGCAGCATTCGATTTTCTACACACAATGGTGAAACTAATAGTTTGGAACAGAGACTGCTAAGTTGGACCGGAGACAATAGGTTCGCCAAAAGTTCAAAAGTCTACATAATTCTCCTGCAGTTTATAAATACAATGATTTGGGGCCGCCGCAAAGCACCTTCTCGGCCAGAATCCAGCAATTTTCAAACTGGTGGAAAAATATGAGTTATTTAGAAAAGGTAGTGAAGAATTCAATTTGGCTGAAGAACAACTGAGAACACGTTTGTTCGTGTTGCCCTGTGGTTTCCAGAACGATTTTTTAAACATCTACTGAGGGTTTTTCAAACTGAGGGTTTTTTTCAGCTCTGGACTTGTCCTCAACTCGTCCTAAAGCAGCACTAGGTTTTTGCTGAGGCAAGTTCATATAACGAACAAGGGTTTTAAAAGACATAAATTCTTTTGCGAAAGCATACAAACGTATTTGTGTTTTCGTAATTGGTTCCTTGCGAACCGAAAAACCCATTACCCCCCATTACGTAACACGATTCTACAATAAAAGTTTGCGAAAGCCCAAAATTCTTTGTCGTAATTTTTTAAGGACGTGAGAGTAAATGAGAAACTTGAACAAAACTCTTAAATTTTAGTCGAAAGAAGTTGGAAGAATTCTAATTCGATTCTATTAGTATTTAAAAGTTTAATCAAAAATAACTTTCAAATGATTCCAAAATGAAAAAGAGTTTTATGGTTAAAGGTTGGGCCTCCTCCTTCTTAACAGTTTATAGGGTGGTAGGTAAAGTGTGTGAAAAGAAACTATCCCTCCATTTATAGTGCCTTTATACACATATTTTCATAGTATTCCCGATCCTAAAATAGCGCCAATTATAGAGGAACAAGCCTCCTTCACGTCGCTTATAAGATCTTGTCTGCTGCCTGTCTGAAAACTCACGTCAACAACTTGATAGGTCCTTATCAATGTGGTTTTAGACCAGAAAAGATCTTGGAGAATATAATATCGATATACACCATCTTTTTATCGATTTCAAGGCCGCGTATGACAGTATTTACAGAGACGAACTGTACAGAGCCATGTCTAGTTTCGGCATCCCTGCAAAACTCGTACGACTTTAAAATTCTCAATTTTACGAGTATATCTATACTCTTGTAACGAAAATGAATCATTTTATCACATTTCAAAAGTAATGCCCGAGATGAATCAAAACAAAAAGAATACCGCGCAATCTTCAGCCTTTCTTTTATTTCAAAAACATTTAAAAAGTTTCTGGGTCTGGGTCGGCACAACACCATCTTTTTAGAAACTTACCACCTGCTTTCTTTTACCCACTCAGGTTAATCGCAATTCCTAAAAAAGAAGACGATATTGGCAAAAAACACAACAACTAAATAACACACTTGTTCTACAGGGCTTCTCTATGGCGTTTGGTACTGACGCAGTAAAAAAAAAAAATTCAAGGCATTACTTCTTTCTGGACAATTCTTTTCTGCCTGTTAAGACAGAATATGTAAAGGCCCTTTTGCTTATTCACCATATTCCACAATTATCTATTATCAAGCATTGAAAGGCTTACATATACATTGAGCAGGTTCACTTAAGCTATTCTGTCCATAATGTCCTTTCTTCAAAAGAATGAAAATGCCGTCAATATTTGGTAATAAGTCCCGAATTCTTTCAGATTTTACTAGTAAAACTCTACTTTAGAACTCTATCAATTGTTCTTTAATTAAAAAGATCTCCATTCCTCTTAGACTAGGAATGGCGAAGTTTAAACTATAGTCACTTACAACTACTACAGACATTAGTGAACTCCAAAAGTAATTGACGAATGAATACTGTCCATAGAAAGCACTGCACTTTAAAATCTTTTGTGTTGTCCCCTTTTGATGCCAAGCAGTAGTAACTTTTGTTAATTGTACCTAATTATAGTGAGCTCTCCATCTTACTGCTCATAAAAACATTCTTCCCTATATTTTTCTACTACTTTTAAACTACAGTCCTTGCATTGAAAAAGGCAATGTGCCTTACAATCACATAGTTCAAATATAATGAGCTTTATATTCCATGCAACAGAGAAAATCGACTTCTGTCAAAAGTTTGTTTGTTTAAGTGAAACTTTTGTTTCCTCTTTTTTTTTTTTTTTATTTCATCGAACTTTCCTGAAACAAATAGTTTCTTATTTGTATACTTTTAATTATTTTAATTTCTACTTCTATCCTGAGTTGGAATTGCAAAAAACAAACAAGTGAGTGACGTTTTAAACTCCAAGGACACCCCACCCCGTCTCTCGTAATGTAAAATAACACAATTTCAATAAAAAGTTTAATGGATAAGTTTTAAAAAAGCAGTTATGCAACGTTTTTTTTTATTTTGTGCAAAAACTAAATACTTACGTGTGTTTGGTTTCTTCAACAGTTTCACTTGTATATGAGTAGTTAAATTGGGACCTTTTGCATGTTTGTTATGTACAAATTGTTAAGTGCATTTAATGTACATTAGCGTTAGTAATTTCAATTTATCAAATAAAGTAGTGTATTGTGTGTGTAGTTGGATGTATGTTATTTTTTTTTAACCACAAACAATTAAAGGCGAACCGTTAGTTTGGCGCAGCATGAAAGCAAAAATCAAAAAGAACACATGTTAAATGCAATTTGTTGAATGTTTCTCTAGTGGTAATGATTGAACAAATAATAAATACGATATGTAAGAAACAGCTTTGTACGATTATTTTAATGACACAGTAATCTTCAATGGACTTACCTCCCAAAAGGTTCCTGATTCCAAAATGGACTCGGATTTTGTCGCATATTGCTTAGTAAACGGCTTGAATTTGGGAATCCAGATGTGAAGTCGTTGTTCACATTCAGTCGGTTTGTTAATGCCCGGACCTGTAAATGAATAAATAAATTTGTTATTCAAATAACTATTTAGCTTATGATAAACTTACTCGTTGTAGAAGAGTTGAGAATAAGTTTTCGGCTGTAAGAATTTCGAAACCATCGTCGTCGTCCTCTTCACCTGAACTTTGTGAATCGTTTTCTTGACTGGCTTTCTTTACTGGGCGTGAACTCCTTCAAGAGGCAAATTTTAAAAATGTAAAGATATGTACAGTGGAAAGCACAACTTACCTTAGTCGATGAAGTGTAAACCGTGGCTCATCTTCTCCATCTCTATTGATCGAAGCCGTTCTGATCTTTGAGAATGGAAGATTTTCTTCATCTGCCTCTGACAATAACCTGAAAATATTATTTTCTTTTTAGAAAAAATTTCTATTTTGCAACTCAAAGCAAACTTACCCAATACGCCTGGGTCTGATTCGGCTAAATGTTGATCCACTGGTCGTTGTCTGGCTTGACTCTGAAGGTTCAATGCTACCTGCCCGGGGTGTTATATAACCGCCACCTTCCACAGCAATTGGTATGATGAATTCACGCGGGCTCTTCTTGATTGGTTGTGATGAGCCAGTAATAGTTGATTGTGACTGATTTGTTGTGGTTGTTTCCGATTCGGATTCAAGAGTTGACTGCCGCGACAAGGATCCAGACCTATAATTTTCAAGACAACCATGACAAAATGTTAGAAGAACTATTATTTGAAATTTTGTGATTACCTTGTTGTAGTATTGGAACTTGTCCGAGTATACATAGGAGGCCTTTGAATTGGTATAATGTGCTCTCGAGACTGTTCTCTTGTTGGTTCCAAACTGGTAGCCCTTTGATGGATACCCGATGATAACGGACTGTAAGGCAACTCACGCACTGGGGCACTTCTAAGATCGGGCACAGCATGTTGCATTTCGGTGGTAAAGCGCATTGGTGATTGCTCCATAATTCTTGGTTTGATGTCCAATTGAATTTCTGTTTTTGTTGTTGGTTTGCGTCGCGGGAGTGTTGCTGATTTAAGAGTAATTTCAGCACGTGAAGTTTTTACAGTTCCTGGTGGCTGAGGTTGTAGTTGGGGTGGTTCACCGATAGTAGGGGATGCTAGAATATTATATATGTTTTTTTGTGTATGAGTTTGTTCGGAAAATCGAAATAAAATCAATAACATATTATACAAGTATGGAATGGGGATGGGAAAGTGTGAACAATGTCATAACTCGTATAAGATAAACAAAGTTATAAGAACGTGGTTTGGAAAGCCAAAAAAGTTTTAAGAGAAGTTAATTTATGTACTTTAACATGAAGTCCCTTAATATTTACATTTACAAAGTTAAGTTGAGAATATTATCTGGAAACTTTTGCCAAAGATTACAATCTGTTTCCGTGAAACGTGGCGCTGAGTTGTTAGGTTTTCTTATTTATGAAACAGATTCAAGTGAAGAGTGTTTTTTGTTGTGCGTCGAAAGCCTAAACGGAAATATTCGCAGAGCTTTTACAAAAAAAAAAACAAATCATTTGCATCAAAAGTTGTTCAAAAGATTGACAGACAACTTAACAAAATCAATCAAAGCCCCAAAAGAAGTCTAACGTGAAAAACGAAATATGTACTGGATATAGGCATCCTTTGGAACAGAATTAAAGATGAGTTAAGAAGGAAGTTGATATCCGAACTATAACACAACATAGTATAAAGATAATGTTGTGGCGTCAGCTTGTCTGCCTGATGCGAGCGAGGTTCGAGTGCCAGCAAGGTTAAGGGGTTTTTCGTTTTTTTGCGAGGTAATGGGAAGTGTTTCGAACATAAATAGCTATACTGCTTTGAAAAGTCTCACTTAATAGTCCGAACAAATGTAGGCCCACTCTATTTCCTAAGAAGCTTTGGTTGAAAATGCCCTAGACCACGACTTTCCCCCAGTTTGTGTTGGCCGCCTATCAACTTTTTTTTATTTATTTGAAATAAAAATAATCCCTTCGGTAAATGTTCGTGCTGGTTCTTCGCAGGTACCGCTTTTTTGTATACTTTCCCTGGGACACAAAAACAAATACGTTCTTGCGAAGCCACGATTTGTGGTTAGGTGCAAAATCACATCTTCACTTTATTCTCAAAGCTTAACAAACAATTCTTGTGGCTTTAAAAGGTTGCATTTAGGCTGAATGGTTCGAGTAGAGTGAAACTAAAGTCTGTTGGGTACGACGCTGTGTGTCTGTTTGGTTTGGTTTTGAAAATACATCCCACCTACAACTGTCCATTCAGTTCATTGCAATTTCATCCTGATTCTAAAACCGTTTAATAAGTCGCTACACTGCGTTTGTTTACATTCACAACTTAAGCAGAAAAGCTAAACAGTCCTTCAAACCACTTTGTTGGAAGTTATTTTCTTGCCGTGTTGTCCTTAAGAATAATTTATAAGATCACCATTCGACAAAGAGGATTTGTCTTATTGATTGAGAGTCAGGTGAAAGCAATTTTTATTTTACCTAACTTCTGTTTTTCCATTGATAGCAAATGCTGCACGGGAAGTTATAGCTATCTTAGTGACACTTAGTTGAAGTTTAATAACATTATTCAACTGTAATGAGCCTGTAAGACGCGTTGCCTTTTTTTTCAAATGCAACGGCGGCGTTGCACGACACAATTTTAAGAAGAAGTAGGAAAAAACTTTTTACTAGCGCAGCAGATGGAGAATGCAGTGATTGTAATCTTATTTACACTCCCCGGGCACCGTCCAGATAAAACTGGGTGGATAAAAAAAGGAGAATATAACTCAGTGCAGAACGTTCAGTATTCCATTGCCGCTCACAGGGTGGGTGTTTTTTCTGTGCTTTTTATTCCTCTTTGACTGGTAAGAACATAATCTCTTGGTTCTAAAACAGGCTTGCGACATTGCAAAAGCTAGTACTTTTCCTGACTTTGGGAAAATAGTTTGCTGATCCAGGTGTTTCACTTGTTTGGAATTCATTCGAAAGAAAATTCAAGGAAAATGCATTAAGCATAACTAATTTATGGAAACACAAAGTCAGTCTACAAATAATGTAAAGTAGGTTCGTGTTTTTATTTGAAAGCGAGTGGCCAAGTGAACTAAATATTTCTTCGAAACGAGGAAAGGTTGAGATGGAAACTTAAGATTTGGTTAAATTTGTGTTTTTATGTATTATTTTTGAAAGATTTGTTGTAGGTATTCTTTTTTTTTTGTTTGAAGCTAGTCCTAGTGGTTGAACTTACAAAATAGGGTTCAGTAAGACAGTGCCGTGCCCAGAGCTGCATAAATCCAGTCTACCATATCTAATCTAATGCAATTCCTTGTGGAAAAAATTGCTCTTGTTTTCATAGTTCACTCCCATTGTTATCATTTGCAATCTAATGTTTAATTCAATGAGTTGTTTTAAACTTCTCTTCAGTTTCATGACTCTCTCAGTACCTACCTATACCTACATAGAGTAAGTTGTTTAGTGTCATTTTACTTTGTATAGAAGGAAATTTTGTTCTTCTAGAGATCAACATTAGTTTGAATTTGAAGGAAAAGAACCAATTGAAAAGCTTAGCCCAGAATCTATAAGTCGTCTTATCTCATGAATTGTTGACTATGATATTCTTGACAAGAGGAACCTTGTTTGGAAAAAAACGGTTACTATAAATGAGGACTGTTTTTTTCAATATAAACTTAGTGTAGCTATTCGTTGAATTAGAGAGAATGTACTTAGAGGAGTTGTTGGAGATTTTTGAAGATGTGTAACGATACAATATTGTAGGTTCAAATAATTAAAAAGAGCAAGGAACCGCGGAGCTCAGCGCATTTTACTCCACTAAGTAAGGTCCTAAGTTCTTTTGACAATTCCAATCAGCTAATAGGAAAAGCTCTTTTCGTGGCAATAAAACTACTATTGCAGGACTTGCCAATTTCTTCCGAAAGACGTTAACCGTGGTAAAACATTTTTTTCTTGATGTTTCTAAAATTACAACCTGTAACCTCCAACGTAACAGGCAGACTCGCTAACCATTACGCCACGGGAAACTGTGTCGAATTATGAAGATGAATTGTAAAAATTTCTAATGGATACCCACAGGTGGTTAAAAATTTGTTCTTAGTAATAAACTCACAAACGTTCTCATATTCAAAAATTGAAATTCATTTTGTGATATGAATTTCATATATTTTGGGCGTTTTCTCTCTTCAAATTTTGAGTCATGTGCTGGTTTTTAGGCGTGATGTTTTGTAATTTGGGCGATGCGACCTAGTTTTTGTCGAATACAAAAACAAGTCAAGTGCCCACGTAAAATGCTTTGCTTTTGAGTAAACACATTGCAATGCCATCTATTATTGTTGTGATGAATATTTTTCTGGATGATATTACTCCCAAAGAAGCAAAATCAAAGAAAAAAACTAGTGGCAATTATTCTCGAGGTAGAGGACATCGTCTACCTAGGATCCGCTATAGACACGTAAAACAACAACAGTATCAAACGGAGAATAACTCTTGCCAATTGGGAAACAAAACCCTCTCTAGGAAACCCAAGGTTCCCCTTTATATGTAGGATCTTAACTATCCAAGTCCTGCTTTACGACGTGGAAGCGTTGACCTTATCGAAAGCGGATGAGGAAACCCTGGGTTGTTTGGAAAGAAAAATACTTCGAGAAGAAGATACAACAACGAGCTGTATGAGCTGGGCATAGCCAAAAGAGTACGCATCGCGAGCCTACGATGGTTGGGTCATGTAGAGCGGATGGATGCAAACGCTTGTCGGGTTTTCGAAAGCGCATTGCATGGAAGTCGCGGATGGGGGACCTTGTCTTAGGTGGCACAATAAAGTGGAAGAAAACCTCAACCGACTTAGAGTCCAAAACTAAGGAGAGAAATGGAAATTTTTGGCGGAAGATGTTGGTTGAGACTCAGGTTCACCCCGAACTGTAATGTCCTTTAGAAAAGTCTGGGAAACAGTGATACTTAAGACTGTTTTTCTAGTTCATAATGAATTGACAAATAACTTGTCACTAAAGGGGTCGTTATTTACTTAGACAACCCCATAAACACAATGTAACTGGCACCTTAAAAATTAAATTAAAATAAAAAAAATTAAATTAAAAAAAAAATTTAAAATGTCAAACTAAGGTAACAGCGAAGCATGAGGCTAAAGAAGTCTTTTAATCATTAGCAGAGAGTTTCGAAAAATTGATTAAATCTGGTTTCGAGAATTACTAAAAATCAGAACTCTGCTAACAACGTCTTCCCTTCTCTTGAAATAGTTGGTTCAAAATAGAAAAATCGTCTAACAGAGCGATGCATGGACCCATGAACACAGTTTACTGGTAGGGAGTAAACAGTCTGCTTTCAGACTGAAGGAACCGCCATTATCGATACTGCTCCAATAATAACTTACTGCAATGTGTACAAAGACTTAACTCAAACAAACGAAAACGCTTCAAATTACTTGTTGCTCATGATTGTCCTAATGATGTGCGTAAAAAAGAAAAGCTAATGTTCCAAAGAAACCCGAAAACGAAAAGAAGAAATTCCTTCCTACATAAATCACTACCCAAATGGTTGTTTCTTCAGGCTTTCGAGCAGGCTCTAAAAACTTAAAGGGTCTTGGTTTTTAAAATAAATTACATCCATTCTGATCTGATATACTACCAACAGGGATTGTTGGAGGAGAAGGGTGATACAAGCTTAAACTTAAGACCTTCCCACGGCTGATTAAGAAGAGATTTCTAGACATGACATCCAATCTAAACCTTTTTCCTTTCGGCGTCAAAGTATAGCTTTTAAACTGATGGTTTTTTTTTTCCTTGGGGTTGTTATCAATTTTTTCTGATGAATTTGAATTTCTCAAAACAAAAACTTTCGGCGTTAAATGCCTGCCTATTTCTTGAAGAAAAGACACGAATGTGTAACAAATGACAAAACCTTATCAACAAAGAGCCTTTTTCATTTATGGTAGTGGATTTTTAGTTTAAGAATATACGACTAAGTAAAATATTTAAAGGTTTAATGTTTACAGTTTATAGTAAAAATAATTATACTGATTGACGTGCCGTGCTTCAAAAATGCTTTACTAAAGTGAATAAGAATTAAAACTATCCTCTTATGTGAAACTGTGTCGATAAGAAAGTTTTCATTCGCAGGTGCGTTACATACATTTTTAGATAGTGCTTTGGAATAATAATAGTAAAGGGTAAACTTTAGTATGTACAGAAGTAAGGTACATAAAATTTTAAATTTGGAAAAAAAACACGTTACAAAGACATTGAAGGTATATTTTTTGTTGGGGGGAGACTATATCCGGTGGCTTTTAAATTGAGTACCGTCAAAGCACTCAAACACAAGCCGTAGTTAAGAAATAACCCTAGCGGAAAAAATCGAAACTTACTTTTAAAACCTGAGTGTATCGTTGACGACATGGGAGAATCAAATCGGCCAGCCAAACCAAGCCGAATTTGTCGTGTATCGGGTATGACAGCACTGCCCGATATTGAACGGCCACCACCCATGCCGAAAAGAGATGGCCTGCGTATACCTAAAAAATATGACATGATATGCGAGGGATATTTTTGTTTTTTTGTTTTTTTCTGATCCTGAAAAATGAATACGAAAATCGGGTGATTTGTTCTCACCTGGTTGTATAGCATTGCCGATGATAGCACGTGCGTTCTTAAGTTTCCTTTCGCGCTCTGTCAAATGATCGTCGGATACAGCAACGCTTTCGGTTTTCGCACACAATTGATCGACTTCTTTGGATGATTCGTTTTGAGCCTGCTTCAACAATGCTATTGAATTTTCCATAGATCGCCTGGCTTCCTCGAGAGAAAAGTTAGTAATGGAGTTCTTGGAGCTGCTCTCCTCAACAGAGTTACTTGGCGATAGTGGAGTCGAATTACTCTTTCCAGATGATACAACCTCCGAAGGCACTTTGTTAGATTCCTTCTTCGATGCATTTTGCTGTTCGGGTGTTGGATCTTTTGATGCCGATTCGGAGCGTTTTTCGAGAGCTTTACGTTCTGCCGTGGTTGGGACACTCGTAAGAGAGGCTTTTCTTTCGAATTCCTTCTTGAAATTTCCCACACTAACACCAGTAATGGAGAAATTCTTTGGTTTTTCCATATTAGAGCCTCCCATGTTTTGGAACTTTTCCGCAGTTTCAAGAATACGTGATTTCCGACGATCGGCATTGAATTTAGTTAGTGATTCGTCGGGAAGGCTGCTCTTGCGAGCATGTGATGCAGGATGTGGCTTGATTGGTTCTTCTGTGACTTTTTCTGGTGAAATTTTGTTGATGGCTGCCACAAGATCAGCGGTTTTGTGTTTGTTGACGAACTTTTTGATAACCTTTGTTGCGCTATTCTCTTCAGGAGGTGCCTCTTCAACAGCTTCGGTCACTGCATCCAATTTAACGGCGGTCTTTTGTCGAGCCAATTGTTGTTGTTCTGCTGCTGTTTGAGATGCCGGCGGCGGCACACTGGGTAGCTGTGGTTGTGGCGTCTCTTGCATTAATTTATCACACACACTTTCAACCAACTTCAGGTCTTGTTTTGAAAACTCTTTACCTAGCGGCGGTGCTTGCTTACTTTCAGTCTCTCCAACACTCTCGGCTACATCCATTTTAGTAGGTGGCTCTAGTACAGAGCCTTCATTTACCGCCCCAACTTCTGCTGGACGTTCTTTTTTCTTTACCGCACCAGCGGCGCTCTCTGTCGAAACCGTCGTTACCAGCTTTCGTTTTACTTGTACTGGACTCTGTGCCGGCGTAATGGTACGCGTGGGCGAAGGCATAAGCGCAGCTTCTCCTCCAGCTAGAAAACCATATATAGTTTAGTATATTATCAAAATACCAAATTCAAAAAAATTACCTGCAACCATGTCCAGGATTCTTCTTTCAGCTTCAGTGTTACCCATGTCTCTGATCGATCCCACCGAGTGACTTCGTGGTACCCTTTCGTTGGCCTTGGCATTTGTGTCTGCATTTGGTACAACCAACTGTTCTGCGTGTACCGACGGTGGTGAGAGTGATAATAGTACGTCCAATCGAACAGGAGTCTGGTTTGCAAGGCTCTCCGCTAATTCCAAGCAAGAAACGTTGTCATTTTCGTTAACCCACCTACAAAACAATCATTAATTTTTGTATGTTAAGTTTTTGTTTATATTTTGTTTTTTTCCTACCAGTGGCTGCAAATTTGTTCGATAGTTGCCCGCTTCCTAGGGCACACAGTCAACATTTCTCTGATCAATGACGAAGCTCGAGATGGCTTCTTTGGTTCATAGTAATCTCCTTGACTAATTTGCTTAACAAGCCGCTTAAAATTAGAACCGTCAAATGGCATCGATCCATAGACCAAAGTATAAAGCAGAACACCAAGTGACCAGCAATCCACTTCCGGTCCCTGATATGGGGTGCCCTCGACGATTTCTGGGGATGCATACAATGGCGAACCGCAGAATGTGGCCAGAAGTCGTTGGTCATCAAATACATTGGATAAACCAAAATCGGCAATCTAAAAAAAAGAAAAAGCATAGAATTTGTGTCTTTGTAAAAGAAAAAACATGATAACTCACTTTTGCATTTCCATTTTCGTCGAGTAAAATGTTTTCTAGTTTCAAATCACGATGACAAATTTTGTGTTTATGGCAATAGTAGACAGCAGTGGATACCTGGCGAAATATCCGTCGCGCTTCTTCTTCGTTAAGGACCTTACGTTCCGATAGATAATCGTATAGTTCTCCTCCGGCAGCGAATTCCATGACTAGAACCATTTTCTCCCGATTTTCAAAGACTGAAACATAAAAAAAAGGTGAGAGTTGTTGAGAAGTGTTTAGAAAAAGATTATAAATAGTGGTAAACAAGCTTCATACATTTTCGTCTTTCGAATGTCAACATTAACAAATCAATTGTCTTTCAGAACAGAACAGATTAGGCGACCGTTTTTAATGTTATTTGGCTTAAAAGCCTTAAACGACGCACTATAAATAGCAAACAAACTGCGATGGGAGTTAAAGTTTTAAATTTCAGACACATTTATATGTTCTTAAAAAGGTATCGCATATCGCGAGTCCTCCGAGAGTTATTGCACTTCCATAAAAAAAAACTAGATGCGTTTTGGCCCCGAGGGTCCCCGATTATTGTATTCACTTTTTTTTAAGGAATGACAAGTACAAAGATAGTTATCACTACTTCCGGTGCTATTCGATTATCCCTGGACAATGACGTATGGCGTATGAGTGCTTTTTTCAGGTTTTTTTTTTTCAAAAATAGTTTCTTGATAATTATTAGTTACATTTTTGATAATAACTTTTGGGGCTTCCCATTTCACTTTAATCGGAAAGTTTCAAGTTAATTTTAAACGTATTTTCATGGGAAAGGTGCCCGCCATACATTGCTTCTCGTTTTGGCTCTTTACTAGAGTTGTTTTGCGACTTAAACACTTTGTAAAGTGGTTTGAAAAAAGATATGCTAAGGTTTGTAACTAAAATTGAATATAACTTAGTGCCTTTCTCTTGCTCATGGGAATTTCGTCTTAAATGGCGCAATCAATTGGAAGAGGATCTCAACAGACTCAAAGTACAAAAATTGACGCTCGAATTTGAAATTGTTGGTGAGACGAACTGTAATACACACAAAAAAAATTTATGGAAATGTCATTTTCTAGTGGTGGTTCGTTTAAGACTTGATCGTACACTAAACGAAGATGGTTTGAAGCGATCTATTCATAGCTCCAGGATGAACTAAAAATTCAAATAAAATTTATTGCTTGTAGCCAATGGCCGTGCGGTTTAATATTCTTTTCGCTTTCTTGTTTATTGCTTGGTTTAAAGATATGAATTTTTAATAAAAGATTTAAATTAAAGACGGCTGTAGAGTCAAACATATGTTCCTATGTACTTCGGAAAGTAAAAGAGTACTGGAACTATTCGTATCCCTGTGTTATCATTGATACAACCGATCGGAGGCAGTATCTGATGTACAAATCGGTTTGCAGAGGAATGTTTAATTAGTTGGAAAAAGTTACAGTTAATGCACACATGGGGTCTGCTTTCCGGAATGGTGAAGGAATCTCTGAATAATTAGAAAGGAGGATATGAGTGAGGCAAGGATGTTCTCTTAGTCCATTGATAGATGAACTCGAAACAAAATGTAACAATGCTCCCTCCCCATCTCACCTGAAGTGTATGATATCCACATGTAAACCGATACATAAAACGGTTTCTTAAACAAAATGCTTTCAAAAAGCGGTTTTGTCCTAGTGACCTGACCTCTCTCAATAGTGGCAATTACTGTCATTACGGAACACTGTCTCATGGACACACATGCCAATCAGTCAATCAATCTTCAAAACAAGTCAATTACCGAATTGTATCTTTAGCTGGTTTTTTTTTGGATCAGTAATTCTTTTGTTAGATCAGCAATATTTCAATCAGTTCGGTGTAAACTTTTCAAGTAAATTAGATCATTTCAACAACTAAGCGAAAGTTACTAGTGTCAGCTTGGGTAAGTACGAATTTCATTATTTCATAATTTTAATTTCTTAACCAATGAATCAGGATGGAATAAAGAACATTTATGTTTTTGTTGCAAATCATTCATTTAAAACGAAGTTGACAGCCTGATTCTGTGCAAAAGTCACAAGAACGATATGACCAGCTAAGAGCCACATCACAATTTGAGTATTGAAGGACAGTTCTGACTTGACTCAAACGGTATGAGTTGTTAGGTATTAGTGATATCGGGTAGAATCGGGCTCTAAATAAAATAAATAAATAGGATTGAGTAACAAATTAAGGAGCGCCCATTGCTCTCAACCATACCTTGTGAGGTAAAAAATGGGACCTACAGTTTTTTGGTGTTAATATCAACAGTTGATCGGAAAAGCGAAACGCGATACCCGTGGAGAAACGTTTTTTTCCCTTGATGTTTCTGGTATTCGAACCTCCAATCTCACATAACAGGAAGGCTTATGAAAACGCCACGGGCACTATTCGAATCGGCCTGTATGTCTATTTTTCGAGTTTCAGTCTTTGAGGGCTCGAGATTTGAAAGATTATTTTTTACTTTTCGGGTATTTTTTTTAAAGGTTGGTTTTTTGAACAGGCACAAAACTGTCATGTTGTGGTCAAATCGGCCAACTCTAGTGTAATTTATGTATATTATAATCGTCCCTCAGAGGAATTAATTCAGTTAACCATGGATTGTTTTCACACTACGTTTACTTGATTATACGCATCTGTAGATAGATCGAACAGTGCGCACTGAAGAAACAGTTGCCACTGTAGAGCAAAGTGCTGAGGAAGATGCGAATGAATCGATTCGGCACCGTGCACAACTTTAATTTTATTCAGCAATTGGATCTGTGTCCATCAACTTTATGGAAGATTTTGAGCAAAGAACTTGGCTTACGATCACAAGATCCAGCTTGTGCAAGAACTAAAGCCGCGAGACCATGCAATGCGTCGTGATTTCGGTGTATGGGCCGATAATGATATTGATATCGATGCTGATTTTTATAGCAAAATTTTGTTCAGTCATGAAGCTCATTTTTGGTTGAATAGTTACGTCAACAAGCAAATAGCCGCATTTGGAGTGAAGAGTACCTTGAGACGCTATTACAATCACAAAAACTGACTGTTTGGTGTGCTCTATGGGTAGGTTTTTGTTCCCGAATTGGATGGCAAGAATATATGGATGAGATGTGGTTCCAACAAGAGGGCGCTACATTCCACACAGCGCACGTCACAATTGATTTGAATTGAATTGAATTGAAGGAAACGTTCGATGGGCTCATAAATTCGCGGAATGGATCTGTCAATTGGCAACCAAGATCGTGTGATTTGACACTATTGGATTATTTTCTTTGGGGATATGTGAAGTCGGTCAACTACGTTAGCAAAGGGCTTGGAAGCCAACATTCGTGGCGTTGTTGCCGACACACGACCATGCTCGAAAAAGTGGTTGGAAATTGAACCTCTAGATTTGGCTTTATTTGAGCCACCCGCGGCGGCCACATGCCCGAAATCATATTTAAACATTAATGGCATAAAGTTATCCTTCCCATAAAGCTAAATTAATGGACATTAAAACTATTTTCTTGTGTTTTATTTTAGTTCGAAGTTATATATCTCTAAAAAAACCTCTTTATTTATTCTTTACACTGGTTTGCTTTTGTATTTAGTGCTAAACAATGCAAAGCGTAGTATGAATCTGACTAAGAACTATCAGAAACTCCGGCGCATGCTGTTGACTTTACAAGAAGATTGTGCAACTTCTTCATCTTCATTTCGTGCCTCATTAAGTTTTCAGTTTTATGAGAATTGTGTAGCATAATGCTACTTTTTATAAAGAAAGTTTTTTTTTTTATTTGTCGGAAGGTGTCCAATTCAACATTGAAGAAGCCAGATTGTCATAACTTATTATGACTGTAACACCACTTCACAATTTCATTTAATCCTTTGCGTTCACAGTGAAAGAAGGGGCGGATTCAACAAAAAACTGTGAAAGCAGCACGTCAACCTTAATTTGATTAATTAGTGACGGTATAGCCCGACGATTTTGTAGTTCATATTAGAGGAAAGCCTCCTTTCATACTAAAAAACAAAACACTTCAAAAAACCCACGAAAGAAATAAATAAAAGAACCCAACTAGATTGACATGTACAAGTGGAGGAAGTGGTCAGTCAACGATGGCTAGTGGACTCCAAACAGTTTCGATAACTAAGCGAGAAAGAAAGTTCGTACCTAAAAGAAACAAAAACGATTAAACTTACCTTCGTAAATGTGAATAATGTTGGGATGCTGTACTGAACTCATAATTTGTACTTCCCTTCGAATACGAACAAGATCTGCTTCTGCTTCTATTTTACATTTTTTTATTGTCTTAATTGCAACCTCTTGTCCAGTTTCTTTGTTGATGCCCAACTGAACTTTACCATATGTTCCCTGGCCAAGTTTTTTGATAATATCAAATCTGTAAGCAAAAAGAAGAAAATTACTCTCTGATGTGACAACACAATTAAGTTTATATACCACAAAACAACACACTTACCTTTGACGCAATTTCTTTCTGTGATTATTCATCTTAACAGTACCCGTATTGCTTATACCACTCATAATATTGTCAATTTTGTCTTGCGGAATGCCGGAGGGATGCGCCAACGTATTGACGCCTTCCGGTACCGCAGCACCGTCTGTATCACCTATCACCATTTTGGGAAGCAATTATTATTTATTCTGAAAATGAAAGAAAAATAAAAACAAATTACATATAGTCATGGTCTATTTACTTGCTCTTTGGCATTAATGCAAACAATTTACAAAAACAATTTAATATAGTAGGGGTATGTATAATACATTCAACAAGCCAGCACAACATCAGTCTGTTGCACGCTTTTAGCGTTTTTCATTTCATATAAAGGCAAGTATTTGTTTAGAGAAAATATTCGTAGATGATGTTTCTTTGCGATAAGTCAAAAGGAGTTTTGACAAAGATTTACTTAAAATTCATCAAAAAGTATCTCAGAAGTTGGAATTTTTAGCGTATTATAAGAAAAAATGGCTGATCTATTAGTCTACCAGACGAACGTCCGTTTGAGGTAAAATATAATTTCAGGGTTTAGAATGATGTAATTCGTAGGTCGCTCTCAGGGCTCAGGGGTAAGATTACTACCATACTACCAAGAATCAAATGAGAAGAACTAGACCAGTTATTCGTTCTTGTATTTAATATTAAAACACAAGTGTTATAGTTAGTGGCCAAAATGCTCGGAAGCATGATAAACTATTCCACATTCGTGTTGTGCGACTAAGAAGCGGGTACATTATTTTGCGAAAGAGCTAGAAACCCCGGCATAAACGCACCAAATTGAGTATTTTTTTTGTTTTAAAGTAAGTTGTTAATATGCTAGAAAGTTTGCTGAACTATTCCACATTCGTATTGTGGGACTGAGAGGTGGGTACATTATTTTGCGATAGGGCTCTAAACCCCGGCAAAAACGCACCAAAACGACTATTTTGTTGGCTTCGATTGTTGTACATCAGCTTTTCTTTCAAAACACACTGATAAACATTTTCGTATCGTAATTTCTATCAGCAACTAAGTACACCGCCGTCGTCACCCCAATTTCATACACTCAATGCGGATGTATTTCAGGAATACTCTATTTTTGTTTCTTTTCTATTTTGTAAAAGAAGCGTCGTCGTCGTTCCCTAGCATTTATATGCAAGCAATAAAAAGAAACAAAAAAAAAACTTCGCAAGTCTTGGCACTGCGTGAGTGTAAGTTTCGGTGTATTTGAATTTATGGGCAGTTGCCATCAAGTGATGGTTTAAAATCATAGGGAAATAGTTGGGTGGAAATAATCGCCTCCACCTTGCTTTTTGAATAACCTTCGCCAATGAATATACACGTGAGAAACTAAAAAGAAAAACAACCATCAAATTGGGAAGAAATTAATTGAATTGTAGCGTGTTAGAGGGGGAATGGTTGTTGTTAATTTAATTTTATTTTCGTTTTGTTTTTTTTTTTCAGGAGGAATTGTTTTAGTTTTTCTTTACAAAGAAGATCAGGTCCATGCATTTCCGTTGATTAAAAATAGAAAAAAAGAGAGAACAAGATCTAGAAACCAAGATATTGTATAACATGGTTGGATAAACATATTCAAAGACGTCGCGTGCCAAAACTTTTCATACCAATCAGCAAGAAATGTGGTCAATTAATAAAATATCAATTTAATTCTTTATACCCGCACATAATTAAATGTGGGTGGTTTGTGTCTGGGTGTGCGGGCCGATGGACTGTTGTATATTATATACTTTCTCGAGTTTTATTGGTTTCTGTAGCGCAACAGTTACGTTAATATGCCTTTGGGTTAATGACTCCCTCAATATAATTCGACTTCCTATCAGGTTTTCTAACTCGAAGATAACCAACCCGAAGCGTCGCGGTGTACGCCTCGAGCAGATCACTGGGGTGAAGCAGAAAAGTGCGGAGGCATTGATCCCTTTGAGATCAAAATGCTAATAACACTGTCAAAGTCGTCGAAATTGAAAATAATAAAGTATGAAAATAAACAAACTAAACATTCTTAAAAAAAAAACATTACGACCGTTAAAAAGCATCAATTTTTCTGTATTTCTATCCGATTCGCAAAACTTAATGTATGAATTTTTGTATAACAGTTTTAATTGAAAATTTTTCTTTTGGTAACATTTATGACTTGAACACGCAATTGTAAAAACTAGAAAATTATTTCTCAACGTGACTTCTCAGTTAAAAGAAACAAAAGCAGGTTTCCAAAAACAACAGAAGAGGACGCCAATTTCATGATTGAAATAGGATAGTGAGTCTCTTTCAAAAATAAACAAAAAAGCCAAACGTTTAGAGTGTGGTAAAGAAGGTTAACATTTTGAAAAAGTCTAAAAAGAATACATACATATATGTTCATACAAAAACAAAAAAGAGAAAAAAAAAATAAAAACAAAATGTCCAATACTTTGATTTAGATTTATATGAGTAAACAGAATTTTAGAATAACTCGCGTTTGCTATCAATTATGAATCTATCTAATTATATAATTTGGCGTCTTTAATTTGACAATAAAATATCACATTGTTTTGTCAAAACTTTCCATACCAACTTTTATTGGAAGAAAAATATGCTTATTTTATTTTCTTTTTGTTGTGAAAAAGTTTGCTTTGAATTTTTCAACTTATGTAGGAGGTATCAGTGATACCGGGCAGAATCGGGCTGTAAATGAAATTAATAAATAGTGTAGAGTAACTAAGTGAAAAGTGGCAGGACCTATCGCTTTTCTCTCAACCATACCTTGTAGGTAGTAAATAGGACCTACAATTTTTTGGCTATTATACGAACGGCTTATCGGAAAAGCGAAAGGTGATACCCGTGGAAAAACGTTTTTTTTTTCTTTGATGTTTCTCGTATTCGAACCTCAAACCTCTCACGTAAAAAGCAGGCAAATGAATTTTTTCCTCATTTCGTCTCTTATTGTATTTTACTTAAATAAATTAAATAAATAAATAGGGTGGCGCAACAGAGCGAGGAGCCTCAGGGCCTAGCGCATTTCACACAACCATGCCTTATGAAGGAATGGAGCGGACCTACAATTTTCTGTCGGTTCCGAACGGCTAATCGACAAAGCGCTTTTCATGCCAATAAATTTACTAACGGAGTACTTGCCAATTCCTCGCGAAAGGTGATACTCGTGGAAAAACATGCCTCGGTTCAGATTCAAACCACGAACCTCTGAGTTAACAGGCGGACATGCTAACCATCACGCCACAAGTACTTTTCTTACAAAAAGAAAAAAATTATTCGGTAACAGCAACAAAAGTTAGAAAAAGATTTGCAAACCTTGAAAGGGGAACTATAGCCTTTAAATATACAGTAAATATACGAAAGATTGTAACGAGGCATCCGTGTTCCGGGCAGAGACTTGTGCTATCCAAATGGCTATAAGGGGCCTGTAACACAAAACTACAAGTACTTGTAATACAAGTGAATTATGAGAAGTGTAAGAAGTTTTTGTAACACAAAGCTACAAATTTGCTTGATCTTCTACAAATGTACATAATCCTACCACTGGCTCTTGGCTTGTAGACATGTAGCTTTGTGTTATAGGCCCAAGTTATTTTATAGAATATATTTTATAGAATTATTAAAAATAACGACACTCGCAAGAAACCCTCGTTATCGTTGCGCTGCGATTACGTTTCACGAAACTCACTTTCATATACGACTGCTTCTGGCGAGTGTTTTGTTATCGTTCTAACATTTTCATGGATCCATTCTTGTAATTCATAATAATCGGTCCATGTGCTGGCTATAATTGTTTAGTGTTAAGTTTTATTGACTCGCGTTTCGTAATTCGTAATAATCAACTTTTCATTTTACTTAGATTGTAATATAAGAGTGCGAGAATTCTCTAAATTCAAACGGAAAACGAAAGTCTTTGAGTCTTTCTTGCGTTCCAAGTCATCGTGGCATATGTAAGTGGAAACGACAGAAATAATGAACATGCAAGGCAAGGATCTCAGACATCTTTCTCAGAAGACCTGTACCAGTGCTTTATCTGTCAAGGTCCTCAGTTAAAGCTTTCATCAACTATTAAATCTTTCAAAAGCACTACCGTAGATGGCATGTCTCCGTTTGATGCACACAGAACAGACAGACGAAACGTAGGCCCCTCAAAGTTAATAAGAAAGCTACAACTTTTTTGTCATCCGAAAGAAGAAAAGACAGTTGTTGGCGTTGTTATTTTTCTTTCGTCAAGCGTTTTAACGTATTGGGCTTAAAGCCTATTACATACTTGTGAATGCCGTTAACTCATACAAATTTGACATTTTAGTTCTTTCGGGAACCTAATCTTGAAAACGTGTTTTGAAGAAAGTGACAAGCCGAGAACACGTGCAAAATGTACGGGAACTCTAGCATTCATCAATTGAAACTCTAAAATTTCTATTACATTAAAAATTAAAACTAAAAATTATTTTGTGGCTTAAACGTCAAACGTTCCAACCCACAATTATAAATACTGAAACTTGCAATTGTCGAGGAATTAAAGCGGAAACGCTTCGCTTTAAAAAAAATGTTGAGTATTAAAAATGACAGTGGCAGTCAGCAGTACCACTGCTGTGCAGGTGTGCATCGTATACTTATCCTTGTCAGAGGTGCACGCATTTCGAGGCCTAGCAAAGTAACGAAACAGACTGTATGAAATTTGAGAATCGCAAGCTGAAACATATGAAGTATGATTGGTAGAGGTTTTGAACTCGAAGAAACGATAAGGTGGGAAGTAGACATTTTGTGTAATCAAAAAATAAAGTGACGAAACATCAAGAAATTTTTTTGTTTTTTGAATGTTTGGATAAAAACTTCCAGTTTCTTTTACTATGCAACTTAACAGGACGGGAATTGAATCGGTATTTTAATCTATTATCCTTGTGGAAATGCTAATGCTATTACCCTACATGTTATCAATTTCAAAGGAAAGTGATGTCTCTTAAATTGGTCATTGTTCCAACGAACTAGGGTTTGGAAACCAGATGACATTCAGAGCTACTTCCAGTTTAATCCCCCTAACCAAAAAGCTAAAAGTTCCTTAAAATTCCCATAAGAACGCCTAACGATTATAATATCGTGTCAAGTAGCTCTCTTTTACTTTTTGTACAACCCATTCTGGAGTTCAGTTTCATACACACTCTTACTTGTTAATTTGTCCCTAAATTGTCAAACTAGGTGTGAGCATGTGGAAAAAGATGGACACGGCGCGGCGGGTAGACAAACAAGAACTATGAGGGCTGCCCTTTACGTATAGAATACATTACCAGGAACCCTCTTGGTGAAGATGTCCTAAATATACGCAAGTCACACGGTCTTTTTGTGTAAAATACCATGTTCATAAAACGAGGTGGCATCTTGTAGAAATAAAACACAAAGTGAAAAATTTATGAAGTCTCGGGTGAAAAACTGTAAAGTCAAACTAGAAGAGAGCTGCTAACAGCTCTGTTGACAAAAAATTGTGCAGATACAATTGAAGAAATCAAACAATTGTGAAAGGCTACTCGGATAATTGAATAGTACAATCTAGAAAAGATTCGAGCAGTTAGTTTTGTGTTTATGCCAAACAAAACACATGCGAGAACGATATTTGGGGAAAGCACAGTATTCTGGACAACTGCATCTCAAATTTTAAAACCACTTCCTTTTAATGGCTTGAAACTCATTGAGACAGAAATATATCCATCGACTTCGATGTCACACCTTATCCAAAATTTGAAGTCACTTTGAAAATGCTACCAACCCTACGAAGAAATTTCTCAATAGAAGTGTAGAGTTGAAAAAAGGAGTAGTTGGTGACTGTTAAAGATGCAGTAAAGTAAACAAACTCAACAAATTTCCAAAAACAGAGAGAGAGACTAAAATCATTGCCAACAAGCCACAGAACCCTGATGGTGACATAATAAATCTTTACCAGTGATAAGTAAGAAAAAAGCGACATTCAAAATTTGATCAATGGCTTTCCAAGTATAATACGTATAAAAAGCACGCTTCAAAGTGGTATACAAAAGTTGCAAAGAAGAAGCGAAGAATTAGTGCACCTAACAGGAGCCGGAAGATATGTCTCGATATGCCTCGACTGCCGATGCATGCAAACAACATACAAATCAACTTAAAATAGTGAGCCACTATCTTCAAAAAAGCCTTTTAGAAAATAAGAAATGCTGAGGAGATTTGTTCGCCAAAAATCATTGGCGGTGTTAAAAAAAAAAACTATTTTGTGAAGAACAACCAAATTCTGCACAGGTAGCTGCATTTCCTTTCCGACAGCTGTGATTAACTGGACTGGAGAATTTAACATCACAGTGAAAGAAAAATGTGAGGCAGTTAAAAACTTCAAAAAAGCTTTTGGTTCAAACGAAAAACCAAATGAGTTTTGGGAAAAGATGTGAGACAAGCTATAGCAGCAATGAAATATCTTCTTGCAATGTGCAAAAGAAGAGCAAGATGATTGTGCAATCGATTGTGGGACACCACACAATATACAAAGGATGGCGCAACAGAGCGGTGAGTCCCAGGGCCTAGCCGCATTCTATCAGCGATGCCTTGTGAGGTAATTCGACGAGGATTCGCGAAGATTTGTCAACTCCAAATTGAATCCAAGTATGTATGTGAATGCTTATGAATAAAAATCGTGATTCCTCGGTCCTCGCAGCATTTTCATGTTGGATCGGTTGACTTCGAAAAAGCGTTCTATCGACAACCACGAGTTCTAATGTAGGTGACCCTCAGGCAACGCGGTGTTCTGGAAACCAAGGTGGTTGAGGATATGAACGAAGGAGCATTAGCAATTGTAAAATAACAATCTGGAGTCCTCAATGACTTTCAAAGCCAAAGTATAGGTTAACACTAAAAGATCATTTTGAGTGCTCTACTCGTTATTACAGTTCTTGATTAGCTCCTTGAAGCTTAAATTTTGGACACTACACACAAATTATCCCGATATCGCAAACCTACTGACAATGAAAGAATAAAGAACTATATCGTCGCTAAAAAACACACGACGAAACTTTTGAGGAACTGTCGGGATTTAAGACTTTAATAATAATTTCGTAGGAAATGACGTCTTCAAAGACTCAAATGAGTAGGTACTTCAATTTTCAATTAACAAAAAAAATTATTGTGCGCAGAAGCTTGGGATGGGTAAGAGCCTTGTGTGTTCCTTCCAATCATTCCTATGAGGAATTAGTTAATTACGAATCACAAAAAAACCCACACAGCCATTTGTTAAGTACCATTACCTTTAAACCATAACATCAACCTGATGATGCAAATGTCATAAAATAGCATTTTAATACATCGCCCATAGACCGTAAAAAACCATTTGTATACTCTTGTAATGCGGGAGGCATAGGAATAGTGACAGAGTGTCTAGTCGATAGACTGTAACAGTGGGATGATAGACCACATACTTTTCTTTTTGTATACCCTCACAGTTTCGTCAGGACGATGTCCGTGGAACTATAAGTACATTTATATCCGCCTTGTTTCCATCTCTATAATGCGCCACAAAAAATTTGAAAGGTTGTACAATGAACCGGCAGTTGTCTGAGTGCTCCAGCTAAGTATTAATGTCCTGAATAAATCATGTAGAAGCCGCTTTACCAAAAGAAAATCACGAGACTAAAACTTGTCATTCCTCACCGCAGAGCAGCAGCTTTCATCATCGAAAAGAAGTAAAGCAGGAGTAGCAGTAGTTATCATAAACCAGAAAAACACTACTCGTTGCAGTAGTGTTCAAAGTGTGCTATAAGCGGTTAAAAATAATTATGACCATAACTAGCGTGGTTTGCAACACATTCAGGATGCCCCATCGCCACAACTATTGATACAGTTCCAGTTATGCATAAAGAGGTCAACTTGCACTCGAAAGAAATTTGAAGACCTTTAATACGATTCATTTCGAATTAAAGGGCACCCTCTAATGAGGGAGAAATAAGCAATGCATATTTATCGAAAGGATATAACCTCGCTGGTAGAGGAAGAAATGCAAGATCTTTTTTTGTTGTTGAAGATGACGATGGATAGCTTAAAGTTCGGCTATCCTTGGAAAGTCGTTTTCATGACGATGGGTAGTCTCCTGATAAAGAGAAATGATTGGCGACAAAAAATTCGTTTTTTGCAGAGTTATTGAGATTGAATTTGTTTTTTGCTAAATGAATGAAAAGTTCGATAGACTTCGATTTGTTTTTATTCATTTCCATGATTTCTTCAAAGACATAAAACATTTAGTGAAAAACAAACACTGCGCTGTGTAACAACAAATGACCATACAAAAAAAAAGATTCGGTTCACAACACACGATGGTAATTGTGTTCCAACCCGCCTTTCAATAAAAAGAGCTTGTGCTTAAAACATTACAACCAAAGGACGAAGAACAACACTTCCTTCTTCTTATCAGTCTTCTTGCAATCATCATCAACTGCCAGATAGTATTCAAAAATTATGCAGTTATCATGTTTACACTTGATTGAACAAAAGTGTTGGAAAATTCAAAACTTAAAAAAAAAACCGAACGTTTTTGTCTCTATCCATTCATTCACTTGCAAAATATGCAAATGGCATACTTAAATATTCATGAACCTTTATTCAATCACACAACGTCACATATACCTACTTCTTCTCTAAGAGTGGTGAAGTATAAAACATGAAAATGGATAAAAGGTATGGAACATCCTCCTCCTCAAGTTTACTCTCTGATGAAATTGAATGAAAGAAGAGAAATTTAAATAATTCTATTGAAAAAGAATCTTTCAGTTTGACTAAACGGATATTATCGATTTTGTGCAAAATTATCAATTCAACGACGAAAAGTCTGTGGAGGAACCGCAAGTTTTGATAGGTCTCTGGAGAATGTTGAAGAACAATATAAATTAATAATGAAGAAAATTCAAAAGTATTAGCTCAAGACTGTAGTTAATTACAATCAAAATGAACTTAAAAGAAGTTTTACTCAATTATGGTCGGTTGATGGAGATGCAAAGTGAATGGAAATCAAAATCAACAAAACAAAAGGGAAGATTTCTTCTTTTTAGTGGGCGCAATCAAGTGGAGAGGGAACTCACCCAACTTAAAAGCTTATGGATGATCCGTCAGAAATCGGACTCTTTGCGGAGAGGTTTGTTGGTTAAGCCCCAAGTTCACCCAATTCAAAATAATATGTTACATTGAGTTTGAATGGGGTGCTCTTTTAAGCAGCAGTACCTCACTCGTATCTTTAAAGCCCAGGGATAACGGAAGTTGAGATATAGAGATAGAGTGGGCGAGGAATTGGAGAAGAATGTATGATGGATGGTGATTGGGGATTTGAAGTTGTGAAAACTGAACCATCTAGAGTTCGGGATGAGTTCAAAGGTGAAGTGTCGCCCAGAGTTCGTCGAAAAAGTATTCTCTGAGAGCTCCTTTTTTTCATGGGTTAAGCTGACACTCACAGAGGAAGTGGAATGATCCTTCCTCTGGTTCCTTGACGTAGCATTCTTTACAAAAATCAGATGTGCGTACTGCGTATGCTCAGTCTTATTGGGTACCCAATGAGCTGTGTGCCATGCGGATGCCAATAAAAAAAAGAGCAGACGCCTGAAGCTGAAGAAAAAACTCTTTCTTTTTACAAAGGTCTGCCCATAGGTTTCTAGAAACGCTGAAAGTTTCTTAAGATGTCAACGTGTCATTGAAAACTGCCATTGACTTCGTGCATATATCTTTGAAAGTTTCCAAATTTTGTTCTTTTTTTGCTTTAGTTGCATAAGTATTGAATGGAGATTGTGTAAAATGAATAAATATCTGTGAAGCAACTTGTGATGACGACATTAATCATCGAGTAAGCGTAGGGTGGATGAGAAAATTCCGGCATCTTTTGTGATAGAAAAATGTTCACCGCTGTTGCGCCATCCTATGTATGTATATGGAAGATTCTACACCGCTATTGTGCCTGCCACACTCACATACAATTCAAAATGTTTGACAATGTACAAAGAGTATGAGAGTAACTTGACTGAGATGAAGATGTTCCGTATGACAGCAGCAGTAACAAAGCCTGATCGTATTAGAAGTACGAAGATCCGTCGAAGCCTTCACTTCAAAAATATTTTGTAGGAATAAAAAGAGAGTTTTTGTGTTCAAAGGAGAGATCCTAAGAACCCTGTCAAAAAGACAATATCATACAATGTTCAGATGCGATCTCGAAGGAATAAGAAACAAAGGCAGACCAAAACACTCTTGGCAGAGAGAAATGCAAGTCAATCTGCATTTGGTTGGCCTCAGACATGAAACAATCCAAAATCAGGGGGTTTGCCGACGCATTTTGACGTCAACTTTCCCTACGAGCGGATCACTAGTCTCAAGCAGTTAAGTGGGAGAGCTATGATCCCTTTTGAGATCACGATTCTCGTAACCTTGCCGAAAAGGAAGAAGTTGCACAAATATTTTGATATTTGTCTGGCTGGCGTCGGAAGATAACTCAATATTGAGCCAGCTTATAAGCCATTTCATTCCCAATTATACCACTGTGTCCTGGTGATGGTGTTCCACGTGTTGAGCAGTCTTAAATTACTGCTACAAAGTTCCATCAATGTATATTTTTATACTGTGGATGAGTCGCCTGGCTGTTTATGAAAATATAAATGCTTTTGCTTACCAATTCGCACTTATCGATATGTTTCGCGACTTCACAGACTGCAAATAGGTCCTTTAGCTTGGAAAACGCTACCAAAATGTGGAACTTTATTTACAGAAAAATTATCTGTAAAGATGTCTGATTCAACCCATTCGTTCGTTTCTGTGAACACAGAGACCTGATTTGTTTTCAAAACCATGTCAACCATGTTGACGGGATGCTAACAGACATGGACCACTTAGTGGAAATCAATGTTCGTTGGGGTATGTATAATCTGATTGAATGTGGATGTTGATGTAATTCATTCTGTTGCCTGATATGCTCACTTTCCAGTTATCGCATCGTTTGAGCCACAGAACGCCTTTGCTCGCCATCTTTTCCATGAAAACATAAAAAGGAGTAAGGGCCAAAAAAGACTTCAGAACTGTTGTGTGGTTGAAATGGATTTTTTTCATGTTTTCAAAATTCATTGACTTCTTTATTGATATGGCCATCTGATTTAACAAGCGTCTATAAGGATGGGACGTGCCCTGTTATGGCTGTGTGCATCCAGTGAATGATTTTGGGACCGCGTCTGAGGGATTCTTGTGTAAACAGATAATGGGACTTTTGTTTCTCTTGATTTTTCCTTCCAATTCAATTGAGTTTACGATTGGTTTGATTCTAACCAAGACATTTTGCTGTGTAATACGTGATACGATACCATTACCCTTCCTTGTAAACAAAACTTGCGGTCCAACTTTTGAGATGATGTTAAGTGTTGTCGGAAGGAGGTCACAGATACAGAGATTTGCTGTGCATTTCTCCGAAGTGTTGATGACTATGTCATTGGCATAGGCCCAGACCTTGACCTCACTTTACTAAGATCTGGTTAACCACCAAAAGCCAGAGTAGTGAAGATAATCACCCATATCACAAAGCCCGGTAAGTAGGAGAGAATTTAATAGGAGACACCGATGTACGTTGCTTTTGAACTTTTATGAATCGTATTGCAGGGGAAATACAGAGTAGAGCATTCCACATCCGGGTGGTGCGACTAAAACATGAATCTCTATACTTGACTATGTACGTCCGCAGATGGGCTCAAGGTAAAACTGATAGGCAATCCTAGCGAGGCGGTTGTTGCGGCTAAATTGTTTCAGGGAAGGAATGCAACTGGCTATTTCGCCAGAGCACTGTTTGTAAAAAAAAACGAAAAAAAAGAGTGAGGCAGCTAATGTTTCGACGAAGTTCAAGAAAATCAATTGATCCTACAATTTAACTATCTCATAATTAATCTTAAAGCTCTGCTTTGAACCCAATCAAGTAGACTCAATGATGTGTAAGGAGAACCTGACCAGATATGAGAATTATACTCTAGTTTTGGGCGGATGTAGGCTTTATAAACAGTGTAGCCAGATCAGAAGGGGTAAGGGACTTTCGGCATCGTCTTAAAAAACCTAAGCATTTAGCAGTATTTTGGCGACTACAAATGTGTGGTCATTCCAACGACGTTCGTCGTTTACACAAATACCGAGTACTGACAGCTTTTCGGTTTCATGGATGCAGGCACCATTCATGGATAACGGCAATGGGGGAAGCTAAGCTTTAACGACAAATGAAAACATTGGGTTTGCGAAGCATTGAATTTAACTCGGACAACAATGCTGTCAAAGTCAGGATTCAATGAGCTTCTCATATGCAACCGTTCCAATTCCACATCCGAAGAGCAGGGACTTGAATTCCGAAACGAATATGAAAAGCTGAAGGCTGAGTCGTCAACAAAACAATAATTGTGAGGATTAGAAGTTTCATATAAGAGATCATTAATGAAGATAAGAAAGAGAGTCGGAGATAAAATGGAGCCCTGGGGCACACCAGCATTTATAAGGTGAGCATCAGACTTGGAACCATCCTATACAACTTGAATTGAAAGGTCCGTAAGGTAATTTCGATAAGAGAGCTTGATGCCAAACTCTATCAAATTCTTTAGAATTACCAAGCGAAATAATCAGTGTAAAGATTGGTTCCACTTTTCGGTAAGAAATGCCACCAAATGTGGTACCCGTGGCGTAATGGTTAGCGTATCTGCCTGCTAACCCCGAGGTTCGTGCTTCGAATCCCAAAAAAAGCAAAAAAAAATTTTATGCCATCAATTCATCAGTGGACCTTTTGTTAAGAAAGCCGTACTGTCGATCATTAAGAAGCTTTCGTTCTTAAATTTAATTCTACAGCTTTGGCTTTTGATATTGATTGAGTTAAGTGCTTGCTGGCAAACATCACTATTTCCAACATTCCTCAAGACCCTTTTTATATTTATTAGAAGTACTGCTAGCGATAGCGAGTAGGTATTCCTTGCAGAGAATGGAATGTTCAATTGTTCCGATCAGTCTTCACTGATTTGACCTTTAAGTACTCTTCTTGATAGCCCAACAAAGCTTCAGTTGGATATGTGCTTCTACAAGTCTTTCTAGGGTCTTGAAAAGTAGGAATAATAGGCTTGTAGGTCTGTAATGTTTTGGATCAGTATGAGGAGACTTATTAGCTTTGGAGCACAGTACATTGTAGAGCACACTTAGACGTTGGTTTTAAACGAGCAGATCGGTTTTGAAGTCCCAGTATCTTTCAGTTTACCAATTATACATTCTTGTTTCGTATAGTTAGTGTATCTGCCTGTTACGTAAGAGGTTCAAGGTTTCTTCGATAGGCTTAAAAAAAACTTGTTTCATGGCATGAAAAACGCTTTCTAGATTAGCCGTTCGGAATCGGCAAAAAATTGTAGGTCCCATCCATTCCCTTACAATGGTTGAGACTTGAGAGAAGTTCGCTTTTGGTACCTTGCTGGAGCGAAGGGGAACCTCGGGTCCTACCGCATTTCAACGACCTACAATTTCATGCCGACTCCAAACACTTAAAAAGCGCTTCATGGCATTGTAATTACTCTTGGTGAACTTGCCGATTCCTCGCAAAAGGTAATACACGTGGAAAATCATTTTAAGTTCCTGGGATACTTTTACGTAGCACACAGACATACTGGCTACTACCCAACGGTCCTCACCAGTTTAGCAATCAGGAATAGCCATTTTATTTTTTAAGGTCTACGTTATTTTTTTTTTTTACATCTGTTTTTTGCTTTGAGGGACTGTACCAATTGTTAAAATTAATGCATATTCTTCTTTTCACTGAAGCCCATTCTAAGTTTGATACTTGTAAGTGGGCAGGGGAAGTGTTAAACTTCCAAAATCCCACTGATATTAACTAGAGCACAGACTAACTATCTCCTAAAACATAATGACTATTTTGTTTAAACAAAAAAAGAATGTGTTTATTTAAAAGTCACATGTGTTTTATGTTTTAGCGTGTGGTGTCCTAGAAACAATCAGTTAATGTCAATAAATAAAACGCCTCCCACACACGTTAACAACTTCTGATCAAATTGAACTGATTTATTCAACACTCTGTTGCTGAAATTTCTTTTAAAATTTCTAACCAACGATATACAAAAACCAACAAAAATTGAATGACGCTCGTCGTATTTGATCTCAAATTATTTGTCAAACAGCATTTAAAAGTAAATTTTGTTTCAAAAGATCATATATTTATATGTGCACACGCATAATTTCCATTTAATTCACATGTGTCAGGCTAATAAATTTATCTATGAACAAAAAGAAGAAGAAAACAACAACAGCCAAAGCATTAGTTTAGATATGCGGTTTTGAAACAACCTATAGCAGCTACAGCTATTTGAAAACCTATACATCTACAGAAATAACTTGGAATAAATCCAAAAAATCGTTTTGTTTTTATTTTCCCTCTCTTCTCTCTCTCTCTCTCTTTGTATTTCCAACCATCATCCTCGACTACTAGACAGCCTGTTCATGTTCACTATATCCTATGTGTTAACTTGAGGGGTTTTAGAAAATCATTATTCATGCCGGCTAATTTTGAAAGTGCGCTGAACTGAACTGAGGCTTTGAGTCAAAATATATTTTCTCTTACTGCGGGTATGTACGAGTATTAAAGAAAATTTTATATTCACCTAACCCATTCGGTTGTTCGGTGTTCTTGGTTGGAAAATGCAATATTCGTATGTAATGTAGGTCAATTTTATTGCTTCGGCAGACTGTAAATCATTGGTTTGTTTTTGAAAGGCATACCGGCATTTCGAATATATGTTTTTCTGCGAATTGTGAATATGAAATGGGAAAATATTATTTTGACAGACTGTCATACACTTATGTAGGGAGGTATTTTGGGTGGTGGTGGAGCACATTATTTGAAATTATGTGTTGACTAGTGACGTAATGTGAGGCAAGTCCCCGAAGCCAAGATAAACAAAAAAATAGTTTCTTTTGAATTTCAAATACCACATTCGCTCAAAAATAAAATAAACTTTTTTTTGTATGTTCAAAAAGCTCTCTTGTCAAGTTTCTTTTTTTTTCTTTTTGTATTTTTTAAAAAAGTTATATTTAGCGCATTGTTTTGAGAACAAACAAAAAACTGAGCAAGACGAGAATGATGAGGCACGCGTAAAGTATAAGTTCAAGGAAGCTATCAGGCTAATTTTGTTTGTCACGCGGTGAAAGAGGGACTCTGTTGAAGAACATAAGTGATGTAAACAATAGACGAAAAGACTGCAATACATAGCTACACTCTTCACAGATTTGAATTAGTCTCGCAGGTGAAATTTTGAATTTGAACATTTAATTGGGGAGAGCTAGGGGCCAACGGATTGTCAAGTTTAAGTCACATCAAATTCGAAGGCCAGTGGGGTTTTTTGAAAGGACATTCGTGAAATTTTTGATTGTCGTGATGCAATGTTTTGTAATTGTTTAAAAGAAATTGTATTTTTAGTATTTGTTTTTTGTTTTTTTTTTTAATCAAAAGTAAAAACGAACGCCAGTCGTTCGCTTTGTATGTGTAAGCAAAAGTGAGGTGAGAAGCACTTCTCTTATCTTGTCAAGCAAACCAAATCCGAGAAAGAAAAGTATTTTCAGAGGCTTTATAAAATCAAAGCTGCTGTGGTGTCCGTAGCGTAGCGGTTGCCACTTCTGCCTGTTACATGAGAGTTTGAAGTTCGAATCTCAGAAAAAAATTGTTTTTCCACGGGTGCGGGTATCACATTCCGCGAAGAATTGACAATTCCTTCGAGAGTAGTTGAACTGCCAAGCGCTTTCTCACTTAACCGACGAAATAAAATTATAGGCTCTTGAAACGTGTTTTTCGCGAAGCTTTGACAAGTCTTCGAAGAGTAATTTTACTGCCATCAAAAAAACTTTTTGAATAAGCCATTCGGAATCGTGGAAAAACCGTGAGTGGTGAGTCCACTCATTGCTTATGCTTAAGAGAAATCAGCTAGGCCCTGGAGCTATCCGCTCTGTTGCGCCACTGTATTTATTTATTTATTCGTGAATTGTGTTAAGGTGCGTCCACACTTTGCTGAACGGCACCACCAATTGGTAATACCTTATCAGTTAAGACCTCCTAATCGAAAGCTGACGCAAATGCAAACCGAATGAAATGGACCCGATTGCCATTCGGCATAGTGTGGTGTGAGCCCACCTTAAGGCCCATATTTTTCCGAGCATTGTTGAGCCACCCTGTCCATTAATTTTATACATGGTTCAAACAGTTTTGTAACTGAACAGTAAAGGCCGTTTTTTTCAGTCGAAATTGAAGTATATAGAAATAAAAAATCAGTCAATTTCAAGTTGTTGGTTTCTCAACTTTTTAACATAACAACAGTGTTAGTATAATTAATTAAACGACTCTAATTGAATCATGAGAAGTAGCCTCTCTTTAGATTTTACCCGACTTGTCAGGTAATCTTTTGATTTCTGCTGGTTAAAAACTTTGATGCAACTTGCAATATACGCATCGCGCGACTACAACAGCTGGGACATGCAGAGCGGGGAGCCTCTAAGCCTAACGAATGGTAGAGAATGGAGGGGACCTACAATCCGATTCGAACGGCTAATCGAGAAATCGGTTTTAATGGCAATGAATTTACTATCTTGCTTATTCCTCGCGAAAGGCGAAAGACATGCTAACCATCACGACACGGGTACAACGTAAATTGCCAGATTAAAAAAAACGTTAGCAAATAACTGATACTGGAAACTGGAGACCTAAACTCCGAAAAAAACTTTTAAAAAAAAAAAAAATAGAGCGTGGAGTCCCTCCGCGCGGAAGAACTGAAACTTCCCTAATATGGAAGATTTAATTGTAGTGATATAACTGTTATATCAACAAATTGCGAGCAGTGCCGAAAAGTATGCAATCGATAATCCGCGTTAAACGTTTAACGCAACATTGTTGGAAGTCGCATAAGAAGTTTTACTTAAAAAATATTAATCGATTTTTCAAATAGGAGTAAAAATAGATTTTTGAGACGTTGCGAGCGGCCTTGTGCATTTTTCTCAGCTGTTCCTATGAGGAATGGCGACTTCCTGGCATTTTTCAACTGCTAGGTGTAAAAGCATTATTCAATGCCTCGCCAAAGAAGACAGCCGGGAAAAAGCCATACATACAAGACCATCGTTCTAACCATTATACAACTTACCACAAGAATGAGCCTTCTGAAAGTCTAACTCTTTCAAAAGTAATTCAAATCTGAAGTATTAGTACGAGCACAAAATCATCGATACCTTGGTTGTTATGTCAGAAACGTTTTCGAGTTGCACACCACAATCAACCAGCAACCACAAAGCAAAAACAATCCTTGCCAAATTTGACGTCGAAGTCAAAGCAAACTCGAAGAGACAAATGCCTTACATCTTTACACAACAAACAACAACCCGGTTCCATAGAACATCTCAAATCAGGATGAATATTTTGAGAGAATTCATCTCTAATGCAAAGTAATAGAGAATTTGTTAACTTGAAAAATCTCTCTTATTGTCAAAATAAAAAAACGGTCAAAAAATTTTGTGTACGTACGCAATTTACTAACGTCATTACGTAACAAAAAAAAAAAAAAGAATAGTAAATTTTAATGAAAATGAAATAGTTAGGAGTTATAACAATCAAATTAAAATCAATCTTTAGTGAGAATTCTCCAGTGATACGAGAGAAAAGATTAAAGAAGAAAATATTTTATGTTCAGTTCTGTACAAGATGGTTCCAAATAGTAACAGCGTAAATAAAAAACTGGCGCCGCGTTATTACTTTGCTATATATGTCTCAGGTCATATTGACAAACTTCTTACAGATTGTAAAAAAAACAATTATTTTTGTAAATAGATAGTCAGGTGTTTTGAGTTTTATTATCTTAACGAGTGCAGACAAGCATCTGTAGCGAAAGAGGCATCGGAGACTGCATCTGAGAATCTGCCGTGAAAAACTGAGACACATGATTAAATTATATAAATTAAAAACGTTCCTTACTACGGAGTTGAATGCAAGAGATGAGATTAATTGATAATTATTTTGAAGTCTAGCAAAGAAATCTTCCATTGTATCACTGATTCGTATATTTTTCTTTTGCATTTTTGCAACAAGGGACTATGAGCCCACAAACACCAACCAAAGAAAACACATCAAGCACAAAATCGTTCTTTTTTGTTAAGTGGTTTGCGAAGGGCAATAAAACACAGCGAAATTTCGAGAGAGAAAAACATGTTCATACTCATACAGTGGAACTGTTAGGAAAAGTATCACTTGGCAACATTTTAAACAAAATAGAGCCTAGAGTATTTAATCTGTAGAAACATGAGCAGAACTTAAAACTAGTGCATTTGTCAACTGATCAGTTTCTTAAAATGAATGTATAAACTTTGATTTTTTCTTAGCTTTAGGCTTTATAACTTAGCCGTTCGGAATCGGCAAAAAGTTATGGGTCCTCTATATTCGTCATAAATTATGCTTGATAGAAATGTGCCAAGCCTCGGCTCTCCCCGAATTTGTAGTGCCCAAATATTTATTTATTTTCTACACCGATTTTTTTTTATTATTTATATTATATATATTTTATAAAACATGGATATACGCTGAATCGATATAAGAAAAAGGTGTGCTAATAAACTGAAAAATGATTAGACAGTCACAATTTTAAGCAAACACAAAACTTAAACTGACTTTCAACTTTTTGGCAAAATTTTCCGGAGTCCTTTTAGTTTTGGAGTTACATTACTAAATGTACATGGCAATGAAATTTTTATATAATTAGGACTAACGAAACAGTTTTTGTATTTTTTGTTTCTCTTTTAAATGCAAAAAAACGCAGTTGGCAGGTTTACCATTTAAAAGTAAGTGCATTCCAAAAGAATCAGCTTAATTAGTTGCAGACTTACAACGCCTATACAGGCTTGCCTATACGGGCTAATGACTTCTACACATGCTTACGACCTCTTTGGGACTACGATGCCTACACATTCTTGCGATGCTTATACAAGTTTATTAAACCTATACAGGGTAACGAAATGTATATTGTTGTTTGGCGGATTTACAGGATTATGAAGTCTATACAGGCTAGCGAAGTTTATACAAAAAGGGGGTTAACAATTTTCTGCATCTTTCAAGGAAACCTACGCATTTTGCAGCATTTTTGGCGACTTCAAATATATGGTCATTTAACGAAGATCGTCGTTTACTTACACACATACCGAGAAGGTACTGACAGCTTTTCGGTTTCTTAGATGCAGGTACCATTCATGGATTATGGTAATGGGGTAATGTTAAGCTTCAACGACAAGAGACAACATTGAGTTTTCCAAGCATTGAATTCTACTCGGTTTTTTTACCCCGTGTATACAAGCTTACGTATAAAGACTAACGACTTGACGTCTTTATTGGCTTACGAAAACCATAAATGCTTGCGAAATCTTTATAGGCTTGCTTGATCGTTTTAGTGAAAGTTATTTCATATTCCAATCCAATATTCACCTGGAAGACACCTTTGAGGTTATAAATTTAAATTACAACCACGTTATTTGTATCTACTGTTCCAACAAAAAAGTAAGGTTAATATAATGGTGTAGTAAAATGGATCAGTGATTGGTCTGTCTGAATGCTCCAATTAAGCATCAAATTTCTCTTTTCAAAGAAAAGTTATCTTCTTTAATATTAAAGTTTTTCAACAAATTAATACTTGAAAGCACTTCTTGACTTTTTGGACAATTGTTGTTTATGAACGCTTTCTTAAAGGAAAATATTAGCCAACCAAATTCAAAAAACACTTTGTTCTTTAAACAAAAAGAGCATTGTGATGGGCATTCAAAAAAAATTATTTATTCTAGAAGGCAATTCAAAATTTACGACGCATAAACAGAGTTGGTTTTATTATAGTTTATTCGAATATGATTTGTTGATTTTGCAAAATTGAGGAATAACCAAATGTAGGTAACTGAATCTGTTTATGTACATATAAGTATGTATATGCACTTCTTACAAATATTCCAGTATTGGGATAAAACTAGAGTTAACTCTGCAAACCCGGTGAGTTAGCTTTAGTTTGATTCTGACACCAGAATGACCCAACCCACCGACCGTTGAAAAACTGACCCTTAATGCTTTTCCAACAAATTCTCAAAAGCATTTGCACAACAAAAATCTGCTGAATACATTGTACATAGTTTATATATAACATACGCACAAGTACATAAGGATATACGAAAATAAAGTTGACATTCTTGAAGTTTTTTCAGCCACAGCGGTTCGGTTGCTCGTCTGGAGCAAATTCAAACACCAATACCAACACACCTCTGTCATTACATTGCACACACCGATTGATTGCGTTTTGTTTAACTTAACTCATTCAAATGCACTTTCCTTACCTCAAATTCTAGTTGCTTCTACAAAATTTTGTATATTAAATATTATTTTAAACAATTTCACTTTTCACATTTCTACACAGTTATTCTCTATTATTTTTTTCTTTTTGCATAGAAAAATAAAGAAACAGAAGAAAAAATAAATTTCATTCTTACTAGCGCCGCACCGCCATGAAATTCGTAAGAAAAAAAAAAGTATTAGTGAATTTTCTTTTCGAAAATCAAAATTTAAAAATAGCTCTCAGCTATTGCACATAACTTGTATTTCAACTGAAATTTGATTGATCTCACATTTGCTTGGTTTTCTTTTAATAATAAATAAAATGAAATAACTTTCATTCGATATGAACACTGGTAACGCCCGTTTTTCGCCGAATTTTCTTTTATCAAAAGTCAATTACTTAAGAGAATTTTCAACCGCTAACGCGTGAAACCGTCCGAACTGAGATTTTTCCGAATACATTCTAGGAAAATTTACCGAAATTGTTTGACACAATCTTTCTGTCTCTTCTTTGCGTGTAGACGAAATTACGAGTCTCTGAATACAATCCTAAAAATAAAATGAGAAAGGGAATGTTTTATTTTCAGCCTCGGATTTAAAATTTTCTTTGGCTGTATATGCTGCTTGTATGCACAAACACAATGTCTTATAGTAAAAGCAAAAAAAAAAAAAAGATATCTAATAGTAAATTGAATGCTGTGTATATAAAACATTTTAAATTGAAACGTATGCGTTGACAGTCTGAATACAGTAAGTAGTAGATATGTGTCTTTTTGTTGTTTATTCTTGTTTTCAATTCAAACGATTCAATAAAATTAGGAAAATTCAAACAACAAATTGGTGTTGGAAAATGTTTAGTAGAAGGACTTTAATGGTTTAATGGTTATTGGCGATATTTTCAGAAAGCTCACTATACGTACGCTCAGGATGTTCTTATTGAAGCTTTAAGGAAGTATTCGAAAACAGAGAGATTTTCAGAATTTAGAAAACCACAGAACAAAGAAATGTTTAGTTTCAAAAAATTCATGTTTCTGGGATACGATCCTTGAAACTCCCACGTAACAGGCAGAGATGCTAATCACTACAGTACGGCCACCAACAATTACTTAATGAAAATAAGTTGGTAACGCCATTCAATTTATTTTGAGACAATTGTCACTTCCTTATGCTGTCAGATTTACGTAAACTCATAAAAGTTAAACTACTCTCACTTCTGTATGTTTATCCCAGTTCTACGTCAGCGCGTTTAATAATGTTACATCAATGTTACGTTACGTTAAATAATCGTCTTTGCTATTGAATGGACACACTTAAAGTCAATGAGACTACACTCTCTTCTGTTGTATATTTTAATTACATTACGTAAAAATAACGTAACGCAACTATGCCTAAAACGATCAATCACTTTCTTTTTTTTTCAACTTTTCTAACGTTCTGAATTCTCAAAGTAAACAAAAACTATCAAATATGCTACTAATAAATTTTGGCATTGAATTGGAATCACGTAACGTTATCTTCTACATGAACAACCTGCCTGGTTATTCGTTTTCAAAGTTGTTTAGGATTTGCTATAATTCATCATTACTTGCTCTCTGTGACCCTCAAGCTCGATGTTCAAATAATTTTTTTGAAAATAATTATAATCCTATTGATACGGATGTAATTAAATGATCAATTAAAAATTATAGATCACATACACATTCGATGGTTTTCTGATAAATAGAAATTTAAGCATGATGGCCCATGATGTCTGCAGAGTATGTATGTACACACTTACACTCAATACATAAATAGAAAAGTTTTATTTTTAAATCACAGAGAGATATTATCGAATTTGACGTCATTGGTTTTATGCTGTGTATCGTTTATAAGACACACAAAAAAAAATATAGATCTCAAAGATTAATGGGTCATAGTGAAATGTTGAAATACAAGCATCCATTTTCTCCCCCAATTGACCACATAAATCATAGGAAAATTATTTCAAGACTGTTTGCACTAATGTGCTACAAAAATGTTTTTATAAATTATAAATTAACACTTTTCTGAGTGCACTGTGCAGTTGCCATAGTAAATGACAAATTATTTCCACGTTAAAAATTAATTTTTTGTGGGTAGATATTTACCGATCTTTCATATTTATTTGACTGCTAATTTTAAAAGAAAATTAAAAAAAAAATCGGTTCATGCGCTTGCAAGAATGTAATACCAAGTTAAGTGATTGTAAGAAAAAGGTATAGCGACTTTTTAATTAACTTTATCTAATTTAAGTAAAGAAGCATTAAAATTTATAAACACCAGAAAAAAATTGAGCAGCTTAAAGCTACCTGATAACAATTTGCAGCCCTGCAATCTGACTTTTGGGATCACAGCGACTAACCTTTTAGACTGACCAACTGACAATATCTTAAACTTGATTACAACATAAGAAAAAATTGTTCTTCTCAAGTTATTTTTGACTCTTTTTTTTAGGAAAAAAAAATATAGCAACCTTAAAAAATATAGTACCCTTAAGGAACGTCTTGCAAGATCCTACAAGGTCCATTTCTAATAATGGGAATGGCACTAACGGCACAGTACGCAAATGAGCGAATGCACGTTTTACATACTTGTTCGTCTTCCTTTACGTCGAACATCGTGAATTCGAAGGATCACAACTGGCTCAGTTATTTGCTTTGCTTTACGGCACATATCTTTCATTCTTAGGAATCAGATCGAATTCGAACCGAATAAAATGTATTAGATGTATTCGAACGCATTTTTATGCTTTGCAAAATTGTATTTTTGCCGTGAAGGCTTCCTCGTGTTTTGGTATTTTTTTTATAAAATCAAGATTTATTACTTTTGCTGTCCTACGAATCCTCTTCATTTCACCTTGCTCTCATACTTTTTGCTGACATTGTTCAACATGATGCTGAACGCACAACTCTAATTCTTTAAATACTTCTCTTTAGAACACATTTTTCTATCACAGAAAACGGCGGAATTGACTTTTCACTTCATCCAGCTTACGCTTATTCGATGATTGATGTTATCACATGATTGATGTGTTCATACTGCACATCCTTAATATATTGCTGCATAGTTTCCTTCGTATAGTTCCCCTTCGTTCGTAAGATGCGATTGCTTTCTCACTTTTTGAACATAATACGAAGGTATATACAATATTCTTGTATGTGTAACTTCCCAACTCAACGCATTGAAAAATGACAATAATTTCCGAATTCTATAGGCGTACTATTATTGTTGGACCTTAAGGAAGGACTCACCAACAGGATTTTACTTTATGGTGCTCGTGGCGTAAGAATATCTATCTGTTACGAGTTCAAGGTTCAAACTCCAGAAACATTCAAGTTTATTTCAACGGGTATCGACTTCCTGGAGGAACTGGCAAGTCCTAGAGAGTAATTATACTGCCATGAAAAGCGATTTTTAACGTAGTTTCTCAGAAATTGCAACAAATTGTAGGTCCCTCAAATGCCTTAAACCTTAAACCGTTCCTCCCTGATATTTGTGGTTCCAACCTATTCGTTTATTTTATATATTTATTTTACTTTACAACAGCCAGATCTTGAGTTTGCAATACAATTCGAATCGAAATTGGCTGCCCATCGAATCCAACATCATTTTTGTGAGAAGTCAGACGAAAGCTACCACGGATGGGTAAAGCGATTCATAAGTCAAGACCAAATATACGTTGTCATAAGTAGTTATTGTTATAGGTCAGTAATGCTTTCGTTAGCTCAGAAATACTCATTTATATACTTGTTCTTAGTGAAATCCTTAAAACAACAATGGCGGCAAATTTTCTCATATCACCATTCTTTACATTAACTATAGTAAGTCAAAAAGGCGAATTTACAATCTTATCGACCGGAGGACACTGGTTGTTAATATACATGGTGAAACCAATCACCCCTATCACAGGGCCCGTCGTCGTAGCAATTTCGGACTATGAATGTCAAATAGAAATGACTAAAAACATCTTCGTAATGAGCGCTTGGCAACAATAGTAACAAATTTTGTGCCAAAAATTCACTACAAGGGCGTCTGTGATGCTTCCATTTTGGTATTCGTAGTCCGAAATCGCTACGACCGACGCGACGGGCCTGTGCTAGGGGGCCAATAGCTTGGAAAGGAGAGTGCTAGGTTGGATCAGAGACAAGAGGTTTGCTACCAGTCCGAAAGTCTACACAATCCAACTAGTTTATGTATACAATGATATCACTGTATAAGTGAAGCACGAACTCATTAATGGTTTATGTCTCTGCTAATTCATATTCGATTTCTTGGCTCATTGGTCAAAAGGCAATCAAAAGTCCATTCGTTGTTTCTGTTGTTGCAATAAGTTCATTGAAAACGAAGTTATTCATTCTTTTATTTTCCTATATGTGAGGTTTCAGGACAGTTCTTCTGCTCCTGAATTGAACCGGAAGTAAGCAATCTTCTGTGGGTGAATGAGTTTGAGTTTATCTAGGGGGATAATGTCATAACCTAGTATTTGCTTTCTAAGGCGGAAAAGTGCTGGACATTCTGTAATGATGTGCAGAGATGTTTCTTCACTTTCGAGGCATAGTCTACAGATGGGGTCCGCTACCAGCCTCATTTGGTGAAGATGTTTCTTTAAAGAACAGTGACCGGTTAGTAGTCCTGTGCACATTTTTAGGGTTTTCCTATTGAGGTTCAGTAGGAACTTTGATGTTTTTTCAGTGTATTCTGGCAAAAAGAGTTTTGAACAGATTTGGCCAGATGAGTTACTCCAAGCTTTATTAGATTCCTCCAGTATGATGTTCTTGGCAGTATGTTTGAAGGTGCTTTTATTTACACCGCAGAAGGGTTCAGGACTGACGAATGGTTTAGATGCGCCATCTTTAGCTAAGATGTCTGCCTTCTCATTCCCATCATAGCCTTTGTGTGCTGGGATCCAATGGAGGATTAGTGTTTTTCCTTGCTAGTTCAGAGAGTGACATGACTGTCTCAGGGACTAGTTTGGATCTTATGACAGGTGAGCTTAACGCCTTTAGGCAGCTTGGCTGTCGGAAAAAAATTAATATTGTTTTGTTTTTCGTGTTCGATGAACATATTATTCTCGAACATTCGTTAATGGCAAAGACTTCAGCTTGGAAATTGGACGAGTGACTGCCCAGACTTACTGAGAAATTCGTTCTGGGACAGTCGCTGAAAATGCCGGAACCTGTACCAGTTTCCATTTTTGAGCCGTCCGTGTACCAGACCATATCTTGCCTTAGGATGAGGTTTTGTGCTCTCCCAGTCTTCCTTATAGGGGGGATGACAATGGAGAAGTTGAGTTTAAAGTTGTACATCGGAATAAGTGATGGAATAAGTGTCGTCATACAAACTTTGGTAATTTGTTCAGGGTTTTAAATACGTTTTTTTTTTAGTACAATGTACGGAATTCAGACCCAGCTCGCCGAGTGAAGTTGCAAAATATTTTTCCCCAGTGTTGTTTACGAAGTTAGCACTCTTTTCATGCAAAAAAGCCATAGGAAATAAGTGGGGTCTTCAACTCCGTATCACACATCCCGTTCATCAGACCTTTCCTCACTTATGGTGTTACAGTAGGTTGTGGTGTCAGTTCAGACAAAATAAAATTGAACATCTCGCTTTGTCTTCCAGATCACTTTTTCCAAGTGGAGATGATGGCAATCAGCGAAGGTCTGTCTTGGCTAAGAGAAAACATGATATCCGAAAGGGATATACATATGCATCTTCTCAGACAGTCAGGCGGCTCTATTCTAGCCCTTTACTGCCAATCAGCTCTCAGGGGGATGACAGAGGAGTTTCACATTCACCTGTGCTGGGTGCCGGGGCGTAGAGATAGAGACATGCCAGGTAACTGCAAAGCAGATGAACTCGCCAGAAACGGAACAATTCTGCCCTTCTATCCGATAACGGAAAGTTTCGGCATACCAATTGCTGGACGCATACGACTAAACTAATCTGAGATGGTCAGAAATACAGAAATAAATCTGACCCATAGCTAGAATTTAAGCGGTCAAACGGAAAAAAGTAGTGCGACGAGTGGAGCCATAGCAAAACACTGTCTTATTGGAAAATATGCCGCAAGGCTAGGAGTCGTCTCAAACGATTTTTGAAGAAGCTATATGGATGAAGAGGAGTTCATGCCACGCTTTAGCTCAAAAAGTTTGTGACACAAACGTATAGGATAAACCTAGACTCGTGCTTTTTTAATGGCCCTACTGATCTTACTCACATCGACGCCCTGCTTCTCTCCGTTTCATTGTAAGCTCGAAATGGTTCCATTAGAATGATGATACATTAGATCCAGAGTGGTATCCGACGGGTCTAAGTGTGTAAGGCGAGCTGACAGCCACTTTAACCTGACCTTATCTGTCTATGTCTACAAAACTCATCTATGATGTTGCTTAATTATGCGGAACTACCCCTTATTGATGATTCAATTACCAAAAAGGAACGAAAAAAAACAAGCAACACTAATGTCTTGGACTAAATATCGACATAGAAAGCCTTATCTTTGAGATATTTGATTGTCCACCCATTACTTCGATATAATTTAAAGGCTCTCAAGTTACAAAAGTATCTTTTTTTTTTTAAATATTATCATACTAGTCCCACCATCAAGGGGTTAAATTCGGGTACTTTTTTACAAACTTCTATGAGTGCTTCTCACAAATTGCTAAATTTACTGAATTTTCATACAGGCCAGTGTGTTTTTGCAATGTATGGAGAACGTAAGGTTTATTCTGGTTTTGTGAAAGGAAGACCATCAGATGTGTTGCATTTTAATTAACTGCAAGTCCACCCCACTTCTATTTCTCAAAATATCTTTTACAATATAGGCTAGTAGAACAACAAATTCATCCGCATACGTAGCTGACTTCACACCGCATCCTTCTGCTTTCGACACTTTTTGGAAGTAAAAAACCACAAAAGATGGGAGACAAGTATGCCCAGAGGTTTGTCTCAAGTGACAGTCGTTTGTGGTTCAGTCTTCATTTTTCAAGGCGTTTTTATTTTAAATGCCTTCCCATCGTCTGAGGAAAAAATTGTTTCATTATGAGGCCTAAGATATACGTCCTTCACACTCATATCTAAGTGCACAAGTCATTTTGCGATTAGACTAAAAACTTAAACACTCTCCAAACATTCAAAAGATGTTGGATTCTCCTGATCATCAAATCAATTGGCAGATTTATGATCAAACAAATAACGAAAATCAAAGAAAATTGGAATGCAAACAGAGGCCTTGAGACGCTTATTTGTTATCCAAAGTTTACCGGTCTGATATGGATGATGTACCTTCATATATACATATTTGACACTTCATTTAAAACCCCCCAACGAGGTTTCTTCCGTACTTTTGTTTTTCTTTTCTTTTTCAACTTAATAAATTTAATGCTCAAAAGCCATTGTCTTTTCGCCTCGGCATTGTTCAAAATCCCTCTTGACATAAGAGTTCTAATCGTCAGAAAAACAATTTATTATTTTTCACACACTAACTTTCGTCAGGTAGGGTACCAAATGCTTTTATGTTCACATTCGTGTCTACAACTTATTTTTCCCCCAAATGATAAAAGCCTACGTATCTATCCAACTCTATATACACCTGATTTTCTGTGTAGGTTGGTTGTTTATTGAAATCAATCAGATTTTCCTCCAAGACAACCTTAATTTATGCGGAGGCAATTTTTTTGTTTGACGCACACAACATGACAAAACATACATAAGACGTCATCTTGACTTTCAACTTGACTCGTTGCCGTTGATACAATTTAAATGTCAAATCATCTGACCTTAAATTTTATGCTGTTTTTGATTTTTGAACCATCATTATTCTTCATCGTATGTCTGTGGAGTTGGTTGATCTTGAAGACCTCTCTTCTTATTCTTCTCTGTGATATAAAATGAAATTAAATTGTTGTCTCTCTGCCGCCCGACCCGTGCCCAGAATGTTCAAGGCTTTTTTTTGTTGTTGCTGTCTAAAGACAAACATTTTTGTGGAACTATGTACACAATCGTTTAGATAATTTTATCACGAAAAGAAACCTTGATTTTGTTATATTCTATTTTTTTGCAAACATGAGAAGCATTTGTAGACTGTCCTGATTTTTCAAACAAATAACGCAAAACGCACCACACCCACAAAGTTCAGTGTTAGATAAATTGAGTGGCTATTGTTTCATGGCAGCTGGTTGCTTTTCTTTTTGATTCTGAAAAACAAAAACAAAACTTTTGTTAAATGAGCTGTCAATATCAAACAAATAATTGTTCGACATTCATACATACATACGTATGTATGTAGATACATAATTGTAGATTACTTCACTTTTAAATAAATAGTTTGTGATTAATATGGTCGACAAGACGGCGCCATTGCATTGGCTGGATAACTATGCGTGGTTGTCGATGAATGTTTGAGTTGTAAATTCCCATGGAAAGAAGTAGGTCACAGCGTTTGTTTTGCTTGACTTTGGTCTTCCTGTGAATTTTATTTATGACACCTGAAAGTTGGACGATCCAAATAAAGACAATGTTCAACACTAATCTAGACTTACAGTGAATCGTAAGCTGAATAATCCTTTTCTTGTTACTTTTGATGATACTGTGTTCATTCTACAGAAGTGCAGATAGTACCTACTTTTATTCATTCTTAATTGTCATAAATAGTTTCTAAGTCAAGGAGGTTTGTTTGACTACAACTTTTTCAAAGCCGTTCGATGTAGCAAACGATGATCGTTTTTATGGTCGTTCTCGTCGTTCCCACTACAAGACGACCGATGACGCAAAACGATGGTCGTTCTTTGAAAAACTGACAGTTATGTCATAAAACAACACTCCATTTGTATACCTATACTTCGTCCAGTAAAACGACAATAGTTTTCCGAAAAAAATATAGCTTCGAATATAAAGATTAGGATAAATGGTTCAGCGTTTCCAACTCACGATGAAGCCAACGATATCGTTTTTGCACAAGCTGATAGTTTTTGTCATAAACCTACACCTAATTTGTAAACCTGTACTTCGTTTACTAAAACGACAGTCGTTTTTTGAATAAAAAATATCGTTTCGGATGAAAAAATCAGGATGAATTGTTCAGGTCAAATGATTTGAAGCCTTCCGATAAAGCCCAACGATAGTCGTTTTTGCAAAAATCGAAAGTCTTTTGTCATAAAAAGATACCTTATTTGTAAACCTATACTTAGTTCACTAAAACAATAGTCGTTTTCAGAAAGAAGTATCGTTTTGGATATAAGAATAAGGATGAATCGTTCAAGTCGTCCGCTACAGGTCGTCCGATGCGGCCGACGATAATTTATTTTTGTAAAACCGTCATAAAATCACACCGATTTTAAAAACCTATAGTTTGTTTAGTAAAACGATGGTCGTTTTGTGTAAAAATATGTTTGGGCTATAAAAATCAGACTGAATCGTTGAGGTCGTTCCCACCTACAAATCGTTTGCAATTCTAAGAGTTTATTACAAGTGTTTTTTTGTCATAAAACCCCACCTTATATGTAAACCTCTTCGGTTGCCAAAACGATAGTCGTTTTCCAAAAAAATATCGTTTCGGCTAAAAAAACAAGAATGAGTCGTTCAGGTAGTTCCCCGTACAAATCGTTTCCAAATCACCGAATTTGTTTGACTAAAAGTCAAATCCACAGTCGTTTTTGTAAGAAACCACAACTTATTTATAAATCTATAAAACGATCGTCGTTTTTCGAAAAAAAAATCGTTTCGGATATAAAAATCAGGATGAATCGTTCACGTCAAATGTCTTACAGCCATCCGATAAAACCAAACGATAGTGGTTTTTGTAAAAATCGATAGTCTTTTCTCATAAAACGGCACCTAAATTGTGAACCTATACTTCGTTTGCTAAAGCGATAGTGGTTTTTGAAAAAAAAGATCGTTACGGCTATAAAAACCTGGATGAATCGTTCAGACCTGAAAAAATATTTGAAGCATCATTAGGATTTCCAAAAATATAACCGACAAAGTGACAACCTATTCTAGCAGGATCTCTTTGTGTGTTCATTGCGAATTTCACATCAAACTTGATAAACAAATAAATGATTCAAACAACCAAAACACGTCAAAGTCACATGCTAGAATCAAATATCACAGTAATTGCTCAAAGAATTGGTTTTGATGATAAACCTATTTTTAGACTCATACGCACTCTATTTATTCTTTTTCCGAGGTAACACTCATAGCCATCCTACGTACATTGCAAAGAAAAGCAACAGATTAAGTTTAAACCTATTTTTGATTATTATTAACTAAAACCACACATTTAATATAAAATAAAAAGTAATTGGCAAATATTTTCATAAATAGGAAAAATATTAATGCGAAGTTTAATATCGAAAATAAAAATTACCAAAGCTCATACGAGATTATGCCTCTTTAATTTATTATGCAGAAATACCGTCATTGTCATCATTGGGTTTATATTTATTTTTAATTGTTACGAACAGTCACAGCATCATGACTTCAGCCTGGCACAGTGAATTGTTGGGATCACTGTGTATCGCATTGTTAATAATTAATATCTGGATCGCCCGCTGCTTATTATTATTATTTTAAAGAATGTAAATTTATAATGAGATATTAATTAATAATCAAACAGAACTGTCGAGGGAGAAGGAATGGAAGTTGATTGAAAAATTTACAATTAAATAAATAAAGCACGGGAAGATAAAAGCCACGGTATTTTTTTGATACATTTTCTTTGAGTGTCTAGATTAACAAACGTAAGACCTCTTCTTTCTGTGAAGAGTTTTGTATTTGATAATTTTGCTTTTATCTTTTTTTGGACAAATGATGATTTCTTATTATTTATTTTGTTTTGTGCAGATGTGCAGATAAAACCAATACTTGAGTACATACCTACATATGAGCATTTGTGAGGTGAAAAAGTCGTAGTATTTAATTCAATCGTAAGTTTTTTTGGCGTTCAGAGGTTTTATTGAATACCTTTTTTATCAGTGTAAACGAATGTGACAGTTTTAATCTATGACCACACGGCAATTTTTTTGGTATTAGAGATAACGAAAATACAGCTACGTAAACTTTTTTCTAGAAAGTTTCATAGCATTGAGTCTTGGAAGGTTTTATTAGATAGCTAGTGGGGATGACCAACGTTTGAATTTTTTGTAGAAAACAAGTGTATTCGATTTAAATTATGCGGTTAAGGTGCGTCCACACTCTGTTGATCGGCACCAATCGGCATATGCCGATCGCCAGTACTTATTTTGTGTGGACGTCCCGATTGGTTTTCCTTCTTATCAAAAGCTGACCCGGATTCGAACCGAATGAAATGGATCCGATCGCGGGACGCCATTGTGGGGCGCTTCTTTACACACTCAATCGGTTAAAGTTAATCACTTAAATGTTTACGTAAACAATTTAGTTGCAGGTATGTGTCAAAAATTTTATTGGACGAAAATCAAAACCCTTTTGTCAATCTAATCTAAATGAACAAAGTGATTGACTTCAAATGATTTTGCCATTTAAGGACCGCATTCACAACTTAGATAAGATATGTACATCATTTTAGTGAGATATCACCCTATAGTGCTTGGGTTAAGCCAACAACAACAAGAGATTTGGTGAATTCACTGAGAAGAAACCGAAGATGTTTTATATGTTCAGACAGATGTTTTCGATGGATGTTGTTGTTATGAGCATTTTAATGTGGTAGTTATCAACTCTTTTTATGTAAAGCTAAAGAATTATATAGTAAAATACAATCAGCCATGATGTAGGAGAAAATTACCTACAGTTTGAGATGAACCACGGTTTCAACCAACATCTTTCGCCAAAAATATCGATTTCGGACGAGCTCTCACCACTAAGAAGGTTGAAGTACTCTTCTACCTCAGTGCGACTTTCCTGTAGTGTGCTCTTAAAAACTCTTAGAACCAAAAAATTGGTGCAAAGAGAAACTGCGATGGCTGGGACACTCTTCATATCTCAGCCATTGCAGTTTCTCGCTAAAAATCGTTGTTGAATCTTCTACACACATGGTGTTCTTGAACGGGACATAAAAGATCAATCGGAGTATTTTTCTTTTGAAACGACATCTAGCAGATCTTTTTGTGATCACCCTTCTCCTGGTGTTATTTTCCGTGTCGACAGCGCACCCTAGGTATACGACATTATACACTACCTCGAAGTTATGTCTGTCTATTTCGATGTTTTGTCAGATTTGTCGATTTCGTTTTGTCCTTCTAAGCCCCTCATTTTGATCGCTTCTGTTTCAATGCAGACAAAATATATGTATAGTGCCATAGGGTACGCCGCGTTATCCTCCGATGAATGCCGTGGCCAAATTTCCAATTTTGAATTGTTCCATGTTTAAGCCCACCCTTTCTTCACTGATTGAGATATGAAATAGCTTTCGGCTACCCAACACTGTGAGTGTCCTAGCTTGGCCCATAATAGAAAAAAGCCCTCGGAGAATACTTCTTCGACAACCTGGGCGACATCTCTAAACCTCCCACTCAACAGCATCCTTAAATTCATCCAGAGCTCCAAATAGTTCAGTGGGGGCTCCCAACCTAAATAACCCAGTCACAAACCTAATCCTCTGCCAGACCTTTCTTCTACCTCCTCATCATCTTTTACCCGGGGACCACAATGTATCCTTGAGATCCGTGTGAGGTGCTGCAGCTTGCCCTATCCAACCTAACCTTACCTACCCTACACTCCCTCAAGGATCTCAACTTGATAGAATGGTAAAAATTCGTGTATCTCTTTGTACAATCGTAGAAGGTACATTTTTCGTCTTTAATTATGCGAACTATCACCTTTTTAAGTTTGGAGATGAGAATAGTCAGCCATCTTAGTCCCGTGTCCCTCATTTTTTTTTCCAAAACTCATAAGGTGTAATGCAAGGCCATATGAGAGCCTTGCATTACACCTTCGCCAATATTGGAATTTTTAACAGCCTCAATTACATCCTCGGGTGTGATGTCGGGTATTTCCTTTAATTAAAGCTCAGCTTCGGTAAAGTGCTCTCAAGGAAAATTTTCGGTTAAAAGGCCATCACAATACTGTCACCACCTGTGCAGAATTTTGTCTAACGAAACTTCTGAGTATTTCTTCGTCTTTGATCGGCTATCTTGAAGATTGCAGTTCCTTCATGATCATGATCATGATGTTAAAAAAATCGCCTTGCCGAAAACATTTATTGAAAATTTTCGATGAGATCTTAACAAATCTTAAAAGGTGTGGTACTCCAAAGTCGGAATAGTTTTTTAGCGGTGCCAAAACAAGACAAGGCTCTGTAAAGTTTTTTCTGTATATACATATACATACTGTCATAGCGCTGAAATCGGGTCGTCAGGACCTTGTGTGTTTCCAAAGCACATGTTTTATTTTGCGTTGTTACAATGCCCACAAATAACACACAACCAGGTGCTTTTGGAATCACTTAGGACATAGAAAGTCGTTAGCCGATGTCAGCCGTTGGATTTCCAGGAGCTCATCCACCTTTTTCTCTTTTTCTCCTTGTTTCAATGATAGGCCCTAAAAGACCATTCAACTAAATATGCCAGAGCAGCTCATTTGAGGTTTCTCTTTCCTGACTGCTTAGATTCACCATTCTTTCTGAAAATCGAATTTATCCGCTACAACATTTCCCATAAGCTCTAACAGGCCACTGAGGTTCGGGCAATCAGTCATTACACGCAGAGCATTCTAGTGTTTTGTTTTGCTCTTAACCTTGAGTCATTGGTCAACACTAGCACCTACAATTTGGGCAATAAGTCCGTGACTTTTTGAATTTGCCCCTCTTAATTGAAATGGCAACAATGCTCCCGTCAACAGTCATCTGTCACTTGACTCCTGTCAAAAATTTAATAAGCTGCGACATTTAGTTTTGTTTTTGACAGCCGCAGCCGTTAATATCAGACTACCGCGTTGACTGAGAAGAAAATGGAAAATAGTAGTTCACCCCGAGAAACCCAATGTTTTGACTGCTGTTTGGTCTCCGGTGTGTTGTGGTGGATCCACGTTTCGTCCACGGTTACGAAACGGCGTAAAAACTCGTCCATAACACACCGAAGACCAAACAGCAGTCAAAACAGTCGGTGGTTCTGAAATTCACGAAATATTACGCCTTAGTAAAACAAGAACAAGTCTAGAACTTCATATGACAGTAAATCATATGGCTGAAATAACTAAAACCAATAAATAGGTTTACGCAACAGGGGGCCCGAGACCTGGCGCCTTTCTCACAACCATACCTTGTGAGGAATGAAAAGTGCCTTCTATTTTTGCCGATTCCGAACAGCTAGTCGAAAAAGCTTTTTTCAGAATCGGAGGACTTGCCAATTCCTCTTGAAAGGCGATTACAAAAAAATTCTTGGTTTTCTATTGGGATTCGAACCTCGAAACTCCCACTTAACAGGCACACATGCTAACCATTACGCCATGAGGACCACAAATAGCTGGTCAAATCGTTAAGTTTTCCTTTAAAAGAATTTTGCTCAACCACTTTATAAAATTTTGTGTAAATCTACATGGTTTTTTTTTTAGCATTTTCCTTCTTTTTTTTTTGCTGTGCATTTTCATCCTTAGTATTTGCCGACAGGAGGAATAATTAAAACCAATGACCTGTAGTATCAGTTTTACCATCTTTGCGCTGCAAAGTTGACAACAAACAAAGTCTACCGCGATAGTACACACCACATCCCAGTCAGTTTCAGTCATCATTCATATTTAAAAAGAGCAGGGAATAGTTGAAAGGTTCCACTAATCTCCCCGTCAAATAGTCTTTGATGAAAGCAAAATGGTGGCATCAGATGTTATGGCTTCATCTACACAGTCTGCAACAGACAAATAAATTTACAAAGCCAAAGAAAAGTTGCCGGTTTTTCTATTTTTTTTTTCTTTTTATAAAAACACTTACAATTAGTCGGAAAATCGACTTGACTGTGTTTAACGACCCCGCCTGTCCTTGTCCGTATCATGAGTGCTAAACTACTTCCTGTTTAATAATAAAGAAAAGTAATTCACTATTTCGTTTGATTAGTAGAACATAAATATGTAGAGCGAAGCAGACGAATAGAAAGCCTTAAAATAATTTTCCTATCGCGTATTTCTAAGTGCCTCTGAATTATGAATATAAAAAGTTTCTCTCTCTCAAAAGAGATACACCCTCACACAAACCCTCTCACAAGTCACAACTGCTGAAGCCGATGCCAACACGCAACTGAAAATCTTGAAGATGAAAGAAAAATAAAAAATAAAAATAAAAACACTTTCAAAAACTCGTGATAGCTTTCTGAGTTTCACCGTGACTTCATGGATTCCCAAGTATCTCTTGTTGAGGGAGATAGTAACTTTATGGTTCTTGTTCTCGGTTTGATTTTGTTTTGCATACCCACCTACCCTGTTTTCTCAACCGCACACTTCAAATGTTGCAGTGACATTAACTTCTTTCAGATAAAAAAGAAGAAGAAAATAATAAAGGATACAGCACTCCTTTAATCATGGATGTTTTGTACTTCAAAATTGAAATCCTTGCCAAGTAGTTTAGAAAGAAATGTCCGCCATTCATGCCCTAACAGAAAATTCCTTTTTTTTTTACTTTACATGAGTAAAAGCCTCTTTAGGTTCTTTTTTCTGTTCAATGTTATGCTGTTTGATGGCCACAATTGTATGCATGTAAGGATATTGTGCAGTAGAGTTCTTAATGTGGAGGTACGCAAGTATGTTGGAGCAAGGAAAACCGCAATGTGTTTTGCAAAATAAAAAGAACTAAAAAACACACAAATTGCACGCTTTCTGTGTGGAATAAATAATTGCAAAAGAGACAGTGCATTTTATTATAATTTACTGGAATCTTAACTTTGTTTTTCTACTTTTTTTGAGGTTGCCCATTCTCTGAATGTAGGAACTTAATGCGGAGTCTATGCAATGTATGCAAGGCTTCATGAGTGTGGCATACATAGTTTCACAGCTCTGCATTTTTAGAATGTTAAACAGAATTTTAGAAAAGTTGCTCGTTCAAAGGACGTTGAACTATCTGCTTTATAAACTTGGCAAACCGCATCAAAAAACTTTCAAAGAGAAACCGAGAAAAGAGTTTAATTGGGTCTCTGTATAAAAATAGCTCTTGCCCACCGAATCAAAATTCTAGATTTTTCAAATCTTCATCAAAGACGGGGTAATCCCCAGCTTATTATACTCTCTTTACTAAGGGTAGGTCAAGTTAAATGTGGTTGTCATGCTAAGGACCATCGCTTTAAACTATTCTTCTTCTTCCTTTTCCAGCGTTGCGATCATCGTGATCTCGAAGGGATCACCGCTCTACCACTTAGCTGCTTCAGACTAGTGATCCGCTCATGGGGTTTGCCGTTTTGACCTCAGAATGCGTCGGCAATCCTCCCGGTTTGCAGATTTACTTGAATTTGTCTGTGATGAGTGTTTTGGTCTGATTTTCTGCTTTTTCGCTTTTTTGTTTCATCGTACTTAGACCATGAATATAGGTAAACCCTAATACCTCATAAGAATGCGAGGAAGAACCTTACTATTTGAACCACTTGACGCTTTCTACAAACCAAAAACGACAGTAAATGTTTATGTGCGTAAGATCACTTGTATCATTGAAAAAGCTCCCCCCATTGTAGGGTATGTCTTTTAGAGAAGACGGGACATGAATGGAGAAGGTGCGGGACGTCTTCTCCCCTTGTAATACATCCAACCTCACAGAAGTCATTTGATGGAAGATGGATTTTAGCGACAGTATCCAGTGATAACACCGATTAAGGAGCTAAAGTGCAATGTGCTTAGGCAAAAGGAGAATCTGGTACTTTTTGGATCCAGATTTGGCCAGACTCTTTGGGTAACCAGGCAGGTGTGGATGTTTGTTAAGCATCTAGTGCCTTTTGGATCCCAATTTGGAAATGTTTGTCTACCTGGTGTTTGTTTTCCTAATGACATCTTGTGAGTGGTGTATGCCACAATGCCAATTCAGCTCACTTTTTGTGGTAAGTGTCAACGGCCGGCCTGTCAAATTTACTTGGCAAAAATTAACTCCGGAATACGCCTTGCACCGCACTGGAGTTTCCGTTGCAAGCAATTTTTATCCTAATTGATTAATTGATTGGCAGTTGCCCAGAATGTTTCTGTGTCCTCGGCACCCAGAAAAGGTGAATTGAAGGCTGTTCTGTCATTTTCATAAGAGAATCGACAGTGGCGGGTGTTTACAACATTGCTGAATTATTTAAGAGCCGCTTGGTCTTCGGAGAAGATGCATATATTTTTCGTGGATATGACGTCTTCTTTGAGCTTTGCTAATACTTCTTTTATCGCCAGAACTCCTTTGGAACGCGCTACAGTGGCCAGCGACACAAAGTGAAACTAATATCTAGTTTGCATGATCGCCTCTATTGTACGTTCGATATCGAATTTATCAAGGACAAAGCGCAGACAATTCGAGGAAACTTATTCATGAAGTTCCATGAATTGAAGAAGTGCTTATTTTTTCAGTGTTGTAAGATTGTTAATTCGCTTCGTTAATACTTAACAGTCAACTTTATCGGGTTTAGTAGAGTTCTAAGGCGTGTTTTTTACATTTTTGGTTTTCAATCTGCCAATGCTTTTCCAAAGTTGGTCTTTTTGACAGCTGTCACTTGATTTTTGCTTAATTTGGCAGGCTTTTTTATAATCAAATTACCTACAACAGCGTTCGCAAATCGTGTGCGAATTTATTACCAAAAAAAAAAATGGTTCAGTTCGCGCGATGCTTCGAGCGATGCGTTCAATATTCGATCGACATAATTGCCCAGCAGAGTTGGTTATTCGAGCAACCATGGATTGGTTTTGCACCACGTTAACGTTAATGGAGCAGAATGTCGAGGAAGACCCGAATGAGTCTTTCCGCCATCGCGCGCAACAGTTGGAGCTGTGCCCATGAACTTATGGAAGGTTTAGCGAAAGGATCTTGGTTTGATGCCTTACAAAATCCAACTCGTGAAAGAATTTGAGCCGAACGACCATCAAGCGCGTCGCACGTTCGCTGAATGGGCCAAAAAGGAGATGGCCACCAGATCCAGATTTTCACAAGAATGTTTAGCTCAGTGATGAAGCTGAATTTTGGTTGAATGGGTACGTTAATAAACAAAGCTGTCGCATTTGGAGTCATGGTAATCCACAAGCCATCGTTTAGAAGTCGTTACATCTTCAATAAGTGACCTTTTTGACTCATATTTCTTCAGAAATAAAGCCGACCATAACGTTACAGTCAATCAGGAACGCTATGGAGCGATAATTGATGACTTTTTCGTGCCTGAATTTGAGGATTTATATGGGGACGAACTACCTCCCCTCCCGAAGCAAATCTATGACGACGAACATCCCGCGATACACGGCGATACATACCATACAGCCAACAAAAAAATCAAACTATTGAAGGATACTTTTGGTGAGCGCATTATCTCGCATCGTGGGACTGTGGCATGGGGTGCAAGGAAATAAGTCCACAGGAACTAAGTCCACTGAGGGTCAAAGTTCTCACTTAATGGGAACGAAATCCACTTTACTAAAGTGGCCTTTGTTCCAATGTACAGTGGGAAATTCGGTACAAAAAACTGTGGATTTTAGTTCCCTCTGGATGTGAAATAAATTCTTATGTTTAGCCAGGAAAAAAATAGTTCTTCAAGTAGTGGTGTGTAGTGGTTAGCCAGGAAAAAAATAGTTCTTCAAGTATTTTTAAATTTTATGAATATAAAAAAAATACTACTTCTATCGAGAAACCAAATTTAATTAATAAAATTGATAAAATTTCAAATTAAAGGTAATACTCTTGAAGTAGGTATCTGTTTAGTTTATATCAAAATTCAGTTTCTGAAAATTTAATCAAAAAGTATCAGTTTATTTCGAAACTCAGTTTTCGAGTTTTGGAAAATATTTTATTATTCAGTTTATGTATTTCAAAATTCAGTTTTCAAAAATAATCCAAAAAATCGCGGCGATTGTGAAGTCACTTGTCTCTGCAAACAAGACCAAAACTATTGACGACTTGGAAGGAGGTTCGGCTCTATTGACATGTGGTCTTAAATACTTCAAAAAGTGTTCGAAAATTGGGCCTCCCAACTGGGCGAAATCATGTTTAAAACAAATGGCAAATCTTAGCCATAAATCTAAAATATATGCGCTGTAAAAAAAAACCAGTTAGAAAATGCTGCAACAACCAATTTTCGACATTTTTGGGAAACAAATTTGTACATATACTTTCAACGAGCTGTTGACATATGTTTTACTACAGGGGCCCTTATGTTAACTCTATCTGCCACTCCAAAATATTTTGCAACAGGTGACTTTTTGACGCAATTCAGCAATCCTATAATCAGCTCAGCAATGCACTTTACCACTGAACACAAATAGTGAGCTATTATGTGCTCGAGCAAGATTCCTGAGCTCCGACAAAAGCCCACCCAAAGTCGCTTAATAACTTTCGACTGCAGTCTGCAGATGCTCGCAGTTCGATTGTTTAATTTCTACAATTTCCATTTAAGTTCACTTTGGATCATTCTAAAACGAAGCAAAAAGTAAATGTTTGTTAACACAAACATTTCCATAAACTTTAGTTTTGCTCTCTGACTTTTTTACCCCGATGTTCTCTCTAAGAGCTTGCCTATCCTTTAGACAGGCAGTTTGTTCATTCACTTGCTTCAATAAATAAAATCTTACCACAGACTGGCAGGTAATAATGACGAGGTATGTAGTTAATAACTACTCTGCACCTGCACTCATAACAGTCCTTGTTCGAGAAAGCAAAATTCTTCAATAAAGACAGCAATTGCTGCTCATTCAGACGCATGTTTATATATCTCATTAAGTGTGTCAATAACGGTATAGTGCTCAAACATTTGGGTCATTAAAAGTTTCCTACGTTTAGAAACCTCAATGGAAGCATCAAAGCAAAGCAAAGCAACATCGCCATCTTCATGTACGTTGTCAACGAAAAAGGGTTTTCCAGGAAAATTACCACATTTATTTACCTACCATCAAAATGCATGAATAGAGCAATTTCAGCGAAAAGCATAAACTTCAGCTCCTTCTTTTCCTTTAACTCAGCCTCAGCCCAATCCAATGGAAGAAAAGAAAAATACTTCACTTAACTTTATGAATGAAAAGAGCGGTCGGTAGATTCTCAAAATGTTGGTACGCTTTGTGTGTGTGTGCTACTCTGACTGGTAACTAACGCTTTCATTTAACTCGATGTGATTCATCCCAGTATGACGCCATAACTAGTAGTTTCACTTTTTCTTCTTCTTTTTTTTTTTAATTTTTGCTTCCTATTTCTAAGCGCAAAAATATCATTAATACATGTGCGAACACATATGTGCAAAAAATAAAAAAAATCAGCCTAAAGCAGGTGTGCAGCGTAATATAGCAATTTGCTGGGTGTGAAAGCGTCGCACGTGTGAATAGAATTTGTAATTATGCTTTCAAATACCCAGGCCACATCTAAAGGAATTATTATGCTTGGCAAGTCTAGTCGGTGACTTTTCTGCCGGCAGGGATCATTAAGTGAAAATATAATTTTTTTTCTTTTGCCGTCGAATGGCATCTGCTTAGGCATCTGTTCAGTCTAATGCTTGAAACGAAACTGGAGAAATTTCAAAAACAATGACATCAAATTATGGAGCATTGTAGCAAAATTTGCTGCAGTACGAAATTTTAATACAGTTAAATAGTTCATACTTGGTTTGGTGAAGGTCATGCAGTAATTAAACGACCTTCATGAATATGGAAGGCCGTTTGGGGTTTTTTTCTTTGGTTTATGAAAAAGACTAAACACTGTAGTTGTTTCCACAAGGGTTTGAAAGGAGATGTGGTTAAATTTCTTCTTTGAAATAGTGTTCCGCCATACAAATCGATTTTTGAAAGCATCTTCATGAATCCTCATGGTCGTGCTGATCATTTGTTTAATTTATATCGCTTAATTTTACATCCTGTGGTTTCATCTATTTCTGCCAACTTAAGCTTGAAGAACAGTGCATTCGAAGATTTGATGGATGACAAAGCAAATAAGGTTCGGGAAACAAAATATGATCTAGCCAGATTAAAAATAAACGTGGTGTTATGGTTAGAGCATTGACTAATTGCTTGCAAAGTTCGAGGCTCGAAACATAGTTCAGAATGTTGTCGTATTTGCAAAGCTAATATGGAAGAAAAAATTATAGATGAGCTCGAAAACGCACATGGAGTAGCGACTTATAAGATAATCCAAATAAAATGTTTGTTGGTAAGCAATGTTCAACATTTATGGACATACTCTATAAGACTTTGGGATTGTACTAAGGCAGAACAAAATTTTGGGCAAATGTGAAGGCCTTGTGGTGTAATATTGACCCAGATCAGTTTTCTGTTGAAATTGAGCAGGCCCGATCTTGTAGCTTTATCCAATCATCTATCGTCGACGATATTGTCAAAAGAATGTTTGATGCAATTTCCATTCCAGAGATTGAAGGATATAGCTTTTCTATTATCGTCTCAATAAAATAAATCAGCCCTATCACAGATTCCTTCGTAATCGAAAAAAGTCTAAGTTTCCCGATGTTGCTATCACATAATCCATTCGGAGTGGAACGAACTTCGAAATTCGTATTTTGGTATCACTAATTCCGAATGAAACGGAAATATGACGTCCTTTTCTACGACAAGTTTCTTCTGTCGTAGAGCGTAGAGCCATAGGTAAAATCCATTTGTAAAAACATAAAACACATTTATATGAAACAATTTTACAAAATATAATTCTACTTAAGAAAAAACAACAAAAACAAAAAATATCTCGTAAATTAAATTAGATCCAGCTCTGTTTTTATTTCCTCCCATTGGTCATTAACTTCCTCTTTTGGATGTTTAGTGTATCCTTTTGTTATGTCTGGATTACAGGATAACATTTCATACAGCCTGTTGTTTGTTTGTTTGTTGTTTTCAGCCTTTAAGAACATCGATTATATTTATAGACACATATCAATGAATAAAATTCTTTCCGAAAGAAATTACATTTTTTCAAATGACTGTCTTTGTTACGCCCGTTTCCAAATCTAAGCGAAATTGAGACTTGGAGTGTTTAAATACCAGTCGTATGATTGTTAAATTATTTTTTTATCTGTTAGCACTCAAAACAACACTTGAATTTTATACGGAAAAAGCTTGGAACTTGGATTTCACAAATTATTTTATGATTTGTTAAGCGAATGAAATTCTTTTTGACATAGGACAGCTGACTTCGAAAATGGACACTCATTTTTTCAATCAGGCAATGCTTTTTTCGAATTCGTTCGGAATTTGTGATTGCTTTTATCGGGATTCGTATCGTGATTTTTCACTCGGGGATTTCTCCGAATGGATTTCATGATAGGGGTGAATAATTGAAATGGCACAACAAAGTTGGGAAAGCATCGGGGCCTTCTGCAATTTAGATACTTAAAAAAAAGTTCGCCATGGCAGCGTCATTTCTCTCGGAGGACTTTTCAATACCTCACGAAAGTCGACACCCATCAAAAACAGTAGTGTGTTTTTTTTCAGTTGTATCGCCGTCCAACAAAGTGACCTTTTGAGGATGTAACAATGTCGGTCGTGGTGCTCGTGGCGTAATGGTTAGCCTGTCTGCCTGTTATGCGAGGAATCGTCGTCATAGATTTGCTTCGGCAGGCAGTTCGTCCAAATCAACATCTTCTTTTTCAGGCACGAAAAAGTCATTAATTGTGGCTCTATAGCGTTTTCCATTGGATGTAACATTGTGGCCGGGTTCATTTACGAATACGGAGCAACCCATTCACCTGAAAGTGAGCTTCTTCGCTGAGCAAAATTGTCTTGTGAAGATCGGATCTGGCTTGATGGTCACAAAGAAGTTTGGGGAGCACCTGAGATATGAGAACTATACTCTAGATTTGTCAGATGATGTAGGCTTTATAAATTGAAGCCAGATCAAAAGAAGTACGGCAGATCTTGGAAAAAACCCGAGAATATAATATCGATATGCACTTTCTTTTTATCGATTTCAAGGCCGCGTATGACAGTATCTACAGTAACGAGCTGTACAGAGCCATGTCTAGTTTCGACATCCCTGCAAAACTCGTACGACTATGCAGGATGACTTTGGAGAATTCACGCTGCTCCGTCAAAGTCGGTAAAGAACTCACCGAGACCTTCAATGTCGAAAAAGGTTTTAGGCAAGGCGATAAACTGTCATGCGATTTCTTCAACATCATACTTGAACAGATTGTAAGAAACTCAAGCGTCAACACCAGAGGAACAATCTTTCAAAAATCTGTGCAATTGCTCGCATATGCAGACGATATTGACGTAATGGGAAGAAAAAAGCGTGATGTCATAGGTGCTTTTGCGAGTATTGAAACAGATGCGGCAAAAATGGGTTTGATGGTTAATGAGAGCAAAACGAAGTATATGCTGTCATCAAACAGGGACACAGAACATCGGCGAATTGGACAATACGTCACAATAGACAGACTTCGAGGTAGTACAGGACTTCGTCTATCTAGGATCCGCTGTAGACACGGACAACAACATCAGTGCGGAGATCAAACGGAGAATAACTCTTGCCAACCGTTGCTTCTTTGGGTTAAGAAGGCAATTGAGAAACAAAACCCTCTCCAGAAAAACCAAGGTAACCTTATATAAGACCTTAATCATCCCTGTCCTGCTTTACGGCGCGGAAGCATGGACCTTATCGAAAGCGGATGAGGAAACCCTTGGTCGTTTCGAAAGAAAAATTCTCCGAATGATCTTTGGTCCCGTATGCGAAGACAAAGTGTGGAGAAGAAGATACAACAACGAGCTGTACCGCGACATGGGCATAGCCAGACGAGTACGCATCGCGAGGCTACGATGGTTGGGCCATGTTGAGCGGATGGACCCAAACGCTCCGGCTCGTCGGGTGTTCGAAAGCACATTGCAGGGAAATCGAGGAAGGGGAAGACCTCGTCTTAGGTGGCGCAATCAAGTGGATGAAGACCTCAACCGACTTGGAGTGCGAAACTGGAGAGAGCTCACCCGAAATCGAAGTCGTTATAGAAGGATGTTGGTTGAGGCCCAGGTTCACCCCGAACTGTAATGCCCACCTAAGTAAGTAAGAAGTAAGTAAGTGTTAAATCACACGATATAGTAAGGCACCCCACAGGCCCACGAAGCGAGATAATGCGCTCACCAAAAGTCTGCTTCAATAAATTAACAATCAATCCGTCCAAAAAAGTGACTTTTTGAGGATGTAACGGCGTTAGTCGTGATGCCCGTGGCGTAATGGTTAGCCTTGCTGTCAGTTAGGAGAGGAATCGTTATCATAGATTTGCTTCGGAGGCAGTTCGTCCACATCAACATCCTCTAATTCAGACACGAAAAAGTCATTATTCGTGGCTCTATAGCGTTTCCCACTGACTGTAATATTATGGCCGGCTTCATTTTTGAAGAAATATGGAGCAACGATTACGATTCCCTTTGCTCATAGAGCACAAAAAAACTGCATCTCAACAATAGCTTGTGAGTTGCCATGACTCCAAATACGACTGCTTTGGTTGTTAAAGTACCCATTCACCTGAACATGACCTTCATCGCTGAGCAAAACTTTCTTGTAAAAATCGGAATCAGTGCGGCCATCCCTTTTTGGGCCATTTACCAAACTTGCGACTCGCTTGATGGTCGTTCTGCTTCAATTTTTGCATGAATTGGATTTTGTAAGACTACAAACCAAGATCTTTCAGCACAATCTTTCGTTAAATTGATGAGCACAGCTCCACACAGCTGTGGGAAGGACTCATCTAGGTCTTCTTTGAGACTCCACAGCAGTAAAAGCGCCTTAGGTGCGCACTATACGGCGTCTCTGAGGATACGCATTATCCACTAGAGACTAGAGTAAACGTGCGGTGCGAAATCGATTCATGGTTGCTCGAATTACCGACTAAATATTGGACAAACGAATGGTTCATTATTAAAGTAACAAATTTTCAGTTTGCAAAACAGTGTTGCAGAGTAAAGGACTTCCAAAACCTAACGTTTTTTCAGTTGTCACAATTAAGTTACACAGACAAAAACTGCTAATACATTTTGGTTTCAGAGAACCTTAAGACAATTCATTAATGTCGCTTTCCATCGGACGGAAAGAAACGTCCAGGAGCGTTCGGAAGCATCCTCAAAACGTTCCATTGGTTTAAAAAGACGGCTTCCTATGGTTCTGAGAAGTTACAGTCACTTCTCGATTTGAAGTGAGAATCCACTCAAGAAACAGTAATGCATGTTACTCAAATGTTACTCACACAAAGACAGTTTGTTAAAACTGAACAGAAAAAATTTTTTGGGTGTTCCATTGGTTTTTAAAATGAGTGGTTTCCGGAGTGATACCAAGGGAAAACCTCATAAGAATTGGCAAGTGTCAGATCTCAAAAAGACCAACTCCGAAAAAAATTGTGCCAGATTTAAACTCTAATAAGAATGAAAGCATAATCAAATTTTAATTCTGAAAACAGCATTGGACAATTTTTTCGAGTTTTTTCCATTTAGCCTTGGTTTTTAAGAATTACGGATTAGTAATTTTGGGCATTTGGGAACTTTTATAGTAGAATCGAGTTACATAGTAGGCCCGCAGAGTTAAAAGGCTAATTGGTTTCCTAAAGCATTACTTGAATTAGAAGAGTAGTTTTGTAGCCTTTCTTGCCTAAATTGGATAGTTGCGAATATATCGGTCGTAAAAAGTTAATCGAATTAACAGAATCTCTGCATTTTCAAAAATTTAAAAAGACTCTCAAAAAAAAGTTGGCTTAGATTTGCTGCACAAGAAGTGTCAGCACCGTGACTCAAATTCGATTGCATCATTTTAAAGCGAATTATTCTTTGTCAAAATGCTCCCTAAATACCAAAGCATTGACATAAATTTGCTTAAAACATTTAGTAACCTTAAGCTGGACATCCGAATGAAACTCCTGGCTATGCATGTGCATTCTCATGAAGGACGGAGTATTGAGCGGAATATAAGAGTGCGCACTCATAATTTACTGAATTCAAATTTTTTATTTTGAATTTTTTCCTTACGGCAGGGGTGCTTCCTATGAGTCAATGTGGTAGCTCAGTTTGAGACCTTGGAACTTAAGGATATGTGAAAATTGTATATGAAATTTATTAACATTTTCGGGGTGAATGAAATAACTCATTACAGAGAGTGAAGAAGGAGGAGGAGGAAAAGAGTTCATGGCTCACAATATGAATTGACTTGAACGAAAATTTAATTTCCCAAAGAAAACATCACACACAACGCAATATTGTAAGTGCACTGCTTTTCCCTCAAGAAAAATGAAAGCGTTAATAAAAACAAAAAATTATTTTCGTCTCCACAGTCGTACTTTCAGCTCAGCTTCTGATAAATCGAAGATACGTACGTGATTTTTATTTAAAAAGTCAAGAGCTGAGGTTGTTTTTTTTCAAACTCACATCCCGGGGGATTCACAAGCAACACATGAATTTGAAAAATGCCTTTGATGTTTTATGTACATCCATCCTACTCCCCATACAAACATCAACGAGAACACAAGTAGGTACGTAACCAGGTGTAACCTAAATGAGAGTTACTCATCACATTTTGCTTGGTAAAATTGTTTTTCTCATGTCTACACCACAAACATTTCATTGAAAAGTTTTGAAGCTCTCAAAAATTTATAGAAATGTCAATCCTTGACCCTAAATTAAATTCACTTTTCGTAGATTTCATCGTCGTCAGCATAATCACCGGCATCATCTTCAACGACGGCGACGTCGTCGTCGGTCGGTAGCCATCATCCACCCTCTAAAATATCACCAACTCAACTACCAGACCCTGACCGATTTACCGCACACAGAATATTATTTTCTAAAGATTTATGAGCACACATAGCCAAGCAGCTTTAAGTGTCTCATTAGCACTTTGATTTTTTTCTTTTCTTTATTCTTCTTTCCTCTTCTCATTATTAAAACACAATAAAGAAGAAAAAATTGATAACGACATGCAAAATAGATTCGATAAAATGGCCATCCGACTTTCAAGTCCTTTCACATGCTCCTTGTTGCATAATAATTTAGTTTAAATTTTTTGTCCTTTGAGAGCACACATAAGAGAAAAAAAAATTCATTTTCTATTCACAATAAGGGCTGTCTTCGTGGTTTTGATGGAGAACAAAACGCAAAAAATGCCTTTGAAACAATTTAACAATTAAAACATGTCAACTACAGCCTAGCAGGTCTAAGCATATCCTAATTAGACATGAAATGCAGTCTTGGTCGTATTTTTTTTTTTTTTTTTAAAGAAACACCAGCTCCCTATTGTTGGAGTGGATAACGCTGACAATCTGATTTTACCCAAGTCTGAAAGAGCTTAAATGGGGTTACATATTTGTATCTTCTCTTGTCGTTTTCGGTCGTGAAGAAGATTGAATGAGAATAACTGACAAGCAATGAATAAGATTTGTTTAGAATATTGGATTACTACACTGACAAGGGACAGAGTCGCGTTACCAACTTTTATGAATGAATCATTCGATTCGGTTCATTAAACCAAATGACTAATTGATTTTTCGTTAACAAATTTATAAAAAAAGAAGAAGAAACAAACTTGATTAGCGAGTGATTCATGAAGTAATTTAAAATTCATCGAAAATTATGTTCTAAGGTGACGAAAAGTGTATAGAGGAAGCAAATGAGGTTTTACATCCGATTTATAGACACACACACATGACGATGGCGGTGACGGTTAAGTGAGCAGCAAGCGGATTAGATGTTTTTTGGGAATTTGTTTTTGCTGTCAATTTGCATTCAAAATATTACTTGGCATTGATTTTCTGTCGGTCATCAACGCAAATCAAAAGTCAGTAGACAATTCTGTCAATGAATGTGAGTAACCCGACGAGAACTGCAAACTGCTTGGAGAGATGAAACATTGTAACTGGAGGAACAAAGTTGAGGTTATTTATTGACGTTGAACTCGCAATGTTTACTGATTTGATGACAATTGACTCTGGACTCTGGAGGCAAGTCAACGAACAAGAGGGCCATTATTTAAGAGGAGAGGCTGCGGTGCAGTGAACAGAGTGTTCAGTAGGAAGGGCGGACGCGTGGGTTCGAATCCCGCTCTCGGCATCTACTTTTCCTTCCAGTTTCATCTGGGCGCCGTCCTTGAAGTGATATACCAAATAACATTCAACTTATTTCAATCTATTGCACCTTTCCAGGCCAGGAATTAAGTATGAGTGGTGCAGGTTGGCATAAGCCACCTCTTTTTTTATACAAAATAAAAAAACACACGCATCTCAGCACAGAAAAAGATTGACAACAGAAAGTCACTGGCGGCCTCATTTTTAGATGTTTCACCAAACGACATACTGCAACAAATTTGTATTCTAGGTAGCCTATGCTTTTTGGGTTAACTTTACTTTTTTTCAAGGCCACTTGTGCAAGCATCAATAAAAAGCCATGACTTCCAGACTTTGCACGCCTTTACTACGTAACATTTTTAATATAAAAATCCCTCAAATAGTTTCTAGACGTTCAACATTTAAAAAAAAAAATATGCAGTTTTTTACAGAGAATGTTGTTAGGAAGACCATCTCAGGACCAAAAGCCCCACAAATTTGCAAGGAGTGCCAATATATATTTAGCATCAATAAAGTCTAAGAGAAACGCCAGAAAAGCTAAATTTTCAGATTTACCTTTCTTGGGTGTAGGTGTCGGGTCATAGAGACATTTCAGGAAACTGCACTGCAGAAGAGACTTAGTTCTCTGTCGAAGGAGCTGTAAAGGGCCCTCATTTAAGCAAATTATTGATATCTTATTTCCAATTATAACAATTGTTTTCATTTACCAAGAACAAATCCATGTCAAAGTCATTCCCCAACACCTGCAGCCTCTCAAATATGCCAAGTTTAGCTTTCTTTAGCTTGATTTAAAAGAATTTTCGATCATCAAAGGCAACTATCAACCTGAAAAGTTATTTTATATGCTTCGACGCAAAGCTGTCTACAAAAGAAGACTTTACAAACCCTGCAGTATCTAAGAACTGTGATTTTTTTCGAAATTGCCATCCCGTTATGTTTTTTTTCGCAAGAGTTCACACGAAGCGTTGCTTTTCCTTTAGAATATAATAAATAAGATGGCACAACAGAACTCAGGGAGTACAGGGTTTAGCGCATTTCTCTCGACTATAACTTGGTGAGGAATTATTTTCGGAAGACTTTCCAGTTTCTCATGAAAGGCCATTACCATTGAAATCAAATGGATGTCTCCTCAACCTCAAACTCCCACGTAACAGGCAGACCTGCTAACCATTATGCCACAGGTACCAAACGGCACGGTCTAACAAACTAGAAATATTTAAAAAGGGTGGTACAAAAGACCTCGAATACATTTCTCTCAACCATATGTTGTGATTTTTTTTGCCGATTCCTTACCCGTAGCGTATTCTGTAATGGTTAGCGTGCCTACCTCTTACGTAGGAGGTTGGAATCATAGAAACATCAAGTGGCGCAACAGAGCGAAGAGCCCCTGGGCGGTTAAGAAGGAAGAAAAGAATTCCTCGCGGAAGGCGATACCCGTGGAAAAACATCTTTATTCACAAGGCAATATTGAGAGCAATATGCTAGACCCCGTTGCTTCCCGTTCTGTTATGCTACCTTATAAGTATATTTATAAACTGGAAACCTTTTTTCAGATCCAGTTTTTGTTCATAGAGATAAATAATTCAAAAATTGTTTGTGGGAAAACCAAAATAAATTAGTATGTATACAAAAATGAGTGAATAATTTGGAATTTCACACAATTACCTCCCCGGGTACTGCCTTTGAAACATTATTAAGCCTCCTTCCTCATCTTGACACTCATTGAATCCAATCTGTTTAGTTCCTCAACGTAATCTTAATTATTGCTAAAAGAGAGGTTGGTTAGCAACTCAGTTATAAGAAAGCTTTACGTGAAAGTCCATTAATCAACCAAAGTCCAGAAAAACCACAACAATTTGTATTCAGAGGAATCTCATTTCCATTCATTAGCCCCCAATGGTGTAGTAGTTAAATAGTTAACACTCAAATTGAGCGTTGGCTCTTAAAACTCAATGGTGAATAGTTTTTTTTTGTCTTGATTGTGTGAATTTTCTTATTTCATTTCCATTTGTTCTTAGCAGTAACTCTATGAGAATTTCTACGTAGGTGGCTAGTATTAAATTAACTAAGATGAACCAAATAAGATTGAAATCAAGAGATTGAAAACAAAAATCATTAAAACCATTCACAGAAAAGCAGTTAGATTGAGATCTATACTCAGTTCTTTTCTTAACGCAGTGGCACGGGCCTTTACGTTCATGGTCTTATTAAGTTGCGTCCACATTTCTGGTTCTTTTTCGTTTAGATTTTTTTAAATACTACTGGAGCACTCGACCTAAATACCGGTCCATTGTACCTACTACCAGATAGGAACCTTCTTTTTGTCATAGCTTTTCCAGATGTTCGTAGAAAAACTAAAAGCCGCTGCTATGATAAAAGGACAATAAGCTTTCTACCTTCTGTTTTGCTACGAGAAAACAAAAATGGTGCAGTTTTCTTATTAACGTTGGTTGATATGCATTTCGTCTTTCTGCATCCAATGGAGGCATGCCATCTACAGTTGTGCTCTTGACAGATCCAATCTTTAAACTCACTGTGTACCCTGCAGACCAAGCGACGGTTCAGGTCCTGAAAAACCTGTCTGAAAACCATGCCTTGCAAGTTCATCGGCGAACTTCCAGTTATGCGTGATGGCCTGGAACCCAAATGAGAATCAAAGAATTTAGTATTCCGACCGCATTCAAAGAGCTTTTGCATTCCTGGATCACTTTGTAAGAGGGTTGAGAAGGGCTTTAAGCAAAGCTTGGCTGTCGCTGCAAATACAGATACTTCTCCCTATCCAACCATTTCTCGTAACTTAGCTTAAAGCCATTTGGATGCTATCAAAACACCTCCGCTTGGAAGACTGATGCGTATAGCTTAAAGGGGCGTGCAGAGTGCCATCTCTCCCCAAGGCACCAGCGCCACACTTTCCGATCGGCAATACCGTTACGTTTGGATGTCTAAATCGTCTTTCCTTCCTAATAAAAGCAGACCCAAGTTTAAAACGAATGAAATGGATACGAGCCCTTTGAATACACTTTTAGGCAATGTAGCTTTCCTAAAATACGAGCGCCTGAAAAGTTATTAGTTATTATAAATTAAACAGTTAAAAGTCGCGCTTTGTTTAAGTATATCGTAAAGTCGATCAAAAGCGTATCAGAAACGTGTCCAACATACGCACGCTCCAAAGCGACAGGGTAAATGGGCTGTATATTGTTCATTTTGTGAAAGATGTGATGCTTCGTTGTTCCCTCTCTCATAAAATTTGCATAAACATCATGAGCGTACGTTGTGTACAGATAGGCCCTAAGACTACAAACCTGTGCTCTGCAAAATCATCAAAAAGCTGATCAACTGAAAAATATCGGATCTTAAACTCATTCTATACTTAAACGATTCGATCTCCTCAAAACGGACAATCGGGCAGGATTTTATTAGACCAAAGTGCAGTAATCGGATGCAGTAAATCTAAAACTAACCCAAAACAAACACACAGACTTTTCGTTTACTTGAGGAGCACCTACTTCAAGACTCAGAAACAGAAAACACTGTAATTTCTAACACAAACCGCAACAGAACCAACGTTGGATGTGGTGGTTGAGATAGCTTTTATGGAGAAGTATCAGACTTTACACCCACTCAGGTACAAGAATGGAAGATTTAGAGCACTAAAATGTTGTGATCTGTGTGCCTGAGACGACACACTGTGTCCCTGTTCTTAGGTTCTTGTCTGAACTTAGGACCCGTTTTTTAGCGGGATCGAACGTATTTCTATTGGATTTTAACAGGTCACAAGGAATGGTAAAGCCCTGCGCCAATCAGAAGTCTACTATGTACGACAGGCCACGTAGATGTGTGCCGCTCCATAAGATTAAGATTACATCTGTTTCATGATGATAGCGGATCGGATTGCAGGGTGCTATGGTTCATGCAAGTCTTAGGGAGGACAAAGTCACTAGCGTCAGCCGGGCTGTGCTTAAGATTGTATTATATCCACTTTGCAGTTGAATGGTTAAATTCAAAGAGTCTTACCATCTTAGCACAATGAGTGTCGTTACAGATTTATGTAAAGCTTTTACAAACGACAATTTTTTAATTTATGTAAATTCGTACTTTGCATTTGTTGCGTTGTATGGAGTTGGCGAGTATTCAACATCTTGATATTATGGAGAATCAGTTTTAGAAATGAGCAAATTACTTCAGTCTCCGGTCACAATCATCAAGATTCAAGAAAGAACTCGTCAATTAACTTGCCAAGTAAGGATCCTATACATCTCCTATCTTGCTCGAATTTTCAACGATTGCTTTTATTTTAGCTTCAAAGCACCACGAAAACGGCCATGTCTCTAATAAATTTAGTATTGGAAAATGTTTGAGACTTACTTGCTTACTAACAAGGACACCTGTTCTTTATTTAGATCTAAACAAACCCGTGAAAAGCACTCTGGAGGGAAAATCTCTTCACCGTTTTCTTGAATACCTATACAGACGAGGCAAATATTGGTTAGTTATGGTTTTGATCTTGGAAACGCTTTAAGGATTCTATCCGTAGGAGTGAAGTCTTCTGAGAAAAAATGTTCCCATCTTATTGTGCCGGTATTAAGATCTAAGTTCGCCAAGTATATCGTCTCTCGCGAGAAATTAATAAATCCTCCGACTTATACATTGCCATGAAAACCACTTTCTTATTTAGCCGTTTCACGGAAACATGGACCTTATCTAAAGTAGAAACCCTTGATCGTTTCGAAAGACAAACACTACGGATGATCTTTGGTCCCGTAATGGAGAAGAAGATTCAGCACGAACTGTTCCACAAAATGAGCATAACTTGAATGGCTGGGGCAACTAGAGCGGATGGACACCAACGATCCGACTCGACGGTTTTTCGGCAACACATTGCAAGGAAAAAGTGGAAGGTGAAAACATCGTCTAAGGTGGCACAATCAAGCGGAGAAGACCTCAACCGACTTAGAGTGCAACACTGTAGACAGCTCACCCGAAATCAAAATTGTTATCATAAGGTTGGGGTCCATAACCACGCACTGTAATGCCCAGGAAGGAACTTGGCTGTTGGGAATCCGCATAAGATTTAAGGTCCTCGAAATGCTTTGGGTAACGACACGCTATTAACTTATTTATGTCTCTCCAACGTATTAAAGGTTTCGCCACAAATAATATTGAGGATTTCCACTAGCCTCACCAAAGAAGCTAAAGATAGACAATTGGAGATGCTTGTTGTTTGAACCCATATTCAACGTCCAACACGCATTGTAGACCCAAGGAATCAAGGGCGTAATTACGAGCAAACATCCTTTACCAGTCTACTTCCTATCCATTAAATGTTGCCTCATCCCGTACACAAAAGTTTTTTATGTCTACGCCTCAAAGTCCTTTTCGCTCAGATTGGCATAAGGCAAAAACAATCAAATCAAAAACTTATTTGCCTTTCAGAAATCCAGAGCTGTAAGCAAACAACTTTTTCTTGAGACCAAGCTGCAGAGTAGTTTCTTGTTTTTTCAAGTCATCTAAAGCCGCATTATGTTAGACCTTGCATAAATAATTGCATTTATCATCACCCACCGGCGACGGTGTTTTATCCGCGCCCAGTAGTTGTTGGCGGTCTGAAGTCTGTACTTAGCTTCATTTGGAATTTTATCTTTTCTATTTTACAACCCAACCTACAAACTTATCTCTAAAAACTCACAAGCTCAAAAGAAAATAGAAATAAATAAATTTAAATTGTTAACCACCACACCAATTAAAGAAAATTATCTCAGAGGGAATACTAAGTGCAGCAACTACATTATTATTGAGTTGTTAGTTGTACCTAATGATTAGATTAACCAACAACAATTAGAGAAGCCAGTTCTGCTATATGAGTCCCTGTGTAGTGTGTACCTCTGCCCACACAGAGCCAATACCCACGGCATTGTCACTGACGCTTATCTTCAACAACACCTACACTCATGCTGCATCTGCTCGAATTTTTAAGGCGATATTTGTCTCTCCCACCATTTGCACACCTCTTTCGTTTCAATTTTGTGGTGTTTTTTGTTGGTGGCTGGTGGGTGAGTCAGTGGAATGGAATCAGAAAGCAAAACTCTTTTAATTAACATTTCTACAGTAACAGAGTGTGGAAATAGCGAAAAGCAAAGCAATTGTGTGTACGGGAACAGCTGATATAAGGCCGCAATAATTAGATATGATGACATATGAACGGTACGAGTACCTAGAAGCATGTCAGAGGCTTGAGGATGTAGGAGACGCAAAGAAAATACCCGCTCCTTTGTTCGATCGAGGGAGGCAGAGTGGTCCAGGTCCAGGTTCTTTCTTTGGAAATCAAACCTGACCGTGATTTCTTTGAATTTCAATGATTGAAGTGATCGAGGCACGAGCCAAAATAACAACACAAATAAAACAACATCCACACAACGCAACGACGGACGATCGATGTAGGTACAGAGAGAGAGCAAAGCAAAGTATACTATGTGAGTGAGCAAACGCAGCAGCCACAGCGTGGGTGGTTATATTTAGCCCACTATAGTTTTTCATTAGTGGAATATCACTCGTTGGTCTTTTCTTTCTTGTTTTTACATAATATAACCCCAAACAGAGTGCGAGCACTTATTATGTGCGAGGCGAGTGTTCAATAGTTTTTCACTTATCGAGTCGTATGTGATTTAGGTATATACCGACCGACCGCTCTGGCTGTGTACCTACCTACCACTCCCTCTTGCAATTAGGTACAATAAACATTTGGGTTGTTCCCCTTTTGGCTTCCATCTAAAACTAAAAATTTTCGTTTTTCAATTTTTGGGGGGTGTGATTATATAATTGGTTTGGTTTTGGTTTGGTTTTCCTTACATTCTATGCCCATGCAAGCAAAATCAACCCCCACTTACCTTTAGATAGAGCAATCAAGGCTTTCGTATATAGGTAAAGAGTAATCCAACAAAAAAGCCAAGTTTTTCCTGCTCGCCGAGAGCTATTGCTCGTCCCAGTTGCTTGTTTTAATTGTCCGTCGTGCTTTGAATTCTTCTTTTTTTTGAACACACCACACATCCAATCCAGTAGTAGTATAAGGGAAGAGATCCGCACCCAGTTTTACTTATTTTTATAACAGAAACACCAACGACAAGTATTTCTTATATTTTTTGTTTCGCTCACGTTTGTGTTGGGAAAACTTAAGCACGTAACTAAAATTAACAATTTTTGCAAAAGAGAAAATAACTATCAATGAAAAGCACAAAATTACTTCACGTTCTTGTATAAATAAGTAAAAAAAGAAAAGCACCAAGGTTTTGATTTGACTCCTTGAAATACGCACGGACCACGGATGTTTTTTTTTTCTGCTATTTTCTGGATATTCTTGATTTTTGGTGTAGGAGGTTGGTTATTTTCGGGGCGGTAGAGGATGAGGAGGAAGTGGTAGATAAAAGCTAACAAAAAAAAACACACCAGCACCAGCAGCAGCAGCAACAACAAATTATATGTGCAAAATTCGTATGGAAATCTTCCTCCTACCGCCGATCAGACTCCGTACAAAACAAAGATTTTGCTTATTTTTTTATTCCACTTGGTTCTTAGCACAGATGTTCACTAAAATGCACTTAACGGAGTTGGGAACTTGTATTGACACTTTATCGTTTGGGTGGATAATCAATTCTTTGTCACGTAATTGTTAAGCAGAAATTGTGTAGATATTTGGGTAGGTTTTTTTTTCTTATTTTTTATTGTGCAGTTCGCGATGCACCGCAGAGAAACACATCTTAACACTTCGCCATCTTTTGGATTTCTGACAGTTGGGAGAATTGAATTGTTGAACAGAGCTGCTTTTTCTTTTGCTCATACAAGGGACGGACAAGCGTGCGAGTGAGTACGATATGGGTGCATGGATTGTGGTGTCTTTTCACGAATTTCTCATACAAAGCGTTGCCAGTCGATGGAAAATGTTGTTGAATTCATAAAATATATTTTGGGAGGTGTACATACTGTAACGTGCGCTTAGTTCGCAAAAATAAAACTCTACTTTTCAATTTAATTCTACCACTTTATTTACTTTCGATATACACTTTATTGAACTCAACTCGACTTTTGGACTATCACTTGTATTTACTCTTAACTTTATCACTCTATAAACAAAACTGACTCCTGGTTGCCTCGGGCGGGCTATTTATATCGAATGACACGCCATCTAGAACTCTCCAGTAACTTCTACATCGTCCCCACATTTGCTGTCTACTCTCTGTCTGTCTGTCTCTCTACACTCACACACACTGGCTTACAAGCAGCGCCTGTCATTTATACCATTCCATTAAAGTGTTGCCAGTTGTGTTTTCGGTTGAACGTTTTTTCGATTAGGAAATTGGTATAAAATGTTGGGTTCACGTTACACTGCCCCCTCCTTAGGATTGTTCGTCCCGAATAATTCCATCTGCAGCCTCGCCACTATATCGATGCAGCCTGTCACAATGAACTACTTTTAACTTGCCTCTTAGTCCTCTTTGGATGCGGTAAACCACGTCGTTAATCCTCGTGACTACAGTATAAGGACCTTCCCAGTTTTGCTGAAGTTTCGGTGACAATCCCTTTTGACGATGAGGATTATAAAGCCACACACGATCTCCTGCTTGGAATCCTGACGTTGTCGCTTTTGTGTCGTACCGTGTCTTCATCCGGTCGCTGTAGGCTTTCATCCGTTCCCTTGTTCTTTTATGGATGTCAGCGAGTCTCTCCTTGAGGTCGTCCACATACTCGTTTGTGTCCTGTGGCTCCTCTGTGGGGCATCCAAATTTAAGTTCGCTGGGCAGCCGCATGGTTTTCCCGAACAGGATGTCAGATGGTGTTTGTCCTGTCGAGCTATGTACTGCACTTCTATAGGCCATCAGGAATAGCGGTACGTGCCTATCCCAGTCTCTTTGGTAGTCGCCTACGACCTTGGTGAGGTGTTCTTTCAAGGTCCGGTTGAATCTTTCAACCATCCCATCAGATTGTGGATGAAGTGGTGTGGTTCTCGTCTTCTTAATGCCAAGTAGTCCGCACACTCCTTGGAAGATGTTTGACTCAAAGTTCCTCCCTTGGTCGGAATGGAGTTCCATAGGCACGCCAAACCTACTCACCCAGTTAAACACAATCTGGTCGACCACCGTTTTGGCTTCTTGATTTGGGATGGCATACGCCTCAGGCCACTTGCTAAAATAGTCCATTACAACCAGAATGTATTTGTTTCCAGCGTTGGTCTCTGGAAAAGGCCCAGCCACATCTACTGCAATCCTCTCAAAAGGCGATCCAACGTTGTACTGATGCATCTTACCTCGAATCTTCCTACCAGGTCCTTTGGTTGCAGCACACTTGTCACATGTTCGGCACCACTTCTTCACGTCATCTCTAGCATGTAACCAGTAGAACCGATGTCGCACCTTCTCCAGTGTTTTGTTTACCCCCAGGTGGCCTCCAGAAGGTCCGTCGTGCATCTCCTGAAGAACTTCACTGACTTTCGATTGCGGTACGATCAGCTGCATCACATATGACTTACCGTCAGCGGATTCCCATCTTCGCCTGAGGACACCTTCTTGCACATATAGTGAGTCCCACTGTGCCCAATAGGCTTTGAGAACTGGACTCCTGTCAGAAATGTCTCCCCATTCCGGTTTCTCTTCATTTTCTTTCCATGCGAGAATGGGTTCGATATCTGGATCTTCCTGTTGAGCAGTCCTCACTTCCTCATTGCTCCATCCGCTTATGGGGTCAGCTCTTAGTCGCTGAGCGGTAATGATTTCTTTGTCTTCTTGCCGCTTGCAATGCTTGCAATCCACTTTGCAAGGTCTTCGTGATAATGCATCGGCGTTTGAGTGCAGCTTTCCTCTGCGGTGTTGGATCTGGTAGTCATAGGTCTGCAATCTTTCTATCCACCTTGCGACTTGACCTTCTGGATTTTTGAAGTTCAACAGCCAGCTCAGAGCACCGTGGTCTGTCCGCAGAAGGAATTTCTGTCCATAGATGTACTTATGGAAGTGCTTTGTTGCCAAGATAAGAGCTAGCAGTTCCCTTCTGGTCACGCAGTAGTTCCTTTCGGGTTTCGATAGGACCTTGCTGTAGTATGCCACCACTTTCTCTTCGCCATCATGCACTTGGGATAGTACCGCCCCGATTCCAACGTTGCTTGCATCTGCGTCGACGATAAATGTTTTGCCTGGTGTTGGATGTGCCAGCACTGGAGCGTTACAGAGGCGGTATTTGAGTTCCTGGAAAGATTTCTCACACTCACCTGACCATTTAAACTGCTTCCCCTTTTCGGTGAGCTGATGCAAACTCTTTGCAACTCCAGCGAAGTTCTTAACGAAACGTCGGTAATATGTGGCAAGTCCCAGAAAGCTTCGGAGTTGATGTTTGTCCTGTGGTGTTGGCCAATTTTTGACGGAGTCAACTTTTTCAGGATCAGTCTTTACTCCTTGGGATGAGATGATGTGTCCCAAATACTTGACTTCGGTTTTGAAAAGTGCACATTTTTCTGGATTCAGTTTAAGGTTAGCCTCTCGAAGTCTCTGAAACACGGCTTTAAGGTTCTTACAATGTTGGTCAAATGTTTTCCCGTAAACAATGACATCGTCCAAGTAGACTAGGCAAGCTTTCCACGTCAGTCCTTGAAGAACACACTCCATCAAACGCTCGAATGTTGCCGGAGCGTTGCATAGCCCAAACGGCATAACCTTAAACTGCCAGAGCCCATTACCTGTAGAAAATGCCGTCTTTTCCCGATCATCAGGGTGGATGTCAACTTGCCAATATCCACTCTTCAAGTCCAGCGTCGAGAACCACTGGGCTCCCTCCATGGCATCCAGGGTATCACTGATTCTGGGCAGGGGATAGCTGTCCTTTTTAGTCACATCATTCAGCCTTCGGTAGTCCACACAAAAACGAGTGCTTCCATCTTTCTTTTTCACTAGCACCACTGGTGACGCCCAAGGACTTTTGGAATTTTCGATAAGACCATCCTTCTTCATTGCTGTTATCATGTCCTCAACCTCACCTTGTTTGGCCAGTGGAAGGCGTCTTGCGGGTTGACGAATCGGTCTTGCATCTCCTGTGTTGATGCGATGCTGCACCAACTGTGTCCTACCATATTGTCCCTTTTTCGATGCGAAGATGTCAGTGTACTCTTGTAGGAGATTTTCAGCCATCCTTGTTTGTTGGTGATCAAGGTTGGATGAACTCAGTATCTTAGCTCTGATGGTTATGAGCTCCTCCGGAGTTAACGTTTTTCTCGGGGCCTCGTCCGTGATCTTCGTAATTGCTGCAACCGATTCGCAACGTCCAACGACTTCTCCTTTCTTCAACTTTACATCGTACGGTCTGGTGTTCAGTAATCGTACGGGGACCATTTTGTTTTTCGGTGCTACCAGTGTTTTTCCAATGATGACGCTTTGGGAGGAACACTCTGGGTCTGGTTCCACCATGAGGTATCGAAGGCTTCCAAACTCACCTTCCAGTTTTGTCCAAACGAACACTTCAGAAGAAGGAGGCAGAATCAGATCTTCCGTGATGACAGTTCTCAGTGTTGACGTATTTTCATTCGAATAGGTCATTGGAATTTCTTTATTTTGGTATTTCAAAACTTGATTACCGATATCCAAAATAACTCCGTGCTGTTTCATAAAGTCGATTCCAATGATGCACTCGTCACATATATCTGCCACCAGGAATTGATGAGTAAACACTAGATCGGCCAGTCGGATCTTGAGACACACTTCTCCATATACTCTTGCTGCTTCTCCCGTTGCGGTTCTTAGACGGTAGCTATTGGTGTTATGGAGCCAGGTCATCTTTACCAGGTCTCGACGTACTATGGAGGCTGTGGCACCGGTGTCGATGGTAGCCACATGTTTGTTCCCGTTAATAGTAGTCTCCACAGTCAGACTTTTGTTGTCTCGTTTGGTCTGAGAGACCTGGATGGTGGTTCTGGGGCCATCGATACAAGAAACCAGCCTCTGCCCCTCGAAGTTGGTTCTTACTCGTTTCCCTGATGGGAAACGGGCTGATAGGCAACGCTGGTGTTGTTGTTACCTTGCTCTGGGTTGGATCTCTTGCTTCCACAATGTTGACAACTGGCTTTGTTTGGTGGTAGTCGGCATTGACGCTGTAAGTGCCCGGTCTTGTTGCAGTTCCAACATCTTGCTAGTCCGCTCCGGTTCTTTTGTATTTCAGCTCCTTGGCACGAGCATTCTTCGACTATGGCCTCTCTAAGTCGATGTACTCCCTGAGAAGCCTGTTCTGCTGCTTCAATTGTCAATGCGAATGCTAAAGTTTCGGAAAGAGTACGTGTTCTAGCAGTTCGCACAGACCTCTGAAGATGTATATCGGAAATAGCACGAACGAAGGACTCAACAGCGAGCTGGTTGATGATTTCTTCTCCAGCATCCGGGTATGCCAGGTGAACCAGTCTTTCGACGTCTGCTTGGAGCTGCTGTAGACTTTCACCCCTTTTCTGGACTCTGTTATTGAGTTGGACTCGGAAGACTTCTTTCAAGTGGCTATCTCCAAAGCGTTTATCTATAGCTGCCACGAGAGAACTGAAATCGCCGCTCTTACCAGCTGGAACTGTTTGAAGTAATTCAGCTGCTGGTCCTCTAAGAGCAAGAGTCAGTGCAATGTACTTGTCTTCGTCATCCCAGCCATTTGTTGTCGCGGCTGCCTCAAATTGTCTCTTGTAGACTGGCCAAGAAGACTGTCCATCAAATGTTGGGGGTTTCATCTCCTTTTTCTTTGCAAACTCCCCAGTAGACTCTCGAATTTTGATTTTCCGGATCTGGTCTAATTCCTTGGTCAGAACAGAGAACTGTTTATCACATCGGGTTTCTACGATTTCGAAACGATTCTCTACAACAGAAAGCTGTTTCTCCACACCCTCAACGCGTTCGTCTAGGGCACATACATTTTTCTCAATGTTACCCAATTTACCTTCTAGAATGTTTTTCTGACCTTCCAAAACATTCTGTTGCGCCTCAAGTCTTTCGAGAATATTCTGTTGTTCCTTCTTTTGCTCGTTTCGTTGCTCTTCAATCAGCTTCTTTTGTTCGTTTTGTTGTGCTTCCAGTTGTTCGAGAACATTCTGCTGTTCTTTCTTTTGCTCGCTTCGTTGTTCTTCAATCAGCTTCTTTTGCTCGTTTCGTTGTGCTTCAAGTTGTTCAAGAACATTCTGCTGTTCCTTCTTCTGCTCATTTCGTTGCTCTTCCAGCTTCTTTTGTTGTACTTCGAGTCGCTCGAGAACATTCTGCTGTTCTTTCTTTTGTTCGTTTCGTTGTGCTTCAAGTTGTTTGAGAACATTCTGCTGTTCCTTCTTTTGCTCGTTTCGTTGTTCTAACAAAAGTTTCATCATACTAGAAAAATCTACATTTTCACTTACTTCCTCTTCTTCCACTTCTGTTTCAAAAACAAAAGTGTTTACGTCTTCCTCTTGCTGTTCCAAATAGTTACGCAAGCGCAGGACGAGCTCATTTTTCGATCCCGCTCTAGAAAGATTTCGCTTACCTAACTCACTTTTAAGCTCAATGCAGTTGAGCTCTTCTAACAACTTACCCATTTTCACTGTATATAATTATTATTTTTCTTTTTCCTTTTTTTACACTTTACTAGTCAAATAAGTTTTATCCCACTTCTGACACCAATGTAACGTGCGCTTAGTTCGCAAAAATAAAACTCTACTTTTCAATTTAATTCTACCACTTTATTTACTTTCGATATACACTTTATTGAACTCAACTCGACTTTTGGACTATCACTTGTATTTACTCTTAACTTTATCACTCTATAAACAAAACTGACTCCTGGTTGCCTCGGGCGGGCTATTTATATCGAATGACACGCCATCTAGAACTCTCCAGTAACTTCTACATCGTCCCCACATTTGCTGTCTACTCTCTGTCTGTCTGTCTCTCTACACTCACACACACTGGCTTACAAGCAGCGCCTGTCATTTATACCATTCCATTAAAGTGTTGCCAGTTGTGTTTTCGGTTGAACGTTTTTTCGATTAGGAAATTGGTATAAAATGTTGGGTTCACGTTACAATACTATTGGAAAAGTAGGTAGTAGTGGCGGTCAATTGAAAAAGTAATTTTTGTACAGAGGCTCTGTTTACCCAAAGTGATTTTATAGTTGCGAGGTTGCGACAGTGCCGTCAACAGCGATTCTTTATCAGGTATAACTACAAATTTTTGAAAACGAGATGTTGTTCTTATCACGTCGCGCGTCGCGTCGCACACTGGGCCAGATTTCTAGAAATCAAAGCGCAAAAGGTCATTTTGATATTTTGGGTATACCAAAAAAACGGTTACTTTTTATAAAGTATGCGCTATTCCTGATAAAAAAAATGCATTTTAGTTGAGTTTTTATGTTTTGCACTATTCAAGTGAATAGTCAATCGCTCAAAGTTGATCAGTTCAAGGCGAAATTCGCAATTCGGACTTCGGAGTAGGTGTAAAAAGTAGTTTCTACCGTTTTTACAATATCTTTGCTGTTTATTGTGCCAAATTATTTTTGTTTATTAAAAACCAAAATATGTCCGACAAAGGTTAATATGTGCCGGCCTGAGCGCTCGCCTTACGGATTTATTTTTAAACGGAATCGTATTTTTTGAATTAGGTACATGGATTTCCTTAAAAGGAAAGTTCTGGAAATGCAGAAACTGATGCAAAGAGAAGCATTACATTAGAGGATCATTCTTTTCTTATCAAAGCCATTTTTTAGTTGCGGTATGTACAGTCAGCTGTTAAATTACATTAGCCGTGTTTTATTGGGAATTTGTATTCACTTCAGCAAAACATCGCAAAACATCGCTCATGGAAAAACAACAACTCTAAAGTGAATAGCGTTAGTGGTCAAAAATAACTCACTTGTAAACAACAGGGATGGCTGGTAAATGGCGTTTATGGGAAAGTTAACTTGGTAAGTGAATATAGCCAAAAAAGCGCTTTAAGCCTTGCGCAAACCAACGCGGTGAGTGCGTGCGATGCGATTGCGTTAAGTCAAATCTCTATTAAATCTTATGGACGTTTGACTTAATGCACTCGCATCGCACGCACTCACCGCATTGGTTTGCGCAAGGCTTTATTGAGATTCGCAAGTAAAGTGAATATAGAAATTCTCAATAAAACACGGCTATTGACATTTTGATATTTCTATGGATCTGGGAGTGCTTGCATAAAGTGGCAAGAATCACCGATGCCGTGTTTTCTTACCTTTGTTGTCGCGGCGACAGAAATTCTATCAACAGCGTTCCTCTTGCTGCCACAACTTCAATATTGATCTAGTCTAGGACGCGCCGATCCCCTCCCGCATGTGTTTCTGAAATTTTAATAGAGTTTGCTTGTTAAAGATTCCGTAAAGTCTTACCGCTTTTGTTTGCATCATCTTCATCAGAAAGTAACTACAGTAAGATAAAGTAAATAAATAGGATGAGGCAACAGATGGGGGAACATTGAGCTTAGCACATTTCCTTCAACCATACCTTAACAGCTTTCTCGATTAGCCGTTCGGAATCGGGGAAAAAGTAGGTACCCTCCATTCCCTAACCCAGTTGGGTTGTGAAGAATGCGCTAAGCCCCAGGGGCTCCTCGTTTTGTTGCGCCACCCTATTTATTTATTAATTTTTCTACGCTTTGATGGGTAATGGAAGGGATTTGCAATTTTTCGCGATTCCGAAAGGCTTATCGAGAAAAAGCTTTTCATGACGACCAAATACTATCGTAGATTTTTTCAAATATTTTGCAAAAGGTGATCCCCTAGAGATAACATTTGTCTTTCTTGATGAACTTTGAACCTCCTACGTAACAGCCAGACACAGACACCACAAACAAAAAATACAGTAAGATGGTAAGCCCTTACTTCTCTTGCCCCTCATTTTGAAACCCTATGGTTACCCTGTAGTCGCCTCAAAGCGTTTTTGAAAAACCTAAACTCACCCTTAGTGTCAAGCTGAGTTTTTTTTTAACCCTGAGTTTGCCTTCAACTCACCCTGAAGTTGTAGGTTTTTTGTTGGGCAAGTTCAGGTAATGAACAGGGCTGTCAAATGGCATGTATTTCTTAAAATCAAAAGGTGGTGATTTTGTGGTTTAGCGTTTTTTGATAACTAGAAACCCACCTGGGGTCAACCCTTGATAAAGTTCACCTAAAGAACCGTTTGTAAAGACAAAGGTCGTGTTTTTTTTTTTATAATTTTAAAGTCATCTTCACTAATACGTCCAATAAAACGCTGTACTCACTAATGCAACTTTATTCCATAAACTTCATTTACCAGCCATGCCTGTTGTTCACTTCTGAAGGCTGACTCATTTTTGTTCACTAATCGTTGTTGTTTTCCCATGTGCGATGTTTTGCAAACGTGAGTATAGATACCCATTAAAACACGGCTAAAATTTTGTGTTCAATTGAAGTTAGTTAGCTAAACTCAATACAGTGGTAGAAAAGTCCTCTAGAGTTACACGGTTTTTCGATGATGTTCATAGAAACATCAATAGGAAAAGAAGCCGCGGCTGCACCGGCCAACGATAGCATGTTATATTAAAGGTTCATCCAATCTGTCCTGTATCAAACCTTCCACATCATAACAGATGAAAGCTTCTGGTGCAAGAAATCCACTGAGGCGTGTTTTCACCATGCAAAGCGGCTTGAACATGTAGAGCAGATGGGCACCAACGCAACGGCTCGATGGACTTTCGAAATCACATTGCAAGAAAGTCGTGGAAGGGGAAGACCTCGCGTTAGGTGTCGTTATCAAGTGCACGAAGACTTTAGCCGTCTTAGAGTGGAAAACTGGATAGAGATACTCGTAGCCGGAAACCGAAATTGTTATCAGAAGATGTTGGTTAAGTCCCAGAGGTTCACCCCGAACTGAAATGCCCACCAAAGTAAGAGAGTGAGCTTAGAACAAATGGGGCAGCTCTAGGCTAGCTTTACACAAAACCGAATTGCCCAGTCTGTGATGATAAGTTCGGTCCAATGAGTTTTTTTTAACATAACTTTATTCACACAAATCACAAACTAACACTTATTTTACAACAAATTCTACAAGTAGCACCTTAGACTAAAACTCTGGGAGAATTGGAGGACACGTACACACCAGGTGCTTGTCACCGTACGCATCATCAATTCGTCCAACTGTTGGCCACATCTTTGACTCAGGTTTGACGAAAGGCTGTAAAATAAAAAAAAAATAAGATTTTAAATGGCATTTCTTTTCTAATTTTGAGATTCGGGTTACAACACGATAGCTTCTTAATTCCGAGGATAACCTCGTGGTTTAAAATAATTCAAATCAACTTACCGCTGGAAACGCGGCCATTTCTCTGCTATACGGCCTGTCCCATTTATCCGACACAACTTGTGATTGAGTATGAGGTGACATTTTCAGAGGGTTGATGACCCTATCCATTCGTCCTTCTTCAATCTCCCTGATTTCATAGCGTATCGAAATCATTGCCTCGCAAAACCGGTCCAACTCCTCTTTGTCCTCGGACTCAGTTGGTTCGATCATGAGAGTTCCTCCTACAGGCCATGACATAGTCGGTGCATGGAAGCCATAGTCCATTAATCGCTTGGCAATATCCACAGCTTCAATATTTGCAGTTTTCTTCAAGTCTCTTACATCCAGGATGAACTCATGTGCCACCAAACCATTCTTTGGGTCGCTGAAAAGCGTCTTGTATTCTCCTTCCAGTCGTTTGGACATGTAGTTAGCGTTGAGGATTGCAACCTGCGTTGCCCGTTTAAGACCTCGACTTCCCATCAGCTTGATGTAGGACCATGAAATGGGCAGAATAGCTGAACTTCCAAATGGTGCCGAACTTACGACCCCGAAGCTGTTGTTCTCATTGTCGAGTGGACTTATGACAGGATGACCGGGAAGATATGGAGCGAGGTGAGACTTAACACCGATCGGCCCCATTCCAGGCCCACCTCCACCGTGTGGAATACAGAATGTCTTATGCAAATTTAAATGGGAAACGTCACTGCCGTAGTCTCCTGGACGACATAAACCTACTTGAGCGTTCATATTGGCTCCATCCAAGTACACCTGTCCACCATGTTGGTGCACAAGGCTACAAATATCAGCAACAGTTTCTTCAAATACGCCCATGGTTGAGGGATAAGTGATCATAAGACATGACAGGTCCCTAGCATGTTCGGATACCTTGTCTTTCAAGTGACTCATGTCTATGCTTCCGTCTGATCTTAGTCGGATTGGTTCTACCTTCATGCCTGCCATTTGTGCAGATGCTGGGTTTGTTCCATGGGCACTAATGGGAATGAGACAGATATTCCGATGGCCCTCGTTACGATGCTCGTGATACGACCTGATAGCTCGAAGACCAGCATATTCTCCTTGTGCACCACTATTGGGCTGGAAGGATATTCTATCGTAGCCTGTTATCTCACAGAGATCCTTTTCCAGCTCATCGAACATCTGATGGTAGCCCTTAGCCTGTTCAATAGGCGCAAATGGGTGGATGTCTGTGAAATGACGGAATGAACAGGGCATCATCTCTGTTGTTGAATTGAGTTTCATGGTGCAAGATCCAAGAGGAATCATTGAGTGTACAAGAGAGATGTCTTTGTTTTCAAGCTTTTTCATGTATCGCACCATATTCGACTCACTGTGGTGAGAACTGAAAATGGGGTGAGTCAAGAACGCTGAGGTTCGCAGGAATGTTGTGTGTTCAATGGAGTTTTTGGTTATGTCTGTCTCAGCAAGTACTTCTTGCAGAGTCTTGCAACCGAAAACCCAAAGAAGATCTGATAAATCATCCGTTGAAACGGTTTCATCCAGAGCTACACCCACTGACCCATCGGGGAAGTACCTAAAGTTTATTTGCTTCTTTTCTGCTCGCGATCGTATCTCTTCACATGACATTTGGTCAGAAGGAATGATGTGGAGAGTGTCGAAGAACCGCTGATTGCTGACCTTGTGTCCAGCACTTGTCACTCCTGCATAAAGAGTGAGTGCTGAGTCATGGATTCGTCTTGCAATTTCTTTGAGACCTTGGGGCCCGTGATACACAGCAAACATGGCTGACATATTTGCTAGCAATGCCTGGGCAGTACAAATATTACTGGTGGCCTTATCACGTCTGATGTGTTGCTCGCGAGTCTGTAGAGCCAATCTGTAAGCGTCATGACCGTCAGCATCTCTTGTGACACCAATCATTCTTCCCGGCATAAGTCGCACCAGGCTTTGCTTGCATGCGAAGAAACCAGCGTGTGGTCCTCCGTATCCCAGTGGTACACCCAAGCGCTGAGATGTTCCAATGGCTATGTCTGCTCCAAACTCAGCAGGAGGTCTCAGTAGAGTTAATGCTAAGAGATCTGTTGCTACAACCGTTAAAGTCTGCGAATAGTATTTGAATCAGTTTTATCTTGGAAACAAAAGATTGAATTCCTTACCCCGTTTTTGCGAGCAAGTTCTGAAATATCCTCGAAGTCAGTGACATCTCCAAACGTGTCGGGGTATTGCAAAAGAATCCCTGCTATCTCACGGCTCTTTAGATCTGCATCTTGGATAGGACCCACTTCGATGTCGAGTTCTAAGGCTGACGCACGTGTTTGAACGACGGATATTGTTTGGGGATGGACCTTGTTGGAGATGTATAGCTTTGTTCGCTTGTTGTGCCTATGAAGGAGTCATTAAAAGAGAGTCTTTTATACACAGATGGAATGTGATAGGAGAATACTCGTACCTTGCGCAGAGACACATAGCCTCAGCTGCAGCCGTTCCTTCATCTAGAAGGGAAGCATTGGCTACATCAAGTCCAGTCATTTCAGAAACAAGAGTCTGGTAGTTGAGAAGCGATTCCAGGCGTCCTTGAGCGATTTCTGGTTGGTAGGGAGTGTATTGAGTTGTCCTATGTGAAATGAAATATAAATTAAGTTGGTGACTAAAAGTAGTGGTGTTTTGAAGAATTACCATCCCGGGTTTTCAAAAATGTTCCGCTGGATTGTGTGGGGTACATAGCAGTTGTGGTAGCCCATTCCGATGTAGGATCTCCAAATCTCGTTTTTTAATGATATCGAACGTATCCTCTTAATTAACTCGTGTTCATCTGAAATATGCAAAGTATTTTTTTAGAAAAACATTAGTAAGTAAATTTCGTTGTCGATTCCTCTGTTTGTTATGCTTATTGTTCTTTTACAGGGCTTTCCCCTGTAGGCGCTACCGATATCTGTTCTCAGAAGACTGCTTTAGCAGATTTCTTTCAATAAAAAAGTTTCTGAAGGCTCAGTTGTAGTGGGGAACCTGGTTTCAAAGTTCTTTCTATATTTTCGAAAAAGTGGTTTGGAACGCCCCCTTTTTTAATATTGGACTGGCGGTATATACGTAAATAAATAGGGTGGCGCAGCAGAGCGAGTAGTTCCAGAGCCTAACGCATTTCTCACAACCATGCCTTGTGAGGGAATGGATGGATACAATTTTCTGCCGCGTCCGAACGGCTAATCAAGAAAGCGCCTTTTATGGCAATGAATTTATTAACGAAGGACTTGCCAATTCCTCGCAGATACCCGTGGCAAAATATTGTTGGCTTCTGTTTGGATTCGAACCACGAACCTCTGAGTTAGCAGGCAGACATGATAACCATCCACCACAGGTACCACCATAGTCATTCATCATCACTCGAATTCACCGAAACCAATATCTCTGTACCCAAGCCACTAGGGCAAGAAAAAAACAGAATCCAACGAAACTTTCTATAAAAACCAACATCGACGGGTAATCATCTTTACAAACTAACAGAAGAGTTTCCAGGAACCTATGGTTAATTTCTACTCCAGCTTCGCAAGGTTAGGCTATTTCCATTGATTGGCTTTTGCACGGGTCACAACTCATTGGGTACCGACATGATGAGAATATACATTAGCACACCCGACACATGTAAAGGAAAACAAGAAAAAGAAACAGAGTAAGGATCATTCCAATTCCTCTGTGAATGCTCAAGCTTGCACACGACGAAAAAGGCCGTCGGAAAATACTTCTTCCACAAACTGGGTGACATTTCTAACCTTCCACTGCTCAACATCCTAAAGCTCATAGGTTAAGTTAGGTTAGATGTGGCTGCCAGTATACGGAGACTGACACACTTAGACCACAGAGGGTCTGTTGTGATACCACCGAAACCAAACGGTTGATCTCCCTTTGATCCTCATCTAGAGAGCTAGAAAGTTGAAATACTCTCTAATCGAACCTGGGCTAGCGAGTTAATCACCAGTTTATCAAACCATTCAGAACTTCGGATGAAAAGGGAGAGATTTTTAGGGTCTTTGTTAGCTTAATCGTTGCTGTCGTCTAGGTGAGTTTTCCGTCTGCTAGGGAGGGGAGGTCATAAACAAAGGAGTTGTTGGCTTGTGTCCTCTTCCTCCTCTTCGTTCATCCAGTTTGTACAAAAGTCATTGTAGACATCAAGTCTTTTGGCGGGTCTTTCTATAAGAAACGATCCAGACGGTTTGGATCCAATAAGCTTTTTGAATTTTTTGAGTCTACGCAAGGCCAAATTTATTTAGTCATAAGACATGTATTACTCTGCGTCCATCTGGTGCTCAACTTCTCAGAAGCGTCCTTGAGGCCCCGACCTATAAAATCCGTTGCGTGCGTTCACTGCCGGATTCAACTGACAGCTCGATTAAATACACACGATCTTATGAGAGGTGACCCATAAGCATCGGATGCAACGGACGCAACGTAAAAAGTAGCCCAACTTTTAACTTTTGCGTCCGTCAGAACTGATGACATGCGCAGTCAAAATCAATATGAAGTTTTCTCTTCACACCGCAACGGATTCTATGGGTCACCCCAATCCGTTGTGTCCGGTAAAACACACTGCTGTCAGTTGAATCCGGCAGCGAACGGACGCAACGGATTCTATGGGTCGAGGCCTTTCTTTAGCAATAGTTTGCATGTAGCGATAGGTATACCTTACTTGATCCTTTCTGGTCGAAGGAAGGGAAGAAGTCGTTCCTTATTCAGCGAGTTCGTCAGTCATACAGTTGCCTGGTATGTCTCTGTGATGACCCCGCACCCATGAGAGGTGAATGTTGAACGTGCGACGATATTGGACCGTAGTAGATTTTGTAGAGACAGAGGCAAGAACTTTGAGAGCAGCCTGCCTGTCCGAGAAGATACGAAAATCCGCGGTACAATAAAGGGCCAACGTTTTCTCTGAGCTAGAACAGGCCTTATTTTGTCTTCAGAATTTTCGCTTGAAACACACTACAGTAGGCAGGTAAGCGGAAGAAAAGGCTTAGATTCAGATGCAGTCTTGAGAAAATTCTACTTTCTATCCTATCACAGGTTTTAGATCCTTGAGCGTAAAAGTGTAAGGTTTCACTATCCAAGCGATTACGGTTCTCCCACGCTTCTCTTGAGGGTCTGGTTATTTGGAAATTTTTATTGAACACCAATTTAGGAATGGTGCAATCTAATCCATTCGGGATGAATCTTAAAGTTCAATCTTAAATGGTTCAGTAACGGTTTTCATCCCCAATAGCCTATTCACCAACTCAATCCTCCTCTATTTATGACCTCCTACCAATCCCTTTCTTTCCTCCCTTATCTAGGACAATAAAAGGCCAAGGTTTTAGGTTGACTTCTAAAAGGAAGCCTAAAATACACTTTAGCAAAAATTTATAAACCGAGTCAGAAAGATAAAAATTGAATAATAATAAAATCTTTTGACTCGGTTTATAAATTTTTTTTTTTGCAAGCGAATCTTAGCAGTGTTTTTAAATATACCTCATGCTGTCATGAAAGTTACCCCTATAAAAAAAAAAACACTGAACCACTAAAACTTCATTCACAATTTAATCACTCGCACTTATTATACACTCCCATCTGTAATGTTTGGTTTCAATGGTTTTTCAAAAGACAAACACATTTACTCATCATTGAGTAAAAACAATTTTAACAAAACTTTTTTTTTAAACTTGGCCTTCGGTGTTCAAAATCGCTAAATAATACTTTATGAGAACTACCAGCCATTTGACAGCCCTTTTCGCAAACCCATTGCTCAAAAACACGCAGTGTGGACAAGTTGGGTCTTTGCAAAATAAAATAAAAAAAAACAGTTTGGGGCAACTACAGAGCAAATCCAGGGCTTCAACGAACAAACCCAGCTACAATCAAGGTTGATCCAGGTATTCTCTCGTGAGTAATTGAAGGCCATCCGAGAGTAATTTTAACCTGCCCTCTGTTTGCCACCCTGTTTATTTATTTAACAAAGCTCATTAAAAAATCAGTAAGACATATTAACAACTTTTGAATTTGTCAGTAAAAGTTCTTTCAATTAATAGAAAAGATATTGAGCCTTTAAAAATCAACAGTCAAGTTGATTTTGTTGAACACTCTCAAAATGAAACACCCTACTTTCTCTCGCAGACTTTAAGTTGAAAACAAAAACACTTTGTTTGCGAAACATAAACGTCATCAGCTAACATAAACGCGTTTACGTAGCAAAATGTTATCAATTTATTTGCTTCACTCCTGTGGGGGTCTTACACTGAACACATTCAACTTATCGATAACAATGTGCGCGGAAAAGTCCTGACCTCACTGATAACACTACACCTATTGTCAGATTGGAAATGTTCTACTCAATAAAATTAAAAAAAAAAATTCATACTTAACGGTTTGTCCAGATTCAAATCCCTGTTGAGATGAATATTTTTTGGGACGGCTTTCTCTGTGAGCTCATTTAGTGACTAGAAATTGAATGGAAATGATTATAATTCATTTGATTTTTTGATAAAGGGTTTAATTAATTACCTTGTAACCTAAGGTATCAAGCATAGCAACAACGTCGGTTTTACGTGGACCAATATGACGACTGGGAAAGTCTGATTTTTTGGGAAATAAAACATCGGTTGCTGAAGCAACGTGGAGGGCTTTGCCTTTAAGAACGTTTTCATTAAGTCTCTTGCCATACGCAAGGTATGATGCAGCCGACTTTGAAGCTAATCGATGCATTTTAGGCTTTCTGTTTCAACACACAACGGACTAAAGAGCACTTTAAATTAAATAAAATGAAAGAATTATTTCTCGAATTTATTCCAGAACTGTTGTCAGTTATGATTCAAAGGAGGCGATATACTAAATCACTTCTTCGAGTAAAGTTAGGAGCCGTGCTCATGCACAAGTCGTGTCTCGTGTTCAGATAAGAAGAGAAAATCATTTGCTTATCAGTACAGTAGCTTCATCTTCATGAGTATTTAATTGTAGAGCACACAAAGTATAGAGGAAATTCATTCAGTGAAAGAGATCAACTGAATCTGTTAATCTGATCTGACAGTAGAAAGAGAGTCTAAATTAATAGGGAAGCGATTTTTATTTCAAATGTGTATACCGGGCTTAGGTTAGGGAATTGCAAACACTCTTTGCCATGAAGAGAAAGGAATTTTGGTCTCAAAAGATTTTTTTTACGTTTGTGGCTTTGTTATTAGTTGAGTGAGATGTTTGAACGAAAGGTTGCATTAGCTTGTAGTGTAGTCTAGAAAAAATTGTTTAAACATGGTGTGAATCCCTAACCGCAAGCCTTGCAAGCCAAACAGTTCCTAAATGCCGACAAAAAAGGCAGAATGTTCCAAAGCTTAGTAGATTTAAGATTTTTAATTGCATTGTAGATGTTGTTTTGGATTTTTTTTTCACTTAGCATGAGACTTGTTCATCAAGGCTTGGGTTTAGGAATTCGCCCACTGTATAAATTCGCTTAAACACTATGCCTTGTGAAGGAATGGATGGGACCTACAATTTTTTACCAATTACTCGAGAAAGGTGATAGCCGCATGGGTAAATATTTTTTGTTTTCTGTTGGGATTCGAACAGCGCGTGATAAGCACACATGCTAATCATTACGGCACGGGCACCACCATCCATAGACAATTATTGGCCTTATAAGGTCCATGTAAAGCAAATCACTTTTATCCTGCTATTAAGTTGACTGCTGTAAGACAGTCCCCTTTTCAGAGCAAAAGCTCCTTTAGCCCTGGTCATAAGCGCATCCATAACGTTGTTAAAATATTGGTATTGATCAAACCAGAAGCCGAGGTACTTGACTACTGCTTTGCTTGGCAGTGGGTGGCCTTGTAGATCAACACGATCACCAGTTTTCGCCAGTTCTATCTCATATCCCATGCGGCCTCAGCCACCAGGGTTCTAAAAATAATTGTTTTCGATTTCTGAAAGTTGATTTTCAACTTCCAGACATCGCAATATTGCTGAATGTTATCGAAGTTTTGCTGCAAAAGAGTTCTGATGACTTCGATATTTGGACCTGTTCTGTACGCAATAAGGTCGTCGGCGTACCTACGCTATAACATGGTGAAGAAAACCAATTAGATCGCTGATGTAAATGCTAATAGGAAAGTTCACCGATCCCTATTGCAGGCCCTTCTAAATCTTGAAAGTTTTGGTAGAAGTTACTTTGCCGGTTTTTACTACAAACGTTCTTACATGAAGCAGGTCATTAAGATTATATAGCAGTGGTTTACTCATTCTATATCTACAGAAAAGACGTGGCATGTTTGACGCGCCTTCAAACAAATAACATTTTTAACCTCAGCCCATTTGAAGAGTGCTCTTTTGAGAACCTTCTCGAATGTCTTGCTGATACTCGGAGATTTGCGGGATTGGAATCAGCCTTTCTTTTTTTAAGGAGAGGATGGACCACTGCCGCATTCCAAACGCACTGGATAATAAGCATAATTCAGAGCATTGTTAAATAACGTGGTGTAGATGTACACCGATTCTGAAGGGAGGTTTGGCAGCCCAATATTGGGTATGCACTATGCAGTCGACTCCAGCTGATTTTTTTCTTTCTTTATTTTGTGAAAGATGTTTCGTTTCGATCGGCAATGACTGCATTTGCAAGTCAGTCGTCATCGAACCTAGTGAAGTGAAGATAGAAGTGTCTCTCGAAAGCTCTTGTCAAGGTCGTAATTTGGACAAATGGACTCATTCTCTTTAGGTCTGTTTCTTTACTTTCTGGGTAAAGCTTGGGTAAAAGCCCGTGAAAAAGTTTGGGCTTGAGCTTTTGAATGTTGTTTTTGTAATCTCCATCCGAAAATGAAAAGTAAAGATACACGAGGTCTGTTTCTTTACTTTTCGTGTAAAGTTTGGGAAAAAGCCCGGGAAAAAGTTTGGGCTCGAGCTTTTTAATGTTGTTTTTGTAATCTCCATCCGAAAATGAAAAGTAAAGATACACCTTTTGGGAAGTTTCTTGCTGAATGACATTTATCATGTACTCTCCGTAGAGATGTAAAAAACATACAAACAATTTTGTTTCAGAAACGTGTTAAAATGAGCTCAAAGCAATATTACATTGCATATTTAACATTATTTCGAATTTTCAAACCTATTAGGAGAGATTATGCTTTCCATTTTTCATTTAATTTCAAATATAAATTTGAATTCAATCGAAATGTTTCGATCAGCTGATTTCACAAACAGCCGATTTGACAAGCAAGAAAGTGCACGAGCAAATTGTTCGGGTAAATTCTTGCTAGAGGGGAAGTGACAAAAAAGCAAAAGCTCTGCCACTTTTACGTCAAAAAAAAGTAAAGATACACGTTTCGGGATCCCGCGGGATCCCACGGGATCCCACGGGTGAGTAAAGATACAGACCTTTTATATGCAGCATCCACTGAACACCTTCCGCTATAGAGAGTGTCCATCATCCAAAATGGCGTCATCTGGATTTATACCTACTGTCGCTGAAGAACATTACAATCTTTACTCCTAAAAATTTCATTTGTTTCCGGAAACATATGGTTTGTTCGTCGCAGCCCTGGGGTTACCCTAAGGTCGGCACAAAGCATTTTTTGAGAAAGCTGAACTCACCCAGAATGTCAAACTGAGTGTTTGATGAGGCCTGGGTTTTCCCTCAAATCACCGTGAAGTAGCCTTAAGCCCTGCGCAAACCAATGCGGTGAGTGCGTGCGGTGCGGTTGCGTTTAGTCAAGTACATATGCATTAAGTCAAACGTCCATAAGATTACATAGGAATTTGACTGAATGCATATGGACTTGACTTACCGCAACCGCATCGCACGCACTCACCGCATTGGTTTGCGCAAGGCTTTATGTTTTTGCTGGGTTCAGGTCATGAGCAGGGCAGTCAAATAACGTTTATATTTGTTCAAATGACAAGGATGTGTGGTAATTTTCAATTATGGTGCGCGTTATAAAACTGAGAAAAGGTCGATTTAAAATGCGTTTTTGTCGCGTATCGACGAAAAAGCACTTTCTTTTTAATGCTAGTTTTTCTTTTTTGTGCATTTATTTCAGAATGTGGGGGGGGGGGGCTTCTATCTGGATCAGTATTTAAAGCCGTGTTTTTTTTTCAAGCCCGTGGATAGTGCAGCTAAATTTCTTTGAGAAACAACAACAAATTTTTTTCGGACTTAGAGCACTTTTGTAATAATCGGCAATGGTTTTACAATCGATAAACCGTATAATACTGGCCCTTGGAAAAATTATGGCTTATTATTTTGGCAAACATCCCTCAGTTCTAAAAAGTACTTTTCCACGCTATATCGACAGCACCGTGCTAAATAATGATCTAAAAACTGCAAGTGCTCTGTGCTAAGAAAACTGAGCACATTTCTCTCAAATGAGCATCAAGAACTGTCAATTTTGTGTTAGAAAAGAAAAACAAAACACAAGTGTTCCGTGAGTAGTTTACATGTGCGCGTCAATTTTCTAGAAGAAATAAGTCGAATTATTGTTTGATCAATACAAGTAAAAAAAAATCAAAAACTTCATTTGAATATCTGAATAGTCCCCGAAAAGAAAATGAAAATCGAAGAAGTTAAAAGCACCGTCCGTACTCAGCGAATTGCAGCACACAGCCATGTTAAAGGCCTGGGACTTGATGAGACCGGTGCACCAATTGCCATTGCAGCCGGTTTGGTTGGACAAAAAGCCGCACGTGAAGTAAGTAAATTGTACTAATTCCACTTATAATACAATTCTCATCGATATTTCTAAGGCTGCTGGAATAGTGGTAGACTTGATCAAATCCAAAAAGATGGCTGGACGCGCCCTCCTCCTCGCTGGTCCACCTGGAACTGGAAAGACTGCCATTGCTCTTGCCATTGCACAAGAACTGGGAAACAAAGTTCCATTTTGTCCAATGGTTGGATCGGAGGTGTTCAGTAGTGAAATCAAGAAGACAGAAGTTCTCATGGAGAACTTCAGACGTTCCATTGGCTTGAGAATACGCGAAACCAAGGAAGTCTACGAAGGCGAAGTTATTGAATTGACGCCCGTAGAAACAGAGAATCCCATGGGTGGATATGGCAAAACTATCAGCAATGTGATAATTGGACTCAAAACAGCCAAAGGCACCAAACAACTGAAGCTCGATCCAAGTATCTTCGAATCTCTGCAGAAAGAGAAAGTTGAAGTCGGTGATGTGATTTACATCGAAGCAAATAGTGGTGCCGTGAAACGTCAGGGTCGTAGTGATACTTTTGCCACCGAATTTGACTTGGAGACCGAAGAGTATGTACCGCTGCCAAAGGGGGAAGTCCATAAAAAGAAGGAAGTCATCCAGGATGTGACTTTGCATGATCTGGATGTGGCAAATGCTCGTCCACAAGGTGGACAGGATGTGCTTTCGATGATGGGTCAGTTGATGAAGCCAAAGAAGACAGAAATTACAGGTGAGGATGATTCTCTGTCATCCAATTGGTGGCAGTGGTAAAACGAAAGTTTATTTTTCAGACAAACTTCGTATGGAGATTAACAAAGTAGTGAACAAGTACATTGATCAGGGCATTGCTGAGCTTGTTCCGGGCGTTCTGTTCATCGATGAAATTCACATGCTCGATTTGGAAACCTTCACATATCTCCACAAGTCACTGGAGTCACCAATCGCGCCAATTGTTATATTCGCTACTAATCGTGGTCGTTGCATCATCAGGTGAGTTTTTTTGGGGTGTCTCTTGGCTCAGCCAGTAATGACAAATTGGTGGATTCTGCAAACTTTGAAGGGTTTGAAGGGTTCTACGATCTGTACTTACAAGGTAGTGAGATTGTATGTGAGTTTATTAGTAGGCTATTACTGCGATCTGCAGACTTTTTGCATCAACTCAGAACCTTTATGAGCAAATTTGAACAAAGATTAATTTTTGTAGAGGCACCACTGACATCTCATCACCTCATGGCATTCCGTTGGATTTGATTGACCGACTTCTAATCATTCGCACGTTGCCATACAGTACATCTGAGATGGAGCAAATCATCAAGTTGCGTGCACAGACTGAGGGCTTGCAATTAGAAGAAAACGCATTCGCACAGCTCAGTGAAATTGGTAGCAGCTCAACTCTCAGATATGCCGTTCAGCTGCTTACTCCTGCACACCAGATGAGCAAGGTTAATGGACGATCGATCATCTCAAAGGACGATATAAACGATGTACATTCGTTGTTCTTAGATGCAAAACGTTCGTCGAAACATCTATCGGAGAAAAACAACAAGTTTATGATGTAATCATAGCTCCGCTGTGGAGTGATTGCCTTTTAATTTTAATTTACTGTACGTTCATTTGATGAGTTTATTAAACAAGTTTCATTTCAAATTTGATTTGTTTAATTTAGTGATAGAAATTTTGTGTCACTGGGTTATCGTGCCTTATAGAAAACTTACCATTTGCTGGCCACAGCTAGCATCCTTTTTATTTGCAAAGTGGCGCTGGCTGGTTGCAAATGTGCTTTTAAGTCAAATAATCTTTGTTGAATGAGAAAAAGACAGGCCAGATCAGTTGAGTCAATTGAAAAAAAGGAATTAAATGTCTCCTTATTGCGTCGGAGTTCAGAGTTCGAATACCACTTTTTCACTTTGCAGGTTCGCTTTATTCCTTATGAGACATGGTTAAGGGAAATGCCTTGGGCTTTAGGGTTCCCCGATTTCTGTTATATCACCCTATTTATGTTTTAGGTTACACACACTTGGCACAGACGTGGTGGTGCTGGTAATTTAGGCTCCTTAGTAAAGTGTCTTTTGATTTTTTTACGAACATCTGGGCCCAGATTGTGTAGCTTTTTAGACGATTATCGGCAAAAGCAGTTTTCTATCTATTCGGGAAGAGCCCAGACAAATAGGATAGAAAGAAAAGATAACATAGTGGTTTGCCAGCGTAGAAAAACACCTCTTCAGAATAACGGCGGAGAAACCATCGAGGCCAACGAACTTATGTAGATCTTTGCAGACTCTCACAATAGAAAAGTACATTAGAAGAATTTACAAGTTCAATCTCAGGTGTGGCTATCAGGTTGTGTTGAGTTACCAGTGCTCCCAGCAAATTGGCTTGAAGTTGACCTAGAGAGAGATATTGAGGACGAGCGTTGGAAGCGATGACATTTGCTAAATTTTGGACACACCAGTATTTTTTACTTGGCAATCTACTTTAAGGAAATCCTAAAAGATGGGTTTTTGTTTGTGTACGAAGATTTGAATGAAAATGTTGGGAAGACAAACGAGAATTACGAGGACTAACATGGAGGTATGGGATACGGCATCAGGAACTCATTTAGTGAAGATACTGCAAAGTGATACTGAGTGAAGCTGTCACCCAACATTGTCTTTCACTGACAGAAACTCGTAAACAAACAAGGGCTACGAAGAGAACCAAGAAAAAGGTAGTAACCAATTCATTCGTTAAAGTGCCCCACAAATAACGAAGATGAAAAGGAAGGCTCGCCTCGATGTGAATTCCCTACACAAGCTGCAAGAAAGCAACGAAGAAGAAATGAACCCAACTCCAAGATAATAGAAAGGAGGGCATGTACCGGAACTTGGAAGCGGTTTCCGTCCCCGTCTGCTGTTGTAAACCAAGCTGTTCAAGAGATAAAACAAAACAACTTGTACAAGGAAGCAAAAATCTTCAAAAAAAAAAAAAAAACAAATGCTCAGCAGATTCGTTCGCCGAAGCTCATTAACGATGCTTAAGGCAGCTTCCGTTGATGACGATAAAATTCTGCACATGAAGTATTGTGATGGCCTTTCAAAAGAACAGTTTCATCGAAAGCACTTTCCAAAAGAGAGACCTAACTTAACGGAAATATGTCGGGATAATAGTCGAAGAACTTGGTGAGGCTATTAAAAACTCCAAAAAAGGCAAAGGGGTTAACTAAAGATGAGAGAAAGTTAACTTCTACCATTTATACAAATGAAAGGAGGTACAAGAAATTGCGATAACTATCGTTCCATCAAGCTGATGTCTTACACTTTGAATATCATTCAGTGGGTATTGGGTAGCCGACTGCGAAAAATTATAAAGCTATCGTATAACTAATGCAGCTTTGTCGCGGAAAAGAGGAAATAGACTAAGCGAAGGTTGGATAAACGGCGAGAAAGCTCCGCCATTTTCTGTGATAGAAAAATGTCGCCTAAGTTGAAGAGAGGACTCTACATTGCTGTGGTGCGTCCAGAACTTACATACGCTTCACAGTGTTGGACAATGCACAAAAAGTATGAGAGTTAGTTGACGGTAGCTAAGATGAAGATGAAGATGCTTCCTATGGCAGCAGGAATAATAAAGTTTGATCGTATTAGAATTTTAAAGATTCCTGGAAGCCTTCATGTCAAAAATATTTTTTTTTTTTTTTTTATTAAAAAAGAAGAGGCTTATATGCTAACCTGGAGAACTCAGACTTAATTACCGGTCCATTGTACTACCAGGGTAGCAGCCTTCCCTTTTTTCTGTGTTGCAGTAGTGGAAATAAGGTGTTAGTTATTTCACATATAACCTCAAGGGCGGCGAAACTAGGAGGCTGAAAGAAAAGTAGATGCCCAGAGCGGGATTCGAACCCACGCATCCGGCCTACCTACTGAACACTCTACCACTGCACCACGGCATTGTCAAAAATATGATTTTAGATTAAAATAGGACCCCTGGGTTTGCGCAACTCGCCCTGAAGTAGCTTTAGTAGCCTGGTCAGTTTAGATATAAAAAAGTGGTCAAATAAAAAAAATTGCCACAGAGCCAAAATTGTGGAGAGCTTGGGTTCACCATCAGAAACGAAGTATTAAAAATCCGCATCAATCCTCTATGAGCTACAAAAGTTATTGGTCAAAGACAAAAATTGGAGGTTTTTTGGATTTTTTGTTGTGGGGGGCACCATCCAACACCACCATGTTTCTCCAATCCCCAAACAAATCGTGTGCTGATGAATTAAATTTTAAATTCAGCAACTTTCGTGACATGGGAGGGTATAACTTTTAAAGGGGGGTGGGTAAGCGTCACATGTTTGAACTATGTTTGCACTTGTGGGGGGCATCCTCTACCCTCTCTAGCTTTTTCCCATAGAACTCCTGTAAATCTTATAAAATTCATGAAATATCGTGAAAAGTGTAACTTGGGAGGGGAGAAGGTGATCACCACCTGTTTCCACTTGGAGGTTGTTGTGGGGACACCCGCTACCACCCCCAACTTTACGCTTCCACCTTTACAGGAAAAAGAAAAACTTCTACAGGAAATGTAACAAAATCTGGACTTTGTTGACCTCAGATATGGAACAATTCAAAACTGGAAGGTTTGCCGACGCATTCTGAGGTCAGCTCGGCATATACCTCACGAGAGGGGCAGCGGTTCACTAGCGTAAAGAGATGACGAAGGAAAAGGAAGAAAAACAATATGTATTTTTGCTATGTAAATCTTTACACAATTATAAAGAGGAAATATGTGTACTGGGCCGATTTGAATTCAATTCGGTACAGAGAACTTAAAAGTAACATAACCGTTTTCAAAAATTCTATCACAGTTAGAGCGCTTTATTGTCCCCGAGTAGCGTTGATATATTTCAATCCCATATTTCCACGGGAGTGGTACCCGTGGCGTGATGGTTAGCATGTTTACCTGCTAATCCAGAGGTTCGAGGTTTGAATCCCAGCAGAGGCAAAAATGTTTTTCCACGGGTATCGCATTTCGCGAGGAATTGGCAAGTCTTCCGTTAATAAATTCATTGCCATGAAAAGCGCTTTCTCGATTAGCCGTTCGGGACCGGCAGAAATTGTAGGTCCCCTCCATTCCCTCACAAGGCATGGTTGTGAGAAATGCGCTAGGCCCTCACAAGGTATGTTTGTGAGAAATGCGCTAGGCCCAGGGTCTCCGCGCTCTGTTGCGCCACCCTATTTTTTTTCTACTCCCACGAGAACGGGAAGTCGAAAAACCATTGAATGCTTTGTTGTTTCATTTCATCTCAATATTGATCGATGCTATACATACACTAATTCACCGAAGGACATGAGCTACGCTGGGTGGGTCAGCTGGTTTTTCTACTGTAGGGTCATTTAAATATTTTGAAAACTAACTTGTATGTACCAATTGTAGGAAGTATATAGACATCCTTACTTACTTACTTACTTAGGTGGGCATTACAGTTCGGGGAAACCTGGGCCTCAACCAACATCCATCTGTAACGACTTCCATATCGGGCTTGCTCTCTCCAGTTTCGCACTCCAAGTCGGTTGAGGTCTTCATCCACTTGATTGCGCCATTTAAGACGAGGTCTTCCCCTTCCGCGATTTCCCTGCAATGTGCTTTCGAAAACCCGACGAGCCGGAGCGTTTGGGTTCATCCGCTCTACATGGCCCAACCATCGTAGCCTCGCGATGCGTACTCTTCTGGCTATGCCCGTGTCGCGGTACAGATCATGCAGCTCGTTGTTTTATCTTCTTCTCCACACATTGTCTTCGCATACGGGACCAAAGATCATTCGGATAATTTTTCTTTCGAAACGACCAAGAGTTTCCTCATCCGCTTTCGATAAAGTCCATGCTTCCGCGCCGTAAAGCAGGACTGGGATGATTAAGGTCTTATACAAGGTCACCTTGGTTTTTCGAGAGAGTTTTGTTTCTCAATTGCCTCCTTAACCCAAAGAAGCAACGGTTGGCAAGAGTTATTCTCCGTTTGATCTCCGCACTGATGTTGTTGTCCGTGTCTACAGTGGATCCTAGGTAGACGAAGACCTGTACTACCTCGAAGTTATGTCTGTCTATTGTGACGATTTGTCCAATTCGTCGATGTTGTGTGTCCCTGTTTGATGACAGCATATACTTCGTTTTGCCCTCGTTAACCATCAAACCCATTTTTGCCGCTTCTGTTTCAATACTCGTAAAAGCACCTATGACATCACGCTTTTTTCTTCCCATTTCGTCAATATCGTCTGCGTAAACGAGTAACTGTACAGACTTTTGAAAGATTGTTCCTCTGGTGTTGACGTTTGAACTTTGTACCATCTTTTCAAGTATGATGTTGAAGAAATCGCATGACAGTTTGTCGCGTTGCCTAAAGCCTTTTTCGACATCAAAGGTCTCGGTGAGTTCTTTACCGACCTTGACGGAGCAGCGTGAATTTTCCAAAGTCACCCTGCAAAGTCGTACCAGTTTTGCAGGAATGCCGAAACTAGACATGGCTCTGTACAGCTCGTCTCTGTAAATACTTTCATACGCGGCCTTGAAATCGATAAAGGGATGGTGAATATCGATATTATATTCTCGGGTTTTTTCCATGAACTGCAGTGATGTGAAAATTTGGTCTATTGTGGACTTTTTTGGTCTAAAACTACAATGGAAAAGACACTATCAAGTTGTTGACGTGGGGTTTCAGACGTTCACATATTACAGCAGACAAGATCTTATAGGCAACGTTGAGGAGGCTTATCCCTCTGTAATTGGCGCAATTGTGAGGGTCTCCCTTCTTTAGGAGTAGACATCCTGTGCTTTCATTTTATGACAGAATATTTTTTGAAACCAATGTTTTGCGTTTGATGATGAAGCCATACTCCCAATGAATTGATTTTCAAAAGTCAAACAAGAGATTAAGCATATCGTGTGTATTAATATAATTTCTTTTATTTTTTGTTTTGTATTAAATCAATGAAAACGTTTCAAACAATAATAATCAATAATCATAACTATAATAACAATCAATTTATGCTATTTCGACAATCCCAAGTGTCCCAATTGAATGGAAAAAAGTTAACGACAAAATACATAACATATTCCCTTTAAATATTTTCAATAATATGACTAATTAGTTTAACTACCCATGATAATAATATTGAACCTAAATTGAATTTGTTTTTTACTTAAAATATACTTTTGTCTTTTCGTAATGGCATATTATGTAGTTTATATATATATATTGTTTTTCTTTTATTTATCAGTCATCATCAACACTATAAGTTTTTAAAATAGTTTTTTATTTAACGATTTTTTTTATATATATTGTTATATATTTATATAATTGTTTAATATGTGAGAACGTATTTAACGAGAAGAAAGAAGTCCGAAATTTAGTATTTAATAAGACTCTTAAACAAAAGACGAAAGAACAACGACAAGTTTTTTTCTTTTTTTTTTTCTTCGAAGCCATAGAAAAAGAGGATGATTGTTGTTTAATGTTAGGAGTTATATGTTTATAGTATTTTCATTTAAATAAATATATATTTTGTATATATACCTGACGAAAATAGTTTTGCTATCATTATATTTTCCATTCGAAAATAGTATGTATTGCTTTGGTTTACTACGTTTTTTGTTTTCTCTTTTCTTTTCGCTAAAATATTCCTGAATTTGATTCTGTCTCTCTTCGGGAATTCTAAACTATGCTTTTCGACAACCTGCTATATGAACAAAGATTTCTAAGCTTTCAAATTTCAGCTCTTGGAAGCTGCATCACTGCCATAGTCCTTGTAGAGTCCCAAACTAATTCCGAGTTCCGGTGGTTTTCTGATCTTTGTTGGGAGTGGGTTGTAGACCATGATGGATGGGACAATGTCATTATTGAGGGCGGATGATTTTAGCTGAAGAAGAATATTATCACAGCTTCGTATCTGTAAATCTTTTTGTGCAACCTCTAGTGTGGAAATAAAGGTGCGCTTATTGTTACCTGATGTGGGTACAATTTCGTTTGGGGATAAACCGCCCTTACGACGGGATGGGGAGTTTTCAGCTGATTTGGAACTACGATCCAATTCGGGGGAGGCATAGTTTGAAATGTCCAAGTAGCTTTTTGTCATGGCAGTCGGTGAGACTGGTGATTTCTTGCTTCTGGGAAAGGTCCGTTCCATGTGCTTCTCAGTGAGGTAGCGGTCGTAGAAGGTCGATGTGACGGTTGTATGTCGAATTTCTAGCTTTGTTGGAATATATACCACCGGAGTGATTGACCGATCATTTGCGGAAGCGTAGTAGGGAGAGAGAGGTCTCTCTAGCTGCGTCTCCACTTGTTTGTCTTGATTTATTCTATCTACTTCACTATCTACTTTTGTGATGTTCTCTAAGCTACAACTAATTTCACTAGGTGCATCTAAACTATTTGGCATCATGTCTCGTCTTACCCGGCTTTCATATTCTTCACGGTCTTCGTCACGTCTTCGACGTGGTGAGGCTTCTTTTCTCAATTCTCTCGTATGGAGTCGCTCCTGGGATGAGTGACGAGACTTACTCTCAAAATCATCGACTCTTATTAGTGGCTTGGCAGGGGGAATTGGTGAGGTTGAAGTTGAAAGGTTTGGACGTGCTGGTGTGAATAATGAATCTATGTACCGTTGACACTTGTCTTTGCGAAAGGTCTTCTCTTCGCAGAGCGTGTCTATTGATTTGATTGTGCTCTTAATGGATGCTAATCGATCAGTTATGCTATCATCTGAACGAAATGTAATGGTCGAGCGAACTCGTGATTGTGACTTGATACGACTGGGTGAAATGCTATCTTCACTACTACGAGGAAAAATGTTTCCAAGGGCTAGCAATGAGTCGGTGAAGCCTGCACCTACAGGCTGGGCCCTGCCACCACTATCGCTGTTATCTGCAAGAGTCTTTTTTAAAATTCGATGTAATATCTTGGAGTTTTCCTCGATAATTTTAAGTACCCTGTCGGTGGTGACGATGTTCGAGTCAAATGCATCTCTATACTCAGGACACGATGTTGGTCGAGATTCGGTTTTTGCATCGAATTCGGAGCTTCTAGGGTCTGATGCAGTGAGAGTTTCGTCACTTTGCGATTCCAGTTTGTAGAGATCTCTTCGCTTGGGATGACCTGTAATTTCCATAGAACTATCAGCTTCATTTAGTACTTCTTCGGGCTCTACTGTTTCATCACCTCGTTTCGTGTCTAATTGTAATTCATTGAATCTCTTCTCCAAGTCATGAGTTGATGGAACTTTCGAAAGAGAACCACTGTGTTCTCTCAGAAGTTCCTGAGGTTTACTACTGATTCTTTCGGAAGGTTTCGCAAAAGCCGATGAGGTCTTATAATGGTCGCGTTTGAGTTGAAGCTCATCAGATTTTGATAATAAAGATGTGAAACTTGGACTGGAAGCCTTTTCAAAAATATCACTTGAAGATTTCGGTCGGAAGTCTTTCAATTTAGCACTACTATCCATTTTGGCTTTTTGTTGTTCTAAAGCCTCAAATCTGCTTTCCAAGTCTTGTGTCGATGGTAGTTTGGATATATGTTCAGCCTTGACTCTTTCTTCAAAAGAGATTTGGGATTGCGTTTGTTCTAACTTGGTTTTCCGGATTGGTGAAGATTTAGTTTTTAGTACACTCTCGGTTGGTTTGCACTTGGTGGAAAGCATTTCGTCGTTCACCTTTTCGACTATAACAACTTTTTTAGTACTAAGTGGCTTGGTTTTTTGTTGTTCTAGAGCTGCAAACCTGCTCTCCAAATCCTGCGTAGAAGGCAAATTCTTCACTTCGGATGGTTTCTCTTGGGCATCCTTCAATACTTTTGGCGAACTGCGTTGTTCTAAATTGTCAGTTAAATTGTCTTGTGAAGGAAATTTTTTATCTTCCACCGCTTTTGTTTTAGTACTCGTTTCAGTAAATGATTTGCGCTTCTCCAAGGCTTCGAATCTGGTTTCCAGGTCAACAGTAGAAGGAACTACTTTCTTGTCACCAGATTTTGAAGTAATCTTATTTTTGATACAATTTTCTGTTATTGACATCCTTTCTTCCAAAGCATCAAGTCTTGACAATAAGTCTTCGGTTGAAGCCACTTTCTTGTCACTTTTGTCTCTCATCTTAAAATGTTCTATCGGATTCAGTGAATTTGACTCAGTATCTTTGGTTTTAGTACTAATTTCCGTAAAGGACTTTCTTTTTTCTAAGGCATCAAATCTGGCTTCCAAATCCTTAGCAGAAGGAACTCTCCTCAGGTCTTTTTCTCTTCTTAGAACGCAAATGGTTGTAGTTTCTTTTGATTTAGTACTAACGTCTGAAGCCGAATCGGGTTGCTTTGAAGATTCGGAAGGAAGTTCTAGTTTTTCCATTGCTTCTTTTTCATGGCTTATTGTTGGAAGATCAGAGGATGCATTTTCTTTCCTTCCGAGACTTTCTGCAGGGCTTTCTGTGAGTGGTTTAGTACAAACTTGATCTTTTTTAGTACTACCAAGAGTTTTGTTTTCGGTTTCTTTGTCTTTGCCCTCTTTCTTCGCACTTTGGTTCTTTTTGCTTTCCTCAAACGCTTGGAACCGATTTTCTAATGCTTCAGTAGATGGTATCTCGGACTTTCTCTTGGAGTCCAACTCAGGCGTTGAATTCAAAAAATCTTCTTGTATTTTTGAAGGCGACAACAGACTTGAGGTTGGGGATTTGAGTGATTTTTGAATTTCTAAAGCTTGAAATCTGGTTTCCAAATCTTCAGTGGAAGGAATCCTCTTTCGCACAGGAGTGGGTTGATCCTCCGCGGAATTGGATTTCTTTGAAGAGGTATCATCTAAATGAGAATCGTTTGTGGGCAAGACTATCAAAAGCTTGGGGGCACTAGTGCTGGGTTCTAAGGTTCTACTATCTTCAGGTACACTGGACTTAGCCGAGAACTTTAAGCTTTTTGAACTGAGTTGACGTTCGAGCTCATGAAAACGATGTTCTAAGTCAGCTGTGGAAGGGATAACTTTGGCTGGCTTTACAAGGTCTTCAGTCTCAGGATTTGTGTTAGACGTTGCTGGTGATGGAGGATCTACTTTTAATTTCATCGGAAGAACATCGTCTAGCGTAACTACAAGCTCCTCTTTCGACAGAGACACCATTTCCTCAGTTTCTTTCTTCTTTTCGTGTCTGTGAGAGGTTATGCCACTAGTGTGTCTTTCTAGAGCCTCAAGTCTTTCATCCAAATCTTTTGTTTTAATTTTTTCAACATTTTTTGTTGTATCTCCCGCGGAATCGGCTTCGTGTTGAGTTTCTTTTTCGATTGGTTTTTCCGACTGCTTCTCCATAAATTCACTTACGATTTCCTCAACAGGCAGAAGAGAATTTCGTTTTGGGCAATCTGTTCCAGTGGAAACTTTCTTTCTTTCCGTGCAGTTGCCTCTCTGCATAGACGAAGACTTAGAGCTTGTTGATGGCTCTAAGTCTAATTCACTCGCAGCAATTGCATCATTTCCTGCGCGTTTAACTAATGATTGGTTTAAGTTTTCCGTACTGACTTTTTCGATATTTTTGGGGTCACTTCTTTCAAAGCCTGTTTCCATTTGCAATGACAAAGAAATGTTAAGCTTAGAATACTCGGTATCTTTGACGCCAACTTTTAGAACAATAGTATCGATCTGTTTGTCATTCAAAGAAGTTCTTTGAGAAGCAGTTGTACTGGCTACAATTTCTAGGCTTTGCATTGAGTTTTGAGAAGGCCTTCTTACATCAACTGATCGCTCCAAGCTTTCCAACATTTTGACAGGACTTTGTGAAAGCTTTAAGCTAAGTGATCGTTCGACAGCTTCTGAGCATTGAACTGAGTTTCTTGAGAGGTCAGTGGATTTTTCAACGATTTCCGATGCTGGAACTAAGCTTTGTGAAGGCTGCGATTGAGCTGATTGTTGTAAGGCTTCCGTTTTCTCAACTGAGGTTTGAGTAGGCCTCAAGTCAGTTTGCCTATCTGAGCTTTCATGTGGACTTTGAGAGAGTCTTAAGTCACCTGGTAGCCCATGAGCCTTCGAACTTTTTGGAGTTTCTTCGTTCTCTGAAGTTTTGTTTGAACTTTCTAGAAGCCTTAAGCGAGCTGGATGGTCTATGGTTTCAGAGCTTTCAATTGTGCTTTTCGAAAGCACATTAAAACTTGCTTGCTTTCCGAAATTGTCATGAGTGTAAGACAATGAGTAGGTTGGCTGAATTTGCTTCATAATAGAAACTGTCTCATTGGCTCTGCCCTTTAGTGCGTCTGAATTTATTTCTTCCTTCAAATTATCATATTTCGAAAGAGAGTCCCTTTGTCTTTCTGCACTCGTTTCAGGGGCATCGTGGGCCGGATGATTTTCCGACTTTTCTGTGTGATCGAGAGGTCTGCTTTTTTCAACGGCTTGCTGATCTTCGATAGGATCTTTTGAAATTTTGTTGGGAGGAAATTTTTTGTCTGGAAGTGAATCTTCAACAGCTGATTGGTTAAAAATATTTTCTCGATCACTGTCGATCTGATTTTCAACGATCTTATCACTCCCAGATGATTGAGAGCAAAGTTCTTCTCTTTTAGATCCACCAAGCTCTGTCTTTATTTCTCCTTTTGAGGTTCGATCAGCAGGTGACTGAAATTGGTTTCGAGTAAGATCGTGATCTTCAACTTTGCGGAGATCGTTTAAGGAAGGTGTGGTAATATGTGACTGGTTTTTCAGAATCTGATCACTGCGAGGCTCGTTCGCAGACGTTGAAGGACATACATCAACTCGGTTGTCATTCTTAGAAGATCTTGAATTGTGATTCTTGTCAGATCCATTTTCGGCGATGAGTTGTTTTGTTTCTAACTTATAATGATAATCTGAAACAAAATCGTGGTCTCCGTGATTCTTGGCTAAAACGTCTTTAGAGGGTGGTAAATGCGAAAGTTCTTCATGTAGGAGTGTTTTACTGCTAACGTTTTCATCCTTAAACGATCCTTCTTCGGTCGATTTGGAGTGATAGCCAAAGTCACCAGATTTTCCTTGTAACTCACTGGATATCCAATTTTGTCCCGGTTCCTTTTTAACTTTTGAAACTTCTGCCTGGTTTCTTGTGTCAATCATGTCTTCTATAGATGCACGTCGAAGCGTTGCCTGAGTGTTAGAGTCGGTGCCAAGTACTTTTTTCATATCCTGCAGATCATCTAAAGGATCATCTTGGGTTAAAGGTTTACTGGACGATGTGGAATGACTTGAGCCTCTTGCGGAAAGTGCTTCATTTTCTTTGGGTATACGATCAACCTGTGGCTCAAACTGAAAGGAATGATCGGATCGATCTTCATCGATCGTTTCTTCTTTTGTTTTGGTTCTAAAGGAAGGCGATGAAGTAGAATGCTCTCTTTCTACAGTAGGTTTTTGATTTTCAGGGTTGTACTCCACATCTCTCTCCTGGTAACGAGATACGGGCTCATATTGAACATTGCTGGTTGTGTCGTCTCTCGCTAGATTCTCTTTGGAAGGAGATGATCGCTGCTCTTGCAATGATGTTTCTTCTTCTTTGGTCAGGTTCTCTATAGATTTTTCATAGTGATATTGCGAAACATGATCACTGTCGATCGCTTCATCTTCGCTTGGAGCTCCCTTTGAAGAAGAGGAAAAACGAAAGCCTTTTGACGAAATTGTTCCTTCAGTCTTCTCTGGTGACTTTGGCTGGTGGTGCGAATCATGATCGTAGCGATCATTATTAATCACTTCATCTTCATTTGAAGTTGTCTTTGGAGAAGATGAGCGACGAGTGTCTTTTGATGGAAACTTCTCTTCACCTTTGTCCGAAAAAGCAGGATATAGCTCCGATTTGTAATGATCGCTGCGATCAGTATCATCCAATAAAGCTTTATTAGAAAAGGATGAAAATTGACGTTCTTCTTCCGCAACTGTGTCTTGATTTTTAACAGTGTGTCTGACTGGTGACTCAATCTTACAAGAAGAATCATCGCCATGAGGATCATTAGATGACGGTTTGTCTTTACTTGAAGGTGGTTGAAGATCGGATAAAGGTTCCTTTGGGTGTGAAATTTGTGCATTTTGTTCACTTTTGTGTATTTCATCATTCTTCAACTGAAGATCTGAATGGCGATCACCATCTTCGCCAGCGCGATCAGTCGTTTTCCAATCTTTATTTAAAGACTCTTCCAAAGGTGCGGATCCACAATTGCCTCCTTCGACTTCGTTGGGGAGTGGTGCTTGATTTTGAACCTGTAGTTTTTCTATATCCTTTCCTAAAGAAACCCTGGAATCATCTTGGGTTGGCACTGAAACTTCTTCCAATGTCATTGGAGGATCATCAATTTTTTCTTCCCCAAGCGACACTGGTTTTTGTGCGTCATCAAGTCTATCCTCCTCGGATTTGATAGTTGCCTCGATTTTTCTATCTGTTGCGACATTTTCTTGAGGAGTATTCCTTTCAGCTTTATCTTGACATTTCTCTGTCAACGTCAAATCACTCTGAATATCTTTTTGTTGATCTTGATCACTTACAACCTTCTGAATGAGATCTTCCTTCTGTAAAGCTGCACCTTCTAATGTCTTAAGAGAAGGCTCTGCAGAAGAGGGTATAAGTTTAGAAGAACAATTTTTTAGACAATCTTTTCTTTCACTGAAACTCATTTCCATAACCCGAAACCTCTCTTCAAGATCTTCCGTAGATGGGATAACATTTTTGATCGGGGGCTTGCTATTCTCCGGAGTGTGATTCTCCATTTCCATCGACTCGTTCTTTTTCTCAGTATCACGCTTAATATCCATTTCTAGATCTTCAGGAATACTGGTTCGATCATTTGACGTTTTCCTCAAGTCAGAATCATGTTTTTCGTCGAAGTCCTTACTTTTTTCACCAGAAAGAATGTTCTTCTCATCAACGTTGGCTGATGAACTCATTGAAGAGATGGGCACCGGAATTACATGCTCCATGATTTCAGTGTCCTCAGAATTCTTTTTCAAGCTAATAGAAGGAGTCTTTTTAAGTGGAACAAGTGTCGACGGCTGATATTTCAATGAACTAGCATCAAATTCCACATCCTTAAACATTCCTGATGAAATTTCATGCTTTGCTTCGGCAATGAACGATAGTGAAGACTGATTCGAGTATTCTAAGAGCACTTTCATTTTCCTCTCCATTTCCTCAGTAGAGGGCTTGGCCGGTTGGTTGATCTCTTCAGATTCAATGACATCAAGTCCGTCTTTCGAGGATTGACCTGCAGACTCTTCAGGTGTTGGTTCAACACTCACATAAGCATTTCGTATACTATCTTCCTCATTTAGTGAGTAGAGAAGATCCAATTTTGTGGGTCTCTCCACAATGTTGACTCTTTCAAAGTATTCATTAGTCACACCTTCTTCATTCACATCGAATTTCTTCGAATCCTCAATACTTTCGACCAAGTTAGCATAGTCAAAAGCTGATATTGGAGTCCTCAGCGGACTGATGGTGGAATTGTTTATATAAGTTGTGATATCAGGTATTGGGGACAGCTGGCTGGTACTGGTGATCACATTCTCTAAGGATAGGAAGTCACCCTCTGCAGAGGTTGCTTCTATCGTCGGGTCTTCTGAGGGTCCACTGCTATTAGTTTGCTCATTGAAATCAGGCCAACTGTATTCATCTACGAAACCAGCATAGTCAAGACGATTGGATTCAGTTTCACTGTCTTCCCTGTCGTAGTTGAGACGGTCACTATTAGTCTTATTCGCATTCAAAACCGGAGATTCGATTGTTGTTAGCTGAATGAACGGTATTTGGTTGTCTATCGTCGGCTTGCTGTCATTGCTATTTAGGACATCTTCCAGACTTTTTTGCTTAGAGACTTCTGAATGTTTCTTGCTTGATCTAGACTTTTTCATAGGGCTTCCTTCCAGGGAAGAAATGGTATGATCACCACCAACGTCATCTTCATCACAGAGGCTTGTGCTAGTGCTAGAGTTGCCATCACTTTCTTCGCTATACGATGACGAGTCACTACGTTGACGGGATGCTTTTAAAGTTGTTCGTTTTGATTTGGGCTCCGATGAACTACTCCTTGATGATGGAGCACTTTCGGTCAGTGTAGATGGACGATCATCCTGCTGTAGACCTGCAATACTATCTGACCTGATGTCTTTCCACTTGAGACTCCCTCTACGACGTTTCGACGGATCTGTGTCTCTCCAATGGAGGGTTTCACCACTAAGAAGCTTCTTGGTTTGTCCAAGTTTTGGTGGTTTTGTAGCCGGAAGTGATGGCTTCCTTGCCGGTGGTATGGCTCCTTGAGGTGGTCCCAGACGTCGACCATTGTTTGTTACAATTGCATTCCGTCCCATTAGCAGTTGGTTCATTTGAATAGAGGATTGGTTTGGATTGGAGCCTTGACGAGCAACAGCAGAAGTTAGAATTATGTGTGCTTGGCGTTGTCGCTCGCGCAAACGGTCGTATTGCTTTTTAAGCAACGAAATATCAAGCGCAATTCGGTCTTTGTTTTCGGGCTTAGTGTTCAGACCAGCTGAGCCTCTTCTTAAGCGCAGACCCCAAGCGGTAGCAACGGCCATTCGAGAGTCTTCGTCCGAATCACCATCTTCGTCGGAGTAGTAAAGCCTAGAAGAAAACTTGTTAAGTACTTTTTTAGAACAATTGCGAACAAAACTCACTGTAGGCCTTTTTTATCTCGAAACGGTGTTATGTTGTAAAGATGTTTGTCTCTAAGCTTTTGTAGATCCGCTACTGGCCCTAAGTCGACCACTTTTTCAATAAGTCCATTCGAATCGACTAGGTGTCCATTCAACAGTTCACTCGAAAAGGATCCCATCTGGCAGTAGAAATCATCTGCAGTTCTTGCATTCAAAATCCGTCTTGAAAAATTAAAGTTAGTTATTTCGAAAATGGAGATAAACAATTGAAGAGAAAACTTACTCTTCTAAAAGACTCCATAAAACTAATGCAGTTCGTAAAAGTACATCACTGCCTTCGATTAAGACCAAATCCCATACTCTTAAGACACATGTCATTGGCAAACAGGTACAAAACATAGTCAAAAACCACTGCATTGTAAAAACATTAGTCAGCGGTGGTTCAAAGGCATTCTCAACAGGTCCTTGTAATTTTTGTAAATGCTTAGCTAGTTTTGGAAGCTTGCTAGTCATCAATTCCCGAAAAACTGCCATATCAGCTTGAAGGCCACCCAATGATCCACTAAAATATCCACTTGGTAGTATACCTTCGACAAGGTATATCATAACTTTGATGGACTCAATTTCTTCTTTATCCATCACTTGTAGGATGAGTGCTCCTAACATGTTGAATCCCTGCAAAGATAGGTCAAATGTCAAGCAAGGTAAAATAATATCATATTGGTTTTCCTTCCACAAAATAAAAAAAAAAAAAAATCTTTCGAATATATTCTACGAATGGATCACTAATGTGAAGGAGTTAAGTGGGGGAGCTGCGATGCCTTCCAGATAACTACGCCTTCAACGACCGACGGAAAAAGAAAGAAGTGGAATAAGATGAAGGTAAAAAGTGATCCGAAAGAAATCCAAGCATTTCTAAGGTAGAATTTTAGAAAGCCTATTTCATTATGAATGCCATATAAGCCTAGTATAATACTAGTGGTCTCCCTCGTAAAGTGAATTCTGACAGGGAACGAAGTGAACAAGAAGTTTGATACTTGCTGCCGGTTCATTCTTAAGTGAAACGTTTCTTTGCTAGCCTGGTTCTGGTTTTCACTCGGTTTTCAAAACGAAGCGATGGAAAATACGGGCAGGCAGATGCAGCCAAACAAAAAGCACGACAAATGTTCTTGCATAAGAGAACAAGGGCTGCCTTTGACCAGTATAACGAAGTATACAAGAAGAAAAGAAGGGAAGAAGAACTTATTCTCAAAAAGAAAAAGAAGATAGAAGATTGTAGCTTTCCGACGTCATATATCTTCACAGCGTTGGTTCTCACGAGTCGTGAACAGGATTTCTTCATTCGTACCTTGGATTACAACAAGGTAGTAATCCGAGTCAAAGTTGGCCCCTCGGAAAGTTTGAACACTGGAAGAGTGCCTTGCGTTGACCGCAACATGGTCAATTTGGTTGACGCCAACTGGCGCTCGTCATGTACCTTTATGAATTTCGAGATGCGGGAAGCGCGCACTATTAACAACAAGATTTGGCCCCTCAGCAGAATCGATTAGCCTGAGTCTATTTTCGGATGTTTTGTCGTATAGGCTAAGCTTGCCGATTGTTTTTCCAAAGATGTCCTCTTTCCCTAGTTCTGCGTTAAAATCTGTATAATATAATATGATAAGATCTTGTCTGCTGTAATATGTGAATGTCTGAAACCCCACGTCAACAACTTGATCGGTCCTTATCAATGTGGCTTTAGACCAGAAAAATCCACAATAAACCAAATTTTCAAATTACGGCAGATCTTGGAAAAAACCCGAGAGTATATTATCGATATACACAATTTTATCGATTTCAATTCCGCGTATGACAGTATTTACAGAGACTGTGCAGAGCCATGTCTAGTTTCAGCATTCCTGGAAAACTCGTACGATTATGCAGGATGATTTTGGTGAATTCGTCAAGGTCGGTAGAGAACTCACCGATACCTTTGATGTCGAAAAAGGCTTTTTTTCTGTTAGAGGTTTTTAAAATACCAGCTGGAGCACTCAGACCAAAATACCGGTCCATTGTACTACCAATTAGCAACCTTCTATTTGTTATAGCTTTCCAGATGTTCGGAGTAAAGCCAAAAGACGCTGCCATGATAAGGAGGCTAAGTTACCTTGCCTGTGCCGAGTATCTGTAACCTCACGCGAGAATAAGCAGGACATTCACAGAGGAAGTGCTCTGCGGTGTCCTCATCTTCTCTACAAGATTCTCACTTAAGATGGTCTCACTTAAGCCTAACACGTTTAAAGGCTTGGCAAAAGAGAAGTGCCCGCTGGCAACGCCAATAAGCTCTCTACAGTCTTTTCTGCTACGATCTAGCAAAAATGTTGCAGTCTTCTTAGGAACGTTGGGGAGCATACGTTTGGTCTGTCTGCATCCAATGGAGGCATGCCATCTCACTCATTGAAGACGCTGGCAGACCTAGCGACGGTTCAGGTTTTGAAAAAGCTGTCTGAGATCCTTGCCTAGCAAGATCATCGGCGATCTCATTTCCAGTTATGCCGTGACCCGTGATGGCCCGGAACCCAAATGAGACTCAAGGAATTTAATCTTCCGATCGCATTTAGAAAGCTCCTGCATTCCTGGATCAATTTCGAAGTAGTTAGAGGGTTGAGAAGGGCCTTAAGCATAGCTTGGCTGTCGCTGCAAACAAAGATACTTCCCCCTTCCATTCATTGTTCGTAACGTGGCTCAAGGCCATTAGGATAGCATATGCTTCCGATTGGAAAACGAATGCGTATGATCCCAAAGAGGTGTGCAGTCGTATGTCGTCGTTCTCCACAAAGGCACCAGCACCAGGTCCCCCGTCGATGTTGGAGCCATCTGGGAAGATTCGATAGCAGTTCTTTCCCGGCTCAGACTCTGGAGTGGAACAGCCCTGAACCAAAGGAAAGTCGATTGAGTATTTTTGACTCAGTTTGAGGCTTGAGATCATCGTGTCAGACGGCATATCCATTAGACGTGAGTCAAAAGATATGCTGCTTGCGAGTTCCTCAAAGCTCCGGTGCGAATTGTGCCAGAGACCACATCTGTTTAAACGAGAAATGGTCTTTAGAGTACACCCCATGATGTAGGTACCAAGGGAAGGAAGATTCAGCATTGCGTCGAAAGCAGCACTCGGTGTGCTGGGCAAGGCCCTAGTACAACCAAGACAAATTGTTCTTTGAAGTTTGGCAAACGAGGCAACAACGTATTTACGAGAGAACTTATTCCTCCAAACAACTGACGCATAGGAGATCATTGGTCTTATTATAGCAGTATATATCCAAAGGGCCCTTTTCGGTGAAAAACCCCATGTCTTGCCAAAGGCTCCTTTACGTTGCCAGAAGACTCACAGTGCTTAGTAGTCTTAGATTCGACATGTTTAGACAAAGGCTTTAGGCAAGGCGACAAACTGTCATGCGATTGCTTCAACATTATACTTGAAGAAATTTTACAAAACTCTAACGTCAGCACCAGAGGAACAATCTTTCAAAAGTCAGTGGAATTAGTCGCCTACGCAGACGTTATTGATGTAATGGGAAGAAAGAAGCGTGATTTCACAGGTGCTTTTGCTAGTATTGAAACAGAAGCGGTACAAATGGGTTTAATGGTTAATGAGGGCAAAACGAAGTATATGTTGTCATCAAACAAGGACACCGAACATCGACGAATTGGACAAAACATCTTAATAGACAGATATAATATCAAAGTAGTACAGGACTTCGTCTACCTAGGATCCGCTGTAGACACGGAAAACAACATCATTGCGGAGATCAAACGCGGAGTAACTCTTACCAACCACTGCTTCTTTGGGTTAAGAAGGCGTTTGATACATATAAACCTCTCTAGAAAAATCAAAGTAACCCTTTATAAAGCTTAGATGATCCCTGGCCTGCTTTAGGGCGCGGAAGCGGAAGATCGAAAGACTTTGGGTTAAGGCTCAGGTTAACCTCGAACTGTAGTGCCCACCTAAGTAAGTAAGTAACTGTCATTTCTGAACTCAATTCGTTGAAAAAATCATCTCACAATATGAAGTAATCAGATTTAAAGAGAACTAGAAAATTTTCATCAACTTTTTTATTAAATAGGTGCTAAGAAAATTTACTTCTTTGATATGAGAACTGAGAAGTGTAAATTTTTTGTCCAATTTTGATAGACCAAACCTCCCAATCCGACGTAAAGTCGTTTTTATACTCAACCTTCAAAGTACTGATAGACAGATCGTAGCTGCAGACGTCGAACGAAGTAGTGGAGAATTTTCTTTCGTCATGTGCGTTATTTCAAGAAATTTGTGCAACTCACTTTGTTTAAATTACTTATTATATATTATAATAATAACAAGCTATTTAATATTATTATATTACATAGCTTGTTGGAAGCTCACTATACCGTTCAGCGTTACAAACTTAAATCGTTAAAATCTGATCAACTAAAGTATGCAGCAATGACGCTTTTATCACAGAAAACTGAATAATGACTTCATTGATTTCACGCGACTCGTAAATCACATAAAATGTTTGTTTCGAAATACATTACTTGTTACTTCTACGCCGAGACTTGTAATTTTTTTTCTGTTTGAACTTTAGGACAAATCAAACTCCTTAAGACGACTCCTTTTGTCAACAAGTATGTGTAATCCTTATTCGTCAAAAAAATCTATAAGAACAAATGTATCGCAACTGTGACAACTTTATTACTTTTCTTGGTTGAATTCTGTTCGATTTCTTACTTCCGACTCTAGGAACATTAAGGCAAGTTGAAATTGTTATCTTATGCCTATAAGCAGTTTGACCGATTTTCTACAAGTACCTAGGATCTGTACATCAAACCACAAATGGATTCTAAATAACGACAAAGTAACGTTAATGGGAATGGCTCTTACGTTTCTCATGAAACTTCTTAATAGAGTAGGTTCGATATTATTTGATCCTCTTATTTTTTTGCTTTTCTTAGAAATGAGTTCTAACTATGGACTGCAGCACGAATCCGTCTTACTACAAAAATAAAAGTTCTGTTTCCTGTGATGGTTACAAGGTCGGAAGAGGGTGGTTTTGATTTCAATTGTTGGCGGCAACAGGAAGAACGACGCAGTGCGGTATTCGACTCCATGATTCCGGTTTGTTACTTAGGATGATGCAAAGGACCCACAAACTACACTTGCAAAACGGACACCCAAAACCACTCTTTCAAATTTTATAATTCGGACACTGTTGCGTATACGTACCCAAAAAAAATAAATAAAAAATAATTTGGGTGAAGAATTTGTATTTTTCTCACGAGTTCTCGGTAAAATATTTTAATTATTTTCTCACTAACCAACACAAAAAATAAAACAAGCAGCTTTTTGTTACTTTGAACAGTTGTAGGTAATAAAACTCAACTCACTTGACAATATCCAACTTCAGGGTTGTATCGAGCATATCCCAACAAAATTCTTTTTAATTTCGCTTGATTAAGAGTACCCGCTGGGCCGGAACAAAGACTCGAACCCGTTCGATGAAGGTCCTTTGAAAATAACATTTACATATTTACATTTGCTTATTATACATTCTCCTTCACACAAGCAACATCAACTATACCTTCACTATTTGAATTCCCAACTCCTCGTCGTCTTCTCGCCATTGTTCGCTAAAACACTTGACTTCTTCCTTTTCCCAGTCAACGTTTTTTGATTTTAAATACTTGTCGGCCAATGCCAGCCACAACTAAAACGATTTAAAATTAGAATTTAATTACATTTTAATTTCCTTTCTGCCGGCTTAATGTCTCTGTCTTTATTTAAAAGAGACGATGGCATAGAACAAGGTAAAGGGATGGGATAAAATGTGCAATGTTTTGTTGTTCTTACCTTTCGTCTAAACTCGGGTGGCATTCCTCCAGGCAAACGGGCAACCATTTTCATTGCATGTAGCCATTGATTAAAATCTGATGAAGAGTTCTCTTCATCGGTATTTGTTATTGGTCGGCTTATAGTATCTGATGCACGTCCTTTTTGTGCACTGCCAGTAGGTGATGGAAGGCTAAAACGCATTTCCCGGCTCGATTCTCCTAATAGGAAACAATTGAATTCAATTTGTTATCAATGTTGAAATGACATCTGCTTCGGGTTAGTAAAGGATGAGCTTGTTAATTGTGTTGTATTGGGGAAAAGTTGCATGCATGTGATAGCTACTTGAATGGATTAATAATAAAAGTGTTTATTAATAAAGAAACGTTAAAAATAATTTCTTTATGGATACAAATAATAAAATTTTTCTAATTTCATATAACAGTAATAAAAAAATGTCGGAGTGGCAAATGAATATTAAAAGCTTCTTGTAAATTGTATTTTTTGTGCAAAATAAAAATTATTATTGCTATTCTTTTTAACTGTCAGTTTTTTTTTCAGGCTTTAACACTTAGCTTTAAATAGTTTGAAAAAATAAAAATAAAAATGCATTCAGAACGAATTGAACGATTTAAATGTAAGAGTTTGTGTGTAGATACGAGTATGTAGGTTGTGCAGGTAAACGTGGTATGGCTATTAAATAAAGACGATCGATGGTACAAAAAAACATGATGGCGTCTATTGCCAGCGACTATCAGATTCTTAGCTTGAAGCCTTCTCTCACGAATACTATACTTCGCACTAACGGCGAACAAGTCCTTATTTCAGCTGCACTAGTTCACTATTTCTGAGATTAATGACGGCTATAAAAATCATAAAACCACAATTAAATAGTGCTACGTCTCGATGAATAGTGCAACCGATCGTCATCGGCTAAGATGACTATGTTAGCAAAAGCGTTTTATGATTTTATAGAGGCTACGAAACAGAAACGGTCGTTTGTTTCTTTTTGTAATGAAATTATAGGACAATATTTCTACATTGAAAATATAACAACATCCCCTGGGTATATCTTGATGGTTAAACTCGAACCAGATTGATCACCTTGTGCGAAAGAAAAGACCAGTTAGTGAGTTCGTAGTCCAATATTTGTAAATGTACAGCAGCTGTTCAATGAATATCACAGTTCGTAAGGAGGAGTAAAAAAGCAATACAAATGCTTTGAATGATCTAAGACGATGTTGTGACATCATAATCACCTTCAACAACAGATGTCGATCTATACTCTTGTCATTGACGTGATGTGAGACGAAGTAACATTGTCTTTTTGATATAACCGAATACCCTCAGGATAGAGTTGGGCTTTCAAAGGAAGCAAAAAATTTAAATAAATGTTGAGGTAGACACTGGCAAAGAAAAGTCAAGTTGCAGAGTCAGTACCGCATAAGGCATAATACACAAATCTGTTTTTCACTGTGTGAGAAATGACAGGGGGTAGAGGTTAACCGCGACCTCGTTGAAAATGTTGAAAACGCAGCAGTATTATTATAATATACAGGTATATTATAATCATTACTTGAAAACCAGATATGTAAGTGAATTTTTTTTTTTTTTTTGGACTGAGTGTTAAGATAGACCAGTTATATAGTTAAACAAAGTGCGATGATCTCGCAACAATTTTGAAATCGAACGAAGTGCGAAGATTCCGCAACAATTTTGAAATCGAGTCTCTTAACAAGAATAGAGATCTAAGCAAAGCTAAAATTAATTTCCTCCTCCTAAAAAACAACGCATCTGTATTTGATTCCATACCAGCAGATTTTCTGAAATCTGATCACAGTCAATGGTTTTTACTAACAAATACACACCACTTTTCTTTCCAAGGAATGAAAATCAGTTTGAAGTAATGCATTGACTGGCGTTCTTCAATTTTTTATTTTTTTTTTAATTTTAAATTTAAATTTATTTAAATAAATAGGGTGGTGCAACAGAGCGAGGAGCCTGGGACAGGGATCCTAGTGCATTTCTCTCAACCATATCTTGCAAAGGAATGTAGGGTACCTACAATTTTTTGCCGATTTCGAACGTCTAATCGAAAATCGTCTTAGGTGGTGGAATCAAGTGGAAAAAGACCTCAACCGACTTAGAGGGCAAAACTGGAGAGAGTTCCGAAACTATCGGAAAACTGATTGGAAAAACTATCGGGTAACACTGGAAAAATTTATTAAACCTGAACTTTTCCAAAACCTTACAAACAAACAGGATCTAGATAAAAAAGTCAATGATCTTACCACTGCCCTTAAGCACTCACTTCACAAATCCTGTCCTCTTATAAAAATAAGAGGAAAACGGAAACCACTGTGGTGGAGCTCGGGGCTAGAACCGCTCAGGAAGGAATGCAGAAAACTTTTCAACCGAGCTAAACAATCCAAAATTTCAATAGACTGGGACTCCTACAAGGAATCCCTCAAAACAAATAAATATCAACTGAGGAAAAGTAAAAGAACTTCCTGGAGAAACTTCTGTGGTGAAATAGAAGATACTTCAGAAGCTTCTAGACTAAGAAAAATCCTCTCAAAGAGTCCGACCATACCTAGCAGTCTGAAAACAGCTGACGGCTGGACAGAATCCTGCGAAGAAACGCTCAATTTGCTTCTTGACACTCACTTTCCAGGAAGCTCTAAGAACTTATGCAACTATGATTCCACAGAACCAGGTAGCATAATAACAAACAACCCCGATCTGATTACAAGGGAAAAATTAGTTTGGGCCATTAACAGCTTTGACCCATACAAATCCCCTGGACCTGATGGTATAATTCCAGCCGAACTTCAAAAGGCCGCGGATGTTATTATCCCTGTCCTTGAAATAATTCTCATCGGATGTACCACCTTGAACTATATCCCCACTCAGTGGAGAGAAGTCAAGGTTGTGTTTATACCTAAGGCTGGGAAATCATCCCACGTAAACCCAAAAGATCTCCGACCAATAAGTCTATCATCCTTCCTTCTTAAAACTTTAGAACGACTGATAGATATCCACCTGCGTACAACTATAGATCCAAAACTGTTATCTACAGCACAACACGCCTACTGTAAGGGAAAATCTGTAGAAACGGCCCTACACACCCTGGTACGTACTATAGAATATTCCCTCCATCACAAAGAATTCTTTCTGGCCGCCTTCCTCGACATAGAGGGCGCCTTCAATAACGTCAGCAACTCTGCAATTACAAAGGCACTGACGAAGCTCAAAGTAGATGGTTCCATAGTGGAGTTGATAGATCTAATGCTAAAAAGCAGGAGAATCAACTCTACTCTAGGAAAATTCTCTGCAAAGAGATCTATCAGTAGAGGAACACCGCAAGGCGGAGTCCTATCCCCTCTTCTATGGAATATAGTCGTCAATGAACTTCTAGTTGACTTAGAAGCTGAGGGATTCAAAGTGATTGCATATGCAGATGACGTCTCGATTGCGGTGTCTGGAAAACATGCGCACGTCCTTACGGATCTGATGCAAACCGCTCTAAATAAAATAAGCCCTCAGAAAACTGAACTCGTTCTCTTCACCATGAAATATAAAATTCTTAAACTAATAACTCCATCAATAAATGGAATCTCACTTGTACTTTCAAACGAAGCCAAATATCTAGGTATTATCCTAGACAAAAAGCTAAATTGGAAAGCCAATACACAGGAAAGAATCAGGAAATCCACCGTAGCTTTATTTTCCTGTAAAAAAGCCATTGGTAATAAATGGGGTTTCTCCCCCCAAATCACCCACTGGCTCTACACCGTACTCACATACGGAGTAGTGGTATGGTGGACCGCTCTTGATAAAAAGACCTATTGCGATTGTTGAATATCTTGAATTTGTTCTTGAAGCTTTTTCTTTGAAATAAAACAATGGATCATATATTTTGAAATTAATCTATGTTTCAAGTTTAATGTTTTTTAGATTAAGCCTTAGAAAATTTTATAATGAAAAGTCTTAAAAGGAAAATATGTTTTTCATAAATTTATAGTGGAATGAAAAACTAAGTAATTTAACTGAGTGTGATGTTTGGATATCAACAGCGATAATCTAAGCAAGGTCCAACGAACAGCCTGTCTGTGTATAAGCGGAGCACTGAGATCAACACCCTCAGCTGCCCTAAATACAATCCTTAACCTCGCACCACTAGATATCTTCAGACCAGATTGCAAGTTAGCTCCGTAATCAATGTCATCACCCGTCATTGTCTGATAGGAAGACACGCCATAAGACTTGGCGTTTCCTCTAATGACTTCTGCAGAAGTTGCTTAGACGAAGAAGAGGAGGAGACAATCCCACACCTCCTCTGCTCATGTCCTGCACTCTCCTTTAAAAGAGAGCGGCATCTTGGGAAGTATTTTCTCGATGATCCAAGCGATCTGGCGAACACAGATCCCCTGCATCTCCATCGCTTTATTAAAAGCTGCAAATGGTTTTGTTGAGTGAGGTACTCCCTCGCATAATTTCTATGGTATCACAATGGACCTAGTATTGGTCTAAGTGTGTCAGGTGTATTCCTGACAGCCATTGTAACCTAACCTAACCCCCCAGTGGGAGATCAGTACTTAATTCTCGAGTACCTTGCTTGCAGGCTTCGACAGGGTGAGCCGTGAACATATTGAGACAGTTTCTTGAGAGAGACAGCTCTTAGGAAATAGTTGTTTTATAATAAACTACCTGACCTGTCCGGCGCGGCGTTGCAAGGGTCTTGTCAACAAATTTTTTTTTTTTTTTTGTAACAAAAAGAAGACCATATTTTTCTAAAGGTTTTGGCTTGCTGAATTCAAATTTGGCCGCAGAATTGATTGGCTAACCCAATGTTTTAACATAAAAAAATTTCAACCCAAGAGCAGACCAATACTTTTTTATGGTTTTTCGGGTGCTGAATCCAAATCTGTTCTCAAAATGGGTGTATTACATCAAATTACTGCGATATTGAACTTCAAAAGTTGTAATGCATGGTCAATCTCTATTTTGAAGCCTTGGTAGGGTCTTGAAAGTATATTTGAGTCAGAGAAAACATTTTTGAAGGTTCTTGATGTGCTTAATTCAAATCCAGTAGTTGGAGCACGAAAACTAGACGTGATGAAATCAAAATGAATATGGCCATAAAATGAGGATATATAGGTTACTCAAAATTAGCAAGTACCTTTCTTGTTCAAAATTTTGTTGATCAGTGTTATATACCAACATAAAATACAACGTCTCTATATAACTTTTTTTATTTTTCATTATGTCTACACTAACTTCGATTCAGTTTCTTTGAATGATCTCTCATTTTTATGTTATTCATAAAATGCATTTCAGTATATAGTCAGTATAATTAGTCCATTGCACTTAGACGAGTGTATATCAACGTCAAGGTGCATCATATTACCGTTAGAGTGTAATCATTTTGTTCAATTCAACGAACCTTGAATTAACGTATGTGCAGTTGATGCGAATCATGTTTCAAATTTATATCTACCTTAACTAAATTCATTGTTTTTTTTTTTATGTTAAATTTGTCTAGTAAGCACTTCTTATTTATCAATAATATTCTAAGTCAATAAATTTCACAGTTTGTTTTCAACCTGCAACTATTACTCTTCCTTTTATTGCTTTCCTCACCCGTGGTAAGGAGCAATGGAATTAACTCTACTGGTCTGTTCAGCGGAAATTTACTTTTCTCATACTATACAGTGATGCCGTCTGGTTAACAGACAGCTCACTGATTTCTTCAAAGTGCAATAGCGAGGAGACAACAAGCTGATGTTGGGTTAATCAGAAAAAAAGGTCGAACAAGAGAAGTTTTATATTCAGAAAAAAATTTCTTTCGTGAAACAGGCTTACCTAGAGACTTCTTTGGGACAGGTTACACTCTTAAAATAAGGCAGGGTTCGCTTCAAAATTGACCTCTAATAATAAAACCTCCAATCCAGAAAAATTGACTGACTGGCTCCAATCATAAAAGCCTGTTACATCGAAATAGCAATGGAGAAAGTTGATGAGAAGGCTCATATTAACTCATGGTTCATTCAAATTACTATCAACGCCTTCGTGAGATTACGCATTACAATGCTACTTTAGTTTTATATCTATTTTGCCCGACTCCTCATAGAATTTCTCATTTCTACATATCATATTTTTTTGAATAACTCAACAGAAATGCAAAAATTAAAGAAACCCTTACCGTATTACCTGAATTTTTTTTTTGTGGGCTGAAAAAGAAGTTTTAAGTGTTGTATGTGGTGTCGATGGCACAACAGAGGTCGGGGGCCCTAGGGCCTTACTCATATCTCTCAGCCATACATTAGTGAGAAATAGAGGGGACAGCAGAAACCTAGGATCCGCTAAAGATCAAGCGGAGATAAACTCTTGCCTACCGTTGCTTCTTTGGCTTAAAAAGGCAATTGAGAAATAAAACTCTCTCTAGAAAAACTAAGGTAACTTTTTTCAAGACCTTAATGGTTCCAGTCTTGCTTTACGTCGCGGAGGCGTAAGCCCTATCGAAAGCGGATGAGAAAGTCCTTGGCCGTTTCGAAAGAAAAGTACTTCAAATGGCCTTTGGTCCCGTACCTTTGTGAAGACAATGTGGAGCCCACCTAAATAAGTAAGTTAAAAAAAACAGTCCCTGAGTAGTTGTACCCATTGTGCTATGTTTATCGTGCCGGACTATCACGTGAGATGTCAGGCTCGATTCGAAGTAAATTCAAAACTGTTTTTATAGGGGCTCACTTTATGGAATAAATTGTCAGATTTTTCATAAGTAGAACTGCTATGCTTATATACTTCAAAGCTCATAGAAAAAATTCAAATATTCAACCACAAAGGTAAAAACAAAACATATACTGTCAACTGGTAAATCTAAATTAGCGTTTATCGTTGTCATTTTGCTCTACCGATGAGGAACTTTAAGTTCAATAACTGATAGACGTCAACAGGTCTTAAGACTCATCAAACTTTATTGTCTTGTTGGCCAAACGATTGATAGAAAGTAACACAGACAATCGATGTGCAACGACTCAATTCAAATCACATTAAGTCAACGTACTACGACTTTCTGTGAACGTATGTTATTTTATTTAAAAATTGTCGTTATTTTTGATCAAAGGCACCAACAAATTTACATCAGTCTCAAAACTTGTTGGAAGATGAAATTTATGATGCCACTTCACATTTTTTCCGAAAGGTCTAAAATGTTTAAAATCTACTAAACAAATGTGAAAATGATGCTTTAAATAAATGCAAATGGGAGAAAACTTTTTGCACAAGTCACAAGTTGAGTTCTTACAAAAAAGAACTGAAAAACATGGCGACCTCTGAGCAAAATAGTTTTCAAAAGTTCAAAAGAGAGACCCTCTTCAGTTTAGTTAAAGAAAAAAATTGACAAACAGAAATTCCAAAGCAAAAAGGATATACAACTCTTTGAATTCTTAAACAAAATGTAACGACAAAGACACCTATACTTGACCATCCTTAGAGATAGGTCTGATATTTTATGAAGAGGTAAATGAAGAAAAAGACTCCCAGAATATTTATATGGTTCCTAAAACAAAGAGGTTGTCTCGCAAAAGGCTCCATACAAATCGTTCCATTATTGGCTAATGAAGTACTCGGTGAGCAGAAAGAGTGAAACTAATTTACTCTTGCAAATTCAATCCCGATTCGTAGGAAGTCGAATAAAGAAAACCCTCATTTTACTCCAGTTACAGCCAACGAACCTGAGGATATTTACATCCAGAAAGGATGAGGCATATAAATCAAGGTTCCTTAGCGTTTAACGAAATCATTTTTTCCTGTGAATAAATCTTTTCCAATGTACCAACGAATGTAAGGATCATGTTAAACAATATTTCCTTTTTATTCTCTTCATGGATAATTCCAATCGAAGATACAAAATAACATCCTTTGTCCTCAAAGACCAGTAGCGGATCTCGTGTTCTTGTGGCGATGTCGGTAGGGCTTTCGATTCTGAATTTTTTTTTTATTTTCTTTAGAATAAATGATGACTACATTTTTCCCTCGGCGCATTTTAAAGACAGACAATTCAGCGCTCAATTGCTTTGAACATTTTTACAAATAGAAGAAGCATTTAACCTCACAACGACGGAGGCTTTGAACCCCGAAATCATTCCAATGAATCCGCCACTGTGGGGTGGTATTATGTTATTTGCGAAATAAGTCAGTTTCCTAAGCACGCATAATCGTTCGTAAATTCATCCTCCAGGCACTTTGTGATAGACAACAGAAAACCACGCCACGAAGGCACTGTTTGCATTCCATTTTTGTGTGCACGACAATTTCTACATCTGATGGATCAAACCGCAATGAGGTATTTTGATATAACAAAAGCAAACAGCTTGAGTGCCATTCAAAGATGTGTGTTGTGTATGGGGTACATGGGGTTCTTCCTTCTGTTTTTTAATTGCATTTGTTGTTTGTATTTGTGTACGGGTTTAGCGTTTTCAATTGAAAAACATTCAAAGAAACTACACTCGAAACTTTTCAAACAAAAAAAAACTCTAAGTGATGCTTCGTCTCGTTTGTGGTTAGATATCAAGACGAACAAAAAAATAAAAACAAAATTAAAAAGAACAAAGAACTTCTCCGAATACGCGTATTAATATTCCAGAAAAAGGATAATAGCTTCGCTAAAACATAAACCTACTTTTACACAGCCAGGAAGAAGAACATTTCTCGTCGAATTGCCAGTGGCAAATCTCCACCCACAACCAGTCGCACCACAGACTTGTAGGCTACACAAAGGGAATTCATTTTTAAGCACATCTCGAATGGGAATACGAATTATTGTTGAGTCCTTTTTGTCTCCTCTACCCAACTGTTCATCTAAATCACTGGCATAGTTTTGTGGAATAAAAAGTCTCGTCGCGCAGTTGAACTCGTCATCGTTCATTTCTAATTAGTGTTCTCAGTCTCAGAAGTTTTGGCACAACATGGCTTTTCTTCAAGAAAAACTTAACAATGTTGTGATTGAAATATGTGCGCTATTATCCTGCTTTTCGAGATACTATCCACGTTTTGCTCATCACCATACATTGTTGGTGCCTATCAAAGTAGGACGAAACACATGTCGAAGGTGGGTAATCAGAATCACACACGGAATGCCTTAGATGGCACGTGACACTCACTTACTCGGAATACCATTAATGGTAATCCTCAAAGTTGGAATTTTGTGAAAAAGAAAGAAACCAATTCACGGAGGAGTTGGTAAGGATTATGTATCGGTATTTGAATTGGGATAGAGGACACCTTTCCTGAACTTCCACACAGCGTCTTGTGTGATATAAACACCTTGGAATTCAAGAGAGTTGCATGAACTTGGCTCCAATATACAATTGATATAGCTCATTGTAATATATTTGCTGGAACCCTTAAAAAGGGAGTAAGTGACATTTATTGGTGTACCTGTAGCTCAACTCTTGATCCGCAAGAGCATGTTTTGCCTCCTAAAAGCTTTATAATGCATTGAACCATCTTTTATGTTTTCAAATAATTCAAACTCAAACAGGGAACACTGTGATTCATGTACCAGACAAGTCCTTTTTCAGTAAGCAATGGACTGTGCTCTAAGTTGACAAACGAGTCCCACTGGAGTAAGTTATTCAAATCTCAACACCACTCCCCCATCAATTTAGTGAACATAATATTTTTCAATTTTATTTTTGGGGATTTCAAGTGAAAATGGTCGTTATGATTGAGTTTTTTTACTCAGTTTCAATTTGCTTCGTTATCTTGTGACTTTCAAAGGCTTTTTTGTTCCAGGGTTCCAGCACAGTACGTACTTGAATCTTATAACAGGGCACTTATAAAATAATAACATTTCAAAAGCTTATTTTATTTTTGCAATGCATTCATTTAAAATTAAAGCTTATAAGCGCTTAAATATTATTTTAAAATCAATAGTATATATTTTTAAAATTAATTTTGAACATGACAATTTAGCCTCAAGTTTTTAAGGATTTTCAATTTTGAAGTTCTCTAAATAAAAGGGAAGGAACACAATCAACAAGAGGCCTCAAAAGCATTCATTAATTGTAAGTATATGAAACATAACAATAATTACCTTTTGGTTCTTCCGTATCCCTCTGAACGTAGCTACCAGCTAAGTTCTTAATTGAGTTAAAGAGATGGCTCATATCAAACGATAGACTTTTGTGCTCGTCTGAACATACATAGCTACTCGTATGCGTTGACTAACTGAACGCAGGTATTTCTTAACTCAGCATATTAAATAGGTAAATAAACTCAAGTGTTTGCTTTTTACTTTCATATAATTGACTATAATCTAGATTTAATGGTGTTTTAAATAAGTAAGAGCGCTTATGGTTAAGATAGAGTGTTGATAAAATGTAATAAAGCAAAGTGATGACAGGGGACTTATTTATTTTGGACTTTGTAGAAAATAATTTAAAGTGTGGTAATTGAAGGGCAGCGAACGAAAGGGAGCCGTAATGTCGTACACTTTTCGTAAAAATAAACCAGTTCATAGATAGTTTGACACGAAGATAGTCAACAAGTTTCCAATGAGGAAGTTGGCTTATAACAATTTTGCACCAATAATCTGTGGGTGTGGTTCAACCGAGGATAACAAGAAATTGAAGAAATTGAAGTTATAGGGAAAAAAGAGAAGTTTTTTTGGTTTGAAAATCCAATCTGACAATTAAAGTTACTTCGAATTTTTGTTTTTTTTATTAAAATCACATTTCTCAATGTCTGATATCAATCAGAGATTGAATCAATCTTTTATCTTTGACGATGTCGATGGATGATTGTTCCACATAGCTTCACTTTCAGAAACATTAGGGTTATAGGTATCCTCATACTCAAAAATTAGTTTGGAATTTTCGAATTAACTTTTAAGTATCAAGATTTGGACTGATATTCGTTATACGAGTTACGCTAACCGCAGAAAAAAAGTCCATAGATACGACTGTCCACTTAGACAGATCCATAAAGTATTGACAAGGAAAGCTGTGGATTTGGCCACAACACTAAAATTGAGCTTGAGACCGATGTGTGGATGTCGTAAAGTTTGAAAAGGGAACTGAAAAAGGATTGACACGACCATAGAGAGAGATTACAATGGCTGAGCTATGCGAAGCGGATAGACATCGACGCTCCAACTCAACCAATTTTCAAGACACATTAGATAGTACTTCAAGCCCTCCTAAGTGAGCTATTAAGTGAAGTAAAGTAAGTAAAGCACGCACTGCTAACTTTGTAAGTAAATCTTCTATCTTCTATATAAAGATAGGTTTTTCAACAGGGACGTTATAAAAGTACAGCGACAGGGACAGCAAACGACGCCATTTTTTTTTTTGTCATTCCTCTTAAGTAAAGTTTACCATTTTACACATGGAAAGATATAAGAGCCAACAACGGGTCGAAATTATTACCTCAACGCTAAGAGCGCTACGTCCAATTTATAGCAGATCAAAAATTTAGCGTCTAGCGGAAAAATTTGAGTCCACGGGCACAGTAAAAAATGTTCCCGTGCCTGTGAGACCAAGAAGTGCCTGTAGTGTCGAGAATATCACTGCCGCTGAGGTTTCAGTTGCAGAAAGCCCAAATGTGTCTCTCACACGTCGTTCTCAAGTGTTGGGCCTCTTTGTGACGTCGTTGTTGCGAATTTTGCGAAAAGATCTTGGCCTACATCCTTACAAGATTAAATTGACGCAAGAACTGAAGCCGCTTGACCACCTTGAAAATGATTTGGATTTTCACCGAAAAATCATCTTCAGCGATGAGGCTCATTTCTGGCTGAATGGCTTCGTCAATAAACAAAATATGCGGCAGCAATCCACACATACTCCATGAGTCATCATTGCATCCCGAAAAAATTACGATTTGGTGTGGTTTATGGGTCGGCGGCGTCATTGGCCCGTACTTCTTCCGTGATGAACAAGACCGGAACGTTACTGTGAATGGCGATCGCTACCGTTCAATGATAACCGAATATTTTTGACCCCAATTGGATGATATGGACTTGGAGGACATATGGTTCCAACAGAACGGCGCCACAGTTAACGTCACAATCAATTTATTGGAAACCAAGTTTGGAGAACGTATTATGTCACGTAGTGGTCCAGTCGCTTGGCCGCCTCGGTCGTGCGATTTGACGTCGTTAGACTATTTCCTGTAGATCAAGTCTATTGTCTATGCCAACAAGCCAGCGAGAATTGTTGAACTTCGTACGAATATCGAACGTGAAATTGCAGCAGTATCGGCCGATTTATGCTTGAAAACCGTCAAAAATTGGGTTCAGCGTCTGGACTTCTGCAAGCATGCAAGTGGTAGCCATGAAAAAGAAATCGAAATCCATACATAATGGCATCAAACGTACTTTCACAGGAATAAAGACGGCTGAACGGATTTATCTTTTCCGTGTCTTGAAATGTTCGTGGAGGTTTAGGGAAGGCTTAAAAGCATATATTTCATCCCTATCCTACGGGAACAGAAACAGGAACGAGAACGGGAGCCTTAAAACTAAAGACCCGAGCAACGCAACGCCGGGCGGCTCAGCTAGTTATTAGTAAAAATTAACAGGAGGGCCTCGTAGCGGAGAGCGTCCTTCGCTACAAGACCCAAATTATAAAAAAAAAAAAAAAGAAACGATATCACTATGACTAGTAGTGCTCTAAATATACAGACCACCATTTTGATTTTATTTTAGAAACAACCACTCAACATTGTTTTCTTTGACGCCTACCAAACCCAAGACAAAGTTAAGGGCTAGGCCTTGAAGTGCATATTGCGAAAAGTTCATTTGGAGCATTAATGTTGAAAGACACTTCATTTCTGTCTTGACTGCAGGCTATCCTCATTAAGAAGAAAAGCGGCGGAGAACTCAGAGATAAAGCGGACAGCATTGAATAAAAAATAGGGGAGCTCGAAAGCCTACCTCTAAACAAACATCGAAATAAAAAATTATTTACTATACTTCTCGGGGAATTATGCTCTCTAAGCTGAAAGAAAGACTCTACACAGCAGCTGTGCATCCAGCCCCATGAACGGATGGCAATATTGGACAATGTACAAATTGTTTAATAGAAAGTTGATCGCCACGAAGATACTTCGTATGACAGCCGGAAAGCTACATAGAATTTGGTGTTCTATGATCCCTTTAAGCCTTTTTTTCCAAAAAACCATCTTGTTGAAAACAGAACTCGACTAGATCAGTTGGGTTTGTCACGTGCGTTGGTAGGAGAGATTGGGAGAACTTTGTCCGAAAGACAATATCAAATACAAAAACACTCCTGGCACAAACAAATGTAACGCTACTATCAGTTGATTGTCCTCAAACTTAGATTAGTCCAACGGTAGGATGGCCTAGTCAACACGGTGTACCAATCATGTAAATGACGACTGTGAGAGTTTTGATCCCTTCGAGATGACAACATTCGTATCACCAAGAATTAAAAAGAGGAACGACTCTTGACCTTCTCTCAGTCCTTATAATTAATTGGGTTTAAGTCTGTCAGTGTTAGCTTTACGAGCCCACCTTGATAATATCACCGGTCACTCATGCAAGCACCGCTGAATTGAAATGTATTTTATTAAAAATAAAATTACTCTCTGCAAACAGAAAGAAGCGAATGGTATCAGTTTCTAAGAATGAAAAAAGGGACCGATTTACGACACATGTTATCGAATAACTCGCGACCTAATTAAGTGAATTTGGTATTACCCCTCAAGTTATCGAGTAATTAAGTGCCACAATTTGGCGTTCTCTCATCAGTAATCGAACGGAGTTTCATTCGACGCGTGGAGTACTCACTGATCTATTCTTGAAATAAAAATACAAGAAACTTTGTGAACATTATTCTTTTTTTTTACGAAAGCAGACTAATTTATTCAAGTCAAAGTAAATTTATTAATAAAGTGCTTAATCGATTTAAATAAGTAACCAACCATATCGGAAAGAAGTAACTACCTATCCGTCGATCACTTTCTTTACCCACATACACATGCAACGGAAGACAATCACAACCGTCTAGGTAGCAATTAACAAGAGTTCTTTTAAGGTGTTCTTAGTGTTCAGTTAATATTTTTGTTTTCTGAAACTCTCACTTCAATTTTCTTTTCTTACAAGTGAATAAATTTTGCTAAAAATGAAATTTGTCTAAAAAGGCATCACTGACGTCTGTGAGTTAATAGAACCTCGAAATATGCCAGTGAATTTTTGATGTAGCTAGGGCAATTCTAAATAGCTATACGATACGTGAAATCACGTATGCTGTAATCCCAAAATGGTTCCTCACTCACTCGACTACAGAAGCCACTTACTCATTCGATAACGTGAGCTGTAATTCGGTCCGTGGTAATTGAATTGTTACCTCCAAACGACCAAATAATAGCAGTCAAACTTTTAACCGCTGGCGCTGTAATAAGAAAGAGCACAAATACAAAAGCATTAAATTGAAGTTAAATGGTAGGTGTGCAATCATTAAACAGTGCTTTGTTTTTGTGTAAACCTTCAAAGTCATAGCTCATAGTAGTTCCCGCTTCAAATTGCTCAAAATGACTAAGTGATGCATATGGTCATATCCATTAAATTTTGCCATTAGTCAATGAACTCTATTCCTAATACTTCATTTGCTACATTAGCAAAGCTGCTTATGAATAGGTATTACTGATGGTTCTTTTTGTCTGAGGATTCTCTTTTGGCTGAATGTGCCTTTTTCGTGTCTCGGCTTATAGGTGAAATTAATTTGTTTGGAAACAAAATATTCATATAAAAATTAATGTGTACCAAGAGTTCTTAAAACCAAATCATATGATCAAGAAACGCGTATAGAGTCCTTCCCCTTAACACTTTTTTCAAAAAAGTTTTCCATTTCATTAGCAAATTTTATTTAAATTGAAGTTAAAAATGTTTTTTTATTTGACTAAGAAAGCAACTCCTTTTTCTGTTAGAAATCTCGCAATGAAACAAAATATTTGCTTAAAAAAATACAGTCACATTTTGCTTCTCTGAAACGCATATTAATTCTCATTCCACCCTCTGCGAAGAGGATTGTCAGAGATGCACATTGTGCAGTAAACATGACCATAAACTACCCTCATTGCAGTCTGAATTATATAATTTTCCTTATCATTACATTTGAAGAATCATCCCAAGTTTTATTACTTTGTGGGTGAAGCAGATAACCTATAATGGTACTTTCAAGCTAACCCAGTAGTTACTTGTAGTGGCATACAAACAAAAACTTCTATCTCCAGTTTATGTAATTCGAAATTTCTTATTTCTCATATTAAGGGATTGCAATCATGTCATAATTGCCATCCCTTTAACCAGTGTTCCATAAACTAAAAAGGGGAAATGCGAACAAAACGCAATTTGATTTTTTGTTTTGGTAATTGGATTTATAAAGTCACGTGTCAGCAATTGGTGAATAGACTTATTGAGAGAATCAAAGAAAATATGAAACAGGCGTGTGTGTATTTGAATGTAAAATTGTTATTTATTAGGAAACAACTTTGTTGGGTATGTGATTTCCAATAATGTAAATTTGAATGTGTTAAATTGGTACAAAATGGTAGCATGCCTAACCTTTTGGAACTCTCGATTTTTGTAGGCTGATTTATTGGCTATAGGGCCCACATACCTATCCTATCCATTAAAAATTAAGGGCCACCAAACTTTCCAAAAGAACTCTCGGGTTTTGCCTATTTTATCATGACTTTTCAAACGTTGTTACTGAGTGAAGAGTCGGTAAAAAATATAAATAATATTTATTCGGAAATATTGGTCTGAAGCTACAAGAAAGTATAGAAATTTTCTGAAAAGTACTTCAATCGGTGGCCTAGTCTAGGTTGAAGCCAAAACATGGCCTACTTTTTTTGTGACGTAATGAAAACCTCTAGACAGTTCGCTCACTCAGCAAGAGCTAAGTCTTACCTCATAGCTGATAAGTTTATGGAAAAGGCCGAAGCTAAGATACACACAAAAGTTCTAGAGTCGAGTACGAAGAAAAAGGCAGCTTTGATAAAAGAGTATGAATCGGTAAAGGGCGGCCGTGGTGCAGTGGTAGAGTGTTCAGTAGGTAGGCCGGACGCATGGGTTCGAATCCCGCTCTGGGCATCTACTTTTCTTTCAGCCTCCCAGTTTCGTATGGACGCCGCCCTTGAGGTTATATGTGAAATAACTAACACCTTATTTCCACTACTGCAACACAGAAAAAAAGGAAGGCTGCTACCCTGGTAGTACAATGGACCGGTAATTAAGTCTGAGTTCTCCAGATTAGCATATAAGCCTCCTCTTTTTTTTAGTATAAAAAAAAAAAAATGAATCGGTAGACTGGACTTTAAAACATTGAACACTAAGCCGTGACCGCATTGAGATTGATTAAAATACAATCAGACCTCGCATAAAATGATGCGAAGTGGATAGGGAGTTCTAAGACCTGGATACCAATCTTTAGCAATTTGAGTCGTTGGGGTATTTTATTTTAAAGTATGCCATGGCAACACGAACAAGTTCTTGTATCTAGCTGCATTCTTTCTCGTTTAGTCTTTCGGCATGCTTAAGAGGCTCACAATCAATGATTATGTTCTAGATCTAAACGTCTATCCTCACTAAGAACCCTGGCAGACGAGGTGCTTTTCATGTCATGGGAAAGATGTCTGCGATCATCAGAGTGGCTAGTTCATCAGCCACCTCGTTGGTTCTGATATCATTGTGGCCTCGAACTCGAGCAAGACCAAAAGATATTAGTTCGACGTTTTTAACACACACATTTCTGTTTATGAATCAGATTGAATCAGTAGAATAGAGTCTCATTGCCATATACCTTACGAGGATTGGGGGTACCTATAATTTTTTGTCGATTCCGAACGGCTAATTGAGGAAGCGCTTTTCATGGCAATGAAATTACTATCGAAGGACTTCTCAATTTTTTGCGAACGGTGACACGCGTAGAAAAGCATTTTTTTACTTTCTCTTGGGAATCGAAACACGAACCTTCCACGTAACACGTAGCAGAAATCATTCGGATAAATCCCCCAATGTGATTGTAATAAACGATCCTGATATCACGCGTGAAGATCAAAGTTGGATGTGGTAGATTTTGACGCGACATGTTCGGTTCTAAGAAGGATTATTCAAGAGAATTAAACTTCACTCGAGAAAGAGGTGGTAACACCTTTTGATGCAATTTGAGTCTGTTTTCTTCTTTCGAAAAAGGAACGGTTTTAGGAGGAGTAACGGAGAGTTCACTTCTATAGCAATCAAGCTCTTAATCATGTTTAGGGAAACCTGTGCTCTTATAAGAGGAGGGATCTACAAGAAAGCACGGAAACATCTTTGTCTTATGCTTGGGCGTGGTTGTAAGATTATTAAATAAATAAATAGATAAGGTGTCATTATATAGTTCCTAAAGTTCCGAGGTCTAGCGCATTTCTTTTGACAATACCTGTACGACTTCGAGCGACTAATTGAGCAAAAGCTTTTAGCCATTAGGTAACTGGGCATCCGATCGAGTTTTGTGTGGGACAGCACAGATTCAAGAATGTTTACGAAGCATGGGGTCTCCCGATTAGTATAGCTGCTTCACTCACAGGAAAAACATAATGCGGTTTTCTAGGACCTCAATCTCGAACTCCTGTCGACTGGCCGAGCCCATAATCCTTACACTACTATAAAGAGAAAACATTTTTTGTTTGCTTGCTTGTTTGTATTGAATAGACTCTAAAACTGCTGAGCCAATTTAAATGAAATTTGGAACATAGATGGTCCTCCATATTCCTTCGAGAACTGTAACGCGAACTTAAACGAGAACTTAGAGTTTGTTCTGTAAAGGCTCCAAAACTACTGAACCGAATTTAAAATTGTGTAGAACAGAGAATGTCTAGAGCTTGACAAATGACATGATATATTTCCTCCCAGTTTTACGGGGAAGAGGCGGAAACGGGAACTGCAACAAAGTCGGAAACTTACAATACACTGAACCGGCTTCAAAAATTCACCGTTAGAGTGCTTCATTATACCCTTGTATAGTAGCTTGAACTATATTTCACTCCCATATTCCCACGGGAACGTGAAGATAAAGTTTAAATTTAAAGCTGCTGAAGAGATTTCCAACATTCTCTTAACATAAAAATGATTCAATATTCCTCAGTAACATAGATTTTATTTCATCTAAATTTTGAGAACAGAGTCGATTCTATACAAATACACTAGTCACTAGACCATCGTAGGACCCGATCTACGCCGGCGCTGCACCGGGCGGTACAGCTAGTCGAACTATATGATAGCAATGCTTTCATCCACAAAACTTAAGATTCGTATAAGCCATGTTCTCGCCACCAGAGAACTGCATGAGTGCAATCACTTGCGCTTTCGAATCATCCCCCGAAAAACAAGCCGTATACAGTCTCACGCTCACAATGAAGAAACAAATGTGATGCTTGGAGAAAAGTACTCGTGAATACGAGCCTCGGCATTGCTCGGCATGATGAATGAATGGACCATTCAAGCTCAAACAGGTACACCATTCGCTTGCATTCGAAAAAAATCGAATGTTCACGAATGATGAGGGATGACAAACAAACAAATTTTTAATTTGCTGTGAATGGCATCACTGACCATTCGTGATTTTTAAAAAAAGAATTCCTAGAAGTAAACATTTCACTTCTCGCACTTTTCTTCGTATGTATGGTAGCATGAGAGGGCTAAGAAGAGTCTTGTCTGCATAGCAAAAGTGGGTTTTGTTCTAATATTTCTATATATATTGTTCTTTCTGATAAAAATCGTACCCTGTTTTGATTTAAAGGGAGTTCATACACAATCCTTCTGCTGCAAGAAAAATACTGCCTCACGTTAATATGGATGTTTCATCTGTAACAGAGGATGTATTGGTGAAGACATTTTGAGTATTGCTCTGGCTGAGTAAGAGAACTTCCTTACGAAAATCACACAAAGAATTGAAAAGGATTTGGTTTGAATCTTAGTCTAGACTGCCGATTGAAGTATTTTTCGGAGAAGGTAGAAAGAGGTCTATAATTTCTTGTGTATTGTCAGGACAGCTATCGCGATTATCCAGTGTTTAATCAACATGCATCAACATGCATGTTACAGCACTCTTGGTGGCTGTCATCTCCAACTGCAATTATACTGATTTCAACTTTATTAAGTAAACGAATGAACTTAGTAAACCAACCGAGATATAGTGGGCTTATCAGTTGATTTATTCTTACTACTTGACCTTTGAAGGATTTTTTAAAAAGGTGTTAGTGAAATCTTACGGAAACGTTTGAAAATCTTAATTCACATAGACAACACAGGGGTTGCTTCCGGTTTACCACAGTTTACATTTTGTTTGGCATCTTATAGGTGGTAAGATGCATAAATTCGAGAAAGGATGAGTTGATTTTATAGCAGCAATTTTTCGCCAATCAGAAATCAAAAGCTTTTACCAATGAAACAACACCTCAAATAAATTCATTTATATCAGAAATAACTTGAATATCACTAACAAAATGCATTTGTATTTTCGTGAGTGCTTCCACAACTCCCTAGGAATTAGATAGATTAAGAAAAGCTCTGTGGACATAAGGATCATCATGATGTTTTCAACATTCAACCGTACAGTATTTCGGCTTAATACCCTAATAACATAGCGCTCGGTTGAGTGACTTGGCATTAGATCCTGCTTAGCATTTAAATTTAAAATGAAAATACGATACCACCATCCTTTCTTTCTTTAGGCTCTTTTCTAGAGAATATTAATGAATAAACATCGTTGCTGCTATTTATACACGCCTAGTTGGGTCTCTTTTGCTAAAATAAACAATTACAAAATACAAACAATGAAAAATGAAAGCATTAAATTAAATGGCGCCCAACTCATAACACTTCATAAGTTCGAATAGAACATCTTTTCATTTTATTTATTCTCACAATAAATTTAAAGAAATTTAATCTTCAACCAGTAAGCAAACACTCTATTCCATAAATCAAAACGACCGCCCGGCCGTCCTACAAAAATCTCTTAAATTAAGCCCAAAGGGACCTAATCGTTCATCGAATGACATCAACGTTCAATGGACAGTTGGGCGGGGGGACTACATTTGTGCGATTATAATATTTTTTATTGACCTTTTAATTTCCATGGACTCACAAATCGCAATTCATTTCGAAATGCTTAAATGGTAATTAAATGTCAAATTTAAGCCAAAGGTTACTAAACATCCGCCGTTTTGGCAGGAATTGTGAGATAAAGCTGCCGATGGTGGTGAGAGTTGTCTTAGTGTGTTAAAGGTCAGAGGTCGCTCCGATGACAAGAAGATCATAAACTTCACAACTCAAAAACTTACCCAAACTTAATTCCTAATTGAAATATTCAATGTTCCACCTCATAGAGTCTCAACTCAAGGATGCCCTCGCTCTCTGTCGACTCTGTCTTTATTTCCTTTTCCCCCAAACACCTGTTGAACTTAAAAACTAAGTACTACCTATATACACCGTTTAAAACAACAGCAACGTCCATGAAAACATCAATTTAGAACATATTAAAAAGGAAACAAGGTAGGGTAGAGTGGGTATACAACCGTCATGCAACAGTAGGAAGGATAGAACAAGATACACACATTACATTTAGAGGAAAAGGTCATACCAAGTGTGGGAGAGAAGAAGTGTAAAGGACTCAAAGAAAAATACTACACCGAAAAACTCTCAAAGCTCAAAGTACGTAATCACCCATTTTTCAAAATCTTCTTCTTCTTCTTTTTCTGCTTCTTCCAACAGCCTTGTTTCATCAATTTTAAAATCCTTTTAGTGTGCAGCACCACATCCTCAAGACGGATGTGAAAATGTTACAAAATTATCCGCCACTTAATTGGTGATGAAGAACACATACACCCAGGTTGGTATGAGTATACGACGAGTAGATGCGGTTAGGTAAGTAGATGATGGTGTTCACGAAATTGGCAATGAACTAAAAACGAAAAACCTTTTTTCGACTTGACCCACTTTTGTGAAAAACAAAAAATAAAAACAAAAGACTGTCTCGGACAAAACACCAAAAGCGAAGGAGTAACACCACGGTGCAAGGAAAAAGTATCCTTCTTCATGCACTTTTCGTCACACACATCAAATCAATCAGAGTTTGGGCTCCTTCGTTAAAAAATTTAGATTCCCGATGGACGTATTTCAATCAAATCACTTCACACCAAGCCCCACCATCACTGCCAGCCAATCGCGGCATTATTTTGTTTTCTATTTTCGATATGCTATTTCAATTTTTGCCTTAATATTATTTTCGCAATTTCGCAAGTACTTTCTCACGTACGTATTGATATATATTTTCTTTTGTGGCCGATCGATATTTCGAACGCGAACAATGCAAATTTCTTCTTTTTTTTCCACACTTATCTTTCGAAGGACTTGAGAGGAATTAACATAATTATTTGGTAATCGATGCTTGCACGAGTTTCGAAAAGGCTTAATTTAGTTTTATCAATTGCGTATGGGAATGAAAAACACGGGAAGAAAAAAACTGGAAACGGGTAGCTATATCCAAATTGTGGGATTTTCTTGTTTTTACAAAAGGAAAACTGACAGATGTACGTAGATAACGGGACAAGTCGTGTAAGCGATTGGAAGTTTAGAAGTTCACTGAAAAGAATATGAGAACACTCACTCAATGCAGTGTTGCCAGATTGAGGGGAATTCCCCTTTTTGTGGGGAATTGTGGTCGAAAATTTGATAAAAGGGGAAAAGGGGGATCCACTCAGAGTATGGGGAAAAGCAGAATCTTACTTACTATACCAAACAAAGCCAGCCGATTTACAAATAGGAGTGCATAAACAAACATCTCATGTACTTACACCTTAGAGGAATAAAGAACAAGAGAAAAACCATTACTTTTCTTGCCCCTCAACTTACATTTGTTAACGTTGTTGCTTTTGTAACACGAGATCTATCTGTGACACACGTATTCAACTGAATATAAAGTTGTGTCAGTGAATTTACTAACACCACCTTATTTTCGGATTTCAAACTGGTTTTAAAATCCGAAAATAAAGTGGTGTTTCTGAAGCTTTTAAGTTTCTCTCTCCACAAATTACTTTGACTTCGAAGAGAATAAATTGTAAGCAAACTTTATTGTTTTCCTTAACCCCGGGGCTACACGATCAAGATATGGTAAGCCATTTACAATACATTCGAACTTTCTTACATATACAACCAAATTTTTCGAAATTGAAACTCAACTGGTATGGAATATTGAAAGCCACCCGAGAAGCAGTTTCAGTAGCCATGTAATTGACAGCTTCGTCAAATACCCTCAAAAAGAGAAAAGAGTGCCTGGAAAAAAACTTTGAATTTCAAATTTCTTGTGGGTGCCATTTTGAAAATATATAATGACATGTCGATTGAAAGCCATTTGCCTGGCAAGTTGTAAGTCGCCTACGTCACAGCCGAAACACGAACAGGAATTTGACATAGTGTATGTGTAGGCTGATGGCTTACCATATCTTGATCGTGTAGCTGCAGGGTAAAAGTTCCTAATTGTAATGAAGAAAAACTAACATCTGAATGGAGAGAACTTTTTGTTTTCATGGCTGTTCACGGATAAGAAAGGCCGCTGCCAGGCGAACAATCTTGGCAAGTAGTAGCACAGAACGATTATTTTGACCGACACTGACGTTAAAATTAAAAAGAATTAAAGGCTTAAGCGAACATATACATTGTTTTTAATACCGAGAGGAATTTGTGGGGAATGTCGCTGGCACAAATGGGGAAAAAGGGGAATGTACAACCCTCGAATGGGGAATCCTTCCTGAAAAATCTGGCAACACTGACTCAATGTTGAATGAAATTTTTGGTTACGAGTGTGCATTTCCTTATCGAACAGTGTACATGAAGTTTGTTATTGATGAAAATGCAAGAGTGTTGGGGTTATTTTGACAGGAATTTGACATGCGTAGTTTGTTTGTTGACAGCGAACAGCCAAAAAAAAACTTACCGAGCCTTGAAGATACAATTATGTCTAGGAAACCATAGAGAATGGTTTGATGGGTGCGGTTCTTGTCTCGGATGATGAGAACGCGTTCCAGGTATTTACTGATGAGACGGATTTCCACTTTGAGAATTTCACAAATGTCCTTCAGAACTTTGGGACCTTTAAAAATGCTCCCGATTTGATTTGAATTTCAAAAATTGTATGTGCTGATACATACTTAGCCTCTCGAGCAAGCGTCTTTCGTACAGTTTCGGATGCATCTTCCGTGATTGACGCCTTTTGTGGATAACTGATGAATTTGGACCGTAGATTTCTTGAAGAAGAGCACAGAGTAAACGTTTGATTTCACTAAAGCAATTGTTGTGAGTTAAGTCTGACAAGAGTTTGAATGAACTGACATAAGGTAGTTGGCCTTAATGAGTGCTCACCTCATTGTCAACTAACAGTATGGTAATTGCTGGCTTATCTTCCAAATTAAAGCAAAGAAACACAACGAATGGAGGGAAACTGATTTTATTAACATAATTGTATGACTTTTAAGACAGGAAACGAACAGAAATGTCTGACAAAGTTTTTGTATTTAAAGAAAAGAAACGGGTTGAAAACATTATAAGTTCCAAATATATTATGAAGACAAAACGACAACGGTTTCTGAATGTAGTTTTGTCAAACTTTGTGAAAAGTCAGAGCGGAAAAGGCGTGAGAAAATCAATAACTGCGTTGGGTGTAGATAACCGCCGTCACATAGTGTGCCAAGGTAGCGAATCGACTCAGCCGATGTGGGTTGATTATGGAAAATGTGAGTGCTTCAAATGTGAGTGGAGACAAAGAGTGTGGTTTTTTGAAGAACGGTTAATTTGCATCAGACAATATGAAAAAATCCTTCTCATTTCTGAGTGACACTAGTCCTAAAAAGTGTTTCTGGCTTTCGTCTTATTGAATAAATAAATGTACTGACGCAACAAAGCTCGGGGATAAACGCATTTTAATCTCGTAGGACTTACCAAAGCCTCGCAAAAGGCGATATTCGTGAAAAAAGTTCTGGCTTTTCTGTTTTTGGGCTTTCAAAAACGAACCACTCAGGCAGATATGCTAACAATTACGACACGATGACCAATTACAATTAAACTCTCAATTGATCTTGAAAATTGTTGAAAATCTGAGGGAATGACAGGTCCACAAAATTTACCAGTCTGATACAAAGTCATTAACAAAAGCAGTGGTTTCAAACAGCAATTTTAGAAACGATAGAATTGATTCAGTAGCTCGATTCGGTAAGTTCTCTTAGAAGGAATGCATGGATCAAATGTTTAAATGATCTTATGGTAAACTGCCAATTCCGTCTATTTCCTTCTGACCATTGTGTAGAACATTGTTCAATTTTTCATTTATCGGTTATATAAGTGGTATATGTTTAGATATAATTAATTTAAGAGCTTTAGTCTTTTTATGGATCCTTAAATAAAAATAGAAGATCTTCACTCCAGTCGAAGAAATTAAGGAGTATCCAAATCGCAAAATAACAATAAGAAGAAGAAAGTAATGTTACGATAAGGGTAGGTAATTATGGCAAGGATATAAAAAGGATAAAATGAGGCAAAAAGAAGAAACTATATATGTAGTTGAGAAGGTGAACGAGGAGAGGTGAGTTTGAAAAACTAAAACTGAAAAGAGGAAAAAAGTAAATTAAATTAAAATAAATAAGTGAGCTCAACAGAGCGTGAAGCTCCAGGGCCTAGCGCATTTCTCACAATCATGCCTTTTATGGGAATGCAGGTTACCTACCATTTTCTACCGATTCCGAACGGCTAATCGAGAAACGCTTTTCATGGCAATGAATTTTCTATTAGAGGACGTGCCAATTCCTCGCTAAAGGCGATACCCGTGGAAAATTTTTTTGGTCTCTGTTGGGATTTGAGCCATAAACCTTTGGGTTAACAGCAGATATGCTAGTCATAAAATCACGGGTAGCAAAGTATACGAGACCTAAAGGAAAAACCAAAAAAGTACATAAAAAAGAGGAATATGATACATTGGGAAAAAGAAGAACAAAGAAATGTAGTGACGAAGTAACGGTTTATTTCGCCGTTGAGAGCCCAATCGCCATATGTAAGCACCACATTACAAAAGCTTTCCACCCTTTCGGCACTGCAAAATGGAATGTGGCCTTTAATCCATCCAACCATGAAACTTGGTCGGCCACATTTATCAAGTTCTCCGAAAATGACTACTGTTGCCAGGAGAAACCAAACTTCCACCTATAATTCGCCAACCTCCTTAGCCCCCCCCCTCCTCCCCTTTGAAATTGAGATTAGCAGATCATTATCACTGAGAGACATACAAAGCTACAACTTCAACCTCTCGGCGTGATGCACATGATTTTTATTTACAAATAAAAAAAAGACTAGCTAAGTGTTATGAACGAAAAGATAAGGACTCTCAAAAAACAACTAACAGCTCTCAAAACAAGGGTAAGCGAGTCTTCCAAAGGACACAAAATGTTTCCAACAGACGGAGTCTATCGTTCATTGTCGAATTTCATGTAAAAGTTAATGAACAACTCCTGTTTCGAGCTCAAATTTAGAGGTTGTGTTATCACAATTCACGATTGCGGTACCCGTGGCGTAACGGTTTGGTTTGCAGTTCCAATCCGAACAGAGGCAAAATCTTTTTCCACGGGTATCGCCTTTCGCGAGGAATTGGCAAGACCTCTGTTAGCCAATTCATTACCATGAAAAGCGGTTTCTCGATTATACACTTCGGAGCCAGCAGAAAGTTGTAAGTAGGTCCCCTCCATTCCCTGTCAAACCTGTCAAGGCATGGTTGTGAGAAATGCACTAGGCTCTGGGGTTCTTTGCTCTGTTGCCACCCTTTTTATTTATTTTAGTTACCACAATCATGCCCAAGCATATGCAGACGACGTCGCCGTGCTCTCGATTGGCTCCAGCCTCCAAGATGTCTGTTCCCGAGCACAGGCTGCGCTTTATATGATTGACACCTGGTGTGTTAGAAACGGTCTCTCCGTCAATCCTCTTAAAACCGAAGTTGTCCTCTTCACGAGACGTAGAAAATTGATTGGTTTGACCCAACTTACGCTTAAAGGCGTCAACATTCCTTTTTCAAATGAAGTCAAACATCTTGGAGTGATCCTGGATAACAAGCTTCTTTGGTCTAAGCATGTCGAGTCTAAAACTACTAAAGCACTGTCAGTTTTCTGGCAATGTAAAGAAGCCTTTGGCAAGACATGGGGTCTTTCACCAAAAAGGGTCCTTTGGATCTATACGGCTATGATAAGACCAATCATCTCCTATGCGTCAGTTGTTTGGTGGAATAAGCTCTCGCGTAAATACGTTATTGCTTCGTTTGCCAAACTTCAAAGAACAATTTGTCTTGGTGTTACGGGGGCCTTCCCCAGCACACCGGGAGCTGCTCTCGACGCACTGTTGAATCTTCCTCCCCTTGATACCAACATCATGGGGTGTACTCTCAAGACCATTTCTCGTTTAAAGGGATGTGGTCTTTGGCACAATTCGCACTGGAGCTTTGAGGAACTCGCAAGCAGCATATCTTTTGACTCACGTCTAATGGATATGCCGTCTGACACGATGACACGATGATGATTACTCAGTCAACTTTCCCTCGGTTCAGGACTGGTTCACTCCAGAATCTGAGCCTGGAAAGAACTGTTATCGTATCTTCACAGATGGCTCCAAAACCGACGAGGGTTCTGGTGCTGGTGCCTTTGTTGAGAACGACGACATACGACTGCACTCATCTTTGGGATCATACGCATCCGTTTTCCAAGCGGAGGCTTATGCTATCCTAATGGCCTTGAGCCACGAAACGAACAATGGATGGACGGGGAGAAGTATCTTTGTTTGCAGCGACAGCCAAGCTGTGCTTAAGGCCCTTCTCAACCCTCTAACCACTTCGAAAGTGATCCAGGAATGCAAGAGCTCTCTGAATGCGATCGGAAGATTAAATTCCTTGAGTCTCATTTGGGTTCCGGGCCATCACGGCATAACTGGAAATGAGATCGCCGATGAACTCGCTAGGCAGGGATCTCAGACAGCTTTCTCAGGACCTGAACCGTCGCTAGGTTTGCCAGCGTCCTCAGTGAGAGCTTCAATCAACGATTGGATCTGTGAAGAGCAAAATCGTGGATGGCATGCCTCCATTGGATGCAGACAAACCAAGCGTATGCTCCCCAACGTTAGTAAGAAGACTGCAACATTTTTGCTAGCTCGTAGCAGAAAAGACTGTAGAAAGCTTATTGGCGTTGCCAGCGGGCACTTCTCTTTTGCCAAGCATTTGAACGTGTTAGGCTTAAGTGATACCACACTCTGTGAATCTTGTGGAGAAGATGAGGACACCGCAGAGCACTTCCTCTGTGAATGTCCTGCTTTTTCTCGCATGAGGTTACAGATACTCGGCGCAGACATGGTGACAGCTGGTAACTTAGGCTCCTTATCATGGCAGCGTCTTTTGGCTTTTCTCCGAACATCTGGAAAGCTATTAGAAATAGAAGGTTGCTATCTGGTAGTACAATTGACCGGTATTTAGGTCTGAGTGCTCCAGCTGGTATTTTAAAAACCTCCAACAACAAAAAAAAAAAAAAACACAATTGAGCGACGTGATCAACCTCTTTAGTTTATGAACCGTTTCCCTTCTGTCCTGCTGTCTCTTTTTTTTATGAAAACTTGTCGAAAATGAAGCTAAAGCAATTCCACTGTCTGACAAAAAATGACCGTTTTATAACTCCCCGGACTTAGATGTTCCATCGGGTTTTCTTCAGTTCGGGTCAAATAGGGATGCTTTTCAGTTGCTTCATATTAGCGGATGGCAGTAGCACCAGAAAGCATTGACTGGCTATGGAATCCCCACTTACCCATTCTCGTTACTCGTTCAATTTTCGCCGTGAGCTTGATTTTTCAGAATGTCAAGGGATTTGAAATAAAAACTCTTTTGCCATTGTAGTCGTGCTGTTATAAACCCTGTTCAGACTGCACAATTAGTTGGACAGACTTGGGGTTGAACGACCGATGCTTGATAGCGTGAACCCTTCAGACGACCGCTTGTCCAACTTGTTGGATGGTTTTAAAAAAAATTTGAAAATCTAGAAGTTAGACGGAGTGGAAGGGTATGTGACATAAAGTTGGACGACAAGCTTGATAAGTGTGAACGTAAACTACATCAGACCATCCAACATCCATTAAACGATGTCTGTCCAACTAATTGTACAGTGTGAACAGGGCTATAGACACTCTAGAAATCATTTTCATTCACTTTTTGATTTGATTCTACAAAAAAAAAAGAACTTCAATGAAACTCTGTTGTAAATATGCACTTTAAATTTAAACTTTTTCGTTTCCTTTCAATAATAATAATTAAATAATGTATCCAAATACTCAGTATTGACTCTTATCCATTTGTGTGTTAAGAGAGAAATTCCTATACATCCCGTATCTGGCCAGGTCGTTTGAAAACTTTTGAGACAACGGAAAGTTCCTCGTAGGTATTGTGTAGGCATTCGGCGAATAGTACCCGTATTCCGAATTCACCGTTCTATACATTGGGTTCTCATCTACTTCTACTCCGTAACCTTTAAAAAGATCTAAAAAAAAGACAAATCGAAATGCGGAATCTAGAAAATGAAGGCTTCTTCTTACATGGACACTTCAAACGCTCGGAGACGTGCAAATTTTCGTAGAGTTTTGCTGTGTTGACCACGGGTTTTGTTTTTAAAAACTTTTTGTATTCTTTTTCCGGGTTGAAAGTTTCAAATCGTTCGCAAGAATTGTCACACATTTTAATTAATTTAATTGAATTTAGTTAATAAACTCAAAGTTTACTGCTCCGATACATTTATTGACAAAACGTTGCCAAGTAAATAAACTAGATTCTTCCAAACTCCAAGTGAGCCACCTATGGGAACAGTGAGTTACCCATTCAGTTGGTACTTGCGCAGTGAAAGAAAGTCCTGTATTGATTTTTCATTGCGGGAAGGCGAAGAAAACAATGGCAGTCAAACTGAAGACCTGAAGAAATAATTTTTGCACAATGTGGGCGTTTTAAAACCACTAGAATGGCTCTAAAAACTATTTGGCCTTGGGTGACACTTTGGTTAGCTCTCCTAGGAGAGTTACATGTGAGTGAGGGCCTCAAAAGAGGACCTCATCATCCAAGAAGTGAACAGACGAAGAAAGTGGATCAACATTTAACACACGAAGAACAGTAAGGATAAAAAAAATTATTGTTTGGAATACAAATTTGTATTTTCTTTGTATTTCAGTCGAATCGAAGATGATTTACAAGAAATGGGCATCAACGTGAATCTGGATGAGATGACTGAAGATGAAAAACATTTTTACTATTTTAAAGTGAGTATCAATCTTGTCTCTTTTTTTTTTAATTTTTTTCAATGAAAAAATTAGGGTAATACTGCTCTGGAGCATTTTACCGGCTCAGGGATCTATTTTTTCTCCTTGCTTCGACCTTAAAATGAGTTATATAAATTCTTTATTTTAATTTTAAGGACCTTCATGTCAATTTCATGGGTTCAATATAATAATTCAATGTTTATTCAATGGTTATACTAAAGAATAGAATTTTGTATTGTCACGACTTTTGCCTTTTGGTATCACAGTGCGTTTGATCGTCGCACTAATGTTGTTTTCTGTGTCTATAGCATAACCTAGGTAGGTGAAGTCCTGTACTACCTCGAAGTTATGTCTGTAAATTGTGACGCTTTGTCCAATTCTTTGATGTTTATTGTCTTTGTTTCATGACTACGTTGTCTACTATATTTTTTCATCATTAAACATTTTTGCCGCTTCTTCAAGTATGATGTTGAAGAAATCGTATGACAGTTTGTCACCCTGTCGAAAGCCTTTTTCGATCTCAGGGTCTCTGTGAGTTCTCTACATACTTTGAAGGAGCAGCGTGAACTCTCGAGAGTGGTTCTGTATAGTCGTACGAGTTTTGTAGGGATGTCGAAACAAGAAACGGCTCTGTACAGCTCGTTACTGAAAATACTGTAATAAGCGGCCTTGAAGTCAGTAAATATGTAGGTGTATATCGTTATTAAAATATACCGGGTTTCTTCCAAGATTTATTGTAAACTCTTCATAAACATCAACAGAGGGTGGATTGCGTTAATGGATCTGTACTGTATTTGCATGTTACGTGTAATTACCAATACTAACTGTGGTTAATCTTTAAAAGGAAACACCAATGCAATTTCCTGGCAATTTGAATTTGATTCGGAATACGATAGGTAGGAAGCCTGATTGGGGACCTCCACAGTAATTTGGTATTGCCGATCGGCGTGTAGACATTTGTGCCGTTCGAATATAATATGCACGAAACTTAACAATGATGGGTTGGCCTAATTGTTATTAAAATTAAAAAATATATTAAAATTAAAAATAGCCAGCAAACGCCGAAACAGAATCACTATCAAAAATACGAGCAGATAGACGATTTTTTATGGTTTCAAAAATTGAATCTTGGTTGGTCTATAACGCAGCCCTCTCATTATAATGACGAAACAAAGTTGCACTTCCGGAATGAGTCAAAGTAAACGGAATGGAAAGCAAAGGAAATAGACAATATTTAGTTTAATGACAGTTATAACTACTTCTAAATACTAGCTGAAACTCTTCGAACTTTGTACCTTCTGAAATTGAAATCGACTGACAAAGTATTATTATTATTATTATAAATTCTTTATTATGTTCCTCTATAAATTTACAATTTTTAATTAAATGATACTTAAGAATAATAGCATGGCAAAAATTTTGCCGTCTGCCTCAATTGACATGTTTCTAGTTTAACATTAAAAATTAGAAGGTTGAAATTTAAGTCTAGCTAATAACAAAAGAAAAAAAGAAAATTAAAAATACATATATTTAAATAGTTTATCACAATATTTGTATTACGTTATTGTAAAGCTGTTCCGGTAATATAAGGCGTGATTAATGAAGAGACAAAGGGTTTTCCAGCATAAATAACCATTTAAAATCTACTTTGTATCTTCGCGTGTAAGAATGCTCTTTTGAAAATAAAGACTGCGGATTTCTTTTAAAATAGGACATACAGCTAAAAAGTGGAACACATCTTCAATTTCATTCTGGTTACACAAACTACATATCGGGTTAAGATCAGTTCTATGTGGTTTATAATTTAAGTTGAGCATTTCCGTCCTCGCTTTAAATATAAGACTCATCTGGTTGAGAGAAAGCTTTTCACTAAAGTAATTTCTACTATGCAGCACATGACTTAATTCCCTGTAAATAAGACTGGACGGGGATGTCTGAGCTCTGTTTAGATTTTGCAGATATAAAGAGTCGTCTATTTTTGTTATACATCGATAGAAAACATCTCGCCAATTTACTTAATTCAGGTTATTAATGTTGAAGTACGTGCTGTGTCTATTTGACAGATCAAACCATTCCTTAAACGGAGATAAACGCTGTTGGAACGCATAGTTTATGACTTTTTTTTGAAGATTTGAATCCGTACTGTTCATGACTCTAATTATGTATCCGCATTTGCCTTCAGATTTTTAAGATATATTTGTGAGATACCAGATTCAACGTGAATAGTTGATTCAGCTAGTTTAAAGATACGTTCAAAAAAGAATCTTTGGATTGCTTCAAAATCTTCAATATTTTGGTATCCAAACACTTCATTTGCATAACACAGACATGTTCTAATGGTTGCATCAAAAACCCTAAACTTGGCAGAAGCATTAACATGTTTGTTTGAAAAAAACTTGCTCCACATAAGATTAATTGCAGTTTTGGCTGTAGCACACTTTTCAATTTTTTAATTATTTTTAAAATTAATTATTAACTTTTAGAATTTTATTTTATTTATTTATTATATTATTGTAAGGATGAATAGGTTTGGTTAAGACAAAAAAAATTTGTATGAGAGGGGGGGTCTATATCCCTCCGTGTAGGCGCGGGGGGCAATTTTATATGAAATTTACTTCATTTTTTAAAAAAACTATTAAAAATCAACTAAGCCACTTTCTTTCTCATACTTTAGTGTTTTTGAAAGCTATTGCTTTGTTCTTTAATAAAAATGAAAAGTTTTGGAGAAATCAATCCTCAAAGTCAAAATTTTGAAAAAAGAAAATATTTTTTTCTTAATTAATTTTTTTTTTTTGATAATTTGGCACCACAAAGGGCCATTTTTTCTTTTCATGTTCAATGCATTTATTAATATTTACTCAAAGCAAAAAACCGAACAAAAAAATTTTTCTTGGTTTAAGAGAAATTAAAAAAAAAAAACGAAAGATACTTTTATCCAGAAAACAAAATGTCGTTAATTTCCCGCTAATTGAACTTTTTTCCTTGAAAAGAAATATGAAATGTGTCTTAAATAGCATAAAAACAAAGTTAAAAAAAAAATTTTGTATGATCTTAATTTTGATATCTATATATATAAATTAAAGTTTGGTTTTGTGTTCGTTCACTAACCAGCCAAACCGATTGACCGATTTTCTTAATTTTTATTTTTTAAATTAAAGAAGAGTAAGAGTAGAAGGTTTAGGACAAAAAATTTTTTTTTCAAATAAGGGAAGTGTGTTTAAAAAAATAATTAAATTTCAATTATTTTCCCATGCAAAATTACAATACAGACAGCCTAGATGCTCACAATGCTTTCTATGTATTTTAGAACAGAGTATATCTAATACTCCTAGATGTATTCCTTATTACATTTCGCTGCTTGAAAAGTGTAAACAAATACTGAGGAATGTTATTTTTTGCGTTTATTATCTACTAAATAATGTTCGTGGGCCAAAATCTTTTGCAGATTTACGAACAGTTGATGGGCTTTTATGTTCTTCATATCGTGAAGCATGCAGGCGTTTAAATTTACTGGAAGATGATAAACATTGGAACAACACCTTAGAAGATGCAGCTCTTACGGCAAATCCACATCAAATGCGTTCATTATTTGCAATTATAATATCTGCGTGCAGTCCGACGAATCCACGTGAGTTATGGAGAAGTCATTGTGATCATTTGTCAGAAGATATTTTGCATACAGTTCGTCGTGCAAGAATGAATCCGCAATTGGATTTTACGCCAGAAATACACAACGAAGCGTTGATCATTATAGAAAATTTGTGTTTAGCAATGTCAAATAAATTGCTATCACAATTAGGAATGATTTCACCTGATCGTTCAATACACGACACTTTCAATTTGGATTTAAATCGTGAACGAGATTATGATGCAAATTGTTTAAATCAATATGTTCAAAGAAATGTTCCATTATTGAATGAAAAACAAAAAGAAGCTTACTTTCAAATCATGAGCGAAATTAATGCTGGAAATGGTGGATTTTATTTTTTGGATGCTCCTGGCGGCACTGGTAAAACATTTTTACTGTCATTGTTTTTAGCTACTGTACGAACGAATAAAGATATAGCGTTAGCTCTTGCATCGTCTGGAATTGCTGCCACTTTATTGGATGGTGGGCGAACTGCTCACTCGGCTTTAAAATTGCCTTTAAACGTTCATATTTTAGAAGCGCCAACATGCAACATTTCAAAAAGATCTGGAATGGCAAAAGTTTTGCAGCAGTGTAAATTAATTATTTGGGACGAATGCACCATGGCACACAAGAAATCTTTAGAAGCATTCAATCGAACCTTACAAGATTTGAGAGGTAATATTCGTCTTTTCGGTGGTGCTTTGGTCTTATTTGCTGGTGACTTCCGGCAAACACTTCCGGTTGCGGTTATTCATCCATCCACTGCTGCTGACGAATTAAATGCTAGCTTGAAATCTTCAACGTTATGGAAACATGTGAAAATGCTTTCTCTCACCGAAAATGTAAGACTTTTATTACAGAACGATTCAACAGCTGCAGAATTTTCAAAGCAATTATTGAAAATTGGAAATGCAGAACTGCCTCTAGATATTGATGGTAAAATAACATTGCCAAATAATTGTTGTTCCTTATCAGAATCCAACTGCTGCGTTAGTACAGAGCGTGTTTCCCAATATTTTAAGTAGCTAATTACCAAAATCATGATTGGTTAAGTCAAAAATGTATATTGGCATGTACAAATAGAGATGTTATTAGTATCAATGTGGAAGTTATGAACAGAATACCAGGTGTAGACGTCATTTATAAATCTATTGATACTGTTATGAATCCGGATGAAGCTGTGAACTATCCGATCGAATTTTTAAATTCATTGGATCTACCAGTAGGGCTATTCCAGAAAGCGCGGCTGATCGCTTTTAGTGGCGGAAATGAATTTTTGTATTCTCAAAAGCGAATCGCTTTTAAATTTTTCATGAAAGCGAAAGCGCTTTCCAAACGTCACCCTTTTTTCGTAGAAACTATACCTTTTTCACATAATTAGTTTCGTTTTCAAAAGCGATAGGTGTTGTAGTGTCGAATTGCAAGCGGATTGATAGAAAAATATAAATATAATGAAAAAATTAACTATCATCAACTGAATTGAGAGTAATTTTCTTTTTTATTTTATTAAAGTAGTCAAAAACATACTACAACACAACAATTTTTTATGCTTGAACCCTCCGTTAAGAAACGAAGAGTAGCAACGACCAGTGAGCTTCAGAATTGGAGTCAATGAGCTTCTACATATTTTGAGGTTTAAAATGCCGCTTTGTTCCATCTAAAATATAGCAAAAGCAAAACTCTTCTTTTGAAAGTGCAAATAATTTTACAAACGTATAGAAAATATTTTTGAAATAATAAATAAACAAAAATGATGAAGAACCACTTCTGATAAGCTTTCTTTGAATTCGCTGAAACAGCTGATAACTAGGGAAAACTTGGAATTCTTATTGGAAAAACTTGGAAATAGATGACATTTGCGTGGATGGATAAGACTTCCAAATGGAAATATTGGAAGTTTAATTTCCAACCATGTTCGCTTTTCAGAATAACCTAAAGCGAAGCGCTTCGCAATTGAGTTATCGCTTTTAATGCGATCCGCTGCGCTTTCTGGAATAGCCCTACAGGTATCCCGCCACATTTTTTACAATTAAAAGTCGGTATTCCAATTATAATGTTAAGAAATTTGAATCATCCAAGATTATGTAATGGCATAGTAGTTAAACGATTAATGAATAATGTTATTGAAGCGACCATTTTAACTGGTAAATTCAAAGGCGAAGATGTCTTAATACCACGTATACCAATGATTCCACCTGATCTACCATTTGAATTTAAGCGTTTGCAGTTGCCTATTCGTTTTGCTTTTGGCATGACAATTAATAAATCGCAAGGGCAAACGCTTAAAATCTGTGGTATACATTTGGAGCACCCAGTTTTTTCTCATGGTCAACTTTATGTTGGTTGTTCACGTGTTGGGAAACCATCTGCTTTATTCATTTATACCGCCAATCAAAAAGCATTAGAGTAAAGAATATTCAATAAAACAGATTTAAAACAAAAAAATCTAATATTTTACTTTTTATTTTCGCCCTGCGAAGCGGGCGGGGTCTTGCTAGTAAATTATAAATAATTATTAAAATTTTAGAGTTATATTTTAATTATATTAGTTTTAAGTTAAATTTTAAAACTAAGACCTATTAATTGGTCTCATAGTACACCACATATACTGATTTGTTCTCTAGATGCTATTTCTGGTCAAACGTGTTGATGGATCCAAATAAATATGGTTTTTTGCAAATAAATACTCGCGAATTTTTCTACGTGCGTTCAGTATGCAAAATGCAAACAAACATATATCAATAAGGGATGCATCAATTCTTATATAAAAGAAAGAACTACACATCAGCATGCTCCCCACCTAAAAAAAAACTTCGAGCCGTTAATTTCACTGATTTAAGTCTCTTTGAATGGTTGAAAATTCAAAATTTGGCAAAAAACCACATTTTTTCGGTTCCATCAACTCGTTTGAGAGGAAACAGCATTTAGAGCACAAATTAGTATATTTGCTGTCTTTTGAGATAAAATTTCAAGTTTGGAATAGGTCTTAGTTTTAAAATTTAACTTAAAACTAATATAATTAAAATATAACTCTAAAATTTTAATAATTACTTATAATTTATATTAAAATTAAGATCATACAAAATTTTTTTTTAAACTTTTTTTTATATGCTATTTAAGACATATACCATATTTCACTTCAAGGAATAAAGTTCAATTAGCGGGAAATTAACGACATTGTGTTTTCTGGATAAAAGTATCTTTCGTTTTTTTTTAATTTCTCTTAAACCAAAAAAAATTTTTTTGTTCGGTTTTTTGCTTTGAGTAAATATTAATAAGAGCATTGAACATGAAAAGAAAAAATGGCCCTTTGTGGGGCAAAATTATGAAAAAAAAATTAATTAAGAAAAAAATATTTTCTTTTTTCAAAATTTTGACTTTGAGGATTGATTTCTCCAAAACTTTTCATTAAATGAACTCAAATTAAAATTTTTATTAAAGAACAAAGCAATAGCTTTCAAAAACACAAAAGTATGTGAAAGTAAGTGGCTTAGTTGATTTTTAATAGTTTTTTAAAAAATGAAGTAAATTTCATATAAAATTGCCCCCCGGAGGGATATAGACCCCCCCTCTCATACAAATTTTTTTTGTCTTAACCAAACCTATTCATCTTATGCTTTGGGAAACCTTATCTAAAATACCCTAAATAAATAAAATAAAATTCTAAAAGTTAATAATTAATTTTAAAAATAGTTAAAACATTGAGAGCGGTGAAATTTTATTTTTTAACTTTTTTCTATACGCCATCCAAAACACATTTCCGAAAATTTCATGAAAATCCATGGACTGGCTCTGAATTCCTAGGTATAAAGCTTACGATCCTCCACTAATTGGCTAACAATTTCCAAGGCTTCTCGCTCCAGAATCCAATTTTCTTGTGCCGTTCTACGGCGTTGAGAATTTTGAAATATCATTATTTTAGAGTTAGCGGTATTAATACTGAGATCCCATAAATCGCAAAATCTTTCTAATTTGTTTATCTGTAACTGCAAAGCATTAGGGGTTTCAGCTAGAATTACAATATCATCCGCATATAAAAGCATTTTTACTGACAAAGTAAACTGCCTTCCTGGGATACATTTTACATATTTCAGTTTATACACATCCATCCTTCAAACTTATGTCCCTTTCTGAATCACTACTTTATTTTGTTTTGACACGGAACCCTAATGGTCTAAAAAGTTTAAGTACTTTAAACGGTGAAAGAATTTCTCTTTACCGAGAAAATATTGGAGCCTCTGCCGTTTCTCAGATTCTGGACCATTTCTGTACAAAATGTCATTAAGTTATCGATTCTCCCCTAGAGAATATGAGGATGAAACACAGCTTATGCTCCTTTCTAGGGTCTACGCAATCTCTGCTCCAAATTGTAGTCAAATCGGCTCAGTAGTTTTGGAACCCAAAATCCAATACAAAAAAAAAATCTTTCCCCTTTATAGTGTACATAGAATAGATATAGATGTGGGAGAGGTGCGCCGACAAAACACAGTTTAATTCAGTAGAATTGATTAGCAAATTTATATTTCACTGTTCTTAAGTTTACAAATTAGGTTTTTTTTTAGATATTAAGTAGACAATGTTAAAATATTAGGTTTAATTCAATGGGTACAAGTTAAAGGAAAATAGTTAAGGGGAGATCGATGCGTCGCGATGATGTCGTAGCCGTTGCGTGGTCGTGATCTTTCTCCTCTCCTTTTCGTTAAGCTTCTCTCGTTCATCGTTTCTTTTCTTCTATCGGTTTTTCATTCGTACGGTAAAAGGCATTTACAACAGATGTTCGGGTGATATGGTTTTGGCAGATTATTAAGTGGCGTACGGATTGGGGGTATTAAGAAGGCACATCCTACACAGATGTTACACCACATAGCTGGGAGTCTAACGAATTTCACGGACTAATAAGTTTTTGCCGACTCCAGCTTTGTGAGAGAGCCCTTTTAAATGGAGAGTAGTTACTTTCGTAGTATTGGTTATTTCTGAGACTCAATCCTTAAACTCCAATGTAGATGCAGACATGATAAGTGATAACCTTTACGCCACGTTGAATGTACTGTCTTTCGGATACCCTATATCACGATACTTTACCTTTCACTTTGTCATCGTCCTCATTAGATCGAACTTTTGATTTACAAAGAGTGTACTCGGATAGTACTACTGTTTCTACTGAGGTTGTGGTACTTGTCCAGTTCTAAGCGCGATGTCAAAAACGTAATTGCTGCACCCTTGGGTAGAAAAGCAAAGCTTCAGAGTAACGTCCACTTTTAAATTTCATTCTTACAATTTTTTGGTTTTACTTGTCTTAGATTCCAAGACAGTCTTGCTAATTGGCTCAATTTCCACACACTGCTCAAGGAACTGAAATGTTTGCTTTGGTATTGTCCCAGCTAGGTACTCGTTAGTTTATTTTTCAAGCTTTGTTAACAATTTTGAGCCTTGTTTGCCGAAGCCATAAAGTTTTTTTTTTAGAAGCCGCAACTTGTAGTCAGGCTTTATGTTTTCTTAACCTTGAGTTTGTCATGAACTTTTCCTTTGAAATATTTATTTTCCCGAGATTTTTGCAGAAGGTGTGCTACAAGCGGTATGTGCTGGATTGTTTTCCTTTCAATAATAACCCAAAAAAAAGGGTAGCGCAACAGAGCGGGAGTTTCTAGCGCATTTCTCTCAACCAAACGTTGTGAACTGAGACGGAATGAAATGGGGCTACAATTTTCTCCCGATTCCGGACGGTTAATCAAAAAATCGATTTTCATGGCATGAAATTACTATCGGAGAAATTGCTACCTCTTCGCGAAAGGCAATACCCGTGGTGAAACATTATTTTCTTTGATCTTCTTAGGGTTCCAACATCGAACCTCCCACCAAACTTTCAGACACGTTAAACACTACGCCAAGAGCGCCCAAAAAATGATTAAATGATAAGTGATTTGGAAACTCATTAGGTTTTCTTTTATCGAATATCGATGAGCACAATCCTCTCGTTGAAATTTTCGAGACAACCATTTAAGACATGTGTTTTTGTCTACCTTACCACAACCAATCTACGTTCACAGAATACAATTTTTTCCCCGTTATAAGTTAATTCTCTACATAATTATCTGTTTTTAAAATTATGTGCGTTGATTTTGCTACAAGTTAAGCTCTTTGTTTACTAGTTTTTAATCTTCTTTACATTTCACCATTAGATCCACGACAATGACAAAAACGATGCGTTGGATGGCCTCGAGATGTTACAAGCAGCGATGCACCAAGACGACTCATTTAAAAAACTTGACAAAGAGACTTACCTGCAAAATGCATCAGATGAACTCAACCATATTGTTGGTAAGTCCCCAAACAAAGCATAGTAGACGTACATTTCTCATTAGTATCGATAAAACCATTTTTTTCTTCTCCATTCACAGAGGTTATCGATGAATTCCTTTTAATTGCCGACACTAACAAAGACGGATTCCTTCATTACCCAGAATACATGAAAGCCGTCACTGAGAGCAAAGAAGTCGGGCAAAACTTAGTATAAAAGACTACATATATTTCGAAACTATTTAGAAAAAACCTTCGATTTAATTTTGTTGAAATTTCCAACATATTTACAAGCTCTGCCATTTCTACTGTATATATATAAAATGTAAGCAAAATCAAAATAAATAACTATTTACTTAAAAAAATAAGTGCGAGTGTAAGTGAAGGTGTTGCTACATGTTGCATTTGTAAGCTACATCGCATGGTATTCCCTTGTACCCATCAAATGCTGCCTTCTCAACCAGAACAATCAAATCGTTGTAGCGGGGATTGTCGACGACATTACTGAAAGTGAAATAATGATACACATTTGAGTGAGGAAATGGCGTTAAAAGGTGATCAAAACAGTGTGATTACCCTTCAAATTTTTCAATTCCATTTAATAGTGCCTTCGCTGCACGAGCGTATTCATAAGCTGCTTTTGGCGAACGACAAGCTGCTTGATACAGACATCCGTCATTTCCAGATCCTTGAGCGGCTAGAAATCCTGTGATTAAGTGTCCTTCGCCATCTTCAAGAAATGAAGCTGTAAGGGAGACAACAGCGTTTGAATCAAACCCAAATCAGTTTTTCATACAAAAAATTTAGAAAAAATATTGTTTAGAGTTTAAAATCATCAATTAAGTTAAAAATAAGGTAATTGTGACCATACAAGGGACATTGATGTTCCAATGAATTTAGACATTTGGAGGTTCTGGATGATTTCTTTTTAGCAGTCAGCAGTTGCAGCAACCTATCGATCATATTAGATGTACCAATATCCGGAGAGCCGTCACGTCAAAAATACCATCTTGCGGGAAATAGATCATGGTTGGCTGGCTCAGTTGGTGTTGGCATTTAATTAGATTCAGAGAACTCCGTCTTAAAGGCAATATTTTACAGATTCCTAACAAAGTCGCAAAGAAACAAAAAGACAGGCAGACCAAAACTTTTCTGCTTTCTTGGTACAAACAAATGCAACGAAATCTGCTTTTGGTTGTCCTCATGCTGAAAATGGAAGACTTGACGAAATTTTCTGGGATCTGGGTAACGCGGGGCGGCGGAACTCGCGGTTGCATCAGAAGCGTCTCTGTACCTTTAAATCTAGATGTGAAAATGGTTTAAATAAAGAGACATTATAATACTTGAGAATCCCAAAAGGCTTTGGCCTTTGAGTATCACGGCTTGTTTTTTTTTTTGGAATGTAGCGATTGGTTTGTAACGTGGGAATTCAAGGTTCAGCAGTGGCCGTAGGGCAAAGGCTAGGATATCTGCCTGCTACGCGGGAGGTTCATTGTTCCAATCTTTAAAGAAATTTAATTTCTCACAACAATGCTTTGTGAGGGAATGGAGAGGACCTACAATTTTCTGCCGGTTCCAAAAAGGTTAATCGAGAACGCACTTTTCATGGCAATGATTTTATTATGGGAGGACTTGCCAATTCCTCGCGAGAGACTATACCCGTGGAAAAACATTTCTGCCTCTGTTGGGATTTGAAGCACAAACCTTTGTGTCAACAGGTAGGAACTCTAACTATCACACCACGGCTACCACTGGATCGGAACCGGCAGAAAATTGTAGGTCCTATCCATTCCTTCACAAGGTATGGTTGTGAGAATTGCACTGGGCCCGTGGATTTCCCGTTCATCTACGGTACCCGATATATATGTTAATGAAGTTCAAGGTTAAGGAAACCCTAAACGACGAGCATGCTCGTGTTCGCTTTGTTTTTGTCCGCTTGGGGCTGGTTCACAAGTCGTTCGCGGGCGGAAAATTGCAATTTTCTAGTCTTTTTTGGCCCTGGTGTTCACCATGTAGGACCATGCTCGCTAGAAACCTGGGGTCGAATTACGGAATCGATGATCGAGTGAGTGAATGCTATTTTTTTTTTTTTAACATTCGCTCTATGTTACACGACATCAGTCTGCTGCTCACTCATTTATCGACTTTAATTCTTTCAAATACTGAGGAAAGAATGTCAAATTGAGGTCCTTAAATGCTCCATAACGCGAGAAGTAATATCAAAATTCAGGCAAATATTACTCGATCACGTGTGCGGAAGTTTGGCCCCTGATTTTTATTAAATGAAGGCAACTAAAGGGTGTTTTTTCTAGACGTGTGGTTTTCAAGAAGATATAAAACGCATACTATGTAAAGGCTGTGAATTTAGTTTATTACAAAGATAAGGGCTCGCCGTTATGTTTTTAAAAATGAGTTCGGAAAAGTGGCCACAGAGTTTGACTCGTATAAATTTTAGACGAAAGGCCCAATTTTAACCTCATTTTGGAGCATTTTGAGCCGTGTGTAAGCAATAACGTGCTGAATATTATCTTCCAAGGTGTCAATCGTTTTTTATAATTAACGCGCATATTAAGGGGCTATGAATACCCTTATAATGTTGTTAAATACAGTGCGAGCATTTAGGAAAATAGGAGAGGATTTGAAAGGAGACACCGATGCACGTTGCTTTTGAATTTTTGCGAATCGTAATGAAGGGGAAATACAGAGCCAGGTAAAGCATTCCACATTCGGGTGGTGCGACTGAAATACGAATCTCTATACTTGACTGTACGCCCGAAGTTGGGCTCAAGGTAAAACTGATGAACATTCCTAGCGAGGCGGGTGTTGCGGCTAAATTGTTTCAGGGGAGGAATGCAACTGGCTACTTAACTGAAGCACTGATTGTAGAAAAAGCGATAAAAGAGAGAGAGAGAGGTGACGTTTCGACGATGTTCAAGAGAATCAATTGATTCTACGATTCAACTATCACCTATCAATTTTAACGCTCTATTTTGTACCCTATCAAGGAGGTGCAAAGATGTTTAAGAAGCACCTGACCAGATATGGGAGTAATAATCCAGTTTTGGGCGGATGAAGGCCTTACAAATTGTAGCCAGATCAGAAGAGGTGAAGAACTTCCTGCATCGCCTCAAGAAGCCTAAGCATTTAGCGTTTTTGGCGACTTCAAACATGTGGGCATTCCAACGAAGATCATCGTTTACACACATACCAAGTACTAACAGCTTTTCGGTTTCTTGGATGCAGGTACCATTCATGGATAATGGCAATGGGGGAATGTTAAGCTTCAACGACAAGAAACAGCATTGAGTTTTCGAAGCATTGAATTCTACTCGGTTCTTATGACCCTACGTAACAATGCTGTCAAGGTCAGAATTCAATGAGCTTATCATACGCAGCCGTTCCAGTTCCACATCCGAAGAGCAGGGACGTGAATTTGGAAACGAATATGAAAAGCTGAGGGTCGAGTCGTCAGCAAAACAGTAAAGCGGATTAGAAGTTTCAGACAAGAGATCATTAATGAAAATGAGGAAGAGAGTCGGAGACAAAACGGAGCCCTGGGGCACACCAGCATTTATGAAATGGGTATCAGACTTGAAGCCATCCAATACAACTTGTATTGAACGGTCGGAAAGGTAATTTCTAATCCAACGAAGAAGAGACTCATCGATACCAAAAGCACGCATTTTCGATAAAACAGCCTGATGCCAAACTCTATCAAATGCTTTAGAAATATCAAGCGCAATAATCTTACTTTCCCCAAAACAATGTAAAGATTGGTTCCACTTTTCGGTGAGATAAGCCATCAAATCACCAGTGGACCGTTTGCTACGAAAGCCTTACTGACGGTCATTAAGAAGATTTCGTTCTTCAGGATATTTCATAAGTTGACGGTTTGTCAACGTTTCCATGACCTTGGAAAGAAGGGACGTTAGTGCAATTGGACGGTAATTGGAAGGGGAGGAAGATTTGCCTTTTTTAGGGACCGGCTGGACAAATGCAGTTTTCCATCTGCTCGGAATTATCCCAGCAGAATAGGAAAGATGGAAAGTTTACACAGTGGTTTTGCCAACGTAGAAGAACACCTCTTCAGAATAACGGCGGGGATACCATCTGGACCAGCGGATTTATGTATGTTGAGATCATTGAGGACTCTCGCAACCGAGCGAGTTCGAAAAAATATCTGCTTCATCAAAGAATTTGCGGACTCGAGCTCAGGTGGAGCCAATTTGCTATGAGGAAGTGAGAAGTGTCGAGTTGGCAGCAAATTGAGCTGCCAGCAAATTGGCTTTGTCGATGGAGCTGACATACGGAGAGTCATTGAAGACGAGCGTTGGGACCGATGACGTGGTCGAGTTCTTAACGTTCTTAACAAAAGACCAAAAGTTTTTGCTTCCTTTTGGACACAACAGTATTTTTTGCCTTACTTTTTGGTCATGCAAAAACTTGGCCCTTTGTATATGAGCATTACAGATATTTCTGGCCCGTTTGAACAAATTTCGATTTTCTACTGTAGGGTTGCCTTTAAATTTTCGAAAACTACTTTCTCTATCCCAAATCGCCTCTTTACAGCTTGAATCAAACAACGTTTACAAGCGACTTTACCTAATCTCACAAAAAATAGTCCAGCGGTGTTAAATGGCCTGATCTTGGAGGTAACTCACTGGTTTGAAACTCAAAATTATGTAAGAATCGAGGTCAGCATTTCGTTTCGAGACAATTTACCGAAAGTTTGCAGTGCTCAGTGGTCGTGTGGTTTCAATTCCTTGACGGTACAGTGGCAAACCTAGCTAAGCATAAATCAAAAATCACAGGTGTCAAAAATGCCAGTTCCGAAAAATTACCAGATTAAAAATCAAGCGTTTGAAAAAGAAAACAACCTTACGGCTCGCGTACACTAAATCAGACATCGTCCGAATTATAATCGGCCCTTGTCGGCCGAACTCTGACACTCGAACCACTTTAACCGACAACGTCATATGTCGTCCGATGTCGTCCGACTACAACCGATCAACCGACAAATCCGAGCTTGTTTGGATTTATCGTGCGTTGTACGTCAGTTTGCCAGTAAAAGTACACAAGAATACAAGCAATGGATAGTGAAAAGTTAGTAAATTTCGTTTTAAGTAGGACTGTGGAACAAGTTTTCTAAGGCGTATAACAATGGAGATAACACTAAAAATCTATGCAAAGAAGTTTCAATTGAAATGAAATAAAAAAATTCATAACAGGATGTCTGTCAGCTATCGTCAGAGAATTTCAGCAGTGTATGCAGACGAACGTCCGAAATTCTCGTCCGAACAGCTCCGATCCGATATCGGCGCGATAATTCGGATTCAGTGTTCGTGAGCCGTAACGATTCCTCATCACTTGTATAAACTGTAAAAAGTCAAAAATCAAGTCGCCAAATGTGTTCGTCATGTAGAAGATAAAGCAAACGAACAAGGGCCTATAACACAAAGCTACAAGTCAAGAGTCACTTTTAGCATCATGTCTATTACGCTTGTAGAAGAACAAGAAAATTTGCAATTTGTTACAGGATTTTTTTCTACCTATAATCATAGTTTGCTCTCATAGTCACAATTTATTTGTATTGCAAGTATCTACTTGTAGCTTGTGTTGGAGGCACCAGGTTCGACGAGTATATTTTTCGTTTATACGGGTACTCTAAGAACTCCAGAAGCATCCATTTGTTTATTTACAGATATTCGAATTTTTGTAAAGAATCGGCAAATCTTTCGATATGAGGATGACATGAAAAGCTTTTTCTCGTCGTTCACTTTCGGAATCAAAAGAAAATTGAAGGCCCTCTCCATTTCCTACAAGTAATGGTTGAGGAAAGTGCGCTGGGCCCCGTCCATTTTCGAGATTATTATTCCCGCTAAGTTTTTAATTAAAACAAAAATTTGAGCTGTTACTAGTTTCCGATGACATAGACTACGGGGCTTGGTGTTCCAAATATCCCGTTGTCACGAAATCAAAGGGCCATATTTCTGATATTAGATTTTGAAGTAACTTCCAAATACGGTTTGATCTCGTGTTTCAAAAATGCATTTTACCATATTTAAAAATTTAAAACTATCAAAGAAATAAGGAAAATATTAAAACACTCACATGAGGACAAGCTTCTGCCACGCCCATAACCACTCCAGTGACCAGCTCCCAAAAGACCCGCAGCAAAAATTAACATTTTCAACAAAATAATCACCAGCAAATTTGTCAGATTTAAACTCAAAACTTGGCTATTACCGGTAGATCGACTTAGTAGATCCTTAGCCACTTCAACTACAACATGACCAGCTGGACCGGCCAAAACAGTTTCTGCACTCTTAAGCCAACCACTATCACGTTCTGCAATTTCATTTCCACTAATTTCATCAGCACTTATTCCATTGGCAATTACAAGATAGACCACTAAGCACTTTACAATGGGATACATTTCGGGTGATCGATAGCACTTCAAAACAAAGAAGATCAGGCAGTTAACAGCTCAAAAACTCGTAATCAACTAACATTGCAAGCGTCCTTGCTTCATTTATGTACCTACACTTTGTACTTTTGTGTCTTCATTGTTTTTACTTCAGGGGTGCTGTTGCTGTGACTTGAGAGACCAATTTGCTCTACGCTATTGCAATCTAATGGTTTTTGTATACCTGAAGACACATCGTAACAAGATACACTAAAAACGTTAAGGTTCGACGAGCATAAAAGCGAAAACACACCGTTTTGACAACGCGCAGACGGAACTTCTTCAGTCAAGAGACACTAATATTGTCGCCAAGTATATAAACGTCTTGGGATTAGTGAGTCGTGGTTCCACTTGTTTTATCTTTGTTGTCATTTTCTTTCCTTAAATTACTCTGTGTTGGTTTGGATGCATGAGCAATCTTTGTATAATGTTTTTTAATGCATTTTTCGCTTCAAGGGCTCAGGTAAATATTCTTTTGGAGCAGGTAAAAGCATATTCTGATGCACTTTAGATGGTTTAATAGATAGCTCATTAGGAGATTCATTTGCGGAAGAAATGATTCGAAATGAAAAGTGATAAGTCAATATCCTCTGATAGAAAACAATTTGTTATGGTTGCCACTTTTTTGTTTTTCTGGAACTGAGACATATGTACATGCTTAAACGACAAAAAAACATAAACTAAAAATAAAAGGGATAAGAAAAAACGACGCATTGTGCTTTCATTAATAGAACGGTGACACAATATGAAAATATGAACATTATGTCCATGTTGGGCTTTCCAGAGTCGGATAGGGAATTTTGAAAAGCGGTATTCATGTACGTGTGACTAAATAAATATATAAATAAATAGGGTGGCGCAACAGAGCGAGGAGCCCCTGGGCCTAGCGCATTTCTCACAACCATGCCTTGTGAGGGAATGGAGGGGACCTACAATTTTTCGCTGGTTCCCAACGGCTAATTGAGAATGCGCTTTTCATACGTGTGACTACGAAGTTAAATATCATTCAAGATTCTAGAGTTTCCCGAAAGGAACATTTGCGAATTTTGATAACAACTTTAATATCTCTTCATTGTAAGGGCAGGTACACCACAAAATTCGTTTTCATTTGGAACTCTAAAGGTGATGGTTTCCAAAAATTCAAAATTCAAAATTAGTGTACGTCAAAAAAGCGGTGGTTGCGGGGAGCTTTTTGACGTACACTAAAAAACTTGAAAAAATTTCAACTATGAGCTCTTTTGAAGTGTTAGTAGCCATTTCTGCCTCAACAACTACGGTCCTGTGCAATGGTGAACTTATCTTTGAATCTGTTGAACTAAAATAAGGTCATAATTTGATTTGAATTTCAAATAATATTATTTGATTCAAAAAATATTATTTGAAAAGAATTATTACTTTACCTTTGTATGTATTCTGCAAAAAAAAGCTTCCATCGAGTTCATTGGTCAGAAAGTAAAGATGTTCGTGGCTCTGGTGGCGGCACAATTCTGGCAAATCAAATTTTCCGCACGAACAACATCTGGTGGGCTTATGTCGAAATCCTAATAGCGGAGCTCACACTGCACAATTAGTTTGACAGACTTCGTCATCGCATGTGTCATCGCGTGTGTCATCGCGTGTGTCATCGCGTGTGTCATCGCATGTGTCATCGCATGTGTCATCGCATGTGTCATCGCGTGTGTCATCGCACGCGTCATCGCATGTGTCATCGCATGTGTCATCGCGTGTGCCATCGCGTGTGTCATCGCGTGTGTCATCGCATGTGTCATCGCATGTGTCATCGCGTGTGTCATCGCATGTGTCATCGCGTGTGTCATCGCGTGTGTCATCGCATGTGTCATCGCGTGTGTCATCGCATGTGTCATCGCACGCGTCATCGCATGTGTCGTCGCATGTGTCATCGCATGTGTCATCGCGTGTGTTATCGCATGTGTCATCGCATGTGTCATCGCATGTGTCATCGCGTGTGTCATCGCGTGTGTCATCGCATGTGTCATCGCATGTGTCATCGCATGTGTCATCGCGTGCGTCATTGCATGTGTCATCGCATGTGTCACCGCGTGTGTCATCGCACGTGTCATCGCATGTGTCATCGCGTGTGTCATCGCATGTAACATCGCGTGTGTCATCGCGTGTGTCATCGCGTGTGTCATCGCATGTGTCATCGCGTGTGTCATCGCATGTGTCATCGCATGTGTCATCGCGTGTGTCATCGCATGTGTCATCGCGTGTGTCATCGCATGTGTCATCGCGTGTGTCATCGCGTGTGTCATCGCGTGTGTCATTGCGTGTGTCATTGCATGTGTCATCGTATGTGTCATCGCGTGTGTCATCGCGTGTGTCATCGCATGTGTCATCGCGTGTGTCATCGCATGTGTCATCGCATGCGTCCGCATGTGTCATTGCGTGTGTTATCGCATGTGTCATCGCGTGTGTAATCGCGTGTGTCATCGCGTGTGTCATCGCATGTGTCATCGCATGTGTCATCGCATGTGTCATCGCGTGTGTCATCGCATGTGTCATCGCATGTGTCATCTCATGTGTCATCGCATGTGTCATCGCGTGTGTCATCGCATGTGTCATCGCGTGTGTCATCGCGTGTGTCATCGCGTGTGTCATTGCATGTGTCATCGTATGTGTCATCGCATGTGTCATCGCATGTGTCATCGCATGTGTCATCGCATGTGTCATCGCATGTGTCATCGCATGCGTCCGCATGTGTCATCGCGTGTGTTATCGCATGTGTCATCGCGTGTGTAATCGCGTGTGTCATCGCGTGTGTCATCGCATGTGTCATCGCATTTGTCATCGCATGTGTCATCGCGTGTGTCATCGCATGTGTCATCGCATGTGTCATCTCATGTGTCATCGCATGTGTCATCGCGTGTGTCATCGCATGTGTCATCGCGTGTGTCATCGCGTGTGTCATCGCGTGTGTCATCGCGTGTGTCATCGCATGTGTCATCGCATGTGTCATCGCGTGTGTCATCGTATGTGTCATCGCGTGTGTCATCGCGTGTGTCATCGCGTGTGTCATTGCGTGTGTCATCGCATGTGTCATCGCATGTGTCATCGCATGTGTCATCGCGTGCGTCATTGCATGTGTCATCGCGTGTGTCATCGCATGTGTCATCGCATGTGTCATCGCGTGTGTCATCGCGTGTGTCATCGCATGTGTCATTTCGTGTGTCATCGCATGTGTCATCGCGTGTGTCATCGCGTGTGTCATCGCATGTGTCATCGTGTGTGTCACCGCATGTGTCATCGCACGCGTCATCGCATGTGTCATCGCATGTGTCATCGCATGTGTCATCGCATATGTCATCGCGTGTGTCATCGCGTGTGTCATCGTATGTGTCTTCGCGTGTGTCATCGCATGTGTCATCGCATGTGTCATCGCGTGTCTCGTCGCATGTGTCATCGCATGTGTCATCGCATGTGTCATCGCGTGTGTCATCGTATGTGTCATCACGTGTGTCATCGCATGTGTCATCGCATGTGTCATCGCATGTGTCATCGCATGTGTCATCGCATGTGTCATCGCGCGCACGCGTCATCGCATGTGTCATCGCATGCGTTATCGCATGTGTCATCGCATATGTCATCGCGTGTGTCATCGCGTGTGTCATCGCGTGTGTCATCGCATGTGTCATCGCGTGTGTCATCGCATGCGTCATCGCATGCGTTGGTTAAAACTAAGGTCATTCTAACTGTACCATATTACAAAGCTATCGATATCTTTTTGAAGATTGCATGAGACGACATCATTGATCGCGACAATGAAAAGCAAAAGTCCAAGGTGACTACCCTGTGGCACATCTGACAGAGCAATAAAGATATTCGAAAAGCTGTAACGGAACATTTATGATAAAAAGATAGCATGTTGGTCACTGTGTAATTTTTTTCGAAAGGCAGTCACAAACAATTTGTGCAAAGAGTTTTGGATTGCATGAGAGTTTGGCAAGTCCTCCGTTAGTTAATTCACTACCATGAAAGGCGCTTCCTCATTTAGCCGTTTGGAACCGCCAGAAAATTAAATGTCCCCTCCATTCCCTCACAAGGCATGGTTGGGAGAAATGCGCTAGGCCCAAGGGCTCCTTGCTCTGTTGCGCCATCCTATTTATTTTATTACCTTTTTTGATTCTGACTTGAATAAGAGCTGAATGAGGGAGATTTAACGGCAACATTTTGAATTTTCACTTCAAGATGAGAAAAACAAATCATTCAAATAAAATAAAGAACAAACAACGTGTAATAATTTTAAAAATTCCTCCTTTATTTAACTCAGTTTATGTATAATTTTGTTTGATTACACAACACATATGAATAAGATGATGATATTTTTTATATGTTTAATTGAACAACAGAAATATTAGTTCATTTTTTTCTTATCAAATTCTGTCTCCTCATATAAATTTGAATCAATTCGTTTTCTTATGCAATGATCATCATCAGTATAGCAACGAGTATGTCAAGTTGAAATCATTATTCTTAAAAATGAGTTCATTTCTGGAATATGTGGATAAGTGTCTTGTCGTGATTCTTTATGTTTATTTTGTTTGCTTAACATTTTGTTTAAAGTGAATTCTTATGTAACATGTGAACAATATTTGTCTATATTTATATTTTGAAAGAAGGTTTACATTTATATTTGTTTATAATTATTTTTTGTTTTGTCTTAACATTAAGAGAAACATTAAGAGTTTTTTTTATGAAAAATAGTAGATAAGTAAGTTTTAATAGGAAAGTTTAAGGGAAGCTTCTTCGTGTGTTTGGTATAAGAAGGAGAAGAAGAAGTAGAAGGAGAAGAAGCCCCTAAATTATAAAAATTTCTTTTTCTTTTTGTTTATTGAAAGAAATAAGAACCCTGAAAATGAACAGCAAGGAGGAAGGTCAAGTTTTGTTAAAGATTAAAAGTTTTGTTAAAAGACCATAGGTAATATAGGAAGTTTAAATAACTGCGTGCAATCCACATACACAATATGCAATAATTTATTTTGATAAATAATTCATTTTTGTTTACATGAATGCAATGCATGCGCTTATGTATAGTTTTTTTTTCAGCATAATGAACGTGTGCGTAGCCTCAACTAGTAATTTGTAGTTTTTTGTGTATGTATATTCCATGCTATGGTAGTATTTCTAGGCGTGTATGTGAACATTTATATATATAATATTTAATACTGGCCATGGTCCATAAATTTGTTTTTTTTTTCTTAAAAAAAAAACTTTCCGTCATTCGTTGTAAATGGCCTTCTTTTTATATGTTTGTATATATTTATTGTAATTTACTTCTTTTTATTTAAATATCAACAAACATTCATATCAATTTCAAACACATATTGTATATATTTATTTTCTAACAAGAAATGTATTTTTTTCTATAATATTGTCATTTATGATATATTTATGTATATATGTGTATATATATAAATATTTTTAAAAGAACTTTAGCATTTTTTTGTTTTTCGTAATGCCTTGTTTGAATGAGCGTATCCATATCATTAACATTAACAGAATAATTTAAATTTAATATTTTATTTTTATGTATTACGATTTGAAATAAGTTTGTTCTTCTGTAATGGGTGTGTATTGTGTTTGCTTGTCGGGCTGATTATGAGAGTCATATGCGCGTTTTTCATTTAACAATAACAGTAAAACAATGTATGTTTATGTATATATTATAATTTTTTGGTTTTTAGTTAGTTTTAATTGTATTGTTGACATTAATTTTATTTCTTACCCCTAAAATCTATTCTGAATATTTGTTTTTTTAAAATTTTCAGCGTTCATGTCGTTCGTTCTGTGGGAATATATTTCAGTTATTTTGAACTTATTTATGGTGAAAATGTCTAAAATGAGAAACTAATTCTACAACTAGTTACAAATATGTTTTATGTTTGTCTATATACTCGTATATATGTATGATTTGCTGGAAAGTAATTGAGTGAAACCAGGAAACTATGGAGGCGACAACATGTTTCTTGAATAAACTTTTCTCCCATTGAAATAATTGGGGATCAATTATTTGAAATGTTTTTTTTTTGTTTTTTTGGAAAAAAGATTTTCAGTTTTATTTCTTTGATATATGATTGCGTTTGATAAATCATAAGTGTGTGAAAAATACGGATGGTGTTTATTTCAAATCTATGTCATCATCATCGCCAACGTGATCATTTGATGGGTGTGTGCTTATTGACTGCGAATCAAAGTCCTGGAAGGCAACATTCTGGATGCCTTCGTAGATTTTAAATGAATCTGTGTCGAGGGCAGAAGAGATGGAAGCGCCACCGGTGACGGCGGAGGCGGTGTCTCGGATGTCGGACGTAACACTCATGCTTTTTGACGCACCAAATCGGTCAGAACGTGTTGGAGGTCCCCCGAATATAACATCAGCGTGGGAGAGGGAGCCTCCGGAGCGAGTGATCTTGCCGTTGCCACTAGATAATGACTTATTTTCTCCAAAAATAATATCTAAATCGGAAGGTTTCTCATTGCCTGCAAAGAAAATAGAAGATGAGAGGTTTTTGTTTTTAGATATTATTATTTTGAAGAAGAAGCAAATTCTTAGGTGGTAGCTGAATGAGACAGATGTGGTGCGATTCACAGAGCCTTAAACTAGATGCCCCAGCCGAAAATTGTTTTTTTTTTTATAGACCTACAATATTATTGATCAATTTAAAGCTAAGGTTGAAAAATCAAGACTCGCAATTACTGAATCCTTTAAGAACGAGCTCCGTTCGAATCACTGCTTGATAGTTTTCTGTAATCGCAAAAAAATATACTTGAGACTGGTTTGTGCGAGGTCCAAGACCTTGAAACGCTTTTGGAATTCTTTGTTTGTCTTATGTCTAGCTATACAATTGCAGTATTATCCTTTGCAAAATCGACTGTAAGTCCCGCGAGCCGGTACCTTTTCTGCAGACCGTAAGTTTGAGTTCAACGCAATCAACTTTACCAATGAAATATTGGGCTTTTTATTTAAATTTAATTCTTGAACCACACTTAACTGGTACTGAAAAGTTGCAGATACCACTGTTAACTAACGTTCTGCAATCATCACTTTCATTATGGAATGCCAGTGAGCAACATGTTTAAATTGGACCTTTTGACGATAAAATAGGGTCAGGATGCTGTAGATATACGACTTAGCAGGAGAACCTGCTAATAGTACACACAAGCAAACGAAATAGGCTAAAAGAAGCACCCCTGGAGTAAATGCAACCAGAGATGAGTCGTTATCATTTGTCCTTTATCCATTATCAACGGTTAAACGGAGACTAAGAGATGCTGAACTATTTGGACTATTCGTCATTTCTTCGACCATGACATAAATTGAAATTGTCAGAGTGTCAAAACGGTGCGGCATAGAGACGGGAGGGGAAAAGATTTCAGCAGTTTCTTACAGCGATAAATCCAAGCTCTAGTTTGGGCTTATCATAAAATAACCCCCATTATTAATCCTGTAAAATTACCTTGAAGTATTCTATTAAATTATAGTGAAGTATTTAACCCACGAAGTTTCATTAATTGGCGACGAGGATGGAGGAACTACTGTTGGAACAGCAAAAACAGTGGTTTACACAGATCATGAAACAGAATGCAGACAACATGCGGGAGCTCATCAAGAGCTTAAGCGGTGCAGCGACCACCAACCCAAGCCTGCCTAGCCATTCGGAAACCATGAGCCATAGGAGCATTCCCAGATTCGAAGCTTTCGACCCAGCCAAAGCAAATTGGGAAAACTACTTTTTCCAGCTCAAACAGCACTTCGAGGCACACGCGGTCACAGATGACAATTTAAAGAAGTCATATTTCTTATCATCTTGCGGCGATCACCTTCTAAATCTTTTAAAAAACTTGTGCGAGACATCGGACGTAAGTACATATACATTTTCTAAGCTAACCTCAAACCTAACATCGCATTTTCAATCCAACCAACATATACTCGCGTCGAGATGCAAATTCCTCCGCCACAAAATGTCACCCAATCAAAATTATAGCGATTGGATCGCTGAATTAAAAGGAATAGCGAAACATTGTGCATTTATCTGCAAAAAAGACGGCTGCAACCAATCGTATGGCGATTATATGATTAGGGACATGATTGCGTTTTACACACCCCACGAGCACGTCCGACTGGCAGCGACACAAGATAAAGACCCGACATTAGAGAAACTACAACAAATCATCACAGGCTTTGAAACATCTCAACTTGCCTCTTCGATATTAAAGGACAGCGGAAAAAACTCAGCAGTCACACCAGAGGTAAACGCTATTTACGGAAACTCAAGTAAGTCAAATCAATTTTTTTTGAACCGCAAGTCATGCCCCGATTGCCACGTGAGCCACGATAGGAATAAATGCAAACATTAAGATTCGATATGCGACAAATGTCATCGTAGGGGCCATATACAAAGCGTTTGCATGGCAAGTCAAAGTAAATTAGAAAATTCACATAAAGATTCACGTTCACGTTCTCGCTTTAGTAAAAGAGATTTTTCTGGGAACTCTCGTTCTGATACATCGCGCGTAGTAAGTCGGCAAAATAGCTCTAAGAGCAGTCGTCACCAGTGTTGCCCCCCCAACGTGCCAAAAATGTAGCGTCGCGGCTTTAAAATGTAGTAGAATCTATATACATTAGTTAAAAACCGACATTCCTTTTGTTAAATAAAGTAAACATGTCAACGAAAACTTAAAATTTTGTTTCACCAAAGTAAACATTATAAAAAAGGCTAACACAACGTAAAAATTTAGTTCAATAGGTTTAACAAAAATAATTACCTCAACAGTTCTTCAACTTCATATTTTTAATTTATATAATTGTATTTTTGTAATGAGTGGCGTTATGAAATGATATAAAAAAACTTGTGTGTAGCTAACTAATGAAGCGGGTGGAAGGTGGATCATTCGATATCTCTTAAAAGTTCCTGTGACGGCAATATCGCATCAACAGTCGAAATATTTGAATTGTTTCTCGAATCGCCTTTACTTGAAAAACATCGTTCTGCTGTCGCACTGCTATGAAGAAAACTGCATAGCGTTAGCATATAGCTGCATAAATTGTTAAATGTTGGCTTTCCCCGCAAACTTTTGGCTTTCCTTAAATTAATCCAAAATTAGCAACATCTAAGACCCCACCATCAAAATATATTGATCGTTTAAAATAACTGCATTTTTTTCGCAGTCAAATGGAAACTTTTTTAATTTTTCCTAACACAATGTTTGGTTCTAAATGAATGCAAATTGATTTGTGTTCTGATTCTCTGAAATTGTAGCGTTTTGCGAATATTTTACGAATGTAAGGAGCAGATTTTTTTTGGAAAAAAATGTAGCAAAAACGCTACAATTGTAGTAGGGGGGCAACGCTGGTCGTCACCGACACGAAAATGAAACTGCTCTTTCTATTTACCAGCTGGAACAGGCAGAGATCTGTACGCTTACAGGAACAATTGAAAACCCTCCGATCAATAACAAATTAATGGTTTCACTCTCGATTAATGGCTCTCCCTTCGATTTTCAGCTAGACACAGGTGCGTCTTGCTCGTTAGTTGGCATGCAAGGCTATAGAAAATTAGGGCAACCTATTTGTCAGCGCACTGATAAGAAACTACGAGCATACGGAAATGTTGAGGTACCAGTCAAAGGCATTGTTCACGTGAATGTCACGTGGAAGCAAAGCACACTCACTTTGCCACTCTTGGTCGTTGAGAGCGAGCAGGGTTCTAATATAATGGGATTAGATTGGCTAAAAAGCTTTAAGTTCTCCCTACGAAGCTTATCAGAAGAACACGTTTTACAAACAAACGACGAAAGTAGAGAGGAACTTGCGGTTAAAGCAAAATTATTGTGCGAATCGCACAAATCAGTGTTTAGCCCTGGATTAGGACGCAGTACGCAATTCGAAGCACATCTTAAGCTCAAAAGAGGTTCTCACCCTAAATATGTGCCTTTTCGTCCAGTTCCCTTTGCTCAGAAGTCCATTGTTAAAGGCGAAATAGACAGAATGATTCAACTTGACATACTCCGTCCCGTTGAAACGAGTCAATGGGCAACGCCAAAAGTGATAGTAGGCAAATCAAATGGCTCGATCCGTTTATGCGGCGATTACAAAGTCACGATAAATCCCCAACTAGAAATCGACCGCCATCCGATGCCCAAGAAGGAAGAACTTTTTCATCGCATTCAGGGTGGAAAATACTTTACCAAAATTGACATGTCTGAGGCATACTTAAAAATTCCTTTAGACAAGGAATCAAAAAAAATTTGTGTCTTATCAACCGAATTTGGATTATTCGAGCTTCAAAGACTACCGTTCGGTACATCAAGCTCCACAGGGATTTTCCAAAGATTTATGGACCAATTAACATGTGATCTCAAATTTTGCGCCGTATACATTGATGATGTGATAGTGTCAGGTAGAACTTCGGGTGAACATTTACAAAATTTGAGGACGGTCTTAGAGCGTTTTGAAAAACATGGCTTAAAGTGCAATCTTTTTAAATGCCAATTTGCACAAGAAGAGGTTGACTATTTGGGTCACATTATTGACAAAAATGGATTACGTCCCTCAGAATCGCGTCTGCAAGCGATAGTAGAATTACCTAGACCAACCAATTTAAAAGATCTGGAATCATTTCTCGGGAAAATGAACTACTACCACCAATTCATAGCCAATTTCGCTCAAATTGCAGGTCCACTCAATAAACTACGCGCAAAAGATACGAAATTCGTCTGGTCCAGAGAACAACAACAATCGTTTGACACTCTGAAAGAGGCAATAATTCGTGAGACCAAACTGGTGCATTATCGGGAGGATTTACCATTGTCATTGGCGACAGATGCATCATCCCACGGCATTGGCGCCGTCATATCCCATACTTTCTCCGATGGATCTGAAAAGCCAATAGCTTTCGCTTCGAAGACACTCACGGACACACAAAAGAAATACAGTCAAATCGAGAAAGAAGCGCTCTCGATAATATATGGCGTGAAGAAATTCAACCAATATCTCTATGGTCGTGAATTTGAGATCATAACCGACCACCAGCCGCTCGTGACGATTTTCAACCCGAGCAAAAAGCTACCTCAGATGACTATCCAACGTCTACAGCGCTGGGCAATAACCCTGATGGGATATACATATTCGACACGTTATCGACCAACGAAGCAGCACGGCAACGCTGATTGTCTTTCTCGCCTGCCAGTCGGACCGGACAAAGACTTCGATAAAATTGAAATGTGTCAATTCATAGACAACACATATGATTCCGTCGTTGGAGACTTTCCTGTTAATTCATCAGCTGTCGCGGAATATTCCAAAAAAGACCCAACCATCAGTCGAGTAGCTTACTACATCCAAAATGGATGGCCAAGTAATTTATCAAACAGCGAAAATAATTTGATTCCTTTTTTTAGGCGAAGGTTAAGCTTAAGTATATGTACTGACATTGTTTTATTGCAGACAGACCACACCAGAGTTGTCATCCCGCACAGTCTTCAGAATCGGGTACTCTCTCTCCTTCACGCTGGGCACTGGGGCGAAAACAGGATGAAGCAAATGGCTCGTCGTCATTGTTGGTGGCCTGGGATCGATGACGCCATTCACAAAACGGTCTCCCACTGTACCGCGTGCCAAACGAATGCAAGCCAGGCCCCGAGGCAATATACAAGTTGGCCACGAACAGACGAACCCTGGGAACGCATCCACGTCGACTTTGCGGGTCCCTTTGAAAAAAACATGTGGTTAATCGTGGTTGACTCTTTCTCAAGCTTCCCATTTGTCATTAAAATGACTTCGTGCACGGCTGAAACCACCATAAAAGCTCTCAAATCGGTGTTTGCTTTGGAAGGGTTACCAAAAACCATAGTGTCGGACAACGGCACTCAATTTACGTCACACGAATTCCAAGATTTTTGTAACCGTTTCTCGATACAACATATCACTTCTGCTCCTTTCAATCCAGAGTCGAACGGAGTTGCAGAACGAATGGTGCGAACCTTTAAAACATCCCTTTCGAAGATCCTTTGCCATAACACGCGAGGCGAAGATCCCCTGCAGGTATTTTTAGCCACATACCGGTCAGCTCCAAGCAATGATGGGAAATCGCCAGCGGAGAAGCTCCACGGACGGTATCATCGAAACATTCTATCTGCCTTATGTCCGGATCCCAAAACTTACAACAAGGAAAAAGCAATAAAATTTAGCGTAGGTCAAAACGTCCTAGCTAGACAGTACCTGCAAAAGCCCAAATGGGTCAAAGCCGTCATTTTGAAGACGTTAGGAAGAAGGATGTACAGAGTCAAAACTGAACATGGAGCTATTTGGCGTCGCCACCAAAACCAGATGAGACAAACACAATCATACGAAAGCTATCATCCTACTTTGAATAATCAGGGAAGTAATGAATTCACGTTAACTAATCCTTTTGTTTCATACTCAGGTGTTTCACAACCACCACAATCAAATGCGGAGAATCATCAAACTGAAGGCGGCTTCCCATATGAAGAATCTTCGCCAATTAATGAAACTTCGTGGGTTAAATACTTCACTATAATTTAATAGAATACTTCAAGGTAATTTTACAGGATTAATAATGGGGGTTATTTTATGAGGTGTGTTCGTGGTGAGGTCCAGATTGCAAGTGAACGAGTAGCATGCGTGGAGGTAGGAAATTGACATCTCACCGATACGGAAGGAGGTGTCATGGCTGAAACAAGAAGAAATCCTCTTTCTTAGCTGCCTGTCATCTGTCAGTCACAACAGCTTAAAACAAACTGTTTTCACTTGAATCCGCGTTAAATAAAGGGTTTTACACGACTGTATGGCTCCCACCACCAAGCTTCCGTTAAAGTTTCACGTTGTTTCTCTTCGAGTAGAGTGAGAGATTTGAATCTATATTATAAAAATAAACAAGAAAGACGAAAGAATTACTCCGAGTGTAACTACACTGGCATGTAGGCCCTTAAAATACTTCCATGTCGATGTTTTTATAGCTGCCGCAATCAGCTTTTAAAAGCTCCTTAAAAACCCCTGTAAGGTTCTATTAGGCGATAGAAAGTTTCTGAATCAATGCCCTTCGTCGGAATCTCTGTGGCGGAATATAATACAGGACTAACGGAACAATATACCAAAAAGTTCGAGCAGTTAACAAACCTGTTGGATTTTTATTCTTTCATAATTTAAATAAAAGTCTTTTTCTTCCGATAAAGTATTTTGGTGCTTAATTTTGGTTTTCTTTCCTAAAATTTGAGTGGACTAGAGCATATTCTTGTGAAAACAAGACGAATTACGGTGTCTCACTCGTCTTAAGTGAAAGAAGTAGTTTGAAAAAAGTCCTATCAAGCTCGTGGCGTAATGGTTGAAATGTCTTTTTGTTACGCAGGAGGTTCGTAGTGCGAATTCTAACAGAAAACAAAAATGTTGTTTTCACGGGTGTTGTCCTTCGCAAGGAACTGTCAAGTACTGCAAGGGTAATTACACAAAAGTAGAAAGCGCTTTCTAATTCGTTCCTCCATATCATGCAAGTTATGGTTAAGAGAAATTCGCTATACTCCGGAGTCCCAGGAGCTCTGTGGTCCCACTCAATTTATATTTATTTAAACATACATAACACAATATCTAACCTGAACAGCACTTCATAGAATATATCTATTATTGCTCCTTCTTGAGATCGAGGATTACAATGCCTAGTGTATTTCTCTCAACCATATTCAGTCAAACCTGGATAAGCGAGAGTTCAAGGGAGCACAATCTCATTCTCGCTTATAGAGGTTTCTCACTAACCCGAGTTTCTCGCTAATTAAGGTACATGGGTAGCGTTTCTCACTTATAGAGGTACGCAACAATAACAAGTGACAGCAAGAACGAATGTAGTTAATATGTAATAATGATAAAATTACATAAACACAGGGACACGTGTCCATTCGAAAAGAATGCGATAAAATAAAATTTTTTTAGTTCCACGAAACAGAATGGGTACAATATTGACGAGAAAACAAAAACAAAAACAATGGTAGAAAGTTCCACGAAAGTTAAGAACGAGTCATAAAAAAACAGATGTTAAATTTGTTTGCTCGACTGTCATGTCGCTTAGAGAGGTATAGTTAAGTAGCAGTCCACTTACGGAGGTCAATGAGGGAAAAACGACTGTCTCTTAGAGAGGTTTCTGTTTCTCGCTAATAGAGGTTTTGGGAGCTTAAAATGTCGGGTCATGGCTATTACTCTCACTTATAGAGTTTTCTCGCTTATCCAGTTCTCACTTATCCAGGTTTGACTGTATTGTGATTTTTCGGATCGGCAAAGAGAGTAAGCGCTTCTCATTGGAGTGTTATTACTCGCGGAGAGCTTGCAAATTCGTCATGTAGGGTAATTTCCGTGGAAAACAATTAGATGCTTCGTGGACTCAAGCTTTAAACTCCTACGTAACGGAGCGGGCAGACTTGTTTACCACAGCACCGCGGATATTACAACTTAGAGAATCAAAATACATTTCCTCTTAGTTGTTTCTTGTTGGAGATTCAAAAATTTAGGAAAGAGTAGTTTTTGATCTGAACATTTATTGTTTGGTTTTTTAGGGCACATTTTACTAAAAGAAGCCCAACGAAGTATTTTATGCCATAAAACCCCATTACGAAATAAAAGAAACGACCACGAAAAAAAAGGGTTGGTTAATTCTCTGCTTGACCAAAAACAACGATGTTAGCGTGATGGCAGTACTTCGGAGGTAGGTGTTTATAACTTTCAAAAGGACAAAAAAGGAAAAGGCTTTCTGATGAAAAAAAAAAAAAAACTGCACCTCCTATAACAAAGTTGTCGTACAGGACACTGAGAAGAATATTTCATTTTCTCTGTGCGCTTTTAAATGGCAGTTGAATGAGAAGTTTGATAATTTCATTAACTTGCTATCTTGGCTTTGTGCGCCTTTACTTCTTTTTTTATCTTCTTCTTCGATTTTCCTTTGATATCAATGTTTGCAACGAGAAAGATGAGGTGACACTGACACCCTAAGTAGAGCACAAAATTTCCAGGCTTTTGCGAGTTGTATGAGCTATTGCTACGTGCCTCAAATTCCCTTTCAACTGCCTCAAAGCCAAATGATCAAGAAACTTTTCACTGAAACCAAAGTAAACTTGTCTATCACTGGCTCGCTGTGAAAGCAGTTCAGCATGAGATCTACAAGAAATACCTGGAAAAACTTGTTGAAAATGGAAGAATATAAAAAATTGAACTTGCGGTAAACAAGTTTATCGACGCTAATGGAATTCTACGAGTGGAAGGCGATCTCTCCCTTATCTTACATAATGCAGAACACCCAATGCTTCTATAAGGAACCCATCGCTTTGTCAAGCTGGTTGTGCAAAAAGCCAGAAGTACTTCATGGGAAACTTGCCCAATCCGAAAGTAAGTATGGCGTGCGTTTGCGTGTTCGAATGTCTAGTCCAAACCCGAATTCACAAACGCTCGTGGTGCAATCTACATAGTGAAGTCGGTAAATTACTACATCGAACGCGTTGTTGGGAGTACTCACATTTGTGGAACTCGTGACATTTCTTACACAAGTAAAAATATGTTACAAAATGAGTCTCCTGTGTCCACTGATTGACATCTTTAATCCAACTCATTTTCTCATGGGAGAACCGATACATGTTAAACCACAAGAGGAACTTAAACACACCATCACTCATCGAGAACGCTTAAAGAGAATTCTGGTACTGATCAATTCTGGCGAAAGATGAATTAAGAATACCAACGCCTAAAGTAAACGAAAAGCTCTATAATGAATGATTATCATCTTCGAACAACACACTGGGAAATTACCAGAATCATTGAAATACATCCCAGATCAGCGAAGAATGGATGCTAAAGCATCAATTTGTTGGCTGTCCTCAAACCAAGCCACCGAAAATAGTGCCCTCATTTAAAACCTATACTTATTCACGGAAAGACAAACCTTACCCATACAAGTACCATTAATTCAACTTCAAATGGGAAAAGCTACGCAATTCAAAATTTGTAGCTTAATGTCTTTCAAAACTGAACACAATCCCTCAATATTGAGAGTATCATTGCAATTATAAATGAAAACAAGGCTGAAGAATTGCCTGTTTTGCGCTAAAAAGACGCGATAAAAACCTTGTATTTGAAAAGAATCCTCATCTCAAAAGAATGTCCTCGAGATGGGATCTTGTCTCTTTTGCTGTAGATAATTGTTCTTCTCGAATTGCTTCCAAAAGTTAAAGGTCTTAGGTGCATAGGCTTTGCTGATGATATAACACTAGTAGACTTTGAAAAAATCAAGGAAATCCTATTACTTGAACAGTTTTCTACAAAGAAAAGGTGTGCAACGTTGGGACTGAACATTGACCTTCCCAAACCGAATTCTTTTTATTCTTCTTCTTTTCCAGCATTGCGAGTATTCTGATCTACAACGGATAAGAGGTCTCTTACTTGTTGACTTCCACTTTTGGGATACTGAAAAAAACAACATTGCTCCATTCTCCCGCAAAGATTTTCTTCGAGAAAATTCGAGAGGTATCTACTCGCCCAATATATCGATGAATTCAATAGGCCTAGGGTTTCCTACCTTAAAAAATATTCCTACACTCAAATGAACACAAACGGTGTCAAAACCCGTAGAAGGTTTCTGCAGGTGGGACTAATTAATTGGCAGTGTATCTTCAAAAAATGATATACCTTATTGAGTATGTGTAAGTGTGTTTCTTGTACGTGCATTTTTGAACTTTTGGTATTTTCAAAACAACTTTGATTTTAAACATCGTAACATGTGTCAAAATACTCACTTTCAGTCCGTGAGTAACTCGGTTTAATGTCTCCTACTTTGCTGTATCCGTTGGAAGGACTTGCCGAATGCGAAGCCGCCTGTGATGCATAACCACTCGAGCTGGAAGCCACAATTGGACTGGGAGTTGGAATTGATGGCTTATAATCAACCCCACCAATCGAATCGGCTCTTGAGTCCAATGATCCTAAAGAGTTACCAAATTCATATTTATTTAGATAGTCCTTGCTGTCGGTATCGATTGCATAACTAATTTTGCTTATGGCACCAGATGTTGGTGGTGGTGTTGGAACTGGTGTAGTTGATGCTAAGCTAGCTGACGACTTGTTGTAAATGGATGTTGCTGAAAATGTGTCAGAGACCTTGCTGTCTTTGTCAAATGGATTGACTCTCTCCTGTGGCTCAAAGTTGGTAACTGGCCTGTACTTGTTTTCTTCTTCGAATGCTTGTAAAACGTTGGAAGGCTTAGTGTTGCTGGTATCGGTGTCGGTTGCTGCGCCACCACTTAAATCCTTGGTGTTCTTTGCTAATTGAGATGTTATATTCTCGGCAATGTTACTAAAGTCTGAGTTTGAGGAAGCCGATGTTGGTTTAGTTGGCTGCGATGAGATGACATCTGGTTTTCCTGCCGAGAAGGAAAATTGTTTACCCAAAAAGGATGTGCCCGTGTCGCTGACGGTCCTTCCACGTTTTTTATTTGCTAATTCCTACATGTCACCGAATATCCCTGCAAAAGTCTTCCTGAGGTTCTTCATAGTGTCCTCCGCATCTTCGACAACTGATGTCTGTGATTGCGGAGGACGTTGTGATACTTTGGAAGCACTTGAGATATTAGATGCTTGGGATGTTTGTGAGTCACGGCGTCCATTGGAAGCTAGTGATGACTTCTCAGCCGCTGCAGCTGCCTCTTCGGGTGTCTCAGAAATGCTGCTTCGGCTACTGAGGCGTCCAATGGAGCCAACTGCTGGTGACGAACGTTCGGGGATTGGTGGTGGTCCTCCCATGGGGGCTGGACGAGGTCCTGTCGGAGCTTGAGGCAAGTCGTCGGTTGGACTTTCACCACGTGATGAGACTGAGGATCTAGATGGAACCTTTTGAGCCATTGCTGGGCGGCAGACGTTCTGAAAAACACAATGTCACTTAAGAGTTAAGACTTATTGTGGTGGGATAGCTTACCTGCATGCGGGATGACACAAGGTCAGCTATTTGCCGCCTGTCTTCCTCTTGACTGTCGCCAATTAGAGAGAATGTGCAATCACAAGCACTGATGATGAATTCGCGTCCATCTTTGCCAACAACAACAGATACACCGCACACCTCCATTCCACCGAACAACTCGGAGATCTGAAAGACGCAAGTATATAGATTAGTAAAGTAGCTGCAATTGCAATCAAGTGGCAACTATGCAATTAAAATGCACATTAGTTCAGATGTTGCGTGGGTTGGTGCAAATAGCAGTCATTAGTTGTGGGAAGAGGGCTGTTAGTCAGAAATGAAAACAATATTTGTATTTTAAGAGACGTGCTCTACTCATTATCTTAACCAGAGCAGGAAATACTGAAGCCCTTATTATGAACGAATCGACCCGCCCCAAAATGACGAACTGACTGCGGATTGTATGCATGTGCAAGTGAATAGCTATTGAGTGAGTGAAAGTCTATTTTTAACATCCCCATTCATCACACCACATTCCGAACGAATAATTTCTAATGAACTCCTTTAATAGAATTCTCCTAATCACGAACAGCAGTCATATATTTGCAATTGAGTAAACAGAAAATAGAAAAACCATGGTTTAGTGATATTCGAAGATACTTTATGCGGGGGTAGTGTTAGGTTAGGTTAAAGGTGGCTGTCAGGAAAATGACTGACGCACTTGGACCAATAATAGGCCCATTGTGATACCACATAAGAATGCAAAGAAGTACTTCTCCAATTAAATGTTTTTGTAAAGAGATAGAGGCAGTGTCTGCGTATGTACATAAGATCACTCGAATCATGACTAAATAAATATTCCAGAGGGTTCTGGCGAAAATCTATAAAAACGCCACTTTTTAGCATATTTTAATACATAAACACTGAAAATGAAATGAAAATAGTTAAAGCATTTTTTCAAAAACCGGTTTTTAATTTTTAACTATTTTGAAAAATGAGTTCTTTTTAAAAATCAAGCATGCAGGTTTTAAGACAATATAAAGAGATATTTTGATAAAAAAAATTAAGAACAAAGTTTCGAAATTACATTTTCAAAAACATAACTTTTCTTGAAAATGAATAGAACTTTCAAATATAAAAATTTTTCAAATATTGATTCGCAATCTTTTTTAAACCGCCTAGAATTTCTTTAATATAACATTTCGACGCTATAGAGGTCCTACGAGTTGGTTGCAATTGCTCTCTCTCTCACAAAGAAACAAATCGCTTTACTAACCTCTATAATATTACGTCAGAATCGGGCAAGCCATTAAAGAGAAAGTCGGTTTGAAAAAAAAGGTACTATTTAGAATTTTTCCAAAAAAATTGTTTATGTATCATAAATAAATAAATAAAATAAAAAGGATGGCACAACAGAACGAGAAACCCCGGGGTCTAGCGCATTTCTCACAATCACTGCCTCTGGGAATGGAGTGGACCATCAATTTTCTCCTGGTTCCGAACGGCTAATCGAGAAAGCGGTTTTCATGGTAATGAATTTAGTAAGAGAGGACTTGCCAATTCGTCGCGAAAGGCGGTACCCGTTGAAAAACATCTTTGCTTCGGTTGGGATTCGAGCCACGAACCTCTGGGTTAACAGGCAGACATGGTAACCATCACGCCACGGGAAAACCATAGGAAAGATAATTAAAAAACAATTTTTCACATAAAATTTTATAAAAATCGTAAGAGCAGTTTTTTTTTTAAAGTAAGTTTTATTATATAGGTTGTATGGCAGGTAACGTTGCCTAGAGGCTCTATTCCAAAAAAAATACTCTGTAAACTGTCTCATAGACTCTATCTGCTCATTTTGAAGAAAATCGGTCAAGCGGTTCAGGTTGTAGATCCATTTACAGAGAGATAGACAGACAGAATTGCAAAGACCCAATTTTTGCGTATTCTCTATCATCGTTATGTTATATTTCATTATTATTCAAAAAAAAAAAAAACTTTGGCACAGCTGGAAAACTTGCTTATATTTCTTTTAAGTAATTTTAAGTAAAATTAAGTAATCCTATATCACTCTTTAGAAGTGCAAAGTAGGTACGCAAGCCTTTAAATGGGGTTTCTCTCAAACATATGTGCATATGGCGTATGGAACAAAACACATCTCTGGCGACCGAGGACGTACCAATTTACATTTTGAAAGCTGGTGTACAATGAATGGATTTGAGAAAAATATTCGGAAAAGTGGAGATGCTTTTTTCTATTTACCGAAAATAAGTTCCTTAGTTCGGTCGTAGCCATTAAACTAAAATTTAAAAGAAATATGTAGATATTTTTATGTTTAGTATTTATACTACACAGGGCGTTTCCCCCAGGAATGTTCGAATTATTATAAATACTCAAGATAGAGAAACCCTACAAATGTTATTCTTTTGCTCCCGCTCATAGAAAAATATAACGTATGATGGGGAAAACACATGTTTTTTTTGTTATGGTAAACACGATCGTGTCATAAGTTGAGGTAAAATCAGATCGACTGAAAAACTGAGGCCAGTTGAGGCCATCGTAATTCGTAATACCAAACAAAGAAGGTGGATTATCCTCCTGATAATGCGCCTGTTTAAGGCTTCCTTTGTGTGCACCTACTGTTACTTTCCTTTGAATGCTTTGGTGACTCCAGTTTGGCATTTTACTTTCGTCACTGTTTATAAATGCATATGCATATATTCTTAAACATTCGTTAATATTTTTAAACGTCCTTATATGCATCTGAAACTACACAGTAGCCACCCATTTTAGATCTTGCGGTTATTGATCGAATTTTCTTCAAAGTATAACAGTACAACATGCAATTCCTTTAGAGAATCACGATTCACAACGTTCTTCCATTGGAATCCTAATTTTGACTTGCCTCCGCAAAATCCGAGGTTTTTGGACCGTGCTATTATTAATTTTCGCAGTCATCTTACGAAAAGGCACTCAATGGTCTTCAAAGTGAGAGACATCATAAGGCATGATGCCCGACTTCGACTTTCGGAAAGTGTCCTTTCCATTCAAAGCCAATCGCAGCACTCTCGCCACCTTTACAGGACTTTGTCCTTATCCAAAAGAACCTGTCTTTGAACAACATTAGTAAATTTCTGCGAACGATTCGCCACTGATTTTCTCTTTTTTTGATTGGGTGTTTTGAAAATGATTGTCATTTTTACTGAATAAGCAGCTAACAAAAACTTTTCATAGATGCCATCCGTGCTTTTTTTTTGAATTTGGTACACATTTGGGTACTGCAAGAGCATCGATTGCTGAATATTTTATGTAGCACCTTATCCCAATAAGGGTCAGTTTGGATTAGATGACCTACTCTCCCAATTTAGCCCCAAGGGGCCAAATTCTCCCTTCGGGATTTGAGGAAAAAAATCATCGAAGATATTGTCAGAATAACGCATGATATGATAGTATATATTTATATGTATATATATATATAAATACTTGCAAACCCGGCCACACGTTGCTGTGGCAAAGTTTTTTTTTGTTATATTACATTTACGTAAACTATTCAAAAGGAACGGTAGGAATAAATCAGTCATGGGGACCACCATGCTTTTGTACATAGATGCCATTTGTAGAAAAATATGGTGACCTCCATGACAGATTTTCTAATATCCTAACCCCTCAATACAATAAATTTATAACTTACGAACGAAGACGGAAACGTTGAAACTGGTATAAAAATCCGCAGATCCCGATTATAAGAGATCCCTCTGCCTCTCAATGCACCAACACAATCACCTTTCTTTTATAGAAATCTCAATTTACCAATGGAAAACCACATTATACTTTAGGCTCCATAACGCGTGGTGCTATTGAATTTTAGTTTATTTGTTACGTTTGTAGGTTTAACATAGCAGCGCCATCCATCTACTCAATCCAGTCAACAGATATCGCCATCTATTATAATCGTGTTGGAGCTAACAGATAATTTTGAGTTTCAAACTAATAAATTTGCAAGAAAATAATATTGCTATATTAAGATGTAAGCTATCCTATCTTTCAAGTTGGACCAAACTGCACACTGTGTGCAAATTTCATTTAAATCGGTTAAGTAGCTTAGGAGTTCATCGCGGACAAACAAAGTGACATGTATATGCATATTAAATATGTATATTAGGATAAAACATGATAAACTCCAGAAATTGGCAAACTCAGTAAATGGAGAGTGGCGGACTTCCCATACCTTTTCAAAAACTTAGTAAAATGAAACTTTAAGTAAACATTATTCACTACACACTATTCAGATTTTCTGATCCAAAAATGGGAATTATTACATTTTCAAAATGGAAACTATGCTGCCGCACCCTGTATTTACTTACCAAATGGTTCAGTTCCATAGCTGTGTGAATAATGTTAGTTTCTAATTGAGTGGCAAGCATAGTGCTGATAAGAATAATTTGATTCAAAAACTACGAAGTGTTACACACTTTCACTATCAGCAACAACATTCGAATAGCATTGTGAGGCATATTTTGACATATCCTTTTACATCGATTCAGGACTCCGGCAATATTTTCCCATTGTGTTTATTATGTAAACAAATCGGCGTTGTTTGGCCAAATTATTACACGTCACGCCATGCCACCACAACGAAAACAGATCTCTTCTGTAAGCATGCTACGCACCGGAAACGAAAAAGTTGGATACCGACTATGCTTCACAACCGTGTGCCAATTATGATTTCATTTTGTATAATGAAACACGAAGCCCATTAAAATTGAGAATAAATAAATAGTAGGTCAAAGCCTTACTAGGTCAAAACATTTCCAAAAGGGTTGAATTTTAATGAAATCCTTTCCATGACTTGTTACACAATGGACTGTACAAGAAGCGAGTATTTTTTTTACTTTTCTTCGAAATACTCGATAGAAAGTTTGAAACCTCGCGGTGTTTTATTTTGCAGATATTAGGGGAGGAGGAAATAAGGTGTTCAATACATGGTCGAAGAAGGACTAGATGACTTAATAATGAAGAATCAATGAAAGCAAAGCTGGAAGATGTCTAATTGTTGTTTAGGTCTGAACATGAATCTATTTACTGGACTACCGTCTTCAAGAACCATACTTTTTTTGCATATAAAACTCCGAGAGAAATTTCCCAATTAATTTCAATTAATAAACCAAACCACAATCAGTTTGGCCGATTATAATGTCGCCCCATTTATCATGAAATTTCTCATGATTGATGAGATAAACATCGTTGCTCTAACATCGTACAACTTTCTTCAGAAACTATCCAGAATATATCAACAGACATTGCAGATAAGCCTTAAAATATGACTGCTTGTCTGTCCAAATAGCCTTCAAGAAAAAATAAACAGAAACCAACTTACCTCATCTACCCAAGTCTTATATTTCTCGGTCATCGCTATTTGTTCCAGCATAGCAGAGCCTTGGTTCGTCTTCCAGTGGCCAGAGATGGACTTTCGCCTGCAAAATACGCAAAATATGATATACAATCTGGGGCTACGTGTAGACATATTTCATAAGATAGTTAGATACTTAAATTGCAATGCAACAACCAACCAGCCGACGGCATCGAAAAAAAGTTATTATAACTAATAATCTCAATACTTAAAAAAATATAGTTTCTATGCTGCTGACGGCGAAAACGAGATCGTCATTCATCATGATCGAGTTATATCGAATAAACGCATTAGGCGACATGTGAATTTTGAAAAAAGAGAAAGATGGACGAGATATTTCCTACTTCTTCAGATCGAAGCGACAAGAATCGTTTTGATTTGCCATAATCAAGTAATTTTAATAAAATATTACACACGGAAGTTTATTCCGTGGAGTATTTACAGGCAAACGAGTAGTGGGAGAATTTCACCAAAGGGAGTTGTGCTTTGAAAAAAAAAAAAAAATATATAAAATAAAGTGGCAAAAAGGATACGACTACGTTCTGAGAGGTAAAGTGGCATAATTGGAACAAAATTTAAAAATTAAGCGACATCGCTCTGCCGCTCGGCTTCCAGTTTTGCTCTAATTTTGCCGCTTTGCAGCTTTGTCGCTCATTGGGCGATGACCTAAGGCACTAGTGAAATTACGATCTTTCTTTTCTTGGACTTGTTCACTCAACGGCTTTAAAATAATTAATGTGTCTGCAACACCTTGATTTTGTCTAGAAAACATAGCTATTAATGCGTTTCAACATAAACTTAGCCGATTTCTCAACAGTTTCATTAAAAACGGTGAATGGCGGTTTTGGCTCACAGCCATAAACATATGAGATTTATTTTCCGGTACCACTCAAATACTACAAGTCAAAACATTGCACTAAAATCTACTCTTTTCACTAAGAAACAAAATAATAAATAAAATAAAATTTAAAGTGATGTTGTGTGACTTTTGCTTGCAGAGAACCAGGCTATTCACGGGAGGTACATACAAATGGAGAGAAACTGAGTTTGTTTAACAGCAAACTTATAGCAGTCCAAAAAAAATGCCACCCTTTCCAACCACCTAAGTGTTCGAAAACGGCTATAAAATCACCCATCACCCTATAACACAAATTCTATTTCAAAATGTTTTACTTATTGAAGTTTCGGCTGGTGAAGAATAAAAAAATCAAAAGAACAACGACATCGTTTCTTGTGTGGGTGGTAGGACCGACTCGTTGAAATTACGCTTTGTTTACTTCGACATTTTCTGATTCCGTCCATACTAAATCATTAATCATTGTTCGATAGCGTGCTCCGTTCATAGTAACAGTTCTTGCCTTGTTTTCGAAAAAAGTAAGGTCCCATGATCCTGTCTACCAAACATAAAAAATAAATAGGGTGGCGCAACAGAACGAAGAGCCCCTGGGCCTAGCGCTTTTCTCACAACCATTCCTTATGAAGGAATGGAAGGGACCTACAATTTTCTGCCGGTTCCGAACGGCTAATCGCGAAAGCGCTTTTTATTGCAAAGAATACTAACGGAGGACTTGCCAGTTCCTCGGGAAAGGCAATACCCGTGGAAAAAACATTTTTGCCTCTGTTGGGATTCGAACTCGAACCTCTGGATTAACAGGCGGACATGCTATCCATCACACCACGGGTACCGTCTACCAAACAGTAGCACTTTAAAAAACGAGAGTGCTTTCGTAACGAAGAGAAACTTTTTTCGTGAAATCGCAAACTGCTCTTCTACAATAATTCTTGGGATTCCCGAGTACGTATTGCGACAGTTATCCTGGTTTTCGTATCATACATGGATAAAGTAGACCTCATCACTCAAAATGGGGTTTCGATGGAATTCCGGATCATTGGGTGCGTTCAAGAACCCATCGATTAGGCAATGTAGATACCTATTTACACGATTCAGATACAGCTGCCAAATTTAAAAATTCAACTTTTAAAAACAAAGAAATATTTACACGTTTGGAATTTGTTCTTTTTTCTAATTTCCTGTAGAACTTAAGTGACTTGAGTACTGAAATAAATACGCACCAAAATCAGCTGATCACTTGAATAGAAATTTAGTCCAATTCTTGGACGCTTTTGGGTAGCATTTTGGTGGAAATGGCAGTGTGCCTCTGCTAATTATTAACACGCTATGCAGATGCCATTATTGAAGGACTACAATGTCCATTCAAGGACCTAATCATATTGATATTCTCTTGAACATTGTTGAAACGTTACCTGTCTCACTCTCTTCTATCGCTTTTTTCACAAAAGTATCTATGTTCTAGTGAAATATTTAGCTGCATTCCTCCCTTAAAACTGTTTAGCCACAACAACCACTTGGCTTGGAATACTCATCAGTTTTACCAGAAGCCCAACTTCGTAAGTACAGTTAAGCATAGAGCTTTTTTTTTTTTAGAAAAATGCTTTACCTGATGACTCTGTTTTTCCCTATATTACGTCTCACAAAAGTTTAAAAGCGATGTGCATCGTTGTTTCCTACTTAATCATCTTCTTTCTATTTCCCTAAATACTTTCTCTGTGTTTTATATTATTATAAAAAAGGCTAGAGTTCTTTCTGTTAACTGAACAGCTGAAACCTTATGACCCAAGTCTTTAAAAACCTGTGTTAATGTAAATTTTGCATTTTGTGATTTTCTTGTGGAACGCTAAATACCAAACATCGACTACATTTAAACAAACCATAGCCTTTTCTACCACTATGGGCCGAATCGACGATCCAATATGCTTTAGTTTTGTGTACTATGACGGTTTTTTTTTCAACCTCTTAAATGAAAATATGGTACCCGTGTGGTGTGATGGATAGCATGTCCGCCTGTTAATCCAGATGTTAGAGTTCGAATCCCTACAGAGCCAAAAATGTTTTTTCCACGGGTATCGCCTTTCGCGAGGAATTGGCAAGTCCTCCGTTAGTATTCATTGCCATGAAAAGCCCTTTCTCGATTAGTCGTTCGGAACCGGCAGAAAATTGTAGGTCTCCTCCATTCCCTCACAAGGCATGGTTGTGAGAAATGCGCTAGGGGCTCCTCGCTCTGTTGCGCCACCCTATTTATTTATTTTATAAATAAAAATATAATATATAATATATATATACAGCTATGGACAAAGAAATAGCACACTATTAAGAAAAATCATAAATTCAAAATTTCCGTTATCTGAAATGGTTGCGATGTTTCTTTTTCTTAGGGTATGTAGATTTGATAAACAAATGCAGTCTTTCAAGCCTAAAAAGTACCGCAATTTTTGAATCGTCCTAAGTGCGAAGCGTATACTTTAAAGACGGTGAAACATGGAGTGGAAAATTTAATGGTCTGGGTGGTTTTCCTGGCATGGGGTGGGACCATTGCATTGGTGAGGATTGATGTCAAAATGGATAAATTCGCTTAGCTTGCAATACTGAAGAATACAATGGAACCATATTCCTTTGAGTTCATGCCAATTAAGTGAATATTCATGCATGACAATGACCCCAAACACGCATCAAATATAGTAAAAGCTTGGCTCATTTATGAACAAATCGATGTCCTAACCTGGCCAGCTCAAAGTCCCGATTTTAATCCCATAGAACGCCTATGGAATGATGTTAAAGTCAAAATTGAACAGAAAAAATTTAAAAATTCAAACGATCTTTGGGTGGGAATCAAAGAAGCTTGGTACTCTATCCCGCAAAGTAGATGCCGGGCGTTAGTTGAAAGCTTACCAAGGAGGTGCCAAGCAACTTTAAAAAATCGTTGTCAACCAACTAAGAACTAACTTGGTAATACCAAAATTTATGAAAAAATAAATATTTTCACTAAAAATAATTTTTTTTTACGATTATAGGTAGGTGTGCTATTTTCTTGTCCAAAATAAATTTGATCGTCACTGCAAAATATATTTTAAAAATTGAATTGTAAGGAAATAATTCCCTATTACTAATTATTATTAATCCTTAGAAGTCACTCCATGTCATAAAATAGGAAATAAACTATTTAAGTTCAAAAGGATAAAATAAATGCAGTTTTCATAAGAAAATGAATGAGTGTGCTATTTCTTTGTCCATAGCTGTATATATTGTCATATATCAAGCAGTGAAAGCTTGACAACTGTTAAAAGAGCGCTACTGAAATGAAACCGCTTATTGGGAAACCCTTAAGCAAGATCTGCAGACTCATTTTGCTATCACCCGAGAAGTAAGCAGATTCTACAGAACACTTTGAATACCTTACCTCCAAGCTGAATTTATTTTATTTGACGTGGTTTTGTACCTAATTTTTGGATCAAGTGTCATATCGAAGAACTTTTTTTTCATTGGCAAAAAGAGTTTTGCATTTGGAGTTGAAATAATGTTAATTTGGACTCTTGAAGGATATAGCTTCATATTTTTTTGTTATTTTAGAAATTTTTCTTAAGGCTTTATGTCAGCTTTTTCAAAAATACACTTTTTTTAAATTTACATAGGGAATCCTCTTCTTCTTCCTTTTTCGGTGTTACAAGCATCGTATTTTAATCTCGCACTTAAAATACTTTGCACTTGTGAAGCACCCACCAGTGGAGTACCTTGCATCGAATTCAAAAAGCGGACGGAATGCAGGCTGTTGCATTGGCCTGTGCCAGGAGTGTTTTGATATGCCTTCATTTTTGTTTTTTCGCGAATACGTCTAGGTCTAGGTTGTATTATTTTGCTTTTTGTACGGGATTCTCTGGATCGCTTCTTTGAACATGAACTGAAATGGTCGTCCTCTATTTTTTCACTGATCTTTTGTTTCTAGCGATCTTGGTACTCCTAATACGAACCAATTTTATTTATCTCAGTTGATGTGAACGTACTCTCATATTTTTGATACATCGTCCAACAATGTGAACCGTATGTTAGTGCTGAACACACAAACGCACAAACGCTCCATGTAAACTTATGCTAAAGCAAGAGGCAATGGATAGAACAAATCATAGGTGGAACAATATCACCATGTGCGTGGCAACAAAATGGATATGGCCAGGACTAGATCCAAAACGCACAAAACATTTTTTATCCATTACCAGATTGCAAGTTAGCTCCGTAATCAATGTCATCCCCGGACACTGTCTGATAGGAAGACACGCCGTAAGACTTGGCGTTCCCTCAAATGACTTCTGCAGAAGTTGCTTAGACGAGGAGGTGGAGGAGACAATCCCACACCTCCTCTGCTCATGTCCTGCACTCTCTTTTAAAAGAAAACAGCATCTAGGAAAATATTTTCTTGATGATCCAAGCGAGATCTTGCGAACACAGATCCCCTGCATCTCCTTCGCTTTATTAAAAGCTCCAAATGGTTTTGTTAAGTGAGATACTTCCTCGCATAATTTTATGGTATCACAATGGACATTTTATTGGTTTAAGTGTGTCAGTTTGTTTTCCTGACAGTCATTTCAACCTAACTTAGGGTTTTTTTTTTTTAAACTAAAAAGTAGTGACTGCAATGATATTGTCAATAATTGAAAAAATAATTAAATATTTGAGTGCAAAGATGGACCAGAGCTGACAGATCTCTCTTCATCTTTATTAAGGGCTTTGAAATTTTTAGTCAGTGCCCAAGTTTAAGTTAAGTTTCATTCTCGAACGGCTTGCCTATTTATTGCGAGAGGCGATGACTACCACTATAGTCCGTTATCTTATAGGGTTCTATTGTGCGCTGATTAGATCCACGCGGTTTTCCAAGTTGGTTAAGCTCAACATTAAGTTCACATTTTGTTAATTTCCACTGTCCTGTGAAGATTTTCAGATTGCGTTTTACATGCGTTGGGTCAACAACGTTCCTCTCTATAACTAACTCTCTCCAAAATTCTTAATTCCTTCAATTGTGCCAAAATATTTCTGTCTTCTTTGATCTAAATCACGAAAAATAGGCTGAATCTATAAGATGCTCAAAAATATTCATCTTAATTATCCTCCTCATGACCACGTCACATTAGTTTAGACACAGAAACTTCTACTCTGTTGGTTTGGAGTTGTTGTCTTTTTTGGACTCATGATTATTCTACTTCAACATTGTAAGTAAATTTTCAGTAAATAATCGGTCACGAAGAACGTTAATCCTCTACATTGTTTCAAAATACTTTGCCTTTAAAAAATGCCATTAAACTCAAAACATAGTATCGCATCCAAATAACACTGTCGGTATGCATGTTAGCCACATGTTGTCATTAACAAACAATGTAATACTACGAAAAAGCGCCGACCATTACTATCCTAGGAGTATATGGCTCTCTACTCCTGTGGATAATGGCATACCCATTTGTTTAGCTAAAAATATCGCCTTTGCACTTAAATAATGAAATGATTTAGGAATGCTAATTTATAAAAGCACAGGGGGTCAACCTTCGTAAACGAAGAAGAGCAATGCACAGTTAGTTAAGTTGTTCGTTAAGCTAACCTAACATCATATTTTATTTAGACCATCGTTTCGCTTTGGTACACAAACAATGATGCGTATACGAATATGGTGTTAAAGGACATTGAGGTTATCATGAAGCAAAGAGCTCAGTTACAGTTGGGCAGAAAAGAAAAATCGAACAATATTTTCTAAATACTTTTACACTTTCTCTTCTTCCGAGCGCCATTTGTAAGTGTTCACAACTTATTTACTCTGTTCTTTTCTAACGAGTCGACACTTCATGGTTCCTGATTACCACCATATATAAGCTTAGAAAATTGTCTGATGATAGCGATAAAGACCATCAGGCAGTGAGGAACAAATGTGGGACATGCCAAAGCTTAAATAATGTCCTTTTACGAGGTTTCCAACGCCAATGGCGTATCCAGGATGGGGAATTTAGATCTGTTAGCAGTCAATACTATAGCCATGAACAGAGATATCCCCTGGATTGAGAAACACGAGCAAGAATAAACGAACCAGAGGCTACAACACCCGAAAGCATAATAGTGCTGCTCACAAGGAATCAAATAAAAATTCTCTCTAACAGGGAGTCACGTACACGTTGATTGTGTTGTTCAAATTGTTGTTTGTTAATGCCAATGTACACGGTTCTGACCTCAAAATTTACTGGTGTCTGCTAATACGCTGAATAAAGCTACACAAACAAGAAATCGGGGTTAAGGTTGATCGATTTGAATACATTCATGAAAAAATTGCAACAGCATACAAATTTAAGGAAAGGGAGCAACTATTCTAACCTCTAAGTACATTGTATGGATATCGCAGGAGTAATTCCGATTGATAAGCTTGCTTCAGTGAAGCAGTTAACTCATGAAAAGAATCGTAAAATTTAGTCATGCACTTGCTACTGGTTGTTTATACCACAAAATGCATCTTTATCGTTTTCATTATTCCAACCTCATTCCAAGAGAGCTTCAGATAGTCGCCAGTGTTTCTTTTTTAGTTTTGAAGAGAGCTGCAGATATTCGACAGCGTTTCTTTTTTAGACGTGTGGTTTTGAAGAAACGCCAAGAATTAAGCTTTGTCATAAACATAAGGGTTTGCCATCAGGGTTCCAACCTCAATCGTTAACTTTAAAAAAAAAGTGGAGTAAATAAATTTCGGAGCATGTTTGAAACATAAAGACATAGTGAAAAGTTTATTTAATAAAAGAATAGGACTTCTAACGGTTTTTTCTAAAGCTTATTTTGACTCTTTCAGCTAGTTCCCATTCGAACTTTTGACAAAAAGTCAATATCATACCTCCGTGGAACAAAGCAAGTTCCTCTACGCTTGAACATAGTTGGAAAATGCTGTGACAAGCATAGCGTATTACGAAAGAAGTTTTGGTTGAAATTAAGGACCCAGCGCACCGCTGTAAGCAAATGCAAAAGGTATTTTTTTTTCTTCTTCACAAGATTCACAGAGTGTGGTATCACTTAAGCCTAACACGTTTAAATGCTTGACAAAAGAGAAGTGCCCGCTGGCAACGCCAACAAGCTTTCTACAGTCTTTTCTGCTAAGAACTATCAAAAATGTTGAAGTCTTCTTACTAACGTTGGGGTTTGGGAAGCATACGCTCGGTCTGTCTGCATCCAATGGAGGCATGCCATCTACGGTTGTGCTCTTCAAAGATCCAATCGTTGATTGAAGCCCTCACTGAGGACGCTGGCAGACCTAGGTACGGTTCAGGTCCTGAGAAAGCTGTCTGAGTTCATCGGCGATCTCATTTCCAGTAATGCCGTGATGGCCCGGAACCCAAATGAGACTCAAAGAATTTAATCTTCCAACCGCATTCAGAGAGCTTTTGAATTCCTGGATCACTTTCGAAGTGGTTAGAGGGTTGAGAAGGGCCTTAAGCACAGCTTGGCTGTCGCTGCAAACAAAGATACTTCTCCCCGTCCATCCATTGTTCGTTACGTGGTTCAAGGCCATTAGGATAGCATAAGCCTCCGCTTGGAAAACCGATGCGTATGATCCCAAAGATGAGTGCAGCAGTCGTATGTCGTCGTTCTCAACAAAGGCACCAGCACCAGAACCATTGTCGGTTTTGAAGCCATCTGTGAAGATACGATAACAGTTCTTTCCAGGCTTAGATTCTGGAGCGAACCGAAGGAAAGTCGACTGAGTAATTTTGACGCAGTTTGAGCCTTGGGATCATCGTGTCAGACGGCATATCCGTCGAAAGGTAACTTCGAGTAGACAGCTCCCAAAGTATCCGTCGGTCTTACACAGACGTAATCGGGTTGCTATAACCGAGAGTGCACTACTCAATCCAAGAACACGTTTCTACGCTTTTCAGTGAGCGTTACAGATAGTAACCAAATTTTTAAATGAAATTGATGACATGGACATAGACAACCTCCATGTCACACAGCCTATGCCGCAATCAATCTTTTGCTCTCCAAATTGCCAAATCGTGTTGTCAACCATCTTGGGTGTCACTTTGTCACCTCGGATCTGCAGTTTTTGTGGAGACTGTGAAGATCTGTGAAGATGGTATGTCAAAAATTTGGAAACCATTGAAGCACGTATCGCCTTTCACGAGAAAATGGCAAGTCAATAAAATCACACTCGGAATTTAGCATAAAATTGTAGGTCCTTGAAATGCACTAGGCCCTGAGGCTCCCCGAGTGCTTTTTTAACTTAATTATATTTCAATTTCCAGCATTTCAATCTACGGTTCTGCAGTTAAGGCATCCACAATTTACTGTGTCGAAAAAGTGGAGTAAAACCCAACAAAATCGAAGCGTCGTAGTAAATTTTTTTTCTTCAAAAGTGGAGCAAATTTGTTCCGATGAGAGCAAGGTTTGAACGTTGTTTGCCATTATGTTTTAAAAGTTACTTCGGGCAAATAGCCGCAACGTCGCGGTTGGTTTTAATAAATTCCAGCCGTGAGGCCCAATTTTCGACCAATTTCAACAGCATTTGGAGCCGTGTGGCAGAAATTATGACCCGAATATTCTCTTCCAAGACGTCAATCGTTTCGGACTTATCTTCGAAGACAAGCGATTTCGTAGAATCCCTCAAAAAAATGTCCTTCGCTGTTGAAACTCCTGGTCTTGGAGGTAACTCATAGGTTTAAAACTTTGAAATTGTGTAAAAGTCGGCGTTAACGGCGATTTTGTTTCGATCAAATGAAAAGAAATGCCCAGTGGCAGCGCGGCTTCAATACTTCCACGATGAAATGGCAAACTAAACTGAGTATAGATCAAGTGACAGCTGTCAAAAAGATTATATACAAAAAAAGTATTACCGGATTAAAAACCACCAATCGACACACGTTTTGCATGTTGTTAATTCTTCAAATTTTTTATTCGACTAAAGACAACAAATTGAATAATTGTCCGCTTATACTGTCACTGTAAACTTAACCAACATCATTTTCTTGAATTTCACAATCAAGCGCCTTTGGCAAAATTCACCTTGACTCAACAATTAAATTGACGATCCAGACGAACCTGTTCTCCGCACTGCATAAATTTATTTTTATCATCATCAGTTTAGAGCGAAATATATCGTCTCGTGTAGACTGCCGACTTTATTTTGTGGTAATTATCTCCCACCAAGGTCAGCTAGTTTTGATTGCAAACAGATTTTGTATACATTTTACTTTACTTACATGAAAGCCTTGTAGTTGGTGCCAATCTTCTGAATATGCACATCGAATTTGGCATCAATGTATGGTTCAATTGTGCAGTAGCATTGCGCATCGTTGGTCACTGATCCCGACACAAGGCCGGCCGCATCTTGCAGTGAGCTGGTATTATCTAATCGAGCTGTCGCCACGCCGCCATGGCAGTGCCCTGCCTTAAGTACGCATGGGAATTTCGACCAGCTAAACTGTAATGAAACAAAAAGAAGTGATGAGAGACGACTAAAATTAGCATTGATGTGGCGGCAATCTGTGCCAGTTTGTTTATAATAATATGCCCAACATCAACACATGACTAATGTGTCACGTCAAAGTAATAAAAGAATATTAATGTTTTTTATTTTGTTTTAGTTTATTTTTACAAAAATAAGTGATTTGCATTTGACGTTCTTGGAAAATTGATGTACATTAATTGCAGTCGCTTTCGGTAATAGGACAGGGGTCAAATGATTGGTGAAGGAATTAATGAATGTTGTCTAGGTAATAGTTATGGTATCACTGGTAATTTCTGTTTCAGAGTGAAAATACTCAGAAAAAAAGATCAGACTTGAAATAGCTTAGCGTGGGAATATGAAATTAAAAGTTTGTAGCTAAACATGTTTTTTTAAGTAAACTGCTTTAGAAATTGTAGCTAGGTCGTGTATGGCATGAAATTGCCTGCATCGTCTTAGAAAACTTAAGCGTTTTACAACGTTTTTAATTACTTCAAAGAAGTGGTCATTATAATAAAGATCATCGTTTACAGAGAAACCAGTTTTTCGGTTACATGAATGCAATTTTAAATCATGGATATTGGCATCAGGGCTCCTTGAGCTTTATGAGTGTTATGTCAAAAGACAGCAGCACTTGTGCGAAAGAGATTAGGGATGCTCATGGAAAAAAAACATCGATGTTTTATTCGATGTGATACATCGTAACCTTACATCGATGTTTGTCGATGCATCGCATAAAAACATCGATGTTTTCGATGTATCGATGTTTTTTGAGCAACCTTACATTGCTCGCGTTCTTCGCATCGGGCCTTCGAAAACTACTATCAGTTTTCGTCGCTCTGATTGGTCAAAAAAGTCAGAAGCTTCAGCTGACATTTAGTTGACAGTAAAATTTTTCAGATTTTCGAACATAGATTTTCAGATGGAAAAAAACAGTCTGAAAATTCTTAAAAAAAGATCTAACTGTCAAAACAAGGAAAACAACGTATATCTATGACAATCGGACTTTACTTGGCATTCTTGGGTTAGTTTTTGTTTTACTAGTTTCCGCTTACTTGTTGAATTGAAACTGATTATTATTGATGCTCGGATGTTCTGTTTTGTAAATTGAAATTGAAAGTGAATTAATAAGCCACGAAAATATTTTTTTGAGGGTATATGATTTTAATTTTTTTTTTTTTATCAAAATTGATTGAATTGAATTTAGTCTGCATACTATCTTACATAAAAATACTTGGAAATCGAATTCCCTATTTTTAAACTAGGAAAATCTGTATGTTTTCCAATTACTTTTACCACTACCTATGTAGAATCGAGAGGTGAATCACAGTACCATTTTATATCTGACACAGAGCTTAAATTGCGTTCTTGAACTGGCAGATTAAACTTCGAAGATTCGAAACTGCGACGAACGCGAGCATTGATAGCGTACGCGTATCGTGTAGTCTATCTCTGGATATATAAAGTAAAGGAGAAGAGAGCATGTTATGTATGACATGAATTAAACAGAAACAGAACACTGAAATCGATTCAGTTAGGTAATGTGACTGCTCATTGTACGATGCTTGCTTCATTCAATATTGATCGAATGAAATACACCATCCCACTGATACATAAATTCAAAAAGAAGAGAGCATTTGAAATAAGTTTAACTGTAGACTTGGTACTTTGAGTGAGTCTTTTCAATGCTTGCTTCATTCGATGCATCGAATAAAAATACATCGATGTATCAGTAAACATCGATGGGGTGCGAAACATCGGTTTTATTCGATACATCGAATAGTAAACATCGATGTTTTCGATTAATCGATGTTTTTTGAGCAACCCTAAAAGAGATTAGTGGGAGTTTTGTGATCCCTTCCAGATCGCCATGCTCGTAACGTCAAAAAGAAGGAGAAGCCAGCGATGTGTTTTCGAGGAATTGAATTCAACTTGGTTTATAGGTTTTATACGTAACAATAATGCTATCAATGTCAGAAATAAATAAAATAAATAGGGTGGCGCAACAGAGCGAGGAGCCCCTGAGCCTAGAGCTTTTCTCACAACCATGCCTTGTGAGAGAATGGAGGGGACCTACAATATTTCGCCGGTTCCGAACGGCTAATTGAGAATGCGCTTTTCATGGCAATGAATTTACTAACGGAGGACTTGCCAATTCCTCGCGAAAGGCGATACCCGTGGAAAAACATTTTTGCATTTTGCCTCTGCTGGGATTCGAACCTCGAACCTCTGGGTTAGCAGGTGGACATGCTAACCATTACGCCACGGGTACCAGAACTGAAAGAATTAATCATATGCAACCGTTCCAGAGGGCGGTAGGTAGAGTGTTCAGTGGAAAGGCCGGACGCTTGGGTTTGAGTCCCGCTCTGGGCATCTATTTTCAGCCTTCCAGTTTCATATGTATGTCGCCCTTGAGGTTATATGTGAATTTATTAAGACAAAAAAGGTAAGGCTGCTACCCTGATAGTACAATAGATCGGAATTTAGGTCTGAGTTCTACAGATTTAGCATATAAGCCTCCTCTTTTCTTATAAAAAAAAACTTCCAGCTCTATTTCCGAAGAGCAGAAAACTTTATTTGGAAGCAAATATAAGAAGCTGAAAGCTAAGTTAGAAGCAAAAAAGAAGGGTTACACGATATGTCATTTAAGAAAACAAGGAAAAGAGAGTATTTTTGAGAGAAGAGGTTGATAATAAAAAAAAAATATTGTAAAAATTGGCTCCGCTTTTCGGCGAGGTAAGTCATCAGAATGTCAGTCGACCATTTCTCAAAAAAGGCGTGTTCTCAGTCACTAAAAAAAAAAATAGGGTGGTGCAGCAGAGCAAGAAGCCCCAGGGCCGAACGCATTTCTCACAACCAAGCCTTGTTGGGCTATAGAGGGGACCTAAAATTTTCGCCCGGATCCGAACGGCTAATTGAGAAAGCGCTTTACATGGCAACGGAGGGCTTGCCACTTCCTTGCGAAAGGTGATACCCGTGGAAAAACTTTTTGCCTCTGTTGGGGTTTAAACCGCCAACCTCTGGGTAAACAGGTAGGCATGCTAACCATCAGGCCACGGATTTTCAGTCACTAAGCAGCTTTTTTCAATATAATTAACGCGTACTAGCATTTGAGAAAATATTAGAGAAATTAAAAAGAGACACCGATGCACGTTACGTTTGAATTTTTGTGAATCGCAATGTATGGGAAAAAAGAGTCAAGTAGAGCTTTCAACATGCGGGTAGTGCGTCCGTTCTTTAAGATATGTCATCGGGTGGTTTACCAACGCTTTTATAACATTAAAGAGTAGGATGAGTGACCTTTTTATGAGTAGAACGGAGAAATGATGCTATCCATCGTTTGGTAAAATCCCCGATGAATAGGGTAAGGGCACCGTTGAAGACTCCCGCTGGGAAGTTGAAAACAATTGACTTGGTAGAATTTTGGATGTTCTTAACCAACAAAAAAATATTTGCTCTCTTTTGGACACAACAATAAGTTCGTTTGTCGTTTGTTGAACTTTACCTAAAGTTGACCCAGGCTTCCTTGGCAACCCTATGGTTTAAAAAAAACTAAGTTTTCAATTCTCAAAAAACTACAAACCTCGAAATCAGTACACATCCCCGTCATTTGAAGAAAAATACATGCTATTTGACAGCCCTGTTGATTGCCTGAACTTGCCCCAGCAAATCCTACTTCTACTTCAGGCAAGTTGAGGGCAAACCCAGAGCTCAAAAAGCACTCTTTTGGTAAAAAAACACTTTGTGGCGATGACATGGCAACCCCAGGGTTTCAACGAAAGAACCATGTGTTTTACATAAATTTTTGCTATGCAAATATTTCTTATCTATTTATCTAATAAGTCCGAGTCATAAGGCATGTCTACTTGTAATTTATTTATTAAGGTACCTCTTTGAGACTTGCGAATGGAGATAAAACTTTACATGGACATTAGATACTGCTAGGGCACGGCCACGTACCGAGCTGCAGAGCGATGCCACTCAGCTTTCAATATTGTTCTATCTTTGCCGCTTTCCGCTTTGTCGCTCAGTACGTAGCCTGATCTAAGGGAAAGATAAGTTTGGTTGCGCGAAGAAGTGTCTGATTTTTTTATACAATTCAAAGTTTATATGAAACGACTGGTAAAGATCGATGCCTACATTGAAGAAGAAAAAGCCGTCCCACATCTTCTTTGTACATGTAATACACATTTGGGAGAACACTTTTTCAGCGATCCAAGTGATCTTAGAAACATAGACATTCATAGTCTCCATCGCTTTATAGAAAGCTCAAAATGGTTTAAGTAAGAGACAACTACTCAAATTTGCGTCTATTGGTATGAGTGCGTCGGTTGTTTTCCTCTTTCCTGACAGACCCCCTAACCTAACCTAACCCAATCAGATCTAAGTCATGACTGCAGAGAGCAAGGGAGTTGATTGTATTTAATATATGTTTTTATTTGATTACTCAAAATTACTTCAAACGCTTTAGACAGGAAAGTAGGGATAATTATGGGTCTATATTCGTTTAAAATTTGACGGTATATGTACGGTCAGTACGAATTGACCAAAGTACTTCAAAAAAAGCTTGCAAAACAAAAAGTGGTCAAATATCGGACTTACTGATAACGCTTCATTCGAACCAGCCAGCCGTGAGTTTTATGTGACCGAAATATTCTAAGCACTTATGCCTTAAAATTTCTTTAACAAAAGACTAATACCATGGTAATGAAACTTATTTTTATGTTTGAATTTGTGTAGCCTTTTATGCTCGATTATAACATCACACGAATCTTATGTGAATCTGAATATTAGACTACTTAGACTTCTTCCTCGATCTCTTCTTTAAGGTTTCTTTAGAGTAAACGGATTTGAACAAAGGGATTGGGTGGCACTTTGGCACTCTCATGGTCTGGTAGAAAACATAGGTAGATATGAACGATGATGAACATATGTCACACGGAAATCTGTGTTTAGAAATTGATTTCTCTCTTAGCCTTAACTGTCAGAAACACTTTGAACGTGCTGCAGAAGATGTAAAGTAGAAAAATATTAGTTTAAGTTATCCAAAAGAAACCTTTTAAGCATCGTCTTTTCAGTGCTCTTTATTATGGTCAAATCTCAGTATATGGACAACCTCATACTTCCTTTCAAAGATGAGTTCTTTCGTTAAAATAAATATTGAATACGTTACGTTAAGTACTAGTGAAACTAGTATATATCTCAACTTTACATAAGTTGAGTGGTTAAAAGCCCTTCGATGCCTTTGTCTGTTTTCTTAAAATATTAAACGCATAATTAGCAATTTTAAAAAATTATTATAATAAATGAACATTTTGAAAATCAGAGAATTGAAACAGCGAGTGACAATGCCACTAGCTCATGACTTTGCTTCGAGTATTTCATCAAATTTGTATTTACGTATCATAATAATAATAAAATACCACAACGACATCGGCCGCCTACAACTACCAATTTGTGAATAAGATACTGAATTATTTTTATCAAACAAAACAATAAAGTATCGACCAAGCAATTTATGCATTTGCGTTGAGGTTTTCTAAACGTGGAGAGGCTGCCAAAGGTGGGCGTGCATTCACTAACCAAACGTAGATTTGTTAGTTAATTTATAGAAAATATAAACTCATTTTTCATTTGTAACAATCTAATTTAACTCGTATTTATGTATTGTTTTATTAAAAAAGATTCATCGATGATCTATCCCATTCGTCTGGGTAAGGTGTGCCTCGAAAGTAAAAAAAAAAACTCAGACTTCAAACCAAAATAAAAACGAGTCAGCTGAACCACGCAAATAGGTGTTTGAGTAATGGAGATCAATTTATTGACTTATTTAAATTAGTTCATAGGCGCATTTTTGACAGAAAATCGATAGCTCATTTATTGGAATAGTATCTTCAGCGAAACCACGTCTTTTTTTAAATATCTAAACTAATGAGTTTGCTTTGAGTCTTTGTTTTGTCATGACACACGATATTGGTAGAGCATAGTTGAAGATTTTGAATGGTTGATTTCGTATATTGGGTTTTTTGGTCGCATGTTTCTTAGATCCAAATGAAAACAATTATTTCCTATTTTTTCCCCCAATTGGACTTGTAAAGGTACAAATCGTCGTAGATCATTCGTTCTCATGATCAATCAAAGTCAAGACGCGGGTTTTTTTTTGGCAAAGCTTTTGCATGTATGTAGGTACGATGAGACTTCACATGCGTAACTAAAACAATATCGATTATAAAAGAAAATGTAGAACGGCATAGATAGTAGGTACTACAGAGAGCACATAGTAGCTATAGTATGCCTTTTTGGCTGAAACACCTTCAAATTTAACGACGTATTTGAACTAACGGCTGTATTTGGTTACGAGTGAGTCTCATTATGTCTACTTTGAACACAAATAATTTTTATTACGCCAGTTTTGAACGAAGTTCTCAGTATTCTCCACTGTGACAAGCACAAAAATGACGAAAAACGTTAAGTTTTTTTTAAATTGAATTCAAACCAACTGACCAAAAATGGCTACGAGGGTTGCGGGTTGCGTTTAGATTGTAGACAAAATTTCACTACGTTGCGTTGCCGTAGCTGACTCTCTATCACAGTGTAGACTATACAGAGTCAACTCGTACCCCCTTAACCGGGAAAAACACCTCAATTTTTGTCTGTGATGAAATGAAAGAACGCGTCTCTTTATATATATACGGCTGTTTTCGGCTGTAGTAGAGTTTCAATATTTCCATTTGTTGAAAAGCAGCTTTTACTTTGATGGCATTGCTTACTGCGGCAGCTTTAAGTTAAGTTTTCAACATCCTCAAGTGTTATGAAAATATTGAAAACACGCTGATGTTCTAAATGGCTTTCAAATCAACCGACAACTTTCCGACGAGGGTTCTAGGTCTAATTTATCTGGTGGAAAAAATGGCAGTACCTTACCGGATTCTGCTCTCTGACAAAGAGTCAGGTGCGGCCGGGCAGTGCATTTTTGCCCACAAGTTTCATCGACCGCGAAACCTCGTTGCTCTCTGAAATCTTGATAAAGTTAACGTTACTTCATTGAAATCTACCGCAATGAACATTATTTACTATATCAAAGCAAAAAGGACTATTAAACATGAGTAAATAATAAAATTTAAGTGTATTCGGATATAACCGTTAATACAAATAAGATGATGTAGAACATTGATTTCATCTCAGAAAAAATTCGGGTGCGTTTCAGGTAAACGAGGTACGATTAGATCCTCTGCATTACCTACTCTATGTTGTGAGTATAATCGTATCGCGGGTAGGTTTTTAACCTTATTTTGAGAATTGAGTAAGGATTTGGCTGTTTATTTAAAAACGTTGGTACCATTGATGAGTTCTGGTATCTTGAACTAAAATGAAGGAACGGTGATGGATTTGTTGGTAGAGTAATGTAGGAAATAAAAATCTTAGCCGATGCGATAGTGTACTGAATTTTTTAATTTTATTGTTGCTATTTACATTTTTCTTGCTGTTGTTGTTTAGTTTAGCAACTTCTTATGGTATTTGTCAAGTCTTCATTCAAAATAATATGTTTTAAAATTTTTTTCAGTCGGTTTATTCTACTTCGAATACACCTCCAAATTTTTCTCCAACCACCCCAGTAAATCAAGTCAATATCAGTTCCTTAATCTTAAGTAACTCAGATGTTGAAAGAGCCCTATGCGAACTTGATTGTGATAAACAAGCGGGTCCTGATGGTTTTCCTCCAATTCTCTTAAAACCATGTTTTGGATGGTTGTCATGTTGGTGATTGGAAAATCTCTTATATTATTCCCATTCACAAATCGGGACCCAAGCAAGAAGTCACCAATTATCGTCCTATAAGTAAAATTTCATTTATTTGAAAAAATCGTTTACAGCAAATCGACTTTCATGGCCAAAGATACCATTTCCCCGTTTCATCATGGTTTCGTCTCTGGAAGATCTACAGTAACTAATTTAACAATTCTTTGTAGTGAGGTTATAAGTTACCTTGAGTGTGGTTTTCAGTCTGATGTTATCTACACAGATTTCTCTAAAGCCTCTGACAGAGTTAATCACTATCAGCCTTATTCATAATAAAAAGATAATAAACTGATGATCGGCTGACTAGATACACACTGACTATCTTTTTAATCAGCTTCCTATTCATAATGCTTTTTCCCCTCCGAAATAGTTGGCACATACCTGTGTCAGAAAAAGTATCAAAGATTGTAAATCTATTCCATTTTTTTGACACAGCACAACTAAGCTGCTTGAAAAAAAAAAAAAAAAAAAAAAAAAAACTGTTTTGATTCTGTTTGTTGAGTGATTCCTAAAGCGAAAAATAAATATTTTAAGTGATGGAAACTAAAACTAGAAAAAAACGCTCAGAGAATTGGGACTCGTCTATGGTATTTGAATTTTCGAAAGAAATTTTGAATTTAAAATTTAATTTTATCTATCCATTCAGATGCCAAAATGACAATTCACTTCAAAAACAGTTACTCAGAGGATAATCAATCTCCAACCGTTGATTATCTTTATTTGCCATATTATCAGGCTGATTATCTATTATAAATAAGAATTTCTGTTTTATCATCTGATTATCTTTAAAATGCGATTATGAATAAGGCTGTATATCTTAGTAGCTAAAATATCTTCATTAGGTTTTCATTCGAGCTTGCTATGGTTAGAATCATATGTGGTAGGTCGAACCCAATACGTCAACTTAAATTCAGCTTTATCTCTTCCAATATCTTTCACCTCTTGTGTTCCTCAAGGAAGCCACCTAGGACCTTTGCTCTTTCTTCTTTTTGTTAATGATATCCCTCAAATCATTGAATCGTCTCTCTGTTTTATGTTTGCAGACGATATCAAATTACTAAAATGTATTAGAACGGCATCTGATCGAGTTCTTCTTAAAAACGATTTAGATAGGTATTCTGGTGTCCTGCACACCAATTACATCTTAACGTGTCTAAATGTGATTATGTAACCTTTCGTCGTGGCTTTGAATTGTCAGGTCTTACTTATTCAATAAACAGAATCAATCTTCAAATGGTTTCCAAAAAAAAGGATTTAGGAGTCATCTTTGATTCCAAATTAACTTTTTCTTTGCATATCGACTTTATTGTAGCTAAAGCTAACTCTTTACTAGGTTTTATATCCCGAAATTAGAGAGAATTCTCGGATCCGTTCACTCTCAAGGCGTTATATTACTGCTATTCTAGGCCCGTACTTGAATATGGCTGTATGGTATGGAACCCATAGTATGCTGTACATTCTATTCGAGTTGAAAGCATCCGAAAACGTTTTACTAGCCATATATAGACTTAATTGGAATATTCGAATGCCTTCTTATGGTACAAGATTTAACCTTCTTGACCTTTAACAACTTAAAACTCGAAGACGATACTTTGAGATAGTTTTTATTATTGAATTGAATTTTTGCTTATTGAATTGATTGCTTCTTTCTACTTTCGTTGTAAAAATAAATGTTCCTCTATGAGTGCTGAGAGTACATAGACATATGGACTCAATGAAATGTTAACACGGTGCTTGAAACAAGCAAATCTAGTAAGCAGTCATATTGACTTTCTTAATAATATGATAAGTTTCGTGACCTTTCTATCTTATTTATATTGACCTATAGCCCACATAAAGAATAATTAACTTTCTTAATAATATTAGTCGTGACTTATTTAAAAAAAAAGTGATATATCACTTAATTAATCTTTATCCCGGTGGTTAGTCTGTAAGTATTAATTTAATTACAAAGCAAAGCATGCAGCTACTATCTTTTCAATTAGTCCATAAGATTATATATTAGTAACCTTGTATATATTCTGCTTGATGAATAAATAAATAAATAAATAAATAAATAAATAAATAAATAACGTAGCTTTACTTATACATTAAATTTGCATCCGTTTGAAAGATGATTTTTTTCTAGTATTCAGTTTTCTTAAGGGCAGCACTTGTATTTCTTTCGGGTTTCTTTAAACATTCAGTTCGGGTTGTTATCAGCACAGGAGAATATTTTTAATTTGAAGAAACGTCAATAAATAGTAAGGTAAATTCTATATAGCTTTTACGATTTTTATTTTAAATATCACTAAATTTATAATTAAAAAAAACATTTAAATCTAATAGCGCCATTCTGTCTTGCTCCGAAACTGAGCTCTTTCCGTTATTTTGAAGCTGGCTCTTTTTAAATCGCGGAAGATTTTTTTCTGCTCTGCGAATACAACGCAAACCGCATAATAATATAATCGCATCTATTAGAGTCCAATACGACTAAGAAGAAAAAATTTGGTCTACTCTACGAACAAGCCCCTTACTATCGTGAACGGTGTCAAATACTCTGCCATCTTGAACGATTTCTGTTCTTTATAAATTTCATAATTCCACATCTAAGCGATCTAGATAAAGGCCTCCTATTTGTTTGTTGCGACATCAATACAAAACTAAATACATTTTATCAACGGTTAATAACAAAGGTTCAAAGAAATTTGACAGCAGTCAAATTGTATACCCTGGTGCTAGATATCAAGGTTTTTCCAACTTGGAAAAATGCACTTACAGTTTTATAACCAGTCTACACCAGTTTCAGGGTTGGCATCAAGCTTTCATATTGAATATTTAAGTTCAGAGACGAGGACACATGGAAATCTATCTGCCGTTTAGTTTTCCTACCTATATTTTAAAAACTTGCATGACATGGAAATTGAAAAAGGTCCAACAATTCCGTTGTAAGATGCCTTGAAAGAGCTGCTGCGTTGTTATGAGAAAAACCAACTTAAGTGCTTTTACTTGTCAACACAAAAACTAATTTTGTGCGGCGCGGCCGCGGCGTTTCCTATACTAACAACAAAGTACTTTGAATAAACCGCAAAATGTTAGTCTTATGTTAATTAAAAAGAAAACCGCTAAATCTTTATTGCATTTATTCCTTAGATAACACTGCTCAATATGTCGTCTGTCCGTTTTAGACATGCACCTGAAATAAAAATTCTTATCGCACGACCCCGTCTGCCAATTTTCATAACAATAACAAATCGGCGGACATGTTCAAAGTCTTAGCATGACTTCTGTAGTATGTTTACTTGTCATTTACGCACACAGGCAATATAATTACTATGAATGGCTCGGTGCGGGGCCGGGCGCCCTCCCACGATCGTCATCAAGTGGTTTTGAAGAGCATTTCTTAAAACAAATCATCGCTGGCTCAGCATTCTTAAAATAAACTCAGTGACGCATATTCTTAAGGGGAAATGAGCCATTTTCCAGCCCACATCGCGCTATGTGTGATGATTATCTCGTAGAAAAGCAAAATGTAGTGCATCGTGTTCTTTTTTTTGCCAATTTAAAATGTTTGACGCCTTATCGCTTGAAGTGAGAGCAAACAGACAGAGCATTGAGCAAACATGAAAGAGTGACTTTTCTGTGAATAGCACTAGCACAACGTGTGTGGCATTGCCAGATGTGATGGAATATTTTCATTTTGAATTGTTTGTTGAATGAGTGTAATAAAATGAGTAAATAAAAAATATAGTTTTATCACGCAGAAGAATTGTTAATTGGCATGCTCTTATTTTCTTCCAAAAGTAGTTGATTTTACTAGTTTGTCGGAATGGGACGATATCAAAAGTTATTTTTTCAGTTCTTGCTTTAAAGATAGTACAGTTGATTTCTTGTTGTGTAAATTGAGCTAGTTGGGGAAGAAAAATAAAATTAAAAGGGTCAAAGTGTTCAGGGAACCCTGGAGGCTATCGCATTTCTCTTAACTATGGTACGATGAATGGAAGAATGGAAGAATCTACAAGTTTTTGCCAAGTTCGAACGGCTACTGATCTCGGAGGGCACTTTCTAATCCCTGACCGACGACAGCTATCAAAGAAGTAGAAGCCGAGTGTCCGTTGATTGATGTCTAAGGACCTCGTTCTTTAACCCTTTGCGAATGGGCTAAACTCTCAAACACGTTGAAACAAAACGAAATGACCAAAAAAGTCTGAGATGAAAATGTTATGAATATGTAGGTATGTAGATTTCGTCAAGGTCATCAGAGCGAATACCGAAGTTGATGTATCTGCTGAATTGGCGTTTGAGTCCCTTTTGGTCTTCTTTTTTCATAAAATATTCTACCTAGGCAACCAGGTAAGGAGCAGCATCTAAGCAAACAAAGCACTAAAGCCTAATAACTTATCTTTGAAAACGTACTTAACATTGAATAGCTACTTCTTCACCTCACCCTACGCAACGTTTTTTTGCTCGGTTGCATTGTCTCATTTAAAAGAGTGAATAATACACGCAACAGATGCAGTTTGTTAAATCTATTTTTTAAGCAGTACAACAGAAGCACTTTTTAAATAGTACCTGACAAACGTAACGAGAGGAAATGAACTGTGGTATCATAGGCAGTTTTTTAACAATACCTTCTGGTACCTCACTCAGTTGAATGTGGCTTGTACTGTGCATGCCATGGTCGTGTTTCACAAATAATTAAAATTTTGGAACAAAAGATTGTTTGGCGGAATCAAATGGCAAGATTGTGTCCACAAGTACAAAGGCTCTGCATTCGATAAAATTTAAGTAAGTAAAGATGGCCTTGCCCTTCAATAAATCAATAGTTTCTGTTTTTTTTTTGTCAGGGGATGACTGTTGCAAAGGCTGTTTTTTTTAGAGTTGTTTTCTTTCTAAAAATACATATTTTTAAGTAAGTTTTTTTGACAATTGTCATTCGATTTATACTCAGTTTGTTTAGCCATTTTACTGTGGAAGAATGTTAGCCACACGACCACTGGGCACAGTACATATAGTAAATTATCTGGAGAAGATTTTAACATAATTTTGAGTTATTAACTTGTGAGTTAGTACAAAGATCTTATGCTATTTAACACCGCTTTACTGTTTTTATGGGGTTATGTGTTATGCATTATGCTACGCTATGCTATACGATTAGCGCTTTGGTAGAGAATATTCGGCGTTCTAATGCTGCAAAAAGTGTTCGAAAACTCGGTATCTCGTTTGGAGCTTACTCGAGCCGAGGTCGTAACCAGGCCTTTACATTAAAATATATGTATTTTTTTTTTTTTTGAAAAAAGAACGAATTTAGCCATGTAGTTAGTTTTCTGCACATTAGACTTGTTATCTACTCAAATGACTTCAGCAGAAGCTGCATAGACGAAGAGGAAGAGGAGACAATCCAACATCTCATTTGCTTATGCCCTGCACTTGCTAACAGACGGAAAGCTCACCTAGGTGATTACTTTTTTGGATGACTCCAGTGATTTAGCTAATAAAGACCCTAAAAGTCTCTCCCTTTTCGTACGAAGTTCTAGATTGCTTGACTAACTGGTGATCAGCTCGTTAGTCTAAATTCAACTGGAGGGTTTTTCAACTCCTAAATTCCCTACAAAGGAACCAGTTGTATCATAAATGAACCTTCTGTGGTCTAAGTATATCGGTGTCCTTAAACTTGCAGCCACACCTAACCTAACCTTGTTGAAAATCAAAAGTTAAAAAAAATAACTAGCTGACCCTCCCGGCACGACCTAGCTCGGTCCCTATGGTGATCAAATTGATTAAACTAGCGTCCAAGTTACAAGTTACCATTTCAGTCGTAAAACGGGGATGAAATGTAGTCTATGTTACTCAGGCGCAATGAAACACTCTAACAGTGAAAGAATTTGTGGAATCGGTCCAGTATTTTCAAAGTTTCCGGTTATTATCCCGAGGAAATGTGTCATGTCATTTCTCAGATTCTATACTAATTTTGTTAGAAATGTCATTCAAATCGGGTCAGTGGTTTCTTTTCAATACAAACACTATATTTTCGTTTACGTTCCCGTTCACGTGATGGGATTATGGGAATGAATTACATTCTATCTATTGAAAAATATCTCATCAAAATGTGTTGCATAGTTTTAAAGATCGAAGCATACAAACAGCAGAAAGCGACTTTGCTTTGACTATGATGTGATACATGTAACGTGATGGTTAGTATATATTCAAGTTAACCCTGAGGTTCGTGGTTCTAGTCCCAACAGAGGCAAAATGTTTTTCCACGGGTATCACCTTTCGGGAGGAATTGACAAGTATTCCGTTAGTAAATTCATTGCCATTAAAAGCGCTTTCTCGACTAGCCGTTCGGAAACGGCAGAAAATTGTAGGTAGGTCCCTTCCATTCCGTCACAAGGCATGGTTGTGAGAAATGCGGTAGGCTCAAGGGCTGTTCGCTCTATTGCGCTACCCTATTTATTATTTATTACAATCAATTTAAAATGTGTTTTTATGTTTTGAGCTCATTGTTTTCCTTAAATGGCAATTGATAAGTGTCCCCTCCCCCCATACTTCAGCATTCCAAAAGCATTAGGTCTCACAAAAAAGCTAACGCTGTGGAATGAGTTCCGCATCACTCTTTTGTCGTTTAGTATTTTTGTTTTAATTATTTGTTTTTGAGTTAAACGCTTTGAAATATTTAAAATGTCCATTCACACAAACATTCATTATCACTGCATAAACCATCAACATGGCAACGTCTGCCTTTTCTCTAATCAATTGAAATACTCGCTCTCTATTTTACTACCCGCATATTCGCTTACTCTTTTGAGTTGTTGTTCAATTGAGAACTCCAAATACATTTTCCCCCCACATCATCGTGATCATACACCAGTGAGTGGGTTGTGGATTCTGGTTGAGTTTGATTTGAAATGTGGAGCTAAATTCGCACCCACCACCACCACATGTGCCGAGAGCGGGTCTTCTTTTGGGGGAGCAAAACAAAATAAAATAATAATAAAAAAAAGCAAACTACAAACTCAGCGGTTTTATTTATTAAAAAGCCGAAACGGTTTGAAATTGTATTTTAGTCTAGCACGGCATGTGGACTTATCCGAACGGATCGATCGAGATCGTGTAAAAGGGTTTCACTACAAACTCAAAGAAAACGCATCTTCTTTGACTTCGTTATAAAAGATCGTGTGAATAGTCAGTCTTCATTGATTTAAATATATTTTCTTGTGGTTTTGTGTTGTGTTATTTTTAAATCCCTATATTTATATATAGGTTGTGCGGTTTGTGCATTTTATAGAGAAAAATCAAACAATTAAATCAAAAGTGTGTGTGTTTTCTCAGCGGTGGTAAATACACATAGGTGGTGTGCTTACAAAATTTCAAAACGTATAAAAATTCAAAAAACAAGTTATTCAAATACATAAAATCATTCAACTTCCGACTGGTTGTTTTGGTGAGTGAGGTGAGTTCATAAATTATTTCGAATAGTTTGTTATGGCATGTTTATGAAAATGGCATGTTCAATGGACGACACTCGAAGAAGTGCTTTGGCTTCCGATTAAATGCATTAACCCAGATACGGAAATGGGAGTGCGATTCATGTGAAATTGCTACTTTATAGAGGCTTATAGTTGTTTTTTTATTTAATTACTATCTCTTATCTCTCACGAGATCGTGCGCAATCTATGGCAGCCGTAAAATCTGCTTTCAATTAAGGCGCTGCCAGCCCCTTCTCACTCCGCGGATAGATCTAATAAAACTTGACAGGCTGTTACGTTATATTTGGTTTGTTTATATCTTTTTTTGTGTTGTTTTTGGTTTTAATGCACTTATTTTTTAACACTTCAGTTTTATTGATTTTTAACTGTTTAGGGAAGTGGTAGGGCTTGAGATGGATGTTCCGATTTTATGGAGTGTTAATATTCTGTATCGAATTGTTTTGTGTGCAATATGACTGCAGCTTATACAATGTTGTTGCATAGCTGTGTTTATTTTATTTTCAAGATCAGTTTGTTCAGTCGTTAAATGAAAAACATTTCCTTGGTGTGTCAACGGTTATGTAAGCCTTACTAAAATGTGAATAGAGGAAGATGGGAAGCAATGGCAGGATTTTGTTTCTTAGTATTGAAAGTAAGTCAGGAGGCAAATTTTTATGTTTGTAAAAGGAAAAAGTTTATTTTAAGGAAGGATGAAAATCCAATGCCTTGAGAGTTATTCTTCGAAAAAATAAGTTTCGCGGATAAGTATATTGACTATTGAGTCATAGTCCATTTCCGAGGAACGAAGAGTACTCTTCGAGACGGTAATTGGTATCCCATCACATTCGATCATACAAAAGTGCTTTTAGGTAAAGAGGTGCTTATAATTTAGACACTTAATGGGAAGAATCCAACGTCTTAAGAGTCTGGGGTCGAATCACCGCTTACGTGATCGAGTAGGAGTACCTAATACGTGACTGAATTATCTCAGTTTGGCATTACTTCTCTTATCGAGCACTTTAGTACCACAATTTGCAATCTTTTCATTAGTATTTGAAAGGATTGAAATCGATTAATGAACAGCAATTCGATTTTGTGTAATATGGAGTGAATTTTGAAAGAAAAATGGTAACACTTACTCGAGTACTGATGCGGTAATTCCCCCTGATTTCAATCCCAGAAAAGACAGAATTGCAAAATATTTTCTGGTACTGGCGAAGAAGTTAAGAAGTTAAGTCAAATTAATGTCGCTTTCAATGGGTTAATTCGGAGAAGCACTCATTTTAAAATCCAATAGAACACCGAAAAATATTTCTGTTCAGTTTTACAAATTTTTCCACGTATTAGTGCTTCTTGAGTGGATTCTCATTTTAAATAAGGAAGTGGCTGTCACTCTTCAAAATTATGAGTAGCGATCATTTTGCACTAATGGAACGTTTTGAAAATGCTCCTGAAAGCCCCTGGACGGTTCTTTTCTCCAATGGAAAGCGACATAAAGTGATTTTGTTGTTGTGACAGCGACAAATTCAGCTCTTAAACTAAAGAGCTTTCTAATAAGGACTTGACAACTTTTTTTTTAAATAAAACGGAAATCATATGATTTATTTCAATTTTATTGTAATTTCAATTTAAATTAAATTTAAAAATTTTATAAAGATAAATTTTCGTTTGTATTGAAATACTGAGCTGTTTTGAATGAAATTGGGACCAGAGGTGTTCTAGAGCCTAAGAAATGACATAGGTTTTATTTTCTGCGCATATTTCCTCGTTTACAGAAGCAGGAACATAACCGGGAACGTAGAAAATACTCAGCTGATTTCAAAAATTCTTTCAAAGGTTGAGTGTTTCAGTGTCCTCGAAGTAACATGATGACTCTACCACTTATTTCGGCAAAAACGGCTGCAATCTCGCTTTCAATATTGGGTTTGGGCTCTTTCAACGTCGTCGGCCTGGTTTCACATACCAATGACGTAACGTAGACCCAAAGAAAATAGTCTTAAGGCGTTAAATCACAGAAACGATGCAACCAATCGAATGGTCCATTTCTTGAAATAACACGCTCATCAAGTTTAGGTTAGATGTGGCTGCCAGGATACGAAGACCGACGTATTTAGACTACATACGGTTCATTGTGATACCAATGAGATTAGAAGGTTGTTCACCCTCTGGCCCCCATCTAGGGATTTAAAGAGTTGATCAGCCTCTAATCGACCCTGGATTAACAAATTAATCACCTGTTAGTCAGAACTTCGTATGAAAGTACAGTAAAAGAGACTTTTACTGTCTTTTTTAGCTAGATCGCAGGTGTCGTCAAAAAAGTATTCACCTAGGTGACTTTTCCCTCTGTTAGCGAGCGCGGGGCATGAACAGAAAAGATGTCGGAGTGTTTCTATCTCCTCCTCCTTGTCCATGCATCTTCTACAAAAGTAATTGGAACAGACACCAAGTCTTTTGGCGTGTCTACCTATAAAACAGTGTGCTGTCATAGGTTTCGAGTCCACACATGGCCAAATATTTTTAAGAATAAGGCATCACGTATTACTCTGTTTCCGCCCATCTTCTCAGAAGCTTCCTGCTTAAGCAAAAGTTTACATGTACCGATTGGTATACTTACTTATATTGTTCCTTTCTGGTCGAAGAGAAGAGTCGTTCCTTTTTTGGCGAGTTCAGGTGCCATGCGCAGTTGTCTAGGCCCAGATTCTGTAACTTTTCAGACGATTATCGTTCAATCGTATATCGTAGATTGCATCATTAAAAGATTGTTTCATATAATCTTAGTTTCAGTGGCTGGTGGAAAGCTATTATACCATCGTCCTACAAATTTTGGCAACTTTTTCAGGGTCTTAAACACGTTTACTGCCTAAAATTCAAATGATGCTCGTCTAAAACGTTACAGGATCCGGCTTCTGGTATGTCTCTATAACCCGGCACCCATGAAAGTGAATTTTGAACTGTTCTGCCATCTCTTTTAGAGACGTGCGCCAGTTTTACACCGTACTAGACTTTGTAGAGACGGAGGCAAGAGCTTTGACAGCCTGACTGTCCAAGAGGATACGAATATCCGTGGAAACTACAACGTTTTCTCTGTGCCAGGACAGGACTTCTTCTTTTATCCCCAGAATTTCCGTTTGGAAGACTTTACAATAGTAGGGTGGACGTAAAAAAAGCTTGAATTCAGCCTTTTTGAGAAAATTACACTTCCTACACCATCGCAGGTTTTAAGTATTATTCAAATGAGCCCAACCAACGAACGACGAATGAACGAATATTCGTTAATTTTGACATTTTTATCTCGTGAGTGTTATACATTCGTCGCGAATGATGTTAAGTACTTTCTTTTTTCGCTATGTATTATGTTGTGTATACAATGAAGAAAAATAATTGTGGCACTGAATTAGAATGTATCAATGTTTGTTTACTTTTAGTTACAGCTGAACAAAATTTGTGGTGTGATGGATAGCATGTCCGCCTGTTAATCCAGAGGTTTGAGTTCGAATCCCAACAGAGGCAAAAATGTTTTTTCCACGGGTATCGCCTTTCGCGAGGAATTGGCAAGTCCTCCGTTAGTATTCATTGCCTTGAAAAGCGCTTTCTCTATTAGCCGTTCGGAACCGGCAGAAAATTGTAGGTCCCTTCCATTCCCTTACAAGGTGGCATGGTTGTGAGAAATGCGCCAGGCCCAGGGGCTCCTCGCTCTGTTGCGCCACCATATTTATTTAATTTTTTTTTTTTAACACAATTTGCATCCAAAACAAAAATGAATTTGAGGCTAAGCACGCGCAAAAGATTTATTCGTTGGAGTGTGGATTATATGTGGAACGAGAATAAAGTCTCATTGTTCGTACCTATAATAGATATTTATTCGTAACGAATAATTTTTTTAATTTTGGGCACAAAAATAAGAGTTTTCCAACAAAAGTTAAGTATGAACTATTCTCCAACGTTTCCTAAAAAATTCGTGAGGAATTTATACTTAAAATCGCATTTCTTGATTTAATCGTCGTTCGTTGGTCGTGCTCATGTGAAAAGTTCCGTCATGTGGAAAAGAACCGTCAGTGTAGAAGTGTAATGTTTCATCATCCAAGAGAGTACCGTTCTCCCAAGCTTCTCTTGAGAGGATGGTTATTTGGAAATTGTTATCAATCAATCATCAAACTTATTCATCAATGAATCGATTGTTTCGTGTGCTGTGTGGCTTATGAGTTATGACACATCCTGTAAAACAACATGTCGTCCAAGTCCATATCTCATAATATGACGTCGCAAAGGCCAAGTTTTGAAGATTTTAAAGATACATTTCAAAAGCTGCATTAAAAATGTGTGTCTTCGAGACTGTAAAAAGTTATAATAAAATAATTCCCTTCTTATACCGTTAAAAAAAAAATTGTTGACAACAAGCAGTTTTTCCCCTTGAAATCCATGTTACCCTTTAAAGTGGAAATTCAGGCTAAAAAGGGCTTGCTGCTGTCACTAGAAGGAAAGAAAAAGAAGAATTGCTAATAATTTAAACGTTGGGTGTGAAGTATATTCTTAATTAATGATAAAAATGAGTTCACCTTCGCAAAAAGTAGAGTCTTATTCACTTAGATGGGACCTATGTAATTTTCCATTTGAATTTGAAGAAGATTCCTACGTGTAATTATTTTCTCGTAGCATGCGTTCTACAGAGACCATCAATCATATGTTGCGATGTCCGAGTTTAATAGAAGTAAACACCTAAATCTGATTCTTGATGTATGTTCAGGCTAAAGATACATTTTCAAAACACCTCTAAACACATTTGTAGCAATTTGAATAAACACTTAAAAACTGAGAAATGCTTCGCTTGATGTCACAACATAAGAATGAAAAATTGTTGACTTGTGCTGTTCTGGTTTGAAAAAAAAAAAACTTTTATCTACGTTCTCCGTCTTTTTCCAAGAAAAACCATTTTTCTGAACTTGAAACGCGTTGACAAATATGTTGTCAGTTAATTTTGTTTTCGCTATGACCGCAAAGCAAAGCAAGCACAGCTGTTTTCTATTATTGTTTTTTTTTTTAGTTTTTAAATAAACATCATACTTCTGTATGTGGAAGTGGTGAGTAATGATTTATATTTTGATAAATAATCAAACCATCACGTGGACACCTCGCGAGTTCATTCATCTAATTTTATGAATTACAAATTTTTCAATATCGTGCGTGATATGGTAAGGCGAGGCGTGTAGGTCTATAACGTAATCGTTTTATTTGGACGTTATGAGAATCAACTTATGTAGCCTTTAGGTTATGAGTTTGGGGCCAGGCTATGCTCAGAATATTATTACTTCAGTCGTCCGAATTTCACCTCTCTATGTACCGTGGGGTTAATGGAACTTGGAGAGGTTTAATCCTAATTGCTTTTTATCGTTGTGATGATACATGTACGTCTGTAAATAACAAATTATGGAACAAAAAGTTCTACATTTCATACGAGTAAACAAGTTTTTTTGGCTTCACATTGTAGAACCAGTTTTTGAAAGACTCATCGGTTAAAAAACGACGTTCGAAGTGTGAAAAGTAATCAATTTACTTGCTTTTATGACCTTGACATTCTTAATTGAATTTACATCTGCTTGTGATTGATCGTTTTTCTTTTTTATAACAAAAGAAGCTTTAAAAAGGTGGATTGGATTGGTTCCATGTTTCTTAGAAGCTGAAGCTAATTGATTAAACGAGTATATTTAAGCCAGCACTTTGCATTTCTTAAGATTTTGAAAGCTTCTGAAGCCAAGGCCATGGATATTTGCTTTTCCGTGAAAAATCGAACCATTGGAAACGAAAAAAGGTTATGCTCTGCTGGAGGTAAAAGTATTGATTTTATGATACATCTTTGAGAATTAGATGTTGGCAATGTTAAATGTAAGTAAAAGTTTTACATATTTGAGCTGTGCAATTAAACAGAAGATCATTGTTTGAACAAATTGGCCATTAAAAAAGGAAAAACAGGACGAAATTACTTCGTTAATATGAAATGATGTAATGGTAGGATATTCCATAATAGAAAACCATAAATATACATAGTATATGAATTAGTAATACAGAGCAGTTCTGACCTCGAAAACGATGATGACTAATTTTTTAAGGCGTGATGAGCCTATGCAGCTCTGGGCACTGCGGTGTCTAGTTGAAACCTATTGTGGCAGTAAGCCTTGGGATCTTGGCAACCTAAAGTTCCAAACGTTAATGGTTGCGTTAAGTTTGTTGTTGTGATTGAGGCGAAAGATAATGAAATTGACTATCGACTATCGTGTGAATGTAGTTAAAATATTACCTAATAACGGTTTACGTCAAAGCTTGATTATTGTTTAAAAATTAACTTCCCCCAATTATAATTTATTGTTTAGACGAAAATGTGATTACAAAAATAAATGTGCACGACTTGCACACACGAACATCCCCTAGACGGAGATCTCCTCGATGAAGGCAAAGTAGGGTGTCCTACTGTTGAAGTCTGTTGTCATCTGTTGTTTCGATTCTATTTTTTCTGATTAAACTCTTAATGGCACGGATCAAATATCTGAGTTTGAGGGTTAAAGATAAAAATTAAATAGTGCAACGCAACAGAGCAACAGGGTATAGGGCATTTTTTTCGACAGTACTTTTTAAGGCTTTTAAGGGACGCAAAGGACCTATTGATTGCTGATTCTGAACGGCTTAGAGAGAAAGCGCTTTTCGTGGCAGTGTTTTTACTCTCGTTGGACGTTCATAGCAAAAAAACGATACCTGTGGAATTGAAAAGTTTGAACGTTTCTCCGATTCGAACCTCGACCTCTCATGTAACATTCAGATTGGCCAACTATTAAACATATTGGGTCCAAGTTAAATGTTATTTAAAAATAAAAAAAACTGCTTGGTCAGAAACCAAACACCAGATTGCAATTGAGATTTGTTCAGTTGGCTGACAGTAATCGACTCGTATTTGACTTTATTTTTCCGATTGAAGTCTTTATGGGTAGTCTTTAACGTAGGAAAATGATCTCTCGTACATGGTATGGACGTGCTGCATAGTATCAGACATTTGTGTAATGCCCTTGAACCCAGGAATGGTCAATATTGTGATATATTATTTTTTATACGGTCGAAATATTGAAAAGCATAGCTCATTTCTTTTTTATGAAAATTCTCTAAAATACTTGAGAGAGACCTTCATGAAATACGTTCATATGGAAGGTTAGGGTGTGGTCTTCGCGAGTGTGACATGATGTCACAAGGACTCTACGGCAGCAAAACGATCGCCATTCATCAAAAAATTTTACTGGCGTATTTTTTTGTTACTCAAAGTTATTTATTGATTTATTTAAATTTTTGTATAAAAATAAAATAAATAATTTTAAGAATCAAAACTTGTTCAATGTCAATCTAAATCCATTGAGAGAAGTTCATAGTTTTTATGACAGAATATTTACAGACCCACAGACAGAATATTTACAGACCCACAGAAAGTGAGATACAGCGAAGAAGGGGAGGGTATAAGTATCAAAACAGGCTGATTTTAACGTGACGTGTTTTTTTATCGGCTCCTAAGGGAAATTTAATTTTTCTTAAATTATGGCAACTTGTAAAATTTTGATGTCTGCGGATTGATGGTAATGATATGTTTGGTTTCAATTAACCCGTCATTTTTTTTGCGAATACATAGAGTGAGGTAGCAAAATTTATAGAAAGAAAATGAAAAGCTATTGTGACGAAACTTATGAAGCATAGGAAAAAGTCAATTTCCAAAGAAAAGCATAGGAAAAATCAAGTCGTTCGAGCATTCCAGTTCCCCAAGTACTCAGAGCTCACAACTTTAATGCAATGTCCTAAATGATAACCTATTGTGTACCTTGTACCAGTGTTAACTTGAAGCGATTCTCGAACAAGCTATCCAATGAAAACTTTATCTTTACTATACCGTCGATGTTAAAAGTTATGCAACTATTAGATTTCGAAGTTCTCAACCAAAAAGTATTCGAATGATTGAAAGAAGGGTGCAGATTGTGAGGAAGCTGCAATTCTTATAAAATATTCGCCATATTTATATTTTTATTGATGCAATCCTAAAATTTTAAGACCTTAATACGGAGTTAATTTTTTCAGTCCATTTTGAAGTTTTGCAGAAATAGAGTCTGGTTTTTGGTTCCTTTATTCTTTTTTTCGTTTATAATTTGTTTTCCGAGAGAAAAGGAACGGGTTAAGAAGGAAATTAAGCAACAAAACTTTATAGGACTTTAGTCATCCTAGCCCTGCTTTGCAGGGGAATCGAGGAAGGTTAAAACCTCGTCTTAGGTGGCGCAATCAAGTGGTAGAAAACCTCAACTGAAGAGTGCAAAACTGGAGAGAGTTCGCCCGAAATCGAAATTGTTGGCGAAAAATGTTGGTTGAGGCTCAAGTTAACCCCGAACTGCAATGCCTCATAAGTAAGTGAGAAACACTGAATGTTTTCGCAAGGAATTGGCAAGTCCTCTGATAGTAAGCTCAATTACTATGAAAAGCATTTTCTAGATTAGCTGTTCAGGAATCGGCAAAAAATTATGGGACATTCTTTTTTTATAATTAGCGCGCACATCAAGGGCTTATCAATACCCTTGTAATGTTAAACACAGCGCGAGTATTTATTTTCTTGAGAAAAATGAGCTAAGGCCCAAGACTCCTCGCTCTGTTGAGCCACCTTATTTAATTTAAATTAAAAAGTGGCTGAGCTGAAAGAAATCTTCTGCAACATTCAAGTTGTGATCAAAGCCTTGCCAAACTTCCTGACTAATTTTCAAATGATCCAGAAATGCATAACTTCTCTTAATGTCTTAAGGAAGACTATATTTTTGGTACTGTCCTTTTTTAAGACCATCAAGATCTCTCTCGAAAAAAGTTCGCCAAGCAAGGATCTCAGACATCTTTCGCAGGACCTAAATCATCGCCTGGTTTTGATAGGATTCTTGATAAGGGACACTTTCAACAACTAGATCCGTCAAGAGAGCAAAAATAGATAAGGTTACGTCGCATAAATGTTGTTGACTTAAGAGATACAATCCCCTCTTTATTTTCTCGAAACAGTTTACAGAGAAACGGCGCTGAGAGGGCGAGAGCCCCTTAGAAAAGACCCTTATTTATCGAAATAACTTTCAGTTCAATTATTTTAAGAAAAGCAAGTTCACCAGAAAAAATACTAACCGTTTTCAAAAAGGTACAGGAACTGCTTTGAATCGATTTCGAATTTTGTTTTATTTTTATTCAATTTCAACTGCTTTTGACTTCAACTTCAAACTTAATACAGTTCTTTTGATATTGGTTTTCAACTCAATTTTTCTTTCATTACGGATAAACTCATAAAAACCCCGGAGTAGATTCTTTTTATTTCACGATCTATAACCAAACAAGGCATACATTCAAGCTCATCACAAGTATCACATACCCAAACAAAATTTATGGAAGTGTAGCCATCTCCCCTCTTCCTATTAAAAAACTTATCCTTAATTCGTTATTTCTGAATAAAAATTGTTAAAGTATTTAGGAGTCTGCTCAAACCCGCTTGGCTATGCCCATTTTTGTTGACAAGTTATGTGCTTGTTTACAGTACCTTACCCGTTGCCTACCGTTTATTTAAATAAATTTAATTAAACATTACGTCAACTGGCTGACAGAAAACCAAATGGTTATTCGACCTTGTCCGTGTTTTTTTTTATTTGACTCTAAAAAGGTTCAGGACACTCATTAATTTTGACACTTTCCATGAAAAGGGATTCTTCGCAGTAGTCATTTGTTATTCTACCCAAACCAAATAAAGAAATTTGAGTCAACAATGGTTAGAGAAAAGCAATAAATCCCATTTCATTGTTCACTGATGTAAAATGTTTGACCCACAGATACATACATACGCCCCAACTCTTACCTTTTCAAGCTTCTATTTAATAGCTTGATGGTAAGAAGGTTTCCTTTGGAAGTGTGGGTAGTGGGTGTTTTGACATCTTCTAACTGCGGCAAATTTATTTTTGTGAAGCTGTTCTTTCTCATCTCACAACATCTGTAAGTACCAAAGTGGCTATTTTTCGTCATAACAATAAATTGGATATTGGCAAGATTCGCAGACTTTTTACAGTGTGGTGTGCAGCTTATTGACTTCAACTCAATGGAACCGATTTCTTATTTCATTTGGTATACTGCCTTGAGTTTATTTTAAGACATTGTTCATCGCTACCGTTCAGACCATGCACCGATTAAACAGATGTGTTCATTTTGATATAAACAAATTGTCAACAATATTTGCATCAACTTTGTAATTTTATTTTGTATATTGACTCTGGTCAAACAGCAAGTGCTTGGAGGAATCAAATGACATCATCAATGCAGAAACGAAAATTGCTATGTTTCAATGCCACAGCTGAAATAAAGTGTTCCAATTCCAATGTCTGCACGAGTCATAACTTTTTAATGGCGTACACGACTGAGAGGACGATAAACGAATGATGAGTGGATCGAATGGAAATATCGGAAACTTACTTTACTCATATTTGGTATTTTTAATTATTCGCTATTCCTTACAATGGGGCTTGTAGAATATCGCGGAGTGTGGAGATTGATCAAGTTCGTCGAATTGATCCAGTGAACTGTTACACTGAAAAATAGCTCTCATCAAATTAAAAATGAAGTAAAGAATTGTAGTTGGAAAGACTAGAATGAGGTTTAAAGATCGTAGTAAATATGCAAAACGTTCTCCTATTTTATTTTTGGCATCATCCTCTAATTGGGCGCCATTTTAATAAATGGACTTTAAATAACTCTTAGTGAATTGAGAACTGAAGAAGCAGTCCATCTTGGATGGTTGTAATGCATTTTCAGTTCTAGATTTGCAGCTACGAGAAAACGTCATAAGTTCTGATTTCAACAGGGCTCCCTATTGGGCGCCAACTTAAAAAAATGGTTTGACTGCTAATGTTATGTCTCAACACTGCGCCTCTCTTTAATGCATACGATTAGACCTTAAAGCGTTTAGGCTTTTCAAAATAAACAATTACTATTCTAGGCTTCACAGATCAAGAATATGCTCACTTCACAGACATTTCTACCCTAAAATCTCATTAATTTGTGAAAAGAATCTCCACCAAGACTAACACAAACTGATAATTGGAACTCAACAAGCAAGTTTAACCCAGAACAGCATGTTCATTGATTTAATTACTTATCAATTGCTCGAATTACATTCAATACGGGTTGTAACCTTGAGTCAGTAAAGTGCCACTTTCGTGATTTATCCATAAACAACAATTCTCTCCTTCTTTTCACTAAAACACTGGCGTAAGAGCAAAGCTGTCAATCGTGCGTCGGTCGTAACTTGAGGCAACCATAAATGCATTTCACTATCATCATCGTAATAAAACTATATGACGAACATCCATTCTCCCGTAGTCACAGACTCTGGATGAAAATGAAGAATTGTCTTTTTCCACATTTTATCTCGTGTTTTCATACCTCACCCATGCGAGGAGATAATTAATTTTATTTTCATCCGACTTCGTGCGGATGATTTGAGATTTTAATGATTCATAAAAAAAACGTTGCTATCCCATGAAAATTGATGCAACTCTGGTTTTAATTTCATACCATGGATTTCGAGGTTATATACACTTCTTCCTCCTTCTGTCTTGAGAGACAGTCAAGAGATAGTGGATTTATCGTTTTTATATTGATTTCATTTTGTTTATTATTATTTGTGAAGACTTCAGACAGAGACAGAGAGAGAGTGTGTGTGCTTGAAATGAATGAGCAGAAGTCTTGTTTTTCAGTGGAATGAGTTTGTTATCCAAACCCATTTAGCATGGCTGCTTTATTTATTGGATATTAGGTCGGTCGGTCATTAAAAATGAAAACTTAAGAACTCTTAATTTTCAAAAATACGACCTACCGAAAAAAAAAATGTACAGGAAATTTCGAAAGATCGGCATTCGGCACTCAAACAAACACAGAATCACACACAATTTGGAAAAAGATTTGTCGGAAAGAGAAAACAGACATGACATTTTTGTATTTTTATTGCATCCTGCCAAAATGAATACGTATTTTGTAATCAAGTTGAAAGTGTACATAATTTTGTGCAGCCTTGAAAAATAGTGTTGTTTTGCATTCGGAATGTCGGTGTTTTTCCATTGAATTGGATGCTGGTATAGTTTATTAATAAGTTTCTTAGGAATTGGTGAATGGGCTTTATGTGAGGAATGTAATATGTAATGCAAATGGAATGAATAAAAAAATAAAAATAAAGTAAAACCGAATAGATAAGATTCGAATTGCATTACACAATGAATAGGGAAACGAAGGCAAATTATTGAGAAAACCAATAAAAGTTGATGTGAATTTGTTACGTGAGCTGGTTTTTATAGCGAAAGTTCGCATCCAGTCGTTTTTCATTAAAATCATCTTTAATCTCATTTACAGACAAATTGTTTTATCTCTCCATAATGGGATTACAAAGAAAGTGGCGCTACGATTAGAACAAAATGGAATAACAATTAAACTGCGATTAAGGATAGACAATTGATCTACATGTTTTGAAAAAAATTTATTTGAGAATAGAGAAAACGGTTCTATGAAAGACAGGAGGGGTGAAAAAACAAAATTTCAAATTATGAAAAAAATATTTCATTGTTTTTATCGAGCATTTCTTGTAAAAGGTTTTCCAATAGGTATGATATGATTTTGCAGTGGCTTTTCGGCCATTTGTAGTATGTCATGATCTATCATTTGTTTTTATTGCATTCAGAAGTGTTTACATTTTACCATGGGACCACCGTAAACGTCGTTAACTTTCTGATTTTGCCATGGAACAACTTGAAATCGATAACAATTTCTTTAAGAAATTCATCTTTTCCGAAGAGGTTTACTTTTATTTGACTAGTGCGTTAAATAAACAAAACTGGCGATGAAAATCCACAAAATATTCATGAAAAACCATTGCATTCACCTAAATTGACAGTTTGGTGTGGTTTTTTGGGCTGGTGGAATCATCGGTCCGTACTTCTTTCAAAATGAAGTTGGTAACACCATTACTGTCAATGGAGAGCGGTATAGATCGATGATAACCAACTTTTTATGGGCGAAATTGGAAGAAATTGATTTTGACAATATTTGGTTTCAACAAGACGGGGCTACGTGTCACACAGCAAATGCAACAATTGAATTATTGCGAGAAAAATTTAGAGATTCGATTATTTCAATAAATATTGATATTGAATGACCTCCAAGGAGTCGCGATTTAACACCATTAGACTATTTCTTGTAGGGTTATTTGAAGTCTATGGGTTTTCAAAATAAACCAGATTCTCATCAAGCTTTACAAGTTAATATTAACCGTAAATAAAATACGACTTGATTTAGTGGAAAAAGTGCTCCAAAGTTGGGTTAATCGAATTTGTTGCTACAGAAGAACGTGGTGACCATTTGAATGACCTTTTATTTAAAACTTAAATGTATTGATTGAACTGCACATTAAATAAAAAATATTTGAATTTCCATAACAAAAAGTGTGCTTTTTTCAAAAAAGAAATCATATCACTCTTATTGGAAAACACTTTATATTCCAGCCTAACTATTGGTTGAAGTAGCGCAGGCGTAGACCTGATTTAAAAAATTCTTACTGTAGCCATTTAAAAAGAGAGGTAGAAGGAGATATAAGAGCACGTACCTATAGATACTAAATCTATTGAGTGCGAGTGAGTGTAATACAGTACTTAGTACGGCTCATTCAAAATGTTTCTAAGTGCCTGAAAAAACAGAGGAAACCTTAAAAGCTGAGGCCGAATTAAAGCTACAGTGATCTAGTGAGTGAGTGGCAACAGTGATCGAGTGAATCACTTGCATCAGGGATTGAGTTAGTCAGTGGCATAAGTGATCGTTAGACTGAGTGGTATCAGTGATCGAGTGAGTCAGTGTCATGATTGATCGAGTTAGTGAGTAACAATTTTGGGATGACAACATACGTGAACTATCGAACCATATAGCTTTTCAAAACTGTACTTGTAATTTTAAAAGAACGTGTAGATCACCTCAAACTCCTTTGTTGCGTTTCGCCCAGGTACGGCATTGGGCTCATCAGTTTGATGTTGCCGTACCCTTCTAAGGCTAAGGCCACGCAGTCAGCGATAAGCGAGCGAGCGATTGAACGATCAGCGATTAAGCGACAAAGTCGAGCGACGAGTGGCCTTTTCGTGAGCGACATTTCTTTAGCGATTAGTTGTTAAAATGCCGTTGTCAAGAGCACTGGCCTTGCTTGAACACCAGAGATCAAAATTTCTATGTTTACTTTAACCATCTGTTGCTCTTGACGCTAAGCGATAAACTAAAAATTAGAACAAGTTTGGTGACAGAGCGACGTCGTTCAGTCGCTTAAAAAAATCGCTCATCGCTCGCTCAATGCATGGCCAGTTCAATGCAATTTCATTTGTTTTAATTTTTTCATGTCGTTCAGTCGCTCGCTCGCTCGCTTATCGCTGACTGCGTGGCCTCGGCCTAAGACGCAAACTTTGTTCGGTTTACACCGACACTAATAAAACTCACTGCACTCACATGCTTTGCGAAACGCAACAAAAGAGTTTGAGGTGATCTACACGATCTTTTAAAATTTCTATTAAGAAATTCTTTTCTTTTTAGATTTTGATTTTCAATCATTTTGTGTGTAACTCCAGGACAAAAAAAAAAACAAGACAATAACAAAGTTTTTTGTTATTGTTTAAATTAATATGTACTAGTAACATCGAATGTTCACTGATATAAAGGGTGGGCCAGAAAGTTGGGTGGATTTGAAAAAATCATCAAAAAAGATAACTGATAAGCGTTTTTTTACATGCACTATTCAACAAACTGATCACCATTGCTCTGCAAACACTCCTCCAATCTGGATAATTAAAAAATAGCTTTATCATTCTTCTTGAAAGAATCGCCATTTCTTCTTCGACATTGATGGTAAAAGTGTATGCCAATAAAAAAAAACTACCAGTGGTGTCAAATCTGGGCATTTGGGCGGTTACGCAATATCATCTCACCTCGGCGCGATATGAGTATTACTCTAATCCTCTCGTTTACGACTACTTTCGAGGCATCAGGAGCGTAGAATTTTGAGGCATCAGATGTACGGAACTCCGCGCCTTTCTGTTGAATCCATATCCTACGGTTATGTCCTCCGATTTCTTGCAGTTGTGGAAAGAAAAAATTTCGAATCATGACTTTGTATGGATTGGTCCAAATTTACTGTCAAAAATTGCACCAACTCTCCCTTCCCATCCACCTTGATTTTCGTTAATCGATTCTTCTGTTCTTGTTGATTTTGCACCTCCCAAAGGTTTCTGATTGAGAGTTAAACGAGTAGATTTGTACTTTTTGACATAACCTTTACTCCGCTTTAACTGGGGGATTAATTAAGGTCGTGTAATCTGTACTCAGAACGGTATAAACAACACGAATCGTTATTTTTGGAATATTTTTTTTACGCAGAACGTACTCTGCGCACCTCTGAAGTGCTCCATAGAAACTTATTTTCTTGAACCGATAGCTACTCATTTGTTTTGCAAAACCTCTACAAAGTAAAAGTTATTAATCAATCGTTTATTCACAGATGTCGCTGATGTCTGTAAACTGATTTCTTTTTTATTTGCTAGCAATTTTCATTTTTTTTTTTTTTGGGAAAAGGTGAGGGTTTCGGGAAAATAAATTATTCAATGTCCTCGGGTGGTGTTCTTTAAAGTAATCGTGTCAACTGTTAACATGTTAACTCTGTACATGGAGTACAAAAGTCAACGCTGTGTACGCAAAGGTACTTCTTTTTCAATTCAGTTGTTTACTTATATACCTACATATGTATATATTGCTTTCGGCACTTTCTTATTAAGAAACTTATTTGTTTTGACTGCGATGAAGTAATCTAACTTCGCAATAAATACAAGAAAAATGTAAATTCTGTTCGTATACTGATGAGAGAATACCAAATTTTGGTACTAGATTGCTCGATAACGTGAGGTGAAACTCATCATTCCGTCAGGAGTTGCTCGATCACGTGCTCCGTAATTTGGCACCTGTTTTCTTACTTTGGTTTGAAGGGTTGAAAGTAGATAGTTAGTGGATGGTTTCAGAGGTAAAAATATTTTTCAAAACTATGCCTTTTTATAGGTTGATTGGAAAATATTAAATTTGTTTTACCTACATGTGAAAGATTATATTAGAAAAACTTTAGTATTTTTTAATAGTCAACTGTGACTTTGTTTGGGTAAGCTGATCTTTTACAAGTTCAAATGCCTCTGAGATGTGACTTGACGACAACTTGATTTCAAAATTGAAGTTTTCACAGTCGGAATGGGTGCTCGAAAGTGTTAGCCCAAATTGGCATGTTGTTTTAATTAATGGGATCTGCACATTCAAAGAAGGTTTGTGATTATAATTGAATTTTACTCTAATTCTCATAGGAACTAAGTTACAATGGTATATTTCTTAATCAAGTGAAGAACAGACTTGTTAGTGTTTATTTTTGTTTTAAACTAATGTCTGCCCCTTTGAGACATTGAGTGATTATATACTACAACGTTCATATTGAAGCCAAAAAGCAAATTTTGTGATTAAACACACAAAAGATTTACTCCACGTGCTGGGAAACACTATACAAAATTATAGATACCTATGATTTTGGTAAATATAGAGAAGAGCAGAATTACTGGCCTTAGAGTATACAGAATGTTGTTATATGCGGAATTAGGAGTATCTTTGCAATGTGAAAAGGGATGAATTTGAGCGAATAAAATAGGAAAGATACTCATGGGGACTCAAATCAAATTTCTACTTTGCCGTTGGCTTACCACCAGAAAGAAAGAGAGAATATTACAGTATAATTGTTCTTTTGTTTCTTTCGGAACTTTAACGTTAACACCATCTGTTTATTCGAATATAGGTTAGGTTAGGAGACAACAACACTTTGGATACCTTGGGATATTATACGGAGAAAATTGTACCAAACGCAGTTCCATTCGCAAATTGACACAATAAAAATTAATTGAACTGATGCAAAAAACTGCCATCTCTGCTGTGGAATTTTGTTTCAGATTCAATAACTTTTGTTGCATATGACCTTATGAATGAATTAAGGTTATTCTAGCGTGTATGATGGTGCACTGATGAGACAATACTTCTGAGGCCAAAATTTTTCTGTAATAATTGACGGTTTGATTTTTTCGAAGATTGGATTTTATTGTGAATTTTTGGTGAGGTAAACGTTACCTTTAGGTAACTAGGTTAGGTTTGGTTAGATGGTGAAGCTGTAAGCGGCAGCACGTCACTTGGATCTCAAGAAACCATTGTGCTTTCTGGGAATACAGAGGATGAGGAAATAGGGGGTACAAGGCGGTAATTAGGACGGGATTGTGGTGATGACTTGGTCATCAGAGTTAAAACAATTGAAGCCCTGAATGAACTCAAGTATGCTGTTCAAGGAAGGGAAGGTTAGAGATGTTGCCCAGGTTGACGAAGACGAAAGCTGTTTTTCTAGTGGGCCAAACTTGGGCACTCACAGGGGGGCAGATGAAGTGGAATGATCCTTTTTTTTGTGGATTCCCAGTGAGTTGAGATTCATGAATCAACAGAAAAAATTGGTACCGTTCCTGAAAAAAACATGGGGATAAAATATATCCCCTGCATTCTGGGGACAATGCACTTTTAAAGAAGTGAAAGAATCTGAAAAACTAGTCCAATAGTTTTTGAGAACTTTGCTATCTTCATCCAGTCCAGGAATGTGGTAACTTTGGAGTTCCCGTTCACAACAGTCGATACTGGCATCAACAGAGAATTACTGGTATCAGCAGTCAAATACTGGTGTCAACCGTCAAATGCTGGTGTCATGTCTGCAGTCAAATACTGGCATCAACAGCTTGATCGCTAACGTGAGAAAAACCCAAAAATCTTTTAAAGGCTAGTGGGAGATTTATGCCTGGTACTGCCTAAAAAATTGGGAATTTCTGGGCACACTACATATTCCTAGTTTTCTTCTAGTTGAAATAGTTTGTACACAAGATTGGTACTTTTCAAAACGGGCTGACTCTTCTCGTATTTTTCAGAGTGCCTTCATGTTGATTTTCGGGATATCGCATTGAAAAGTTCTCTCATAATTTTTTTCGAAACGCCCCAAAAGAATAATAATTTCAAAAGGTCCTGAACGCCAAAATATGGATAATAATTGAGTAATGACACTCATCTCAGGGTAAGATAAGCCTTTGACAATCAACTGCTACAACTTATTGAATTGAGAAGCGAGTTTGGAATTGATTTAAAAAGGCCTTTTGCTCTATCTTTTTGAATGTATTCTCTTTTTTTAAGCACATTGTAGTAACCTTTGAGCTTTCAACTTCCATTTTCAGCGAAGTAAGGGAGAGAAAAGTTTCAAAATAATATTTAAAAAAAAGTATAACATATTTTCAAGTTTTGGATATGACGAATAACAACCAGGCCAGAGTAGACAAGCAATTTTTAGAACCTGTAACTTGATTTTTGAAAATTTCGGACTATCTAAATTAAGTATCCTTTCCGAATGCGGTTGCATGACTCTAGGTAAGAAAATGTATAAAGGCAGGAAAGACCAATTTTGCTGATATTGCTCAGAGATTTAAGTGATTCGCTTTTTGTTTCTTATCGCTGACCCCATCTAAACGTTTTGCAGCGAAAATACGTCTCTACTGACTACACTTTCGATTGTAAAGCAAAAGCCGCTACGAAGAACATTGAACTAAATTGTCGACTGGGAAATTGGAAATCTATTACCAAATCGCATTTTGATACAAAAGGAAAACAAGAAGAAAAGGAAATGTCGCCGATAGCCTTATAGTGTAAGCATTAAAGATCAGACTTCGATTATTTCTGCCTAATCAGCATAACGCCTCCACTCCCAATAAATCAATGTCTTATAACAACTACTTGCAATATACCTTTTTTTATAACTCCAGGCGAATGACTGAGTGAAATACGACTCTGCCTTTAAGCAAATACTCGTAAACACTGAAGTTGCAAGTATTTTTGGGACAACCTACTTCCACCCACTTCAAGCTCTAGGGGCATTTAATACTTATGACATCAAAAATTCACTTCGACCCTGGTTGTCAAGTGAAACTGGTGAAACATTCCACTTGACACACTGCCAAACCATGTAAATGACATTAAGAAAATAAGTTTATAACGTACTTCTACTGAGACTGACTCATGTCGTGCAACAGGTGCCAAAAGCGACACACGTTTTAAATGAAATACTAAATTCGAAGTAATAAAAGGAAAATTCAATATTCCAATCAACTCTTTCTCAACAACTGCGGCTGTCTATGAGCTCCCAACAAAAGTGAAAGGCACACAGGAGACAGGAGACAGGAGACAGGACACAGAAAAGAATTATCTTCAAATTATTCAAATTAAATTCATGTTTTTAGCAAAGATCTCAAATCGCAAAACTCATTCATACATCGAACACTGACGGTTGTATACAGACACCAATTTGTCCTGTGCCACTTTTTGTTTTGTCAACGGACACTCGAAATATACCGCACAGCACTTACAATCAATTTATTTGCATAATGTTGAACAACTTGCACAATTAATTCTTACTTTGCTTTCAAATTATTTGTTGACATATGCATTATTTCACATTAGACAAGCCAACTGTGTGTTTTGGTATCAATTTAATTTATTTCGAGTCTTTTTTGCTTGTTTCGATTCTGTATGCAAATTTATAAATACTGCCCTAGAGACATCGAACACACTGTGAGAGTTCTTAGCAAAAAAAGACGTCTCTTCGTTTTGTTTTGTATGCTGGAGGTGGGGTTCATTGAGTCAGTCAGTCAGTCGACTGGTTATTGCATTTATAAATAATTGAGGGAATTAAGTTCATGGATCATTAAGCACAGATAGCTATGAGCTCTGATTTGATAGCGTTTAACTTGCTCTGCCTATTCGAAACGATCAACTCGACGACTGTCACGAACTTGATGGCTCTGGGACAATTATCACCCATGTGGAGCATAATTGATTGAAATGACAAAGGTGCCACTGCCACACGTCAAAAGCTAATCCACGAGCTTGTTAGATTTAATCTTTGAACATAAATAACAAGATTATACATTGAATGGCTGGAGATGAGTCTTTTATTCAGTTTGGTTGGGGATACTCGTAGGTATGTACGATCACTGGGGGAGGAATGAATGGTAGATGGTGGAATATTTAAATGACATCGTGCCTTGATACGGGGAATGGAACACGATGAGATATTCTTAATGGGTCTATTGTCTTGTGCCACATGAATGCAATGCTATGCGAATACTTGGGGGACCATTGGATTATGCAAGGCCTCTTTAGATGGTGATTCGTGTTGGGTGAGAAATCAGAAACTTTTTTTTATTGATCATAAACTTTAGACGATTACGGATGCAGAGCGGTTTATGTTTTTGTTTGAGTTTTTGTTATTTTAGATTCACACATATTTTGAAGCACGATTCTTTTAGCCAATGGACGAAATTGAATAAATTGAAAAAAATGACTCAATAGAAGAATCTAACACATTAAGTGAGTTGTTGATTCTTTCTTATGAACGATAAGAAATAATTAAGTCACTTAAGATACAAAAAAAAGTAAAAAGTAAAATAATTAAGAAGGAAAAAAAGGTTTCTTAAAAATGCTTTTGAGATATGTGCTCCTTATCGAAAATTCAAAGTTTCGTTTTGTTTTTAGTTGGATTACGTTCCCCTTTTTGTGTAGAATAAGAGAAAAACTTAAAGAAAAATAAATTTTCTTAAATTCTAGTTTAAAAGCATTTCCCTGAAAAACATTGCGTCGGAGCTTTTCACTCAGAATTTGACTGACTGTCTTTTTGCGGATGAAGAAATCAAAGAAACAATAACTCCCGGGAGAAACTAGTGGTATTTGCTAGTAAAAGAAAAATGAGAGCAATTCAATACTTTATTTTAAAAAAAAATTATCAGTAGACTACAAAGGCAATAACCCCAGCACAAAGCATATGAGTTTTTTAGATAGAGCCAAGTAACTGCTAGGGGTTACTAAAGAACACCACCAACAACTTTAATGATCCGTTCATAGGGTGGCGCAACTGAGCAGGAATCCTCAGGGCCTAGCGCATTTCTAATTAACATACCTTGTGCGGGAACGCAAAGCATCCACAAATGTTTGCAAACTCCTCTCGAAAGGCGATACTTGTGGAAAAACTTCTTTTTTTTGGTGCTTCTGGGATTCGAACCTCGACCCTCCCACGTGACAGATAGACGCGCTAAGCATTTCGCCTCGGGCACCACGGTTATGTATACGAGTCAATGATGACGCTAAAAAATTAATAAGTCCAAAGCTTCCAAAGCTTGGCATAGAAGGTCGGTGTCCCTAATTACGGAAGAAATGTCCACGTCGGCGTCGGTCGGCAGCTAGCTCAAACCGAAGCCATTTATGAGCTTCGACTTAACAGCTTCAATACAAAGGGAAACAACCATTCGAGTACAGACTCAAAAAAAGCAGAAATATTTTGAAAAATCATTCGCTAAAATTGTTTAATGATGATCAAGATCAGATTCTTGTGGATGCGGATACAATTCTGTAAATGTGACGGCAGTGCATTGTAATGATCTTTTAAACGAAGTGTTTTATTGGCTGCACTTACCTACATGCTTCAGGAAGTTTTATATTTGTAAAAACCAAAGAAGTAAGAGGTTAAAACTCCAAGATGTCATATGAGTTTTGGTCAAAGACACTAGGTATCTTGTTTCAATGTCTTACATCTCACATCATCTCATCAATTTGTCAATGCAATGAAGGGAAAGTTACCTATTTCGAATATTTAAAGAGAAGGGATGTAGGCGGGCGAAGCTGCAACAATAACCATAAGGAACATTTAGTGGTTATTTGAACTGGCTGCGAAAGATGTAGGTTGTCTGCTAAACTGCAAAGGATTTGTATCGTCAAGTGTTATCGTTATTCTTAAGAATATCTGCATAAGCTGTAATGTATACTTAACGTTGAATACTTCAATAAAAAGCCATGTGGCCTTTAGACAACAAGAAGATCTTATGGAAGCAATTCGAAAAGTAATACAATCAGACAGAATAACCGAAAAATTAAAAATCGAAATGTTTGGACTAAAGAAGTGTCGTTAGTCTTTTGTGATTCATTGCTTTACTTGAAAGTGATGAGCCCCAGAGACTACAACAATTCTTTAATTCCTATGGAGGGTTTATACTGGTAGATTTGTTGAATAGTTTGTTAGTAAAAAAGAAAGGAAGGGGAGGTATTTGAAAGAGTGTTTCCCAAAATCAAATCAACATTAATTGTTGAAACTTCGTGTGGATGAAGTCGCTGTGTTCCTCCTTTGTAGGTATGGACACCATTGCCCTCTTGTTTCATGAACGTCAGATGAAAAGGCAATGAAACAAGACAACGCGACGTTCATCCTTACAACGAACGCATCATCATAGTAAGTAGAAGTTTTGGAGGGCAATGAGCACTTCATTGCTTATAAAAAGACTATGGCAAGCCTGAGATATTAGATGCCCGCAAACTTAGATGAAGTGTATTGAGAACTGCCGACTGAACTTAAATAAGATTAGTCCCGTTGACAAAAGGAAAAATAGCAAAAAAAGTGCAAAGTCGACTTCTGCCTCTGCAAGCACTAGCACATCGACCGAAAGACCTCTTGTGCAATCCAACGTTAGATTGATTGTGGTGCTTTTTAGGTATTTCAAATTGGATAGCAAACCCTTTTTAAATGCTTCGTTGTTTGTAAGTCTTCCAGTCAATGATGGCAGGTGTTTATCTCGCTAGTAGAAATGACTTTGACGTTTTTGTCAACTGACAGTACAGTAACTCAAATTTCTTGGTGACAATTCGATACATAACTTTAACTGTTTGTGACAAGGAGTAATTATATTCAGGCGTGAAATAGTCATGTCATAGTTATAACGAAAAGTGACCTATCTTGGGGAACATATTCCAACTTTGATGGCGGTGCTTAAATCGTTCTGTTGAGTGACATTTTTGTGAATCCTTTTCACTCCTGTTAGATTCGTTTTGTGGTATTCATATCAACGTATCGTGTAACGTGTATGCATAGGTATTCAGTTTTTCACAGCAGATCGAACTGGTGTGGTGGTTCAAGCTCCGAGACAAACAAAGTGACTGGGTAAAAAATTGGAGGCATCAGACTTAAATGGCTCACGTTTTTCAACTCTGAGCTCGTAAAAGCTGATATGTTGTCAATGAAGAGAAATTAACCTGGATGATCATTGAGTGTAGGTAGCTAGCTAGTAGCTACATGACAGAAATATATTTAGCTTGTCTGTTGACCGCTTCCTATTGGTCGAGATGAATGTGCCAATCCATTCGAACAACTGCGACAATTGCTTCAGCATTCCTTGTGGCACATCAAGTAGCTTGTTATCCTGTAATCTTCTCAGTGAGCAAGTGTGTGAACCTTTTTGTTGTTTCTGTTGACGAGAAAATAATTTTGTTTAAATCTGAAGTGGGTGCTCCACATAACTTTGCATGGTGAGATGTGGTATGTTACAATTTTTGTATTTTACTAAAAAAAAAATTTCGACTGAAAAAATAAACAAGACACCTTTCCCTACAATTATTCCAAAATGATTTCTCAATCAGAATGTGTCTTCCTGTTCAGCCCTATTTGATCTTCAGGACTTCAACCCAAAAGCATGGTCCAGTTCTAACATAAGTTCCATAATGTAGATTCTTTGTAAGACAGCAGAAGGGATGAGGTTCTTCAAGCGTTGGTCATTCATAGCAACTTTTTTATTCGATTTACTTCAAATTTACTCAGTTGCAACTAAAGTACACAAAATATATAGTTTTTGAGTCATTCAAGTTCATTGCGCAAATATTGCACTAATGATAGTTGCAGCTACTTCAAATATTTGAACACACCTATTTGATAAGGCAGAAAAGATTAGATGAACATCAGTACCTACTTTATCAATTCCAGAAAACCAATAGGAATTCTGAAGAATTGTAGTTGCACACAATATAAATAAACAAAGATGCTCATTGTCAAGAAATCGTTTCTCCGCATTAAGTTTAAGATTCAACAGAACTACAAAAAAAGAAAAAACAAATTAAACTTAGGTGACTTAAATGACAAATGGCTGTTGTGTAAATGAAGTGAAATGAAATAATTGCACCTACTGCGCAAAATATAAAATATACTGAGAAAACGACTATTTACTTGAAACAGCTTGTGACATTTCTCTAGATTGCAATTGAAAGAAGATAGGATGGATGTGAAATAGTTGTAAGAGACTAAGTCTGGTCTGCCAAAGACAAGGACGAACTCAAGATTTTTATTTGTCTCTCGAATGTCCATTCATTTCAGTTTTTGTCTGTCCCAAATTATTCACACTGACAGCATTTCTAAAATGAAGCACCGTGCTCAAAATGTTTTTTGTGCTGAGGGCACTCCAAGCAGCACTGCGATACAAAAATGTTACAGAAGTTTTTTTTTATGAACTCCGACTACGAAGCCTGCTTGTTAAAACTGCAAAGATTAAGATCACGCTGAGTATTATAAGCTGCAGGTCCAAATGAACACAATCGGTAAGCATAGCCTCCACGACAAAACCTCCTAAAACGGATTGAGGCTAATCGATTTTGCTGCGGGGCTAAATCTTGTTGTAAGTAGTACACGCTTCCCGCATCTCAAAATTCATAAAGGTACATGGCGATCCCCAGATCAATTAACCGTCAACCAAATTGACCATGTTGCGATCGACGCAAGGCACTCTTCCAGTGTGCTAGATGTCCGAACTTTCCGTGGGGCCAACTTTGACTCGGACCACTACCTTGTTGTAGCCAAGGTACGAATGAGGATATCTTGTTCACGACCAGCACGAACGAACGCTGTGAAGAGATATGACGTCGGAAAGCTACAATCGCAAGAGATTGCCAATGCCTTTTCCAATCGAGTGTCCCTTCAATTATCCTTGAATCCCATGCCGCCAGCATTAAACATTGAAGGCCAGTGGCAGCAATGCCAAGAAGCCATCAGAACCGCTGCCTCTGAGGTTCTGAGTTTCACTCGGCCACCAAAACGAAACCCATGGTTCGATGAAGAATGTAGGCAGGCAAATGCAGCCAAGCAAAGAGCACGACAAATGCTTTTGCAAACACGAACGAGGGCTGCTTACGATCAGTATAACGAGATTAACAAGGAGAGAAGAAGGGAAGAGCACCGACTTCTCAAAAAGAAAAAGAAGCAGCATGAGAAGCGCTCGTTTGAGGAAATAGAGAGGTGCCATGACAGGGCGGCAAACCCCGAACTCAAGCCTGTAAAGACCAGCAGGGAAACATAGTTATAGCGTCACAGTCGCTACTGAGGATCTGGAAAAATCATTTCTGCAGACTGCTTAACGGCGATGAAGACACAAATTCCGTTGTCAGGCAGATTGCCCCATTCAGCTTGGACGATGATCAAGAATGTCGTCCTCCCGACCTATAGAAGAAGTTAAGCTTGCCATATGCAAACTTAAATCAAATAAGACTGCAGGTGCAGATGGCCTTGATGCCGAACTTTTCAAGGCAGCTGGAGACCAGTTGGAAACGAGCATGCACCAGCTGATCTGCATGATATGGTCGGAAGAAAGTATGCCCGATCCTAAAGAAGGGCGACTCTCACAATTGCGCCAATTATAGAGGGATAAGCCTCCTTAACGTCGCTTATAAGATTTTGTCTGCTGTAATATGTGAACGCCTGAAACCCCACGTTAACAACTTGATAGGTCCTTATCAATGTGGTTTTAGACCAGAGAAGTCCACAACAGACCAAATTTTCACATTACGGCATATCTTGGAAAAAACACGAGAACCTAATATCGATATTCACCATCTCTTTATCGATTTCAAGGCCGCATATGACAGTATCTACAGAGACGAGCTGTACAGAGCCATGTCTAGTTTCGGCATCCCTGCAAAACTCGTACGACTATGCAGGATGACTTTGGAGAATTCACGCTGCTCCGTCAAGGTCGGTAAAGAACTCACCGAGACCTTTGATGTCGAAAAAGGTTTTAGGCAAGGCGACAAACTGTCATGCGATTTCTTCAACATCACCCTTGAAAAGATTGTAAGAAACTCAAACGTCAACACCAGAGGAACAATCTTTTAAAAGTCTGTACAATTACTCGCCTATGCAGACGATATTGAAGTAATTGGAAGAAGCAAGAGTGATGTCATAGGTGCTTTTGCGAGTATTGAAACAGAAGCGGCAGAAATGGTTTGATGGTTAATGAGGGAAAAACGAAGTATTTGTTGTCATCAAACAAGGACACAGAACATTGACTAATTGGACAAAACGACACAATAGACAGACATAACTTCGAGGTAGTACAGGACTTCGTCTACTCAGGATCCGCTGTAGGCACGGACAACAACATCAGTGCGGAGATCAAACGGAGAATAACTCTTGCCAACCGTTGCTTCTTTGGGTTAAGAAGGCAACTGAGAAACAAAACCCTCTCCAGAAAAACCAAGGTAACCTTGTATTAGACCTTAATCATCCCAGTCCTGCTGTACGGCGCTGAAGCATGGACTATATCGAATGCGGATGAGGAAACCCTAGGTCGTTTCGAAAGAAAAATTCTCCGAATGATCTTTGGTCCCTAATGCGAAGACAATGTGTGGAGAAGAAGATACAACAACGAGCTGTATGAGCTGTACCTTGACATGGGCATAGCCAGAAGAGTACGCATCGTGAGGCTACGATGTTTGGGCCATGTAGAGCGGATGGACCCAAACGCTCCGGCTCGTCGGGTGTTCGAAAGCACATTGCAGGGAAATCGCGGAAGGGGAAGACCTCGTCTTAGGTGGCGCAATCAAGTGGAGTGCGAAACTGGAGAGAGCTCGCCCGAAATCGAAGTCGTTATAGAAGGATGTTGGTTGAGGCCCAGGTTCACCCCGAACTGTAATACCCACCAAAGTAAGTAAGTAAGTAAGGTCCAAATGAAGCACCATGCTCCAAAAAACTCTGTGAAAATGTGCTTTGCTTTCTTATTGTAATTTGAATTGACTTTCTGTAGATGGAGAAAACAAATCACGAACACAGCCTTTTCAATAATTCTTCCTCATCAATTGTCGCCGATGAGCACCGTGCTGTAAAAGCGCCCTTACAAAAGCTGTTACAAAATTACCTTGTTGGTCTAAACAGAGATCGGAACACAATGTCAAGCTTACAATCTCAGAACAAACTTCAACGAATTTTCCCTTAGCGTTTCTGTTAAACGAAGAACATAGCATACTTCTAAAATGAACACCGTGCTCTAAAAGTGTCTCACAAAAGCTGTAACAAAATAACCTTCTGAAATGAAGGACGGTTCATTAGTCTGAAATGAGCACCATGCTGTAATAGTGCTTCCCACAAACTGTCACAAAATTACCTTCTTGGTCTAAACAAAGATAGAAGTACAATGTGAAGCTAACAATTTCGGAACAAACTTCAACGAATTTTCCTTTAGCTTTTCTAATAAACGAAGCACAGAGCATACTTCTAAAATGAGCACCGTGCTGTAAAAGTGCCTCACAAGAGCTGTAACAAAATTACCTTCTTAGTCTAAACAAAGATTGGAATGCAATGTAAACTAACAAGAACGTCACACTCTTCAACGATTTTACTCAGCGCGTTTCAATTTACATACTTCTGTAATGAAGCACCGTGCTCTTAAAAGTCTTCGAACAGAAAACTAGGCCAAATCCTTTGATGAATCAATACACCAATTAATGGTAATTAAGAACACATTTCTATGTCAGCAAAACCCTCTGCTGCCACATTATCCAAACATGATATTTATTACGTAATTTAATTACATGCATCTTCAAATCATCACTCGGCCATAACTTGAGAAGTCCCATCCCAACTTCCTATTCCACAAATTATTATTTATAACTTCATCAAGAATGAAATTCGCCGACAGTTTTTCATCTAAAACTGGACAAGAAAATTACCCATTAGAATGCGTAAAATTAAAGCGAATGTATTTTAAAGTGCTCGCATCCATTTAATGGTGCACCAGCACCAGGCACCACACACACTTCATATTAGCAAAACGTACACTTAAGGCTAATGCAGTGTAGCGACCACCTGTAAGAATGCTCCTTTGGGAAACGGGTCTTGCATAGCATTAGACTTAATAAATGGGAGTTTCTCAAGTTGAAAGGCAAAAGAAAAATTCCAAACATCACAGAATAGAGAACGCGATGTGGCATACCAACCACGATTCCCAAACCAGGAACACACAGCACTCTCCACTCGTAGTTTGTAGATTAAAAACAGACGCATAGCTCCATCGCGCATTTTTAGAAAATGTGTTTTGCATCTTTGTAATTAGGCTAATTGAGCAGACGGATAAAAAAATGTGGATTTTCGTGTAGAAGTAGCAACATGCAATAATTATGTCGAAAGCTGCGAGTGCATATGAAACATGAGACCTCTTTCCTGTCATATTAGTCTTGCGTCGTATACGCTTTCAATTTCAATTTTCATTTCTCAGTCGCACGAAAGACTCAGTCTGTCAGGCAATATTCAATTGAAATGTTTTCTCACATCTAACCGCAACATTCGATTAATCATTTATTTGCTTCGAATGAAATTTGATATAGCTAAGCGCAACTTTGATATCAAAGTGCAAATTTCATATTTGCTGATTAGGTAGGTTTACCCAAGAAGATGTGCAAACAAATGTGACCCGCGATGCAATATCCGACAGATATTTGACACATACCCCAGCACCAGTTGCCAGATCCGGAGAAGGAATCATGGAGCATGGTTTTGGTATTTTTTTATTTTTTGCTTTTGTCGTATATTTTGATATCGCTGCCTTTCTCACCATCACCACAAACAATACTTCCTCGGTACTTTTGGTCGGAAAGAGTTTTGAGTTTGTTTTCTTCTCTTGTCGACCTGAGATAATTTCTAATTATAGGCTTTCGATAAATTATTGTTTGGTTTCTGGTTTCTATAAAAGAGCTATGGGCACGCGTCTGTTGGACGAATTAATTCATCAGAGTGCAGAGTAATTTCGATGTAAATGGGCACGACTGGAAGTCGCGTTTTGCGTGTGGTAGATGCTCGTTTATGGGCTCGTAATTTGTGTTCGGTGTGTAACGATTTGGGTAATTGCTTTAACATCGTGCAAGGGTCTATTGACTTGTTGTTTCTGATTTATGAGTTTTTTTTTTTAAAGCGATCGATGAACGGTTTCCAATTCTTGAGAAAATTGGTTGTTTATTCGCCTGCGGTTCGGGGGAAATTTAAGAAATTCACTTTAAAAAGTTTTTTTATATTTGGCTTACTCACGTACTATAGATGAGACAAAAGGGATTTTTTGGGAAAAAGTTTCTAGTCGCACGTATTTTCTTAGAAAAAGCGACAGAAAAAGTCAAGATATTCCATCGCGGTATAAGCAAAAACAACTTTTGGCCGTTTTAGAAACATAAAAAAAATAACATCCGATAACCGACAGCCAAATACGACAGACGACAGAGAACAAAGGACAGAGGACAGACAACAGGCGAAAGACGACAGACGACAGACGTCAAACGACAATGACAAACGACAGCCGACAGCCGACAGCCGACAAACGATAGACGATAGACGATAGACGATAGACGATAGACGATAGACGATAGACGATAGACGATAGACGATAGACGATAGACGATAGACGATAGACGATAGAAGATAGACGATAGACGATAGACGATAGACGATAGACGATAGACGATAGACGATAGACGATAGACGATAGACGATAGACGATAGACGATAGACGATAGACGACAGACGATAGACGACAGACGATAGACGACAGACGATAGACGATAGACGATAGACGATAGAAGATAGACGATAGACGATAGACGATAGACGATAGACGATAGACGATAGACGATAGATGATAGACGATAGACGATAGACGATAGACGATAGACGATAGACGATAGACGATAGACGATAGACGATAGACGACAGACGATAGACGACAGACGATAGACGACAGACGATAGACGACAGACGATAGACGATAGACGATAGACGATAGACGATAGACGATAGACGATAGACGATAGACGATAGACGATAGACGATAGACGATAGACGATAGACGATAGACGATAGACGATAGACGATAGACGATAGACGATAGACGACAGACGATAGACGATAGACGACAGACGATAGACGACAGACGATAGACGACAGACGATAGACGACAGACGATAGACGACAGACGATAGACGATAGACGATAGACGATAGAAGATAGACGATAGACGATAGACGATAGACGATAGACGATAGACGATAGACGATAGACTATAGACTATAGACTATAGACGATAGACGAAAGACGATAGATAGACGATAGACGATAGACGACAGATGACAGGTGACAGATGACAGCCGACAGACGGCAGACGACAGTTGACAGGCGATAGACGATAGACGATAGACGATAGACGATTTTTTTTTCTGTTGGAGGTTTTTAAAAAACCAGCTGGAGCACTCAGAGAAAAGCCAAAAGACGCTGCCATGAGCGTACGTTACCAGCTCTCCCCATGTCTGCGCCGAGTATCTGTAACCTGATGCGAGAAAAAGCAGGACATGCACTTCTCTTCTCTACAAGATTCACAGAGTGTGGTATCACTTAAGCCTAACACGTTTAAATGTTTGGCAAAAGAGAAGTGCCCGCTGGCATCGCCTATAAGCTTTCTAACAGTCTATTCTGCTACGAGTTCGCAAAAATGTTGCAGTCTTTTTACTAACGTTGGGGAGCATATGTTTGGTCTGTTTGACGTTAGACAATAGACGACAGACGAAAGACGACAGCCAACAGCCGATAACCAACAGCTAAATATTACAGATGGAAGAGAAAAGATGACAGACAACAGACGAGAGGTGATAGATGACAAACAACAAACGCCTAGCTTTAGACGACCGTAGACAGCTAACCGATAACCGACAGCCGACAGCCAAAAAACGACAGACGACATATGACTGATGATGATTAAAAAAAAAGGGTAGCGCAACAGAGCGAGGAGCCCCAGGACTTAAGCGCATTTCTCACAAATATGTCCTGTGAGGAAATGGAGGGGGCTAATCGAAAAGCGCTTTTTATGGTATGAATTTACAATCGGAGAACTTGCCAGTTCCTCGCGAAAGGCGATACCCGTCGAAAAAATGTTTGCGTCTGTTTGGATTCGAACCGGGTCAACAGCAGACATGCTAACCATTACCACGGGTACCACTAGGTGGAAGAAGGCTTCAGAAATTGAAGCCCGATCGAAAACAAGCTAGGTTCATCTAGGTGTGTCCTTAGGTTTGTTCGTTGAAGCGCTGGGGTTGCCCTAGGGTCGCCACAAAGCGTTTTTTGAGAAACCTTAATTCGCCCTGAATGTCAAATTGAGTGTTTTTTGAGCCATAGGTTTGCCATAGGTTTTCCCCCAACTCGCCCTAGATTTTTGCTGTGGCGATTTGAGCGCTGTCAAATGGCATGTCATTTTTTTTTTTTAATGACAGGGATGTGTGGTGATTTGTGTCTTAGCGTTTTTTAAAGGAGTGGAAAACCCAGTTTTTTTGACAACTCATAGGGTTGTCAAGAAAACCTGGGTCAACCCTGGGGAAAGTTCAACGAACGGACCTTTTGTTTTTAGCCTTTGTCTTTCTCTGAAGTCGCGACAAAGCCTTTTTGACAAACCTCTACTTATTCAGAAAATCAAAAGTACTTATATTTTCAACCCTTCTTTTAGGGTTCAACTCCATTGAAAGCTTTTTAAAGTAGGTGAGTTCTGAGAACACATAAAACTGTTAAGGGTCATGTACTTACTTCTCCTCAAAATAAGTTTAAGGTACTTTTGGAATTATTAATAAGCTACCTTTTGAAATTGTGCAAATTATTAATTATTAATAATTTCTTACCACTAAGTCCATTTCGATAAAATATTTTCATGAAAATTTGGCTTCAAAAAGTCTTATATCACAAAAAAAGAAGGCAAAGCATCATCGATTCAAAGAAATTCGTCCCGGAGTAAGCTATGAAGAGCGTCTTTCTCTTAATATTTCAAAAATAAAATTATTTTAAAAATGACAAGAAAAATTACTATTTTTTTTTTTCTTCAAAACAATTAACCTCTCTCTTGTTGACAAGAAAATAAATTTAATCTACGCGGTCTATGTTTCAACTCGTCTTCGCTTTTCTTTCACTACAATTAATACATTTTCACATACGAATTAAATGAACACAAATACTTCCTTGTAACACTCTCCCCAAGAAACTTAAAAAAAAAAAAACAAAAACACAAAACAAAAAGAAAACAAACCACGACGAAATCAATTGAAATTGACAGCATTTTAGCCAATTAGTTGAGATTCAAAACACTCGTTTCGGTTTGTGTTGAGTTATGTTGTTAGTCGTCCCGCGCTGTCATTGTAAAAGTGTCAATTAAAAACAATAAATTGACACCTTATTACGCGACTAGCAACCAATGTGTTAGACGGACGGACGGGTGCACACTCTTCGAGATCATTGTAGTTATATATCGGCATCGGCATGCCATTAAGAGTCTCTGGCCGGCCCTGAGTTTATTTTAGCGTTCAATTCACACTGCACATTGTTTATGTTACTTTAAGATTGTTGTGACATCTGTGGGTGGTCAGAGCTGCCGAGCAGGCAACCAAACCGCCGAAAAAATCGACTCAGACCATTCGAACAGAGTTGAAGCAATTAAGGGTGATCTACATATAGTGTCGTTTTGTTGCTGCATTCGAAAAGTGTCTTTATAGATTTCGAAATGAGCAAATATGTTGATAGATATAAACTTATTGCATAAATAAAAGGGAAAAATAAACATCCAAGGGACTTCATTAGGTCTGGGCGTGATTAGTCGAACTTTATCGTTTTTGAATTTGCTTATGTCTCGCTCTTTGCCTGGTGGAGATGCTTTGAAAAGATTATGCAGCGGCAATGTATAGATGATGCAGCATATTTCTGCTCGTATATCAAAATGGAGGCATAGACTATAAATTGAAATGGAGCTCTGACAAACGGTCTTGTGTTCTAGGTCCATTTTTTTGGGGAGACTTCTCTAGAGAGGATGCCATTAAATATCTGAAGTCGAAAACATTATTTATTTTTGCTTTTCAGCTTCTATCTGTCGACGGAGAATTTTTAATAAAAAATATTTAAAAACCGATAAATTCCAAATATTTGTCAGCATTTTTCGGTTGTTGATGTACCGGGTTAAGAATAGTTTTTGTTGCTTAAGCGTTTTCGTCTTTAGTGTAAATGAAAACACATGAGGTGGGGCCTTTTTAAACTTTATTCGAATCTTTGCCGTTTACGAACAAAAACAGCTTAAAATTTCATCCCGTATGCGAAAATTAAAATGTGAGAATTTAATGCATCTATTTAAAATCCAAAAATCTATTTTTCTTCAGTCTTCTCACTTCCCAGCCTTACAAATTGGTCCTATCAGAATTGAATTTTAACTCAAAATCATTCACAACTCTCAATAATTCAAAATCACTGCTGACTTCATTAGGTCGCTTTTTGGCTGTGGTTGTGCCTTCACGATGTCGCTTTTTGAGTGTCGCTGTACATTCATTGTATCGATTTTTTGGCTGCCGATGTAATTTCATCATGTCGATTTTTGACTGTCGGTTTGCCTTCATCATAATAAATTAATAAATTGAAGCCAGATCAGAGGGGGTGACAAATTTCCTGCATTGTTTTAAGAATTCTAAGCATTTTGCAGTATTTTTGGCGATTTCAAATATTATGTGGTTGTTGCAACGAAGGTCAGTCATCGCTTACACACATACTGAGTAGTGTAAGCTTCTCGGTTTCTTGGATGTAGGTACCATTCTTGGATAATATGGTAGTGGTAGACGGTTGAGCTTTAACAGCAGAAGACAGCATTGGGATTTTGATGAATATTTTTTTTTTTTTTTTTTGGGTTTTTTAATATACCAGTGATAGCACTAAGACCTAAATACCAGTTCGTTGTACTATCAGTTAGCACCCTTCTATTTGTTTTCGGTTTCCAGAAGTTTGGAGAAAAGCTAAAAGACGCTGCCATGATAAGAAGCCTAAGTTACCAGCTCTCACCATGTCTGCGCTGAGTATCTGCAACCTCATGCGAGAAAAAGCAGGACATTCACAGAGGAAGTGCTCTGCGGTATCCTCATCTTCTCCACAAGATTCACAGAGTGTGGTATCACTTAAGCCTATAACACGTTTAAATGCTTGGCAAAAAAGAAGTGCCCGCTGGCAACACCAATAACCTTTCTACAGTCTATTCTGCTACGAGCTAGCAAAAATGTTGCAGTCTCCTTACTAACGTTGGGGAGCATATGCCTGGTCTGTCTGCATCCAATGGAGGCATGCCATCTACGGTTGTGCTCTTCACAGATCCGATCGTTGATTGAAGCCCTCACTGACGACCCTGGCAGACCCAGCGACGGGTCAGGGCCTGAGAAAGCTTTCTGAGATCCTTGCCTAGCAAGTTCATCGGCGATCTCATTCCCAGTTATGCCGTGAGGGCCCGGAACCCAAATGAGACTTCAGGAATTTAATCTTCCGATTACATTCAGAGAGCTCTTGCATTTCTGGATAAGATTCGAAGTGGTTAGAGGGTTGAGAAGGGCCTTAAGCATAGCTTGGCTGTCGCTGCAAACAAAGATACTTCTCCCCGTCCATCCATTGTTTGTTATGTGGCTCAAACCCATTAGGATAGCATTAGCCTCCGCTTGGAAAACGGATACGTATGATCCCAAAGATGAGTGCAGTCGTATGTCGTTATTCTCAACAAAGGCACCAGCACCAGAACCCTCGTCGGTTTTGAAGCCATCTGTGAAGATACGATAACAGTTCTTTCCAGGCTCAGATTCTGGAGCGAACCAGTCCTGAACCGAAGGAAAGTTGACTGAGTAGTTTTGACGCAGTTTGGGCCTTGGGATCATCGTCATCGTGTCAGACGGCATATCCATTAAACGTGAGTCAAAAGTTATGCTGCTTTCGAGCTCCTCAAAGCTCCAGTGCGAATTGTGCCAGAGATCACATCGCTTTAAACGAGAAACACCCCATGATGTAGGGATCAAAAGGGGAGGAAGATTCAGTAGTGTGTCGAGAGCAACTCCCGGTGTGCTGGGGAGTGCCCCAGTAACACCAAGACAAACTGTTCTTTGAAGTTTTGCAAACGAGGCAATAACGTATTTAAGAGAGTGAGCTTATTCCACCAAACAACTAACGCATAGGAGATGATTGGTCTTATCATAGCCGTATAGATCCAAAGGACCTTTTTCGGTGAAAGACCCCATGCCTTGCCAAAGGTCCCTTTACATTTGCCAGAAGACTGACAGTGCTTTAGTAGTTTTAGACTCGACATGTTTAGACCAAAGAAGTTTGTTATCCAGGATCACTCCAAGATGTTTGACTTCGACTTTGAAAAGGTGATGTTGACGCCTTTAAGAGTAAGTTTTGTCAGACCAGTCAATTTTCTACGTCTCGTGAAAAGGATAACCTTGGTTTTAAGAGGATTGAAGGAGAGACCGTTTCTAACACACCAGGTGTCAATCATATAAAGCGCAGCCTGTGCTCGGGAACAGATAGCTTGGAGGCTGGATTTTGATGTATTGAATTCTACCCGGTTTTTAATATGCTATTAGGAAGCGTTGAGTTAGCAGCAAATTGAGCTGCTAACAAATTGGCTTAATCGATGAAGACCGAAAGTAACAAACGAACTCTGGAAGTGGTGGATGACTTTTTCAAATCGATTTTCATGAAAAAGAAGCATAATTGTATCAGATTTTTTTAAGATCCTCTGGAATATAAAACTCATAGCTGTTGGAAGAACTTAATATTTTTATTATTCAATTTCATTATTTTATCAATAATAATAATACCAACCCTTAATCGCAGAAAATTGTCAAAGTCTTTGTTTTCAAATATTGTATTAGACTTAGGTATCTTTGAGTAATTCAAATATAATTTCTGTTGGAAATTTAAATACACTGTTCTAATTTACTTTATTATTTAAAAAAAACAAAAACAATTATGTGAACATTTTCTTTCTGAGAAGATGAATGATGATCTGATGAATACGCCGAATTCCGACATTAACTAAATTCTGTACCAGCGAGCTGCAGTGAATGTCTCATTGCCTAACACACCATTCAGACACCATTCATCTTAATCCAAAGCACTCTCTTTTAATCAACAAGACAGGTTTTCACTCTCATTCACTTAACAGAAACAATGGCAGGCAATGACAATATGTGTATGCGTATGAACTAGTGCGAATAGTGTCTGAGGCAACGAATCATCATGCAACGAATACTTCGTAAGGCAACGAATACTTCACAGTGCAATACTGCTATGAAGAACACAACAACAACAACAAAAAACCCAAAAAATATAAATAACGCCCAAGGTAGGTCACAAAATGTGTATTCAAACCTAGCTACATATGAACATGAAAAAATATTCGCTGTCATCCCTCATCATTCGCGAACATTCGCTTTTTTCGAATACAAGCGAATGGTGAACCTGTTTGAGTTTGAATGGTCCATTCATTCATCATCCATGGGCACAAGGAATGCGAAGGTTCGTGTTCACGAGTGATGTGTACTTTTTACAAGCATCACACTTGTTTCATCATTGTGAGTGTGAGACTGTGTACGGCTTGTTTTTCGGGGGATGATTCGAAAGCGCAAGTGATTGCTCATGCAGTTCTCTGTTCTGTACTATTCGATTCAGCGAATGATATCTATAAATAATGTTTTCACACGGTTTTGAACTTTCTACAAATTTTCGTCTTTGACCTTTGGTAGTCCGTAGTTACAAAAGTCCGAATTCTGAAGTTATATTGTTTTTGAAAGAAGTCAAATTAAGTTTTACTAAAAAAGGACACATTTTTGGTAACATTTTTAAACTAAGTACAATTTGGTGTTTTGAAATAGTTGATTTCGATCAAATCAATGTGTGATTTTGCATTGACAGAAATTACCAACAGCCCTATACACAACCATCCCAACGGCTTATCAACCAACAACCGTCTCATACAGAGCTTAACTTATCAAAGCAGCTGAAATTCACTGTTGGCCCCTTGAATTCCTCACATCACATAAAACACTGACATTATAACCCATTAACGCTTCAAAAAAAAAATAAATTCTTTAGTGCATGAGATTCGTTTAAGTATTTCAACGAGAAAACGAAATGCATTTTACAACAACAAAATCTTACATTCCTTTCCGGCTGCGTAAGTAACACTTCTTAAGTGTCTCATTGGCACCCAAAATATCACTCCCTCACACGATGAATGAATGCACTTGCATCTTAAGTATTCAAAAAAGCAATTTTTTTTTTTTTTGAAATATTTGCCCACCCAATTCAGATCACATCCAACAAGGTCAAAACAAATCAAAATAAACAAACTGTTTGATGTGGTGACACTTAAAATTGGATCAAATTAATGAGTTTTCAATTTTTTTTTCTTCTTCTTTCAGAACAAAAATGAATTTCTCAAAATACTTTTGCGTCTGGACAATCGCACTGCTGTCGCTGTTTGCCTTTTTGACGCCATCCGTAAATGCTTGCTCTTGTATGCCGAGCCACCCACAGACGCATTTTTGTCAAGCTGACTACGGTAAGTTGTGTTGTAATAAAAATCTTAATTTGATTTCTTTTCTCTTCCAATCAAAATTATGGTGTGGCCCCATTGAAATCTCTTCGTGTCATCAAAAAACACAAAAAAAAAAACTAAATCAAGACTGATTCATTGATGTTCATGTTTTGTTGTTTACTTTCAGTGATAGTCATGAGGGTTCTGAGGAAATCACATCGATTAGTCAAAGACCATTTGGCGTATAAGATTGAAATAAAAAAGTCATACAAGGTAAATATCTAATTTGCTCCTCTTTTATCTATCAAATTAGTTGACAATACACGAGAATGGCGAACAAACGACAGTTGATTGCAGATTGGTATTTTTATTAATTTTCGGAAACACCAGAGGCATTCGACCAGAAATTAATGAGTCAAGTTTTTCTATTCAAGGACTTTCCCATTTATTTTTTTATTTCTTGTGGCTTAGTTAAGGAAATTCGTTTTGCAAAGTTAATTGGATTAGTCTTTGAAAATATTCTTTTCGCCTACGTAGGGTTGTTTGACTTTTGCCATCCGCTGAGTAAAAAAGTTGTTGTTAGTCGACAGACTGTTTCAATCATCATTTTTTTTTTTGCTATACCAACTTATAAAAGTTGTCTCTTTAGATTTTGCCATTCAACAAAAAAGGGAAGGCAAAAAACTTAAACAATTTTCGAAACAGTTGAAGTTTTGTTCACGCAAATGTTTTTTAAAGTGAGCCGGAAGTGAAGGTGGTTGCGATTTCACAAGTAAGCATTTCTCTTCAGTGGCGCTTTGGAAAGTGTTTGTCCTGATAGTTAGAGAATATGATTGACAAAATGTGGTGTATTTGATTGGTTTGACTCGTCAGGCACTTCCCCTTAAGACAATACAACGAGATTTGTCTGCATAGGACATCTTTTCGTGATACTTTTGAGAAAAGACGACAATAGTCCTTTCTAACTTCAAAAACACATGTTTTGTTTCCAAACTAATCTATAGGTTTGTGTGTGTCAGCTGCAGAGTCAAATCGATTGTTTGAAGCTTATCACGCAAGTATTTGTAAGCCAATGGAAGAACACGAATTGAGATAATCTGTTGTGGCGTGAAATGTTTCCAGTATTTGTTTAACAAAAGCAATTAATCGACTTTCGTGAACGCGAAAGGGGAGACTTGAGGCGGTATATGCAAGGAAATGTTTGCTATTGTAACTTTCTTTCTTCACCCTTCTTTTGCTTGTATACGCCCCCAAGAATGTTGCCTGAAACACAATACCGCTGTAGTTTTGATTTCAGTATACATATACTCCATCCTTAAAACACAGCCACTCTAAAGGGGCGAATGCTTTCAATTCGTTCATTCATTGAACTTTACGCAGAGTTTACCAAGGTTTTTTGAGAACCCTATGAGTTGTAAACTGAGTTTTTGTTTCTCAAATAAATGCTATACCACGAAAACACCACATATCACTGTCATTTGAAGAAAAGTACAAGCTATTTGACAGTCCTTTTTCTTACCTGAGCACTCGCCCCAGCAAATCTTAGGGTGAGTTTAGGCAAACTTAGGGCTCAAAAAAAAAACTTAAATTAATTAAACATTCCTTACGAGTTGAGGTTTTTCAAAAAATGCATTGCTCCAACCTTTCAGCCGCTCCAGTCAACGATTACGATCTTCCGCCTTCTTAAAAAAGAAAGATAGTTCAAGAAAGCAAAATGGCGGTTGGTGGATGTCACTTATGAGTCACTTTTAAGTGAAGTTTGATGAGGTTTGTTTGTAAGTGAAGCTTGCAGGATCAGGGAAACGCGGTCCTGCAATGACGGCCGAATGCTGCTTTCAAATCTTCAATCGTTTCTGGCTTATCGGTGTAGACTAGATTAGATTAGATTTAGGGGACGGGTATAGAGCTTGCTCAGCTCCGGGCACTGCGGTGTCTGAATGAAACCTATTAAGCCAGCCCATAGGAGGTTTCAGGACAGTTCTCCTGCTCCTGAATTGAACCAGAAGTTAGCCATCTTCTATGGGTGAATGAGTTTGAGTTTATCTAGGGGGATAATCTCATAGTCAAGTATTTGCTATCTAAGGCGGAAAAGTGCTGGACATTCTGTAATAATGTTTCTTCATTTTTGAGGCATGATCTACAGATGGGGTCCGCTACCAACATCATTTGATGAAGATGTTTCTAGAACAGTGACCGGTTGGTAGTCCTTTTTTTAGGGTTTTCCTATTGAGGGTCGTACAAATTTTAATGTTTTTTCAGTATATTCTGGCAAAAAGAGTTTTAAACAGATTTGACCAGATGAGTTACTCCAAGCTTTGTTTGATTACTCCAGTAGGATGTTCTTGGCAGTATGTTTGAAAGTGATTTTATTTACACCGCAGAAGGGTTCAGGACCGACGAATGGTTTAAATGCGCCGTCTTTAGCTAAGATGGCTGCCTTCTCGTTACCATCATAGCCTTTGTGTGCAGGATTACAGTGTTTTTCCTTGTTAGTTCAGAGAGTGACGTGCCTGTCTCTTGGACTAGTTTGGATCTTATGACAGGTGAGCTTAACGCCTTTAGTGCAGCTTGGCTGTCTGAAAAAATGAATATTATTTTGTTTTTCGTGTTTGATGAACATATTATTCTCGAACATTCGTTAATGGCAAATGGGTGTAGACTAAACGACTTTAAGAACCTCCTCCTCAGAAGCGGTCTTAAATCACACGTTCTTTGAGGGCAACTTTAAGGTCCTAAGAGCGAAATTATAAACTTATTCGTTTCCTTCCAATTACACCGCGCTCTCGTCTTCCTAAAACCACAGCTTATTCACATCGTCAATTCAGTTCAGAAACGAAAAAAATGTGGCCATGACACTTTGACGGTCTCCGTATAATGTTAGCCTCTAAGCCAGCATTATTTTCAAAGAAGGAAGGACTAATGGCTCAACCAGCTAACCAAGCCACCCAAACTGTCATTTTTTCTCGATGTAACAGCATCTCAAAATAGCTTTGTCGCAGATCAAATATTTTTTGAAAAAATGCCGGTAAATAGCGGTCTTGTTTCAAGCCAATTGTCTAAATATACAATTTGCCTGGTGGTCGTGTGGCCTCAGTTCTTGAGCGAGTTGTAGGCCAACAAACCAAGATCTTTCCACCGAATTGTCCATTGTGTGGAAGGACACATTGGAATTGCTGTGCATGTTAGTGATTAGGTTCAATGATCAAAAGACAGTAGCTCCCTTGAAATGCCAAGTAGTTTCAGATGAGTACTTCCAATTAGAGTATGCGTGGTGAAAAAACTTTTTATCGTAAATAAATCATATCAATTGGTTAGGGCGATTGTGTCGACCATAAAATGAACGTAGTGTCCAACGCGTTTCACGATTAGAAACAAGTGTATCGAAATAAATCTGCACACATAGCATTCGTTGCCCAGACCTCAGCAGATTCATCAATCGTTATCAATGAAAGCAGCCTCGCGTCGTCGTGTCGTTTAAAGCTCCATACATTTAAAAAACAACCTGTATAAGTAATTTTAATCTTTACTTTCCAACCCTACTTTATACTGCGAATCAAAACAGAATTTTAAATGGCAAGAGATGGTAGATGGCACTGTATTATAATCTGTATTAGGGCAACACCATCTTCGATCTAGAGTTCGAAATATGCATGTGTATATGCCTATCGTTCTAAAAGTCATTCCTAAAAAAAATATTCATATTCCTACTATCAATCAATGTGCTCTGACATCCGACTTAATTGTTCCAATTTTTTTATAGTTGAATATCTCAGCTTCTGAGAAACTGGCTGCCTACCTATGTCAACAATGCTTTTGCCCAACGTTGCCTACATTTTGTGCCAGTGCGATATTTTTTACATTTTGCATGTTTACATTTTTTCAATGCTTTTCGCTAAAACTGGGAAGTCTTCCGATAGTAATAACACTGCCATGAAAAACGCCTTCTACTTTAGCCGTTTGGAATCGGAAAAAGTATATAGGTCCACTTCATTTATCAACAATGGCCTAGATATGGTTATCTAATAATTAATTATTATAAGATTGACTGAAATGTTTTAACTTCTTCCTTTCTTCTTTTAACTGGCCTACACATCTTCGTTGCTTCGCGTAGGATGTTTGCAGTAGTTGTCAGAAAGTCGAATATACTATCAAAAAATTCTATACCATCGAACAATTTTGTGATATTCTTTTTATTTCTTTTCCCTGGAGTTTCATGAATACTTTTTGGCATACCATTGGCAATGCAAAGAAACTTTTTTTTTTACTAACAAAATAAAAGTTTTCAAAGTTTCCAGCCATCTGGAGTTGAATAAGCAGCTTCGTATAATTTTTTAAATTTTAAACTTTTAAAATAACGAAAAGAAGTGCCAAACAAAAAGAAAAACTGCTCCGTCAGCAAAAAGAGTGATCAAAGAAAAACTTTGTCGACTGAACACATAACAGTATCACTAAACAAACTTGAAAGTCAGTTGCCTGCCAAATGGACGTCGTTTACGTTACTTCAGAATAACGAAGTCGATAGATATGGTATGATAAGGCTTCTGGTTACCCAGAATATAGACGTGAAGCACAGGGTTAGAAAAGCTATTTCTGAAATTTAAATCAACCCAATATTGACTTTACTTTTTTTATGGATGCAGAAGCACAACAAAAATACAATGGCTCTCGATTACCAAGTATCTTTTGTTCTACCAAACTCGTATGCATTCAAAGGGCAAATCTAAACACTTTCATGGATTAATAAATATTGACAAAGAAATATGAATTATTTTTAGCTCATCCCTTTCCGATTCATTCAACGCAGTTTCCGGTGTCCCACAAGGTAAACACCTCGGTCCATTGATTTTCATTTTAGCGATTAATAGTTTTGTCGAAGATCTTCGTGTGCGTCATTGATAAACATGAATGATACCAAAATATTTAAAGGTATTTTGTCACCTATCTGTTCTTTTTTCTTGGATCAAAATGTGATATTTTGTTAGGCTCCATTTGAAGCTAAATGTGTGTAAACGCGGAACCATAGCGTTTTTCCTTTAATGTTTTTCTATCTATGCCTTTCCTACTATTTACAAATTGAAATTTGTTTTGTTCAGAGATTCGTTGTCATTTGTACAGAACAGGGTTCGAACCTCAGGAGTCAAATTTCGAATTGAAATTGTAAAAAAAGTAAACTAAATCGAAAAATTGCGAAGTAGATTATAAAAAAAAAAATCCCAAGCTATTGAAAACAGTATCAATAACAAAAATTTATTTAATGCAATGCGCGTATAAAGTAAGGTGGTAAGGTAAGGTTAATCTTTAATGATTATTTAGATGCACCATTTTCAATTCATGAAGTCAAGGAGGTTATTGAAAAAACTAAGTTAAATAAAGCACCTGGAGATGACCGCATTCCTTTGGAACACTATAAGCACGCTACAGAGAATTTTTTATTCCTGCTTACGGATGAATTCAACCGAATTTTCCAAAGTGCGATAATCCCCGATAGTTTGGAAAGCAATCATTTTTCCACTTTTCAAAAAAGGTAACCACGGTGAAGCCTCAAACTATAGAGAAACATCTTTCCTTAATACTTGTGCTAAGTTGTTCGCAGGACTTATTGAGAACAGACTGTCCGAATGGGTAAGGGAAAAGGGCATACTAACAGAGTTTCAAGCCAGTTTTAGGAAAAATTATTCCACAACAGATCACATATTTTCGTTGTACAACATTGCTGATACCTATATAAGGAAAAAGAAGAAACTGTATGTGTTTTTTGTTGACTTCCGTGCTGCTTTCGACTCTATTGTGCGTGAAGCGCTCTTCTATAAGTTGCATACTATCGGTTTATCCAACAGAATGATAGAAATCTTAAGATCTTTGTACGCAAATAACACAGCATACGTATGGGATGGAACGACAGTCTCAGAAGAATTTCATACTAAAATGGGACTCAAGCATGGATGCATGTTGAGTGCGCTTTATTTATATTATTTATTAACGATATAACAGATGTTGTCAAAGGAGGTATAAAGTTCGGCGGTGCAACGATACCAGCTCTCATGTACGCAGATGATATTGTTTTCTTTGCAGAGACGGTTGAAGGGTTGCAGCTCGCAATGAATAGGCTTAAGGAGTATTGTGAAAGCTGGAATCTCAGCGTCAACCTTTCAAAATCGAAGAAAATGGTGTTCAGAGGAGGAGGTGGCAAGCATGCGAATAACGAGAAATGGACCTTCAATGGCGAAACTGTTGAAGTTGTTCGTGAATACAAATATCTTGGTGTTTTATTGACGTCAAACTTCAACATGAATAAACATTTTGAACAAAAATTGGTAGTGTCAAAGAGAGCAATATCATCCGTTTGGGAACGTTGTTTCAAGAATTATGCCATAGAACTAAGTGCCAAACTAAAGCTCTTCCAATCTACGGCAGCCACAATTTTATTATATGGATCTCAGGTTTGGGGATACAGCTCTTTTGATGCAATTGAAAAGCTCCTTCGATATTTTATCAAGAGAATTTTTCATCTTCCACGAAACACTCCAAACTATATGTTGCATCTGGAAACGGGACTGCCACCAATGATATTGGAAACACTTCTAATTCACTTCAACTACATAATTAAGGTTTTTCAAATGAACAATGAAAGAATACCTAAGATTGTATTAAAAAGCGCGATTCAGGCACAAAGTGAAGATATTATGATCACAGTTAATGAGCAGCCTGTTTTACTGAGAGCAAAATTTAATGTTCTTTTAAGGAAATTTGGACATTTCTTGTATGAAAAAAATGTAGCAGAAGCCCGTTCATCAATCTTCAGAAGTTACTATAGTCGTCTAGTCTTCTACATCGGTGACAATACTTACTTAAATAACTTCAATTCACTAAAGAAAATCAGCGTCATCCTTAGAACGAGAGGTGAATTACTAAACCTTAACTACATTCCCCACCGTCCCGATTTACCACTACTATGTAGCCTGTGCTTTTTGAAACTTAAAATTGTAAATACTGAAAAATGTCAGTCTGGTAGACGGCCATAGGCCAAACCAAAAAGACTTGAGTTGTATAAGTACAGTATATGCTATTATGAAATAAATAAAAAGTCAACTAAAACTAAACTAAACTAAGTAAGGTGGTGGATCTCTCACCGGAGCGTTGCAGTCTTTCCTCGTTTTCAAGAACAGTGTAAGGATTTCATATGCATGGAAATGGAAATGACACATTATTTGTTTGATTGAAATGAATTTGTGGTCGGTTCAGTAGTGAAAAAATTAAATTTTAGCCTAAATTGAAAATTGATTCAAGGGAGAGATTAAAAATTAGGACTGATTGAAGTTTGAAAGCTGTCATTTTATTTTAAGCGAGTAATTTTTCAGTGTGAAAAAGTAGATCTCAATAGCCGTGTTTTATTATCCTTTGTGATCTGATCCGGATCAGATCTGATAATAAAACAACTTGGATCACAAAAAAAAAATATTTCTAAATGTTGGCTGCATTCATTCATTCTTCATGCCTTTGCCATTTTGCCTTTGTTTTTTTTTCTATTTTGACGTTTAATTTTTTTTTCCGTTCACATTCAGCTTAAAGAAAATCTGATCCGGATCAGATCACGGGGAAAATAAAATACGGCTAATTCAAGCGAAGTGGCGAAGTAGATTTTGGATTTTTCTTAAATGTGAAGCAAATTTTCTTCGATTGACTAAGGGTTTGTACTCTGGTACCGAAAAAGTTTTTTGGTTCGCTTTCCCAAAAGTGTCGGAATGTTGACGTGTTCTTTAGTTGAAGCCGAATTCCAACAAAAGTTAAAAATGTTTTTATATTGTATCGCCTTTCACAATGAATTGGCAATTAATCCGCCTGTAATTTCATACCAATAAAAGCGCTTTCTCGAATAGCCGTTTGGAGTTGGCAAAAAATTGAAGGTTCCCTCCACTCCTCACAAAAGATGGATGTGAGAAACACGCTAGTCCCCGTGAACCATTGAGCCAAGAAACACATTAATTTTGCTCTGCTAAGGGCCAGTTGCTCAATCGAATCATAAATTTAAGTTCTACATAAAGTTCTATTTTAGTATGGGGATTTTATGTAGAACTTAAGAATTCCGGAACGTCTCATACAAAAATGAAAACTTTATGTAGAACTTAAATTTATGATTCGATTGAGCAACTGGCCCTAAATGACTTAAAAGAATAGAATAGCAAATATTTTACTACCATTTCAATGAAGTGGATGAGTAAAGCTGGAATCATGGCAGAGTAGGAGACGCACTGGTCGATGATTCGAACTTTACAACAAATTAAAAGAGGTCAACAACTCATCGCGATGATTTATCGATGGAATTGAAATGGTTGCATGAAAATAATTGAAAAACCATTACTCAAATATTCACTAATATCGTTTCTAAACTTAATGCATTGTCCTTTCATTTTATTGTCAAAGCTTACGAGCGCAGTTACAAAATCTGTAGACACTATCGACTGTCGTTAAAAAATTGAATGTATTGATTTTAACAGAATTTCACAAGGGTGACGAAGAAATATAGATATGATATTCCAGATTTCAATTTAGTTGCTAGTTTCAGAAGGCACGATTGTCCAGCAGCAGGAGTAGCTATCTGTAAAATGTTGTCTGATACAACTATGTACCATATGTTGCTCAAATCATATGGATTTGCATACGAGGTACCTACACTAGTACATATATGTTTAGTAGTAATGTTTCTGATATCGGCGATTTTTTTATATAAAAATTTATTTATTTAGTCTGAAGACGCTTCTGATAAAATTGGGGAGAGATTTGATGATTTCCCAATGATTTTGAGTGGTGATTTTAACATCAACTTCGGCGATGCTATAAATTTGCCACTTTTTCAATTTTTAAAAGAAGAATACTATTTTACAATGACGAATGACCGCAGCCTTAGTACAACGAAATATAAAGCGACAATTGATGCAGTCTTTGCGATATATTTAAAAAGATTTGAGACAAAATTGTTCGTTTCCTATTTAAGATACCATAGACCTATTATTTCAGTATTAGAATACGATGATTGTAGAATGGAATTGTAAATGAAAACTCATAAGTTTCATTGATGTTCCTCTATAATACGTACAGCTACATAAGTACATTATAAAAGATTTTCCTACATTAAAATATTTACTGAAAATTCAATTCTGTTTTCACTTCCGTCGGCACTCCCGGAGTGCTTCTTTTTTTATTTATTTTAGTTCAAGCTTTGAAAACGCCCAGTTTCTTTTTAAGTTTTAGTCAAACTGTTTTTTAGACTCTGAGGGTGCTCTCGACACCCCTAAAGGGGTCTATAAAGAGGGTGTATAAAAAGTTTTGAACTTAGAAAACACACTTTTTAAAGAGCCAAAAGTGCAGTAAGAGTGCTCGGATTTTTATGAAATTTAAGTATAATACATACTTTTAAATGTGTACACATTTGAAAAATTTAAGTTCTGAGAGCAATCAGGGTTTTTAAACAGCAAGTATTTTCTGTAAACATGTGCCGTGGTTTTGTGCCTTAGAGGTTTTTTGAGAACTGAAAACCTCACTTTTTTTGCAACTAATGATGTTGTCAAAGAAGGTACTTTTCGACTTCTGGTCCCCTGTTTTCCATAGATATGCACGGTAAAGTAGCAAAATCAGTCTCCAGACTTTTTAATTTTTAAGACGATTATCGTTCAACGTTCAATAGTCTAGCGTCGATTGTATCATCAATAGTTTCCTGTAGATAAATTCGCTTTCAGCGAATTGGTGGAAAATTATTTTTATATCGTCTAACAAATTTTGGAACATTTAAAAGGGTTTTAGACATAGTTTTTGTGTGCCTAAAATTTAGACGGTAGTCGTCTAAAACGTTACGGAATCCAGGACCGAAATCAAATTCAAACATCAGCGACATTGCTCAATTTGAAAATTTTGTTCTAATTTTTCCGCTTCTCCCCTCAATTGTGGAACCTGCAACTTAGAGCTGGTTATAGCAGCATTCCCTATTCTTCGGTGATTTTGTTTATTTTTCGAAGAAGGAAAGCTTTAGAAATAGATTTTCATTTAAGAAGCATGGCATTTCGGCCATTTCGTCCATTAATCCTTTTTAAATTTAAGTCCCGCAGCGTAGTCTTTCTCTTCAATAGCGAAATTTCGGGCTTGCTGTGCTGAAGAAGCTTACAAAAAAACCATAAACAAACAAACAGAAAAACAGACTGAATTCAAGACACATTTGACTTCTCAATTGGTACGCTCTTATCATCATAATGTCATGCTAGCTTTTTAAATATTTTTCCGTTTGTCGTTTCCAAAATTTTCCACTTTCTAAAGCTGCACTAGGCATTGTAATTAAAAAAAAAAGATGATAAGTTTTCGTAATTCACTTTTCACTAATTAATCACAACTATCTCTTTTCAACAGATGACGGATGAGGCCCAAAATATACTCAAACACGGTCGTCTCTCAACGGCACTACAAGATTCGATGTGCGGTGTAAACTTAGAGGTAGGAAAGCTGTATGTTGTGGCTGGAAAAGGATCCAAACTGACTCTGTGCAATTACATCAAAGAATACCAAAAAATGACAATCATAGAGCGAAGAGGGTTCTCCGGAGCCTACCGTAAGGGATGCAAGTGTAAAGTAAGCAAGAAACCCTCAAGAACTGCTTAAAATAAAAATAAACTTCTTAACAATATTTTTTTCAAATTTCCAGATCAATATGAATATGGGAGGACGTCTATTTGAGAACTCTCAATCCTGCAGTTGGTCACCATTCAAAAAATGCGAAACAGATTTCAGCTCATGTGTCCCTCTGATGTACAAAACACCAGAAGGACTCATTTCCAAGTGTCACTGGAGGAAAACACCTCCGTACAAGGCATGCTTAGCCGATCCATAAACTCCATGTACTTTCTTAACTCTTATCTTCGACAAAAAGGAGCTTTAATTCTAAAATAATATATTTTTAATTATTTATTATTTTTTAACTCTTGTTTCGTTTCTTTATGATATTTTTTGTAAATATTTTTTTTTTTTTATATAAAACTATAAAATAAATGAAGAAAATGTAAATTGAGACTTACCAAATCGCGAGGATTAGGGAAAAATGTCTGCTCAATCAATGGGAACATATCCTTTCCCAAGCGTCTTTGTAATTGAAGCAGATGAGCGAAGACCCATGGTTTATCCTAAACGAAAATTATACAACAATAAACTAAAACTAAATTAAATATTAAATTTAAGAAACCTTACCTGGAATTGATAGCAGGAATGCAATGAATTGATACTGGGAACACCTCCATACTTCAAACCGAGTATAGTCGACCGGAAGTCACTGGCCCCATCGCGCGGTGGTTGCCGAATCAGTACAAAATCAGGTCGAAATGAACGAGCAACCTAATTCGATTGTTGAGGATAAAAAATAATTAGAAACAAATCCAAATGGTTCAGGAATAATTTTAACTACACATCCACAGTATAAAATGTTGTGATTTATCAAAAAACAATTGCTACTGGACTCTTAAGGAACTCATACTTAAATTGTAAAAGTTTATTATTGTTTATTAATGCGAAAATAATAAACTCATTTCTAATCTTGATGCTTTCTCTTTAACTACAAATTCATGAACTTACTCAATGATTACACTTTTTATTGCAAACAAATAAATATTCATAAGGACTCAATAGCAAACTCATTATCATTAAATTAGCGATGTCGAATTATATTACAGTGGGGGAAATGGCTTACGAGGGGGTTGATTGTATTCACAGCAACATCTACTTTAAAATACAACCAACTTACCAGAGCAACTGGTACGTCATCCTTGAAAACGGGAAAAGCAAACGATGTTAGTCTTGAAGTAATATTATTTTAGTTCTAAAAAAGGATTTAAATCTGATTCCACTTTGAAATAATCAAATATTTAAGTAAAAGCTCGAGTCTACGCGCACAAAGTTCACAAGGAGTTGAACCAAGGCTTAAGGAAGGAAGTGATACAAAATCTTTTCGTATCGGATCTTCTTTACGTCTCCCACTTTCCCTAAAAGGACATTTTCATATATAATTAGTTTTTGTCCTTAAGCCTTTAAGTGACTATACGGACATGGGACTACAGACATGGCACCTACTGATCCTATCTTGTGTCTTGTGTGACAAAAAGCATCCTCCAGAGTGCAAGGTTAGACTTGTAAGCACTGAGTTGGATCGATATTTTGAAATTTACGAACTTCAAATGACACATGACAAAAGTGCCTCAACTTAATTGAAATTAAATATGGATTTGCCCTGGAAAACCTTCCTCGGTATCATCTTGATGGCGACATAAATTAATCAAAACGTTTTCGTTTTGCTTTTTAGATGTTTGCCAGTTTGCGAAACCACTTGTACCACTACCCTCTTCTCTCTTTTGTAAAAAAAAAAGGAAGAGGGGAGTTCCATTGGAAGATGATTTAAATCCTATTCGGTTGGTGGAGTATGGAGAGACTTCAGAACTTCAGTGAGTGGGATAGCGGTTGAAATGGATTTGATACATCGTTTAGTTTATTTTAATTAAATTGGCGGAAAATTCACTGCCAACTCAGCATGAAATTCAGTTTGGGACTCTTTAATGATTTACGTTTTCGTTCAAATATTCATTGAAAGTTTGTCTCAATCATCTGTTTATTGTTGAGCAATTTAAATATTCTAATTTTATTCAATTCTTGTCAAGGGGGTTGCTTGGTCTGAATATGGCTTTGGAATATTTTAACAGCCTGTTCGTGTTTATTTGTTAAATTTTTGATTATTTATCAGAAATGTACTCTTAATTTATGCTCCAAAGTTTAGTAAATAAGTTTAAGGAGAATAGCTGCGGGTGGTAAATGTTTCTTTTGTTTTTTTAATTATTTATAAATATGGTTTTTGAAATTTGAATTGAGATGAGACTTATAAAACGCAGTAATTTTACTCAATAAATCAATTGGTGGGCACAATAGCAAATGACCTTACTTACTTAGTTAGGTAGGCATTACAGTTGGGGGTGAACCTGGGCCTCAACCAACATCCTTCTGTAACGAATTTGATTTCGGACGAGCTCTCTCCAGTTGTGCACTCTAAGTTAATTGAGGTTTTCTTCCACTTGATTGTGTCACCTAAGACGAGGTCTTCCCCTTGCACGATTTCCCTGCAATGTGCTTTCGAAAACCGGTGGGGTCGGAGCGTTTGGGTCCGTTCGCTCTACATGGCCCAAACATCGAAGTTCCGCGAAGCGTACTCTTCTAGTTATGCCCATATTGCTGTACAGCTCAAACAGCTCGTTGTTGTTTCTTCTTCTCCAGACATTGTCTTCGCATACAGAGCGAACCAAAGATCATTTGGAGTATTTTCTTTATATGAGAGCTTCCTTATCCGCTTTCAATAAAATCCACGCTTCCGTGCCGTAAAGCAGGACTGGGATGATCAAGGTCTTATACAAGGTTACCTTGGTTTTTCAGGAAATGATTTTTGTTTCTCAATTGCCTTCTTAACCCAAAGAATAAGCAACGGTTGGCAAGAGTTATTCTCCGTTTGATCTCCGCACTGATGTTGTTGTCCGTGTCTACAGTGGATCCTAGGTAGACGAAGTCCTGTACTACCTCGAAGTTATGTCTGTCTATTGTGACGTTTTGTCCAATTCGTCGATGTTCTGTGTCCTTGTTTGATGACAACATATACTTCGTACCATCAAACCCATTTTTGCCGCTTCTGTTTCAATACTCGCAAAAGCACCTATGACATCACGCTTTTTTCTTCCCATTACTTCAATATCGTCTGCATAGGCGAGTAATTGCACAGACTTTTGAAAGATTGTTCCTCTGGTGTTGACATTTGATTTTCTTACAATCTGTTCAAGTATATGATGTTGAAGAAATCGCATGACAGTTTGTCGCCTTGTCTGAAACCTTTTTCGACATCAAAGGTCTCGGTGAGTTCTTTACCGACCTTGACGGAGCAGCGTGAATTCTCCAAAGTCATCCTGCATAGTCGTACGAGTTTTGCAGGAATGCCGAAACTAGACATGGCTCTGTACAGCTCGTCTTTGTAAATGCTGTCATACGCGGCCTTGAAATCGATAAAGAGATGGTGAATATCGATATTATGTTCTCGAGTTTTTTCCAACATCTGCCGTAATGTGAAAATTTGGTCTATTGTGGACTTCTCTGGTCAAAAACCACATTGATAAGGACCTATCAAGTTGTTGGCGTGGTGTTTCCGATGTTCACATATTACAGTTTACAGCAGACAAGATCTTATAAGCAACGTTAAGGAGGCTTGGCTTTGGCGCAATTGTGAGGGTCTCCTTTCTTTAGGATCGGGCATACGATACTGAGGTTCCATTCATCGGGCATGCTTTCTTCCGACCATATCATGCAGATCAGCTGGTGCATGCTCCTTTCCAACTGATCTCCAGCTGCCTTGAAAAGTTCGGTATCAAGGCCTTCGTATCTGCAGTTTTATTTGATTTAAGTTTGCATATGAGAAGCTTAATTTCTTCATGGTCGGGAGGACGGCATTCTTGATCATCGTCCAAGCTGAATGGAGCAATCTGTCTGACAGCGGAATTTGTGTCCTCATCGCCGTTAAGCAGTCTGCAGAAGTGATCTTTCCAGATCCTCAGTAGCGACTGTGACTCTACAACTATGTTTTCCTGCTGGTCTTTACAGTCTTGAGTTCGGGCTTTGCCACCCTGGCAATCTTCTTACCTTTGGTAAAACTTCCGATTCTCGTTCCTGTCAATGCACCTTTCAATTTCCTCAAACTTGCGCTTCTCATGCTGCTTCTTTTTCTTTTTGAGAATTTGGTGTTCTTCCCTTTTTTTCTCCTTGTAAATCTCGTTATACTGATCGTATAGCAGCCCTTGTTCGCTTTTGCATCAACATTTGTCGTGCTTTTTGTTTGGCTGCATTTACCCTGATGAACTCTTAGTCGAACCATGGGTTTCGTTTTGAGGGCCGAGTGAAACTCAGAACCTCAGAGGCAGCAAATGAAATGATCACTCAGGAGAAATAACTTGCAATTTTCCTCAAGGAACATAAATTTAAAAATGAATAAATAAAAGAGCCAGCACAACAAGTTCAGGAAGAGCTAGCACGTTTTTCCAATCATTGGGCGAATTCCTAAACGCAGGTCTTGCTGAGCAAGTCAAATGCTAAGCTAATTAAAAGTATGCAAGTGTTTTTTGATAGCTGCACAAATTCACTTGCAATTGCGGGAAAAAAAGCAATCTGATATGTTTTGGGACATTCTGCTTCGAAGGGATTTTTTCGTCGGCATTTAGGAACTGTGTGCTTTGCATACTTTGTGCAAGACTTGCGTTTAGGAATTCGCCCATAGCTTATGGGAAATGGAGGTGACCTAATAATATTTGTCGATTCCGATCAGCTAAGTGGGCAATCTTTTTTCACAACAGTGCAACTACTCTCAGAGGACTTGCCAATTCATCACGAAAAATGGTGAGAAAACCTATGGATTTTTGTGATATTCGAAACTCGAACTCCCACGGAACGAACATGGGTAGGGTACCACCGCACTTATAACTATGTATTACAAAACTACAAGTATGAATTATGACGAGGGTAAGAAATTTCTGTAACACAAAGCTACAAGTTTGTTTAATCTTCTACAGGTGTAATGGACATGATCCTTCAATTGGGAATTGGCTCTTAACTTGTCGACTTGTAGCTTGGTTATTGCTAATTTATTGTGTTTTGTTAAGAATCGAAGATGTATGAAGAGACGAACCAATCAAAATCTAATGATCGGTAATCATAGCTTGAGCATTGTTTTGCCCTTAAATACTATTCAAATAGAAAACTTGTCACAATTGGGCTTACAAATTTTTGATACTCTATGGAAGGCACACCACCTACACGTGAGTTTGACACGTAAGCTGCATTCCTTTGTTGTTAGATTTTTAGCAGTTTACTTGTTTGTAAATAGCTGATTGATTACTCCACAGAACACGTAGCTGGTTTTGGTGAAAGAGCTTATAAGTATTTGCTTTGCTTCATCTGGTGAGCCCGTTCACAGTAAGAAAGTATGAAACAGGACGGCACAATCAATACAAATATCAAGCCTTGGGCTAAGATCACGTCGGATAATATGGGACTACGTTTCATAATTTTAACAGATATTTACATCCTAGTGAAAACTCTTTCATTGTCTCTTGAGTAAATTTTACACTTAAATGAACATTTCATTTTGTAATTTTACTATCAACTAACCCCTAGACGAAAGTCTTCGTTTCTAACCTCCAAGGGCATAGGGCATGAAGGCCGGGAACCTAAACTGACTTGGCGGTCAAAACTGGAGACAGCTTACTATATACCAACTGCAGCGCCATTATAAGAAGAAAAAGAACCCTTAAAAAGCTCAATTTAAGTTTTGAGCAATTTTGAATTTCGTGGACCTTCCCAGATTTTCCTACTTTTGTTTAGTTTTGGTCTTTTATTAAAAAAAACGTCTGTTTGTAAAAAAAAATAACAAAAAATCGACATTTTGTGCACAAATTGTATTCAATTTTTATTTTTAAGTTCTTCTTACCCGTGTTCCTCCCCGATAGACCGCCATTGATACCACAGGTCCACTTTCTGCGTTTGCAGTCAGTGATATTTCCTTTGGAAGAAAGCAAAGAAAATTTCCTGTTAAATCATTTTTAAATTGAAAAAAAAAATCTGAATGAAGATAACTACTGTCCTCACTTAAGCTAAAAACATAACGTCTATTTGTAAAGGGTCCAGTACGGGAAACGAAAGGATTTTGAATCGTCATTATAGCGTCATCTAGCGATGCGACGCCCGCCGACGCGACGTAGAGAAACAATCTTGTTCTTGGAATCATTATTTCTAGAAAAAAAGGACTTTTCTATGGCGAACGTGCGCTGCTTAACTGTTCACACACCCATGTTGGTTCTTTGCTAGACTAAAATTCTATTTTTGTTTCTTTCCAACGCGAACAAGATTGTTTCTCTACGTTGAGTTTAGATGCAACATCCTCTAGATCCCTTTTTTTGACGAGTAAAGTGTGTGCTGGAGTTAATGAAGCACACATAGCAGTAAAAAGTTAAAGCCATATTTGAGGTCGTCATTGATACATTAACTTACTTTAAACTCAGCCTGTTCAACACGAATATCGAAGTCCCCATGTAGACGCTTTCCTCTGAAGTATTTCGACCAATCGGTGTTTTGATCATCCAGCACCAAGAGAGTGAAGTATTTGTCTTTGTTGAAAGTGGGCCTAGTTGCACTTTGCACTGCTGCGCCTGAAAAATACAACAAAAAAGAACAATTTTATTAAAATAAGCCCCTTCCAAAACCGTTGCGTGTGTTTTTATCGAAACTCAGCAATTCTATGATCAACTCAGCAACGGATTTTATCACTGTTTGGATTAATTTTTTTTTCGTATTCAGTCGTAAAGTGCGCTGCCGATCTGATTATGAAATTTATGACATGCAACAAAACGCATTTTATTCACTTACCAATTATCGAAGCTCCCTGATCACGAGCTGCCCCAGTAAGACTCTGGACTCTTTGTAGAAGACTTTCTCTAGACTTAGCCGGACTTGTTGGAGCACTAGTACCACGAGTAGGACCCCCCTTACCAAAACTTAATGCCAATTCTGGAGCAGCGGTAGTAGGTTGTGGTGGTACTGGGCCAGATGGTGCCGGTGGTGGTGGCATATTTGGTGGTCCAGCACTTTGTGGCTTTGGCTGTTGTTGCAATGGTGGCGTTTGATCTGGTGCAACTGGCCGCGCAGCTTGCGGCAATTCATTTGGATCAACATCATCACACTCGGAAGAAAGATCCCCCGAGCTGAACCTATCATGTGGATTGTGAATGCTTTGGTGGATTATTTTTTATAGTACTTACCGTCTTTTCAGGAAATTAACATTGGAAGTAAAGCTAGTCTTGAACGACGAGAAATTCAGGGTGCTGGCTTTAGTTTCCTAAAAAAAAAGTTATGCTGATGAGATAAAGTTTTTTTTTGTTGAAAATTTTAATGGGCGGGTGATTGGAGAGGGTTCTACTTTTGCTTGTGAATAAAAGTTGTCAGGACAATCAGAACCTATTAGTTAGAACCTTGCCAGTTAGTTGGTTTGACTTTCCAAAGCCTTGGGTATAGTATGGGTATTTATTTAGAGTAGCTATAGCTAGTGCCTCAAAAAAATTTCTTGTGAGTTGCATTTTTCAGTCTTGCTTTAATTTGATGTTCAAATTTCAACATCATAAACAAGATGGGTGAGCCATACCTCAGGTGAGGGTCCCAATATATGCGTTCAAAGTCATGCAATAACCCGAAAGCATCAATAAGTTTTTGGAAAATTGCAGTGACAGATTGGGCTGCTGCGAAGCCAACCGAGGCCACTTCTTGAATGATGTTGACTCCATTATTAATGTCAGTGTTTTCCCTTATATATTAATAAAGCCATAATATTTATGTATGTGGAAAAAACCTTATTCCCTTAAAAAAACTCGTATTTGATTCCAAAAGTGCCTTATATCAAAACAATAGCGTCGAGTGTTGATTTTTTCCTATTCATCACAAATCCCTAGCGGCCATTTCGGCCAGGTCAGGTTTAGCACTTGAACATATTCCGATTACAAGTTACTGTAATTCTTCGAAAAAAGCTGACAAAGGGAATAAGTCTCAAGAAGAGTGTTCCCTTGAGACTAAACCGTAGTTAATCTAGAGCACTTTGTATAAAACACATTTTGCCAAATCTCAGTATGTATTATCCTTATAAAATATTAACAGTGTCGCCGCCAATAATGAAACGAAATAAGGGAAATTATTTTTCATAAAAAAACGACGTTAAGCAAAAGTCTATTTCTAGTTCATAAATAATTTATCGAAAATCTAAGGAAATCCTTAGTTTGACGTTTATCCTTGCCCATGTTAAATCAATTATAAATACCTTCGTCAATAGTGGATGCAAAATCTTCACAGAGATTTTTCTTTTTTAGGGGAAAAAATGTTTCCTGGATATCGCCCTTCAATCAATATGATTTATTATTCACGATCCAGGATAAACAATTTGTAAGAACGTGTCGTTTTTCCTGCTCCTGATTTTCTGGTTTTCTCTTTTCTCTTTTGTTTTCTAGTTAACTTTTCTTTGAAAAATTTCATCTTGGCCTGTAACACGAAGAATTTTCTCTTCCAATGAGAAAGTTCTTGCACTTTCTTGACCAGTTTTTCTGAGGGGCATTTATATTATTTGCATTACTTATTATCATATCATTGTTTCAAGTGTCTATAAGGCTAGGTAGCATCTATTTATGTCATTTTAAGGAACTCAAAAGAGGCTGGATTTTTATTGCAGTAATAGGTGAATGTACTTATTACAAGGAAAACACCGGGAGTGTTATTAAATTAGAGGGTGCAAGTCGAATATAGGGGTAGAAAACCGCTCTTATCATTCTCTCAATATGCTTCGCAACCTAAGTATCGAAATCATACATTTCCGAAGAATTTTATTCACTTTTTTTTGATGAAGCAATTCCTTTATCTTTTTCAATTACTAAAATGGTGCTACGCAAAAAACTAGATTTTTATGGAGGTACATGCAGCTCTGGCCACTGCGGTTCTGGCTGAATTCTATATTGTGCCAACCCAGCAGTTTTGTTTTTGCTTCTGAATTGGACCAGAAGTTAATGATTCTCTGTAGGTGAATGAGTATGAGTTTGTTTAAGCCCATGTTTCTCGTAATCGAGCATCCGGTTTCTAAAGCGGAGAAGTGCTGGACATTCTAGTATAATGAGGCGTAGTCTGCAGATAGGGTCTACTTCCAACCCCATCTGTGTATATAATTCTTTAGAGAAGAGTGGCCGGTTAATAGTCCGGTCTAAGTTTTGAGAGTTTTCCTGTTGAGGTTCAAGCGGGATTTGGATGTTTTTTTTTTTTTTGGGTATATTGTTGCATAAAAAGTTTTGAAAAAGTTTGACCACAGGATTTACGAGGAGTTATGTTGGATTCTTCCAGTACGTTTTCTTGGCTACATACGTACATATACATGCATACATGAAGTGACGCAATATAGCGGATAGCCATGGGTCTAGCGCGTTTTTCACAACCATTGGTTTTGTAAGGGAATGGAGGAGACCTGCAACTTTCTGCCGATTCCGAACGGTTAGTCGAGAAAGCGCTTTTCATGCCAATGAATTTGCTATCCAATTCTTTCCTACTCTTTAGTGGTTTAGATCAAATATGGGTGTGATACGCATGCAACCAGCTTTTAGATTGCCGACCGTTATTTGTTTTATCTTTGGCCACAAGCTAACGTAATAGTTGCTGGTTGGACTACCAGCGTATAGAAGTCGTACATCACTTTTTGTTTCAGGCCCTCAGTTTTTGCGGCATAAGTTGCGGCAAGTCTGAAGAAACAGATATTGATATACCGAAAAGGGTTGTATACAAATTAAAGAGGCAGTAATCTTGCAATCAAATTCAAATTATGAAAAAAAAGTCTACAGAGATTTGGTCGTTCTATTGCAGGTGTGTCTAGTTATGAGCTCCATGACAGTTTCCTGTCCAGGATGATCTTCAGGTATTTTGATTCTTTAAAGAATGGTATTGTCTCACCATAAAGAGAAGGGGGTATTAGGCGATCTGATTTTCTTATTTTTGTGAACGGGACAAGAAACTGTCTTATAAGGGTAGACGAAGAGCCCCTCGTCTGAGCACGAGTTTTGCACTGTCTTCATAGCTAACTGACTTTCTTGATATTCATCTTTCAGAAGAACCTTGTATGTCAACAGCTTCTTCATCTGCGAAGCTCACTGCATGGACCCCCTGAGTTACAAGTAGTCTAACAATATAAGTGGTGAGAGGACTCCAGCCTCTGGTTTTTATTGCTGGAATTTTCACTTAATTAATTTTGCTTTGGATAATTCTGCTGTTTAGCGTTGACATCATTCAATTACGAACTGCATTTGGTACATAGTGGTGTCTAAGCGCATGGTGTGCTGTGTAGATTCGTAGGATGTGTTTATTGAAGGCTTCTTTAATATCGTGGAAAGCGACCTTTTTATTGATAGAGTAATCAATTTCGGTAACCAGATCATTGCAGTTTTTGTTGTTTTTCCTTGGTTGGTATATGCATATTGTGCTGTACACAGTGAATAGGAGGCCAGCAATTTTCCCTAAATGTGTCTGTCAATGTGACCTTCTCCATACATTTGAGAATAAACAACTGATTCGCCGACAGGATTGAGGACTTGAGCCCAGATTTATTCCAGCTTTTCGCAAATAAATTACTGTTTACCAAAACTTGAACAAAAAACTCTGTTATTGGAAAACTTTGAGTATTTCCGACTGATTTAATAGCACTACGGGGCTTTTTTTATAATAAGCATATCAAACAATTCCTCCAATAAAAATTCACAAATTGGTTAAGTTCCTTTACGACCTCTTTTTTAGAACATAATCACAAGCCTATATTTATTGAATATCAAGAAAAACCCTCTTAGCTTGCCAAGCTCAATACTCATCAACTGTTTTTTTCCTACGAAAGCTTTTAACCGTTTAGATACGTCTTTTTTTGATGTCCTGCTTCGACACTTCTATCTTTTACTTCTGTTTCCCAGGTGCAAACGAGAAGATACTCTAATCGCATCGTAAGGAAAGAAAAGATTGACATCTGACGTACTGTACGAAAAAATCATCACACTGTCTTCTCCCCTTCTAAAAAAAAACCTATAAATAAACCGCTTACAGCCTTGGGAATATATAGGCATATAAACCAAACACTTATAACTCATAACAACTTTTGTGGAGTCACCAGCCTAATTATTACGACGACGAATAGATAATTTATTTTCGAAGCCACTAAGGCCTATATATCCTGACAGTGAGAATTTGCTTCATAAAAACAATAACCTCTTTAAAAACAACGATTTCGGTTTAACGGCTTTCTTCCTTCCTTCCTCCCAAGCTCACAATCACTAATTCATTCCTCAAATCCCACACGGAAAAGAAAAACATTAAGATTAGGATCGGCATTATGTGGAGCGTAAAATTTTATGTTTTTTTTTTATATGTATTTGTGGCATTATTATGGTATTGTTTAGAATGTGTCGTAGCCTCGACTTTTCAAGTACTCAGAATGACTTTCCTTAATAAATATCCTTAAATTTATATTTTATGGGAAAAATTGATTGAAAAAGTACATAGATGTATGTGTGAGTGTGTTTGACTGTGTGTGTGTTGTATATAAAATGTGTAAACATGTAGGTAACTTACATCATCCGTATCCGATTCTGAATCATCCATATTTTATTTGTGATTAATTTTTAGAAGATTTGTGTAGCGTGCTTACAGGATAACCTTAACCATCCAGTGTGCGGGTACATTAACACGTAACATTAATCAAATTACAAACATTGATGCTTCGTTGTCCTAACATAAAAGCAAACACATTCATCATTTATTGGTATACTTTCATTATTTACTACACGACACGAACCATACATTAGCCTTTAAATATATATGATGAAGGTTGATTTTATATGTTTGTCTATTATAATGCACTGAACTACTGGGGTATAAACAGTTACAATAATACAAATACAATGGTTGTGAGTAGATGTGTGTTTATAAAGTGATTTTTTCAGGCTTTTGAAGCAAATGTCAACTCTTACAACTGGCATTTTTTATTATGCGTATCGTATAGTTTGTAGCATATTGTCATATTTGAAAGTAACAATACAAATGAGTTGAAATTGAACAAGAAAAGGCAAAGTTAATAAAACAAATGTGATTATATTCGATTAAATTCATGTAAATAAAACAAAAATTAAATTGTACTCAGTTTGGTTCGTTGAACTTTACACAGAGTTGACCTAAGTCTCCTTGACAATGACATGAGTTGTCAGAAACAACCTGGGTTTTCAGTTTTTCAGTGAGAAAAACTTTCAGCTTTTGTAAAATAACAAAGGTTTGGCCGTCGGCGTTGTGGACGCGTAAGCTATAAATTTATTTCTCTCATAAAGTAATTATTTTTTGGAATAACGCTTTCTGACAGTTTGAAAATTAATTTTTTCACTATCAAAGGGATATAGTCCATTAGACTTTTACCAGATTGTTATCTGGGAAATGGAAAATTGGCTCCCAAGGAAATTAAACGCAGGTTCACGTACATATCTGACTTTCAACATGAACTAAGTTTCCACATCACTTTCTTTAGAGTTTGGAAAGAATCTATTTTTGAAACAAGCTTCAAACCACTTTTCTTGATTCATTCGTAGTTCGTTGCTGGTGCTCCACAGCTCATAGTTGGTCCAGGAAGGTGAATTGTGGGCTCACTTTCTTGACAGAGATTTCTGAGACAAGCAATTTTTTTAGACAAATAAAAATAAAATGTAGGTTACTTAAAAGGATTGGCCCATCTGGGGCCTATAACACAAATCTAGTTTATTAGTCAAGACATACTTTAAGGGATATGTCCATTACACTTGTACAAAAACGAGGAAATTTGTAGCTACATATGTGTTTCAGAAACTTCTTACACTTGTGGAAATCCAATTATGTATATTACAAGTAGCTGTACAGTTGTGTGTTACACGCCCCTGGTGTTTTCTTTGGAAGCCATAGGCTATTTTGACACTGAAAACTATTTCTTGTCGAAGTCGTCATACAAAACAATGTCATACTTCCGCAGAAAGGAATGATTTGCCATATTATAAAATGTCAAATCCTATCACTTATTCCAGTGTAGGTGAAAAGACAATTTTGGCAGAAAGAAGTTGGTAACATTGTATGTAATCTTGCAGAAAAACATTGGTTTTAAAAAAATTTCAACTGATTTTGAAGTGTGAACAGCTATAAATGAATTTAATTATTTTTAAAGAGGGTTGAACGCTCCTGAATGAATGTAAAGCCCGACATTTTGAGCAGGTTTTTACATTTACATTTTACATTTTTTAGTCTGCCAAAACGTAAGTTTGGGTGGAACCCGTGGCGTGATGGTTAGCATGTCTGCCTCTTAACCGGGAGGTCCGTGGCTCGAATCCCAAAAGAGGCAAAAATGTGTTTCCGTTCAGAACCGACAGAAAATTGCAGCTTTTACAAAGCTTGGGTGTTAAAAATGCACAAAAGCACTTTCCTACTTAGCCTTTCGGGTAGCTTGTAGGCCACTTCATTCCTCACAAGCTATGGGTGAGAGAAATTTAACCGGACCCGGGGCTCCACAAGCTTTGTTGTGCAACCAAAATGTCTTCAAGTGTCTTCAAAGATCCACCAAGTCTTTAAAAGCTATAGAACAACGTGTCTTTTTATAAGGTTTCAATTGGAAGTATACACACTTTTCCAAGAATTTTAGTCCCTACGTATTTACAAAAAAAAGGTTACGAATTGGAGAGAATTCTGCAATAAAATAGAAGACTTCTCAGAGGCATCTAGATAAATGAAAAGATTAGTAAAGTTTTTAGCAATTAAAACACTTTTTATATTTCCTCAGATGTACATTTCAGAAGTAATGCTTCCTATCAACAAGTTCAAACATGCAAACTTCGATAAATGATGAGAACGGCAACTGGCCCAACTCATATGAAGAAACACTAAACATGCTACCATGGAAGCTCGTTGACAATATCAGACGAGGTGCACATGCCTCGACTTGTAAACCAAACATTGTAAAGGTCTTTTCTCTAGAGAAATACTGTTATGGGCAGTAAACAGTTTCGATCCTTACAAATCAGCAGGGCCTGGTGGACTAATTCGTGCGGATCTGCAGCATGTTTCAGATATTATCATCTATAACTTAGAGATTATCATGAAAGGTTGCATCAGCTACGCCTATATCCCAAAAGCATGCAGAGAGGCTAGGGTCGTTTTCATACCCAAAGCCGGTAAAAGCTCTCATGTAAGTCCAAAAGATTTAAAGCCTATTAGTCTATCATCCTTCCTCCTCAAAACGCCGTAAAGAATGATTGACATTTACTTAAGATAGAAAACTAAAACTTGTCTGATCTCAACCGCACAACATGGCTATACAAAAGGTAAATCGGTGGAAACTGCACACCACTCTCTAGTGTAGGTACACCATTACAAAATCCCTGCACTACAAAGAATACACTCTTGCCGCATTCCTAGACATAGAGGGTACATTTAACAATGTCAACAATTCAGCAGTAACTTATGCTCTCGATGATGGTCTGCACATAGAAGAATGCATCAAGAACATGATAATAACAATGCTCAGCAGCAGAATCATAAGTTTCAAGATGGGGATCTACAAAACAGGCAGAATGGCCAATAGAGGAACCCCGAAAAGAGGAATTTTATCTCCTCTCCTGTGGAGCCTGGTCGTTTACAAACTGCTGGTCGACCTAGAGGTGAAGGTTTCAAGACCATTGCCTATGCCGATGCTGCTGTTTCAGGCAAGCACGAACAAACCCTAGCTGAACTGCTAGAAACAGTATTAAACAAGCTTAACAACTGAGGTTCCCAATTAGGCCGACGATGGGAAGATAGCGGAAGACGACATAGACGAACGTTTAAGACAATACTTACTTTATGACGGACTAGGACAGTGAACAGAAAGTGGCTGGAGATCGCAACTAAGGGGCTATCACCATAGTATTGCCAAGGTAATAGCGTAGGTTGTGTGGTTAAGACACAAGGGAGGGATGGCAGCGATTTTTACCAACACATCAGGTAAGGTTCTTGAGAATTGGTCGAACCATCACATGAGGGAGACAAAGAGTCGTAGGAGAGGTAGGAAATCGAGTTAGTTTTAGGATTAGTTATCGTAGTGGTAAACATTTTTTTAATTTATATGTATATATGAATGTATATACATATACATACATACATATACATATATATTTACATGCATAAAAATGTATATATTTCTAAATGTAATAGTTACGATAGATATAGGAATTAGGTTTAGATTAGTGATAGTTGAAGCGGTGACTGTCTCAGATCCTACAACTCACAACCTTACACTTGTGTGGTGGCATAGTTACCCATATTTGTGTATAGTTCCTCTCCAATTACCCTACCCCCCCAAACCCCATCCTGATCCTATCCGGCATGAGATTTATTTTGTTGTTAGAGTTGAAGGAGTATGGAACTTGGCAAGAACCACCCCCATTTCCACGAACTTAGCCGAGCGACCACAAGCATGATACTGCCCTGTTTCCATCCCGCTTTGGACCAACCTAGACTCACAACAATGGCGTTTAAGATGATGCATTCTTCTATGTGCAGACTGAATATCAATCTCCACAAAACGGAATTATAGTACTCTTTACGAGGAAATATAAATTTCCGGACTTCACACCCCCAACCATAAAGGGGGTAGCTCTTACACACTGTCAAATCAAGCTGAATATCTAGGTCTCACTTTTGACAAAAGATTGAGCGACTGAGCTGGGGTTGGTGTTTGATAATAATATCCAAATGACCCTTTGAAAAATTGTACTCTCTTGGAAAATGAAGCTATACTCTTCTACTCAGAAAAACTGAATCTCATTCTTTTCTTCCGCCTACCCGATCATTGTAGTAAATCGGTTCAACATTAACCTCTTATGGGTGCCGGAACACAGGGACATACCAGGCAACTGTATGGCGGACGAACTAGCCAAAAAGTGCACGACCACTTCACTACACTCAGAATGGAACAACATAAGTAATACCTATCGCTGCATGTAAACTTCTATTTAGACAAGACGCTTCGAGGATAACAAACAGTAGATGGACTGAGAGTAACAACTGCCTTGCAACCAAAAAGGTATGACCATGTGTAGATTGACAGATTAATGGGCGATCAACTCGTTAATCTCATATCGAGTTTTTGGGATTAGTTTTGGGATTAACTTCCTGATCTCTGTGGTGGCACAATGGAAGCTCGTGGTCTAAGTTTGTCAGGTACAATGCTTGTACGTGCATACTAATTGGCTGACAGTCACTTCCATCTAACCTAACCCAACCATACACACACTCTAGTTTCACAACATTGGGGTTTTCATGGGATCAAAATCAGTGCTCAAAAAACTTTTTGTGAACTAAACAAAACATCTGCTCTTAATTTTTTAATAATTTGATGTATAAATTAGGTTCAATAACATTCCTTTACCCCAAACTCTGCCCGCGAAGGTTATGCAAACTTAACAAAAAAAAAATGAGATGTTCCCATTCATTTATTTCATCGTATTTTGGAAAAACATGTCCAGTAATTGAAAAAAAGGGTTTCGAATACCATGACATGAGAAAAACATGTAAAGTTGAATATTCTCATTTTGAAAAGTTCACCTTTTTACAGTCAATTAAACTCCGCATCTGACTCGCTGGATAAAAGGAAACCAAATTCGTTCTGAACGATGGAAATGATTAGGTCTACATTTTCCACACGTTACAACAAATACATTGCTGAATTTTGTTTGATAGTAAAAAAAAAAGTAAAAAAAGGATCCCCGTGGGATGAGCAAGGTTTTTAAAATTAACCCATTTCCACTTCATTGCGTCAGTTAGCTACACAACGTCTAATCGCTGCCGTTTAGAAGGTCGAAACGAAATTTTTATTTCGTTTCTAATCTTTCTAAAGGTCAAGTCATAAAAAGGAGCTTTTATTTTCCCGCAAAGCTTTGTCTCCTAAATTCAGGAAAAGAACATCGTAAAAACTCAATAAACATTCAGTCAGTTTTAGAAAAAGAAAAGCCAATATTCATTAAAAAAACCAGCACCTAGCTAAAGTTTGACGATGACACGTTTTAATCCAAACTTCAATTCAAATCAATAATTCTCATAAAAAGCAAACAATTTTTGACAGCGGCCATATGAACTTTGTGTGTTCATAACAGAAATGTTTGCTGAAAAATATTTACCCACTAAATCAGGAATTCATGAATGGCCATCGACCAACTTATGGATGTCTCTCATGGGTGCTGCAGACAAAACACAATTTTCTATCAATGGAACTATGAACACTCAAGCCTCGAGTAAAGTAACATTCAAGTAATGATTTATTTACACCAAACAATACACAAGCAAACACAAGCTAAAGGTCACAAATTTAATGAACCGGGCGAAGGAACCTTAAATTAATTTAAGTTTTTTTCTTTGTTATGGAGCGATACGTAAATAGAAATCAGAACAAACACTACTGTAACCTAGAAATACACAAATACTGAATGAATACGAGTAGGTGTACGGTGTAGGGGGTGGTATTTTGTTATTAAGTGAATATTATTTGTTTACTTACCGGCGGCGGGGCGCAGATTCGCCCACACCCAGCAGTAGCTATTGCGCTAATATTGACTTAAGGCGAACAACCGAACAGTGACGCGCTGTTCAGTTCAAAATGCTTTTCCTGAGCTTGGAACTTCTATTTTGCTGAAGGTCCTGGTTTAGCGAGAGCGAGAGGAAGAAATGAAGCTAACGCACGTGTGCCCGCAGCTGAAAGAAACAAACAGAAAAAATTAATATTTTTAATCAGATATAATATTGAAAAGGAGGCATCGAAAACACATTTTCTAAATATACAAGAGTTCCTGCATTTTTTATTTTATTTTTCTGAAAACCTTGAATTTGTGTGTAAAGCCCACGTTAATATCTACTCCAATCTTCAAAGCAAATTTACAAAAGTAATTCAAAGGCGGGCGGTGCAGACGCGAGGACTCGTGTAATTGCCACCCACGGCCACGTAAGTGCGCTTTGTTTAGCATATTTTTAATTGCTCGAACAATAACATACGTGAGGAGTTTGTGGAACAATGAGGAACAGCATTTAGAGACACCAAGGAATTTGTAATGAGCAAAGGTGTGCGGATAAAGTAAGGCCTTTGGGTGTCTGTCCTAAAGGCCTTGTAAAAATTACTGTGCTTGCTTATTTAATGTTTAAGGAACAGGAACCCTAAACAAAGAGTCGTTATTATAACAGCTTTAAAAGCTTTGTTGTGGTTACTTAATTGAAAAAGAGAAAGGACGAAAGGACGAAGGGAGTATGGGCTTATACTTTTCATTTACTTATAGTTGGCTTGGAAGTAGGTTTACTTGTTTAAACAGCTTATGAAAATAGTCTGTAAAAGGTAGTCATTTATTTCATAATGAGCTTGTTCTACTTTGAGAAACTTAAACGAAAGATTTGATCTCTTTTTGGGGTCCTGTGCCTTGTACAACTATAATGAAGTTACCGTCTGTTTGTTGTCTGTCAAGACAACAAAAACAAAACCTATAGGGCATTTTATGTTGGCCTTAAACTTTGAAATTTTGGTTTGTTCCAGGAGTTTAAAAAAAAATCCGAAAACCATATTCAAAGTTAATTTTGAATAATCTGCTATGCAATCAAACTTTGTTGTTGAATGTTTTTAGGGGTAAACTGAAAATAGACTCGGAAAGCAGAAATACTTTTTGAGACTCGATTTCTGTGATAGGCGAGCTATTTACATAAACGCAAGCTTACGTGGGTGAGAAGTTGCCAGTTTTTCTGATTTCAAACTAAAAATAACAAAGAGTTAAACAAAGAAGAAGATTGCAAAAACAAGGATTTCTTCAACCTTTTCAAATTGGACCTAAGACTGAAGAGATAGGTTGGAATCTACAACATTAAGGAGTCTTATAATTTATAAAATCAGGGTAATTTACACAAATTGGGGAGAAGGTTAAAGATATTATTAACAAAATGGTAAAGGAGGACCTTGGGCCCATCGATATGAGACTTTTCATAGGTTCTTAAGAACACTAATGAGAAGCTGTACACTAAAACCCTGCTTTCACTCAATTTCACGAGGCTTCACGCTTCACCTTTAAAAACACCTACGCAAAATGGCAAACGACTCCTGAATTTAAAAACACCTACGCAAAATGGCAAACGACTCCTGAAATAAAAGGCAATGTCCAAATTATTTAGTCTATGTATTTAAATGATTCAGACAGGCGAGTAAATAACGATAAAGTGCAAAGCGCTGTTCAGTAATTGAGTATCTGTATCTGGTATCTGAGCTGTGTTTATTAGAACTTCAGTGTTTTTTATGAAAACCCAACGAAAAAAGTAATGTCAAGGATAACCAAACGTCATATTAACTAGAATTAAATGACATGCTTGCGAACTTTAAACAAAACCTTTAAATAAACCATGTGCGTATGTAGAAAATTAACTTTTTTTATGGTGAGTTTAATAGGTTCGTTCTTTGAAGCCCTGGGATCCCCCTGCAGTCGCCAAAAAGCGTGTTTTGAAAAACCTAAACTCGCCCTCAGACTGAGTGTTTTTGAGACCCGGGGTTGACCTGGGTTAGCTCTCAGGTTCTTGCTGTGGCGATTTGAGGGCTGTCAAATGGCAAGTGTTTTAATTCAAATGACTGGGATGTGTGGTGATTTTGTGGTTTAGCGTTTTTTGAGGACTGGAAAACCCAGCTTTTTTTTGACAATTTATGGGGTTTTTCAGGAAACCTAGGTCAACCCAACTGGGTAAACTTCAACGAACGAACCTAATGACTAACGATTAATTTTAAATATCACAAGACGTTGTTTCTGGAAAGTCTGCGACAAGAATACTAATTTTTAATTTTAATTTTGGTGGGGCTACCGCCCCATTTATTAGCTTAATACAAGCTTAAAATAACTTAAACATACTAAACTTAACTACTTAAAACTAATTAAAACTATTAACCTACAAGGATGAGAAATGGTTTAAAAGGAGGACTTTCAGGCAAGGGCTTGGAAGATTGAGGTCGAAAAGAGAAGGAACAGAATTAATCTTACTCATCATGCGGGTTAAGGGTTCGTTCAGACCATAGGATGTACGATGAGCAGGAAGGAAAAAAAATCGGGATGATCTTACGTTTCGGGGATTAGTGTTGAAAGAGATAAGGTCTAAAAGGGAGGAGCAATCAGTGTTACCAGTGAGAAGTCGGTGAACGAAAATGATGTCAAAGACATTCCTTCTGTTTTCTAGGGAGTGGAGATTAATGATTGCGAGACGTTCGCGGTAAGGAGGCAGGGTGAGAAAGTTTCTAACATCGTAGAGATCCCGAAGGGCAAACAGCAGAAAACGTCGTTGAACACTTTCGATCCTCGAGATATGAACCGCATGATATGGAGCCCACACTTGCGAAGCATACTCTAGGAGAGGGCGAACATAGGCAATATAGAGGGATTTCGTTACAAGAGGGTTATGGAACTCTTTGGACCATCTTTTGATAAAACCAAGGGCGGAATTAGCTCTTGAGACTACCTCGTCTATATGAGAACGAAAATTTAATTCGCTGTCGCATAGAACCCCCAAATCTCGGATAAGCTGCACACGGTTTAAAGGAATGTTCTGAAGATGATAGGATCTAGGGAGAGGTTTATTACTTTTACGAGAAAAAGTTATTGTTTCACATTTGGCAATGTTTAACTCAAGGAAGTTTTTAGAACACCAAAAGACGAATGACTCGAGGTCATTTTGAAGCTGGAGAGAATCTCGATCGGAGGTGATGACTTTGAAAATTTTAGCGTCATCCGCGTAAAGTGAGATAGAAGAATATTGGATGATCTTTTCGACATCATTAATGGCCAGGATGAAAAAGAGGGGTCCAAGATGGCTGCCTTGGGGTACACCGGAGGTGGCCACAAAAGGAACTGAAAGAGTAGAACGGAAACGAACTTTATATAGGCGGTGTTCAAGATATGAAGAGACCCATTTGAGTAGGATAGGACTAAATCCGAGGAAAGAAAGTTTAAAGAGGATTACAGAGTGAGAAATTTTGTCAAAAGCTTTGCTGAAATCTGTGGTGATCACGTCTACTTCCTTTCCTTTTTCCATCGCAGAGAGAGAGAAGGAAACAAACTCAACTAGATTAGTAGTTGTGGACCTTCCCTTAAAGAAACCATGCTGCTTGGAGGATATCATTGATTTGCACTGGAAAGAAAGTATTTCATACAGAATGCTTTCGAAAAGCTTAGGGATATGAGAGAGTTTGGCAATGGGTCTATAGTTAGAAATTAGGTTTTTGGGGCCTTTTTTATGGATAGGTGAAATAACTGATATTTTCCATAAGTCCGGAAAAACTCCACTTAAAAGGGATAGTTTGAAAAGGTTAGTGATAGGAAGGGCTAAACTGGAACAACATTTTTTAAGCAAAATGGCAGGAATGCCATCTGGACCTGGATTATACTCGTCTTTGAGTTTGAGGAGACCATTAAGAACAGTTGACTGATTAAAGCTAAGATTGGAAGGCCCAGTAGAGAAATGGCGAAGATAGGAAAAGTAAGTCTGGTCTAGATCAGGGGTTTTTTGAGCAAAAGACAGTTTAAAGTAACTTGCAAAAAAATTTGCGATTGTAGTTGGGTCGTTGGAAGATTGGCTATCGTAGTGAAGAGAAGGAGGGAAACCATCATTTTTCTTTTTATAGTTGATAAACTTATAAAACGATTTTGGCTCCGAAATTAGATTTGCTTGGGTGGTGGATGTAAACTCGTTGTAAAGAGCTTCATTGAGGTTGGAAAACTTATAAAATACTCCAAGGTAATCAGAGTAATCAAAAACTGAACGGGACCGAAGAAATCTATTCCAGAGCTTGTTTCTCTTGTTTCGCAACTCACGAAGTTTACGATTGTACCAGGGAGGGGATGTTGAGTAGGGCTTATCACGCGAAAGGGGAACATAGAGATTTATGCAATGCAACAATTTCTCGTAAAACAGACTAGTTGCATCATTCATTGAAAGATTTTTAAAGTCGAATGAGGTATTAGAGAGGATTTCATTGATTTTCTTGAAGTTAGCTTTACGAAAGTTGAACGAATACTTACTTGGGCTAGGTAGAAATAAAGGTAAGGTTATAAAAAAAGACAGTGTGAGAGGCGGATGAAAGTTGTCAATAGTAGATAATGGGGATGTGGTTTCTGAGACAGATGAGTTAATGGGGTCGGAAGTGAAGATAAGATCAAGCTGTCGGCCCATATAGTTTTTAATACCACTCATTTGGGAAAGGCTTGAATCAGTAAGACCATCCACGAAGACAGATTCTTTGATGGAAACGGGTGAGGGAGTGAAGGCAATTTGATCTTCTGAAGTGTTCCATTGAAGATAGGGAAGATTGAAGTCACCGAAAATAATTATCTCATCTTGTGCTTCTGAGACGTCAAGCACTTTGTCAATAGCAGCTACCACCAATTTGTATGACTCAGTTGGTTCGCCGGGAAGGATGTAGAAACACATCAGGAAGATGGATTGATTAGAGAATGTTAGTTTAATAGAGATGTAGTCTAGAAGATTGGAAGAGGAGGATGAAACGAAAGAAGATTCGTATTTGTTATGGACAGCGATTAGGACGCCTCTATTTGGGGGTTCGCTATGAGGGTGTTCGTCATCACGAAAGACATTGAAAAACGAAGGAAACAGCTCTTGGCTTTTGGTGTCCTGGGAAAGATTTGTTTCAGTAAGAGCAAATACATCAAAGGGAAGATTGTGGGACTGCAAGTACACTGAGTGAGTTTTAGATCGAAGACCTCTTACGTTTTGGTAATAAAAAGAAAGAGGGTGGAGATTAGAAGGTGGAAAACTGGATTCAGTGTTAGGAGCGATAAAACTTTTCAGTTTCGGATCGGATTCTTTGCAGATAAGAAATTCTTTTAGATTGAACGTACCGAGAGAAAGCTAAGAGATCTTTAGAGACTTGCAACGAAGAGATATTCAGGAGCTCGTGGTATTTGTTGTAGAGCTGCCTTAGGTGTTTAGGATCAGAAGGAAGTCCTTCCTTCTGAATAGACGCTAATACATAGCTTTTTGTTTTACCGTCTACACACATATCGTCTGGTTTATCGTGAAGATAAGCAAGGAACAGACGAATGTTGTCAAACACCTTACTATCTCTAAGTTTTGAAAGAGCATAGCGGGACTCTGTAGATTCAATGAGGGACTGTTGAGTGAGTTTGACATTAGGAGGTAAAAGAGGATCGAAAGCAGAGCGAGATTCGAGTGGCGGTTGAGATGGGCTTGGGTTTAAAATATGAGAGCTTATAAAATTAGGGTACTTAGCTCCTGAGGTGAGGTTGAAACTAGGAACGGGGGGGGATTTTGTTAGGTCACAATTATTTGAGAGAGAGGTTTGGGAATCCGGGTTAGTATTGAAGGAAACCCGTTGATGAGCACGTTTCTGTTGGACTGCGGGTTGCTGTAAGGCTAGTCTGGGGTTGTGTTGGGGCTTGGGCAAGAGTTTAGGCTGAGTTATAGATTTTTGAGATACGTGGGGCTTGGGCAGAGGTCTAGTAGGAAGTGTGTGGGGCTTAGGGGGATAAGGATTGTATTTAGAATTATTGAGAGAAAAGGAGAAATTAGGGAAAATACTTGTTTTAAAACTCCAGTTATGTGTCGGCGCTTCTGCTGATTTTTCGGGCCGAGGGTCTTCCATCCACAACGATAGGGTCATATCACCAAGTTTTAAGCTTCCATCAGGGAAAGAAAATAACCATTCGTATTTCCCAGGAATGTTGATTATAAAACTTCGTTTCGCTGCACGTCTGGAATCAGTAACCGATATAGAGTAAGTTCTGGAGAAGAAATCACGTATCCAAAGTTTGTTGGCTTTGCGAGGAGTGTTTCTCAAGAGAAGGGCAATTGTGTTGGTATTTTTCAGTTTGTTAAGTCTGCTACTCCATTCGGCTTTAGTCCAGGTGGTCCCAAATTTCGAAAGAAGTGGTGTAGAGGGAGGTAAGGTACAAGAAGATGGTGGTAACACAGGATCGGCATTTATGGTGGGTAAAGATGATGAAGTGGTATTATGGAGGTGAGGTTCATTCTCGGCTGCGATTACCACTTCATTGCGATTTTTGACTGGGGAACAAAATTGTAGCTCATCATGTAAGGAAACATTAAACGAGCACGAGGGCACATTGTTGTTCGACAGCGTGAGGTGAGGGGAAGGTTGGTGTAAGCCTTTAGATGTTCTCACAGTATCTATCAACTCTTTGACGGTGTCCATGGTCATCGCGAGATCAACCGAAAAATTGGAGATGTGTTTCAAGGCGTCGTCAATTAGTGATGAGAATGAGGCATCGTCAGATTGGTGAGGTTTAAGGGAATTGATAGAATCCATTATATTGTTTCCCGATCGGTGTAGTTCATCCCGAAGAGTAGTAAATTGTCCATCTAGATTTATTTTAGAAATTGCCGAGATAATGTCTTTTTTCGTATTATGTATAGAGGATTTGACAGAAATGATTTCATCAAGGGTGTCATTAGCATTGACAATTTTTTTATTTAAATCACTTGAATTATTGTTTATTGCACGGGTCAATTCAGAGAGGCGGCAGTGAATTTCATCATTTGAGTTTATAAGGTCATCAAATTTACTCATTTCATTTAAAATTTGCCGACACTTATCATTATTTTTATTTATTTCGTCACTGCACGAGTCATTGTTAAATTTAATGGCTTTTAAAATGTGGGACAAAGATATTTCCCTGCACTCATCACAAAAAAACACGAACCGGGAACTATATTCGGCAAAGTAGGTCAGCGAACGTTTGCTTAGACCAGCACACGTTGGGTGAAAAAGCCTACCGCACAAACCACCGCACGTTAATTGGGGCATACTATTGTCGGTAGCTAGGTTAATATTGCACGCGTTGCACTTGGTCATTTTGAAAAAAAAGAGTTGATTGATTTTAATGGGAAATGACGAATACAAGAAATCAACAAAGGGAGCGGATTGAAAACACGTCTGCACTTGACAACGAACGTTAATGATTATGATTACTACCTCGTGTTGGTAAAATATTCGACAGAGCTGTTTTTTTGTATTCAAATTTTTTTTAAGATTCTGGTTCTGCGGTGATCTAGTGTATAGCATCGAAACATGTCGTCATCATTAGATTCAGTTATGTGATTTAGATACATTTCACTATCTAAGATAAGGTAAAACGTCAACAACTTGACAGGTCCTTATCAATGTGGTTTTAGACCAGACAAGTCCACAATAGACCAAATTTTCACATTACGGCAGATCTTGGAAAAAACCCGAGAACATAATATCGATATTCACCATCTCTTTATCGATTTCAAGGCCGCGTATGGCAGTATTTGCAGAGACGAGCTGTACAGAGCCATGTCTAGTTTCGGCATCCCTGCAAAACTTGTTCGACTATGCAGGATGACTTTGGAGACTTTGGAGACCGAGACCTTTGATGTCGAAAAAGATTTTAGACAAGGCTACAAACTGTCATGCGATTTCTTCAACATCATACTTGAACAGATTGTAAGAAACTCAAACGTCAACACTTTCAAAAGTCTGTACAATTACTCGCCTATTACGCAGACGATATTGACGTAATGGGAAGAAAAAAGCGTGATGTCATTGGTGCTTTTGAGAATATTGAAACAGTAGCGGCAAAAATGGGTTTGATGGTTAATGAGGGCAAAATGAAGTATATGTTGTCATCAAACAAGGACACAGAACATCGACAAATTGGACAAAACGTCGCAATAGACAGACATAACTTCGAGGTAGTACAGGACTTCATCTACCTAGGATCCACTGTAGACACGGACAACAACATCAGTGCGGAGATCAAACGGAGAATAACTCTTGCCAACCGTTGCTTCTTTGGGTTAAGGAGGCAATCGACTGAGAAACAAACTAATTTCTAGAAAAACAGAGGTAACCATTTATAAGATTGATCATCACAATCCTGCTTTACGGCGCGGAAGCATGAACCTTATCAAAAGCGGATGAGGAAACCCTTGGTCGTTTCGAAAGAAAAATTCTCCGAATGATTTTTGGTCCCGTATGCGAAGACAATGTTTGGGGAAGACGATATAACACGAGCTGTGTGAGCTGTACCGCGGCATGGGCATATCTAGAAGAGTGCGCAACGCGAGGCTACGATGGTTGACCATGTGGAGCAGATGGACCCAAACGCTCCAGCTCGACGGGTTTTCGAGAGCATTTTGCAGGGAAATCGCGGAAGGGGAAGACCTCGTCTTAGGTGGCGAAATCAAGTGGATGAAGACTTCAACCGACTTGGAGTGCGAAACTGGAGAGAGCTCGCCCGAAATCGAAGTCGTTAAAGAAGGATGTTGGTTGAGGCCCAGGTTCACCCCGAACTGTAATGCTCACCTATCTATGTAAGTAAGTAAGTTTACCTTCCCATTCCCCCGGGAAATGTGGAGATAAAATATAGTCTAAGTTACTCAGGTAGTATTCCAATGCTAAAAAATATTTTTGAATCGATCGAGTGGTTTTTGAATTCCCGCTCCCGTTCTCGTAAAAATATAGGAATGAAATGTAGTCAATGTTTCTCTAGGACAATGAGGCATGGAAAGAATTTTTGAAATCAGCCAGTTAGTTTCTAAGTTCTCGTTTACGTTCCATATGAGGATAAAAGCCTATGACCTTTCTCAGGCTCTAGACCATCTCTGTTTCAAGTTTCATTCAAATTTCAATACAAATAAATAAACATACTCTTAAAAATCCTTCCCCTTTCTGAAAATGTATTTATATAGACTAGTCAGGATTAAGTTTGCTGAAAGTAACTAAGGTTTCATGGATTGGAAACTTAATTGTCTTTTTTCATAAATGCTTTCGTATTACAAGGAGGCCCACAATTTGATCTATAAGGTGAAAAGGTAGGGAGAACATCGATTACTCAAAAAGAAGCGCTCATGTCACAAAATTAAGAGATGACATGACAGGAATGAAATTCGAAAGTTATTTTAAAAGGTAAAAAATCATACCACGTTGCGTTGGCAAGCCACGATCTGAAGCCCTACAGACCATTAGGGGAACTTAATGATAAAATCACAGTCAATCCTGTACATCTACAAAGACGACTTCTGCAGACTGCGAAACGGCGATGAAGACACAAAACGCACCTGTAGCAACAGACATAACTCATATCTATTACCCGACATGCACCAACGGTCAAGTGTAAATCAATGATAATAACTGCCTAGGATAAATTTTTAGGCTTTTACTAAGCAGATACGAAGTGTTCCTTTGAAGGAAATACAAACTCCTCTCCACCCCTTACTCGTAGGGATCACTTTTCCAGATCTATAGAGGTGAGGGTCCTAATTTTTTATTTGTTTTCATAAAGCTTTATACTATTAGCTCAAATCTCAAAATTTCTTAAAAACAGACGGCTTTCTTAAGGAAAAGTCAACATAAACTGATTTTTTAAAACTCAGACCCCTGTCTTCTCCTTTGTCCTAGAGAATGGCAAGAAAATGATTTTGAAAAAACAACAACATTTTAATAGGTGACATCTGATGAAATTTTCGATAAACCCATATTCGTCTCATTTCAAAGAATTCGTTTTCAACAGAACTCTTCCAAACGCAATAGTTGTTGTTCAACGGATTGGTTTTTGAAAGTCACAACGGTCTTTCAAACGTTTTGTTTACAGTCATCTTCAAGAATTATTCAGAGCTTTATGACATTAGTGAGCTTTAATTCATATTCATACATACATACAGAGCGCGAAGCCCCGAGGACTAGCACATTTCTCACAACCGTGCATTGTGAGAGAATAGAAGGGACCTACAATTTTCTGCCGATTCCAAACGGTTTGTTGAAAAAGTGTTTTTCATTGCAATGAATTTATTACCAGAGGACTTGACAAATTCTTACAAAATCCGATAGCTGAGGAAATACTTTTTTCTTTTGGGGCTCGAATCACAAACCTTTCTCGTAGGCAGATACCGCCGCGCCACTGCCGTTAATTATGTGTATTATAAAAAGGGCTTATACTCCACAACTTTCTGGATATTGTAATTAGCCCCAACTTAAACTACCACTTAAACCTACTTGCAGAGTTGTATTTACACTAGGTGCTCTCGGTGCTTAGGCACAGGGCGGCAAATTCTGGGGGCGGAAAAATTTGAAACGAAAGTGAAAGATTCTTTCAGTCATAAATTTTAAGGACAAAGGCATTACAAACCCCTGAAACACATCACATTATCACTGTAAATTTCGAAATTCCGATTATCTTATAGCATTATTCATTTGCAGTTAATTTTCTACATTTTCCAAATTCAACTCGGTAATTGTCTAACAGTGGTTAATGAAATTTACAAAACAAAGTATTCAACATTTCACTTTTATGATATCATCTGACCTAATTAAAATTAAAATCACGCGCCTTAGTATACGAAGAAGCCAGCCATTCTGGATTCGGGTCCTAAAACTCAACCATTTGTAACACATTTGTGTTGTTATAAAGTACTGCGGAAGAAAAAGAAAAATTGAAGTATGCCAGGGATGTGCTCTGAGTCCTCTTATATTTTCGCCTTATGAATGTTGACGACCTTACTAATAGTCCTGAAGCATGTGTTGTTATCGATGGCTTTGTTTGCCTATTAAGCACTTACCAAAGTCTGAAGTTGAAGTTTTCAAGAAAGGTGTAAAAGAATTAAGAAAATGCCGAGTTATTAAAGCAATAAAATTATCTTGTTTGCTATCATTAAATATCACAAATTTAAGCATAGAAAAACACTTCAATGTGACTATCGAAATCTTATATATAAAAATGAATCGCAAAATGTGTTGGTAAGCGCATAACTCAACAACGCCTGGACCAATTTGCCCAATTCTTTTTTTGTTGTGTTTGTTATTGTCAGGAGAAGGTTTTTATGACATAAAAAATTTAAAAATTGATATTCCCACAGGAACGGGTTTGGGAACGGAAACCTAGAAACTACTAGGCAGGTTTCTAAAAAGATTCGAGCATTAGGCGAGCTACATTATCCCCCTCCATCAGTAATTTCGATTATATTTCATCCCTATAAACCCACGGGAACAGAAACGGGAACGATTATCGAAACCTTTAAGTTACTTGACCGATTTAAAAAATTCTTTCAATTCTTGGATGTTACATTCATACCTCAGTGACATAGACTTATGAATGATTCCTGTCAAGGGCTGATCCCCATATTCCGACAGGAACGGGTTGGGGAATGGAGACTTAGAAACTACTGGACAGATTTCTATAACATTTCCTGCATTAGGATAGCTACATTATCCCCCTTCATTAGTAATTTAGACTGTATTTCATCCCTATAATCCCACGATAACAGAAACGGGAACGAGAACGGGAACCTTAAAGTTATTTGACCGATTTTTAAAATTCTTTCAACTCTAGGATGTTACATTATCCCTCAGTGACAATGACTTATAAATGGTCCCTGTCAAGGCTTGATCCCCATATTCCCACAGGAACGGTGTTGGAAACGGAAACTTAGAAACTACGAAACAGATTTCTAAAATTCTTTCGGCACTAGGAGTGCTACATTATCCCCCTCCATGAGTAACCTAGACTATATTTTATCCCTATAATCCCACGGGAACAGAAACGGGAATGAGAACCGAAGCTTATGCTTACTTGACCGATTTCAAAAATTCTTTCAATTCTGGGATGTTACATTATCCCTCAGTCACAATGACTTATAAATGGTTCCTTTCAAGTTCCCTGAGTAATCTAAACAATATTTCATCGCCATCTTCCCACAGGAACAGGAACGGGATTAAAAAAACCACCTACTACCGATTTCAATGCATATTTCACTTTTACAGTACTAGGCCGATTCCAAAAACTATGTCATCGTTAGAGTGCTTAACTGTTCCTGAGTTACATAAACTATATTTCATCCCTATTATCCCACTAGAATGGAAACTTGGAAACTACTTAACTAAACTTACTTAATTCGATTGACGTAGGGCCTGAGCAACGCCGGGCGGGTCAGCTAGTAAAAAATAAAAATATGGGCCACTGTAAAGATTTTCGTATTTTTGAAACCACGTGTCCTACTATGTAGGTGTAAATTTTGCTTTGCGCAACACAGGCATAAATAAATAGAGTGGCGCAACATAGTCGGGACCAGCACATTTCTCACAACCATACCTTGTAAGGTAAAGGAGGTGACCTATAAAATTCTTCGCGACTCTGAACGGCCATTCTAGGTTTTTCATGGCAATGAATTTACTAACGGATCACTTGCCAATTCCATGCGAAAGGTGATACCCGTGGAAAAACTTTTTTTGTTCTCTGTTGGGATTCGAAACACGAACCTCTCGCGTGACAGAAAGACAAATTAAACATTACGCCACCTGACTTACAGACAGAGTTTAAATCTGTGTTTTATATCGCATATGTCAAAAGAATAATTCGTCTTCCGTCAAATACCGATAAGAATCTAAATAGTATTAACAGAACTCTACGCACTTTATTGATATGCAACAATTAAGCTGCATTAAAACTTCATAAGAAAAGTTTCTTAAGCTTGTCAAAACGAACATTTTAAAAAAGAGGCGGCTCTTCAGAAAGGTGTCTATATCGTTGTAGAAGCAGTTGATATATGCCAAGTGGATTGAGTTGCCGCAGTGGTGTACCTATACCCGACAATGACAGTCTCCATAATTAACAATGAAACCATATCAAAAGTCTGCAGGCCCAATTTCTTTTCACACATTTGCACTCAATGATCCTATGGGCCAGCTCAAGACCTGGTTTCTTGAAACCATACTTCCTCTTCTTAAATAGAGGAGTGTAAATTGCTATTCCATTACAAAGGACTCCCTTTCTAGAATTGAGAGTATTAAAATCTGTTATGTTTAAGCTCTCTGAGAACTCGACATACTTTTGATCATGTTTGCCTATCAAAGCAGCCTTCAACTAATAACTCTGAATACCCCTCACTCCCTCAGCAACACTAAGAGTTAACTTAACGTGCTCTCCATCCATCGTCTCCTCTCAAGTTTCTTTCACTGCGATACTCTTCATGGCTTCATTTAATTATTTTCATAATTTACGAAACTCTTTCCTACCTACCCTCACCCTCACGCACACCCTCACTCAGCACACCCCTTACGCCTTACGACTTAAGCAAATTTAAGTCTCTCATGCCGCGAAGAGTGAACTCAAATAGAAACAGAGTGGGCTCCTAATTTATTTCCTTTAGCTTCTCACCTTTCACATAGGTACACTAACATTAGCTTCAAGTACCTAAGTTTTGAGATAGTTTAAGATAATTAGCTTGTCAATTAAACAGATTTAATAGGAATTTTCCCACACACCAAAATTAAAAACTAAAACGTCTAAACGAACAAAGCGGCTGGTGGGAGCTGGGGGATGAATGTTCCAGCGCCAATCAGAGCGGTAAGAAGGACGTTCAGACGGGAGGATGAACGGGTAGATGGTATATTCGAAACTGTGGCTGAGTATTTGTATTTGACCTTGTAGAACTGTCTTACTTTTGTTAACTACCACCTTTCTTGAATATTTCAAAGCAAATGAATATTAAAGTCAGAAATTCTCAAAAACTTGGGTTTTAATTCATCGAAAACAACATCAATATGAATTCCTAATCACAAATGTCTGTAAAAAGAACAACAAGAAGGAATTTTCCGAGAAGACTTTAAATTCCAGTGATTTGTTCTTGAATCTTTTTTTTTCACAGAAAAGTTTCAATTCCGATGACATCTGCTCCTAGAGACAAGTGCTCATTAAAAACGTAGAAATTTTCCCGATGATGAAAAAAGGCACAGCTAAGTAAATGAATTGCAAAAACTTTTTACATAACTTTTTGCTGAAGACAATTAAGTGACTTTTCTCTCGGCTTTTTTCTTTTGTTGTTTGACTTCTTCTTGAGTCTGAATACCTCTCTAAGACGAAAAAAGATTTTTCAATAAAATGCCTTCTCATCGTGCCTATGGATTCCTTCCAATGTCATTTTGCTTGAGAGAACATTCATTGAAATGAAGTCATCGTCATATTTGTTTGTTCAGGTATGAGCTTTTAGTAAATACATTTCTGAGAGAAAAACAACTATAAAAATTTTCTGTTATTGAAAATACCTTTGTTTTTAATAACACCTATAAGGACATTTTACGCGCACTTGCTCTTTTTTAAATTGACAATAACAAATGTGTAATTTGAGTCCCTTTTGAAAGGGCAGTCAAGCATCAGAAAGCTCATAATTTTATATTAAGAACAAGCCAGAGAGTACGAATTTTAAGCAGTCGTAATATGCTACTTAAAAATTTATGAAAATGTTTCTTAAGGAACAGGAAAGGTAACCATATATTTGGTACATTACCAAGGTAATCGTTTTTCCATTCGAAAAGGATATACTCGTAGTTACATCACTTTCGTTCTAAGCTATTTGATTGATTTACATCACTTTTGATAAACTATGACTATCAACCCTGTTTTCAGTTAAGAAACAGACCCTTTTCCTTTTACTGTTTGCTATTTGAAGCAACATATTTAGTTTCTTTCATAAATAACGTGAAACAAATTTTAAAGCTGACGCAGGGCTGCGACGGATCATATTGTGTCGTTCTCATACTGTCAGTTCATATTCAATGATACTAATTTGGGACCACAGGTCGGTTCAGGGTTTATGATTTGACATGTCCGAAAGGCAGGTACGTTGTTGTCCAAACGCACGCGCCCTATGTTCGCAGGACCTCTCAACCAACCACTGAATTTGAGCTCATTGGAATATACTTTATGCTCTTCACCATCAGATATTCGTTCAGGTGTAAAAAGGTTAAAGGTCCCTAGGGCTCTTTGAGAGAAGCACTTTTATAGAAATCCATTTGGAATAGAAATATTGGCGGAGAAAGTGATTCTTCGAATTGACAATTCAAGTAAAAATGAAAACAGGTAAACAAAGACTTTTTTGTAATTTGATCTCTTAATCGTGACCATTTTATCGACAGCTAAGTGCCAACATAATAGGGGTAGGTGAAATATAAGCTTCCTTTCAGAAATGCGTAAATGGACAAAATAAGAATTTTCCATGAGTTATGGCTTTTTAGTAAGAGGAAGAGCAAACATTCCTATTAATTAAGGAACACAATGTGCGTTGTTCAAGTGCCTGCTTCGGCTGCCATGCAGATGGGTTCGGGCTGGAGCTCACGGATTACTTGAATGATATTGGTCTTAAGTATAAGTAAATATTTGATCTTTAGAACTGTCTTAATTTTATTAACTACCACCTTTCTTGAATATTTCAATGACTATTAAAGTCAGAAATTCTCAAAAACTTGGGTTTCAATTCATCGAAAATAACATCAATATATATTCCTAATCACAAATGTCTGTAAAAAGAACAACAGGAAGGAATTTTCACAGAAGACTTTAAATTCCAGTGATTTTTTCTTAAATCTTTTTTTTCACAGAAAAGTTTCAATTCCGATGACATCTGGTCCTAGAGACAAGTGCTCATTAAAAGCCTAGAAGTTTTCCCGATGATGAAAAAAGGCAGTGCTAAGTATGGGTTCCATGCAGATGGGTTCGGGCTGGAGCTCACGGATTGCTTGAATGATATTGGTCTTAAGTACTTGACACGCTTCCACATTCTTGGAATAACATCGTTTCTTCTATATGTTCCCCATTAAAAAGGGGGATCAAAGGGATTAAATCGCAGCACCCTGACGGATAATTGACATCGCCGTAACACAATTCTGGGATTTGGTGCCCAAGGGATCGATAGTGCTATGAAGGAGGTGGCATGGCGCACCATTCTGCAAAACCTAAGGTCATTCAAATTTATTAATGTCATCATTGTTGTGCGTGGTACCCGTGGAGTAATGGTTAGCATGTCCACCTGCTAACCCAGAGGTTCGAGGTTCGAATCCCAGAAGAGGCAAAATACAAAAATGTTTTTCCACGGGTATCGCCTTTCGCGAGGAATTGGCAAGTCCTCCGTTAGTAAATTCATTGTCATAAAAAGCGCATTCTCAACTAGCCGTTCGGAACCGGCGAAAAATTGTAGGTCCCCTCCATTCCCTCACAAGGCATGGTTGTGAGAAATGCGCTAGGCCCAGGGGCTCCTCGCTCTGTTGCGCCACCCTATTTATTTTATTTATTTATTTTATTGTTGTGCGCAATTCTCTTGGGATATCGATTGGGAGTTGATGTTCCTGAATTGAGTCTCACACTTTCGGTTACAGCTGTCACATCCTCATGTTTGTCGTGCGAAAAAGGATATCATGATCGTTGTCTCACGAACTTTTTGCACAAACTTGCGTACAGCAGGTGCTCCATTTCGGAAAAAAAACTTTTTTTTCAAACGCAATGCTTGTGATACACAGCACCGCTGGTGTTAGTTTACTATAATTTACTGTTGAAAAAATAATGGACATATTGTTCGGTTGAAGGGGTTTGTAGGGATGCCGAACTTCAGCATGACTTCTTCAAAACAGAATAGCACTTATCGTTTTCCCATATTTGTGCCATTTTTTAAAGCTGTCCGTGGATTGATGATTTATTTACAAAAATTGAAACGGCACTAATAACGTGATCAGATTGCTCGGGGAAGAGACTAAAAGGCGCGCTGAGTTCGAACCTCAGTCATGAAATTTCAGGGAAGATTTAAAAAAATGGTGGGGTGAAAATTTTCGTAACGAAAAGAAAGGGAAAAATCTTTTCTTTTAGAAAAAGTTTATACTGTAAGTGGTGGGCCATCTTATAGCTTCTTTTAATATCATAGGTATTACTTTAAGACTCACAGCTGCTTCCCGCTATGAACTTATGACAGAAAGTGATTATCATACCTCTGCAGAACGTAATAAGCGGCTGTAATTAGTGCAGTGTGTCAAAACGGTGTGTTTTTTGAAAGATGTTTTAGTTGAAGTGAAGCACTGGTGTTAGTAAGCAAGTTTGTGCAAAAAGTGATTTTAGTTGACAACTTCCAAGATCCTGTCGTTCGGTCTGCACAGACTGAAATGGCACTGATGTAGCCGAGAGTGTGAGAATCAATTCACGATAAAGTTTCTACGCTCCGGCGATTTGATACTGACATGGACCACTTTCAATTGGCTGCCCGGAGCTGCAATTTGACGTCTTTCTACTATTTTTTTTTTGTATGGAATGAGAAGAACCGATGCTATGTCAAGAACTCGGAAACCATTCAATTCAAGCTTGTATCATCTTTTGCGAAGAATTGACAACTCAAGAGAATTAAGTTGCCATGAAAAGCACCATCTCAATTAAATGTTCGAATTTTGCATAAAATTGTAGATCCTAGGAATGCGTTAGGCCCCGAGACCCCCACTTTTGCTTTTTTCATTGACCTATTTGCAACACAAATTTCAAATCCATGGTTGTCTGGAGTTAAGGTAAAAAAAATCGAAGCGTCGGAGTAAAGTTTTTGTTTTTTTTCTGCAAAAGTGGAGCAAATTTGCTCTGATAGGGGCAAGGTTTTAACTCTGCTTAAACGTTTACACTCAGTCAACGTCAAGATTTTCAACTGCCATGATCTAATTGCAATATTCGTGGCGTAATGGATAGAGAGGATCGTGACGAACAGAGACGTTCGTTATTTGATCCCAACAGAAACAAAAATGTTTTCCACGTGTAGGCCCCCTCCATTACCTACCTCAAAAGACATTTTTGTGAGAAATGCGCTAGGTCCCAGCGTGGCGCTCCCCGTACGTATGTATGTATGTTAAGAGCAGCACCTTAAGTGTTGTTCCACCTAATAGCTGACGCATAGAAGATTGTTCGTGTCAAAGATCCAGATCCAGAGAACTCTTTTTGGTGAACGATCCCATGCTTTGCCAAAAGCTCTTCTACACAATACTGACAAAGCCTAAGTAGATTGCGAACCCACATGTTACAAAGAAGACTGCTGTCTATGATTATTCCGAAGAGTTTTACTTCAATGGGGAAGTGACCAGCCAATTTTCAGCGTTTTGTGAATAGAATAAAAACGGTCCTAAGAGAATTGAAGGTTATAGCATTTCTAGCACACCATATAGCTAGATATAGGCTAAATTTAGCAAAGATTGTGCTCTGCAACAAAAAGTTTTAAATTTGGTTCCAAAAGAAAAGAGGTCAACCAAAGATTCATTAAGCACTTGGAGCAGAGAGTCAACTAGCATCCATACAGAAGAGGTGATATAACCCCACCCTGATGAAGCTTTTGCTGTTGATTGTCCTCAGTTCGCTTCAGCAAATACTATGCGATACATTAGCATTGCTAATCATAAAATTGCTTTTCATTGGTATCGTCTTTCGCAAAAAACTGACAAGTTATCCGAAAGTTCTTACGCTGACTTAAAAAGCGTTTTCTCACTTAGAGATTTAGGATCGGTCACACATTGTTAGGTCCCTTCAACTACTTGCACAATTTACTTTTAGGGGAATGTGCTTGGCCCGATTCTCTCCGAGATCTGCTGTGCCACCCTGGTTTTCTGACTTAAGTGAGTAGTCTTGCTCATAAAATTACTTGAGATGAAAATGATTCAAACACTCTACCAAGGGTTTGGTGTGCTCGCTAGGGAAGACTGCAATTGAAAATGTTTTGCAGTATACGTAGCAATTGGTCTGTACTTTCCTGCGACATAGCGTCAGAGTCAGTTGGCATAAGGCTATCAAATTTAAAACTGTAGGCCTAAGCTTGATGGATAGTTGAATTGAATCGGTTGAGTGGTTCCCAATTTATTTGCTTAAACCAAAGCAGGAGAAGTAGAAAAAACTGCGCGTACCCCCACGAGCGGATCACTGGTGGAGTGGAGGAGTGGAAAAAATCCCTTCACGATGCTCGTTAAAAGAAAGAAGAAAAAGAAAAGCAAAGATTTATACCAGTGCCATCACTAGAGTTACGATCGGCTTGGCCCACAAACTTCTCATTCAGTTCATTGCTCATTCGGTTCATTAGTGTGAAGCTCTTAGGTAAGAGAGCTGTCACGATGCTCTTAGCACTGAAAAAGGAAAAAGAGGAAGAAGTACCATCACCAAAGCCATTTTTTTAAGAATTTCAAGTGACAAATGCTTCCCCACTGAAATAAAACCTAACCAAGTTGAAAGTATTGAGTTATTCAATGAATCAATTCCATTTAAAAACCTGTTTATTCGTAAAAAAATCGTCCTCCTATTCAAATAAGCCGCTTTCAAGGTCTGTTATATCAACGAACCGTTAATTTTGGTCTTTAAATATCGAATCAAACCAATTACCGTTAGACAGACAAATACTTGAGACTACCTTACCATACCTAAAGTACTAAACGCAATAGAATCTCAATTATTTGCAATATCAGTAAAAAATCCAATTAACTTCGGATTACCATGTAACGGCTAATCCCCACCACAAATTTCCTTCTTTTTTTTTTTGCCAATAAACAATGTGATTCTATTGGCAACCGACCAGCAAATCGATCCCCAATTGATGGGTTAGAAAAACGCACTTATTCAAGTATAGTGTTTCTTTTGTTTATGTGGCAGGGTGGCACAACATAAAGACAATAAACAAAGGTAGACTTAAGTGTTTGAACATCATCTTGTGTTTTTATATTAAGAATGACCCATTGACATGAATTGTATTCCTCAATCATGATTCATGAGTATAGGCTGAGGAATCTACTGGCGAGGATTAGTTTACATTTTTCCATCAGACCACTAGAAAGATATCTTAAGCGTTTTCCCAAGCAGAATAAGAGACAGAGAGAGAGACCGACTAGGTCGATTGAAGTGGTCTTTGGTGTGAGGGAGCAATAATTTATTTAATGTATTTGAAGTATTTTATAAATAAAAATAAAGACTGCGTTGTGTTTCTTTGCCTTGGACAGTAGCAAGTTATCTGGCGAGGTATTTGGATTTGAAAGTAAAAGCACTTTTTTAAAAATGATTGATTTTTGGTAGGAATTTTCTCGAGCTTGAAATAAAAAGGCTTTTCTGCGGCAATTTCAAAAATGTTTTTGTTTATTCTATAAAACAGAAGAAAAAACTCAAAACCCCTCCCCCTAGGTAAGGGAGTCTCTTCCAAGGGTGTTCAAGGATAAGCTGAAGCCATCTTTAAATTAAATTGACTGCCTCTATTTCACTTTTGAATGGGATTCTATTCCTAAAAACATTTTCTAGGCATCCAATTAATTTTGCCCCAAGGCAAGGTGGGGGTAGGTTGTAGGTTGCTCAGAATAATGACCCAGAATGCTGCTGTAATTCGCAAAATCCCCTACCTATACAAAGCTTAAAAATTATTAGATTGGGTTCACTTCACAAGCTCGTTAACACACAAATCCTTGATAAATTTTGGATTAAACTTCCAAATACCTCGATCTTATAACATTAATGAGACCTTGAATGCGAAACTTTGCAGGCATTCTTTTTTTACACAAAAATACAAAAGATTGTCTCAGGCTTAATGTTCAATTTCCCTTAAGACGACTATCTTAACAGTAATGTGAACCGAAAGATGGGAACTTATTTGTTCGAAAGAATTTCGATCAACGCATCAATATTAATTTAGTCTCACACCAATAAGTGTAAGTGTATAAAGTAAACTTTGTATGTGCTTACAAAGTTTACTTTTTGTGTTTCTATTGGGACCTACCCCAAAGAAAAGAAACCTATCCCCATTCAACTGGGAAATATATTCTCCGATTTAATGTCCCATGATTATATTCCGTCCCAATTTTCTTGTATTTCTTTCATTGCTCTACGCCTCCCTCCTTCCATCAGCATAGCGGTTATTTATACAACAGTATCTTACGCATAAAATTGTGTTTGCGTTGGAAGGAAATGAGTGTTCTGTCGGTGTAGACAATTCCAGAACTTACTGAGCAAATAAATGTATGTATGTATCATCCCCCATTTATTGGTTTTGGATGTGCGGTTCTCAGAAGCGAAGAAACATGGGTATCGGTGTAGTTCTCTTTTTTCTGGTTTTGTTATTGCCCCAGGCCACAATGACACAATTGTATCCATTCAAAAAGTTATTGAATGACAATAACTACAGGGATGTTGTAAATTGTAAACTAAATTTTTGAAAATGAAGTGAGCGAGATTGAGTTTTTATAAATTGAGGAGGCCAAGTTATGGTTGTGGCTTGTGGTTAACTCAAATTCAGTGGTTGGTTTCAAATTCAGTGGTTGGTGCGGTTCTCTCTGGAAAAATTCCATCGAAAACCACAAAAGCTTTTCATTTTAGGTTGGAGTGGAAAGTGGATATTATTGAGCTGGAACACAATCATCAAAGAAAAACAAAGAGTTTAAATAGAGTTTTTTACTTATGCACGAAGCATAAGAAGAAAGACCTTGAAGACGTTCTAAGAACCTGACAGAACACCCCTGCCTTCTGTGCAGATACTCAGTGAAAGAGATAAATTTGATAGACAGGATCTTCATCTGAATACGAAATGTGTAATATTGTCTTGAATTCTTGATGTCTCTTTGATGGAAGGAGTGAGAGAAGACCAAGCCTAACGTTTAGACAGTTGACAACTTCGACGGATCAGGTGGGGTGGTAGTGCTAAAGTTCTTCAAACAACAAAACTCGAAACAATTGATTGAGTACCTACGTCATTTATGGATTGTCAGAACAGACACGTTCTCGTCTCTTACTTATCATTGAGATTATCGAATGGCATGAGTTATGGTGGAGTCGAAAATTATGCTAAGAATAGGTTTCGTATACACCAAGCTCTTCAGTTTTACCGCCGAACATGAGTTTTCTGTTTCCAAGAGTAAAGAAGTGGCTGCAGCAGGTGGTACCCCAATCAATGATTTTTACGAAACAAGGGACTGTATAAGGATTTGAGAAGCTTAATATAAAAGGTTATCCCAGCAATCTTTTTGGACTTTTTATAACCAAGGTATGTGCACACTGCATACATACCCAATATTTTGCTATATATATACTTTTTCATGAATTTGAAGGGGCATTTAAAACAATTTTTAAAAAATTTCAAATGCTTCTGATTTATTTCTCTTCTTTTAATTTATTTGTATTTTTAAACATATATCAGAAAAATTGTTAAGGAAATAAATAATAAATATACTATACTACTATACTACATACATACATTAGACCGGGACAAAAGAAGAAGTACTTCTTTTGAAAAATATATTGAAAATATATTTTGGGATGACAAATAAAATACAATTAAAGTTTGAACCCTTAGAAAAATAAGTAGAAGTGTTTCAATCGTGATTTCTACATAAATGTTGGACGTGATCTTATTTCAGCATCGAAGATGTTGAACCGATTTGATAAAAATAAACTTGTTGACAAATAAGTTTTTAGGAAATTTAATATTGACAGAAAGTCTTGTTGAAAGTTTTCGCCAACCTTATAATTTCCGAGTAATCTGGCTTTAAAAACTGATACATATTTTACTTTAGTCTTTTACTTTGTTATTTTTGAACTGACAAATTGAAATATGAAAAATTACAAGAAGTTTCAAAAAGGAAATTAAATGATCTACAAAAAAGGTCTTGTGGTACTTTTTCATAAAGTGCTTTCTTCAGTAGTTATTCGCCGTTGTAGTAAAAAAAAAAACCAAGATTCAATCGAAAATATCTTTTGAAGGAAACTTTTTATAAAAAAGTATTAAAATATATTTTCTGTATGGGATTAAATTTTTATTAAGAAACATTTTGGTAGTGTTACACATATTGATTTGACGATTGATAATCAAGCTTTAAAAACTGTTTATTTGATTTCTTGCTTTTTCTTTCCTTTTATTTTACTTTAAAGTTGTTTAAGGAACATTAAACTAACATTAAGCAATTTCAAAGTAAAAACAAAAAGATAGGAAAAGTAAAACAAACAGTTCTTAAAGCTTGATCATGCGAAAACGGGAGGCTTAACGAACATTTTTAGCAGCACTTGTGTTAGGAAATTCAAGTTCCTATAAAAATATTTGTCGATAAATTCAATCTTAAATGGTTCTACAGTTTTAACGCTAAATAAGTATAAGATCTTCCAAGCTAAAAAAAAAACTTTGCAAAAAAATTTAAGGATCAGTTTTATGTATTCATACGAATATTTTAAAAAGCGCATTAAAGAAGAGGGAGAACATCACAGCCCTCCACGAAAGCGCGATACAGAATAACGCCATGGCAATTAATACTTCAATGTGGACAACAACTTTTATTTTGTAGTTCTACTAAAATTATAACGACGTCGACAGCATTATGGTGTAAGTAGGTCATCCTTACGCTCTCTACGGCAAACTCGATAACACACTGCACACCCTCCTCCTTTTACTGAAAAACTCTTTAAAATATTGAGGGATATAATTCACTGATGGCGTGCACTTCATGAGTTCAAAAACAAAGAAGGTCCTTAAAATAGTTTTAACTAGTTGAGTCAATGTGAATGGAGTTTTTTTATGAAGTGAGAAGTTTCAATACATTAGTTTCTATGTTCAGTATCATGCATTTGGAGAACACAAGTTTGAAAAAAGTATCACTAAAAGAAGGATATCAACAAATTAATGTACTGAAATGCATACCTTCTCATGAAAAAAAATCCTTGTAAGGGTGTTTTTTTTAAAGAAATTAAACTTTGAATTGAAGTAAAACACAAGAAAATCGTTTTAATGTCCAACAATTTAGCTTTATTGGAAGGATAATTTAATGCCATTACTGTTTTAGTACACCGAAAGAAAAAAACCATGGTTGTTTTAAACATGTTTCAGTGTTAATCAACAATTCATCTAAAGTTGTGACAAATTAATCAAGTTTCGTGATAAATACAAATAAGAACGCATTTTCAAATCAAATATGCTGCCGTGATCATTTTTTTTTTCAGGTAAGTATCATAAAAAAATTTTTAAATTACATAAGTATGTTCGAAGTTGATTTGAATATTTTCTTATTTTTAACCAACAACGTGATTGTTGATTTCCTACTTGATCAAAAACAAACATATTTAACTAACAATTGAAGCTGAAATTATAAAAAGTATCACATTTGTGATAGAAATACCAAATACACTGTTGAACTATTACCAATATGTGTGATCAACAATGTTCATACTTCTTTAACCAATAAACAGAATAGTTAAAGCAATTTCAATTCAATTTTCAATTCAAAGATTCATTTATTGCAGATTATTAATTGCATATACATATATGAGTTTTTATGAATTTAAAGCGTTGGCCATGCTGTCAGCTCGACTGGTAACTTTAAAGTATTGAACTAATAAAAATTGAACAAATGAATGCATAATTAAATACTTAGTAATCTTGTAAACTAATTTATAGTTATTTGGTATGATGTGTTAGGAATATTCTGACATAAGAAGCATTCTGTATCGGTAGCAAACTCTGACAAAATTGACAAGTTTCACCCAATCTGATCCATTTAAGATTTCAATTGTCTCTTGCATTGAAAGTGTTGCTCTACCAAAATATGACTCTCGTTGACTTCTAAAGATCGGACATATACTTAAGAAATGGAAACAATCTTCCTTGGCTTTTAAATTACACAAATTACAAAACTGGACGAAGCTTCCGTTAAATGGTGTTCCGTTTAAATAGATGAGTTCACATCTTGCTTTAAAAATAAGCGAAATATCTTTGTAGCTGAAACAATCTTGAAAATAATTTTTGTCGAACAAGTTGAAATTTAGTTGGCTATATAGAATTCTGCTTTGTGAATTCTTTGCTTTTTCGATCATCTGCTCTCGATCAGTTAAAGTTAAAGTTATATAGTTAAAGCATTAGTAACATTTTGAATTTAAATATTTTTCATACTTAAACCCACAGAAAACGTGAAATCGCATAACGGAACTTCAATTCATTATGATAAGTTTCGTGACCTTTTTATCTTAAGAGATAATTAATTAGGTATTCTTAATGTGGCCTATAGGTCAAACTTCAATTCAGGCACTTATCATAGAAATTTTACATTAAAACTGTTGAGCAAATAAAGACGTGGCAGAATTCTCACGAACATACATACTTGATCAACAATGTTCATATTTTACCAACAATTCAGAATTGTTGAAGAAACACAAACGTTACGAAAGTATCACGGACATGTATGTAAAATATTTATTAAACTATTTAAACGTTGTGTTTATTTGAAAAGTAAAATAAGTAATGAGAAACATTTATTACAATCTTGACTTCAAAAGCAAACATAAATTAGGTTTTAGAATAAAGGCAAAGTACTTGTAAGCAAAGTGGAACTCGATAACTAAGCTGAATATCCACAACATCACTACCATACTTTTACACTCGGCCATCCTGAATTTCGTCATCTGACCCCGATGACAAAAGCTCTTCGTTTTCTACAACGTACTTCCAGAGTTTCATGTTGTCGCAACTGGTAGATGTGTTAACAGGACCTTCGACTTGAGCACATTTTCGGACATCGTAACGGCCATTACGTTTGACTTTAATTATTTCATATGGACCAAGATATTCACTCGCCAGCTTTCTACCCGCAACAAACTGAGTCCGCTTGATTGCTACCAAATCACCTAGTTTGTAAGTGAATTCACTTTTACATTTCTTATCGTGGCATCTCTTATATGTTATTTGGGCTTGTTGAATCTGTTTCTTGGCTTCTTGACGTAACTGTTGGCGTTCAGTGTTAAAACTCTCTACCATCTCTTGTTCAAGCAATTCCACAATTTGGCAGTTTGCTTCATTTTTCATTTTAACCCCAAACATCAGTTCAAACGGTGAAACTTTTGTAGAACAGTTGAAATGTGAGTTTATTGCTTTTTGAACTTTCGGCACAAATTGATACCATTTCGTAGGTTCATTCGAAGATAATTTGGCAATTATTGATAAAATGGACCTGTTAACACGTTCAATTTGTCCGTTACCTCTAGCAACACCAGTTGTACTCAAGACATGTTCAATGCAGTTATCCTTCATGTATTGTTCAAAAGCTTGAGATGTAAATGCCGACCCTTTGTCACTGATTACTCTTCTGGGTGTTCCAAATACATTCGACCAATCATTAAACTTTTTTAATACTTCTTCATGTCCAGTTGATTTAGTTGGGTAAAGCCAAATAAATTTTGAAAATGCATCTACCATTGCAAATATATATTTGTACTTCTTCGATGTAGCGTCCATGGGCCCAAGATGGTCTATATGAAGAGTATGCAACGGTGTATCGCCTTTATCTATGCAATAAAGATGACCCTCTTTCTTTCCCAGCTTCTTGTTATGTATTATACATTTGACACATCCATCGATAAACTGCCCAACTTTGCCTTCTAAATGCGGTATCCAATAGTTTTGTTCAATAGAATGGATAGTTTTTTGCACTGCAAAGTGACCAAAGTTGTGTGCATCTGCAATAATTTCACGTTCCATTATCTTCGGTATCACCAACAGATCGTTTCCTCTTACAGTTTTGTAAATAAGATCGCCTTTGATTCTGAAATTTTCATATGGTCTACTTGCGAGTATTTCTGTAACAGCTTTGATGTGTGCATCTTTTTGTTGTGCTTTTCGAATGCGGGCTGTAATTTCTGACGAAATCGTAAGGACGTTCTGAGGATATCGGCTTAAGCAATCAACATGTTTCATTCTGTCACCAGGTCTATGTTCCACTTCGTAGTCAAAATCTTGCAAATAGAAGATCCACTGTGTTACTTCTCGTGGAATATCTTTCTTACTGGTCGTTTGTTTGAATGCTGCACAGTCTGTGACCAACTTGAAATGAGTACCAAGCAAGTAGTGCCGAAATTTTTTCAGAGCGAGGTAAGCTGCTTTTACTTCGAGTATATAACTGTGACGCTGCGACTCTTGAGCTGACGTCTTTTTGCTCCAGAAAAGAACGGGGTGCAGTTGATCATCAAACACTTGCAACAGAGCAGCACCAAACCCTTCTTTTGATGCATCAGTATGAACTTCTGTAGGTGCACCTCTCGCAAAGATCTTTAAAACTGGTTCTCTTATCAACGCTTCTTTGAGATTATTGAAAGACTTAAGTTCTTCTACACCAAACTTGAAAGGAACATTTTTTCGCAATAAATTTGTAAGTGGACGGGCTATTTTTGAGTAATCCTTTATGTATCTTCTAAAGAAACCTGTAAGTCCTAGAAAAGACTGCACAGATTTTACGTTCTTTGGAATAGAAAATCTACTCACCGCGTTTGTTTTTTCTCTGCCTGGTCGAATACTTCCATTCTCAATGGTATGTCCCAAGAAATTTACAGTGCTATGAAGAAAATGGCACTTCTTCCATTTTATTTTCAGTCCATAACTAGAAGCTTCAGCAAACACTTGTTCCATTTTCTTAAGACATCTTTCAGCAGACTCAGCATATATAATTATATCGTCCATGTAGAGCTCCATGACGTTTTGATTAACCAAGTCTTGAAATATATGGTTGACGAATCGAATAAATACAGCAGGTGAATTGCAAAAACCAAATGGTGTCCTGTTAAATTCGAACAAGCCATTTTTAGTTACAAATGCTGTATACTTCTTGCTAGATTCTTCAACTGGCACATGGAAAAAACCATTTTCCAAATCCATTACAGTGAAATATTTTGCATTCTGTAATTTTTCGAGTATGTCATCGATCAGTGGAACCGGAAAACAATCTTTCAGAACCATAGTGTTAAGCTTCCGGAAATCAACACAATTTCGGCAGGAACCATCTTTCTTCTTTACAACAACGACTCTGCTAGCGACATTAGAAGTAGACTTACGTATGATATCCTTTTCCATCCACTCCTCAATCTGTTTCTCCACTGCTTCTGCTTCATCAGGTGGAAGACGACTTGGGGATTGTCGGAAAGGTTTGATTTCTCCATCAGGAATAATCTTCAATTTGATTGGACATTCTTTGGTTTTTTCGGCTGGGCCATAGTTTCTTACCATCTTTTCTACAACATCTTTAAACTGAGAGGGGACATCAATATCATTGTTCAATTCCACAACATTAAAGACCTGATCCTCTGTTTCTTCAACTGATAATGGAGAAAATTGATACCCATTACATGATGATGTTAAGCAAAACTTTTTGATAAAATCATATCCAAGAAGTCCGTCAAATTCAGTTGTATCATCAGAAACAACAACAATCTTCTGGAGTGTCTTCAAATTGTCAACAGTAACATCAGAATTAAAAAAGCCCACAGGATGTGTTCTTTTGTTGCCAAGACCGCATAGGACCGAACAACTCTTCTGCAAAACAACATTCTTCATTTTCTTGAAAACATGCTCCTTTACAATAGTTACATCCGATCCTGTATCAACCAAGCATTCAATTTTGACACCATTCACCTCTATCTTCTTCAAACGATTTTGGTCAGAAAAAATATTTACATGCTTTGTTCTAGGACAATCCTTAGAAATATGTCCATTTTGGTTGCATTTGAAGCATTTCATTTCCAAACTGCAGTCTTTCCGAAGATGGTCAGTAGAACCACAATTGAAGCAATGATTCTTCTTATCGAAATTTCTGAATGGATTCATCTGTAAACTTCTATTTTCATTCGACTTTCTTTTGACGACCGCTTGATGTTGGTTTACTTCTTGCTTCTTGTTCATGAGCTCAAAAATATCATATTTTTCTTTTAGATCTTTTGTTGATTTGCAATTGTACATATTGAACTTGAATTCTGGTTTAATATCTAACCCGTCAACCACGTAGCGAATTATTGAATCATTTTCAACATTTCCGAGTAGTCCAATTTTTTTCATCTGAAGAACGTACTCGTGGAAACTTTCATCCTTTCGCTTTCTTCTTTCACCCAACTGCCTATGAATTTCTGCACTACTAAAAGTGCGTTGGAATTCGCTTTCTAATTGGGCACGTAATTCTTTATATTCACTTACAGCGATGGATTCCAAGAAAAGTTGAGCAGTATGTGTCATCTTGCCTCTAGCTTGAACATACTTCTGTTTATCAGTAAGACCGTATGCATCTGCATTCTGCTCAAAATTTTCGAACCAATTCTTAACTGGAATTGTCTCACCATCGAAGTCTGAAATAATTTTGGAAAAATTCTCAACAGATACCTTCGGTTCATTTTGCCTTATTTCATCAGCTTGAACTCTCAATGTAAGCAACTGAATAAGTTGTTGCAAGCTCACATTGCTATTTTCCACAACTTCTGGTACATTTCCATCGTTTTCTTCAGCCATTTTATTCTCTACAACCCTTATCGCTTTAGCAACAGAATCTTCAACTTTCGAGATATTTTTCTTCTTCACTTCTCTTCGGTTAGGATTGTATTGAATTAATTTCTTCTTCTTCCGCAAGTTGTATGTACCAAGAGTCATGTAACTAATAGAAAATTAGGTCCACATAGGTTGAGCCCCCAAATGTAAAATATTTATTAAACTATTTAAACGTTGTGTTTATTTGAAAAGTAAAATAAGTAATGAGAAACATTTATTACAATCTTGACTTCAAAAGCAAACATAAATTAGGTTTTAGAATAAAGGCAAAGTACTTGTAAGCAAAGTGGAACTCGATAACTAAGCTGAATATCCACAACATCACTACCATACTTTTACATGTATGTTTCTAGTATCACAACCGTTGTTGTTTGACAATGTTTTTGCTCAATGTTTAAACACGAAATTGAAATTGGCGTTGTTGATTTAAGCAATGAAAATTGTAGCATTTCAATAAATACAATGAAAATGCCAGCTTGTTCAGTTTAAGTATGTTCGTGCTTGACGCAAAAACAAACAAGCTTCCTGTTTGATTTTACCAAGGTTTTTCTTTCGGTGTATAATTTCGGGAAAAAAGCCAAGTCTAGAGATCCAATTTTCAACCACTTTTTCTAGCATTTGAGGCCGCATGTCGGGAATAACGCCAGAAAAATTGGCTTTCAAGCCCCTAACATTTTTGGTTTGTTGACGACTTCACATATTCCCGAATGAAAGTCATCCAATGGTGTCAAATAACACGATCTTGGTTGCCAATTGACAGGTCCATTCTGCGAAATTATGCGCTCATCGAATGTTTATTTCAATAAGCCGATTGTGACGTGCGCTGTGTGGCATGTTGCACCGTCTTGTTGGAACCACATCCCCACGTTCATGCCATCCGATTCGGGAACAAAATAGTCGGTTATTATTAGAGCCATGATATACCGATGGAGACCGGTATATCATGGCTCGCCAGCATCATTCGGAAGTATGGTCCAATGACTCCAGCAGCACACCGAACAGTCAGTTTTGTGGATGTAATGGCGTCTCAAGGTACTCATGTGGATTCTCTTCACTCCAAATGCGGCAATTTTACTAGTTGACATAACCATTCGACTGCAGCCCAAAACGGGGACATAGACTGTCAACCTTATTCACTCTTTAAAAATAGCAACACCAATACAGTTTAACATTCAAAATTCTAGTCTTTATACTCCGACCTCAAATTGTGTTTTTAAGACGTGTGATCTTCAACAAGAAATAAAACGCATATAATTTAATGTTCGGTTATAATCCTTCCAGTCGAGGAGCCTAATTTTCGACTCCTTTTTGTACCATTTGGGGTCGAGTGTCAGTATTAAAGCGCCGAATATTCTACTCCAAGGCGTTAACCGTCTCGGGCTTATCTGCGCAGACAAGCTACTTTTCTTATAACCCCACAAAAAATAGTTCAGTCTGAAAGTAGTCAGTGCCCATAGTGGTCGTGCGGCTTCAATTCCTTTACGATAAAATGGAAAACCAAATTAGGCAGCTGTCAAAAAGGCCAACTCCGACAAAAGTATTGCCAGATTGAAAACCACACGTCTAAGAAATCAAGCACTCCCACTCATTACTTTGGTGGAGATACCACATTTCTGGACTTATTTCTATTAAATGACAGACAGAAGAATTAATCTCATATCATCAACATTAGCGTCAAAAATGATTGAATAAAGAACAAAAAAGGAATCACTTGCTTCTCTTGAACACCGTAAAAACGTCTCCTGCCTCTCCTTGTACCTACTATCGCTACTTTCATATGCAGTGCTGCAATGAAATAGCCAATTGCATTCCTCCTCTCAAACAATCCAACTGTAATACTAGCGCATTCAGGGATGACAATTAGTTTCCCTTTGAGACTAACTCCGGACGTGCTATTAAGTATAGAGATCCTTTTATAAGTTGAATAACACCAATGTGAAATACTTTCCCCACGCAGTTTTTCTACCACATTATGATATTCAGGCACTCAAAACCAATTTACATCGGCATCTTCTTTCATCTCCTATATTTCTAAATCCTCGCACGTTGTTCAAACATATTAAAGGAATTCGAAACTCTTTTAGTGCACCCCACGTCCACATCCGCACATAACATAGTTTAAAAACAAGTCGTTAGGGATCGGTACCAAGAACATACACGGGAACTTAGAAACTCCTTGACCGATTTCAAAAGGCTTTCATCGTTAGAATATTATCCATTCCCATATTCCCACGGGAACGTAAACGCGAACTCAGTGTATTTAAAAGGCTCCAAAACTACTTATTGAAATTTGGAACAAAAACGGTCTAGAATCTGAGAAATGACACTGGCTAATTTCCTTTCCATATTCTCTCGGGAACGGAAACGGGAACACAACCAGGAACTTAGAAGTTAATGGATCGATTCCAAAAAGTATTTAACCTTTAGAGTGCTTTATTGCTCCTGAGTAAAATAGACTATATTTTATCCCCATTTTGACTCTGGAATGCATGAAGCGTACAGCCCGAGCTACGCAACGCCGGGCGGGTCAGCTAGTACGCTGCCATGATTAATCGACAGCGACGGGTCAGATCATCCAGGTTTTGATTTCCATGCCACAGTTTTTGCTGATGTTATTGAAGGTTTGCTTGAACGGTACCTCAATGGGATCACAGCTGTCACCCTTATCTGCTTCACGCCAGTGATCCACTCGTGGTTACGCCGAGTTGACTTAATAATCCGCCTGCAAATTTTCCAGTTTTAGATTCTTTTACAACCGCGGCCAACCAAATGCACATGTCGTTGAATTTTTTTTGTGTCACTAGTGTTTTATCCTGCCTTTTTTCCTCGCGATTGTGTCAAACCGTTCGTTGGTAAATTTTCGAACCAATTCCCAAAAATTCTAAGGATGAAGAATTTCATATTTCTGAAAAGATTTTGAAAAAATTTTACAGAAACAAATCAAAGCTAACCGTTAGTAAAACTCGATGTTTACCGCGAAGCAGTCTGGATTTCGCAAAAAACACCGTTGTTTGATTGCTTTTTTAAACGCAACTAAAAAAGTTTGAGGCAATCGTTGGATAGAGATAAGTTTACTTTTTGGTTCTGCTGAAATTCTGAAAGCCTTCCGACAAAGCCAACTACTCCAGCTTAAGTCAAAGGTTTAGAAACAACAATTCAAGTGTTGCGAAGCGAACTCATTCCTCTTTTACTGATTAGAAAGGAAACAGCTCAAGTTGGATACAGCTTATGTAATTTCCTATCGAACATTACAAGTGTAACAAAAATGAATAATTGATGGAAATAAATTTACCCAAAAAAATGGAATCACTTTCAACCCACACCATTACCAACATTGAGATACTTTTAAACTTCACCAATCTACACAGATATTTGCCTTCTCCTCAGCGTCAACATTCCTGTCCAGCTGATGATGTAAAAAAAGGAATTCCAAAACACTCCAGGGACATCGCACGATATTCATTTATATTCAGCTGAACATCTACTTCATAAACCAGAATCCAACTGTTTCCGGTTCGAAAAAAAGGTGAATCACAATGAATGGAGTTTGTTTCAAATTGTGTACGTGAGGGTTTACCTTCCTGAAGGACAGCAAAAATTTGAGTTATTACAAAAATGTTGCGAGGAAGAAGAGAAAAAAAGTTACTGAGTCATTATCATTTGCAGAGCCTACTGATGGAAATTGAAGATAGGGGACCTGTGCTGGTGTACTTTTTCCCATTTGTACTTTTGTCCTCACAGGAAAAAAAAATGAAATGTACGCTTGTACAATTATCTGATTTGAGAACCACAACCATTCGTGATATGAGTTTCCGTCTGTCAAAATCATAATTTTCGAAATATGAGGATGCAAAAAATTAATCTAGGAGACCGTTTTCCATGCGGGATGCGACATGGCACCTAGATTCATAAACATAGATGCTAATGCTGCCTGCCACAAGAGTTCATTGATATTCATTAATTCTCCTTCCCGCACTCACACAACTTTTTTGATTTAATTAAAACGATTACGAGTGTATGAGTTTAGATATCTGGGGAAATGTACACGTGACTTTCACTTTAATATCTTGTTTTAATTTCGACGTAATAACCTCGTGGGGATAAAGCAAATTTGAAAATGCCCAGCCCAGTCCTTACCTTTCAAAAAAAGTCATCTACCTCTTTTGCTCTGTTATCCTCATCCAGCTTTTGTGCGCAACTTGAATGGGCATATCCTTCTATGGTATACCGTGATTGTGGGTATACAGATATAGGAACCCCCTTCACTTGCACTCCTCTCTGCCTCTATACGTCTTTCTGACATAATTTCAAATGACAAAACAAAGAAACACTTAGGCACTGGTGTGAACTGTTCTCTGTAAGCCTCCATCTTTTTTTTTTTTGCTTACTTTTCCAACTTTAATCTACCTCACTAGTTGAATGCAACCGTGTCGACTACGACGAACCAGAAACTGCTAGGATACGAATTAACAAAACAAAATCAAAAAGAATACCACAAAGTCGTTGTAATATAAAACAGAGGCCTGGCCTGGGCCTGGCACCCTCAGTTAGAATGCGTGCCCCTAAACCATTTAAAAATTCTTCAAAACCAAAGGAAATATTACGTAACCTACTCTGTGGAAAAGTTTTCTTCAGCATCATCATCCTGCTCTTCTCCATCTCGTTCCTCTCATGCAATGGTGGGGAAAAGCACCCCACTCTGGGGGCCGGAGAGAGAAATTTATGAATGAAACACAACGAATGATATTTCGCCGGAAGGATGAAAAAAGCCATTGGTGGAAAGAGTTAGGAATGATGTGAAAAAGTTAACAAACTTCCATCAAATACTTTGGAGAAAATAATATTGAAATACAGTGGGAAGCAATGGGAATTTATTTTCCAAGTTTTTTACTCATTTAGTCATGGAAAATGACATGAAAACGAAGAAGGAAGTGCTTTTGATTTAAATGAATCGATGTATGTCAACTTTTTAGAGAATATTCAATGATTTTTCTATTTCATAGACATCGTGTCTCATTGTCTGTGAAAGGCTGATTTTATTTATTTTAATGACATCAATTAATGAGAGGAGGACTTTTCTTGTAATTTATTTGCTTAATTAGGTGATGTTTTGAAAGTCCCCAAAACTTGAAGGGTTGAAATAAGGGTTGTAATGGGATTGTTGGAACTTCGCTTGTAATTTTCGAACTAAGCTTTGGAAAATGTTTTGTAAGGAAAGCAAACCATTTCTAATTATCAACAACAAAAATGGTCCTCAAGGGTTGATGATAAATGAATACCATTTATGGCAAAAGAATAACTTTGTGTATTTAAATATTAAACACAATAGCACAAATTTATATAGTCATTTAAAATCACCTTAAAATAGGTCTTAGTGTCACACTAGCTCAAAACGCCACTTGAATCAATTTATAATTGATTGTAACTTCACACTTTCGTAAAGTCTCTCTAAATTCAAAATCAGACAACCCCCATTTTAACCCTCCCTTACGACCCGGCACGATTTTGATTTCTGATCTACATTGTTCAGTTATACTTTTTCTGGCTATTGTATAAATCCATTCTAAATATTTTTTATAGCAGTGATATAGAAATTTAAGATTTAAGAGATGTCATTACACGGGTATGTATGAGGCCATCAACAAAATTTTTTAATTTCTAAATCGATAAAAATTGCCTAATTTCGCTAATCTGGGATACCCACTCATCCATTTCGGGATGTCTTTTGTACTAAATGAAAAGTCAGCAAGCCTGGCAAATATGGCTTGAAGTTTTTGTGGTTGAATGAAAGCTAAACGGGCTACCCACTGAAGTTTTCTATCTACACTGGTAGCTCTGACCAAAGCACAGGGTTTGGTTGTGGATATGATGTGATGATGCCATCATTTTTCAATTCTGAGCGCAACCTCACTACTGACATTTTCTTAACTTCAGTGAATTTGGCATTGAGGTTGCAGGCAGGACAAGAAGATCACCATTCTTGGTACGATCCAGAAAAACAAAAAAGATGTGCCTAAACCTTTTGTAGCGAAGGAGGTTTTTGATGACAAGAATGAGTACTGTCCAGTACACTCATCCATCTTTGGATTTTCTGGAAAAATAGCGTTGGTGTTTGGTGAGTTATGTTCCGAACACAAACAAACAAGTGGTATTGCTATCAACACAGTATAACTGTAAGAAAGCTACTTCCTGTCATCAAAGTAAGCCTGCAATGATACTTGATTATAACCGCACTAAATGTGGAGTCGATGTATTCGACCAAATGGTCTCGATATACATGTTCATGTACCACGTCAAACAAATCGCTGGCCAATGGTTGTATTCTACAACTTACTGGACGTAGCAGCCCTAGCAATAACAACTGTTATAATTTTCCAACACTTCAATCCGCCTAGAAGAAACAAAAAATTTGTTCAGAAGTGATAAACTCATCGAACTAGCGGAGGAACTGGTTGAGTCAGAATTGAATAACCGTTCACAATTTGCAACACAATCTAGCATTGGAAAATCTGCATTGATTACTCTCTGTATTTTGGATGGGCAGAGTTCAGGAAGTATTGCCGCCAGTCCCCGAAAGGCTCTCTTGTAAAAGAAGCAGATGTCACTTTTGCCCAAGAGCAGACGACAAGAAAAGCCACAAGAACCACCAGCGATGGATGTGGCAGATGTTGTTACCTTTTCCACACTAGAACCTTATGTGTAAAATATCTCCCGGAAATGCCAACAACTTCAAGTTAAATCCTTACTAAACATAAACTATGTTACAATGTTACATTTATAATGAAATAATTGTTTATTAGAAAAAATTTGATTTTTCACAGAATTTCAGCAGTGGGTCCAAATGGACCCCAGGTCGGGTGGAGGAGTTCTTTTCACAAAAAATTCGCAAAATAATTAGTACACGTCTGATAATCATTTTAGCGTAAAAAAATGAATCAAAAAGTGAAATTTGTTCACTGAGTATAAAACCCACTTAAAAAAATGAAAAACAAAAAAGTTATCCCTTGAAAAGGAGGGTTAAATACTTAAAACCTTGTTCTAACTCATCTGACGTTTCTTATTTAGGTTAGGTTAGGTTGAATGGGGGGTGCAGCCACAAGTGGCAACACCTCACTCGGATCTCGAGGATCCATTGTGCTCCCCGGGAAATCAGAGGATGAGGAAATGGGAGGATTGGAGAGGTGGATGGTTATTGTGGTAGGGAACTCCCACTGAACCATTTGGAGCCCTGAGTAAATTTCAGGACGTTGCTCAGTGGGAGGTTAGAGATGTCGCCCAGTTCGTCGAAGAAGTATTCTCCGAGGGTTTTTCTTCCGAGTGTGGGCCAAGCTAGGACACTCACAGAGGAAGTGGAAAGATCCCTCCTCTGTCTCCTCATCTTGGCATCCTCTACATAAGTCGGATGTGCTAACGCCCATTCTCATCATGTGCGGGTACCCAACGAGTTGTGACCCGTGAGAATGCCAATCAACAGAGAGAGCCGAGGTCTGCTTAGCTGGAGTAGAAATTCTGTTTTTTCTTGGAAATATCTGGCCAAAGGTTTCTAGAGACTCGGCATGTTTCTAAAGATGACCACCTGCGATTTTTAGAAAATTGTGTTTGATTCTGCTTTTTTCTTGCTCTAGTGGCTTTAGAACTGAAGTGTTCGCTTCGCTGGATTCGAGTGCTGACCCGATTTTTGCCAGCGTATCCGCCATTTCATTACCGACAATGTCACGATGTCCTGGAACCCAGGTTAAACTAACTGTGTTTTTCGTTTCTTATTTGCTTGACATTTGATTGTAATCTATCTATTTCCGAACTAATATTTGTTCTTAATCAAGTATTTCTAGACGAAAACAAAAATTCCCTTCCAAAATTTTTATTTATTTTTCTGCTTTTTAGGCCACTTCACTTCATTTACTTGAACTGTCAAGATTTCGGTACTGTTCACATTCATTTTAACCAAGTTTTGAAGTTGCCACTATTTAAAGCGGTGTTTATTAGTCTTTTGTATTTTGCTGCCCCATTTTAAAGATAGCTTGGTGTTAACAGGAGCCGGCACTTTCTCGTAAAAACGCTCTGACTATAAATTTTCGCTAATAGCCCTAAACCTAAACCAGGTTCTTCGATAAAACATATTAGTGTAGTCCTTATTGAAGAGCTTTTTGGTAAGCACTGCTGACTGTGCAAGTTATTCGAGTACCATTTTCCATTGAAGTAATAAATCTCAAAAAGGAACATCCGAACATCCATTAAAACCAATACATATGAGCCTTTGTGGTATTTTCTGATTGTGTGTATGTGTATTGAATATTATAAATTCAAACAGAGTTTGAGTTATGAGTTACTGTAGTTTTAGTCACATTCTATTAGCCGAGTTGTCGAGTACAATTAGTTGAACAGACTTTCTTTTGACAGATGTTGGATGGTCGGATGTAGTTTGCAGAATGCAGACTTATCAAACTTACCGTCCAACCTTATGTCATATTATACATCTCCACTCCATCCAACTTCAAAATTTTCTAAAAATATTTAAATACTGTCCAACAAGTTGGACAAGTGGTTAACTGAGGGTTCACATTATCAAGCAATTGTCGTTTAAGCCAAAGTCTGTCCAGTCCAACTAATTGTACAGTGTGAACTCCGCTATTCTGTTTTTTCCTAAGCTTGAATATTTCAAGATATATTTTAAAAAGAAACACGAACTTTGACCGTCCTGTGAAAATTTTTATTTAATATTTTAAAGTACAGTACGTAAGTAAATGGTGTTTTTTTTAGACATGTGGTTTTAATCTTGCAATTCTTTTTCGAATTTGGCCTTTTTTACAGCTGTCACTTGATTTATGCTCAATTCGGTTTGCTATTTCATTGTGAAAATATTGAAGCCACACGATTACTACTTACGATCAGTAAATTGTCTCGAAACGAAATCGCTTTTGACTCCGATTTGGAGATGTTAAGATCGGGTGATTTAACACCGCTGAACTAATTTTTGTGCAGTTATGTCAAGCCGTGGTACACGTGCTGTGGCGTGATGGTTAGCAAGTCTGCTGTTAACCTAGAGTTTCGTAGTTCGAGCCCCAACAGAGACAAAAATTATTTTTCGCGGGTATCACCACTTGCGAGGAACTGGCAAGTCCTTCGTTAGCAAATTCATTGGCATGAAAAGCGCTTTCTAGATAAGCCGATCGGAAACGGCAGGAAATGGGAGGTCCCTTCCATTCCCTCACAAGGCATGGTTATGAGAAATGTGCAGACCTGTGGTTCCCCGCTTTATTTATACCGGGTGCGACAAAAGTATGGAAACCCCTCGAAATATGGCAGAATATGCGTTAAAAAAATCAAAGACCATATATCCGACGTATTTTTTGACGGGGAATCCGATGGTGACCTTGAATTTGACCTTGGACGTAACCTTAAAGCCCCAGCGACCCGAAAATCAATTTTTCAAATGGAAACTCCCATTTTTTATTGCAGATTGGGAAAGAGCGCAAAATTTTTTTTTTTTTTATTTTATTTTTCTTAATAATATTATTAGAGGTGCAGCGCTTGAAATAAAAAATACGTGCAAAATGATGTGAAATGAATGGGCTTCAAGGTTATGTCCAAGGTCAAATTCAAGGTCACCATCGGATTCCTCATCGAAAAATACGTCGGACATAAGGTCTTTGATTTTTTTTAACGCATACTCTGCCATATTTCCAGGGGTTTCCATACTTTTGTCGGTATATTTATGTTGATTGTTGAGTCGTATTTCTATTAGGATAAGCGAGGGACGATTGACTACTTGGACAGGAATATTCGGTGCCTTATTGCTGACTTACGGCGCGGCGCCAAATGCTGTAATAAGTGGTAGAAAATCGGACATGTCGGCTGGAATTAGTTGGAGCCAATCGCGGCGTCTTAGAACTGAATACTTCACGACATATTTTGAAAATAAATATAAACTTCGATCATCCTGTGCTGATATTTATTCAATATTTTTAAATGAAGCCAAGTAAGTACATATATAGTTAGAGAAATTATTATATAGAAGATTTTATTAAATTCAACAATTTTCTTATCTTGGGGGGAGTGTAAATATTTTGAGGGCGGTCACCGACACCTATTTGCACTTGGACGTTGTTTTGGGGGGCAACCTCCAACACCACCATGTTTCTCCCATCCCCAAACAAATCCTGTGCTGATGAATTAAATTTTCTTAAATTCAGCAATTTTTCTGACATGGGGGTATAACTTTTTCGAAGAGGAGGGTGGGTAAATGCAACGTGTTTACACTATGAGGATGTTGTGGGGGACATCCCCTACCCTCTTCAACTTTTCCCCATGCCGAAAGAATTCCTGTAAATTTTATAAAATTCATCAAATACATCAAATTTTATGAAATTGGGGGTGTAACCTTTTTTGGGTGGGTGACCGCCACCTGTTTGCACTTGGAGGTTGTTGATTTACCCCGTCATTATCTACACCTTTACCGATTCAATACGGCTTGATAAAATCTATGATCTCCTAAGTGTCAGTTATTTGGTGAAACAATGTCTCACGTAAGTACATGAGAGTTTGTTCCACCAAAGCTTAAGATCTCGAATTTCAAACAACTATATGTCTTTGCCTTCCAGAGCACTACAGGTGCTGCTTTCGACCCATTGCTGAGTCTTTTTGCCTATGAAACCTACTACATCTCTCAAGTACATTTCCCTTTTGAAAAAAAGTGGTTTTTTGCTCAATTCGCACTGGAGTTCTAAAAAAATAAGCAATAAGCAGCTGATATTTTGACCTATGTCTAATCGATATGCCGTGCGACACGATGACGCCGACGCTCAAACTTAAACAGAAAAATACACCGTCATCTTTGCTTCTGTTCAGGTCAGGCTTACTCAATAAACTGAACCTGGGCCCTATTTCATAAACATTGACAAGAAGTGACAATTCTACAAATTTGTCGCAGTTATCTGATAAATTTCCATTTCATATTGCATTGACAGGTCGTATATGACAATTTTGTAGTGACAAATTTGTCGCTGTCAGATTGTGATCAATTTGTCATGACAATTTTGTCACTGTTAGATAATGATATAATTGTCGTGACATGTTTGTCTTTATATGATAAATTTGTAGTGAAAATTTTGTCATTGTCATATATTTTGACAAATTTCTTGCAATGTATGCAAGAGTCTGAATTTAGCTAGAAGAAACTATATGCGACGCGAAATTTTTCATTAAATTGAAAATCACTTCTTGCAGCAAAATCATTGTTAATTCTGTCCTTAAAAATTCGTGAAGTTGTATCTCAGACTCATTATCGCTTTCACTTGAAGAAACAATATTCGACATTTTTACCTAATCTCAATTTTCGACAGAAACTCAATTGCCTGCCACAATTGTCATAACATACTGACAAAATTGTAATTTGTATAACTTTTTCTGTTTTATAAACAAATTGTCACTACAAATTTGTCGGGGAATTTATGACCATTTTAAAAAAACCCCTGACAAATTTTTCATGAGACGAAATTACGACAATTGTCGCAGATTTCCTGACAATTCAACAACATTATCAATTTTTCTATGTGACAGAATATAGACATTTTCCTAGTTGTCATTTACAAATTGTCACCTGTCACCTGTCGCTATTGTCAATGTTTATGAAATAAGGCCCTGGAAATCATAAGCGGAGTCCACACTGTACAGTTAGTTGGACAGACTTCGTTTGATGATGGTTGGGTGGTCTGATGTAGTTTGCGTTCAAATTTATCAGACTTGTCTTCCAACATCATGATATATATTGCTCAGCTCAGTCCAACTTCAAAATTTTTAAACAATATTTAAAAACCATGCAATGAGATTGACAAGAGGTGGTCTGAGAGTTCACATTATCAAACATTAGTCGTTCAAATTCAAAGTAGAACTGTAGAACTAATTATACAGTGTGAACTCCGCTATTGTAGTCGTATCTTTAAGTATGGCTTCAGAACCGATGATGGATCTGGCGTCGGTGCCTTTATGGAATGAAGTCGCTTCACGCTTAGCATTATACGAATCCATCTTCCAAGTGGAGACGTTATGAAAAATGGCTCCCTGATGTTAGACATGTTTGTTTAACGTTAAAATTATGGAACATTTTTGCAATCCCGTAACAGAAAAGACGTCAGATGACTTGTTGGCGTCGCGTTCTTCATTCGTTAAAACACCGCGTCATAAGCTTATGTGATACCACCTTGTGAATCCTGCGTAGAAAGTAACAGTGGAAAGTCTTCTGGTAGTACTCTCTGGTAGCACAATGATCGGGAAATCAGGGAGTGCTCCCGCTAGAATTGAAAAAACCTCCGACAATAAAAAAAAAAAAAAAAGAAAACTGTATAACCAAATTATTCGAAATTTTTAACTCCTCAAATTCCCTCTAATCCTCAACTTGTTAATGCGTCGAATAAAAGCAATGTTCTTTTATTTGCACACAAAAAGAATTTACAATCCTCTCTGTTAATGTAAGCTATTAAGAAAAATAAAGTGTTTTCCTTTGTCAAAATTGAAAACAATAAAAATTTTGGGTTACAGACGAGTATGAGTTAATTGAAAATTCTTAGCAAACTTTGTAAAAAAAAGAACAAACAATTTAATCGCCCGCAAACCACATCGAGTTTCGTAATCTGCTTGAAAAAGGCAAACCAAAACCTCATAACAAGTAGGTGTATACGCACTTAAAGTACAGGTTGATTTTATAATCAAAGCATGTACTTCTCAGAGCTCCGGAAATGGAATTAAGGATTTGCGGGTTTTTTGAAATGGCAAAATACTTTAATTCTGCGAATTGTTTTTTTTTTATAACGTGTAGAGGTTAACAGAATTGTGAAAGGACGAGACGCTGCCTTACGTCTTTAGCAATTTGAAAGATTAAAGCGATTAACTCTACCGAATAATTTAAAATTATGAAGACTATGCGAGCAGGATTAATTGAAAAAACTCGCGTGTATCTGACATAAGACTTGTTTGTGTTTTTTTCAGGACAGCAGTGTTATCGTCATTCAGGAACAGAAATTACTTTCGTGGTTCACTGAATCACAGGGAAATATTTTAAGTCTTGAGAGTGAAAATAGAGGTTCTCGTGATAAACTGTAGTGGTTTTTTTTGTAGGCCTCTCTTGAGTTGTACCTGCTTTTGCAATTTGAAACGAAAATAGTCGGGTTCTGAGCCGGACTTTGAAGTTTAGTCAGGTTGCAGCTATGTCTAATGTTCAAACAACAAAGTTGTTATGTCTCGGAGCGGAAAATGAGAACACTGACTCGTGTAATTCAAGGTATAAAGTTTATTTAAGGTGTAAGATTATAAAGTTCTTAACTGGAGGACGACTTAAGCTTGAGTGACCACATGGTGTTTGACACACGTTACTTGTTGACAAGTAAATAGGTATTTACTTGCGTGTTGTCACAGTTAAATGAGGTGACGTTCACGTTATGAGAAAAGTACATAATGAAAGATAATACATAACAAAAGTCATCTTATTCACGTTTTTGGAAATTAATATTAGTAATGCAGGATGTGCGAAATGACCCTTCCCCATCGCTATTCCATTAGTAAAGTCTGGAATGAGTGCTTCTTAATTTTTTGTTTTTAAAGCCATTGTAGCCGATTTTGAATGAATATAATGACTTATTTTTTTAGACTTTCAAAAATTAATTCGACAACCCAGATACATACATATACATGGGGTGGTGTGACAGAGCGGTGAACATGGGGCCCAGCACGTTTCTCACAACCACGCCTTCTAAGGAATGTACGGGCCAGATTCAAAAAACTTAAACTCTCTCATACCCACGATATCTGTTCTCAGAAAATTTTTACGAAGTCAGTCGCCACTAAAAGAACCTAAAAATCGTAATCGAAAAGCGTAATGGCATTTGAAAGAAATTTCAACATTTCCCAATTTTCAATATTAGCTCGTTCGATTCAGCATTAATCAAAAAATTAAAAAAATCAAATAAACGAAATCTCAAGATGGTGTTGAATTCTAAAAAAAACGTGAGAAATATATTTTTTGGGTTTGAGTACAAAAATTTGATTTCTGTCCACCTTAAGGCAAATGTCAAGATTTAGAAGAAGATTATTTAGGAAACACATAATGAACATTGGTTTTAATGCGGTCAGTAATCGCATTTCCCATTTCTTTCGGGTTGAGGCTTGATTGGCTTAGATACGAATGCCTCTGCTTGGTTGTGTATCCGAACTCCGACTCAGGGTAGATTTGATAACAATGATCCTTCCTAGCAACAGCAAGGCGGTTATTGCGGCTTTTTTAGATTAGGAATGCAACTGATTATAGATCTACGCAATTTTACTCTCATCTGTCAACGTTCTGTTTTAAGCCCTATCGAGTGGGTGCAAGGATGTTTTGGAAGCACCGTGCCAAACATAGGAATTATACTCTATAGCATTAGTCAGAAAATTTTAAAAATAGGATGACAGTCCACTAATTACTCTGAGCTCAACAGGATTTTCGAAAAAACCGCATAAAACTCATCTTTCAGAAAAGTGTCTAAAGGTTTTAAGTCACAAGATCTCCAATTGAGTCCGCATTTTCGTTCTGCGAAAAATTAAATGGTCAGGAAACTTTTTAAGCAAAAGAACGTTGCACTATTTTATTGAAAATAAACATCGTCCACATGAAAATCTTTGAATTTCGACCATACAAAATTATCAATCATTTTCTGATAGAGCAATCCATTCCCCATAACAGTAGCTTCTGTCTTTCTGTTAAGTTCAATGACCCCGTCAGACCGAAAACCGCACCAAGCAGTCAGATTTAGAGGCGCATTTTGACAGTAATTCTTGGGTTTTCTGGAGCCTCAAATGCGACTATTCTGTTTGTAAACGCCTACCAATTGAAAATTTACCTTAGCACTCGAAATAATTTCTCGGTGAAATTGAGGATCATTCCGATGCAAGTGAAAAGCCCAATAAGCAAAAACATAGCGTTATTGAAGTTTGAATTTAAAACGCTCCACAGGTTTGCGCTTTAACTTCGTGATCGGTGTTGTAATCGGACACCGCCTTATAGGTAGACAAGGCTCAATGTCCCATCAAATTGCTACTGTGGAAGCTGCATGAATGACAAAGAAGATGAAACCATTCTTATTCTACTTACAAATAACTTCCAATACATCTGGTATACTGACGGTTCAAAAACAAACAACGGTGTAGGTGCAGGGATTTACGGTCCCAACTTTAAATCATCTACATCCCTTGGTAACACAACTACTATCTTTCAGGCAGAGGTAATGGCTATAGAATTCTGTATTAGAGAATGCATTAGAAGAAACCTCCGAAGATCAAGCATCCTAATCTGCTCTGACAGTCAGGCAGCACTAAAGGCTCTGTCCTCGACAAAAATCGAATCCAAACTAGTTTGGAACTGCCTGACTTGTTTACTTCAATTAGCTACTCACAATAAAATAACTCTTTCATGGGTGCCTGGTCATGAAGGCGTTCCGGGTAACGAAGAGGCTGACCGACTTGCTAGACTTGGCTCTCAGTCTCAATTCAAAGGCCCTGAACCCTACTGTGGTCTCCCAATAAGTAGCCTAAAAAACGAATTAGCTACCTGGGAACGACAGAACATGATCAGCACCTGGAACAACTCAAATGGCCAACGTCAGTCAAAACTATTCATTGACTTATCCCACAAACGTATGAAAGAAATTCTTGACATGAGCAAACGTGACGCAAAGTTACTTACGGACTTCTTCACTGGACACTGCTCTCTCAAGTATCATCTTAAAAACATGGGCATCAGCCAAGATGACACCTGTCGTCTCTGTCTTGAAGACATAGAAACAGCTGAACACATTTTATGTGAATGCCCTGCCTTAGCTAGATCCAGGCTTAAAATATTCAATAAAGGGTTCCCCTGTCCCCTTGATATCAGAAACACCTCTTCCTCGAAGATTCTTAGGTTCTTACATGACCTCAGCTTCGAATGAACAAACCTATACACTTCGTGTAATTAAACCTAAGGGAACAGCACAAAAGATCTTTCAGGTCGACGTGCTTGTAAAGGTAATTTTCACCTTCACCCTATAAATTAAAAAAAAAAAAAAAATATTCTACTTAGAACATGTCCTGCACACTCTCAAAGACGTAAAACACATTTGAGAGAACTCTTCTTGAACGACCCAAGTGCTCTTAGGAACATAGACTTCGTTGTCTTCATTACTTTAAAGGTTTAACTATCCAGGAAGTTCCTCAAATTTCTTAGTGGTATCACAATAGAATTAGTTTTTATTGGTCTAAGCGCATTGGTTTCCCGATAGCCACCTTACCTATTCTGTTTAAGGTCCCTAAGACTTATTTAGGTAAGGTTAAAGTGGCTGTTTGTATGTAGCGATTGGTATGCCGATACTCTCCGTTTTCTGTGAGAATTGCAGAAGTGTTCGGTTTTTGGCAAGTTCATCCGCTTTTTGGTTTCCTAGAATGTCTCTATGCCCCGGCACCCAGCACAGATGAATGTTAAACTGCTTAGACAATAGACATATTCCTGAAAGATGATCAGCAGTTAAGGGTTAGAATAGAGTTGAAGGAATTTCACGCCAGGGATTCGATGGCCGCCTGATTTATCCGAGAAGATACATATATCCCTTTGGATATTCTCTTAGCCAAGACAGAGCTTTGATTTCACCCGGAAATTTGTGTCAAATTCGAGTTTGGGTGTGGTGAAATGTAAGTTAAGTACTTACTGACTTAGGTATGTATTACTGTTCTGGGTGAATCGGGGCATGAACCAACATTTTCCGATAAGCAAACTCAGTTTCCGGCGAGCTCTCTCCAGTTTCGAGCTGACGATCGATCCTTCACGTCACAAACTTGTCTCAAGAGCTCAGTTTTGATTGCCATTTTCATAACGGCTAGCCGAGAAGGTGCTTCAAAATAGTCCAAATTAGGATTAGTTTTCCAAAATGTGATCACTTAACTTCTATTTATTCGTTGCTTAAGTACATATCCTTCGGCGTAGTTTTTAATTCTCACTTATCAAGTTGTAAGTTGTAACAGCTTGAGTTATGACACCTGTTGAACTAGCAGGCTATTAAAAAACAAATTTTTTGGAAAACTTTTTAAATTAAAAAGAAATAGTAACGCGCCACCGAGCGGAAGCCTCGGAGACAAGGGCACTTATCACCATACCATCTCTTGGTGGCAATGGTAGGGACCCGCGTTTTTTGCCGATTCCGAACGGCTAATCGCTAATCATTGATTAGCAATGAATTTCCTATCGGAAGACTTGCAAATCCCTAGTGAAAATTGATACCTGTGAATGAACATTTTTGGTTTTTCTGTTCTGACTCGAGCCTCCCACTCCTACGTAACAGGCAGACAGGCTAAGCTTTATTTCCACGAAGAGAAAAACCTTTTATGAACACTATTGAATTACCGGAGCTGAATAACATATGTAATATTTCTTCTTAAGAAAAAATGTGCCTGTTATCATGCATGGTATTTTGAATACGGTGCGGCAAAAGCTCAGAACCTATTCCTCCTGAATATGATGGCATACTATACTATACTAGAGACTAGATGTATCCAAATGATCAAAGCATCTTCATTTAAAATGAAACAAATGCATTTTTGGCTTAAAAAAAGCTTTGTTGTTGTTGTATAAGATCTTCGTTTTGTGCACTTCAAGCCAAATGTTCAGAGAATCAAACCATTCAACCAAACGGGGATAAACAAAACTCTTTTCTCATACAATACTTTTTCATACCAAACTTACACGATCTATGCGAGTTTTATTCCCCTTTACACCACTTACACTGCGTATCTCAATTGATTTCCACTCCTGATAGAAGCTAAACTTTGCGAAAGATAAGATAATCATAGTGACTTGCGCAGAGATTCCATCGTATACATACATACATAATAACAATGCGACACCCCACAGAGTTTAAGGCGCTCCCAAAGTAAAGAGACCTTAAAGTTGCAAAAGCGTCGAACAGAAAACAACAAATATATAGAAACGTATCTCGTGTCAAAGTGGGCAGTGGGCACTCTAACATACAGATAGCTATGTAAGCATTACATCTTACAACTGCATTTACCCGTCCATGGTGTGTTGATAAGCATGTCTGTGTGTCAACCGGCAGGTTCGTGGTTCGAGTCCCAACAGAAGCAAACACTTTTTCACGGGTATGGCCTCTCATGAGGAATTTGTAAGTCCTCCGAGCAAATTCATTGCCATCAAAAGCCCTTTCTCAATAATCCCTTCGGCAAGGCAATGGTCGTGAGAAATGCGCTAGGCCCTGGGCCTCCTCGCTCTGTTGCATCAACCTACAATTGTCGCTGCCTCAACTACAAAACTGTTTTGGTTTAAGAGAGTCTTAGAGCATTAGATCAACAGAACCGCTATTATTTCTAAGGACCCTGAAGCTGCATTTTGATTATGTAATGAAGGAGATGGAGATGGATGACAGAAGGCTGCCTAAGCAAATCCTTAAGAGGGTTATATCATCCAGGAGAAGTATTGCAAAAAAAAAATGGGAGGAGCTAGCGCTCCATGTTGGTGAAAACCTCTACTTTTTGCCCGACATGAACTCATCGAACTTGAGACAAAAGTTTGGTAGATTGCTTGAGAGTGTAAGTCACTTCCTTTATGAAAAATTTAAGCAAGAAGCGCAGTTCTCGCAATAAAGATTGATTTACAGCCAACTCAATATGGATCTTCGAGAAAACACATATTTACTCAATCGCTACCACATAGATATGTTGAATGTAATATTTAAAGTAAGAGGTGAAGTAATTAATTTAAATTATATCCCGCACCGACCCGACTTGCCTATCCTGTGCGACATGTGCAACCTTAAGGAGAGGGAAGATATATTTAATTTTATCGCCAGATGTCCCATCTTGAAAAAATTTCGTGTGAGGTACTTTGGAGTAGCGTTCATGGCGTTTAAAGATACGCTAGAAGTACTGAATGGAAAAGTAGGCTGGGATATTCTATATTACTATACCACATCTGCACTCTGTTATAGGCAAAAGGCAACGTATACTTGAAGGTGACTTTTGAATCAAGTGAATTAATTATATTTTGAAGTTAATTTTATTGTCAATCTGGAAGATGGCCAAACCATATTAACATAAGGTAAACAAATTGTAAATTTTTTAAAAAAAAGCTGCCCTTTTAATAAAGTTTTGTAACTAACTAACTAGAGCATTAGACAATGCGACATAAAATGTTTTTTCCTAAAGTGGTTTTCTATCACACGCGCAAATTCCAATGGTGGCCTTAGAGAGAATCTTAAGCAGTGAAAATTAAATTTATCGAACCCTAATCACCAACTAGTTGTCAGTAACCGCCATGTACCAATTTTACAGTTGACATCATTATTTGAAAACTTTTTAAAGATCAATAATTGTGGAAAAGACCAATTTCATTTTAAAGAAGTATACAAAATAATATTGCTCCTGTTAAAATTGATATTTGTCGTTTATGATAAATTGGCTTGTATCGATTTCCGCCTCACATGTGACATGTCAAGTTGTGTGTCATGATTAGCTAAAAAATTGTGATATTTCCTTTTCACTTCCACACAAGTTTCCTTGCACATTTTGGCTATGTAGTTTTACTTTTTAGCTACTTTAGCAGTCAATCAAAACTCTTTGCTGGATTAGACTTCATCAAAAACAAAATCAAAAGTAGGGGTTTTATGGTTTCTTAAAGAGTTGGCTATTAAGTCTTTCTATTTCGAAAGCTTAATACATAAAAAGAAAAAATAATAAAAGAGTTTTATCATTTTTAGCGGAGTGTTGTGATCTTAAATCAAAATAAAAAGGATATCAGAACAGAATATCTTTTTTAATTTTTTTCTCGAAACTTGAGCTACCTGATACCTTCCTTCGCCATGACTATCGTCCTAAAAGATAAAAATAAAAAGACTTTTCTTATGAAACTTATCCTGATGTAACTAAATATATAGCTACTCCTTTCCTGGGAATCGATTTGACAAAATACTCAGCTTACATAAAGAGAAGGAAACTAAATGAGAGGAAATCAAATTAGAAACAACAACATTATCCATTATTAATGGGGACACAAAATCAGAACCCCCGTCGCCAGCAAGGACATGGACATTTGTTTGCTTTTACTCTGACGAAGGAGTCTGATAATGATGATTGAGTGGCAGAGGACGTCCAATGGAAAACTTTATCTTTTCTACCGGCCTAGGCTGATTGTCGGTTGAGTGAGGCTAACTTCTCTTTATTAAGACATCTCTCTAATAAAAAGATCACAAAGGGTGAAAGTTTCCAATGAAATCCATAGAAATATTCCAAGAATAATGTGCTCAAATAGAAATTCAAATGAATGACACACCACACGACGATCGTTAAGAAAATATTCAGTTCAAAGGCGTTACACATTAATCCTGTAGCAAGGAGCAAAGAGGTGCCCTAAAGCTCGTAGCGAACTGATTTACATTTGATTCAGCGAAATGTCATGTGTCGCACCATTTTTTTCCGAGGGATTTTACGATAACCATCGATTTTTTTATATCCACACGTCCCACACATAATTGCTCAAATGTCACACTCCACGGGGTTGCGTGTTCGTTTTTTTCTTTCCTTTTTTAAGAAAATGGTTGGGGGTGAGTCAGGCTGGTGCCGAAAAAAGTTACGATGAAGACGGAAAAGCAAATCAATGAGGGCGCAGTTGCAGATGGAATCAAATATTCCAATTCAACAAATCGTAACACACACTCGTTTCTCGTCGTAGCGGCGTATCGTAGTATGTGTACAGGAATGCAGGAGCAAACAGCAGAACTATCAAGACTTGAGGCAAACCTATAGGTGTTGGAAGGGTTTGGGTTTGGGTAGGTACCCTAGAGACACTTCAGTGAGTAGATTTGAGTTTTCACTTTTTTTTTTTTTCATTCTGTGACTCTCGACGTTCGGTTTTTTTTTTGTCGAAGTCGAGAAGAGCTCTCGCGCCGGTTATAAAGCCCAACTCATAAAATTAAGTGGTACAACACACTTTACATAATCCTTTTAAGTATCGCTCGCGATGTCCTCATCCCGTGGGGATGATGGGATATGGCGGTGTGGAAAGATGTCTTCGACCTCTATACTCTACACTCTTTACATCTCCCTCTCCTGCATACATTTTTTTATTTCTCATTATCTCACTTGACCTACTGTGCTACTACAAATGCGAGTGCGAATGCGAGCTGCGAGCATGCCAGTGTGTCTGAGTTTAAATGGAAATGTGTGTTCCTCTTATCGGGATTTTGGCTTGTTCGAGGCTTGAAAATAACGCTACAATTTTAATCACTTACCCTTCGATTAGATCAAAGTCGAGGCAATGGATGTCCGGAAGCGAAATTGTTGTTGTTTATTGGCTTTTTTAGGCAATTGAAAGTAACTATTCTATTCACGTCTCTCCAGCAAAAGTTGGAAAGGAGCCTTTATATTCTATATTTTCTTATCGTCACTGGTAACTAGGTATAGATATATTTTTAGGAATGACAAAACCGATTTGCGTTCTCGCTTCTCGAACTGAAAAATGTAATTTTTTCAGAATTTTCTTATCGATAAGTTATACGACTTTTCTACTTCAATTTTGGTTGGTTAGGAGTTTATTTAACACAGTTTGCAGGATATCTTTTCTTTACTAAATTATCTTCCTATTTTTTTTTAAAGTAATAATTGAATCAGAGGAGAAGATTTTCCGTTTTTTTTTTTCAACCGAGTACAACCGAGAGGAATTTTTCACTGAAAAATGTAATATCTAGTGGTGGGCAGATAGGTATTTTATTCCAGTGGTGAGCTCGCGCATGCTATATCCTTCGTAGGTATTGATTAAAGTGCGAGATTTTGTTGGTTTTTTTGTGAGCGTGCAAATAATGTGATAGCGAAATGTGCTTTGGGGGCTGGATGGTTGGGGATTTTGGCTCAGTTGAGGGTGGTAAAATGGTAAAATCGATGAAATTGTTAGTTTTTCGTTAAGATTTTATTGGGGTTCAACCTAGAATGGTTTGAGTATAAGATAAAATGAACTGCAATAATTCTGAATTGAGTTTGGTTATGTGATAAATTATTGGGTACAGTAAGGTTAGAAAAATCTTATGATTAGTATAAAAAATATTTTGTTAGAAATTTGCACTACAAATGAAAGTTACGTCTGTGATTCAAGCTGAATCAAACCAAGAGGGAATTCTTAGAGGTTTTGTTATTTTATCTTTTACTGAATATAAAAAAATTTTAAAGAATCTGTTTTGGTGCCTCATACTATGTTTTCATCTGAAGCTGAACTATAGCCGAGTTTCATTGGGAATCTATATTCACTTATATTCATTTAAGCAAAACATCGCAAAACATAGCTCATGGAAAAACAAGAACCCCTAAGTGAGTAGCGTAATGCTATGTCCGCACCTGAAGTTAACCTGGGTTACGTTCCAGGATGGTTTGAGTTAACCAAGTAGTAGCGTCCGCATATATGCAAAAAAGTTTCGAGTTTATCTTTTCGTCTTAAGTTAAAAAGAGACAGATATAAAGTGTGAGCAGAACGTCAACGACGTATTCATTCTCTCTCCACTCAGTTCCACTCTCTTAAATGTCAAACTCAATGGAATATTGGAAATAGTGCATTCAGCGCCATTGGTTTCGAGTATGTTATCTCGAAACCCAGTGACTAAAAAGGTTTCATTTTGTATGGCAAACCACTTGGTTATCATGTTGGTTTGGGATTGTTTTGAGATAACCAAGTCTCAGGTGCGGACATAGCATAAGTGAACAAAAATAACTCACTTACCTAAGTGAACAACAGGGATGGTTGGTAAATGGAGTTTGTGAAAGTGAACTTGGTAAGTGAATATAGCCATATAAAGCGTTTCATTGATTGCAAGTTAAGTGAATATAGAAATTCCCAATAAAACTCGGCTTATGTTTCTTTCCAGGATGATTTTAATATTTCTATCTAAAAAGAGAAGTTTCGAGTCTGAGCTTCTGTTTTTGTCTCTTGTTAATAGAGACAGAGATCACAAAGTGTAGGGGTGTAGGTAAAACGCAAACGACGAAAGCGAGATTCCATTATTTCTTCGCTCCGTTCTCTTTGACGTCAAACTTATTTGAAAAAAAAAAAAAAAATGCACAAGAGTTTCAGTGTCTTGTTGAAACCTACTAAGCGGATGGATTTCACTTTGTATGTTAAACCACGTAGTTTTCATGTAGGTTGGGGGTAGTATTGAGTTAAAGAACTTTGAGTAGGTACTAAGTACAAATGTAGGATTATAAAGATCGCTTTTCCATAGACGTGTACAAATTTAAAATGAAATAAGACACGCAAAAATAAGTTCCGTTATCATTGTATTGGCTTTAAATAGAAAAAAATATCTTAAGCCAAGCACTAAAAATGACTGAAAAACGACATAGGCCCAACGGGTGGCAGGAAAGAAGCGTAATCGGGTTCAATATTCCACCACTTTTTCGAGCAAGCTGAGACCGTCGCCAAGTTAAGTTTTTACAATATAATTCCTCTAAATTCGGCCTCTGATTTGAAGTTTGTAGCCAAATTTTGCAATTGACAACTCATCTGCTGTCAATTTTTACAAATCATGTTATCCAGTCAAGAAAAACCAACTGAAAATCTGTAACTTACCCTGACATATAAATGGAGGAAGGAAATGGGAGTGACATTCCTGAACCTACGCCAGTGAACTCGACACGGAATATATCCAGATCCAGACCCGAAGCCAGAATTAAAAAAAAAAAACACACACTTTCTATGAATCCGATACTGCACAGGTCTTACAGGAAAAATTGCAGACCCTAGAAGCAAAAGTAAATGGCTATCCATGATCAGAAAGCTTGGGTTGCATGCAAAGGCCAATTAGTCTGGCTCGTTGGGTGGGAGAGGGATCTATGCAAACTGAGACATGAACGGGGGCTTAAGTTTAATATAATTAGTAAGGAAGTTAGAGTGAAAGAAAATTGAAGATATGCAGTAGCCAAGAACGTTTCGAAATAGTATTACCAGGGTTGGTTTTCGTCTTGGGACTATAACATCATGTCCATTCAATTGTCAATAGGGAAGCCAACAAGCAAATGTCTTTCAGCTCTTTATAAAAGCAATTAAAAATTCTAAACGATGTATTTCGCGTTGCAAACTTAAATTTATTTAAGCCTAGCGTGAAAAAATGTTTTCATAAACATTGCCATCTATATGTAAAGTCTGTAGTGCAGTGGTAGAATGTTCAGTTGAGGCTTGGGTTTGAATCCCGCCCTCGACATCCACTCTTCTTTCCACCTTCCAGTTTCATCTGGACATGCGTCACCCTTACGACTATATCGGGTGCGACAAAAGTATGGAAACCCCTGGCAGAATATGCGTTAAAAAAAATCAAAAACCCTATATCCGACGTATTTTTCGACGAGGAATCCGATGGTGACCTTGAATTTGACCTTGGACGTAACCTTGAAGCCCCAGCGACCCAAAAATCGATTTTTCAAATGGAAACCCCCATTTTTAATTATTATCTGGTGTCAGTTGTTAGAAACCCTGTGTTTCAGTTTAAAAAAACCGCCTTAAAATTCAGTTTAAGTTAAGATAGAACATCATCATAATAAGGAAAAAACGTAAAATATATCATTCCAGATATGGCTACCTGTCGGCATGCACATACAATCTATCTATTAAAGCTAACGCTCGCCAGTCCTTTAGTAGATTCCTGTACTCTCAACTCAATTTGAGCTTAAATCAATCAAATTATTTAAGTGACTCATTGAGCTACAACGAAATCTCCCTAATATTTAAAGCAAGATGTGAACTCTTAGGACTCAACGGAACACCTTACAATGGAAGTTTTAACCAATTCTGCTCTTTATGCAATCTCAAATCCAAAGAAGACTGCTTTCATTTCATTAATATATGTCCAGTTTTTACATCCCAACGTATATCATATTATGGAAAAAGATCACTAACAATGCATGAAACAACAAAACTTTTGAACGAAACGAACTGGAAAACCCTCGCATCATTCTTGAAAGAAATATCCAAGTATAGGATGTTGCTAATATCAGAATTTGAATAGTTATACTATTTTATTATTTTGTAATGAAAAGAATCTTTTATATACATTTACTCAAAATTGCTAACCGAGCTGACGGCAAGACCATAGCTTAAAATTCATTCAAATTGTCAACAAATGTATCAAAACATCAAATCAATAAATTAATACTTACTTACTTACTTACTTACAATCTATCAAATCTATCAAATTTGAGGCAATCGGATTTCGAACAATGATTAATTTTCAAGATACCGGCAGCGAAAACTCTTTTTTAAATTGACTTTTTGCTTTTAAAGTTGTTAACTTATTTTGGCTTTTTACTTTCTGCTTCATGAAGACTAGTGACTTCAAAAAGCTTCACAGAAAATAGTACAACGGTGTTTGGTTAGGTTTAGGTTATGGCGATCAGGGTACAAAGTCTGACCTACTTAGACCACAGAGTGTCCATTGTCATACCACTGATGCCAGAAAGTTGTTCACCCTCTGGTTCCCATCTACACAGCCAACTGATCCCTAAATCTACGCGCGATTTAACACATAAATTTGGAGTGCAACTCAAAGGTCCGAACCATGAAATCATTTAAAAATCGTTTTTAACAGCAATCGCGAGCAAAAGAGCAAGTGATTCAAAACCATATTAGTGCAGAATGCTTCAAAATGCCTCTGTTGTCTGTTATTTAGTAGTTCAAGATTCAAATCCCAGAAACAATATTCTTTTTCTCCGGGTGTCATCTATCGTTAACAATTGGTTCTCGGAGAATGATTATAGCATAAGAAGGTGTTGCTAGTCGATCGGAATAGGCAATAGCCAATAGGTCCCTTCTATTCCTCCCAAGTCATGGTTGACAGAAATGTACTAAGCCCCGGCTATCACCAAACTTGTTATGCCTGTTTATTTATTCATTTTTGAAAAATCGGCTTTTTTGATCACTGTAGTTTTGGAAATGAAACGAAAAGGCATATTTCCACTCTTGATATGCATCCTCAAATTGGTAAACAAATGTTCTTTATTTGCTCATTCAACGAGACACGGAAATGTAACAAAGAAGTTGATAAAATCAGCTTTAAAAATTCTAAGAACTTTTTCGAAATGCTGCAACTTTCCGAATCGGTTTAAGATTGATAATCTTAATATTTTTCATTTTTTATTGTCTGATCAACAGATTTCTTTTTGCCTACGCCACTGGAAAAGCTAGTTACTTCAACGACAAAATAAAATAACACAACGCAAGACACGAAAGATACCAACTATCTATGGAAGTATCTAAACCTATGTAAAGTTTGATGTTTTATTTCATATACCTTACCTACCTACCTTTCTGCTGCAGCCAGTATAACTCTTTGCAGACTGACTGACTGACTCAGTAAAAATTTCGAATACAAATAAAGGTAAGTCAAAACACATATACAGCGTATACAGGTAGGTAAGGTAGACGCCGTTGCCGGACGCAGTTGTACAGGCATCAGGCTAGGCACAGCAATGACAATGCGCTGTTTCTCTTTACCCAAAACTTAACACTCAGTTACCACGAGATCGTTGAATAGAACGTAAGTCGCGGACAAAAGATCGTTGGTTTGTTTTCTTTTTTTTTTCATTTTTCTTGTATTTTTTTTTTTTTGTTAAATTGGTGCGTGTGCTTTGATAATTGTCATTAAATTTACCAAGCTGAAGTCTCATTGAACAGCAATTAATTCAAACAAACTCTGTTTTTAGTTAAAGTTCCAAGAATTAAAGTGAAAAATCCACAAAACACAACAAAACCCCACAATTTTCGCAACAACAAAAGTTATTATCTTTTTTTTCTCATGAATATACACCTCTCGTTCGTATTACATGACGACATTGAAACTTTTGTGAATCTGTTTGTGATTTGCGGTGAAGAATGAATTAATTTATTTGTTATTTTTCTCATTATTGGGCCTTTCAATATTTTTTTGTCAATATGAGTGATGATTTCGGTATTTTGCCCTCGTGAACTGGTTGTATCACTGAAAACAAATTAAAAAAAAAACTAAGTAGGAGCTGAGTTGGTTGCTATATTAAGAAAACCGGTGGGTGGATCTGGATACCTGGGAGCGTTTTTCTTTTTTTTTTGCTCTCTTCTTGTTAGACACTGAAAAAGGTTCGCAATCTTGAACAATGACAAGCAAAAAAAAATGTGTAGGAAACGTGAGGTGAAGCTCTCATCGATCGTGTTTCTAGTTTTTTTTTTATTCTCGAGAATCCCACGAGATCTTGAAATGCTAATGCGAATACTCGTATGTTATTCGTTATTTTGTCTGTTTGTTTGTTTCACATATGGGCTTGTTCAAATTGGCAAAGACAATAAGTATTAACACCTACTATTGCGTGTATGTTGTACATACGCTTTGACCCTGGAAACTAAAGCTCAATAATTTACTGAAGGCATGAGCACATAATTAAGCTGTGCATAAGCTGTCAAATGATTGTTTCATTGGCGGAAACTGTTCATATACTTTGACAGTGTCTAGTGAGGTGTGCTTAAAATACTTCGGAATAAAGGAGCAGCACACGAAGTCTTTCGTATTTTTCATTTATTTTTTAGAAAATGACAAAAACAACGCAACTAGACCACCATTTTAAACATATTTTCTTTTACTAACTGATTCCTGAAAAAATTCCAAAAGGAGACAGAAAAATTATTTGATTTGATCTATTGTAGCAGGCTTAACTATTCACTTTAGGTTTGCCTGGATGGGGGTGCAAGTTCAAGCGGCAGCACCTCACTTTATAGCCCATGTTTTTCACCAAACAAGACTTTTTAGCGAAAGAAAAGGCTTTTGTTTGTCAAGAAAATAGTTTTTCACAGTTTGCGCTCCTTAAGATTTTGGTTTGTGGTAAAAACAAACCCTATGCGCTTCTTCATCGCTTGTGGCAGTCTAACCTGACTGTAAAAGCTACTAGCAAGTTTTTTTACACTTCCGACTTTTCTGAACGAAGTAAAGTCAGCTTGAAATGAGTATATTAGGGCCAGTTGCTCAATCGAATCATAAATTTAAGTTCTACATAAAGTTTTCATTTTTGTATGAGACGTTCCGGAATTCTTAAGTTCTACATAAATTCCCCATACTAAAGTAGAACTTTATGTAGAACTTAAATTTATGATTCGATTGAGCAACTGGCCCTTAAATGCTGCGATAAGAAAGTAGCTCTCCTTTCCAGTAGCGAGATAAAATGTAAAACCAAGCTGAAGGGTTGGGTTTTTTAGGCCTACATCTATTTTGGAAGCCATTTCAGCTTGAGGACAACAGCCTCAATGATAAATCAGTGTATTTTTCTTCGGAGACCGCTTAGAGATTCTTCTCCCAACCTAAACTAAGGTCCATGCTTCTTCGCAGCAGGACTGGGATAATCAGCAGGCTCATATAAAGGGTAACATTAGTTTTCCTAGGAAGACTTTTTATTTCAATTGCTTTTTTAATGCAAAGAAGCTGTGATTGTCAAGAACCAGTCTCCTTTCGATTATATTTTAGAACAAATAAATCAATTGAAAGTGATACCAGACAGGAGGCTAAATTGTTTATCCTAAGCCTAGAAAAAATAGAGCAGCTAATGAAAAATTGGCAAAATAAAAACCAAAAAAACCATCTGAATGTGATACTAGCCAGAGGTTTGATTTTTTATCCTGAGCCTACAACGAGTAGCACAGCTCCTGAAATATTGGCAAAATAAACAAACTTTAAAAAACTTCATTGACAGGAAATGGTAGGTCAAGCTCAGCTGCTACAAAAGTACAAACATCACAAAACCAAGCTTTTGTCAACTATGCCAAAACAAGCAGCACATTCCAACAAATAGATCTCCACACAACCCATAATGATTCACCTTCCAACAATTTGTATTCATATCTCTCAACGACTTATTTGTGTAGTCGACGTAATTTTTCCTAAGAATTCCATAAACAAACAATTATCATACCTGATATTACTCATCATTCATTAATGTGATAAATAATTCATTCTCAACTGTGAAATACAATTTTCTAGCGCTTAAAGTTAACATTCACCTTCAACGGAAATAAATTAAAAAAAAAAAAAAGAAATAAGTAGCAAGGAAAAAACAAAAGACTTGAAGCACGAACTCGCAAGTGTCACAATGCGGCCGTATTTGGGAATATTTCTGCTCTCGTTCGGACTATTTGCACATGTAAGTAAAATTTAATTTTTGTTTTATATCGTTTTTTTTTTTTTGGATAAAGTTTCTTAAGATATCATAAATCTCTGTGGAGCATGACAAACCAAACCAAAAAGTAACGAGCAATTATGACGAGAAAATGTTTTGAAATGATGTTGTTTTGGTAGTGAGACTATGAATGTGAGAAGAAGATTATGAGAGGGATAAGAGTTTTGACAAAACAGAGCTGGCGAGACTAATAGTTTGATGTTTATTACCTTCCATTTTCTCCCTTAACACTCTCTTTTCTTATGATTCTTACAACACTTGTTTTGTGAAGGATACTTCGTTCGTTTCTCTGGTGAAGATCGTTGAACTCCTTTTAGAATGAAAACAAAGCTTCTTAGTTAAAGTTTCGAATGCTTTGCTTTTAGGTGAAAACATCACAAATGCAAAATGAAACACAAATGCTAATAAAGTAGCAGTGAGAACATTCTAACTAGTTCTTAGCCCAGTGGATTCAACATTAAAATAATCTCGACTTCTAAACTCACGGAGCTTCATGGGCTCCTGCAGCTAAGCGATCTGAAATGTTTTAACTTCTCCAACTGACCAACTGACTTAAATATCCATAGTTTTTTCATTAAAAATCTATGGTAATGGTAACAATACCCTTAAGTACAGAAACCATACTTCGTGTGCGTGTTTCGACCAAGACTACTGACACTCGCTCACACACAAGACACGTGGATAGTCTCCTCTATGAAATTAATAATTTTCAATGTAAATTCCAAGTATTTGCTAAATGAATTCTTGTTAAAAAAGAACTAATGCTGCCTTTGGTTTGTATGATCTTAGCAGTTGTGAATTCAACGACACGTTGACAGAAAGTGAACAAGATACATCTCTATATTCTTTAAAGATATCTGTCAAATGACGCCAACAGTAACCTTGTTTAGACAATTTTGTAGACCTGGGCATAAACAAAGCATTTAAATTTAAATTATATATTCATTTTGTATCGAGTGCACTTCCATTGTTTTCTTAATTGAGATTCGTGCTTAAATTACAATTAAAAATCCATCATTTTATGCTATTTAAGATGCGTTGATTTGAGCGTTCGGTTATTTTTAGATTGGGTTGACATCAAATTTAAGTTTTTGTAGGCAATTTTTTTTTCAAAGACAAGTAGTCTTACTCTGCGTGCTTGTAGTATATTCCTACGATGATACGAAAACGCACATAGAAAGTGAAACTTTTGAGCATTCGTGTATCTGATTAGGATTAGAGGTCTATAAACGATGCAACATTTAAAGCCAACCAAAGCAAACTCTAAAAAAAAATACAAGAACCATAGGGTGTTTTTTGTCGACGTGTGTCTTTCAAGAAGAAATGAATCTTATGTAATTTAAATTTATGGTCAAGAATTAAGCTCTATTATTAAGATAAGGGTTTGATATAATGTTTTAAAAACGATTTGGGGCAAGTGGAAAGACAAATGATTTCACAAAACCTCACAGATAATAGTTCAGCGGTATTAAATCGTCCGATCTTGAAGGCAACTGAAACGTTAAAGACTAAAAATTATGTATAAATCTGTGCCAACACCGATTTCGTTTCGAGCCAATTCACTGAACGTAAATTGTGTTTTTAGAATTACTGCTGCATCACTTTGTTATCCTAATAGCCTATAGGGCTACAAAAATTTATGACGATTCCCAACCGTCATGATGATTTCTGCAGAATCTGCATGGACGAAGAAGAGGAAAAAACCGTTCAACACCTTCTTTGCTCATGCCCTTCACTACTTCATAGGAGGAAAACTCATCTCGGTGAATTCTTCTTCGATGATACTAGCGACTTAGCTTACACAGACCCTTAAAGTCTTTCGAAATACATTAAAAGTTTCGCGTGGTTCGACTAGCAGGTGATTAACCGGCTAGTCCCGTAATGGAAGATTAATGGGTGATCCGTTAATCTTACATCGTGTTTCTGAGATCAGTAGGTGATTCACTTGCTGATGTCTGTAGTATCACAATGGGCCCTTGCGGCCTAAGTTTGTCAGGCAATGTAAGTAGGTATTACTCATTGGCTGACAGCCACTTCCGCCTACCCTAACCTAACGAAAAACATTCAAAATACACCTAGATAGTGTGTCCCAACCACGCTCTCCATTCCAAATAGCGATCACTTCATCCAAACTAAGGGTGCCCAATGCAAAGAAACGCCTTCGAAATACCTTGAGTATTGGACAGATTCCCAAAAAGTGGAAAACATCTTCACGGACCTTCAAGTTGCATAGATCGCACAATAATGGTAGTTCAGATCCATGTGGAATTTAATTCAAACCAAAGACTTCAACTCTTACTTTAAATATTGCACTGATTTTATCTGAGGCTTATGTCTTTTGACTCCAGATAATAAGTGCTAGTATTTAAAATATTATTCAGTTTGCAATAGGTTCTGTATTGTTACAATTCCGCTTCCCTATCGAACTTGTCATACATCATGCTTCCAACTTTCTTTAATAAATTGTTGAACTGTATCATCAGCGCTTTAGGACTTTCGTTGATTAATACTGTAAGATCTGCTAAAGAATCATTTTCCAATTTTTTCCACTCATTAACGCAAGTTCCCCCAGAATTTAACAACTGTGTGAGAACCAGTTTTGGAATCCTTCCTTCTCTCATCGCCATCACTCTATCCACGTATTCAAAATGTACTTTTAGCGTATCCAAAAATAGCGGCGGTATGCCTGTTTTCAAAGGTGCTTTGATTAAAAAAACGAAGGAGTTTTTCCACGCCTCAAAGGAAAGACATCCTCATCTTATCTATATATCTCCTCCAGACAGAAGACAATGCAGGTTTAGCTTCAGATAGTTTGTGTTGAAGGTGCTTATTTAGGTTAAGGTTAGAAGTAATAAACACTCCCAGGTACTTACTTATACTCCTTAACAATCTCTACTAATTCCTCTTGAAACGTCCACTTTTCACTTTTTGAGTACCTGCCACCACCTTTTCTAAAAACCATCATGTTTGACTTGGCCAGATTAACCGAAACGTTCCAGGTTTCACAGTAGCGTTCGAGTCTATTTGTCATAAGTTGCATACCGTTTATAGTTTCCGATAGGAAAACTAAGTCGTCTGCAAATCTGAGAGCTCCAGATAAGCAAAAGCCTCCTCTTTAAAAAAAAAAATTGTCTGCAAAACATCAGTACTGGAATGTTTTTTCCGCTTATTACTACTCCCCCTTCTACACTATCGATACTGTCGGTTATGTACAACGTATCCTTGCTTAACGCTCATTGACGTATGAAACTCGTCAGGAGAGATTTACCAGCCCGTACCCTTGCAAAATTTTCTTTATAAATTGCTCCGATGATGTCAATAATTTTTGTAGGGATTCCATATCCACAGAGTTTTTGAAAAGAACTTTCCTGGGAGTTGAGTCGAAAGCTGATCGAAAAACTAAAAAAAAAATGCTTGCAGTTTTTTCCCCCTCTTTTTGTAGATGTCACCAATATTTACCAAAGAGAAAATTTGGTCTTTCGTTGAAAAGTTTTTCCTAAAACCCGATTTGTATTCGTGCAAAGTCTGCTTGTTTTTCGACCCACTAGCCCTACCGGCTAAAAAGTATTGTGCTTAATACCTTAACCGCAGTGTTGAGAAATGAAATGCCCGCATATGTATAATAGAGATCCTCAGATTCACAGAACCTTTTTTGTAGAGGAAAAATAATTGCTCGTCGAAAACTTTAAGGAACATTTCCTGTTACAAAAATTTTGTTGTACTCCACGGTTAGGAGGTTTATTAATCCGGGTGGTAGGTTTTTGAACTATTCGAATGGTATTCTATCCTCTCCCTGCGTTTTTCAATCTTTGGAATTCTCTATAACCATTTCTACTTATCTGCCTGGATAAAAGGAGCATCTAAGTATTCCTCCAATATGTAAGGTGCGTAATATTTGAGGTTTATTGAGAAGATTCATAAAATGCATCTATATCTACAGCTGTAAAATTCGCTCTACTTTTCCCACTTACAAGCCCTACTGCTTTTTAAAATTCTACCAATGACTCTCCAACATAATACTTCAAACTTCAAAAACTGTGGTTTTTCCCACTTAGCTAACTGTGCGGTAATCAATGTCATGGCAGTAACTTTTTTTGGGCTTCTCCAACTTTGTAATGTAAGTTTTGAATTTGATCGAAGACAATATTGGCGTTATAGTATAGCAACTTGAAACAAACTTAGTTTAATCTACCAAATTAAGAGTTTTATGTTTCTTACTAAGCTAAGTACTGGCTTTTTTCTAATTTGAGTATCCCTTATTGCAGGAGTAGAGACCACACACTTATATCGAAATTAGGCATTAAAACTGAGTGCTATTGTATAGACCCACTAATTCTGCAGCAAATGGCTTGGATTTCAGATGTAAAAATGGCTGATTTTCATGTATAGTCTTCTGAGAGATCGTAGAATATTTCAACATTTTCGATGCAAGCATGTAAATGATTGTTTTCATATATTCGAAGGCTGCTGTAACCTAGAATTACAAAAGCAAATAAAAATACCTCAGGCCTTCCCATCCATCCCATTTTGTTCACACACTTTGTTTCCCACTCAAATTATAAATTAATCAATCAGCATACTAAAACTTATTTACTTTCTGGAAAGTACTTCCCATGTAAAACTATTCGTTTTACCATATAATAACTTCAAGTTCCTGCACAGATCAAGGAAATCCTTCTCCTCGAGTAATCATGCCTCTCTCTCTGCATCAAAAATTACCATTTTTATCATTCACTATGCATGAATAAACTTGGCTAATTTTGGATCAAAATAATACAAATGTTTAAAAAGAGAGTGACTATTAATCAAATCTTGAACCCATAGACAGACATGCCATCTGAGTGTGCAATGACGTAACACTTGAACATATGGCTGCTTGAATATTCCAACTCGCGATAAATAAAAAAAACCAAAAGCAAATAAAATAAAAAGAGTGTGTGTGGGGAGTGTTGTATACTCGTCAGTACACAAAACAGTGAGAAAAAACCTGAAAACCTTGATGGAGCTTAAGGCTGCAGCATCAAGCAGCGACAAATTAAGAGTAAACGGGTGGCCGCCTTATTCATTAGCAAACACTTTTAATATCAAATAAAAATTATTTCGACCGATTTCCTGTGGAAGTGTTTACCTTACTTGAGATACTAGAAAATTGAAACATAAAAAAACAATTGGAGCGTATTTGTGGGACAAATAAACAAAATTGTAAAAAATGTAAAATGACAAAACTGCCTTCTCTATAAAGAGGCGCAAGTAAAACTTCTTTTGGGGTCATCATCGTCAGTCTCACTACTCGGCATTGTCACTGTTTCTCAGGTTAGCAAAATTGGTCAGTGGAACTCAACATTACACCAACCCGATTCAAGTTTCCACAAAGTGCGGAGCCGAGTGCCATAAGACGTTAATTGTGGTTTCATTTTCTACACATTTTCATTCGTTTAGAAGAAGATTTTCGATTAAATAATAATTTTATCTTACAACAGAAGCAGATGGTTTAATGAAGAAGACAGACAGTTGGGAAAGATTGAAATGAAAAAGATAAGTTCTGAGTTCTGACAAATTGGATACGCAGAATGTAGTGACGAATTGCTTTTTTTATTTTCCGATTCTTTTGAGATTATCTTTGACTAGAAAGTGGTTCTAGTGTCATTTTGTTGCAAGCAATTTGTAGAAAGTTTTAATTCTATTTTTTGGTTTTTCGGAAGTCATAAATACAAGAAAACCAGATCTTGGCTAAAATATACGTGAGAGTATTTGCAGTGAAAATTAAAATGATTTTACTTTTAGTTTTGGTTATCTAGGCTGTGCGAGTAAATGACATCATTGTTTAATTATTTAGTACTTTAAAGAGCAGCGAAGGTATTTGAAAAAGGAAACTTGATTTGAAGAAAATGAAAGCGAGACAATTAACGCAACTAATCCACCATCTCAAACATAATTCAAAAGCTTCTTGAACTTCTTCTTGGGTTTGAGCAAAAATAACTCTAGATATTTAATGTCTACTCAAATGTTTTTCTAGACGTGTGGTGGCCAACCCGGCAATGCTTTCTTCGGAGTTGGTCCTTTTAACAGCTGGCACCCGATTTGTGCTCAGCTTAGTGTGCCATTTTACAGTTAAAGAACTGAAGCCGCCGGACCACTGACAGGGCACTGGTACATGTTCGGTAGATTTTTTCGAAACGAAATCGCTCTTGAAATCGATTTTTAAATAATTTCGAGACTTTGAGTTGCCTCAAAAATCGGACGATTCCAGACCGCTGGACTATTTTTCATGGGGTTATTTGCAGACTGCTTGGAAGGTAATATTCTGCAAAAAGTGGCCGAAAATTGAGAGTCTCGACTGGAATTTATTCGAGCCAGCCGCGGTGGCCAACAAGCCCCAATTCCAAGTACCTACAATGAGGGATTCTGATGGCGGAATTTATGTCATCATCGCCGTTTTGCAATTAGCAGAAATTGTCGTTTCAGGTGAACTGTAGTGACTATTTTTTTTTCTGTTGGAGTTTTTTAAAATACCAGCTGGAGCACTCAGACCTCAATACCGATCCATTGTACTTTCAGATAGCAATTCGTTAAACGTGACTCAAAAGATATGGATATCAAAACTCCAGTGCGAATTGTGTCAGAGACCAAATTTCCTTCAACGAGAAATGGTCTTGAAAGTTCACCCCATGATATATGTAGGTATCAATCCGTATAGATCCTAGGGACCCTTTTCGGTGACAGACCCCCGGAAGTCTTAAATTACCAGAAGATTGATAGTGTTTAGCAGTCTTTGACTCGACATGTTCAGGACAAAGAAGATTGTTATCTAGTATTACTTCAAGATATTTGACTTCGTTTGAAAAGGGGATGTTGACGCCTTTAAGTGTTAGTTGGGTCAGACCAGGCAATTTTCTGCGTCTCGTGAAGAGGAAAACTTCAGTTTTAAGAGGATTGCCAGAGAGACAGTTCCTGGCACACCCAGGTGTCAATTAGTTTTAGCGCAGCCTGTGCTCGGGAACAGTTTGAAGGCTGGAACCAACCGAGTGCACGTTGACGTCGCGTTGCCTGCTTTTGCTTGGAAGTGTAAGTTTGACCTATTGAGTTTTATAAGCAGATAGTCGATCAGAATGCACCACTGAAGAGGTGATACATCGCCATCTTGTGGACAGCCCTTATTAACTCCTGTTGCAACGTTGGCAATTCTATAAAAAAAAAATATATGAATCCAAGAACTTTATTTGGAACTGAAGCAATACCTTTTCAATTGTCGGAGGTCTGTTCTAAAGGTTTCTTAAGCTTGAATAAATACTAAATATACGTACCTATATAAAGAAAAGAGACAAATTAATTTTTATACTCAATTGGTTGAAAATTACCGTCCGAACTTACATTTTTCATGCTAACATCATTTGAAACAACCTCGCTTTCCGCTGTCTTTAAGCTTAGGTCTTCAAAAGTTGGCAACGGTTTTTGATGCGGTTATCTTTTGGTAGATAGAGTGATCCCAGGGGAAGCTTTATATGAATACTCCATATTCCCATGGGAACGGAAACAAAACGGAAACATTCAAGAGAACGTAGAAACTGATTGCCTGATTTCAAAAGTCTTTTACGTTAAAAGTTATATTCGTTCCCATATTCCCATGGGAACATACACATGAACTACTTGACTGATTTACAAAATTACTCAGCCGATTTTATTGAAATTTGGAACAGAAATGGTCTAGAACCGGAAACCCAGGTAATATATTTTGATTGAATGGGCCTTCAAAGTGATCGAATTTATAAGAAAGTAAACCACGATTCTGTTTCACGACCCACAATTCAGATGACTTGAATCGAAATCATGCCATGAAAAACATTTTCAACCCAAAAGTTCTAATAACACATTCAAAATTTGATTTAATGCCTAAGTTAAAGGTCACCGAAAGAGTTTTTTTTTTTGTAAAGTAGGTTTTTTTGTATTTCCTTAACTGATTGAAGCAATTCAAAATCAAAGATCATATTCTCTTCGAATCCATTCCTTTCCATAATCTAGGAAATGTTCTACTCGTCGCGTCGCCTAACACCTTAGCATTCCAATCATTCCCGCTTTTTTCCATATACAACTATTTTAAGTACTCCAATCTGTATCCAAACACAATCTCCTTGCCATTAAAATTACAATCAACAAAATGATTGATTGCCAAACCTATAAATTCCATCAAAACAATTCCACGTTAATTTGATACTCTCCCCAAACAGAATAAGAAATGCAAATATATATTCCAGATCGTGCCGGTGCGTTCTAAATAAATTCTTAACACCAATTGGGAGAAATTGTATGGCCAATCAAACATGTACTTCATGTCTCTGTGGCTTAGTATTCATTGTTGCCACCATATTCCAGGCACCTGCCATCATCGCGATAAAAATGGGTTAGGAAAGTTATTTAGAATGCAATTACTGTTTCCACAATTTTGTGAATTCTCTTATTGTATTTAGATCACAGCAAATGAAAGTCTTGAATTAATTTTTCATCAAGTTGCTTCACAAACAATTTCAATTCAATATTTTCACCTCATAAACAAGGTGAATAATTTTTTGTCAACAAACTCTGTCATTCCCTTGGTCGCTTTTCAATGTCAAATGTTTTGGCATACTTACCCCTACATGCACCATGGCGTATTGCATAACCCTGTCAATGACGGGACAAATATGGCAAAGACTGCTTGCCTTACATGACGCCTTAATTACATTTTTGGCATTCAATTTGTTTTGGGCTCGTCAGCGACGTTATAAGTTCCATCGTACCACGGTTAATTGGGACTTTATGTTAATCGACTGTAAGCAATCGTTTTTCAAATACCAAATACAAAAATGCGACTGTTGACAAAAGAAGTGTTGTGCTCTGAATATCTACTGCTTGATTAAGAAGAACAAGCTATGAATGGATGAATAAGCCAAAATAAAGAGGTTTAGCTCGGTTTGAATAGAACCCAGCCGAATAGAGTGTTCTTTTTGAGTTTCCAACGTGCTTAGCAGTAAATAAATGCGTCGCGTCGTAGTGTGCTAATTATTTTGTCTTGTTCAGGGTGCAGCACAGAAAAAAGGACTCGCTTTGAAGCCAGAAAGTTATGGGAGAATGATTTTTAACGCATACTCGTGGAACCCAGGGTCAGCTAAGCTATAGCTCTAGTTCATGAGAGTTTATTAGATCCAAAGTCAGATACCACTGGACTGCCCACTCAATGGCCACTTAATTCAAGCCAAGTCAAACTAAAAAAATAAAGTCGTATCCCATTCCATGGCCGTTAATCTCAAAGTTCAACTCGAACAAGTCATCAATTGCGTGCAACATACATGTACTTCGATTTCCTTACAGCAAACGAGAAAATATGTTCAGTTCAATGACACATTTCACTCGCACCACAGAATTATATCAAAGCTATTGTTTGCAATAAATAAATCCAAAAAGTTATCACCAATGCGTGACACCATGACGTAAGCGTAATTGATATACGATTCAAGTATATGTATACTTCTGTCTCAGTCACTAGTTGAACTCGTATACACTGAAGCACCCATGGACTGTGGACATGGACAGTAGTGTGTCTACAGCAGCCCACAAATCCTTTATAGGTATACGATGCGTCATCGTAATCCAAGGAACTGGTTTTGTCTTTTTTATTTCGATTTCGCACTCATTCAAACAGAGCGACGTGAAATGCATGGGCGATTCAAATAAACTTGTTCCCGCTCTTATAACAGCAAATCAGAAACACAAACCACCGCACCACGCGAACAAAGCTAAGGCATTTTTATGGTCTAAGCTCTCAGATGGCAGGGAAAAATATAACGCCGAGCAAGTTGTCTGTGTCCCTCAAGGACCTCCTTGTATTTTTAGTGTAACGAAGGCATATCGTAAGGTCGTATTAGAAAGTTCGAGTATCAGCTGCATGTGGCAAGAAACAATACAAACATTTTATACTGAAACGCGTAAAATAGATAAGGTAAAGCAATTAACACCCAACATTCCTGAGCGGTAAAATCCCATTTATTCTTGAAGAGTTATTATTATGCCTTTTTGTTTGAGAAACAATGCGGCACCCATGTGCATCAATAGAGTGCCTCGAATTGAAACAATGAGCTGAGCATTTGTATGCTCTACTCGCCCACATGCATTCGAGTGTCTAAACAATAAAAAAGAATTATTTTGATTGCTTCAAAGGTAATAACGGCATGATAAGCACAACTTACCGTATGGCTTCCTGAAGTGACTTTGACCCCAAGTCGAAACAATGTACCACGAACAGGGCTCTGGCTTTCTGGGTGTTATGAGCTGTGGGTCAATTATACGATCTTTAACGAATGTGAGGTAATGGAAAATTGTGTAGAATGACTTGCTAAGTGAACTCTCTGTTTGGGGTCAAATATGGCAATCAAATGAATTGCTCTGTCTAACAACAAACAGCGTTCTCACAATATCATCAGCAGCACACCACACATCAGATGGGTAACCTCTCAAGCATGAGTGTTAAAGAGATGAGTGTGCCCCACTCTGTGTTTGGATTTCTTGGATCTCTCACACATCACACACCCCATCTTCAGTAGATTAAATAATGTGAAGATGGTTTTGGGTTAAGAAAGACGTGTTCGCCTAAATAAATCACGTTCCCACAACCACCGAAAACAAACAAACATTAAGGTTCGTTGCTCAGCTCTTTTGTTTTGTGATGTAAAACGAAATCGTTATGAACTCTTTGCGCGGCCAAATAGCGCACGCATCCGCGGGCTAGTGGGTTAGTGTAATCATGCTTGAGGCTAGATAAATTGTCGACGGCGCCAATGCACTCAGTACCGAATGTGGGCGAATGACGATGGACTTGTTGAACACCTACAACCCGTACTGACTCGTTCAGTTGACTTAGCTTTATTAACTTCAAAAAATTGTGCATGGAAGTTTGTTTATCAATTTTTGTATAGGTATACAAATTCAATGCATCCAACAAAGACTAGGAAATGCTATTCAAATGTAAGTGGGAAAGTAGTTACTGTAGAGAAAGTTGCAATGGTTTGTTTTTGCACGCTTGAGCCAACAAACAAATGTTATGTCATCGTCCACACTATGGAGGAAAAAATATAAGAAGAAATAACTAGTTGTGGGGTCTACCTGAAGTGGCGTTTTAAGGAGTACGAGTATGCATTTGAAAGAAAATGAAAGGCTTTTCCTATAAAGACATAACAGCTATGTGAGGTGAGACATATTTTATGTCGCTTTAAGGTAATTTCCTTGGATTTGGTAGTCACTAATTAGTTCCATTTGAATCTCATAAGGACATCGAAATGTTAATGAGTCTTTATTTTGTGGCAGAGAAAAGATAGAAGTGTTTCTTGAATATATGAAGATGTTCTGAGGTTAACAGGAAATGGTATCTAAGAAAACACTATGGAGCTCTTTGGGCAATAATTTAAAGAGTAGCCAACTTAAGACATTTTTTGAGAGAGTGTTTAATGACCCCAGCAATGTCCAAGCCTTAGATCATTAGTAGCAGAGGTTTATGTAATATTTATGGGGAAAGATAGGCAGGCTGACGAGAGCCCTGCACCATTTCAGTAAAATAATGTTTTTACTTTACGTGGATGTAAAATGAATTGTAACGAAAACTCGTCAAACAAAAACACCACTGCACTGGAGCCACTCTTTTCTCTGCTTTTTTTTAGTGGAGGTTTTTGAGATACAGACTTTAGCATTCACATTGATATACTGCTTTAGTGTACTACCACTAGGTAGCAATCTTCTTTGATATTCGTAGAAAAGCAGAAGAAGAAGACGTGTGAGAGACAAAAGTTGAGAGGGGATTCTACAGTAAACAAATTCAAAAAAATGCAAGACAGATGAGATTGAAGTGCTTTGCAGTATCACATCGCGTTCTATCCACTGGAGTCATAAAGCTTTCTAAAGCTTAGCTGGTTTAAATGAATGTTTAAGGATGTTGTATGTAAAGAGTTTCTTTTATCGTTAAGAAATTGAAGCCGCACTACCACTGAGCACTGCGTATGTTCGGTGAATGGTCTCGAAACGAAAATTTCAAATAATTTTGAGATTTAAACCTGTAAGTTAACCCCAAGATCTGGCGATCTTACACCACTAGAATATTTTTTGTGAGGTTATGTGAAGGCGCTGATAATGGCAAACTCAAGTCCTAATAAAAAGGCTATGTTTTCAAAATCACAAATCTAAAGAAAACCTTTCATATTTTTGCCTCAGACTATACTTCTTTACCACTGACATTTCTAAGACTGTGTGAAGGCAACGATGTGTACTATCCGTCTTTCAAGCGGAGGCGTATGCTGTCTAAATGGCTATAAGCTACGTTACGAATAATGGCTAGATGGGAGAAATATCTGCGTTTGCAGCGGCTGCCAAGTTGCGCTTAAGGCCCTTCTCAACCCTCTAACTAATTCGAAGATGAGCCAGAGCTCTCTGATGAATAAGGTCGGAAAACTAAATTCTCTGAGTCTCGTTTGGGTTCCATCACAGCATAACTGAAAATTAAATCACCGATGTACTTGCGAGGCAAGGATCTCAGACAAATTTTTCGGGACCTCAACCGTCGCTAGTTCTGCCAGGGTCCTCATTGAGGGCTTCAATCATCGATTGAATCTGTCAAGAGAACAACCGTAGATGGCATGCCTCCATTGGATGCCCACTGGAAATAAGGAAGACTGCAATATTGTTGCTTTCCCGTAGAAGAAAAGAATGTAGAAAGCTTTTTAGCGTTGCACCGGGGCACTTCTCATTTGCCAAACACGTGTTAGGCTTAAGTGATACCAAACTCTGTGAATCTTTTGGAGAAGATGAGGACACCGCAGAGCACTTTCTCTGTGAATGTCCTGCTTTTTCTCGCATGAGGTCACAGATACTCGGCGCAGACATGGTGAGAGCTGGTTACTTAGGCTCCTTATCATGGCAGCGTCTTTTGGCTTTTCTAAGAACATATGGAAAGCTATACCAAAAAAACGGTTGCTATTTGGGAGTACAATGGGCTGGTATTTAGGTCTGAGTTCTCCAGCTGGTATTTTAAAAACCTTCAACAGAAAAAAAAACCATCAGTAAAAAAATTATGCCATAGATTTATTTTTGGTTCCACTCATTATAAGAAAATTAAACTGGTTACCGCTTCCCTCGCAGAAACCACATTTCATTTCTATTCGTTGAGGACCTATTAACAAACCCAGACAGGTGTGGAGTGGAAACTGTCTCATTTTTGCTTGGCTATTGAATATTGAAAGTTATTACATACAAAAGCACAGAACAAAGAAATCACCTTTCAGCTGATTGCTCTATGGACATTCAGAAATGCATACAGTTCTCGAAAAACATACTAACCTGTAGTAACTAGGCCTCTGGTGAAAAACTTGCTTAACACTCGGCTCTTGCTCGACATAACTAGTCTTGGATACAACACTGCCACAAAAAACGCTTTCTCAACTATCCGTTCGAGATTGGTAGAAAAGTGTAGGTGCAGGTGCCCTTCGCCTTCATTCCTCCATTTTTCTTCCTCGAGATCTATTTTATTGTGCAAAGTGTGAAACAGTGAAGAGTTGAGTCGAGTTGGATACTGTTTTATTAAACAGAAATGATCCCAAGTTAACTATACTAAAGGAATTGGGTTATATCAGAAGACATGCAGTGCTATAGGTCTGGACACCCACCACCCTTTTGTGTAAACGCAATTCCGAACATTACTCAGAATCTAAATCTTTCATTAGGCTGAATTAAAAATTGAAAACATGTCGGAAACGTTGCAGTACGGGTTTGGGAGTACATAATAAAAGTAAAAGTATTGAATGCAGTGTAGATATTTCAATATGATATCGTCATCTGAATGGATTCCGCATCTTAAAGTTAAGGACCAACTGATATTCACGAATATTTTTGTTGCCAACGTCTGAGTGCAAGACTGTTTCATATTCATTCGCTCTTCAACCTCAAAACCTAATCAATAAATCGCCGGCAAAAAAGGTGAATACAATTTGAATCAAAACATCAGCAGCTACAATGTTAGGCGAGACACAACAAAACAAATTTTGCATTATGTAAATATTGATAAGAAATTAAAGACTGTGCCATGATTCATCAACAGCCTTAACCGACATTGGTATCTGATGACCGTCGCGGGTTTTTGATTATTGCAGACCTAGATTCAAACAAAATATGCATCTTGTGTTCGGTATAAATAGTCAAGATATCCAACAAATTGATAACAGTTCATCTCCAACCAAAGAAGAGCAAAGAGGAATACAATATGCGTGCTTTCATTGTAAGATCCTTAGTCCTGACTGCTTCATTAATTTCCTTTAACTTGTACCTTTTGGATTTCACAGGTTCTGAGTCTTATCACAGTTGCATGTGCTCAATCGGGATACAATTACCAACAAGGAGTTTCTGGATCTAATGCCTACCAAGGAGGACATTCCGGCGGATCAGGACTTGGTGGTGGATCTGGTCTTGGCTTTGGATCTGGAGGAGGATCATTTGGAGGTGGATCATTTGGAGGTGGTTCACTTGGAGGTGGATCAATCGGTGGTGGATCATTCGGTGGTGGACTTGGTGGTGGATCTGGTCTTGGATATGGCGGATCAGGTATTGGCGGTGGACATGGTGGACATGGTGGTGGTTCCAGCCATGGTGGATCTTCTGGTGGATCAAACCAAGTCATCGATGGTGGACTCAGCAAGGAGTTCTTCATCTTCTCTGCACCCGAAGAACAAGTACATGAAGGAGAAAACCATGAAAGTATCGTCACACAAATCAAGAAGAACCTCCGTGTGATCTTCATCAGAGCCCCAGAAACCAGCGGTGTCCATAATTCCGCTCTCAATATTGCCAGACAAGCATCCGAAGACAAGACTGCCATCTATGTCTTGACCAAGGAAGCTGATGCATCAGAAATTGCCCAACAAGTCCAACAGATTAGTGAGAACATCAGAGCCAAGCCAGAAGTCCGATTCGTCAAGTACAGGACCCAACAAGATGTTCAAAAAGCTCAAAGCGAAATCCAGCAACAATATGAAGCTTTGGGTGGATCTTCTCACACTTCAGACGAAGGAGTCGCCCCAGTCTTGAACTATGCTTCTCCAGCTGAACACCACCACAGTGGTGGTCATGGCCATTCTCACTCTGGTGGTGGTAACTTATTCGCATCTGGATCATCTGGCTCTGGATCAATTGCCAGTGCTCCAGTTTTTGAATCAGAACAAGGCTCACAAGGCGGTAACTTTGGCAGCTTTGGCAGTGGATCGTCTTTGAGTGGACAAGCCGTCAATTCACAGAGGGATTACTTGCCCCCATCTATTAAGAAGTAAATGATAAGGTAATGATTGTAGTGTTAGGAAAATGATTTGTTAAGTTTGAAATAAACTGTGAAATGACTGTATTTATAACGAAAAGATTGTGTTTTTATTATTTCATAGACAGTTGCTCTCATTCGTTTCCTGTCGGGAATATGCGTACTCAAAATATTTTCGTTGTCTGAGCGTACTGAGTAAAGCGATAATGGGGCCAAATTGGGGCAAGTTTTCAATTGTTTTAATTTTGCCCTTTGCGATATTGGCCTACCGCTCAACTCTCAATTTTGTTGTAATTTGCCGTTCTACCGCTAAGTACGTAGCAGAATGCCCTTACTTATCGCCGCTATTTGAATTCATTAGAAGGTAGCTTACACCAAAATGTTTAATAATGAGGTTTCATGTTGTCTTAGGGAATCAATGCGATCTTTAGGAGCAGATAATTGCATGTCGTACTTGCATTGATCAATTATCTGTTTGAATGGGCTCGAGTTTTTCCAACAACTTTTAGGAGTAAAAAAAGGAGTTTTTTGATATAATTCAATCACTCTGAGTTAAAACAAAGAATAATTCTCTGCAATTCTTTTTCCTTTGATTACTGTTTTCCTTTCGTTGCAACTTCTTGATAGTTGCAGTTTTGCAATATTAAACCCTATGAGCTGCTATTTTATTAAATTTAGTATTTCATATGTGTCCCAATTTCAACTTAACTCGATTGCCATTGCCACACATCTTAGACAGAAGCAGACTGTCAACCTGAGGTAATCACTGCTTTTGCTAACATCTGTCGACCAACTCTCACTCAGTCATGTGTGTGTACTGAAAACGTACTCATCAAAATAGAGTTAATGGTATCCTGACGCTAATAATGAACTGCAAGTGCAGATGAATGGTATTTAATATTAATATTTTAATGCGAGAATTCTTTACGATTTTGTTTAGCTTAAGCTCTTTTTTTCTCTGCCGCACATTTTGTCTTTTTTTGTTCTTATTTTATATTCTCTGATTGTTGTTTCTATAATCTTTTTGTCTCACTCTTCAGTTTAAAAGTTAATGTTCACAAAATTTCTGTGTTCGATTTGAAGCTAGACTTTTGTTACCATGGTGGGCAGCAACAATGATTATGGCTTTTTCAAGTGTAAATGAAAAAACAAATTCTTACTAAACCTTCTGTGCAAAAATGATAATGGTGTAAATATGTGGCACATTAATGCTCAAAGCCTTGTTAATAAGTTTGATGAGCTCAGGATGATATTTGAAGATAGCTTAGTTGATTTAATTTGTGTTTCGGAGATTTAGTTTCACCCGACACTCAATAGTATTTTTTTCATTCTAAGAGGATTAAAAAACCTTATGGTGCTGGTCGGATTCGAACAACAGGTAGAGGTGTCGCAATATATGTAAAAAGTAATATTAACTCTTGTCATGTGTTCAGATGGCACCGAAGCTTGCGATTATTATTTCAGTGATTTATTTGATGGTGAAAATAAATGCTGCATCGGTGCTGTGATGTGCTTTTTCTCTAGAGTTGGGGTATGCTCGTCGGGTCGAGAGTTGTCCAAAAAAAACACGTAAGACTTTGGTTATGAAGAAGGCCCAATCCTTTTATTTGTCTTAAAGCTAGTCTAATATAATCTTTATCAACTCTTATCGCTAATTCTGGTGATCGGTGGTTCCAACGCTGGTAGGTCCTTACTCCTTAGTCCTATGCTGGCAAAACGGTCATCAAGTACGGGTTTTTAATCGCTGGTAAATCCACTGTAAAACACTGGCATCAACAGGTAGATCCTGGCATCAACAGGTAAATCCTGGCATCAACAGTCAAACGCTGGCATCAACGTCTTAAAAGAAGTCCTTAAGAGGCTAGTGGGGGGATTTGTGCTAGGAACTCCAAGCCCAAGGACCAAGGAGACCTTGCTTAAAGTTGGGAATTTTTGGACACACTACGTACCCCTGGTTTTCCTTTAGTGGAAGTAGCCTGTACGTGTACACTAGATTGGTACTTTCTAAACACGGGCTGGCTCCTGGCTTCTGTCTTCTCGTATATTTAAGGGTGCCTTATAAAGTTCTCTACAACTAGTGAGTGTGAGCTCTATGGCGTGAGTGAAAAATGTCATGTGAAAACAATGATATGTGTATTGGCTGGCGGTAGGGTGTGTATTAGTAACTTCTAGCTTCGTAACAGTGCTATCTATACATGCCACCTCGTATAAACAGTTCAAATGTATGTATTTACTCTGATTATAGAGGAGTTGTCTTTCCGTGCACTGAAAGTGATACTTTGTGGAGATTTTAATATAAACCTTCTATCTTCTTCATCTACCTATTTCTTTCAAAACAGCCAGTGGCGTACCTAGGGGGGGGGGGCGAGGGGGCGGTCGCCCCGGGCGCAACGATTTGGGGGCGGCAAAATGAGCTCCGCTGTTCCTCAAAATTGAGAAGTAAAACAGAAAAAAAATTTCTCATACAAAATTTTTTTAATCACAATCAAATTGAGTTTTACATTTATGAAAAAGATGACGTTGACATTTTATATGAATTTTTGATGAAAAATTAAACTTCGATCTTATTTTCATACTCTCGAAACATTGAAACCTCAAACTTTTTCTTCATAACAATGAAAAAACTCAAAAGTTAACTTTTCTCGATTTCATTGCTGCAAATTCACGTATTTTATCCTCGTAATCCAACATTGCAGCAGTTTCACTTTCGATTGAAAGAATTGCAAGGTTTGATAATCTACTTTGACTCATGGTTGATCTCAAGTAAGATTTGATCAATTTAAGTTTGCTGAATGATCTTTCACAAGAAGCAACTGAAACAGGTATGGTTAGTAAAATTTGCAAAGCTGTCGCTAATGTCTTGTAAGCTTCTCGTCCCATTGATGAAATGTATAACAGAAGTTGTTCATGCGAAAATCCAATTTCCTCTTCGTTTTTCTTTGCTCTTTTTAATAAAAGTAGGACGTCTTGAATATCATTGAACAAGTCTTCGTTGTCCAAGTCATCTCGATAAAACTCGGCAAGTTTCTTGCATTTTCCTTCTATTTTGAAAAGCTCATCTTTGTAAGAATCTCTAGGAAGTTGTGTTATTTTTTCAAAGTTACAAAGGAAACCAAAACGTTCATCGAGCTTCTTCAAATTTGTGAAACGTGTAGATATTTCCATTGAAAGTCTATCCAAAATTTCAATCAGAGATCGTCGCATTTCTTCTTCCGAATTCAATTCAGAATCTTCAGATGTTTCTCCTGGCATATTTCGCTTTTTTCGAATTCTTTTGACGGTGCTCACACCCATCTCGTTACATTTTCTGTAGCTTTACAAATGGCACGGTCGCACAAGTCGATTCTCCAATCATTCAGTTTGTCTGTCAACATTTGCAATTGTCCAAGTACATAAGTGAAACTGATTCCTTTTTCTCTTAACCGTTTTTGAACTCTATCAAATGATACGAGAATTTCTGCCCAAAAAAACAAAAGAGCGAAGAAATCAAATGTTTCTATAGCATTGATAACCAACGCTGCCTCTTGTCTGGTATCAATATTTTCTGTGACCGCGTCTCTCAAGTGTTCCAGCGCTGAAATGACTTCGTCCAATTGTGTTGATACTGGTCTCACAGCTTCAGTTTCTGAGCTCCACCTAGTTTCACAATGCCTTTTGACCGTTATACTCACGTATGTTTTGAGAACGTCCCATCTGTGGGTAGAAGAGGAGAAATAAGTGAAGAGACGCTGTATTGTTCCAAAAAATGTTATCGCTCGGAAATTGACGTGGGCTGCGTGTACTCCTGCCAAATTGAGAGAATGATTATCACAAGGAACGAAAACAGCTTGTTCATTCAGGTCGATGATTCTCTGCTGGACTCCTGTATGGATACCGGCCATTGTTGGTGCATTGTCGTACGATTGACCTCTACAATCTTTCAGGATTAATTCATCTTCGTCCAGTTTGTTCGTAATAGCTTCAGTAACTCCTTTTGCTGTTTTGACTTTCAGAGGTATGAAATCAATGAAGACTTCTCTGATTTTTACTGAATTTGGTTTAACTTCGACGAATCTGATAATTTGAGACATCTGTTCCTCATGTGCGGAATCCGGAGTTGAATCGAACATTAGACTGTAATATTTCGCATCTTTGCACTGAGAAATGAGAAACTTACGCACTTTGTTCCCCATCACAGTGATGAGTTCGTTTTGAATTCTGGGAGAAAGATACGATAAGCATCCTGGTTCAGAAGAAATGTGTTCGAAGTGAGATTTCATGACAGGATCAAATTTGGCCAAATATCTCAGCAGACCCAAAAAATTCCCAGGATTTAGATTATCGACTGACTCGCGATGTCCTCTCAGAGGCAAATTGTGTTGTGCAAGCGTTTGAATAGTTGCGATAATTCTTTCGAGTATATTCCTCCAATATTTTTCCTCTTCAGCAACTTGGCGTTGTAAATCATCATCGATACCTCCACCTTGATTCAGAGTTCGTTCTAATTCCTTCCATTCTAAGAAAGCTAAGCGGTGAGCAGGACTATTTTCATGATCTTGGATACGTGGATTTAATTTACGCCACGATGAAAATCCCAAAGCATTGGTAAAGTGACTCTGCTTTACTGCTCCTTTTTTGTGGGAATAAGATGCAACAAAAACAAAACAAAGCATTTTTGATGAGGGAAAAACACATCCAGGTGCGAGCGATCCGTTCGCCATTTTTCAAAGTTTTCTCAAACCAAGTTTTGGATAAAGATCGTCCAGTATCATCCTGTGGGAATTCCGCATTAATATTTTGAAGTTTGCTCGTGCCTTTTCCAACCATAAAATCGCGAAAAGATGAATCGATCTTAACAGGCCAAGTTCCCACATCTTGTGTAAAAGTAGCATTCACACCACTTGCGTTTGGACTCTTGTCATCTTCAGGATCACATCGATTGATATCATTTGCAGGATCACGCAGAGCAATATCTTCTTCCGGATGATTTGAGGCAATATCAAGTTCATCACTAGTTCCGATGACGTTTTCTGATTTTCCTTCGATATTCTCACTGACTTCATCTGCATTCTTATCGTATGGTAAACTGGGGCACATTCGTTACTTTTTTTTCATAGGCCCATTTTGCCGTTTTTAAAACCTTCAACAGAACTTGTTTTTTGTTCTCCAGGTAATTTTAATAGTGGTAATTAATTCTTGGAAGAAATATTCTTTATATTATTCACCGTACTGGAACTCTAACCATTTTAAAAACTTACCTCTGTTTGATGAAAGTGCCCCGGCACGGGGCAGCTTCGTCATTCAACGGGGATCATTCAGCATCCTAAAAACGTCAAAGAAAACATGAAGAGTTAACTATCCATTTCATATACATATCGTCGGCTGAGTACTATCTTGTTCAATGGGCCATTTTTCACAAAATTCAGTTCGGTATTGCAGATTGGCGCAAACTATTTTGTTCAACATATCTCTTTTAGTTTTCAAGTTATGGAAAACAGCTTTGTTCAATATGACACATTTCTAACTCTTTTGGGTGTCATTTTTGTTCATCTATTTTGGTCAATGTCCACTGTTTTTTTGTTCAATATTAAAAAAAAATTTCCAACTTGTCATTGCTCCATACAATATTTTTTAATATACAAAATGACTTCCATATTGATATTAATATATAACTCATTCAGAAGAAAAGAAAAACATTTAGTGTGACTTGTTTTAAAACTAAAATTGCCTTTACACGAGCAATACTTATGTTTTCTGGTTTCATTTCTCTTCAAAAAACTATATAGCCAATCTTCCGAAGCATCCTTAGATATATCCATATAGATATGTTCTTCAGCGCATATTCATACGCCAGCTTTCGAAACGAACTGTAAGTCAACCCAAAGTAATGAAAAGCCGACTTCTTAACATAAGAAACGAGTTCTTCCTCTTGAACTCTAGTGAAGACTTGTTTGGAGGTATTCTTCGATTGAAATTTCACTGCACTTTCGGAGTCCGATGGCTCTTCCCAAGGGTCCCGTTTCAAGCCTTGATTGCAAGGTCTGACGTTTTATCAAGTATTTTCTTCTTGCAGATGAAATAGTTTCATTTTGCATTAAGACATCCGCAACTGTCTTCTTCATGAAATTTTCGTTAATGGAGTTTCTATTGATTTTCTTTTTATTATTTCAAACCATATTTACACTAAAACTAGAAAGACTAAAATCAAAACTTAATTTCGGGGTAAATTCGGCACCTGCTCAAACTGCCCCAAAGCCATATGCCGAATCTTCCCCGACGTCACAAAATTGCTTAATTTTTCACATGGGCTTAGCAGTTTTAGAAATAGACTTTTCCCTTTATTATATTTGACTTCCTAACGTATAATACTTGGTAATGAATGAAATCTGCATTCCATATGGCAATATTTTCACTTAGAAAATCACTACTTACCACATATCCAAAATAGCAACGGAGAGTGGGAAAACACAAAACTGCAAACAACTTTCTTGAATGCGAGACTACTAATGTCAAATTAGGAATGTGTTCGTGAGTTCAGTAATAGATGCACTCAACGCAATTTTTATTTCTTAATTCAGCAAGCATCCAGTCGAAAATAGCTTTGACGAATGTGCCCCGATAATGAATGTGCCCCAGTTTACCATACTCGATATCAGTTTCCTCAGCTGATTTTCTCATTAGCGTTTATGATATCAAAGAGGATATGGCTATGGTAACGTGTTTTCTTTTCTTTCTTTTGAAAACAACGCACAAGATTCAACTTGAACTGCAGACTACCTGCCAATTGCATGACTTTTCGTTAGTGAATTCATTGATGACCTTTTCCCTTATGAAACACAAAAATGGGAACTCATAGCGTCGCCACTGTAGTGCTGCGGTCGCTGAGTTCTGCGAATGTGATTGGTCGCGAAGCGCGCGCACGTTTTCAAATTCAAATCAGCGGCAAAACACTCTTCATATTTTCATTACACCGTAATGTTACACAATGTTGTGGTCACGAGAAAATATCGGATCACTAAAAACTATCTATAGTATTGATCATTTTTATACCAAATATATCCGACCAAGTATTAGCGATTGGTCAGTAACCTAAGAATATGTACGCAAATTTGAGTGAATAATAAGTAGATAATCAAAATTGTAAAAAAATTATCTGGAAAATTATGAGAGGACGTGATCTACGGAGTTTGTATGTATGAAGATCAGATAAAACGAAAAAGGGGGGGGGGGGGGGCGGCAAATCATTTTTTGCCCCGGGCGCTAAATTGTCTAGGTACGCCACTGAAAACAGCTATGCATTCTCCTGAGTTATCGTTTTTAAATAACTTTGAGCTCACTCACTTTATGCCAAACTGTGCCCCTTCACCGCTAGATGTTTTTATTGTAAGCGATGTTAGCCTTGTAATGTGTTCAAGCCAATAATCCCTTCCTGTTTTTTCTCACCATGAGCTTTTTTTTGCTACTTTTAATTTACATAATGAGGCTGAAATTTCAAAAACTTCCCAGTACCGTGACTTTCGTAATATCAATGTTGGTTTTTTGTTCAGTGATTGTTCAGAAATTGGCTGGCGATCTATATTTATTACATCTGACGTTAGTAATTAAGTTGTCCGTCTCACTTTAGCCACCCACTAGTTTTTTTAGAAGCATGATCTGACTCAGCACGTTCTTAACAGGATCTACCAAATGACCATGGATCACTAATGGAATCTTAGAAGCAAATAAAAGATAGAGATACCGTCACTGGAAACGATTCTGATGTGCAGAAATGTTAAAACATTTCAGGTTACTAAATTAACACGAAGCGCTAAGCTAAAATAAATAAATAAATAGGGTGGCGCAACAGAGCGTGGAGCTTCTTCTGGAAGGAAATTCGTAACATTGGTCCCATCAAAAGCATTTGTTCAATTATAATGACATCAGTTTACCCCGATTCCTGGAAAAAAAAATATCCCCATCCCAAAGCAGGGAGGCAAAACTGAATTCAGGCCCATAGCCATTCTCTCATTTTCATCGAAATCTTTTGAAATCATCATGAAGCAACCAAATAAAAAGCAATATCAACAAAAAGCAATAGAAACAGCTTCTAGTCCCACTTCAATCAGGATTCAGGTCTGGACACTGTTGCACATCAGCACTTATTAAAGTTTCTTATGATTTAAGGCAGGCTTTAGATAATAAATGTACATCTGTGAAAACACACCAAAGAAATTGATTGCGTAAACTCAAGCCAACTCTGTGATAAACTGACTACCTATTTTTGTTTTTCTGACACATCGTATATCAGTATTCCAGCTGTGTCTTTCAAGGCCGATTGTCTTCATTTCTCAATATGTATTAACATTGTTGTGTCCAAGAAGAATCAATTCTAGGCCCTTTGCTGTTTTTCATTGTTATAAATGATTTGCCATCAGTATTGTCTTATTGTATACCCGTGGTGTGATGGATGGGTCTATGAAATAACTCCCACGAAATAAGTCCCACTTTTAAAAACGAAATAAGTCCCACCAAAAATTGCTTAAAAAAATGAAATAACTCCCACGAAATAAGTCCCACTTTTGAAAACGAAATAAGTCCCACCAAAATGAAATGATTTAAAAATTTACTTGAAATGAAATAACTCCCACTCAAAAACTCCCCCTTGAATAATATATTTCTTAAATGAATTAAGTCCCACTTTCATAAACGAAATAAGTCCCACTTTTTCATTGTTTAAGCGATTTCAAATAAGAATAATTTGGCTCTTCGAAAAAAACACACGTCGAATAATATGAATTATCAAAGCAGAGGAATGATAAAGAAAAATCGTATACAAGCAATTAGAGCCATGAGAGATAAGGACAAAAAATTATGACTGTCCCTTTTACGAAACATTGGACATTTCGTAAAAGGGACAACCATAACTTTTTGCATAAGAAAAAATATAAATTTAGGGGTATGAAATAACTCCCACTTTACAAAACGAATTTATTCCCACTCAAAACGAAATAAGTCCCACTTAAAATAAAAATGCGTAACGAAATAAGTCCCACCAATTGACGAAATAAGTCCCACTTTTAAGAACGAAATAACTCCCACTTTCAAAATAGCAATTTTTGGTGGGACTTATTTCGTTTTTAAAAGTTGGACTTATTTCGTGGGAGTTATTTCATAGACCCGTGATGGATAGCATGTCCGCCTGTTGATCCAGAGGTTCGAGTTCGAATCCCAACAGAGGCAAAAATGTTTTTTCCACGGGTATCACCTTTTGCGAGGAATTGGCAAGTCCGCCGTTAGTAAATTCATTCATCAATCAGCCGTTCGGAACCGGCAGAAAATTGTAGGTCCCTTTCATTCCCTCACAAGGCATGGTTGTGAGAAATACGCTAGGCCCAGGGACTCCTTGTGGTATAATCAATAAAAAGACCGACACGGTTGACTGTCAAGAAACAACTCAACTCTTTCATTAGGAAGATTCAATGTGATCGTTGTCCAGACAAGGTCAACGCAAAATCACTGAACGTGGGAAAGTGCATGGCTTGCATATTACACGTAGTGAAATATGCAAGCACTGCGCATAAATGCATTCGGTTACTTTGGCTACCTGTGTCTGGGCCAGGTTGCACGCAGTCGGATTAGATTACGACAGCCAAACGTGCATGCAACTGGAATATTACACCACATTTCCTCCCCCTTTTGAAAAGCTTTCAATTTATTTAAACAAGATCATAGTTAAAAATTATTACAATTAAAAAAAATTTAAGATATGTTATTATAATTTTAGTTTACATCTTCTAGTAAAATTGTTGTTTAATTTTTTAGTTTTACATTAACATAAGTCTTACTCTAAGATTTTTTTGTTTTGTATTTTTATTATTAGATATTTATTTACTTTTTAGTTTACATCTTCTAGTAAAATTATTATTTTATTTTTAGTTTTACCATAATATAGGTCTTATTCTAAGTTATTTTTTTTTTTTTTTATTGTATTTTTTAATATTTTTTTTTTTTTTTGCATATAAGCTAGTTACAGATTGTTTTTTTTTTTTATTTATTTAAACATGTAAATGTGCATATCGTGTATTTATACATATTATGTCTGAACATTTTGACAAGCTGTTTAATTTTTAGATTTATGTTATTTAGGTTACATAAGTTCAATTAATTAATTAATTTTTTTTTTTTTTTTTTATCTATTTTACATTATATTATAACTTTTGCTTTTGGAAACGGGGCCTAGGGAATTCATTGGATAGGGAAGGTCGGTTTTTCCATTTGTTTTTTTATCTGTGGATACTAACAATGGTAGGCTTTGGCGAAGGGGATTGATCGGATAGGTTAGGTCTGTGTTTTCATCTGTGGAAAATAACAATGGTAGACTTCGCGCCCCTTCATTTTTATAGGATGGGAGTTGTTGGTAGTGAAGGAATTAGATTTTTTTGCACATCTAATGCAAATTATTTTAAGCAGGATAGTTTTAAACGATAGGAATAAAAAGAACATGAGGAGTAGGATGATCACTCCGTAAATAGCTGATTTAGTTAGCCAAGTGTCGTTTTTGTATTTGTGATCCCGCAGATGAACTTCAAGAGGAAGACTATTTGTGGCCAACTCAAACCCTACAATGTTTAGATCTTTTGAATGAGATCGATGTTCGAAACTTACGTCAGGAATCTCAATATCTGCCATGAAACTTGAACTGAAAAATATAGTTATATTTGACAATTTTACCATCTGTTGCACAGTTTCTAAAGTTATTTCCGTGGACATGGCCTTGCATCCTGGATCTAGGCTAACTATTCCTGTGTCTTTGATGAGAGCTATTTTGTAGAATTCTCTACACATTATTTTTAATGGGAGTTCATGTGGAGCAACATATAACCAGGTGTTAGCTTTATTTAGGTTGTACCAAATCTCTTGAGTTGAATTGAAAACCCGAATATTACAGTTTTTTGGCTTCTTGTACCCTGCCATTAAATTTATTATGCAGTTGCCTGAATTTTCATTCCTAACAACCAAGTTATTTTTATTCAAAAATAAGTCCTCCTTGTATTTTATTAAATGTCCGAAACTGTTGGAACTTAAGAAGGCGTAACCACGTTTAGCGGTATTAATGGCCAAATAAGGCTCGTCAATTTCCACGTACCAATAAATATTGTTTCTGCTCTTGAGTGGGAGTGGGGTAAGTTGGTAAAGCTCATATTCGTCGGATATTAACGGAATATCTAACACTATCATGAGCTCAGATGATATATATTTGACCGTTACCTCAACAATTTTCTGTAAATCAGCAGGGACAAAGCTCTTTACCTTGAAGGGCAGTTTAAAAGTTGCAATGTTCTCTAACTGAATTTCTTGCAAAGCATTCTTAAGTTCCGGGGACGATAGCAGAAACCTATTCAAGTGTCCCATTTTTGCATCGTTTACTATGTCTAGAATCTGGTTCTGTCTAAACTCTAGGCTAACTGATTCAGTTGTCAAAAACATGATTTTCTTGTCGATTGAACTATATATCTGCTCTAGAGTTGTCAAATTTTCTAATTTAGAGTAAATGTCGTTTATGTCGTTTTGTATTCGTGCAAAGTTAGTGCTATATTTTTCATAAGAAACGTTTAGACTCCTACCTAGGTTAGAAATTACTGACACCTGTTTGTTGAGAACATGAGCGATAGACTTTTGATTCTCTTGAAGTTCTTGCACAGACGAATAAATTTCTTGTGCGTCTCTATCGTCCATAACTCCAAACAGAGCATTTGTAATTTCACCGACAACATTTATAACCCCTCGTTTTTGGCGAACTTTCGGTTCGAACAGGTTTTTTAAGATTTCTTGATTCTGCTTTACCCTCGAATGCATCGCAGTCAATGACTTATGCCCTGTTCGACAATGCTGTTCTATTAACCGCTGTAGCGCTTGGTCTTTCTTTGTGCTGTTGCACGTGTTGAAGAAATGGTTGACGGCTGTAATAAGTAGGTCTGACTCAGCAACTACGTCTTTTCCTTGGAGGTGCGAGACAATCTTCCAATTGTTTAGTGAATGCTGCATTATTCCCACTTTTTCTCCATGGACTCCCGTCTCATTCTTTAATACCGATACATGGAATTGCGCATGGGTGCAAGACCAAGTCATCATTAGGACACAGTAAAAATACCAACTGGACATGGTTGCTGTACATGAAATTAGCCAAAAATAATAAAACCAACGTTGACATAAAAAAAACCAAAAGTACAAAAATATATGGATTGATTGGAATTCCATAAAATGTTAAATATCTTGAAATTGAAGCTTAAACCAGATCAATGGAAACATTTTTAGGAAGATCAGTAATTAGAAATTAAAATGTAACTAAAATAAAAACTAGAAGAAACATTAAAAAAATTAGCGGAAGCTTCTTGTTATGAGTTTGAAAACTAATTAATCTGCAACTCGTTAACCTTTAAGAATACTACAAAGAAGTATTTAAGGAAGAGCGACTAATTTCTTGACTCGTTTTGCATTCCGTAAATTTTTTCCTTTTGCAGATAGGGCAAAGAATTTTTGTAAATAAAAATTTTAATTAAAGGCCTTAAAATATGCTGGTAGACACTTCTATTCATAAAAATGTTTGAGTCGATTGTTATGAACCCTTTCAAGCTTATTTTTACGTGAAATAGAAGTGTTCACGTTGTTATGAACTTCCTTAACTTCAAATGGCCCTGTAAACAAGGGACAAAGTTTGTTTTTTCTGCTCATGTCTTGTAGAAGAACCAAATCACCTACTTTGAAAGACTGGGGATTTATTTTTTTATCAAAATATTCCTTTGTCTTTTCCTTACTCTTATCAATGTTAGTTCTAGCAACCTGATAAGCCTTCTGGAGTTTATGCCTTAGTTCAAAAAAATAGTTTTCGTGATCATATATAGGAGTTGGTGTCCTCGTTATGCCAGTTGGCATAGGGGATTTAAAACCGAAGAGAACATCCATGGGAGTAAGCTTGGAGCTAGCGTGTGGAGTGTTATTATGCACATACATAGCTTGTCGAAGCCATTGATCCCAATCAGCGGGGTTGCTTTTTGAAAATGATCTTAAGTACTCTGCCAATGGCCCATGGTTACGTTCCAAGGCTCCATTTGCTTGTGGATGATAAGCCGTAGTTTCAAGTTTCCTTATGTTTAGAAACTTGCACACCTTTTTAAAAAATTCACTACAAAAGTTAGCACCCCGATCTGTCAATAGTTGCTGTGGCGATCTATATCTGCTAATTATTTCATCATAGAAAACCTTCGCTACAGTTCCTGCTTCCATATTGGGTAGTGCATAGCAGTCCATAAATCGAGTTAAATCGTCCTCAAAAGTTAGTATGAATTTGTTTCCTAGAATAGTGGTAGGTAAAGGTCCCACAATATCCATGAAAACTTTGTCGAAGGGTTTTCTCGAAGTTGCCGATATCATCATAGGCATCAAAGTATGTTTCGATTTTTTGTTAATTTGGCACTGTTTGCAAGCTTTAACATGCTTTTTTATGTCAGCAAACATATTTTTCCACTTGAAGTTGGATCTTATCCGTAAGTACGTTTTTAAGACACCCTGGTGTCCACCTAATGGAGAATTATGGTATTTTTTTAAAACTTCACTAATTTCGTCTTCCTTTGTTAGATAAATTGTACTACTGTCTTTCTTTTTGTTTTCGCTTGAACATTCCTGGTGTAGATAACTTGTGTCGCTATCACTATCAGTTTCACTTTCACTGTCCGTGCAACATGGATAATTATCTACTTTTGATTGTTTTGAACTATGATCTTTAACCAAGGCTGTCTTTGATCTTGCCTGAAGTCCGTTATTTGGCTTATTGTTGGAATTATTTGAATTGTCTTTAGTTTGGGAATTAGATTGTGCTCTAGTTATTGCATACACCTTATTCATATCATAATTATTATCGGGAATTCGGCTAAGGGCGTCAGCCACAACATTTTGCTTTCCTGGCTTGTATTTTATTTCGAAATCAAACTCTGATAGTTTGTGCCGAAAATTAGTCAACCTGGTGGAATCTTGAGAAATTTTAAAGAAATGGACCAATGACTGGTGGTCTGTATATAATGTAAATTTCCTACCTAGCAGGTAACACCTAAAATTTTTAACAGCCCAAACTATGGCCAACCCTTCTCGTTCAATTGTGGAATAGCGACGCTCTGTAGCACTTAAAATTCTACTTGCAAAGGCTATCGGCAAATCAAGACCATTTCTAATCTGAGAAAGAACAGCTCCTAATGTTGTTCCACTGGCATCCGTGGTGAGGAAAAATTCCTTTTTGAAATCTGGATAGATAAGTATTGGTGGACTAGAAAGAATAGCTTTCAAAGTAGTGAAAGCCGTTTCACAATCGCTATTCCAACTAAAAGGAACGTCTTTGTGAGTGATATTACGTAAAGGTCTTTCTAAAGCGGAAAAGTTAGGAACGCTACGCCTGTAAAAATTTGCCATCCCTAAAAATGACTGAATTTCTTTAGAATTTTTTGGTGTTGGGATTTCTAATATACTTCTCACTTTTACCTTGTCTGGAAAAACGCCGTTTTGTGTAATGTTAAATCCCAGATAAACGATCTCCCGCCGAAGAAAATTACATTTACGAGGTTGTAACCGCAGATTGAAATCTCGAATTTTTTCGAAAACACATATCAATTTTTTGTTGTGATCTTCAAGATTTTTTCCATAGATCACAATGTCATCCAGATACACAAAACATTTGTTGCCCTGCAGCCCTGTCAGTATGTGATTCATAAGGCGTTGAAAGGTTGCTGGTGCCCCTTTTAAACCGAATGGCATTCGAATAAATTCATAATGACCTCTATCAGTGCTGAACGCCGTTTTCTGTCTGTCATTTTTTTCGATGGAAACTTGGTGATAGCCACTCGCTAAATCTAGTGTTGAAAAATATCTACTATTGCCTAATTGGTCGAGAATGTCATCGATTCTCGGCAAAGGAAAAACATCACCTACAGTAATTTCGTTGAGCTTTCTGAAATCAACGACAACTCTGTGCTGCTTATTTCCATTTTGATCAACTTTTTTGGGTACAACTAAAAGCGGACTATTCCATGGACTTATGCTATTTTTAATTATATTATTTTTTAACATTTGTTTAACCTGATCATCGATTATTTGTTTTTGAGATTCAGGTAATCTATACTGTTTGATGTTAATGGGTCCCCGACTTGTATCAGTGGGGATTGCATGAGCCATAGCCCTTGTGTGCTGCAACCTGTCTCCTTCAAGATAAAAAACGTCTGAGAACTGAGTACAGATTTCTTCGATAGTTTCTTTTTCCTCTTGGTTAAGAGTTTTTTGCAGACTTAGTTCTTTGAAAAGTCTGTTTAGTCTTTCAGTTTTCTTTTCTTTATTGGCATGGTTTGGTTTGGTGACGCTTGCAACAAATGAAGATTTTAAATTTCTTGTTCTATTGGAATTGCAAGAAGTATCTGTGACTATATAATCACAAAGATTGTAATGGTGTATGGTGACGTCATGGAGGTTTTTTTCTTCAGACGTAGTGTTTGCTATACTTAGAACTACTTGACCATTGTGTATTTTATTTAAGCATGCACCAATAAAAACTTGAGGTATAATCTCGCAAGAATAACACATCAGTTCAGTGCCATTTGCGGCATCGTTTATGATGCTGTTAACTATTATTTCGCTCCTCGGGGGTAAAGTCACTGTAACTTTGGAAGCAATAACATTTTTAGGGAATGACCTCCTCACTGTAGGCTTAGCTTGTTTTTTAAAAAATTCATCTCCGATAAGTTGGGTTGGGCAACCACCTTGCGAAGGTGGATAAGTTACAGGACAAACTGTTTGCCCAATTTCATCAAATGGTTGGACACCGTGCGAAGGTGTTACTTGATTTGACTTAATTATCGGAAAAGAATTCTTCTGTGAGCGGTTTTTAGTAGCCATCCCAATATTTTGTTCGCAGAGATCACCCTTCGAATGAAGAAATTTTAGCGATCTGTTAGGACCTTCAATATTGGTATAAGGAAACAGAATGTCCTGCCCCAAGATACCATCACAATTTAAGGATGGAATTTTTTCCGTGACATGTAACTTACATTCAATTGGCGGATCTAGTAAAATTTTAGATTCTACTGACCCTAATGTAGTGCCGTTGGAAAAGATTCCATTAATTGCAATAGCATCTGTTTTGTTAACAAAGACGTCATCTCCAAGCACGTCTTTATTAACTATGCTGACGTCTGAGCCTGTATCTACTAATAAATTTAAATTTCTTTCTAAGCATACGTCTACTGGAATATTTACAATTCCATCCTTTACCAATTTTTCGTTGGATGAGGGTTTGGCGTTTTTTTCCCTCATCCAACCTGTTATTAGTTTTTTTGACTGTTTTTGATTTTCGTCCCAGCGCTTCTTTGTGAAGCATTCTTCTATCCCATGCCCTTTTCGCAAGCAAAAATCGCATTTTTTTTTGTTTTGCTCACTTCGTTTCCTATTCAGATCATTTGTAAGCATTACCGAATAGTTCGACTGTTGCTTGCGCCTATAAGCAGGCTGCTGTGGATCCGGTTGGTTCGCAACTGATCTCAATGAGATATTTTGGCTGCAGTTGCCAGCCTCATGCCCATAAATTTTGCAGTTTGGACAAAAAGGTGTCATTCGTCGCTTCCTGCACTCTTGGAAAGAATGGTTTACCTCATTGCAAAAATTGCAGTTTATAGAGCCACTCTCTCCAACTCTAGGAGATTTTTGTTCGTAGGTGGGTATTTGATAAGGGGAACTCAAAGAATAAATTCCTGCACTTGCTTGCCTGGGGTTTTCGCAACAATTTCCATTAAAACTTGTCATGCTGTTAGTATTGAACACAGGATATTTTTGTTCGTAAGCGGGTAACTGATAAGGGGAATTTAAAGAATAAATTCCTGCACTTGCTTGCCTGGGGTTTTCAAAACAATTGCCAATAAAATTTTTCATGCTGGGATATTTTTTGGTTGAATCTCAATATTTTGTATGGCCTTTTCTAAAGCAGCTAACTGAGGTGTTAAGGAAATGGAAGGGATTGGAAATTCGGGATTTGGTTGGTTGGCTATGTTCCCTTTTTTTTTAAATTACTTATATCTAACTTAAACTGTTTTGATAACTTACTTAGTGTTGCTAGGCGTTCTTTTTGTCTGTCGTCTATATCGCCTAATTGTTTATGGAGTTGCTCCTCAATTGATGATTGATGATTGGTGAAAGATGTTTGTTCCAGTGGGTCGTCACTTCCGTCTTCCGTCGGCTTGAATTGTTTTCCGGATCTCGTTACTGATTCTTCACTCATTCCTCATAAGGTATAATTAGGTGTTTTTGTTTTTTCGTTATTTCTCTTGTTGTTGTTTTACTCTACACTTATGTCTATTTCTTTTCACCCATTTGCAGTCGATAGCAGGTGTCACTAATTTCGATTCTTCTTTGGTATTTAGGAAATAGAAAAAGTAGCACTTTTTTTTTTTTTAATGTGTGTGTATCTAATTGACAGATAAAGAGAAACAAGCACCAAAGAACAAAACACTTGCATTCAAATTGTTAAACACACAATTTTTATATATTTTTTTTTTTTCACAAAATGTTTTTCAAATTCACAACTAAATTCAAAACAGTTCTGCTTCCTTTAATTTTTTTCTCATATGCTGATGTTTTTCTTTGTTGTTTTTGATTTCTTGTTCACTTTACTGTTCACTTATAGACTTTTTCACTTAAGAGACTTTGGGCGTAGTGCTCTTTCCTGGCTGCGCCAAATTGTGGCATAACCAATAAAAAGACCGACACGGTTGACTGTCAAGAAACAACTCAACTCTTTCATTAGGAAGATTCAATGTGATCGTTGTCCAGACAAGGTCAACGCAAAATCACTGAACGTGGGAAAGTGCATGGCTTGCATATTACACGTAGTGAAATATGCAAGCACTGCGCATAAATGCATTCGGTTACTTTGGCTACCTGTGTCTGGGCCAGGTTGCACGCAGTCGGATTAGATTACGACAGCCAAACGTGCATGCAACTGGAATATTACACCACACCTCGCTCTCTTGCGCCATTTATTTATTTATTAATTTATTTATTGTCTTATTTTAACTTTCATATTAACGTGGATGGTGTCTAGCTGTACATCAGTTCTCCTATCGGAATGATCGAAGAAACTTTAACTAAAATAAACGATGATTTATGTTTCCCAGTTTTGATCGGTCCACACCCAATAAGCTTAAACTATATCCTGCAGCTCCAATCTCAAAAAATATACCGAATTTTTCAGATCTTTCCCAACTTTACTTGAATTCTTGCCAAATCCAGTACGTGACTCAGGCTAAAAATCTCTGTTTAATATTTAACAATACCTACCTTTTGAATTTCAATGAAAAGCCCTATTAGTCGAAAGCCTTACTCATTATACTGCGAAAGCGTTTACTTATCGAAAAATCACTTTTTAAGTATTCGTCCCGTTAAAAATTTCGTTCTTAAATTTCAATTCCCTCCATACTCCAGGTTCTAGTGCGCTTCGTATGCATTCGAACTAAAAAACACGTTATTGCAATAGTTAAGTTACTCAGTCAAATTGATGACACTTTGTGAAGTCCACGCTCTAGGGTCTTGGGTATTATAAAACCATAAGTTGCTCACTCATTATTCAAATGGCAGGAACAATATGCAGACATTAAGGTCGGAAACTCTCTGCGTGCAACAAGTGTTTTAGGCGGAAGTATGCTAATGAACATCACTCAATGGGTGTCACCAGACCATCTTTTGGACACCGGACACTGTCTTCACTTTTATGTGATGTAACTTTAAAGGCACTTCTTTTTTCTAAGGTCGGAAAACAAAATTTAACTGTACCTTCTCCTGTTAACATAATGAGTGTTGACCTAAAAATGTCACGTATTACAAAAGTGCGAGTTTCATTACTGGCCTTGTGTGAAGATTGAAAATTTTAAACTTCATCAATCATTTATTTAAGTGTTTCAAAAAACCTATGTCTTCTTTCTTGTCAAGACAAAAAACAAAATTAATACAGCGACGCTTAATTTTGTGTTAATAGAAGAGAAGGTACGTAATACGATAGCATTACTGTTAATTACACACTTCTGAACAGGAAGTGAAAGAAGATAATCGTATTGTCAAAGACGACCTTGGTAATAGATGGTGGAACGCTAATTACCTTTATGCGAAAGCCTACTCAGAGATGTGTTTGAAACTTCCAGCAGCATTTGCTCTGTTGACTATGATGGGCCAAGTACCAATGTGTGCCATCATACTGTTAAAGTATAAGTGCTGCTGGTTTCTCTGTATCGCTACTTTGTCATTGTTACACAGACTCCAAGCCAAGAGTAGATTTGTTATGTAATCGGAGCATGCGTTTTAAATGCTCGATCAAAACGACTGCCTACGCAGTAATCAGATATTCCTGTTAATGGGCATAATTGTTTTTGTTTTGCCACACAGTGGAACCAGCAGCTCAGATCCACCGATGCCATTGTGGATTTGCCAATGGTAACTGGTTTAGAGTAGTCAAGAGCTCATTAGATTCTAAGTGATTTTTTTTTTTAATATTTTTCTGCTCGATAAAAAAAATCGTCAAACATTTCAATTGTCAAATCAAATTGGAAGTCATAACACTTAAAGCTGATATGACAAAAAAGCAATTATTTTGTGATTTTTCGTACAATCAACCTTGATGGAATGACTAAATTGTTGTTTTCAACTTTAATAGTGGGTGTGCTTCGAGTTGAAAGCCTGTCGGAAATTCTATCCAAACGTTATCCTCTCAAGCGACTTCAGTAATTGGTGGGACCATTCACTACAACTGAAGTATTTTTTCTCCTTGTGGTATTTTCAATTGCAATGAATTAATAAAACCGATCACATGGTTACCCAAAGAGAACAATTGAAAGAGAACCTCAAAAGGTATACCTACATTGAGGTCACATTCTAATTAAGCGTTCAATATTCCCTTTTGAATTAATGTGGGAACACGATATGCCTTCCTTCATTTATTCTCTTGGCTTTCATTTTGAGAAATGACCAACAACAACTCATTCGAATTTTCCACATCATCTGCATGCACGTTCCATTGAAGTGTAAGAAATTGAATTATTTAGAAAGCCCCATGAGCATTTTGCCCCATTGCATGGTGAACGAGAGTAGAGGTGCAACAGTATATGGCCCTTTGGAAAAGGTTTAGCGCTTGTCAATGCGATTTATCATATAAATCCAAGATGGAGATTGTAGGTAAGAACTCGGCAAATGTTCAAAGTGTAAGAAGACGTGTTTTAATGTTATTTGCACGACTATAACAATTGTAAATGAGGGCCGATTTGTTTTTCTTTATAGGAATCATCGTCACAAATTTATTTAAATATACGTCTGTGTGCATTGCTCATACTCGTGTATATGCCTCTTTCAGGACCTTTCCATTTTTACGTCCATTACTTGATCATTTTCTCTTTGAAATGATGAGTTGATTAAATAAGTTGTTCAATTATGAGCTGTCAAACTGTTCAAGTTTCTTTGGAGATTTAGTTTAGTGAGCTTTGGCAACTTAATCATCAGCGAATTTCAAGCCTATTAATTTTTTTTTTGTAGTTTGTTATTCTAAGCAACATATATGTATGTACATGAGTAACAATCTGTCCTCAGAAGTTATCAAGGGCTAATAAATGAATGAATGAATGAATATTTGGGGTTTTGTGTTGCACCTCTACCTTATAGACCTATTGTACCCCCTACTTCCTTAATTTTTAAAGTACTTCATCCAGATTAGTTCCTCTAATGAAACTTAGTTATCTGGGCTACGCTTAGGAGTTTTAGCTCCCTCTCCTCTACGTATAGGATCCTAGGTACTTCTTCCTTTGGTGTAATAGTGCTTCGCAGTCACCTAAGAGGTGGTCAGGAGACTTTTCCTGTTCGTTGCAGTATCTGCATTGGTCATTGCTCTCTATGCCTAGTACTTTTAGGTGTTTTCTTAGTTTGCAGTGTCCGGTTAGGAATCCGGCTAGCATTCTTACATTGTTTCTTCCTTCCTTCCTTCCTTAGGTGGGCATTACAGTTCGGGGTGAACCTGGGCCTCAACCAACATCCTTCTATAACGACTTCGATTTCGGGCGAGCTCTCTCCAGTTTCGCACTCCAAGTCGGTTGAGGTCTTCACCCACTTGATTGCGCCACCTAAGACGAAGTAGGGCGTTCGTCGATGTTCTGTGTCCCTGTTTGATGACAGCATATACTTCGTTTTGCCCTCATTAACCATCAAACCCATTTTTGCCGCTTCTGTTTCAATACTCGCAAAAGCACCTATGACATCACGCTTTTTTCTTCCCATTACGTCTTTTGAAAGATTGTTCCTCTGGTGTTAACGTTTGAGTTTCTTACAATCTGTTCAAGTATGATGTTGAAGAAATCGCATTACAGTTTGTCGCCTTGCCTAATACCTTTTTCGACATCAAAGGTCTCGGTGAGTTCTTTACCGACCTTGACGGTGCAGCGTGAATTCTCCAAAGTCATCCTGCATAGTCGTACGAGTTTTGCAGGAATGCCGAAACTAAACATGGCTCTGTACAGCTCGTCTCTGTAAATGCTGTCATACGCGGCCTTGAAATCGATAAAGAGATGGTGAATATCGATATTATGTTCTCGGGTTTTTTCCAAGATCTGTCGCAATGTGAAAATTTGGTCTATTGTGGATTTCTCTGGTCTAAAACCACATTGATAAGGACCTATCAAGTTGTTGACGTGGGGTTTAGACAAGATCTTATAAGCGACGTTAAGGAGGCTTATCCCTCCATGATTGGCGAAATTGTGAGGGTCTCCTTTCTTTAGGATCTGGCATACGATACTGAGGTTCCATTCATCGAACAAATCTTCTTCCGACCATATCATGCAGATCAGCTGCTGCATGCTCCTTTCCAACTGGTCTCCAGCTGCCTTGAAGAGGCCATCTGCCCCTACAGTCTAATTTGATTTAAGTTTGCATATGGGAAGCATAACTTCCTCTAGGTCGGGAGGACGGCATTCTTGATGATCGTCCAAGCTGAATGGGGCAATCTGCCTGACAGCGCTAATGGGCTCATCGCCGTTAAGCAGTCTGCAGAAATGATCTTTCCAGATCCTCAGTAGCGACTGTGACTCTATAACTATGTTTCCCTGCTGGTCTTTACCTGCTTGAGTTCGGGGTTTGCCACCCTGGCAGGATCTTTTTACCTTTTCGTAAAACTTCCGAATCTCGTTCCTGTCATGGCACCTCTCAATTTCCTCAAACGAGCGTTTCTCGTGCTGCTTCTTTTTCTTTTTGAGAAGCCGGTGTTCTTCCCTTCTCTTCTCCTTGTAAATCTCGTTATACTGATCGTAAGCAGCCCTCGTTCGTTTTTGCATCAGCATTTGTCGTGCTTTTTGTTTGGCTGCATTTGCCTGTCTGCATTCTTCATCGAACCATGGGTTTCGTTTTGGTGGCCGAGTGAAACCCAGAACTTCAGAAGCAGCGGTTCTGATGGCTTCTTGGCATTGCTGCCACTGGTCTTCAATGTTTAATGCTGGCGGCATGGGATTCAAGGATAATTGAAGGGACACTCGATTGGAAAAGGCATTGGCAATCTCTTGCGATTGTAGCTTTCCGACGTCATATCTCTTCACAGCGTTATTTCGTGCAGGTCGTGAACACGATATCCTCATTCGTACCTTGGCTACAACAATGTAGTGGTCCTAGTCAAAGTTGGCCCCTCGGAAAGTTTGGACATCTAACACACTGGAAGAGCGCCTTACTTCGATCTCAACATGGTCAATTTGGTTGACGATTGTTTGAACTGGGGATCGCCATGTACCTTTATGAATTTTGAGATGCGGGAAGCGTTTACTTTTTATTTGTCAAAAGATGGAAAAAGTAAGAACGTCGTGTGCAAAAATGTACTGAAATGAAATAATATAACAATAGTTTACGAAAACGCATGAATTTGCCTTAGTTGCAAAAAAAAATATCCTAAAAAGTTAAGAATGCTGCCAAAAGTCACTATTCCAATCGGACGAAGTCGCGGGCACAGCTAGTATTGAATAATTGAGTAAGCTACGACAAGAAATATTTGCCTCTAGAAAAAAAATTGAAACACAAAACCAAAATATTTTATTAAACATTTTAAACAAAACAACAACCTTAAATCTTTATAAATAAATTACCGGCTAGGCCGGTGTATATATTTGGAATCAAAACATCAGCAGTTACAATGTTAGGCGAGGCACAGCAAAACAAATTTTGCATACATTATGTACCCAAATTGCTCGAAAAAGAAAGACAGTAAATGATTTATCAGCGGCCTTCGCCAATACCTGATGCGCCGTGAGATTTTAATTATTACAGACCTAGATACCATCAAAATATGCATTTTGTGTTCGGTATAAATAGTCAAGATATCCAAGAAATTGATATCAGTTCATCTCCAACCAAAGAAGAACAAAGAAGAATACAATATGCGTGCTTTCATTGTAAGATCCTTAGTCCTGACTGCTTCATTAATTTCCTTTAACTGGTACTTTTTGGATTTCATAGGTTTTGAGTTTCGTCGCAGTTGCATGTGCCCAATCGGGATACAACTACCAACAAGGAGTTTCTGGATCTAATTCCTTCCAAGGAGGACACTCCGGTGGATCAGGACTTGGAGGTGGATCTGGTCTTGGCTTTGGATCTGGAGGTGGATCATTCGGAGGTGGATCACTTGGAGGTGGATCAATCGGTGGTGGATCACTCGGTGGAGGATCAATCGGTGGTGGATCATTCGGTGGAGGATCAATCGGTGGTGGATCACTCGGTGGTGGACTTGGTGGTGGATCCGGTCTTGGATATGGCGGATCAGGTATTGGCGGTGGTCATGGTGGACATGGTGGTGGTGTCAGTCATGGTGGGTCTTCTGGTGGTGGAAACCAAGTCATCGATGGTGGACTCAGCAAGGAGTTCTTCATCTTCTCTGCACCCGAAGAACAAGCACATGAAGGAGAAAACCACGAAAGTATCACCACACAAATCAAGAAGAACCTCCGTGTGATCTTCATCAGAGCCCCAGAAACCAGCGGTATCCATAATTCCGCCCTCAATATTGCCAGACAAGCATCCGAAGACAAGACTGCCATCTATGTATTGACCAAGGAAGCTGATGCATCAGAAATCGCCCAACAAGTCCAACAGATCAGCGAGAACATCAGAGCCAAGCCAGAAGTCCGATTCGTCAAGTACAGGACCCAACAAGATGTCCAAAAAGCTCAAAGCGAAATCCAGCAGCAATATGAAGCTTTGGGTGGAACTTCTCAAACTTCAGACGAAGGAGTCGCCCCAGTTTTGAACTACGCTTCTCCCGCTGAAAACCACAGTGGTGGTGGTCATGGCCATTCCCACTCTGGTGGCGGCAATTTATTCGCATCTGGATCATCTGGCTCTGGATCAGTCGCCAGTGCCCCAGCTTTCAACTTTGGTTCCTCATCAGGACAAGGCTCACAAGGCGGTAGCTTTGGCAGTCTCGGCAGTGGATCGTCTTTGAGTGGACAAGCTGTCAATTCACAGAGGGATTACTTGCCCCCATCTGTTAAGAAGTAAATGATTAGGTAATGATTGTAGTGTTAGGAAAATGATTTGTTAAGTTTGAAATAAACTTTGGAATGATTTTATTTATAACGAAATGATTTTGTGTTCACTGACTGCAACTGTAGTTATTCGTTGTTTACATCCTTCACTTGGAATTTGTTGTGATAGTAGCGCTTAGATAAAGATCTTAGCACTTATCGATAGATCATGAAAATTTTAAAATTCACCTAACTAAAGGTCTTGACAGAGATACGTATCGGGTCAAAGGTCTTTAAAGGTCTTGCATCAACTTACTTAGCTTTAGACTTAAGTTGAGACTTCTGATTCACAATTCGAGGTAGCCACTTTTAAATGGATTGAGTTTGATGATGAATGGCAATGAATTAATGTAACCTCTTTCACAGAGCCATTGAAGATGCATACATATCAATTAACTAAATACACCAGCCCTCCAAATTTAATCAAAAGCCAACACTAGAGCTTAACTTATTTCCATACACGATGATATCGAACCACTTTGCGGTTAATAAGAATTCATACTGCTTTACCCTCCACTAATGGGTGAATTAGCTTTCGATGTAAGACTCTCGTTTGAACAAGACAACATGCAATTCTAAATTGCAAATCTTATTTACACCTATTTTGGTATTGTCTTTGGTAAAATTTGTCATAGACTTCAATAAAATCAAGCTGTCCATCCTCGTATTTCAACACTTGTTCTTGATAGGTTAGGTTAGGTGGAAGTGGCTGTCCGCCAATGAGTACCTACATTGCCTGACAGACACTTAGGCCGCAAGGGTCCATTGTGATACCATAAAGATCAGCAAGTTAATCACCTACTGATCTCAGAAACCCGATGTAAGATTAACGAGTTGATCACCATTTTATCTTAAATTACGGGACTAGCCGGTTAATCACCCGCTAGTCGAACCACGCGGATCTTTTATTGTATTTCGAAAGACTTTAAGGGTCTATGTAAGCTAAGTCGCTAGTATCATCGAAGAAGAATTCACAGAGATGAGTTTTCCTCCTATGAAGTAGTGCAGGGCATGAGCAAAGAAGGTGTTGAACGGTTTCTTCCTCTTCTTCGTCCATGCAGCTTCTGCAGAAATCATTGGAATACACACCAAGTCTTTTGGTGTGTCTCCCTATTAGATAAGGATATAGATATTTTTTCTTACATAAAAACCACAACAGTAGTGATCGTTTGAGCCACCTCCAGTGTGTTTAGCAGCATGGAATGGAACATGGAATTCCAAGCAGTGAAAAGATTTCAAGTAGTCTAACCTCAAGTAGTTAAAAGATTTCATACACTCAAATGACTGAACCTGCATCGCGTAACTGTTTAAACGACTATCGCTCAAAATCTAGGAAATTAAAAAAATCAAAAAAAAAAACTGTTCAAATTGCCGAAAAACTCCCATATTATGACGATAAATAAACGATAGCCGATTGGACGATTCTCGTCTAGTAAGCCCGCCTGGTTATGTCCAACATTGTTTCCTATTTCTAGAGAACTGGACACACAACCACGACGTACTTGTCTTACTCAATACTTAATAAGGCAGGTCCTTGATATGTTGTAAGCGAAGTTCACCAATGTACAATTAGTTGGACAGGCTTCGTTTGATGGATACTGGATTGTTGGATGTAGTTTGCGTTCAGATCTAGCAGACTTGTCGTCCAACATTATGACATATATTCCTCCGCTCCGTCCAAGTTCAAAATTTTCAAAAATGTTAAAAAAACATCCAACAAGTTGGACAAGCGATTGTCTGACGGTTCACATTATCCAACATTAGTCGTTCACACCAAAGTCTGTCCAACTAATTGAACAGTCCGAATTGAGTTCTTATTTCCCCTTATCGTCTACTTATCATTCAAGTGCTCTCGATAAGCGTGTAGAGCTTCCATTATCAACAAAGATATACTAAAGCACTTTGGGTTCCGTTACTTTATCATCAAACAGGCAATAAAGGACTCAAATAACGAGCAGAGAGCTAAGGACGCTTCCTTGACCGTATATGGGTTTTTACCAATTGGGACTTGGATTAGTTTTGCTGATTCCAATCGGACAAATAGTTATTGTTATTGGTTCCTTGTGCATATCTATATGATCATCTGAAATGTCCTCGATATCTGTTATCTCCAACTTGGAAGTTTAGAAACAATCCATAACTTCCGAAAGAAATGTTTCGTTTTCTCGGACAAAGTCAAGTTCATCCCCCCAGGGAATATATATAATTATAATCGGTAAACAGGACAAATTATAATTTTTTATTATTTTCCTTCGAAGTTCAAATTGCAAGCGAAAATCATTCAACTTCATTATACATTTTGATGACAAACAATCAAGTAACCTAAAAGTTTTAATTAATAAATGACCGGCGCGCGTACCACGGTGAATATATTTGGAATCAAAACATCAGCAGTTACAATACTAGGCGAGACACAGCAAAACAAATTTTGCATACATTATGTACATAAATTGATCGAAAACAAAGACAGTAAATGATTTATCAGCGGCCTTAGACAAAATTTATATCTGATACTTGATGCGGCGTGTAATTTTAATTATTGCAGACCTAGATTCAAACTAAATATTCATCTTGTTGTCGGTATAAATAGTCAAGATGCCCAAGAAATTGATAACAGTTCATCTCCAACCAAAGAAGAACAAAGAAGAATACAATATGCGTGCTTTCATTGTAAGATCCTTAGTCCTGACTCCTTCAATAATTTCCTTTAACTGGTACTTTTTGGATTTCATAGGTTTTGAGTTTCGTCGCAGTTGCATGTGCCCAATCGGGATACAACTACCAACAAGGAGTTTCTGGATCTAATTCCTTCCAAGGAGGACACTCCGGCGGATCAGGACTTGGAGGTGGATCTGGTCTTGGCTTTGGATCTGGAGGTGGATCATTCGGAGGTGGATCACTTGGAGGTGGATCAATCGGTGGTGGATCATTCGGTGGTGGATCACTCGGTGGAGGATCAATCGGTGGTGGATCACTCGGTGGTGGACTTGGTGGTGGATCTGGTCTTGGATATGGCGGATCAGGTATTGGCGGTGGTCATGGTGGACATGGTGGTGGTGTCAGTCATGGTGGATCTTCTGGTGGTGGAAACCAAGTCATCGATGGTGGACTCAGCAAGGAGTTCTTCATCTTCTCTGCACCCGAAGAACAAGCACATGAAGGAGAAAACCATGAAAGTATCACTACACAAATCAAGAAGAACCTCCGTGTGATCTTCATCAGAGCCCCAGAAACCAGCGGTATCCATAATTCCGCCCTCAATATTGCCAGACAAGCATCTGAAGACAAGACCGCCATCTATGTCTTGACCAAGGAAGCTGATGCATCAGAAATCGCCCAACAAGTCCAACAGATCAGCGAGAACATCAGGGCCAAGCCAGAAGTCCGATTCGTCAAGTACAGGACCCAACAAGATGTCCAAAAAGCTCAAAGCGAAATCCAGCAACAATATGAAGCTTTGGGTGGAACTTCTCAAACTTCAGACGAAGGAGTCGCCCCAGTTTTGAACTACGCTTCTCCCGCTGAACACCACAGTGGTGGTCATGGCCATTCTCACTCTGGTGGTAGTGGAAACTTATTCGCATCTGGATCATCTGGCTCTGGATCAGTTGCCAGTGCACCAGCTTTCAACTTTGGTTCCTCATCAGGACAAGGCTCACAAGGTGGTAGCTTTGGCAGTGTCGGCAGTGGATCGTCTTTGAGTGGACAAGCTGTCAATTCACAGAGGGATTACTTGCCTCCATCTATTAAGAAGTAAATGATTAGGTATAATGATTGTAGTGTAAGGAAAATGATTTGTTAAGTTTGAAATAAACTGTGGAATGATTATATTTTTAACGAAATGACTTTGTTTTCATTAACCATTATTTTGTGGCTCGTTTTTAACATTTTTCACTTGGGTGTGGTAGTGCCGCTTAGATAAAGAGCTTAGAAGTTGAGATAAACTGAAGAGATCTTTCGTTGTTCATCAAAGGAAGCAAAGCCTAAACAATATCCCATCACTTTGATTATTCTACTCGATTTCTGAGCGACGCTTCTGTTTTTGGGCGCAGTATTGCATTGACCTGTTCAAATTTTTTACATCTAAATTTAGCTCTTGACACCTTTATGCACACCTGTCAAAAGTCAGCTAGGTCTTTTTAGGCCGTGCATTAATTTAAATAATTTGAATAAGGCAAAAATTGAGACTTCGAATATAAATTTAACGAGGCCACTCACATTAATTTTTAAGTTGCGCATGCGGACATTTTTATTTTACTAAATACGCAATCGCTCAATACTGATCCAGAAGCGACCGACAGCAGCTACAGGCTATCAGCAAGATATAGCCTCATAATTTTGCGGTTGTGATTAACAAACCTTACAACATCACTCTTGTAGGTTTACTGAAGTAGACCAAACCTTTGTTGACCAAAAAGGATTCATTTTTATCGTTTCTCGTTTATGTTTTTGAATTCTAGGAGGCATAAAACTAAAACATTTTTGAGTTGTGCTATGTTTGATTTTGTTTATTGAATATTTTGAACAAAAAGTAAGGCTCAGAGTCAAATGTGATCTTATTTTCACTCAAGAAGGGAAATACGTCAACATCTAGTTACATACATATACATAGGTAAGTTGACATGAATATCAGTGTTGTTGGAATTGAATTAGATATGGGAATGGTTGAAGGCCCATTACATGTCGTTAATGGTACAAATAAATAGAAGCAAGCCTGAATGGTAGCCTCGAAGGCTCAAACGATCACTATTTATTTTTTATTATTATTATTATTGACTTTATTAAAATTCATATAATTATATACTTAAATCTTTAAAATAGCTTAAAGTCTAATTGGTTTGGCTTAATGCCGTCTACCAGATTGACAAATTTGTTTTAACAATGCTAATAAATAGCCCTAAATTTAATTTAAAAAAAAAAAAAAAGCTTGATGATCAGAAGTCGCCTTCAATAATACGTTTTCTATATTGCTGCGCGTTAACTGTGTATTTATATAGTAGGTCCCATCCGCGTTCTCCGTTCAAAATGCTCAAGACATCCTTCATCTCTAGTAAATTAGTTCCAAAGTAAATCCTTCGTATTTCACACAAAATTGGACATTTCCCGAGAAAATGGTACACATCTTCTCTCTCTTTAAGATTACAAAGGCTGCATTCAATTGGAAGATCAGGTCGATGTGGTATGTAATTTAAGTTTGCTTGTTCACCTCTTATTTTGAATATTGTGCTAATTTTTTCTGTTGAGTTGGTGTTCAAAAAATATGTTTTTTCTTGTAAGTTGTAGTTAAGTTTGCTGAAGTAAGTTCGATATATCGATGATTGGGCTTCATTGGCGTATGAGTCGTACATCCGGTTACCAGTTGTTTCTAATATTTTTGCTAATGTACATTTCAAAAGTGAAACATTTTCCTGGTTTTCAAAACTCGTGCTTATCCTGCTTTCGCGTGCTAAATTTTCCCATTCTTGCACACAATTACTTTTTGTCAACATCAAATAGGAGAGTATTACCTTCGGCAGTCGTCTCTCATCCATCGCCATAACTCTGTTTACATATTCGAAGTGTAGTATAAGCGTGTCCAAAAAGAGTGGTGGCATCCCTGTTTCCAGATGGATCATGTAATTGGGGGTGTTACTTGGCAGTTTGAATACTCTTTTGACGCAACAACGCTGGAAAATTTCAACCGAAGCAAACGAACGATATCCCCATACTTGAGCTCCGTATAACATAATAGATGTTGCAGTTGCACGTATAATTTTTTGCTTTGCGCTGTGGTTTAAATATTTGTTTCCGATACACCTTCCCGAGCCTATCGCACGTTTAGCTTCCGAAAGTTTGTCCTCGAAGTGTTTCTTCATATTAAGGTTGGCTGTGATAAGAACTCCTAAATATTTATACTCCTTTACGACCTCGATTCTCTCCCCTTCGTAATTCCACTGCTCATTTTGGGAGTATCTTCCGCCACCATTTCTAAATATCATCATTTTTGTTTTCGACAAGTTTACAGACAAGTTCCATTTCCTACAATAATTTGCCAGCCTATTTATCATAAGTTGCATGCTGTTAATGGTTTCAGCAAAGACTGCAATGTCATCTGCGAACATTAGTGCAGGAATATCTGTGCCACTTATTCTGATACCACCTCCAATCTTTTCTGTTAAATCGTTGATAAATAAGATAAATAGCAATGTACTCAGGATGCATCCCTGTTTAACTCCCATCGTTGTTTGAAACTCTTCCGAAACGCATTTTCCATCCCAGACCATAGCTAAGTTGTTATCGTATAGAGCTTTCAAAGTTTTAATCATTTTTGTTGAAATTCCGATCGAGTACAACTTGTATATCATTGCTTCACGAGGCACGGAATCAAAAGCAGCTCGAAAGTCAACGAACAGAGTATACAACTTTTTATTCTTCTGCATGTATATTTCAGCAATGTTAACTAGCGAAAATATTTGGTCTATCGTTGAATAGACTTCCCTAAATCCTGCCTGAAATTCATGAAGTATTCTCTTTTCTTTTACCCAATGGGTGAGCCTATTATAAAGTAAGGTTGCGAACAGTTTCGACGAAGTGTTTAAGAAGGATATACCTCTGTAGTTCTGGGGGTCGTTATAATCTCCTTTCTTGTGCAGCGGGAATATTATAGCTTTTCTAAAACTCATTGGTATATTTCCAGTTTCATATATTTTGTTGTACTCTTCAGTTAGAGCAATCGCAAATTCAATAGAGCAGTTTTAGTAGAACTCGAACGGGATTCTGTCATCACCTGGGGCCTTGTTATCTTTCGCTTTTCTAATAACGTTTAGGACTTCATCGATAGTGAATGGAGCATCCAAAACATCATCAAAATAGAGAGGCGCTGCGTATTGGTGTGCTAAAGACATTTGTTCCATATTAAGAAGGATCCTAAAATGGTCTCTTAACAGCTGAGCCTGTAGATTCGGTGCGATTATTAGTTTTCTTCCGTTTAATTGCTTTACCGCCTTCCAAAAGTCCGATGAGGATCTTGCTGAACTTATCGCAGTTACTTTAATTTGTTCATATGTTAATTGATCACTACAGTAGTGGTTTTTATGTGAAAAAAAAAAATATCTGAAGGGTCATCTTTTCAGATGTAGCTCATTTTGATCTTGGCGGGTATGTAAACAAGCAAAATTGTCGCGTTCGGGGCACAGAGAACCCGCACGCATACATTGAAAAGCCGATACATCCAAAACGAGTCACAGTTTGGTGCGGTTTTTGGTCCAGAGGCATAATTGGGCCATTTTTCGAAAATGAGCCAGGAGTGGCCGTTAAAGTCAAAAAAGTTATTTTGCGAACCCTTTACATCCTTATCAGAATCAAGTGCTCAAATACGCGGACGAACAGCTTAAACTTATTGAAGTATATGAGAAATTTTACCAAAGACTTTACCAAAATCGGTGTAACTAAGATTTGCAATTTAGAATAGCAAGTTGTCTTGTTCAAACGAGAGTCTTACATCGAAAGTTAATAGGTGAAGACTGAAGAGGAGGGTGAAGCAGTATGAATTTTTATTAACCGCAGAGTGGTTCCATATCATCGTGTATGGTAATAAGTTAGCTTTAGTGTTGGCTTTTGATTAAATTTGGAAGGCTGGTGTATTCAGTTAATTGATATGTATGCATCTTCAATAGCTCTGTGAAAGAGGTCACATAAATTCATTGCCATCCATCATCAAATTCAATTCATTTGAAGGTGGCTACCTCGACTTGTAAATCAAAAGTTTCAATTTTAGTCTAAAGCAAGTGATGCAAATTAATGCAAGACCCTTAAAGACCTTTGACCTTCGATGAGTATATGAGTCAAGACCATTAGTTAGGTGCACTTTACTATTTTCATGAGCTATCGATAACTGCGATTAAAAATATAAGCCGGGTCAAGACAGCCAAGTGTTAAAATGCAGTTAAGGCCCTAAGACAAAAAATAAGTGCTAAGCTCTTTATCTAAGCGGCACTACAACACCAAATTCCAAGTGAAGAATGTAAAAACGAATGGCTATAGTTGCAGTCAGTGAACACAAAATCATTTCGTTATAAATAGAATCATTCCAAAGTTTATTTCAAACTTAACAAATCATTTCCCTAACACTACAATCATTACCTAATCATTTACTTCTTAACAGATGGGGGCAAGTAATCCCTCTGTGAATTGACAGCTTGTCCACTCAAAGACGATCCACTGCCGAGACTGCCAAAGCTACCACCTTGTGAGCCTTGTCCTGATGAGGAACCAAAGTTGAAAGCTGGTGCACTGGCGACTGATCCAGAGCCAGATGATCCGGATGCGAATAAATTGCCACCACCAGAGTGAGAATGGCCATGACCACCACTGTGGTGTTCAGCAGGAGAAGCATAGTTGAGAACTGGAGCGACTCCTTCGTCTGAAGTTTGAGAAGATCCACCCAAAGCTTCATATTGTTGCTGGATCTCACTTTGAGCTTTCTGGACATCTTGTTGAGTCCTGTACTTGACGAATCGGACTTCTGGCTTGGCTCTGATGTTCTCGCTAATCTGTTGGACTTGTTGGGCGATTTCTGATGCATCAGCTTCCTTGGTCAAGACATAGATGGCGGTCTTGTCTTCAGATGCTTGTCTGGCAATATTGAGGGCGGAATTATGGATACCGCTGGTTTCTGGGGCTCTGATGAAGATCACACGGAGGTTCTTCTTGATTTGTGTAGTGATACTTTCATGGTTTTCTCCTTCATGTGCTTGTTCTTCGGGTGCAGAGAAGATGAAGAACTCCTTGCTGAGTCCACCATCGATGACTTGGTTTCCACCACCAGAAGATCCACCATGACTGACACCACCACCATGTCCACCATGACCACCGCCAATACCTGATCCGCCATATCCAAGACCAGATCCACCACCAAGTCCACCACCGAATGATCCACCACCGATAGATCCACCTCCGAGTGATCCACCACCGATTGATCCTCCTCCAAGTGATCCACCTCCAAATGATCCTCCTCCAGATCCAAAGCCAAGACCAGATCCACCTCCAAGTCCTGATCCTCCGGAATGTCCTCCTTGGAAGGCATTAGATCCAGAAACTCCTTGTTGGTAGTTGTATCCCGATTGGGCACATGCAACTGCGACGAAACTCAAAACCTATGGAATCCCAAAAATACTAGTTAAAGGAAATAAATCAAGAAGTCAGGACTAGGGATCTTACAATGAAAGCACGCATATTGTATTCCACTTTGTTCTTCTTTGGTTGGAGATGAACTGTTATCAATTTCTTGGGCATCTTGACTATTTATACCGACAACAAGATGAATATTTAGTTTGAATCTAGGTCTGCAATAATTAAAATTACACGCCGCATCAAGTATCAGATATAAATTTTGTCTAAGGCCGCTGATAAATCATTTACTGTCTTTGTTTTCGATCAATTTATGTACATAATGTATTCAAAATTTGTTTTGCTGTGTCTCGCCTAGTATTGTAACTACTGATGTTTTGATTCCAAGTATATTTATTTTTTTTATTTATTAAAACTTTTAGGTTACTTGATTGTTTATCATCAGAATGTATAATGAAGTTGAATGATTTTGGCCTGCGATGTGAGCTTCGAAAGAGAATAATAAATTTTGTCCTGTTTACCGATTATAATTATATCTTCCCTGTGGGGATGAACTTGACTTTTTCCGAGAAAACGAAACATTGCATTCGGAAGCTGCGCGGATTGTTTCTAAGCTGTCAAGTCGGAGATTGCAGATATCGAGGACATTGCAGATGATCATATAGATATGCACAAGGAAGCAATGACAGTAGCTATTTGTCCGATTGGAATCAGCAGAAAAATCCGAATTCCGTGTGGTAAAAATCCATATACGGCCAAGGAAGCGTCTTTAACTCTCAACTCTTTATTTGACTCCTTTACTACTTGATGATACTGTTTGATGATAAAGTAACGGATCCCAAAATGCATCAGTCTTCCTTTGTTGATGATGTTGATTCGAGAGCACTTGAATTTTAAGTAGACGATAAGCGGAAATAAGAACTCAATTTGTCTGTATCGGTGTTCCCACTGCACAATTAGTTGGACAGACTTTGGTTTGAACAATCAATGTTGGATAATGTGAACACTCAGACAACCGCTTGTCCAGCTTATTGGATGGGTTTCAAATACTTTTGAAATGTTGTTCTAATAAACTAGATTTTGAACCATAGTCGTTTTAATATAAGGGATAGCGCCAATAGGGATAGCGCCAATGAACCCTGATGACACAAAAGTAACTTCCAAATCTCCTATACGGCTTACTCTGGCGAAGCTTCAGTCAAAGAAGACTATTGAAAGACTCAAGGCGGCAAAGGTGCGGACGCATAACTGTTAGGCCGGATACGCAGGCTTGAAGCCCGCACCCGGTGCCTATTTCTTGTGTTAATGTGTTATGTAAATAATTTTGGGCAAGTATCCAGCCGAGATGCTCAATATTCGACCACTTTAACCCGCATTTAAGGCCGTATGTCAGCAATAACACCCCAAGTATTCTCTTTCAAGGCGCCAATCTTCTCGGGTTTATGTGCGTAGACTTTGCATTACTCTACAAAAAATGGTCCAGCGGTGTTAAATCGCCCGATTTGTGTGGTAACTCATAGGCTCCAAGTTCAAAGCTTTGTAAAAATTGGCGTCAACAGCGATTTTGCTTCAAAACAATTTACCGAGCGTATGCTAATCGAAAAAGCGCTTTTCATGGAAATGAATGTGCTAACGGTGGACTTGCCGATGGCGATGTCCATGGAAAAACATTTCGCTGCTGTTGGGACGTGAACCACGAACCTCTGGGTTAACAGGTAGACATGCTTAGCATCACACTACGTGTACCACACTAAAAAGTATTGCCATAATAAAAACACACGCTTAAAAAACATTATTCTTTGTTTGGAAAATGAGAAAAAGTCAAGACAAGTCCACTTTATTCTTATTTATAGAAATTCTTAAAAACCTAATTTCCATATAATTTCCACTTAACAAAGAGCAGCAGACACCTTTTTTTGTCTACGGTGCGGTGCGCGTGCCTCTATAGCGTAATGGTTCCAATTTCTGCCAGGTACGTGAGAGTTCGAGGTTTGAGTACCAGAAAAAGTCAGCACGCCTAGCCCCTCGAGAGGAATCCGCAAGTCCTCCGAGAGTAGTTACACCACTATGAAAAGATGCCAATTGATCATTCGGAACTCGCAAAGATCTGTAGACTCTCTCCATTCCTCAGAAAGGTATATGATAGTAGCAAATGTGCTAGGCCCCGAAGCTCTCCAAACTCTGTTCCGTTCTATTTAAAATACAAAAACCTAAAAAGAAATAAATTTCTTAAAGACATGTTAAATGATCGTGAAGATCAACCTTCAACTCCAAACCTGCGTTTCGCCCAGGTATAGCAATGGGCTCATGAGTTAGATGTTGCCGTACCCTTCTAAGAAATTTATTTCTTTTTAGGTTTTTGTATTTTAAACAATAACAAGTTACAACTCCAGGACAAAAAACCAGGACAATAACAAAACTTTTTTGTTATTGTTTAATTTATCCGTTCTATTGTTTATTTTGAACTTGGATGCGTTCATTAGACACATCTTCAAGGTAACGCAGTTGGACACATCTTCGAGTTAACGCAATCATCAAACCAAATACAAAACCTTTCAATGAAAACCACCGTAAAACTATTACCAGAAAATTATGACCACGACTAAATGTCGATCTTTGTTGTCGTTAACTGTAGGAAACTTTTATTGACTCAAGCAAGAACACCAATGGCGAGCCCATTAAAATGTTTGTATAAAAAGGTACTCATGTTGCATGCACTCTAATACCAATCAGCCAGTCGGCAAAAGCCCTGATAGAGAACAAGCTATGATTAAAAAATTTAAAATCATTTCGCAATCCTTACCACACGAGACACTCACATGAAGGTAGATATATATGAAAACACTTGGACTAAGTCAACCGCCTTGGCTGAGTTTACCGTCCACAATTCATTCACTTCAGAGAACTTTGTCCTGTTTGCTTTAAGTGCCTAGGAACACTTATATCAATAATCGAAGAAAGACCCATTCCATATCGAGTGTTACTCAAACAAAAAAATGCCCATTTGTGCATTTATCTGATCGAAACAAAAAAAAGAAACAAAAACCATTCGAACTGAGGTAAGTATAGGCACGTAAGGTACCTAATCCAAACGAGGTAGTTTTATGGAGTCTGGTCAATGAATTGAAAGTGTGAATATAAACACCGTGTCGGCTTTGAACCGCTATATTAAAAAGTGACACAATAAGCATTGGAGTTCACTGTGCTCCCACAATGCCTCTAAGCTAAAAAACAGTGTTGTAGTAGTTGCAATTTGAAATAAACAAGGCAACACGCTCTAATAACTCCAACAGTTAAATTATGTTTTATTGAACCATTTGCACACAACATGTCAACTGTAAATTGAATTGAACCAACACACCAACTGGAAGTGCAATGCAAATATGGTAGTTTTTGTAGTCAAACTTTGTTGTAGACCGTAGTCAATGGCCTGTCTCATTGTACTCCGAAATTGAGACCAAACTCGATTTAGTTCTCAGAGTGGGACAGTTCCAGTGTTTTTTAGGCTAAGCTCTTAGATCTGCACAAATTGATTAAACCATCAACAGTCACTTCAAATAAAATTTTTTATCAATTTGTTTTTTATTTTCCATCTTTTCAGGTATCATGTCAAGAATCAACGGCAACCGAATTCGCGCCACGCGTATCGGCCACATGCAAAGCCGGAACAATGAACATCAAAGTACACTTCAATGGACCATACTCGGGAGCGGTACATGCCAGAGATTTTCGCATTCCAGCCTGCATGGTCTTGGGCAATGGATCTGATACAGCTGGATTCAGTTTGAATTTATTTGCAAACCAGGGACAGCCGGACTATTGCGGTGTTCTGGTTAGCAACGTGAGTGCGGATGTAAGCTAACAATTTTCCTTACTAATACTACTACTACTACAACAACTGCTATTAAACACTCATAACATAAAAAAACGTTTACCAATAAATTTATTATTCAAAGAATTTTTAGCGGGAAACGAGTCTGCACAGCGAGACTTTATATAAAGAACATGAATTGATATCATCGTAAATTCGTTGAGACTCGATGAGACTTACGTATGAAGGGAGAGGCATGTTACGGCTGCCTTTCCAAGGAAGAAGTTGCTACAACTGAAAGTTGTGTCATAAATTTGTTAAGAATTTTACGTGATCTTGTCACAGACTGAAGCTCACTTTTTATTTGTCTGCTCCTTGTCCTATCAACGAAATGTGATTGATGATGAAATAGCGATATTTGGCTCTTGAGAGTTTTGATTAAAACAAAACAAGTAAAAGGAACCTACTGAGTAGACTTCAAAAAAATTTGTTTCAGAAATGTGGAGGTAGATGCAAAGTGATTAATGAATTTCGCAGAATGAAGTGATTAGTAGAAAAAGAAGGAAATGTTCAATCTTTTTTGTCATTTTGATCTTGGTTTTCGAAGAAATTTTGGAATCTTAAACATACGAGTACGTCTACGAAAAAAAGGGGTTCAGAAATTAATGAATTCTGATGGCAGCAAGAAATGAATATTTTCCATTCTCTTATTTCAGGAATCCTAGGAAGACTCTCTAAAACTTTATTTTGAAAGTGGTTTCTAGTTCCGTCAAGCGAACTATATACTTTCGTTCTCCACCGCTCATAGAATTCAACCCCATAGATCTAACAGACATGTCGAAGTTGGTCTTTTTGGCAGCTGTCACTTGGCTTATGCTCAGATTGGTTTGCCATTTCTTTGTCGAAGAATTGAAGCCGATTTACACATTTTTTTTTACGAATTAACTTCACGGCGAACCTATTAGCATCGGATCTCTTGAAAAGGTAGGAATTACCCCCAGAGAACTTAATCATACAAGTATGATCTCGTTCTCCAGTACAGACTTGTGATACTTCGCACTCACATACGAACCCACTCTCTCTGGTGGAGAATGATCCAAGACTTCAAAACTTTCCTTAATTTATTTATTAATTCCTGTTCTGAAATCTTGCGCGAAACCAGAGCCACCACGAAGCTCCTACTAAGGGGGCCATTCCCAGTGTAACTCAGGTCTTGGATTCTTTCTTCATCATTTCATTGATACAGAACATGGGTTCGAAAGTCGAGTTACTCCGTGGTATCCAAATATAGCTAGGAATAAAGCTACGCTCGTGTACTGAAAGGCAAGTCCACTTACGTTTTGCAGTTGCGCTGTGAGCCGCGTAGCCTGCCATCCACTTTTCGCCCAACATCCAACCGAGAGGTGAATGTTGAACTTTTAACGAAGATACCGCCCCGGTCCTTTTATTTAAGCGTAGTCTAGTAGATAGAACTTAACAATGATGACTTTCCATTGACTCAGTTTTCTGGAATCGCTTGGTCGTCGCCGACCTCGTTTTTAGCCAGTTTTCTGAAATTGTTCGGTCATTCAATGTTTTTAAGGGGAACAATGCTAAGTTTAACATTAAATAAATAAATAAATAGGGTGGCGCAACAAAGCGAGGAGCCCATGGGCCTAGCGCATTTCTCACAACCATGCCTTGTGAGGGAATGGAAGGGACCTACAATTTTCTGCCGGTTCCAAACGGCTAATCAAGAAAGCGCTTTTCATGGCAATGAATACTAACGGAGGGCTTGCCAATTCCTCGCGAAAGGCGATACCCGTGGAAAAAACATTTTCAGCTGGAAAATATACATCTGACCTAGTCAATTAGAACATTGACGTTTTCATATACCTCCAGTTGGCCATAGCTACAAAATTCAAATTGATAGAATGTAGTCACATCAAATTAAGATTGCTCAATGTATCAAACACTGTCACTCTGAGGTAGGAGGTACCGGATTCCATAACTTTTAAGCCTACTTTTGCCTGAACTTAAAAATAAATAGTAATTTACTAGACGATTGTAAAACAGCTGTTGTATAAAGTAAAGTTACATGAAAAAATATTTTGACGGTACAATCGACGGTAGACGATTGGACGATAGTCATCTAAAAAGTTACGCATACTTTGTCCGAAATTTACTCATCAATCGACTTAAGCTGAACTGAAATTTCAATACATGTGCCACAAGAGAAGAATACAGTTCACCAATAGGTTCGTTCGTTGGACTTTACCCACTGTTGAACCAGGTATCCTTGACAACCCTATGAGTTGTCAAAAAAACCTGGGTTTTCCAGTTCTCGAAAAACGATAAACCACAAAATAACCACTCATCCCTATCCCTGTCATTTCAATGTAAAATACATGCCATTTGACAGTCCTCAACTCGAGGTCAAACCCAGGTCAAACCCAAGGCTCAAAAACACTCAGTTTGACATTCAGGGAGAGTTTAGGTTTTTGCGACCCCCAGGCCTTCAGTGAACGAACGAACCTAATATTTCTTCAAATTTCCAGCGATAGGTGGTCATATATGGATCTTTTCGGGCTTCAAAGAACCTTAAGCCTCCAGGCAGCCATAAACCAAGTAGACATCGATGCTATAAATCAACCAAACGGTTCACAACTGTTTAGCATAATCATTCGTTAAAATTATGGCAGATTATGGCAAGTCTGATCAATGTAGCATGTTACGTGGGAGATCGAAGTTCGAGTTCCCGAAACAACCAATAGTCTCTCCACGAGTATCGCTTTTTGTTAGGAACTAGCAAGTTCTATTAGATTAATTACACTACTATGATAAGCGCTTCATCACTTACGCGTTCAAAATCGGGATAAAGTTCTACGTTACCGTTTATTCCCTAAAAAAGTATTGTGGAGGAAAATGCGCTTAGCCCCATGGGTCCCCAACTCTGTTGTGTCACCCTATTTATCTATTTATCTAAGGTGAGGAAGCTGGGGAAGAGTCGATCTACTGCCTTTGTGAGAACCTAAACCTTGCTCACAAAAAACAAATGCTCCCGTAGAATACTGAACAGCATCTTAGATCGGAGCTGCCAATGGTTCCGGTTTTCCGATTTTCAACACCTTTACCCACTTATATGAATGAAAGCACAATGCATTTATTAAGATCAGAGTAAGCTGTTGTTGCTAGCAATATAACACCAGTCCCAACTAAGCTCTTAGACCAATTTACCAGTCCATTGTACAACCAGGGCCTACTTTCCCTAGAGGTCTTCTTCCACTAGATTGCGCCAAATAAGACGAGGTCTTTTGCGATTTCCCTGCAATGTGCTTTCGAAAACCTGTCGAGCCGGAGCGTTTATCACCACCGCTCTACACGGCCCAGCCATTGTAACCTCGCGATGCGTACTCTTCTAGCTATGCTAATGTCGAAGTAAAGCTCATACAGCTCGTATTTATATCTTCTTCTCGACACATTGTCTTCAAAGACGGGACCAAAGATCATTCGAAGTACTTCTCTTTCGAAACGACCAAGGGTTTCCTTGTCCGCTTTCGTAAAGCAGGACTGGGATGATAAAGGTCCTAGAAAAGGGGGTTTTGTTTCTCAATTGCCTTCTTTACCCAAAGTAGCAATGAATGGCAAGAGTTATGCTACGTTTGATTTCCGCATGGATTTTGTTTCCCATGTCTATAGCGGTTTTTTTTTTAAATAAAAGAGTAGACTTATGCAAATCTGGAGCACTCAGACCTAATCGCCTGTCCATTGGACTACCAGGGTAGCAGCCTTCCTTTTTTGTGGATGCAGTAGATGAAAATAAGGTGGTTCTAATTTCACATATGGTAGCCGTGGCGTGATGGTTAACATGTCCACCTGCTAACCCAGAGGTTCGAGGTTCGAATCCCAGCAGAGGCAAAAATGTTTTTCTTTCGCGAGAAATTGGCAAGTCCTCAGTTAGTAAATACATTACCATGAAAAGCGCTTTCTCAATTAGCCGTTCGGAACCGGCAGAAAATTGTAGGTCCCCTCCATTCCCCCACAAGGCATGGTTGTGAGAAATGCGCTAGGCCACGGGCACCACCCTGGGAAATTTCTGTTCAGAATTATTGTTATCCCGATTAATCTCAAAAAATTTAGAAAGCTTGATGCCATATAGAGTCTTCGCGACTGGATATGAAATCAGGACAATAAAAACCATCAGGAAAGTACTATACATCTCCAATCTTTATCTTTCTTCAAGCAATAACTTGGGATTGAAAGGACGCAGTCACTTTTTCATTACGTTTGAGGGTCAAACATCTCAATGGTCTGATGAAGAGAAGCCATTTCATAATAAGCATGTTGTAAACTATCAAAACTGGCTACAGCTTGATCTTCTTGTTCATAATTAGGGCATTGAACAAAATAGTGCGGAAAATCTTAAAAACAAGAACTGTTAGTGAAATTATGGCAACAAATCCGAACTCAGTTCGGCAAGCCTTCAAACAGTTTGTTTTTATTGTGAAACCAACTATTTTTCTTTGCTTTGAAAAGGCCGCTGTTATTTATTATTCACTGATGAGTGATTTAGTGGCATATAGTTATTAATAGTAAAACTGCCATATTATCTCTGTCCTTCATACGCATCGATTTTATCTGTACTTAAATTTTTGGAAAAACGAAGGGCTTGTTCCTATATCAAAAAAATGAGGAATTCGTTCATCGAATCGGTATTCTTTGGCTGTTGTAGTACGATATCAAAGCTTGCGTCCCAAAATTAAATCACTGAATTCAAATGAACAACACTCTGAGGTAAACTTGAAAATTTTTATATGAAAATAAATAACGAAACTACTTTTAACGATGTTATCACCTGAATGCTAACAACGCAATTCTCACAAAATGCCTAACAACAACAAAAAACTCTAACTAGTCAACTGAGACGCTGCTAATTAACCAAAACCATAATTCTCTCACTCTAAAAAAAAAGTTTAAAAAAATTACAATAACATTCGCAAGTGAAGTGAATACGCAAACCGTCACACTTCATATTCTGAATAATTTGCTTCCCTTACTTGATTATTGTCAATGCGGAACAGCGATAACCGAAACATGCGTGGTGCTAACAACAAATAGCCAACATACATAATAACAACAATAAATCTAATTTTGCGTTGATATAAAATAGATAAGAGTGTTTTGTATAAGTTTATAGTTTAGATTTGCATATACATATACAACATCATATCTAATTTGAATATTGTTTTAGTCTTTGTTCTTATAAATCTATTTTTAAATATTTCTTTTTTGTTTCTTTTTTGCGAATCATAGAAAACCGAAGAGCGATCGATTCAACTGGCGGTGCGAGTCCATAAGACTCTGGAATTGGCTGATGATAAATTTTATGTGATAACCTGCGGCAAGACCGGTTTCCCAAAGTAAGTTTTGCTAAACTGTGACCGAATTCCGTTATTTAGTAAACATAGGTGCTGTTATGGGATATGGAACGCTTATGAGATAACATTTTTAATATTTAGCGTTTAATGCAAATCACAAGTTCACAAGCGAATAAATTAAGACATAATTTTCAATTGGTGTGCCAAGTTTAATAGTTCGTTGAGTAAGTCGAAAGAATGTTTTTTTTCTGTATGCTCTATGGTCTCGGTATTTGAGTTATGACATGGAGAGGTATTTCAAAATTTGTGTTCTAAATTCGACTGTTTTTCATTTTTGTTAGATTTTTATTTGGATTTTGAAAAATCTAAAGAAACACTTTTTTATATAACCGAGCGGCTTGTAGATAACTCATTATATTTGTTTTTAGAGGATGATGTGTCTATTAGGGAAGTGTGGAAAAGTGTTTTTAGATAGAAAAACATTGACAAATATATTTTTGAAATAGTTATTGTCAGTTTGTCGATACAATTTAAAATTAAAGTAATTCAAGATGGGTGGGGTGTCCCATTAAAAAGCATTCAAATTGAAATAAAAAAAATACAAAATAAAAAAATAAAGTATAAACTACAAAACGACAGGAAGAAACAGTAAAAAAATTGCGAAATAAAGAAAAAGCGCGGTTCAAATAACTTCCACGTAAACTGTTATTATCAATTACTCTAAAATTAAGGTCGCCTGATCGATTAAAGAAAATGTTAAAGACTTTGTAGCAATACAAATGCCGCACAGAAAGAATTTTCAAATTCGCAAATAGTGAAAAACTAGGATATTGTCGAGGCTTACCAAAAATTATCTTCAGAACACTTTTTTGCGAAACTAAAAGCGTCTGTAGTTTACTAAGAAATGTACCGCCCCAACAAAAAAAATTCATATTGTAATTTAGGGTGAAAAATTACGTAATATATGTATTTAAAGCTACAGCTGAGAAGAGCGAACTTTTTGTAGAAAAAAGAAACTTCTTTGAGTGCACCTGAAATATTGCCTAACATTTTCTGTGTGGTTATAAAAACTCAATTTGGAATCAATGAGTAAACCCAAATATTTGAGCTCTTTAACTATTTCTAACTTGAAACAATTGTTACTGCAGTTTGTTGACTCGGAAAAAGTTGTAGCAATATCCAAAAAATTACAGACACAGTTATAGAGCTTGAACATTATGGCAGTGGCACGAAAAAACAGACCCACGTCCATATTCTTCAGTACAGAAGAATAAAAAAACATTGCTTTGGTGATAGAACTAATACTCAATTTGTGCTTAGCAAACTAAACTCTTAACAAGAAGAGATCTCAGTTCATGTCAGATATTAGATTGAGACAATTATCTCAACCAAAGCCAACAACGCCTGCCAAAGCCGTCAATAAACCTTTAAAAGGCAGCTTGAACAAAGAGCTTATACATATAAACTAAGAAAAGAATCGGTCTGACTTAAATGATCACTAAATTTCACTCTTTGAGTTCTTGCCTTTAAATATGACCTGAACCAATCGCATGTACAACCCTGAAATCCAGCACCTTCAAGTTTGTCAAACAAGATATTGTATGAATGAAAGATTAGTAAATATTAAACAATTAAAAACTATTTTTAAATATTTCTTCAAACACACATTTCGGAAGCAATGCTTCCATCGTCATCGTCAGTGAGATTTATAAATTAAATCAAATTATTTGACAAAAAAGTAACAAAAAGTGTTTTTTATTGTTAAAAATTTACTAGTCTTTCATTTATTAGATAAAAAAAAAAAACACGTGGAAGATCTCAACTATAAGACTCATCAAGATATAATGATTGTAAAAGTAAAGAGTCTCAAATGCTAAAGCTTGCACCGGTTGTAAGAAATAAAACACCTAAGACTCAACACAAGCTTGTACGAGAAATTTGAGAACAAAAGAGGTTCGTGATCGTTGTTGGTTAGTTCAAAACGAAAGCAATCAGTCTTTTTTGATAAAAAAAAAAGTTTCCGATTGGTCAATATAAAATGAGCTCAATGCAGCTTATTGAGTTGAGTTGAGTTGAGTTGCCAGAGTTCACGTGAGTTTTACGTATTATGCGTTTCGTCCTTGAAATGCTAAATTAAACCCTGAATGTAAAACTTAGTGTTTTTTGAGCCCTAGGGTTGACCTAGGTTTACCCTCAACTCACCATAGGTTTTTGCTATGGCGAGTTGTGGGCTGTGAAATGGCATGTATTTTTTTAATGACAGGGATGTGTGGTGATTTGTGGTTTAGCGTTTTGTAATGACTGGAAAACCCAGGTTTTTTTGACAACTCATAGGGTTGTCAAAAAAGCCTGGGTCAACCCTGGGGAAAACTAACGAATGAACCTCTTGTTTTACAATGAACTCACATTATTTGAGGACAACATTTAAAGTAATTGTTTCTCTAACTGCAAGTACTGTGATTAAAAAATAAAATTATTGCAACTTTTCACTTCAATTACAAAACTAATAACATTTCAAAACTCGATCAAATTCTGGCAGTACCAGGAGATTTTCAACTCCAACGACAGAAATAAATTCGTTTTCATTTGACCAATAAGAAACCATTCTAATCAGAGATGACTCAAATAAGGTCGTATTATACAACTTAACGCGACCCAAACCGTGAGCGTACATAGGAACCAGAGACCAGACTAGTTGAAAAGAGCAAACAAACTTGTGGCTTGGTATTGCAACCCCAGGTTTTGACTCGAAAGATACAACTGATTTCGAGTAGAATAGCGCTATGAGTGTGAGAAATTTCTATAGCACAAACCTACAAGTTTTGCTTGCTCTTCAAGAAGGGTAATGGACTTAATTGTAGGTACAAGTAGTTCTTAACTTGTGGGCTTGTATCTTTGTGTTACAGTCAGCTGTCAGTTAAGTCACAGCTTTCCATTCAATAATCAAGTTGTGATGTAGCTCTTCACCAGGTTATAACGTTGTGACTTGAAACTCTTGCAGAGAACTAGGCCTTGAGTCTCTGGCTCTTGCCTTTACCGAACCGAACGCATGTTACATGATTTGAGAAAATACAGAACAATTGCAGTGAAAAGTGCTCTGCAGTGTTATTATTCTTTCCACACTATCACTCTTCGGAACTCTGAGACGCCTTTCATTAAAATAAATAATATGCATTATTTTTCTGTCAAAAAGCCACAATTCTTTATGGAATTTTACATTTTCGAACTAGCAAAAAAACAGACTATGGAGTTCTGCCCTTTGAAATTTTGGTTTCGAAGAATTTTAGCCTTACTTCAAACCAAGATGCTGTTCCAAAAGATGATGACACTGAGAAAAGTGACATTTAATGTAGAACCCCTTTTGACGAGTTATTAGGATCGTTCGTTCCCCCGGGTTGTCCCAGGTTTGCATGACAACTCTATAAGTTGTCAAGAAAACCATGGGTTTTCGATTCTCAATAAACGATAAACCACAAAATCACCACATCCCCAGCATTTGAAGAAAAATAAGTACCTACCATTTAACAGCCCTGTTCAGCACCTGAACTCGACCCAGCAAAAACCTAGTTGTACTGAAGGTCGAGTTGAGGGCAGCGTTGCCAATTTAGCGACTTTGTCGTTAGAAATGGCGACTTTTGCTTATGTCCTAGCGACTAAAAAAACGTTTTGACGACAAAAATTTTTTAGCGACTTATCTAGCGACATTAAAATTTTCTTCCGAATCAAAGTTCTACATTAATTTATTTGTACCTAGATTTTAGTTTGTCTCTTTAACCCTGCAGTCGTCGCGCACCAAAAAGTTACGCCAGTCGTCGCGCGGATTACATATGTAATCCATTTAAAAACTCAAATAAAAATAGGATACTATAATTTTTTCAAGTTTATTTTGCTTAAGAACACAACAACGTGTTATTTAAACTAAAAAAAAAATATATAATTTCTTCTTAACACAACAAACAAAAATGAAAAAAATAAAAAGAAAAAACTTATGCTTTTTTGGGGGAAAAAAGGAACTTAAGTTTAAGACTCATCACTGTTTTTAAATAAAGTTCAAATCTCCAAGCTAATTGCTCATTTCCAGGCATGATGAACATATGAATCCAATATGTATGTACATACATATGTAGCCAAGCACTGATCTGAGCTTCACGTATTTCTTCCATGGTGTTTTTAAAAAAACATATATAAATTATACACACACAATGTGAAAATGTGAACCTACATTAGTGCTCAAGTACCTAATTTTACAAAAATACTTACACCAGTCGTCGCGCGGATTACAATAGTATTCCACTCAACTTCACAAAGCTCTCGCAACACTACCACACACGACCGAGACTGGCGATTCGCTGAGCGCACGCGCAGACTATTTAACTGCAAGTACTAAAAAAGACAAAAAATCACCACCACCAGGTATTCCGTAGTACTCTGTTTTCTATTAGTGGATTACAATAGTAATCCGCGCGACGACTGCAGGGTTAAAGACACTTTGTATGAAAACATTGCTGGCGGCAGTACGTAGAAATATAAAATACATATGTAGTTTTAAATTTGTTTTTCAAGAAGTAAAGTCATAGAAAAACAAAAATTTTTTGTGTTTATCGAAACTGTGAAGTTTTAAAAGTAAAATAATATAAAAGTGTTGTGAAAATATCCGTAAATTGCTGTGTAAGACAATGTTCAAACCATACGATGAAGACAGAAATCTGCAGTTTCTAAAGTTTTCCTCGCGTATAAAATGGAACACATAGATAAAAAATTCTCTCGGAGAAAAGGCGCAGACTTTGGTTAGATGATATCAATAAAAAATCTGATATCCAGATATATAGTACCCAATCTGGATTTAGAATGTTCTTACTTGAAGTTCTAATTTAAATCACGTACCTTCATAATATAATTTATAACCATGTTTACATACCAGAAATGAAGTGTTTGTAACAGAAACGAGCTAATTTAGTGTTCAGATGTTTGATAGCAGCCAACCTACGCCTTTCCACTGAGAGATTTTTCAATTTGGAGTTCTATTCCATAGTCGTGGAAAACTGTAGAATCTACAGTTTTCTGTGTTCATTTTATGGTTTGAACACCGTTAACCACAGCAACTAACGGGCACACAATACTCTATATAATTTTGTTCTTAAGAGTTCACTATTTCGATAAACACCCTTTTTCTTTCTTTTTACTAAAAATTCACTTCTCTAGAAAACAATTACGAAACTAACTTAATTTTCTGCCTAGTACCGCCAGCAATGTTTTCATATTTCATACAAAATGATTCAGCTGTCAACTTTTTTTTCTCTCGCGACAGCCATATTTGATTGAAATTTTTTTTTGCGTGTTAATAGCTACCGATATTGTACACGATGTGTATTTGAATGAATTATAATCTAATTACTTATGTACCTAATTTTGATGTTTTTTACTTATAACAACCTTTCAACTTTTGACTCTCCCATACAAAATCTTGAGTTCGCTTTCGGTGGAATAAGTTTTAGCGACTTTCTAGCGACTTTTCATGTTGAGTCTAGCGACTACAACTTCTACGAGCTGGCAACACTGGTTGAGGGTCAACCAAGGACTCAAAAAACACTCATTCTTACATTCAGGGCGAGTTGAGGTACTTCAAAAAACGCTTTATGGCAACTTCAGGGCTCCAACGAACATACTAATTATTTCGGCTCCAGTTATTATTCTAGTTCACAAACATCAAGGCTCAATGCAACAAAAACTACGGCGACGTCATCGTCTTTTATTTTTTCATGCTATGTGTCCATTAGGGTGTCCCAAATTTCTCAAGTCTTTCTTAACTGCTGCTTTGATTCTATTTCAGTTAGTACTAAAAAACTGAGTTTGATGTTATTTAAAGAAAACTTTAAACTGTAAGCAACCGCACTAGTTTTCATTCAAAATGAGCCTGGCAAATATAAAAATATTTTTCCGATCGAAATCGGCACGGGTTGCCATCATCGTAGTAAAGGAAAATTTCGTATACAAGTAGCGCCAGATTTTTTTTTAGAAAATGAAGGGTATGTGTTTCAATATCCTGTTCGGCTATATGTTTTAGTTTTAATGTAGGTATAAAATAAATAAAATAAATAGGGTCAACAGAGCGAGGTGCCCCTGGGCCTAACGCATTTCTCACAAGGAATGGAGGGGACCTACAATTTTCTGCCGATTCCGAACGGCTAATTGAGAAAGCGCTTTTCATGGCAATGAATTTACTTACGGAGGCCTTGCCAATTCCTCGCGAAAGGCGATACCCGTGGAAAAACATTTTTGCCTCTGCTGAGATTCGAACCTCGAACCTCTGGGTTAGCAGGTGGACATGCTAACCATCGCGCCACGGGTACCACAATGTAGGTATAACGAGGACAATTATAACGATTTTAAATACAATTTTATTCGGGTAGTAGATATAAGGACTAATAAATTTAAAGTACTCGTAGTTTTTTCTATTAATTTCTATACACAACTATTTGCTTTTTACATTACGATATCAAACTCCTCTAAAACACAACCCCTTCAAATTCCAATTTTTTCAGAGACGACAATGCACATGTCATTCTTAAGTTCCTAGAAAATGATCGACGAGTCCGAGAAACAGTCTATGGCCATCAATACACAATTCGTGCTGAGTTGACCAAACCCAATGGTAAATTCAATACAATTTATTGTAAATTCAAAACTAACTGTCTTTCAAAATCCATCAGCTACAAATGGTATAAGGGTGTCAAATTGCTTCGCATTCGACAAAAAGAACGTCAGTATTCCACTTATCGATGAGAGAGGGTAAGCACATGACTTGAGTTTAAAAAGATCTTTCTCAATTAAGTGAGATTATTTTCTTTGATAGTTGTCCCGTCAACTCGGAAATTATCACCAAGTTCTCTTCGAATTCAGATGGTACATCAGCAGTCGCCTCATTGAAATCCATGTTCAAGTTTCCCGAAGGTTCGTATTCTGTTCAAGAAAGCTTATTCAACATAGTCATACTGATACCAATTATTTGTGTTCTAGGCTCTGAAGTGCATTTACAATGTGACGTCCATCAATGCACAACCAAATGTGTGGAAGATATCGACTGTGAACAATTGGCTATTGCTGGAGTTGGAGGGACATTCATCAAAGGGGGACGAACATTGGGCGAGACCGATGAAGGTTCTCTTTTAGGAGCCACCACAGTATTTGTGCTCGATCCAGCAGAAGCACCTTGTAAGATCCATGACACATTTAAGAAAATGTATAACAATTTAAGCTTTTCTTTGAAAACCTCTAGTAGTCTCCCCAATTTGTGAAGATGGTGGAATCAGGCCTGCATGGCTTCTGTGGCTTACAATCACACTGGGTGTCCTTTTCCTCATCATGTTACTGATGAATATTTTCCTCTGCACAGCAATGAGCTTTAGCTGTGCAAGAACTGAGGTAAGATTTGTAGGTATAGAAAAAGCTAAGACTATAATGAGTTCAACTTGTAGATAATTGAAAAGGACGCCTCAATCATTGAAGAATACGATCCATACAGAAGCTGGCACGGAAGTCAATATGGATCACGATACTCGCTGCATGGCCGTGAAGGTCACAACAAAGGATATGCGAGTGGTGGCTCAACGATTCAATCGAATAGGTCTGATAGATACTAAGCATGTACTCCCTCCCATAAATATTCTACTTTTCCTCAACACTCAACACTCCACATAACATTTTGTTTGATTTGTTTTTGTTCTTCAATCATATTGAAAATGTACAGTAGCAGCCTGCCAAAACAGACACAGTTCATTAAAAAAAAAAAACAAAACTTTAAAATTACCCACATTCAGAGAAGTCTTCTAACAAAATTATAATTTTATTTTTTTTGACAAACATTGTATCCGATAAACATTAATACTATTTTTAATTATATACTTATACTATAACCTAATAATGATTCTGCCTCGAAAGATATTTTCCAATAATAAATCTTAAAAAACTGTTCTTGAAGGTCGTTACCAATTGATACCGATCATTATGCAATTGTTCATTCACGTCCCGGCTCTAGACATTCCGGTGTTTATGGACATCGATCCAGAGGACCGCCTAGTAACTTGTAATAGTTTTGAGACATTCAAAAACATTTCAAAGAAATCATGTGTTCGAACCGAGAGAGAGAGAGAGAGAGAGAGAAAGAAAGAGAGACATTGAGTGAGTCTTGTTTAGTGTAAAAACGTATTTTAATCTTTGCATGTCCATTGAATTGATTGAAACTTTTTTCTAAAAACAAAATTCTATTTGTATTTGCTACCTATAGACCTTCAAGGAACCATCAGAGAGTAAACTAATTTTACTTAATTTACATCTCTCAATATACAAACCTACCTACTAACAACCATTTGATGTTTTTATGTATCGTTTGGATCGTGCTTCTCTTTGACTTAGTCTAAGTTCTAAGAGCTTGTAATAATTATCGTTCTTGTAAAATATTGTGAAAAATAACTACTTATATATTTGTTTGTGATTCTAAATTTAAAAGAAGAAACTTTTTTTTGGAACAAAAAAGAAAGCTACAATACGATGTCTTATAAAACGCTAGTATGAATTGATTCCGTTTTATTATTAAGTCATTAGTTCAGTAAGGCCTCTAAGTTTAAGTTCTATAACACGAAACTGTATAAAAAAAAATTGTAATTATAAATTGCACATACACATAGATTTGTAAAAGATTTAATAATAAAACTAAAAAAAAACTAAAACTAAACTTAGTTTAATTTTCAAATAATCTCTGGTCAAGGATTCTGTAATTTTTGAGACAACTATCATCTGAATTCTAGATTTTAAAAAACGTGTTTTAAACCTAAAAAAGTTGGCAAAATTTATAAGATAGCAAAAATAAAGTTACGGAATTCAGGCCCTGAGTATGAGATGCAATAACCAGATTTAGGAAAGACGCGCTTGAAACATACCTATTGCAAAGCGATGGAGAATATTTTTGAAATGGCCGGTTTAAGAGCAGCCGCAGCCGTTACAAAAGACAAACAGAAGACGATTTTTTTCTTTGACCTACATGAATGTTCAGACTGAAAGGGACAGAAGCGATGTGTGTACTCTAGTGCTAAAGCCCTGTGTGTGCTCCGTGGTCATTCCAAAGCGTTTTTTGAAAAACCTTTACTTGCCCTGAATGTCAAATTAATGTTTTTTGAGCCCTCGGTTGACCCACAAATCGCATTAAAGTAGAAACAGGTTTTTGATGGGGCCGAGGTAAGGTAATGGACAGAACATGGCAGGTAATCTTATTCAAATGACAGTGATGTGTGGTGATTTTATGGCTCAGCGCTTTTAGAGAACTGAAAATGCAGGTTTCTTTAACAACTCATTTTAGGCAAGTAGGAAAGAATTTAATATGAGGCACCGACGCCCATTGCTTTTAAACTTTTGTGAATCGTAATGCAGGGAAAATACAGAGTCAGGTAAAGCATTTCACATACGGGTGGTGCGACTAAAATAAGAATCTCTATACTTCACTGTACGCCCGAAGTTGGGCTCAAGGTAAAACTGATGAGCATTCTTAGAGAGGCGGGTGTTGCGGCTAAATTGCTTCAGGAGAAGAATGCAACATGCTATTTCACTAGAGCACTGGTTGTAAAAAAAAGCGATAAAAGAGAGAGAGAGACAGGTGACTTTTCGACAATGATCAAGAGAATCAATCGATTCTACGATTGAACTACCACCTATCAATTTTAACGCTCTATTTTGTACATCAAGTAGGCGCAAAGATGTTTGAGAAGCACCTGACCAGATATGGTAGTTATACACCAGTTTTGGGCAGATGAAGGCCTTATAAATTGTTGCCAGATCAGAAGGGGTGAAGAACTTCCTGCATCGTCTCAAGAAGCAGGTTGGTGCTACGCCGCATGTTCGAGAAATCTCTCAGAGGGAACCAATTGTAGTCGTTTCAGTTGAAAATCTCCTATCTCCTGGCGTGGCCAGACCTCGTGCGAATTTGAAGATGTTATTAGTTTTGTCATTGAAATACAAAGTTAAAATAATTTTATTTTACAATAAACTTATTTTATTCGGACGCGGATGACATGTCATTGGGTGATATGCATAAAACGGCAGTATTTACTGAAAGTAAATGCTAAAAGTATGTACTTTTATTTTAAGTAAAAGGTTGATTTTACAGTATTTACTTGATTTCGTATGCATAAAAAAAAGTTCCTACTCATAGCATATACTTTCAGTATTTACTAAATTCATCCAAGTAATTACTAGAATTCATCTAAAATTGATAGTAAATACTTTTATTTTCTTGTTTCTTTCATAATTCTTTTGAATGAAATTGTTGTTTCCCTAAATCTTCATATCAACTCCGACTTGGAATAACCCAATGTAACGTAGAAATATTTTCATCTTTTCTTGATGAGAAATTGCCCCTCCTCTAGTTTCAGTTTGAATTCCTTAAAACATATAAATTATAATTATATTTTAACCCGAACACTAAGACTAAGGAATATAAAATACAACAGTATTGAGTTTTGGTCACTAAATAAAAATTTTTCATAGTAGCTATGTTTTATAATATTTATTATTAGAAATATTACTTCTTTTGTATAAGGCACCAATAGGCTGTTGTTATTTTAAATGATAAAATTATTGCTATGGCTTACCAATAAAGTATTCACTTAACCAATCTACGTTTTCCGTCTCAAAACGATATAACTGTTTAAAATTAGCCCCAAAATCCGACCTTCGATCTTTATATACTATATTAGAATTAATACGCACAAATGCTGCCATTTTAGTAAATATTATTAGCTGCAACAAAATTTAATTATAAACAACACTCTGATTTATTCGAAATTTGACGCAACACTGATATTTTTTCGCTTCCCACCTACCTAATATATGGTTTGAATCAAAAAAGTATGTACTATGAAATTTCCAACTTGCTATTTAGCAAACTTAAAAAAACCAAGTATTTGCTACAGAAAAATAGTACTTACAAGTTCTTATGCATACGGATTGAAGTATGTACTAAAAAAGTTCATCCAAAAAAGTAAAAACTATTCTCGAAAGCAAATACTTAATTTTCAGCATTTGCCGCATTTTTATGCATACCAAAAATAGTATATACTTAGAAATTCTCAAGTAAAAGCATTTACTATGTTTTATGCATACCACCCATTATGTTTCTAACTGTTATGTTAACTTTACATTTCAATCACAGAAGTCGCAGCTAAAAAAATAATGGCTTGAAATCCTCGCCGAATAAAATGATATTATTAAAACTTTGCATTTCAATGACAAAACTAATAACATCTTCAAAATCGCGCGAACTCTGGCAACGTCAGGAAATTTTCAACAAAACAGACTGCAATTGATCAAAATGTGGTGCATAACACCACCTACACCAATTACACCTTGGGTGCATATAAGTACGTCCACTTGTCGACACGTCAAAATTCGGAAAAAAATTGTTTTTTTGTCTAATGTAAAAAAAAGTAAAAAGGCAGCATTTTTTGGCACATTATCTTTCCAGTATTAAAAAGAAAAGCAGGCTAGCAGAACAGAGCTCGAGAAGCCCTAAAATTCTAGCGAATTATTCCCAATCAATTTTACTGCGGAACAATGGAGGGGATCTATAATTTTTTGCCGATTCCGAACGACTAAGTGAGAAAGACTTTTTCATTACAGTGTAATTTCTTTCGGAGGACTCCCGGAAAACGAAACGCGTGAAAAAACAATAATTATGTTTCAGGTATTCGAACTTTCACGAAACAGGCAGACATGCTTGTGAAAATTTTACCGGTAAAAATCATTGACAAGCATTTACAAGATTTTGACTGTCAGCCATATAAACTGTAATTGAGGATTAAATGCACACCATGAGCTTGATAATTACATTGGAGGTCTTCAATAAAAGTGTCTGGAAGGCTTTCTATTGCTGTTTAAGTGTAAAACACGAACATCTGAAGGTATCCGAGAATTGTTGGTACAACTTACTATCCAAACGATTAGTTGATGAAAAATTTACTTTCATTTCATTTATAGCTATTGTTGAAGTTTTTTTATTTTGGTGTGCATTTATTTCAATCCATTCCCTCACAAGACATGGTTGTGAGAAATACGCTAGGCCCAGGCGCTCCTTGCTCTGTTATGCCACCCTATTTCTTTATTTTATTTTTATTTATTTCAATACCAATGTCGAAAAAACAGATTCCAATCGTTTTGGACCATTCTTGTATCTGGGGCCAAATTAACGCATCAGTGATCGAGTGAGTGAGTGCCATTTTTCGTTTAAAATTCGTTTTAATTTGCACTTTGTCAGTCTGCTGTTCATATAAAGATTTCAATTCGTTCAAATGTTGATGAAAGAATGTCAAATTGTGGTACTAAAGTGCTCGATAATGTGAGGAGTGATAAATAAATAAAATAATTCTGTCATGTATTACCCGATCACGCGTGCGGTGATTCCGCCCCTGTTTTCAACAGATACATTTTTTCATTCCACAGCTATTTGCGAAAGCAATGGATTCAGATATTTTTCTGGTTCAAAAATGTGTTCCAGGTATCCTCGATAGCGTATCCGATAAGTTCTTGAACTCACCCATTAACAATGGAATAGGAAGACGATAGTGAAAAGGCTTTCCTTCAAACGTCGAAAGCGAAGATGCATCAAACAATCTTCTGGCGATACAATCGGCGGCGGCGGTAAACTATTGAACGATAACCGTCTAAAAAGTTACGGAATCTATGCCCAGGTTGGTAAGACCTGACATAATCAGCTTTTGATATCAAGAGCGTAATTATTTGAACGCAATGTAAACTTAGTTTCTGATTAGAAGTTCGAAAATATAAAAACAAGAAAATAGTATAATACTTTTTTGCTGAAATTAAAACAACTTATTGGTGAGAAAAATTCATGTAATTGATCTACTCGTTATCAGAAAAAGAAAGATTGACGGTTGTTTTTCTTTAATATTTCGACAGCAAATACTGATTGATATACACGTCTAATGTCTAAATATGGAAAATGATCAACCGAACATTTTTCTAGTACGTAAAATTTACAAAAAAAGACAACTTTTAGTTATTATTTGTTTTTATTATTGTTATTGTTATGGTTTCAGAAATAAACATTTACATAAATTTATATTTTAACTTAAACATCATTTTGTCTCTACTTTTTTATATTAGTTAATTAATGTTATAATTTCATTTTTATTTAATTTTTTTTAATATAATATATCTTTGATTAAATTAGATCACAAGCTGAAAAATATACAAAAAGCGCATTAATAAGTAAATATTTATATAAAAAATGTGTGCAACTAAAAAATTTATCGTAATATTCAAAGCCTTTAAAAATAAAAAGACGAAGATTAAAAATATTGACGCCAATGTGACGACGTTGACGACGATAAGGGTATAGAATATAATAGACTTTATTTCCAATTCGAACTCAGCACGATGTGTGGTATTGGCGTTCAACGTAAGTGTCTTATTTCTTGTTTCTTTTAGTAAAAATTCTTTTGATTGTGTTTGGGTGTAGGTGTGGGTGTGGAAAATTAAAAGAATGGCACTACAATTTCTTCTTCTTCTTCTACAGAGTCAAGCGCAACCAAAGGGGACTGGCTAACTACATTCCATACACAAGAATTATTAGTTTTGTTTTTTTATCCTCCCATTTCTCAAGTGGCCTTTTAGCAGATACAAATTTTATGTAAAAAATATTTACATTTCGCGCTTATGAAATGGTTTTAATTTTATAAAAATCGTAAATTGAAATATTCTGCCGAAGCGAGGTCCTGTGCTAGCCCTCGCCGCAGTACTTTAAAAGACTCTGGCAGACAATGGTTTTGAATTTAACACTCAAACTATCAAATATTGCGTCCGTGTCGTCGAGTCGGTATTCTTCATTGTGATTGGGGTCCTGCATGATTAGACTTTTGAATTTCTGATTTAGACTCTGCTCCAATTCGGTGTTGTTGTTGTTGAAGTATAGGACATAAGACAACTCTAGTAGATAGTAGTCCAGATCGGATAGGAAGAACTCTTCGCATTCGCTAATGTCGAATTTTTTCGCAATGAAATGCACAAACAAACGGTAGATGTAGAACTTGAGATCCTGTCGGCGCATAGGCACGAAACTAGTGTCTTTGGTAAAATACTCGAAGATTTTAAGTGATTTAGAAGCGCTCGAGCAGTCACTCAAGCAGAGAGTAAACGCGTCGACAAATTTAAAATTCAACATCAGTGTCCGGATGCGATATTCGAGGCGCTTCTTTGAGAATTTCTCAATTTTATCGGGATTGTAGAGACCATGGAATACATACAAACAGTAGTGAATATAGTTGCGGAATTCACGACTGTTTTGACTGCACTCTGAACTGAGATCATCCGATGGGGGAAGACGTGAATAGCTTTGCTCGTCGGCTGAGATGTCATTGGAGCTGTTGTTGGGATAGGCGGGACAAGACAGAATCATAGAGTCTGGTTCGATTAGGCTGAGATTTTCAATACTTGAGATCATGTCGTCTGATTCCTGGCATGGGTTTGTTGTCAGTGGTGACTTAACAGCGGACTCGTGTGGTTCTAGGGAAATACCGGCTTCTTGAATGAAGTGCGGCTGATATTCGGGAATGGTTTTCAAATATCGCACTGGTTCGTAGTCCAGGCGTATTCTCGGTCTTGGGAGGTTGATTTCTGTTGGTATTTCCACACACTGACTTTCGTAGCGCATCATCCGCTTCGTAGTTGGCAGCAGAACAACGCGCTGCTTCCCTTTATCGAACAGCGCTCCCAAATCGCGACCACACTATAGAAAAGTAAATGTTCTATTTTTGAGACATATAATGAGAGAAAAATAACAAACCTGTCCATTGGTGTTGCCTCCAAAAGCTTTCACTATATAATCTCGACTCATGACGAGCGTAAAGTCTGCTCCACACTCTACGTACATTGGATTGTCTATGTTTTCCAGCGCTGATGGTCGGTTTAGAGGCTTTCTTTCTTTGTCTTCCGTCCCTAGTTGGTGTTCCAAGTTCTTTCCCCACGTGTAAAGCGACCCAGTCGACGTTATCATTGCAAAATGAAACAGACCACTCGAAACCTTGAAAAACGAAGATTTTTTCCTCAAGCAATCGATAAACACCCACCAATTTCAACTCACCTGACATATATCGCCCGCCACTTCAGTTGTGTCAACCAAATGTGGAGCCATATGCTCGTTTGTGGTATCAGCTTCTTCAATAACCAATGGTTTTTCCTCGATTTTCACTTCCAACTCAGTTTCTACAGAACTAAAACCATCCACTACGTCATCAACAACAATTCCCTCAGTGGTTTTAGCTGACAAACTTTCACCGACTACACTTTCAATCGCATCCTTGTTCCCTTCGACTGAGTCTAATACTTTAATTTCAATATCTTTGGTATCGCAAGGATTATTTGGTTTGTCATCCGAACTAGCTGATGGATCTGATTTAATAGGAAACTCGGGAACCTCAATTTTAATATTGACAGTATCTGCTGCATCTGAGGACATAGTTTCCTCGAAGCGTTTGCTTATCTCTCGCCTTTGAAATTCTTCGATTTTTTGTTTTGCGTTTGCTCGACGTTTTATTTGATTCGCGAGACGCAGTGCTTGAGGTGAAGAGCCCCAAGTGAAAAGTTGGTTATTATCATCAACTACCAGCTGGAAATGGGTTTAGATTTTAATAAAAAAAAAATATAAATGGGCTCAGCGTCGGAGTAGCCAGCTTACATTAGAAAAGAATTTGGTGTGAATCAGTCTTATTTTTGCTGTGCCTACGTCTATTTTGATCGGGAAAAGAGACTTCGTGTGGCTTTCTGTACAGGAATCGGCTGGATTCTTAGAACCTATTGCACCTGTTCCCAACTGGCCAAAGTGATTCGAACCAAATACGTACACTTCTGTTGTTCCGTATAAGCCTTTGCAAAGAACAAGGCTGTGCGCATGGCCTAACGATGCTTGTATCACTTTCTGTAAAACAAATTTTTAAATGTTACATTAAAATTGTTTGACTTAAGCAAACATTGGTTTAACCAAAAATATACACTTCAAACTTTCAACACGAACAAAGGAAATCAAATTGTCTGTCTGCTGGCGCATCACGCAATAATAGAGGAGGAATACACTTGAATACATCATTTTTTCTCTGACTGTTCTTACAAAGCTGTCACAAGTTGGAAACAATTTACGTGATAAATAGGCGCAAAATAAAGATACCGGAATGCTTTACTGAACTTATTTACTAAAAAAAACACTAAAGAAGGGAAATCATCAAATTGCATCTTTAGGATTTCCATACATAAAACACAAGGGGATAATAGTAACACAAAAGACAAAATTGCTCTGAATGTGACTTGGCAAAAGGCATACCACTTAAAGCAGTGGGAATACCAAGCTAATAAATGTGAGCTCTTAGAGCTTGGCCACATTGACCGGGAAAAACAAGTAAATTTTAAATGATTGTCTATTAGAAAATACACAAAATTCACCGATAAATAACAACAGAAGGGCAGCCCCGGATGCCTGGCGTATTTCTCACAACCATAACCAGTGAGCAACGGCTAATCAAGAAAGCGATTTTCATGGTAATGAAACTACTGTCCGAGGGCTTGTCTATTCTCCGCGAAAGGCGATATCCGTGAAAAATATTTCTTGTGTTCTGTTGAGATTCGAATCTTGATCCTTCAACGTAACAGACATACATGCTACCCATTTCACCACGGGCATTACTGATAGGTACGTATTTATAACGATGAAACTATTGAAGTTTCCATCTCTTTCCCACATGAAATGTTACGAGCATCATCCACTTTCAGTTCTTTTCCAGTCAAATTTGCTTCTATTCACGTAGTATTCGAAGCTTAGTAGCCCCACTTGTTGAAGAGAATAGCCTTCTGCCCAGTTACATCGTCTTTTACAGTTACACTCGAATTAGCCAACATGTTCTGAAATTTTAAGTACGATTTTTAATGTTTTGGAATTCCAAGTTCGTCTCGTCTATATGTATATACAGTCTATAGGCTAAATGTCTAGAAAGACATTTTAGTTAATGGTTTTGTTTTTTACATCTCTTTGATCAGGTTACAATTTATACTAATTTAAAGTATAAATCCCATATTTTTACTGGTGCGTTTCAAACATCATCGCGCTTTCACAACAGAGCTAGGAGCCCCATGGTCTAGCGCATTTCTCACAACCATGCCTCGTGAGGGACTGGAGGGGACCTACAATTTTCTGCCGGTTACGAATGGTGTAGACACCACAAACCGATACATACCAGTGGAAGTTCCGAGTGCCTAGTAGAGCTTTTACAACACTCCGCTACATCGCAGATCAACTGCAATTACGTCGCTTCACCAGCTTCCAAGGGGGTGATCACGAAGATGTTTACGAGAAACAAGTGGTTGTTTAATGTCAGGGAACCACTTAACTCTAAATTTTTATTGTGAAGGAAAATTGTATGCGCCAGAGCTGCAAGGTTTTGGAATAGTTCACATCTTTAGTCCCTGTGAAATAAGTTCCAAAGAAATGCGCCTACCGTATGAGCAGGTTTGGACGGCTAACTTCAGAGTTCATCAGCAAAAGCAAAAGTTGACCACTCGGAACTAACACGAGTATTGAGGACAAAATACGGCAATTTGACTGTAGGAACAATTAAAAAGAGGCCGCTACTATCTCTAGGTAGCCATAACGACTTGATATCTAGCCTAGCTGAAGGAAAGAAGTCGCTAGAAGATTTGAAGCTAGAAGCAGAGCAAAATAAGGACGGTCATAGTGTAATCAGCCAAATTCGAGAAGTCGAGTTTCATCGCTACTCACTAATGACAATTGGAGCTATAATTGTTGGTATCATCATACTAAACATTTTATTTAAACACTACCGCTCGAGAAGCACACCTACCAGCCCAAATCAAGTTACGACGAATATTACGAACGTTGTCCCTGAAAGACCTGATGCTCTCAATATAGATGCCGTCGAGATGGAGATAGAGGCCCTACCCGTTCGACAGTCTTCAACAAGAAAATCATTGAAAGGAGTAACGTTTGCCCGAGTATAAACATAAAATACTTAAGTAATACAAAAACTTTTAATTTTTTCAGAACTAAATTGAATTTAGTTATGTATGAAATTTAAATTAGAAGACAAACAACCGCGCACTTGAATGGTTAAATTACAACTCGAACTTATCGTGTCATAGAACCGATCACGAACTCCAAGTTCAACATTGGATAGCCGATGCGTTTGAAAACTCAGCACAATTTGATGACTAAAATGCATACACGTTTTACCCAATGCAAGCAATTGGGCAATCGATGTGCAACGAGTCAACTCAAATTGCATTGAGTTCAACGCACGACGACTTCCTCTGAAGGTGTGGGAAATCAAAGCACAACAGTGGCTAATCGAGAAAACGCTTTTCATGGCAATGAATTTACTATCGGAGGACTTGCCAATTCCTTGCGAAAGGCGATGCCCGTGGAAAAACATTTTTACCTCAGTTGGGACTCGACCTGCGAACCTCTGGGTTAACAGGCGGACATGCTTAAAATCACGCCACGTGTTCAAAATAGAGCACTAAAATTTATATGTGACAGTTCAATTGTAATTTCAATTGATTCTCTGGAACATCCTCGTAATGTTTCATGTTACTCTTTTTTATATTTTTACAAACAGTGGTCTAGTGAAATAGTAAGTTGCATTCCTCCTGAAAATTCCTGAAATAATTTACCGGCAAAACCCGCCTCGCAAGGAATGCGCATCAGCTCTCCCTCCAGCCCAATTACCGTCTTACAGTTAAGTACAGAGATGCATATTTTAGTTGCTCAACCTGCATATAGAATTCCTTATTTAACTCAATTTTCCCCATGCATTACAATGCACAGAAAATCAAGAATATTGTGCATCGGCATCTCCTTTCTTATCCTTTTATTACTTACTACTTACTATCCCCACTTTGTTTTCCAACATTAAAAGGATAGTCACAACATCTTAAAGGTCGCATGATTTATAAAAAGTTTCTGAAATTCGAGTCTAACTCCCAAGTATAATTCAGATATGTTAACCATTACTCCACGGGCACCACTAAGAAAAGAAGTCAGAATTAAAAAGGAGGCAATAACTTGGAGATGTTGTTATCACGTTTTGAATGTGTAGTTAAGTGGTAAAGGATATAGAATGACGATCAGTGAAACCATTAGCTACAGAGCGCACTTGTGGTAAAATTTAAGCTGTTTTACAACATTTTGCAGAATATCCTCACTTTTTTTTAAATGCAAGAATTGGGGTTAATTTCTTCTTTAATTTGTTCGGGTTGTTTACAAAGAGAGATGCTACCGGGCTTGAAAATTAAGATCAATTAACAATCCATCGTCTCGGTGGGGCTAAGTGTATGAGGCGGCCAATTGACATGGCCATTTCATTTTGGCAAGCCTTCTTTTAAAAGAAATGCACTGTTGAGACTACACTGCACTTATTTGGGAAATGAGTTCAAAATTTAGAGCAAGAAACAGCTGACGGTGTCAAAATAACATATGATTTAAAAAGGAACGACTAGATGGCCCTACCTTTATAGCTTCGTTCTTGAACAATTAGAGATTTTCTTTTACCTATCCTTAACTGTATGAACTGTCCGTCGACATGGGCATAGCTAGAAGAGTACGCATCGCGAGACTGCGATGGCTGAGAAATACAGAGCGGATTAATAACAACCATTCGGCTTGACGTGTTTTCGACAGCACACTCTTCGGTGGCGCAATCAAGTGGAAAGAGATCCGTATTAGTGTACAAAACTGGAGAGAGCTCGTCCGAAATCAAACCCCAATTGGTTGAGGCCTAGGTTCACCCCCAACTATAATGGCGACCCAACTAAGTAAGTATCCTTACATATTCATGAAGGGTATTTCGGTAAATTACTCTTAGTATGCTCAGGGCTTCTAAATCACTCTGACTATTACTGTTTTTCCCAAAGTTATGATATATTGCTACTTTGAATGACGATGGAACTAATTTCTGAAAGTATTTTCTGACTCTTTCTTCCCCAGAGTTGCAGTTGCTTTGTCCTGTTTAATATGCTCGAGTACTCAATAATAAAAGATTTATAATAAATAATAAATAAAAATATAAACTCACCTTATACTGGAAGAAGGGTACTAGTTTCGGTTCAGGTATATTTTCCGTTGTCCCATGGCCCAACTGGCCATACACGCCCCAACTTCACATGAAAAAAAAAGAAGAAAATTCAAATAAATTGTAACAAAATTAAACACTTCACCTTACCCCCACGTATACAAAAATCCATCAGCAATGACAGCATTATGGTACTGTCCAGCTTCTAGAGCGGTAATATTCTTTCCATCCAATGCTTTCACTAACATAGGTTGCAGTGACATGAGCATATCTTTGCCTATACCCAATTGGCAGTAGTTATTGTTGCCAAACGCATAGAGCTAACAGAATACAAAAATATTTCATTATCAGACTTCTTCAAAGGTTACAAGTACTTACTCCATTGTTGGTGAGCACCAGCGAATGTTGTCTCCCGCACACCACAGTATGAACTTCCAGGTTCAATTGTGAGAGGACTTCAAGGCATTTTACAGCGTGTGGAGGCTCGGGTGGGTCTTTAAACGATACAATTTTAAAAATGTCAGACCATTGAGTAATAAATTTTGAAACATACCCGAAGCCTTGGTAACACTAAAATTACAAGGCACCCCATTTGAGCCCCAAAAGTATGCCGCGCCATCTACAACGCAAGCACAGTGAGCAAAACCCGCAGATAGTGGTGAGAACTTTGAATTCTCAATAGCGAACTACAAAAAAAAAAAGCCTTGTTAAATAGAAAAAGAAACAAAATAATAAGACCGCAAAGGACATCCACGAACCTGATTGTCTTCATAGGTGAGTCGAAATGAAGACAGTGCATTCGAAATATTGTCCTGTTTCGATTTCAGAGACTCTGTGTGAATAAGAACAGCCAAGTACGTTTCAATCAGACTCTTGCAATAGTCAAAAATGTACGTTGAATTATTGTCGTTGTATTCTTGTTTGCGTTGATTTGCTGGTGCCGACGAAGTGTGCGAAACTATTGGCCGAAAAACAGCTGAAAACGGATTCAATTGTTTCTCAAGGCGCTACACACAAAAGAGAGGATGTCATTATTTAAGCTTAGTATTATTTAATAGTCTTTCAAACCTTCAGAACGCTTTCTCGAATATTCTCCAGCTTGTCCTGGATAAAGATAAAATAATCGAGCGAAACATGCGACAGATACGTGATACTCTCCATGAATATTGGCTCACTCAAGTTGTACAGGCACACGTTTAACTCTGAGTACCAACCTAAGTGAGATTCGTTTATATTTACATATTTACCACAATGGAACATTGTGTTACCAAACTCCTGTCCAACTACACTGTTCAGGGCCAAGAACGTATCAATGCATGCTCCTCGGGCTTTGGCTAGAATCAAAGCCGCCGAATAGAGTCCGCTCTGACACAGAACAATGCTCGTCATGTTTGTGTGAAATTTTGTATTAGTAACCAAGAAGTTCCTGAAAAAGAAATCCAATACTCAAGTTAGTTTATGACTTGGGAAAACACAAAACCCCTCCACTCAACTCACCACAATGGAATATAATTTTTGTCTTTCACCGCCTTCTCGGCCAAGGTAATCAAAAGCAAATTCGCCAAATGAAACTGTGACGATGGTGACATTTGTAAATTACTAATAGACTCATCTACTCCATAATGATAGTCACTACACGACTCGCCTTCGTTCACATTAACATTCTTGGACGGTTGTTTGGGAAGGATTGGATGGACATCTTCCGAATGGCGATACGTAACGTCTTCCATGATATTCTTAATGATTGCACTGCTAAAATACTGACTTCGTATTATGTATATTGACTTTAGGGCCATGGCACAGAGGTGCATCAGAGCGTATGTCTGACCGAACATAGCAAGCTTGAGGGCCGTCCGAATCGGTTTGATACGCGCTGCATTGTATGTCAACAAGGCCTGTGCTACTTTCTTCTTTCGCAGGAGGTAATCACCAGCAAATTCTATGCAAACCTCGAATGATAAATCAAAAGTATTGCAAAACTCATGACATTGATCCCATTTGCCAGCTACGGCAGCATCCAGGAATATCGCAAACGGTTCCTTCTTTAATTTGATGAAGTAAACATTTTTGTTTGTCACCACATATGAAGGATCGTAGCAGATCTTAGGGAATTCATTTTTCATTATCTCCATTTCACGCAACGAATAAGTATCCTGGGTATCGACACTTCTATAAAAATGCACATATTCTATGGGCGATCGAATTTGTTTGCGATCAACAACTTCTGATTTGTCTTCTTTTGCGATTGCCTCATTTGTAGCCTCATTGTTTGCATAGTTAGTCATTTGGTACATATTCAGGACTGTCTCGTTTTCGAATCGAAACAGGCCAAGCAGGGAAACGTTGTTGAACTTCTGGAAATAAAATATTTTGTTATTAGAATAGTTTAAATAAAAAATTTGATAATTTTATTTGGGTCATCAAGAAAACATCCGATCCAGTTTTTAAGTTGTAAGTCAAGTACGATAAATGGTTCGCAAATGAAATATTATTAAGCAACCTTTTTAAAGTAGGGTACACACTGTCATTTCTTAAATGACATTCCAAAACTGTCATTCCTGAACGTTTCACTTCATGCTACACACTATCATTTTAATTCGTGCTAATAAATGCAACTGTTTTCTTGTACTATCATTTCATTCCATCATTCCAGTCATACCCACGAAAAATTTTGATCTTCATCATTTTCCTCGTCATTTTTTCGTCATTTATCATTTGCATCTACACACTATCATTTTTTTCCATCATTCCAGCAGAAATGATGGAAAAAAATGACAGTGTGTACCCTACTTAAAGAATAACCGCTTTTCATTCTTTTTTATCTCCATTTTCATTCGGACACTTCTTAAGAAAACGTATGTTTGAAATGACGACTCTCCTGTTAACAGACTCAGATTGATTGATATTTCTGTACGCACAATGAGATTTGAAAGCATCCAGATCATTGAGCTGTCAAATAAATACATTATAGGTTTGTTCGTTGAAGCCCTGGGGTTGCCCTAGGGCCGCCACAAAGCGTTTTTTGAGAAACCTACATTCGCCATGAATGTCAAATTGAGTGTTTTTTGAGCCATAGGTTTGCCATAGGTTTTCCCCAAACTCGCCCTAGCTTTTTTGCTGTGGCGATTTGAGGGCTGTCAAATGGCATGTATTTTTTTTTTTAATGACAGGGATGTGTGGTGATTTGTTGTGTAGTGTTTTTTGAGGAGTGGACAACCCAGGTTTTTTTGACAACTCATAGGGTTGGCAAGAAAACCTGGGTCAACCCTGGGGAAAGTTCAACGAACAGACCTTATATTGCGATCAATGCATGTAAGCTTATAATGCCTCGGATGAACGTACATTCCGAAGGGGTAAAAGACTTTCAAATTATTGCTATGAGCAGTACGTAATGAACAATTCTTTACGAAAAAGCGTTATTTTACTTCGAGTGGCTACTGTTGCAAAAGGCCGCCACAACTTTTGCCGATCACAACTTTTTTGCCTAAAACAGATAGCCTAAAATCTGGCACAATAGGTTTCATTCAGACATCGCAGTGCCTGGAGCTGAGCAAGCTCTACTCGTCCCCTAAATCTAATCTAATCTAGCCTAATTCCATCATAAAGTACCGAGCGGTTGCAACCCTGTCAATTTAAAATCAGAAATGCTTCCTTTGATACTTTACCAGTTTAGAGTGGAAGCACTATCAATTTACTACAAAACCCTTGGTTTGATGAAGAGTTCTGGCACAGGCAGCTAAGACCGAGGTCTACTAATCATGCTCTACAGCTGCACGTAAACTAACAAATATAAGAGGAACACCGTTTTTTTTTTAAATAAAAAAAAAAGTAAAAAAGAGCATTAGAAACAAGGGGTTGAGCAATGATGTAAAGTTATTTGAAGTTTTAATAATAACAAGGCGCAATTACCGCTAAATTGTATTTACAACCAGAGAAGCAGCCTTCTCCTTTTTTGTGGTACAATAGATGCCGGAAAACTGTTCGTTCAAAAGAACCATCACCGGGTACCGCAACACTAGCCTCGCTAGAAAAGTCCATCAGTTTTACCAACTTAGGTCATGCACTGGAAAATGTCTTTCCCTCACATTACAATTTACAAAGAATTAATAAAAATAGTGAATCGGTGTCTTCTCCTCTTTTCTAAATCCCTTGGTGTACATAATGAAATTATAAAAATAATTTGAAAGCCCCTGGGCCTTGCGCATTTCTCACAACCATGTATTGTGAATTGTGATGTAATTGGAGTATATATTCGTCAGTGTATATGCTCACCAATTTGGGTGAAGCAGTGAAAAACGCCAGGCAAGTTAGAACATGCAAAATTGTCAAAATAAGCAACAACAAAAACGAAAAAAAAACAACCACCAATTTTTCTTCTCTTGATATCAACTTAATTTAGCGTACTTTCGTCACGAATAAGTCCCTAATTTTATTTTCAGCACAAGGTTAGATGTTATTTTCCTGATTTTTTTTAAATGTTTTTGAACTTCTCACAACAAATTAAAATTACAATGGGCGCGTTCGGTGCAATTCAGATTTTCAGATTAACTAACTATTCTCGGCCTCTGATTGGCCAGACGTTAAGTTTTTCAGTTGACAACTCATCAGCTGTTAGTTTTTACCGATTCAGTTTTTCAGTCAAGAAAAGCAGGCTGAAAATCTAGATTTAGTTTATTAAGCTGTCAGATGCGATAAATAGCCTACATGACAATTGAACTTTACTTTGTATTTTTCGGTTAGCTTTTTGTGGAAACATTTTTGTAGTGAACTTTTTCATTAAACTGAACTCTAATTTATTTTTAGGCAATTTGTCGTATAATTAAAGATTATTAATGGAAACCCTTACAAAGGAAATAGATTTTTAAGAAAATTATTTGCTACATTTTCACTCGAAGTCTATTCAAATTGTAGTTACACGCATATTTCTAATCACAAATATTGAAGAGAAATGCTTTGGACTATAAGTTAATACTATTTTGAACCAACTACAAGAAATTATTTATTTCTTATCAAATCTTTCCTAGCAGAATTGAAAGGTGAATCCCAATACCATTCAAATCTGACAAAAAATTTAGAAGACCGTTCGACGCAAAACTGAATAAGTTTTTCAGTTAATCTTAAAATCTGAATTGCAACGAACGCGCCCAATGCGCTTAAAAAACTACGAGCGAAAAGTCAACAGCTGCTTTTGACAGTTTTCACCGAACTTACACTTGCTCAAGAGGAGGTGCAGAAAATGCTGTGCTAAACTGTTCTAGAACAGCTCATTGAACAAAAAAAAGATCAGAAAAGAACAGAAAATTTCTCATTGAACACCAAAAGCCTGATCTTTTCTGTCGGAAACTTTTCTAGAACAGGTCATTGAACACTCCTTATAAGTTATAAGAGTAGTCCCAACCCCATGAAGTGCGAGTGAATTGTAAAAAAAAGTATGGGGTGAAAGACTGCGAAATGATAGTGGAAGACACTGTTGCCATTAAACGCAGGGTTTTCAAAAAGACACTATCACCAGCCAAGGTAAACCGGTAATGGAATGATGAAGCTTAAATAATGATAAGTGAGAAGAAATTGGATTTCAAAGCATGGAGAAAGTGGCACTCAAATAACGGAGATGAAAAAGCTACAACGAAAGAATCCAAGAAGAAGTGCTTCCAAACTCAAGGAAGGCATGCATTGAGAGCTAGAAGAAATTTCTGCCACAGCTGCTAACTCAAACAGAGATATTCAAGAAAAACGACAAAAACTAGAATGAAGGAGCAATCATTTTCAAATTAGCCAAGAAGGAGCAATGCTCAGGAGAGTCGTACTCCAAAGTTAATGCTTCTTCTTCCATTTTCCGGCGCTAACATAAGTGATCCGCTCGTGTGGTACACCGTGTTTATCTCAGAATGTGTCGGCAAACTTTCCGGTTTTGGATTGTTCCATGTCTGCGACGACAAAATGATGGTGCTTAAGTAAGTAGTTAAGTAAGCGGAAGAATTTCTGAGAAACACCTGATCTAGGTCTGATTTAGGAATTAGAAATATAGTGGTCGATAGAAGTTAAGCAAAAATAAAGAACTTGTCGCAAAATGGATTTGAGGGTTGAGATTTTGGTATGTATGGGCGGAGTCTCTTTACCGAAAAGCTAATGCTGCAAGATCATCATCAGAACGGTCATTTGTAAAACCATTAGGCTGTTGACAAAAAAACATAAGTGCCGACCAGATTGTTTGATGATTTATCTTTTAAGAGCCATTAACCTTTTTTGGGAAATGTCAAAGCTCATTTTTTAAGGCTTTAATTCAAAATAAAGTCTTTTTTTATACCGTTAAAATCGACTCGAATGGAGGGAACACTTTTACCTGACTGCTTGTCAAAGCAACGCGTAGTTTCGTTATGACGTTCTTCTAATGCTATTGTAAGCCACTATTTGTGAGAAGGATCCGTATTTAGCAGTTTCTACGAAGAGTTATAATAGGTTCGTTTGTTGAACTTTACCCAGAGTTCACCCAGGCTTACTTGACAACCCTATAAGTTGTCAAAAAACCTGTGTTTTCAGTTCTCAAAAAACCCCTAAACCACTAAACCTTGCATTTTGAAGTAAAATACATGCCATTTGACAGATCTGTTCGTTATCTGACCCCGTTCAGCAAAAACCAAGTGCTACTTTAGGGCGAGCTGAGGATGAACCCAGGGCTCAAAATACACTCAGTTTGGCATTCAGGGCGACCTTAGGTTTTTCAAAGAACATAATGAGTACATTTTGAACCATACGCTTCTGTCTTCTATTCTCTATAAGAGGTTACCGTGGGGTAATTGTTGACATGTCTGCTTGTTATGTGGCAAAACGAGGTCCGAGTCCCAGACACATTCAAACATGAGGTTGGCAAGTTCTTGGACAGTAATTACACTGCCCTCGGAAGGACTTTCTACAAAAATGTAGGTCCTTGAAATACGTTAGTCAATGAAGTTCCGGCAGCTTTGTTGCGCCGCGCTATTAATTTATTTTCATGTTTATTTTAACATTCTATTTCGATAGAAAGTTAGCCGAATTCGAAAGAAGTACATTTTGAGGCTCGAAAGATTCGAATAGTAACATGTAAACTATCGAAATAGAATGACAAAAAAAGCATGTTTATGGTCCCTATTATGAGTAGCGGATCGAACGTTCGACTGGAAGCGAATGTTTTAGAGAAACTCATTTATTGGATTATTATCGTCCGTTCTCTTATCTGAGATCTGACATACCTTGAATGTGGTAGCATTTGGAACACAAAGAAACAAATTCTTTGTTTTTTTCTCCTTCTTTGCGTAAATTTGTTTTTTTTTTTTAAACAAAGACCTTTAATATTTTAAAAAGAAACTGACAACAACTTATATGTGCATAACAACAAGTTGTGTGCTAGTTTCAAAGACAACAAATCAAATAATAAATGAAAGAAAATAAAAACAATAAATCGAAACTTACATCTCTGTCACCATTTTGCACCGACGCCATTGCGCTGCTTATCACTCCAACAGCATTTACCATATGACTGCTAGAGTTTCTGTCCATGGCATCATCATTCATTGTTTGCTCCTCATCTATGTTCGCCGATTTATATTCCTCTTGCGTTGGAGTTTTATCAGGACTAACGGGGGCACTGCCCTCCTTCTCCACATATTGAATTGAGTATAAAATGTTCGAACTAATTAGAATCTCATGACAATTGGTGGGAATTTTGTACAAAAAAACTGGCTTCAAGCTTATATCCATGCTGTGTACTGACAGAGTATTAGTTTGACTGTGCAAGGCACTCAATAAGTAGGTATGTCGTAAATTCTGTATTGTATAGAAAGATCCAGCCGACATTGATAGAGCCTCTGGTGTCAGGGACGGAGAATCCATTATTGCGAATGCTGTGATAGAGTTTTCCGACGAATCTGAAATTTGAATTCAAGTTTGTTGTAAGTACAATGCTGTAGATTGAAAAGAATAACGAAAAACAGAAAGAAACTAATTCGAAATATAAGTGTGCTCTACAGAAACTAGAGTGTGGAATGAGAGTAGCACCAAAGTGCACAAGAGTAAGTTTGAATGGACGAACAATATAAATGAACAAGTTTTTTATATCATTTGAGTCAGTGTGTCTCATGAGAATGTGGTAAACTTAATTCGTACACCTCAAAGGTTATAACACTCACCACGCTCAAGTCGGATTCGTGCTAACAAAACTAAAACTAATTGAAAAACTATGCAAGCAGGAGTCAAAATATCCAAAAATGAAACAAAAAAAAATGGAAGAAAGAAAAGTAATTCAAATGGAGTAAAGATTCAAAAGGAGTACAAATCTTAATTTACTTTTTTTTTTTAATTTACAATCTTTGACTGTAGAATAAAGTTTAACAAGAATGCAGTGCCCATACTAGAGATCAAAAAATGGTAAACAAGTTTTGAAATTTCGTGTAACTTAATTATTTTTAGTATGTGAACATTTTAAGAGGCATGCAAATTGAATATTTTATTTCTACACTTTCTGCCATGAGCTGTGAAATTACATCAGAAGTATCAGGTTTTCTTGAGAACAATTGGACTAATGGGTTGTATTTTGAGAAGTGTTGTCACGATAGTGAAAAAAAAAGAGAAACAAGCAACGAGGAAAATCCTTAGTATTTTCTTTTATTTGCTTTTGCAGTGTTAACCCTCATAACGACAAATTGACATTCTAATATAAGTCAGGAAGAACGATAGTATTAGTAACTTGTTTATCTTCTTCATAAATGAAGCTAAACAAACTGTGGAGCTGTGAGGATAAATGTACGACAGAGTCAAGCACAAAGATTCAAAAGCAATGTGCATCGGTGTCTCCTTTCAAATCCTCTCCTATTTTCCTAAATGCTCGCACTGTGTTTAACAACATTATAAGGGTATTCATAACCCCTTGATGTGCGCGTTGATTATATAAAAAAAAAAAAAAAAAAAGCAGAGCGACTCAAACACGGTATCCATTTTACTCCGCGTTTCAAGTGAACTTGCTTGCAAAAAGCGTTTATATTTTTACTAAACTTTCTTCTCAGCTGGGTGCTTACTTAGCAATCTGATACTAAAACTACATCGGCAGCGAACTAGGCAATTCGTCTCTGATCCAACTCCCAATGAACCAATAACTGAACAGGTCATTTAACTCTAAAATTATTCGAATCAATATTAATTCACTCCGAATACACCACCCCAACAGATTTTTGATAAAAACTTCACCATCCCACCAAGAATCACATGCAACGATATGGATTTCTTATAAAATGATTCAATCCATTTTTACACTGATGGCTCTAAAACCGAGGACGGACTTGGTGACCCAAACTAGTATAGCTTGTTCCAAGCGGACATTTTGGCGATCAAAGAGGTATCATTATCATGGCTTAGAGAAAACGTGTTATCCTCGACAAATATCCATTTTTTCTCGAATAGCAAGCAAGCAGCCCTTCCATCACTTGGAAATGTTTCTACAAACTCTACAAATGTCCGCGACTGTTGATCGTCTTTTATGGAAATGACAGAACACAGCCTTTTCCGGAGACATTACCGGAAAAGGCCGATGAACTTGCATATAGATATATGTGACATGTTTGCTAAAGCAATATGTCAAAAAGACAACTAACACTAGATGGACAAACACCACAACCTGTGTGGCTACCAAAAAAATGATTCCAAGGTTATGTTATGCTGTCAGTATACGGGGACCGACACACTTAGAACACAGAGATTCCATTGTGATACCACTGAGACCAGAAGGTTGATTACCCTATGGTCCCCTTCTAAGGCATCAGAGAGTTGAAGAAACACCCTCTAATCGAACCTGGGCTAACGAGTTGAAAAAGTAATCACCTAGGTGAGATTTCCCTCTGTTAGAAAGCGTGGGGCATGAACAAAGGAGATTGTTTCCTCTTCCTCCTCGACCATGCAACTAAGATCAAGCCAAACTTTAGTTCAAAATGTACCACAGGTTTATTCAATGCCTAAGAAGATGGCACCTTAACTCAATCGGTGTTTGAAACGGTCCAACAAATGACTTCTGTGGAAGCTACATGAACAAGGAATAAGAGGAAACAGTTCCTCATCTTCTTTGTACATCCCCTGCCCTCTCTCAAAGACGGAATACATTGGAAAAACTTTTTTCGACGATGCAAGGATCTTTAAAACATAGACATCCTTTGTCTGCATCGCTTTATAGAAAGTTTAAACTGGTTTAAATTAGAGGCAGTTCCTCAAATTTCTATGTAATATTACAATGTTATGGGTCTAAGTGAGTCGGTTTTCCCGACAGCCACCCTAACCTAGCCTAACCTAGTCTAGTAACGCATACGGCTGGAAGACAAAATGCAGAGAGATAGAGAGCCAACTCAGTCAACTTCAAATGAATAGTTGGATAAGGCTAGCCAAGAACTGAACTGACTGAAGGGCATGTTGGTTGAGGCAGTGGTCAACGTTGAGTTGCAAGGGCCACTTAAACATAGCAGGAAAAGGAACAAAAAAGAAATTGTCTTGACAGCGGTTTGTTTTCCCCAGCTTAACCGACACTATACTGGGCGCATTGTTAAACTTTCTTCTTTCATGTAACTACTATCATTGGTTATAACTTCAAATTCATTTATTTGTTTTGAACAGAAGTGGTCTCTAACAAAAGTTACAGGAGCTCTTTGAAGAACGCTGAGGATAAACAAAGAAAAAATCCTGCAAATCGCAGGTTTTTTGGGATACAATAGGCGCGTTTTATTGAAAATTTTCTATGTGCTCTTATCAATAAAACGATTTTTGGTTATATGCACTTAGCAAGTTCACTTTCAATTTTAACTTTCAAGGTTGGTACCCTTTGCACTTGTTCTAAGGATATGAAACATTAAAAATTTGCATTCTAAGGATATAAATGCATACCTTTTACTTTCCATTTCTATTTTTCTCTATTTAATTCTCGATTCTCAATTTATTTGCCGCATTTCAACTTTTTACTTTCGATGTAAACAAAACAAATGTCACTTTAATTTTTTTTTCGCAATAGCTGTGTTCAATAAGATTCATTTTTATTTTTAGGGTCGAATAATCGAATCGAATTAGGAATTAGGATTCAGATTTCGATGCAGGTATTTATATCACGGTTACTAGTTTGTGAATTAAAAACTCATTAAGTCATAAGTTAGTAAGTGACTTATGAATTAAATAAGTCAAAAGCTTAGAGAAATAAAGAACAAGAGGGAAAACCATTGCTTTTGCTGCTACCACCACCTTTTCTGACCGTGTGTGTGTGTGTGTGTTAGTAACTGCGTGTCTATTTATGTCCCCACCAAGTCACCACCTGACTCATCTATTAGCTATTAGGTGTGTTTCTTTACTGAAAATTTGCACGAAATGCACCGAAATTCGGCGAAAGTCAGTCTAATCCCGTTCCGATTTTTCGTAAAAGTGCACAAAAGAGAGTGCTCTCGAGAGAGTAAAAAAATTTCCCCGTCCTGCGAATTTCCGCCACCAAAATTTCTGTGGACAGAAATCGTGCACAGCCAAAACAAATACCACAACTGTCAAACAGACGTTTTTCCAAGCGTTGCGCTGCTGCGAATGTTTTGTTCAAGGCGTTTCTTTACTTTTAAGACAAATACGCTCTTTCAGAGAGTTTCTGAAAGAATTTAACAACCTTTCCTTAAAAAAAAATGTCTGTGCACAAAAAGTAAAGAAACAGACTTATTCAATCTGTTGTCGAAAATCAGAAATATGAATGAACACAACCCAAAGACTGCCAACCTCTGGATGCCAAAAAAAGAAATTTACCAACCATCCCTGTTGTGCAGTTAGCTTACTGCGATATTTATGTGCACTTAGGCTACTGACATAAGGAGTTGTTGTTTTCCCATGAGCGATGTTTTGCTGAAGTGCACACAAGTGCACATAGAATTTCAATAAAACTCGCCTATTCAATCTGTTGTCGAAAATCAGAAATATGAATGAACACAACCCAAAGACTGCCAACCTCTGGATGCCAAAAAAAGAAATTTACCAACCATCCCTGTTGTGCAGTTAGCTTACTGCGATATTTATGTGCACTTAGGCTACTGACATAAGGAGTTGTTGTTTTCCCATGAGCGATGTTTTGCTGAAGTGCACACAAGTGCACATAGAATTTCAATAAAACTCGCCTAATGGCAATTTAGTAGCAGTAGCAAAGCGAAAGCAGTATCCTTTATAAGACACTCTGATCCTTATGTATGATGCAGATGCATAGACCATGTCAAAGTTGAAAGAACAGCTTTGAGAGAAAAAATCTTCAGCATTTTGTTTTTTTATGAGAAATATAACAACAAACTATGTGGGATTGGCAGTTGCACCGAAATAAATAAAGCCGTTAAAGTTCAACGATTTTAATTTATGGATAAACCATCCCCTCAATGACCAAGCTTTTACCATACTTGGGTGTCCAGTAATCAGGTCGAAAAGTCAGGCAACACGGGTACGGGTACACGGTCTTTGACCTGATGGTTAAGAAACTGAGATATCAAGATAATTTTCGCGCCAACCCCGAGTGACGTACGTAAGTGGATAAAAAACCTCAAACTAATCAACCAACCAAACTGTAGAGTGAAGACTAGAGTCCAGCTTGGTAAGAAAAGAAGAAAATAATGGATATACCCTAAGGTGGTCTATCTGATTCCATTAAGAACTGACTCAGGACAGAAATAGAACTGTAAAAATGTCGTTAGCGTATCTCGTCAGACAAATCAAGCCCAAGTTTGTATTTGGTACGTGTACCCTCATAGAGAGCGGATTTCCAAGTTCGTACCTGGAAATTATGCCTCTGTCTTTTAAACGATGTCTCTCGAAATTCTAAATTAAAGCAATTAATCGACCCTATCGAGGTAACCTTCAGAGCGGAGTTTTCACCGCAAGGCATTCTTTTTCGGAGAATCGATTTTGCTTTGAAGTAGTTATCATCGTAAGAATTTTTTTTACAAATGCTGCGAGGCGACGCATTGCATTCCCAAAACGAAAACTTTCCACAACAAAAAAATATCGGAGGACATCGGATCGGTCGATCGGAGAACTACCACGAAGTAAAATGTCTCCGAATCGTAGGAAATCGGAGAGAATTAGGCTCCGACGCGACGGTTACCTCGATAGGGCCGATTATGATCGCATCCTGTATCAAAGCTTCTATCGACGTTGGATCTACAAAGAGCACGACTGTAGATTCCATTTGCAACATTCTCCTGCTTTTTTTTATCAGAAACCACAATTTGTTTTCGTCAATTATCAAAACAAACTAAATTTGAAGCAACTTTTTATAAGCCTATTGTCAAAACGCTGATACTGTAGGTATTTCTTTCTAGTGAACCCAAAGTTTTTCAAACCAAGTGGTAGACACTATGACAAATCAAACGATGACATTATAAGCGCTGGAAACTTATGTTTCTTTAAACAAAACAAGGTGCCATCACTTGAAACATTTGCTTTCAGGGTGAGGCCAAAGAATTAAGAGTCAAGAAAATCGTCAGTCAGGTAAACTTTATCATAGACCCCAAGTTGTTCTTCTTAATATTCCTCCTTGAGGCTGTTATTTTTTTTACAGGGAACTGCATTCGTTTTTAATCTCACATCGAATGCACAAGTATTTTTTTGAATTTAAGCATTCGTACTTACATTCTTCTAACTTCTGACGGTGATCTGATAACCTCATTTTGATTGCGTTCAATTTTTTCGATCCAAGGCTTTTAAGTGAAGCAAGACGAGCACGAGCAGCTGGCAAGATCCCATTACGATTATTTGCTTCGTCTAAGTCCTGATTGTTTCTAGAAACTGATGGCGCCAGTGGTCCAGATGTTGACGGTATTACTGCTGCAGATGCGATCTCCTTACTCTCAGAAAACACCTCTTCCTCTTGTTGACTATTATCCGAAGCTGGATCTGAGCAATTGCTATTTGTCTTGAGCGGCATCACTATTTGCCAGTCATCTTTCGTCTTAGAAGATACAGGTGAGATGTCTCCCGGGTAGACATACTGAATGGCGCTTTGTTCCAACAGTAGTTTGTATTGCTGTTTGAGTGATGATGTTATCTAAAAGAAGGGTTAACATTAACTCTGGGAGGAATGTATTGTGTGTCAAAGAATAAAGAACTTACCAGCAAAGTTACACTCTCGAAGTTGTTGTCCTTACAAATGAGCAACTTCACAACAGATCCTGATTCAATAGCAGTACTTGCAACAAACGGACAATTCGGGCTAAGGCCAACAAAACAAATAGAACCGTCCGAATAGCCGATTATTGCACGATGTCCTAAATCTACGGTTTGCCACCAAACCACTGACAGCGGGTATGGACATGTCGCCGAACACATAAATGACGTACACATGACTTGATTGTTTCCTGTGGTATCCTCAGCGACACTGGTTGCACATGCTGATGCTTGCATATTTGTAGGTATGTCATGACTGCATGTATCCAAGCCTTGTTCTGGTGGTAACTGATTCATTGGATCATCAATTAAGGGCTTTGCATCGGCTTCTTCTGGTGTAAGATTTGCTGAGCCGATTGGGCCGGTTGTTGGAGGTGTAGATTTTGCATTACGTTCCGCTTCGTGATTTGGACAAGCCTTAGAGTTTGGACATTCATGTGGCCCCACAAATGGGATTATGTACGAAGTGACCTGCGTTGTGCTAAATGTTTGATATGTAAGTTGAGGTGTTTTCCCGCCAACCACTGCTAGAGCTGGGATAATATGCAACGTGTTATCGAAACCTGAAAGAAACAATTGAGTTTAGACAAGAAATGTACCAGCGGATGAATTCGAATGACAGAATCAACGGTGGACTTCAGCAGTTAAAAAAAGCAGTAACTCCTGAAGGAGCTTCTCCAACATATTTGGTTTAAAGATCTTTCATGGTCTTTCAATACTAGGACAGGGTATTGAAGTAGAGATGGTGGCGGATGAGCTCCTGGTTAGATCACTTAATGGATTACGTGGAGCTGGAGAATTAGCGGACGCACTGGACTGCTGCAAAGCAGACATAACCGCCATCCAAGAAGTGCGATGGAGTGGACCGGGCATAAAGAAGATGAAAAACTGTGACATCTACTATGGCGACTGCTACAGACAACAGAAACAGCGTTTATTTGGGTGCGGATTTGTCGTTAGAGGAAGACTCAGGGATAAGGTGATTAGCCAAAATCCAGTCAATGAGCGTATAATGACCATCCGCATCAGGGCTAAATTCGCCAACATTAGCCTGATATGCGCCCACGCCCCCACAGAAGAGAAAGACAACAATTCCAAAGACTGTTTCTACGAGCTCCTCGAAGAAACGTATGAGCAATGCCCTAGACACGACGTGAAAATCGTTCTTGGCGATTTTAACGCAAAACTAGGGAAGGAGGACATCTTTGGAAATACAATCGGTAAGCATAGCCTCCATGACAAAACCTCCGAAAACGGACTGAGGCTGATCGATTTTGCTGCGGGGCTAAATCTTGTTGTAAGTAGTACACGCTTCCCGCATCTCTAAATTTATAAAGGTACATGGCGATCCACAGATCAATTAACCGTCAACCAAATTGACCCAGTTGCGATCGACGCAAGGCACTCTTCCAGTGTGTTAGATGTCCGAACTTTCCGAGGGGCCAACTTTGACTCGGACCACTACCTGGTTGTAGCCAAGGTACGAATGAGGATATCTTGTTCACGACCAGCACGAACTAACGCTGTGAAGAGATATGACGTCGGAAAGCTACAATCGCAAGAGATTGCCAATGCCTTTTCCAATCGAGTGTCCCTCCAATTATCCTTGAATCCCATGCCGCCAGCATTAAACATTGAAGACCAGTGGCAGCAATGCCAAGAAGCCATCAGAACCGCTGCCTCTGAGGTTCTGGTTTTCACTCGGCCACCAAAACGAAACCCACGGTTCGATGAAGAATGCAGGCAGGCAACCAAACAAAAAGCACGACAAATGCTGATCCAAAAACGAACAAGGGCTGCTTACGATCAGTATAACGAGATTTACAAGGAGAAAAGAAGGGAAGAACACCGACTTCTCAAAAAGAAAAAAAAGCATCTTTCTATAACGACTTCGATTTCGGGCGAGCTCTCTCCAGTTTCGCACTCCAAATCGGTTGAGGTCTTCATCCACTTGATTGCGCCACCTAAGACGAGGTCTTCCCCTTCCCCGATTTCCCTGCAATGTGCTTTCGAACACCCGACGAGCCAGAGCGTTTGGGTCCATCCGCTCTACATGACCCAACCAGCGTAGCCTCGCGATGCGTACTCTTCTATGCCCATGTCGCGGTACAGCTCATACAGCTCGTTGTTGTATCTTCTTCTCCACACATTGCCTTCGCATACGGGACCAAAGATCATTCGGAGAATTTTTCTTTCGAAACGACCAAGGGTTTCCTCATCCGCTTTCGATAAGGTCCATGCTTCCGCGCCGTAAAGCAGGACTGGGATGATTAAGGTCTTATACAAGGTTACCTTGGTTTTTCTGGAGAGGGTTTTGTTTCTCAATTGCCTTCTTAACCCTAAGAAGCAACGGTTGGCAAGAGTTATTCTCCGTTTGATCTCCGCACTGATGTTGTTGTCCGTGTCTACAGCGGATCCTAGGTAGACGAGGTCCTGTACTACCTCAAAGTTATGTCTGTTTATTGTGACGTTTTGTCCAATTCGTCGATGTTCTGTGTCCTTGTTTGATGATAGCATATACTACAGCTCGTTTTGCCCTCATTAACCATCAAACCCATTTTTGCCGCTTCTGTTTCAATACTCGCAAATGCACCTATGACATCACGCTTTTTTCTTCCCATTAAGTCAATATCGTTTGCATAGGCGAGTAATTGTACAGACTTTTGAAAGATTGTTCCTCTAATGTTGACGTTTGAGTTTCTTACAATCTGTTCAAGTATGATATTGAAGAAATCGCATGACAGCTTGTCGCCTTGTCTTAAACCTTTTTCGACATCAAAGGTCTCGGTGAGTTCTCTACCGACCTTGACGGGGCAGCGTGAATTCTCCAAATTCATCCTGCATAGTCGTGCGAGTTTTGCATCAGGGTTCAGGGATGCCGAAACTAGACATATGGCTCTGTACAGCTCGTCTCTGTAGATACTGTCATACGCGGCCTTTAAATCGATAAAAGATGGTGTATATCGATATTGCTTGGGTTTTTTCCAAGATCTGCCGTAAAATAAAAATTTGGTCTATTGTGGACTTCTCTGGTCTAAAACCACATTGATAAGGACCTATCAAGTTGTTGACGTGGGGTTTCAGACGTTCACATATTACAGCAGACAAGATCTTATAAGCGACGTTAAGGAGGCTTATCCCTCTGTAATTGGCGCAATTGTGAGGGTTTTTTCTTCTTTAGGGTCGGGCATACGATACTGAGGTTCCATTCATCGGGCATGCTTTCTTTCGACCATATCATGCAGATCAGCTGGTGCATGCTCCTTTTCAACTGGTCTCCAGCTGCCTTGAAAAGCTTAGCGCTGAGGCCATCTACACTTGCAGTCTTATTTGATTTAAGTTTGCATATGGCAAGCTTAACCTCTTCTAGGTCTTGATCATCGTCCAAGCTGAATGGGGCAATCTGCCGGACAGCGGAATTTGTGTCCTCATCGCCGTTAAGCAGTCTGCAGAAGTGATCGTTCCAGATCCTCAGTAGCGACTGTGACTCTATAACTATGTTTCCCTGCTGGTCTTTACAGGCTTGATTTCGGGGTTTGCCACCCTAGCAGGATCTTTTTACCTTTGGGTAAAGCCTTCGAATCTCGTTCCTGTCATGGCACCTCTCTATTTCCGCAAACGAACGCTTCTCATGCTGCTTCTTTTTCTTTTTGAGAATTCGGTGTTCTTCCCTTCATTTCGCCTTGTAAATTTCGTTGTACTCGTTGTAGCCAAAACCAAAATTTGTACCTTGTGAGTGGGGTTGCGAAATAACCAACAAGAAAGAAACTGCAAGTGGAAACCTCTTTCCCACTTTAGCCGTTCGGAATCGCAAAAACCTTTAAGGTCCCCAATATTCTTTTCCAAAGTATCGTTGAGAGAAATGCACAAGGCCCCCGGTGCTCTCCATATTCTGTTGTGTCACCCTATTTATTTATTTATTTTATTTACAAGGGCGACAAATGCCTACACAGTAAAATCCTATAAACAATTCTAGTTACAAATTTTACTCAGTTCACTTGCCACAGTCAATTTGGTTTGAGATTCAAAACGGCTACATACCCACCAACTAGATTATAAATTAAGTGAAAACTGGAAGCCCATCAACATCCAACACTCGGAAAAAACCATAAACGGGGCACCATACTACTTTGCTCTGTATTCAGTCTTTTCAAAGAAGATTTGCCCCAGAGAATAGCAGCTACATACACACTCACATTCATTTCTGAAGAGTTATTGTGTATCAGTAGGCATTGTCTGCCACTCTACCCTATCACAATATCAATGCTGATGGCAATTCTTACAAGAATTTGTTTTTGGTTGTAAGCACCAATGCGATTACGTCAAACGCTATGACTCTTCCAAGACAAACCAAATAGCGCTGTATTTTTCATATTTCAAAAGAAGAAGAGGAAGGGGATGAGGACGACGAATACGTAACCATAACAGATAACACTTATGACTTCATGAATACGAAATAATTTTAAATACAAAGTCTTTACTCACACAAAACTAAGAGCCAAGTTCCACTGGGGTCAAAGCTAACATCATGTATCACTCTCGACATCCGTTTGAACCAAGAGATTAGTTTCAATACTTCCTGCTCTCCAGTGCCAATGTAGCGCAGCACAATTTCATTCTCTTCCGATACCAAACAGAGAAGTTGTTTCTGGGAATCATAGTCGGACACTGTCGATAGTTTGCAATTCAAATTTGTAATCAATGGCTTAAGCTCAAAGATGTCTAGTTCCTGTAGTGAGGGCATCCTTTCAAAGGGTTTTTGTTCCTTTTTCTTTTATTCGTCACTGTTGTCGTCGTAGTTGGACAGCGATTTGCTTCCTTGATGTGAAAGTCTACGCCGCCAAATATGATGACTAAAGCACCAGTGCCTCTTTCACCTGCACTTTTTGATATATTTTTAGAAATCTGCAGGACAAAAGAAACAGGCAGACAGGTATCGTGAAAAAATTCCAATCGGAATAATTTAATTTTTTTTTGTTCTCCTTTTTCAAAGGAAACTTACTTGCGCTATTCAAATGCAATTGTAAATTTTGATGTTGGACTGCTGCATTCTATGGTTTGAGTTTTGTAGGATTCTTGCCTAATTTTTTTGGGGTTTATTTATAGAAAAACTTTACAAAATATTTCTGAGCCGTAGAATTTTTTCATCACGAAATGTCAGAGTGAAAAATAACAGGAAAGGAAATGTCAAATATAATGTATTCTCTGTGTTGGAGCTAGCGCTAAAAGTGTACATCATGGGGTACTCAAGTAACTTTCGTTGCAGGCTGAGAACATAGATGGCTTGTGAAGTGAATTCGTGATACAGTAGTGTCCGCAAAACGTACGTGAGTAATTTGTACAAGTACGCTTTGAGGCGAGTTTTGCCAAATTTGCCATATAAGCCTGAGTGAAGATTGGTTAGCTTTAAATCAAGGTAATGAACACGAAGAAGCTTTTGCTTGAGAAGAGTCCGCTTTTGTTGCAACCTAATCGACTTAGCAACAGAAGTCCGAATAAAACGTGTTTTTAGTTAGGGATTTTATTCCGTAACTACTTTGAAGATATTCGTCCAATCGTCAGTCGATAACCTTTTTTCAGTACCTAGAACTTAAAAGTTGGTAGCTTTTAAAGCTACGTAATAAATGGTGGATTTACATGCATCTGCAAGTGCAGATGAAAATCGGAAAAAGACACAAGATCTAAAATTCATACTTGTCTGATAGAGAGGGAACGAACTTCCTAGTTATGGTTGCAGATGAAAAATTATGGGTGCAGATGAACATGTTCATCTGCAACCATAATCCTATTCGTCTCTCTTTTTAACTTTTGTGCTTTGTAATCTTCATCCGTCTCGCTTTACTTTTCTGCACTTCCGCTGTTGCAGATGCATGTTAACCCAGCATAAGGCTCAACTAAGTCTTAAGCCGCAATAATATGACTATAGCCGTGTTTTATTGGGAATTTATATTCACCTCACCAAAACATCGCAAAACAACGCTGATGGAAAAACAACAACTCTAAAGTGAATTGCGTAAGTGGACAAAAATAACTCACTTGCAGAAGTGAACAACAGGGACGATTGGTAAATGGAGTTTATGGGAAAGTGGACTTGGTAAGTGAATAAAGCCAAAAAAACGTTTTATTGAGACTCGCTAGTGAAGTGAATATAGAAATTTCCAATAAAACACGGCTTATGTTTAAAAAATGGACTTTTATCGCATCTCAGAAATCTTATAATCACAACACACGATAAAAATGCTATTCACATCTAAAATCATTACAAATAGAAGCAACAGTAAGTTAAAAACTCGATTTAACAATTTAATGGACCAGAGGACACCAGAGTGGTGCATCAATCGCTTTTATTCACACATTAGAGCAGAATTCATAGCCATTACAAATCGCCTTAAAATGAGCCGCAGATGTATCTGGGTTTTGCCTGTGGCAAGCAAGAATTTGTTATTATTAGTATACACCTCTACTAGTTCATAGTCGATTTCGCAGCCCGTTAGTTAAAAGTGGATTATTCCATCTTTTGCTTATAACCGAGCATCGCACATCACCCATTTTGTAATAAAGTGGTAGCACTTACCAAAGGATAACAGAACGATGAACTGACACTACGGAGCATAATTTAAATTGATACATGAAAAATCGATTTTGCTGTTGTTTGCAAACATTGTGAAAGTAAAAGTGAAAACAAACCAAATCTCTTAGCATAAATCAGAAAAAAGTAAATAAAAACATTCAACTTTTGCATTCCGGACTGTGGAAGAGTTTTTGTTTTGTTTAAGTTGCTTTGTAACGGTAAAATAACGAGTTTTAAATATTAGAACGTCTCATAATAGAAAAGTTCTATCGTGGTGAGTGTTTGAAACAAGAGTTCTTCACATTTTTGTGAATTAACTACTCATCGTCTCTGTTTGATTCGTACTGTGAAAAATTAGTTTTAGTTAGAAGCAGATAAAAATTTTAATGACTAGTTACAATAAGAACGAAAAATAGAACCAAAAAAGTTTTCTAAAATTAGGAGCAAACTATTTTTTGGAATGACAGTAGATACTCGTAGCCCATAAAAAGGAAAATACCTGATAGAATGATGACATGAGGTCTGTTTTTCTCTTTTGTGCGCAGAAATTCGCAAATACACAATTGCTTCAGGAGTAGGGTTAAAATCTATATTATCTGGGTTCAGTGAGTCTGGTGGAAGAAAATTGCATGTAGTGCACTGTGGACAGTGTACACAACAAACACGAACATTTGATTTTAAGAAATAGTTTTTGACAGATGTTAGGTGAATCTCGGTACGTTTCGTGATAACAGTACAGTACGCAAACGAAGCTATGCATAGGTACTCATCGAAAAGTGCATGTACAAAATAAGAGGTGCGTTTATTTACTTTGTTCACAGAAATTCACATTCTGTCACATTTTAAGGAGTGGGGGTGAAATTCTCTCAGAAACTCTCTGAAAGACCTTTATTGTCTCAAAAGTAAAGAAAAGTCGTGAATAAAACATTGGGTGCGTTCGAGAAAAAATGGGTAGCATAACTAGGATACCTTTGTATCCGGGTAAGTTTTCGAACGACTAAGATTAGGTATCTGTCAAATCAGAAACAGCTGATAAATCGAAGTGAAAACAAACCAAACCAAATATGTTTTGAAAATTGCAAACAACACGAACCACTTATTATTCGATTGCAAACTTCTTCACAATCGTTTACTTCGTAAACAATGTCGTTTAGATTAATTAGGAGCACCATATTTTAAATTTTATGTTTACAAAAAACAATTTTGCAACAAAGCACTATGACAGAAAGCAAAACAAAAATGAATCCAAGTCAGCTGTTCTCAAATTTCAAATTGGGTAGCTTGCTATACCATGATTTTTAAGGTACCTTTGGATCGCTTTCCCCTCAAAAGATGTTTTGCAGTCAGCTGCTTTTTAACATGGGATTACACTAACAACAAATGTCACGAAAGGAATCTAGTTCGTCTTAGGTAAAAATCCGAACGCAACCATTCACAACAACGCTTGAAAAAACCTCTGTTTGACAGTTGTTGTATTTGTTTTTGGCTGTGCACGATTTCTGTCTATAGAAATTATGAGCATTCTCCTTTGTGCACAGCTACGCTAATCGCTGTGCTGGCATAGGATTAGACTTTCACCGAATTTAGGTACATTTCGTGATAATTTCCATTGAAGAAACACACCAACGCTTTTTTGCGGAAAATAGGAGGTTGCAGGTTACATTTTTTTTTTTTGTATAAAGGTTCTCTGTCAAGCAAAAGAAACTTTGTAGTTGCAGCGACAAGTTCAGCTGTCAACTAACATTTACACGGTACGGTATTATACCGGGTGCGACAAAAGTATGGAAACCCCTGGAAATATGGCAGAATATGCGTTAAATAAAAATCAAAGACCCTATATCCGACGTATTTTTCGACGAGGAATCCGTTGGTGATCTTGAATTTGACCTTGGACGTAACCTTGAAGACTAATGTCGTTTTCCATTGGTAATCCGGAAAAACTCTCCGATCCGGGATGCCAAAGTAACACTTTTATTTGCTTTGAAGTTTCGTTGCTTGTATTGTGTATCGGTGTGAAACGTCGAACGCTATTTGTTTTTCATTCACTTTTTTTCATTTTTTTCATAATTCACTTAAAACGACAGGAATATGTCTTAAAATGTTTTTAGAACTCATCTCACAAAATTAATTAATTAATAATTGTTTTCAGATCACTTTTTTTTCAATTTTTAGAGGTGGCAAATCTCTGGTTTCGCTTCCTTCTTCAAATCAAGAATCAAATTTCTCTTCTTTCGAGGAGAGGAACTGTCATTTGATGCCAATGGAATGATTTGAGAAGCGTTCAGAAGGCTTCCGAACGACCAATGGAAAACGACATTAACTCTGTGAGTATGACTTTATCCACATGACGCGACAATAATTCATGCCGTTTACGCAGTTTTGCTTGTCAACGCTGAAATTATTTGTGTTTTTGTCGCAACTCAACAGTCTAATAAATCAACTCAGCAATGGATAAACTAGTAATAAAGCTATGGAACAGATGAAGATGCTATATTGGTGACCGTCTTGGCTAATCCTAATAGCATTGTAAATAGAAGCTACATATAGTAAGTTCAAAACGCGATCTTACAATGTTATGAACCGGAGAAACGCGCTGGCGCAGTATTCGCTTTTCGACACACAATGGATTTCCTGATTCTTTCCTCTATATATTGGATTTCCAGTTTAGCTTTTTGTCTAGAATGATAGCTAGAATTTTAGCTTAATTTTAATTAAGTTTAAATGGGCCTCCATTGATTGATGGAGAAATTTTGTATTTCCTGGTGAAGAGAACGAGTTCAGTTTTCTGAACTTAATTCGTAGATCACTTGTTCCCGCCCATTTAACTAGTTTTATTAGAGCGGTTTGTATCAGGTCCGTAAGGACGTGAGCATGTTTATCTGATACCGCAATGGAGACGTTAACTGCATATCACTTTGAATACCTCAGCTTCTTGAATAACTAGAAGTTGACGACTAGGTTCAACAGAAGAGGGGTTAGGACTCCGCCTTGCGATGTTCCTCTACTCACAGATCTCTTTGCAGAGAAGCTTCCTAGAGTTGAGTTGAGATTCCTACTTTTTAGTATGAGATTCATCATTTTCACTATTAAACCTTTTTTAGATTTGATAGTGCCCTCGTAATTGCAAGGTTAATAACGTTATTAAAGGCACCATCTATGTCGAGGAATGCGGCCACCGGCCAGAGTTTATTCTTTGTGATCAAGAGAATATTCGATATTACGAACCAGGGTTTGTAGGGCCGTTTCTACAGGTTTTGTTTTATAGTCGCCGTGTTGTGCTGTAGATGAAAGTTTTGGGTCTACAGCCATTCGCAGATGAATATCAATCAGTCGTTCTTACGTTTTAAGAAGGAAAGATGATAGACTTATCGGTCGGAGATCTTTCGGGTTTACGTGGGATGATTTACCGGCCTTAGTTACGAACACAACTCTGACCTCTATCCACTGAGTGGGGATATAGTTCAAGGTGGTACAGCCGATTAGAATCACCTCAAGGACAGGGATAATAATTGAATTGAATAATTGATTTTGAAGTTCGGCTGGAGTTATACCATCTGGCCCAACGGATTTGTATGGGTCAAAGCTGTTGATGGCCAAATATAGCTTTTCCCTTGTTTTTGTTTGTTATTTTTATGCTACCAGATTCTGTAGAGTCATGGTTGCATAAGTTCTTAGAGCTGCCTAAAAAGTGAGTGTCCAGAAGCAAATTGAGCGTTTCTTCACAGGATTGTGTGCAGCCGTCAGCTGTTTTCAAGCTGTTAGGCATAGTTGGACTCAGTGGCGTAGCATAAGGGGGGGGGGGGGGTTTGGGGATAACCCCCCCCCCCCCCCCCGAAAATATTTCAGTCGAATATCATTTAAACGCTTCATTTATTTATTTTTTTGTTTTATTGATGCAAATTTGTTTTTCATATTTAAAATTTAAGTTCGAGCTTTTCACAAATCAGTATCTAAATACATGTATGTTTGTGTTTTGCCTACATTGAGCGTTGAAATGTAATAGTAGGGCACCTATTTATTAAAATCACTGACTTATTAAACATGGACTGCTAGGACCCAACTTCACGATGGTTCCACGTATTCTAAGCAATACTAGCGAGCATCATTTCAGCGGAAAACTAGTGAAACATTTTTGACACTGCTAAATAATCACGCTAGCTAAATCACAGCAGATGTCGTTAGTGTTTTAGTTAAGAGTAAGATATTGGCCAGTGTAACCAAAAATAAGTGCAATCATTATTATCCAACTTTTGTATAGAGGATTAATGCAACTAGCAGTCCATGTATCATAAGTCAATACAATGCTTCAATCACATTGATCTATTACGCCAGTTCCACAAAGAAAAATCTCACTGAGCGCTCAATGTCACTTTGACGGATCGCAAACAGTTTTGTGAGACATAATTCTCAGCTCAACTGTGTCCTTGTTTTCAAACTTTTACTCATCATCATCAGAATGTACAACGAAAATTCGCTGATGCTGAAAAAATAGCCGAGTCTATAGGAGAAAAAATTGAAGTTTCCAGGATTGTGCATCGTCAAAAACACCGACAAAATTACCAAAGCAGTTCAGCAGAAGATTATTACTGTATATCAATATTCATACTTTTCCTGGATCACTTCATATCATCCATATCTGACAGATTTGCGAAACACAAAAAAAATTTTTCAATAATCGGAAATACCATCCCTGAAAAAATGGTCAGGAAAGACGTTGAGAATATTGATGAAACCGTGGAAGTAATAATGAATCAATGGCCAACAGCGACTGAGGCAGCTGCTTCAACCGTAATAAATGAAGTGTTATTTTGGAGACAACGTTGGGTTGGGCCAGAAACTCAACCAAAGACATTTATAGAATCATTAAATCTTTGTAACGATGCACTTTTTCCAAACATTTTCAAGTTTTTTAAAATAGGTGCAACATTGGCTGCGACCATTGCTAGCAGCGAGCCTAGTTTTTCCACGTTGAGGCGTCTAAAATATTGGATTAGGAATTCTACAGGCGAAGATAGGCTGAATGGGCTTGCTCTTATGAGCATTAACAGGCACATTGACATTAAGGTGGAAGAAGTTATCGAATGATTCGCGCAAAGCAGAGAAGAATTGATTTATAATTTCGTGTATTTTCATATGTTCTTATTTTCTGCATTTTATTATTATATATCAATAAATTGGAAAAACCTAATCAATACAATTGAACAACAACTTTTACTTATGTACAAATATTTACATGTAACCCCCCCCCCAAAAAAAATTTTCTAGCTACGCCACTGGCTTGGACTCTTTGAGAATACTTATCTTACTACTGAAGTATCTTCTATTTTGCGACAGAAGTTTCTCCAGGAAGTTCTTTCTTTCCCTCAGTTTTACATGTTTTAAAGGATTCCTTGTAGGAGTCCCAGTTTGTTGTGATCTTGGATTGCTCAGCTCAGTTGAAAGTTGAAGTTTTCTGCATTCCTTCCTGAGTGGATCTAGCCTCGAGCTCCACCACAGTGGTTTCTGTTTGCCTCTTATATTTATAAGAGGGCAGGATTTGTGCAGTGAATGGTTGAAGGCGGTGGAAAAATAGTGGGAAGATAGCTACAATATAATCTTTATAAATTGTTTTTAGCGCTGCTAAGCCTAATCAAGGTGTTTATCAATAAGCTATAAAGAAGTTGGATTTCCAACTTAGCGAACAAACTGTATAAAGTTTCACGAACATATTCAACTTATGGCTAAAAAGCTATCTAGGACATTTCAGTAACATTTTCAAAAGACGATAACCTCAAGATGGTATTATGTCGGATATTATAAATCATGAGCGACCACGGAAGGTCCGCCTGTTTTTAATTTCTGTTTTAGCCTTTTTATTAGGAATTAGATGAAGTATTTTAGTCCCAGACCCTCAGCTAGGCTAGAACTTTCTATCTACGCTACTGTAACAAAACAAATAGGCAATTTTGTTCATTGGGTTGGTTTTGTAACTTTTTATCTACGCTACTTTAACAAAACGAATAGGACATCACATTTTGTTTTTTTCTCAAGTCAATCTATTGGGTTGGCCTAGTAACTGAGATCTAAACCAAAGAAATTTTTATATTTTTCAGATGAACACATTACAGCGAGGAAGATTAATTCAGTTGATTAAAGAGTACCTTCCCGACAGTCAACCCAGTGACTCAGATCAAACACAATGGGAGATCATTTCAGAGATTTTGAATACTTTAGGCCCAGAGCAAACGGTTGACCAATGGAAAAAGGTAAGTTCCAACCGATTAACACCAAATAAAGCTTGAATATCCTTTGAATCTATTCAGGAATGGGAAACTGTAAAAAGTGTCGTCATGGACAAAGTAGCTGCCATAGAGTCAACAAAAGATGACGAAGAGCTTCCTGAGAATCTAAAACTATCAGAAGAAGACCATCGGGTGATAAAAATTTGTGGATTGCAAAATGAGTCACAGAAAATCGCAAACTTAATCAAAATGCTAGACTGTCGAGCTGAATCGCCTTTTCAAGATGACTCCGCTGATGAATCAGTAGGTTCTATGAATTTGTTTATAGTTTTGCAAAATGAATTTGAATTTTTTTCCTTAGGAAAGCCACGATCACGATGACAAACCAAAAAGTCCAGCCCATGATGTAAAGTTAAGTGAAAATGCTAGTGAATTGAAATCAGACAAAAGCGTCGCACAGGAGCAACTCGATGAACAAATGATAATAAATGGCCAACTCACTGAGCTTTTGGCGATGTTGAAATCGAAATCATAGAGTTGAACAACTCATTTAATTCCTAATGGGACAATATCTTCAAAATTTCGTAGATAGAAGTAGACGTGATCAAATTAATGTTTGACTGCTGAGCAACGCACTGCCGATGAGGGTTTTCTTGACAAGAATCAATCGCTGCTGACTTGAAATACTTCTATGAGAAAGCGTTGCAGAGAGTGGCGATTGGTTCGTTGTGAAGAGAACTGTCAACAAAACCTATACACAGTACCTTAACTAGCAAATCGTTTCGTTTTTTGTTACTCCGCGTTAATTAGTGTCGAATTAAAATAAAAGTGTTACTATTCGAAAGCGAAAACCTGAAGTTTTTAATCAGACTCAATCACTTAACCTCTAAAAAAGCTCTTTATCGGCCTATGGAAAGAAGAGTGAACGTTCTTCCCATTGAGTGAGACAAAAGTAATAACGAAGAACGTCCATATTCACAAGGATCCATATTTACAAGAACTAAATTTGTCCTCTGAGGTTTCCTGCTTCAGTAAAATGTAACCTCTTAGTTTAACCTCCTCTTACCAAGAGAACAATTATCACGCTGATGTTTCCAAATTCCCAATTACGAAAGTGTTTCTTGGATTAAATGCGGCAACGACTTGAACTTAACCTCAACTCAAATTCCCACAGCGCAATATCACTTCCTTTCCTCTAAGCCAAATATGTACGTAAGTATCTACCGAAAGGAAAAACTTTGCAGAATTTGGTTTTTTTCTTCCGAGACTCATACTGACCCTCCACCTTGCCCCCTTTAAGCTAAGACCTTATACCTAACTATCCCCGAAGACAAACAATAATAAAGATCGAGAATAACTTAAATGGTTTGCACCTCCATTTATATCAGGTAAAATTATTAGTACCGCCCCCATCAAAAAGGTGCGCAAGTTTTCCCATTAAATTAATGCGATCGTGCAAATTGCCGTCTAAAGGAAAGACCTCTTTCGCACTGTGGATTGGAATGGAGTGCATTCATCGAATCTGGACTTGTGGGAGTGCATGCGAAAACTAAACGAAAATAAAAAAAAAATCCCGACAACGATTAGTATTAACTCCAGGTCCGAATCGAATCTGGACGAATGTGATCGTTTTGTTGGTCCTGGCTCTGATTCAAATCGGAATCAGTAGAGAGAGTGACCGACCAACGATTGCAAAAGGAACATTGCTAAGGAGTATAATATGTGTGGGATTTGCGTTTGGTGTTTGCAGCAGATGCAGTTTGAATGTGCACACCTTGTTTTTGGATGCTAATGCCGCCGACGGCAGGCGCAGGACGATCGAAGTAGGAGTAACCTGAACGCAATTCCTCAACCACACTGACATGATCAAAACTGGGTACTTCTCTTGGGAGTTGGGAGTTGAGGTTGAGTCTTGAGTGTGTAAAGTGTAGGTATGCACGTTTCTCTTATAAATTATAACATACTGTTCAAGGTTCAAGTGCTGTAGTATAGAAGAGTGTTAGAAAATCAAACCGATTTGCAGAGAAATGAATCTGGACGAAGCTTAATGTATGTTCATACATATACATACACGTGACAGTTTCAGCACAGCGATGTATGTACCTCTAATGAGATGTCCCCGGCGCTGAGAGTGCTATGTAGTCAAGAACATACATTTTTGCCATTTTACTGAACATAAAACAACAATCCAGGTTTGAACAATGGTGTTAAGGCCATAAGCTGCTGCTTTTTGCTTTTTGTTTCCTTAAATGCATCAGAGCTTCACAGAGTGAAAAGAGTACTTATATACCTAGGCTAATTAGTTGTCAGTAAAATGCAATGGAATCAAACCTTCTAATCACCAGGAGTCAAAACTTCCGATTGAGCTATGCCTGGCGGGTTTTGCTTAAAGACTTAGATATCAAGAGTTCGATAGAAATGAGTTAAAATTCCATACGTAAAAGTAGATGTTCAGACGTCCGTGTAAATTTCCAAATGTACGAATAGATTTCCAGACGCATGAGTAGATTTTCAGACGCACGAGCAGATTTTTCGACGTTCGAGTAGGTATCCAGACGTACGAGTTCATTTCCAGAATTACGAGTAGGTTTCCCGACGCTCGAGTAAATTGCCGGACATACGAGTAGATTTTCAGACATACGAGTAAATTTCCAGACGCACGATTAAATTTCCTGACGCTGAGTAGATTTCCAGACCTACGAGTGGATTTCCCGACGCTTAAGTAGATTACCGGAGGTACGAGTATATAGATTTTTAGACGTACGAGTAGTTTTCCAAATTTCCAGAGGAGATTCCTAGTTGGAACTGGCTGCGCAACTTTTAACTTTAGTTTGAGTGCTCTTCCGGACTCAAAGCAAGTGTAATCTAGGAGTTAAGTGAACTGAGCCATGATTTGCAAAATAAATTTGCACAATTTGCCAGCATTGTTCTAAATTACCCAAGCCTATCCAATACCTATGTAATAGCGAAAGGTACTGACCACAAATACACGGCCAATTGCCAAATTGACGACAATCACTAAAAACAGTTTTACCAAACCTCAGCCCTCACACCTAATAATAACGTTGTGAAGGTATAGTTTGATTTCTTACAGATGAACAGCTGCCAGTTCCAACCGAAAAAAAGTTAAAATGCTGGGATAAATGATAGCAACCATATTAGTTTTTTATCTCCGGATTCCTTTACAAGCCATTTGGTAAAGGCATGCTGTTTCAGGTTCAGCCGTTATTAATAAATTTATAGGTACTGTATTTAGACAAGTTAGGTAAAATAGAAATTTGTCTGGTTGAGATTTGCGACAATCTTGTCAATAAGTTTTTTTTTAAACACTCAAATTAGCACTCAGAATTATATACCGGCCCATCGTACTGCCAAACAGCTACCATCTCTTGGAATAGCTTTCAAGATCTTCGTAGAAAACCCAGAAAATACTGCCATGGAGTCTAGGTTATCAGATTTCAGTATACATATTATATGCGCCAAGTGTCTTTTGTCTGGTTCGGGAAAATGCACAACAGTCGCCATAGCACAAAAGATGATGTATTTTTAACAGACTCAATTGTTAATGAAAGCTCTTTGAACACCCTGGGAAACCAAGCGTTGGATTCGGTTCTACAAAAGATGGCAAAGGTCATTGTCTGGCAAAGTTCATCTTTAAAGCCAAACAAAATTTTATCAATTTCGTCTTACAGCTAGATCTTTTATTCCATCAGGATAGGTTTTGAAGAATAGTTAAAGCGTACTTTAAGTATATTTTGACTGTGGCAAAAGACACAAATATTGCTGTCATCTCTTTGGAAGATGGACGCATGTGTGCCCAACAGGTGTGCAGTCTTATTTATGTCATCGCCCTTTCGTGAAGATCCAATAACAATTTTTTTTCGGGAGCGAGCTAATCCTGAACGTAGGGAAAGTGGACCATGTATGTATTTTTGACTCTGTTTGAACCTTGGCGCTCGCTCGCATATCACAACGGTAGTCTTTATGTGTCACCTTTTTTCTGGCAGGCATTTAAACACAATCTTTTAGCCCTCGAATCGTATCGGGAGAGTACCTCCTGTGATATTGTTATCAAGAGAAGGAATATTAAGCGAAGCGCGTCTATACTGAAACTCAATAGAGGAGCACCAGGTGTCTACAATGGAAAACATCCAGTTCCTACAACAACAATATTTTGTTCTATGAAATTTGGCGCGAACAGTGCAATAACATATTTATGCGAAAGCTTGTTTCAAAATAAACCGTATAGATCAAGAGTATCTATTTAAGACACTATGTCTCGCCATAAGCTCCATAGCACTTTTAGAGGATCCAGAACGATTACCTTAGGAGTATTTAACTCGACATGCTTGGACCAAAGAAACTTGCTATCTAGGATTGATCCAATATGTTTGACTTTATTTGAGATGGGAATATTGGCGTCTTTTAGTAGTTGGGTCAATCTCATGAATTTTTTAATTTTCATAGAGGTAAAGATAACCTCGGTCTAAACAGGATTGACGGAGAGATCGATTCCAGTACACCAGCTGTCAACCAGCTATAAATCAGTGCTCTAGATCAAACAGCACGGTGACGTCAGTCGGAGTATGTTTTACGTGGACAGGTTCAGGATCCTATGCACCTTTCAAGCATAGAGTCAAGAAGAATGCGCCACAGAAAAGGCTATAGGACGCCAACTTGTGCGGGCAACCCTTCTTCACCATCCTGTTGTAACATATATCGAGCCCTTCCCGCAAAATCATCTCAAGCGACAGTTTAAGCAAAATGTTTTTATTATCCAATTCAAAACTTTACATCGTTCCGCAATTTTCTGCATTTTTAGTTTTACATTATAACTGTTTTCCAACAAGTTACAGCGAAAATTAATTTTATCGTAAGCAACTGATCTCTGATAAATTCCTTTGAATGCTTGTGATACAAACAATCAAAAAACGTTTTCCTGTAAAACTTTCTTTTTGTCGCTTACGATAAAATTGCGGGAAGGGCTCGATATTCCGCACTCCGCTTCAACGATTATTATTCATTTGCATTTATTCATTTGTAGTGCTGTTATCCACAAGACTTATTATTCGTCTATACAACATGTTCTCTGGTCGCGTTGTCCATACCTACCATCAAAACCTGCATTGTAAAAGCACCTTCTACCTATGTAAATGGAAAAATTCAACTGCTAAACCTTTTTGAGAAAAGCTCGTTAAACTAAGCTGAAAAGATTTTGAAGTGCGGTCTGTCAAGATTTTACACGTTGGTTAGCATCTATGACAGAGTATATATATTCGAAAAAAGTTTGGAATTTACGAACTTTGACCATTCTTTCCAACGTCTTCAAGAAAGAGATAAGACTGATCGGTCTCTGGCTCTTGGAGAAAATTGTGATTACTGGCCTTTGTCTTATAATTCGTTCAATTTCCGTCAAAACTCTCAGCAACTTGCCAAAGAAATTAACATGTTCTTTCTTCTTGGCAGTCGGAGCATTCAACTCATTAGGTTTTCCAGATAATCGTATAGTCGACCCCCGAATGGTCGTAATTTCTATTTTTCGTTTGATAAGTGACTTCTGACTGATCATAGGTCAAACAATTTTTTTTATGAACGTGCAGAGTTTGTCAATATTCGTCGAATTCTATCAATATTTTATTGAAAAAGAGTTTTCGCAAATTTTTGCACGATTTTCACGAATATAGTACAAAAAATGCGAAAATATTGACAAAATGTCATCTGTGAAAACATATCTCCCAAACCATAGTCATTGGGGGTGTTCATCGCAGCAGAAGTACTGTTACTTCGAGAAACTTATCTTAAGATTCTGTCACCTTTCTTGGTTCTGATTGGTCAAAAGTTCAAGATTTTCCGATAACAATTCAGATGACAGTTAGTTTTTCAGTTTTTCTAACATAGATTTTCAGACTGGAAAAATAGTGCAGTCAATGAAGCGAAAAATAGGGCCTTACCTCCGAATTTTTTTTACTGTGAACCGATTTGCATGAAATTTTGGAATTAGGCTCATCTTACCCTTAACTTCAAAAGTGAAAATGATTTGAACACCGCCACCACCCTGGGAGTGGTTGCCACGCCTTCTCGGGGGTGAATTTTTATTTTTTAAAAGAAAAAACATTAGATGCTCTCCTTATTTGCACTACAGGTCGCTTATTTTAAGTGCAAAAGACTTTTAATAGTGCTCATTTTAAAGCTTATTTTAAGCACTACAAAACATCCTCTTGTATTAGAATGCATAAAATGCATCTGCTCGCCGCTAAATGGCATTGACCACAACGATTAAATTTCAGACAAAATAAAAAATGGCTTTGATCTTTTATATCTAGCTTAATATTGTTTTTAGAATACTTTATAAAAAACCAAATTGTTCATTGTTTTACCTGCTACAATTTTGTTCTTTATAAAATTTTCGATAAAACGTATAGTTTTGGAGATATTTGCAATAAATAGATGAAAAACGTGAAAAAATTGCGAATTTTCAATTGCCAATAACTCGAAAAGTATTGGACTTAATGAAAAACTTTATATTTAATTTTTTGCTTAAAATTAGGCCTTCTATCGATATCCGAGGTTATTTTGAAAAATAAAAATTCACCCTCGAGAAGGCGTGGCAACCACCCCCAGGGTGGTGGCGGTGTTCAAATCATTTTCACTTTTGAAGTTAAGGGTAAGATGAGCCTAATTACAAAATTTCATGCAAATCGGTTCACAGTAAAAAAATTCGGATCTAAAATGCTTCATTGACTGCACTAAAACTGGCTGAAATAAATTTAACTTCCAGATTTTACTTGTCAAAACAAGGAAAACAACATATATGACTATCGAACTTTACTCGGTAAGTATTCTTGGGTTAGTTTTTTATTCTACAAGTTTTCACTTATTTGTTGAATTGAAATTGATAATAATTATAGGTGTTTGGATATTCTGTTTTGTAAATTAATATTAAAAGTGAGTTTATCAACAAAGAAAATACATTTTTGAAGCTACACGATTTAAATTTTTTTTATCAAAATTAAGTAAAATGAATGTCATTTTAAAACTGCTGCTTTGTCAATTCGAAACTAATAACAAATCTAGAGAAATAAGATGGATGCTGTTTAAATAATCAAACATCAGTTTTGGATAGAAATAAAAAATGACAGTAACTAAAATGTAATAAAGTTACACACCAAACAAATTAAAAAAAAATTTTTTTCTTAATGCGCCATAAGAACGAAATTCCGGAAAAGTTTGTCTTACGCCATTTGCGAAAAAACATAGCAAACCTTGCGACATGGTACAGTGATCGAAAACGGCTTCTGTGCATTGGATGGGGAAACAAATACCTCGACTATTTAGTTAGAAAGCTAAAAAGCATTTTCATATACTTTCGTCAAAATTTATGTATGTTCAAGTTTACCACAATGGAAACATCTTTCAACGTTTTGACCAAACCATCAATATAGATCTGGTCTCTTAATTCGATTGAATAAAAATCTCAACTCCTCCCCAAACATATTCATCCCCCCAAAGCGCTTTGATTAAAATCAGTTCACCTGAAAGCAAATCCTTATTACTTATTACGTTCGAACACAGATTTCGCGCATCCAATATGGCACGGCATCATCATCATCATCAACAAACGCATCCGCAAGCAAAAATTGACTCTCGCAACAAACAGCAACAACAACAGAAAACAAAAGCGCTAAAAGAAAGTGGTAGGTACCTTACTCGCAGGAAATCTCATGAATCTCATTAAGGGCAGCCATAAAATTCTTGTAATAACAGCAAATTGGGTTCCATCCCATTTTCCAATATGCCTCTCTCGATTCGACATAAAACGAAAGTCGAGCGAGTAAAATACGAAAATACAAAATACGAAATACCCTATCCGAGATAATAATGCTTGGATGGTCTTATGCCCAAGGAGTTTGCCTTTACTGTGTTCCATCAGCCAGCATCAGGTTCCTACATTATTGCTTGGACGTTGTTCGCATGGCTTAATGTGTTCTGGACATTGGTGGCGATGGCGGTGGTGTATAGGCAAGTTGGTACAATGGTGTACTATACACGTTTACGGCGAATCAAGTGAGGCATGGTTTTACTTAGCTGGCAACTTGTTATGGAAAGATTACACTTATGGCTCCTAATGAAAACCCAGTTATACGGTATACGCCTCCTATTTTAATGTAAGCCACAGCCATTGCAAACGAGCTATGTCCAGGACCGCATCGTTCGGAGAGTGAGCAAGGCACCGATGAAGAACTTGCATCATTTAGAGTCAGGACATGTAGATGAACTTTTGTTTTTATAGAGAAGTTTTAGGGGTTGAGTAAGCTAACACATCTTTAAGTGACAGAAAGGCCATATGAAATGAGTCACTTAGAGGTGTGTTAGCTTACTCATCCTCTGAAATTACTTTACAAATATGGCGGAAAGTATTAATTCGGACAACTTACTTACATGTGGTCGAATCTCGAGACCAATCATTCAAACTTAGAAGTTATTCGCACAATTTCAAAAGAGTACAGAAAGGGTCGAAGGAAAAAACTAATTCTTTTCCTTTCAAGGAATTCAGGAAGCCGAAAAACATCATCAAATTTTTGGTCTCGCGTCGCCGAGACAAATTGCTCCTCTATTTGACACTCAACGTCCATGATGCGGGCCTGGAATGATAAAAGCCTGTTGGATAGGTATACTCTTTCAAAGTCTTTTCTCCCATCATCGTTGTCGTGGCGGCCCAGGAACTTTTAATACACACATTAGTTGGCCAATAAATGAGGAACGGTCCGATTGGCCGATTAATGTTCCACGAAACGTTCATGTTCACTGCTCGTTCTCGTCTAAATTGTAACGATGACGAGCCGTGATTTTTATTTCTTATATGAAAAGTGGTTTATTGTATAATGCCAAGAAAGTGGTTGGCTGAGCACAACAAGGACGCTAACTTCCTTCAAGGTGCATAGTCGTTTCGGTTAACTAAGATCAAATGCCTATTATTAAAAAAAAAGTTATAGGTGTAATGGGCTCGTTCATATAGAAAAATGAAAAGCAAAGAGTCGTTGTTAGGTGAAAGGCTTTGTTAGTATTTACCTGCTTAAGATTGTAATCGCGAAGGAAAAGCAATTTGCAGCTCGTTTCAGGTAATTGTAGACCAAGAAACTGCGTGTTTCTAAAGTAGGTATGCTTTTATTAAAACTTTTTTTTTCATAAAGATGAAGAAGATGGAGGGGAGTTTTGTGCTTTATGAATTCATAAAATTAAAAACTTTTTTATTGGTTGCAAATGTTCTGAAAGGAGCATGTTCCCTTTCGAGAGATTTGATTGGACAAACAATTGATGGAGCTTTAGAACAGACTTTTGGTGGCATTTGTGCACAGTTTAATGAACTTTTAAAGAAATAAACAGCCTCAAATTAACAATTGAAAAATATTTCGTAAGGTGCAATATTTCATATTTAGACATAATTGAGCTACAACACTTTGTCTCCGTACAAACAAATCATTGATTGACTTGTTATCCGTAATATTGAAATTATTAGTGAGACTTCCTTACTTACTACATTACTACATACTACTGCTAATTAGTAATAAACCTGGGGCTGAATTATAGCACACGCTATGGAGTAACTCGTACCGGAATTATGCGATATAAGTAGTACAGCTCAAGTTAATGATCAATCTAGTACACAATTTCGCATTCTCTCATCAGTAATCGAATGGGATTTCATTCGACGAGTTCATGCTCAAGTGAAATTGAAATATAAAGAATGTTGTGTGAATTTATCTTTTACATATTACGAAGGTAGATTATTTTATACCAGTCAATTAAATTTGTGCATAAGAAAGTGTCCAAATCAATACACAACCGAATTCAGAAAAGAAGTTCCCATCCGCTCAAACCAATCACTCAGCCGTCATCACTTAACAAGATTTGATTTAACAACTTGATCTAACTTTCTCAAATTCTCACTAAAAGTAGTATTTTTTTTTTTTGTAAAGGAACGAATTTCGCTAACGATAAAAAGTGAAATTGGTGTGCAGAGACATTAGAGACATCTGTAACATAATAGAAGCTCAAAATATATCAGTGAATATTCGATGTCACTAGTACTAGATCACGTAGGCTGTATTGCTGTCATCTCAAAATGGCTATTCCCTCAGTCGATCACTAATGCCACTCTTTTACTCGATCACAGATAATTCACATTATACAGAATAGGCCAACTTAAACTGACTTTGGTGCATTCCTCGGCAGTAACGCTTGCGTCTATTGATTTTTGTATGCAAACGTTCTCAGATCTACTTTAAGAATGTATCGAGTACGTAATGATGTTCTGGAGTTGGTTAGTTGAGTAGCACATTGACGACTGACGAGTAGACATGGAAGGATCTGTATATACAATTTCCACAACTTGTTCAGTGCGAACAGTACAATACAAGCTAAAAAATTCGTCGTCGTTCCACGAAAATTGCACCTAGATTCTAAAAACGTGTCGGTAAGCCTCTTATGTCTTATCACGTTTTACTAAAATACTGTCAACATGAAACAAATTCATCATAAAGTAGAAAATATTATTGCAGATGTGCAACAGGCTGCAAAAAAAAACTAATCCAAATATTTCGAACTCGAAAGAAAAAGAAATTCAGTTTAAATAAATAAGACGATGGCAAAATACGAGATTTGCAGACGACAAGTAAGCCTTAAACCTGTGAGTTCGAAAATATATTCCTAAAGAAATTTTTGAAAAGTCTGAAGACGGTAGCATCTACTGACTACTCTAGCATTCAAGAGTCTATAAGCCCCTCAGACAAAAAAACTACCAATAAAATCTCAAGATGGTAAACAGATTGAAGCCAGGAACAAAAAACTAGGGCAGAATTATTTGCAAACGTTATCGACTAACTCGTGCAGAATTATATGAAATTGGTATTACCGCTTACATTATCGAGTAATATAACGGGTGATTTTTTAAGAGGTTTAGAAGTTTTTTAAAAAAAAAAAACACAAAAAATTCGAAAAAATGAATGAAATATTTATTTGAATCGATAGTTTGAACGCTGCAATTTAATGTTTAAAGATAATTTCATGCAAATGTTGACCGCGCGGCTGCGTCTCAGGTAGCCCATCAGCTGAGTCCAATTTTGGCATACTCTTTCACACATATCGGCTGGTATTTCACGAATGAATGCATGGATGTTGGCTTCCAGTGCGTCAATCGAAGCGGGCTTGTCCCTATAGACATTAGCCTTGACATACCCCCACAAAAAATAGTCTAATGGTGTCAAATCGCACGATCTAGGCGGCCAATTGACCGGCCCGAAACGTGAAATTAACTGTTCACCAAACTCACCTCGCAATTGCGCCATTGTTTCGCGTGCTGTGTGGCATGTGGCCACCGTCTTGTTGAAACCACATATCATGCAAGTCAAGAACTTCCATTTCAGGCAAAAAAAAGTTTGTTATCATCGCTCGGTAGCGTTCACCATTGACAGTAACGCTGCGATTCGCATCATCTTTGAAGAAATATGGCCCAATAATGCCGCCGAACCGAGCACGAATTTTGATAGTGAAATTCAATAATTTGCAAGCGTTGTTCATTTGTAAGACGATCCATGGTTAAATTGCAAACCAAACTGAAGCTGTTTGACAGTGACACAAGGTACTTAACACACGTCAGCTGTCAAAACCAGTGTTGCCAAAACCAAACCAGCTAAAAAATCACCCGTTAGTTGTCTTTTTTACAAAGATATTCATTTTACTTGCGAAAAAAAGAAAATTAGTTTAAAGAGACATCAGCAACATCTGTGAATTAATAGAGACGCGAAATGTACGAGTGATTATTCGATGTTGCTAGTAAAATTCAAATATGTGAATAAATAGCCACTATCTAAACAAGAAAAGCCACCTTGGCTTGAGTACAAACGAAATTGTGACCTTCTATGGCACTACTATACAAATTACTGAAGTTCTACGTTACACAGCGACTCTCTATCGTACTCCGAACTGAAGAAAATTCAAGTGTACCACAAGGAAGAGTCCTAGGGCCAACTCTGCATCTCTTGTAAAGAATATCTGTCCTTCCAGTGGATACCAATGATATCATAACTGCATTTGCTTATAATAAATACCTACTGCAATGTTAAAATAAATAAAAAATAAATAGGGTGGCGCAACGAGCCTGGGCCTAGCGCGTTTCTCGCAACCATGCCTTGTCAGGGAATGGAAGGGACCTAAAATTTTCTGCCGGTTCTGAACGGCTAATCGAGAAAGCACTTTTCATGGCAATGAATACTAACGGAGGACTTGCCAATTCCTCGCGCGAAAGGCGATAACCGTGGAAAAAAATATTTTTGCCTCTGTTGGGATTCGAACTCGAACCTCTGGATTAAGAGGCGGACTACTGCAATGTTGTGAACTGTAAATTTAGAAAGGAAAACCATTTGTCGATCAAATGATCCGATGATTAACCGATGTTGTTTAGTGGGTGAGAACCCCACATCAGTGCCGATTCTTGTCCCAAGTGCCTTTGAAAGATTTATATACATAATTTAGTTTTATACACAGGCCAACAGTGTGTACACGGTTTTTTGCTTCAGATACAACAAAAGCTAAGGACGGATGGGTTGGGCCAAGACAAACATTTTATAAGAAATTGAATTTAGTCAAAAAAAGTATTATAAGTCAACTTACTAAGTCAGTGTTATTAAGTGCCAATGCTTTGTTTCTTAACTAGTATTTTAGTTAAAGTTAGTTTAGTTAGATAGCCTGAAGGCCAAAGTTTTGAAAAAATCACCTTATTTTCTTTTACGTGTTAAGGGTCACATTTTCTTTAAATAATTGTCAATGTGGTTATCAATTTTGAGTTAAACACACAGAAAACCAAAAGAAAAATTCGTTCTTAGTTTTTGAGAAATTAAGAAGAAACAAAAAATTAAGATTTTTTTTATAAAACTCCTTCACGATTTTTTCTTTTCCTGACCCAACCTATTCGTCTTGAGCTTTTGTTGCATCTTACGCAAAACACAATGTATAGCATTTAAGTACAGAATTAATATGACGATAATAACAGCTTCCGCGTGGCTCTGCGTCGATTCTATGTTAATCTGACCAGTAATTCCTCAAAAATTAAAAGACTTCTTGCCCTAAGTTCGGTGAAACTATCGATTGGCTAACAGCTTAAGAGGCGTAACAAATTGCAAGGAAACAAATGAAAGCTAATCAACCCAAAACCATGATAGCGTAAAGATAATATGAACCAAAATGGTCGAATGCCGAGTGTAATTTGGAGCAAATGGTGTGCAAAACATGTGTAAATCAAACCACCAAAGCCAAACAAAAATATGAAAGAAACTTTCTCCAAGCTAACCATTTAATTCTTTTGACCAAATTTTGATTAACTTAAGAGAACTTATTAGATGATTTCTTTAGTTCTTACTTCTTATTGGTTTTTAATTGCCAATTTTTTATTAAGTGCCTTATTCCGCGTTAAACAATGTCATTGATGACTCTCATAATTCGTGCCAAATGTTTCAATTACTATTGCATGTTGTCTGCAAGCCACTCCGTCTCCGCATCTTTAGCCAAGAACTGGAATGTCAGGTGATATTTAAGCCAGGTATATTTGAGCTTAAAAAATCATGCAGTCCTTTCGGCGATAGACAATGCCAACAGTTATCATCCGTTAAAAGGGTTATTTAATCACTCTGTTTCAAGAGCAGAAAGCATCTTCCTTTTCGTTTAGTAGTATAAATACCACAGTTCAGCAATATTTTCTTTTTCAGCATTTTTTGTAGTGTAAAATCTAAGTTTTCGGTGTGAATCGAGTTTTTACGAGTGTAGATTCTGATCAGTGATGGGATGGAAATTTGAAGTAGTTTTATTGGTGGTTGACATGATGGCTAGGTGTAACCGATGTATGAATAGAATAGTATAGTGGTCGTGTAGGGAAAAAAAGATCACTTGCATAGTTTTTTGGTCAATTTGAAATATGCTTGTACGAGTTATATTTGTGTATACGCTGAAAATGGTAATGTCATATTGCTTAGTTTTTGGTGGTTGACTAGATAGCTGTGTGTAACCGATGTATGAATAGAATAGTGTAGTGGTCATGCAGGGAAAAAAGATCAGTTGTTTGTAGTAGGTGTACTTTTAAAATAAGTGTGCAATGTATTGATGAATGGATGGATGGATATGACTTTAGGGGAAAAAAAAAAACTAAAGTGTTCTTTTATATTAATTGTGATTTATTGATCCATGAATTGCTAGCTGACGGTAGACCGAGCCATTTAACATATACTTTTCCATCTTTACTTTCGAGTACTTTTTCAACAAGGTAAATATTAGGAAAATTCGTTTTTTGTAATTCTTTTTCGTAAAAACATCCGTTGATAGGCTTGCCACTATAATCTTCGAGTAGGTATGTTGCTGGATTGGTTAGGTTCGCTTTTCTTATCTTAAAAATTTCCGTTGTCCAATTGGGGGTAAACATGTTTGAACTTGCTTATCCTAACATTGTCTCCAACTCGAAATTTTCCTTGTGGGGCGACTTTTATTCTATTGTATGCTGTAGACAGGAGCTGCTTGGAATTCTCCTCATTCACATCAATTGGACGCATTTTTATAGTTCTATGCATTGAATGATTGTATGTGTTCATCAAGTTATTAAGAATAGATATCCATTTATAGTTTCCATTGAAACTGAACTCCTTCCACATCTTCTCCTTAATAGTGCGATTAAAACGTTCGACAATTGATGCCTTAAGTGAACTGAATGTTGAATAATGATTTATATTATGGAATTTCATCAGATCATGAAATGTCTTATTGAAAAACTCTTTTCCATCATCGGTTTGCAGGTTTTTGGGGTGTCGTGATGATTTTATAAAAATTGTTTTCATTGCCTCTGTAACAGATGACGCTGTCTTATTTTTTAATGGCATGCGTATTTTGAAAATGTATCGATAACCGTCATTAAGTATTTATATCCTTTATTTTCGTCGTGGTATGAGATCATTTCTACTAAGTCGGCTTGCCATAAATCATCGAAGCCTTTAATAACAACCCTACGTCGATTGAAATTCTTTCGTGCCGACCTATGAAGTTCTTCAACAACTTGTCTTTTACTCATTTTACAGAAGAATAAGAAAAAACTTTTTATGTGTGGTTTTTATATAATTGCATTTATTTCAATCTTTTAATCTTTTATACAAATTCAAAATCTTTCGAACTCTTACTACGCGGTTTTCAATCATGTAACACGCACAAGTATCTGGTCCCATTTGGCATGCATTTGAGGACCAAACACAGTTTGTAAAATGACATCCATGAACCGAATTAACATTATCAACGTCCTTAAAATTGCTTAAAAAAGAAATATTTCGAAGAAATTCTTCATAATGCTCCTCAAGCATATCATCTTGATAGCGACTTAAGAAACTTGACATTTTACTTAAAATAAGGTATATATTGAAGTTAGACATGGTTGTTTCTGTTTACAAATAAGAACTGATTTCGAGAACGATGTTTGTCTATGTTTTATATGAAAAGTTTTTGATTCTTATTCCTAATGTTCTTTGATTTTTTCCATTTCGAGAAGAAAATACCTTCGAAGGTCATCCAATAAACGGATTGTATTGAAATTGTGTACGTCAATGTATTCTTTTAAGGTTTTCTGTGTGTTGCTAAGTTTTTCATCTATATATGTCTTGTTTACTGCTTGATGTGACATGATAGGATTTCCAATATTGTTTAAGCATTTCCCCTCGATATCAAAATCACCATCCATCATTCTTTTAAATCCCTCACCAGGAGGTCCTTGAAGACCAACCATTCTTTTATGTTGTTGTAAGCTCCTTCCGAACTTGTCGACACTCATTTTGCTAATAAATGAAATTTGCTTCACGCAACTCTTCTACAATTGAGTTTATCTCATTTCTGTGATTATTATTCCCAGCTCTCTGAGATGCAATCAAAAGTTTCAACCTATCTACAAGTTCATTTGGGTTATCCCAATGCACATAATCGATAAGATTATTTGTAACGAGCATTGTAGGTGAATTACAGCTCAGGTATGTCATTCCAATTTTCTTTTTAACAGTTTGCTTCTGAACTAAGGGTTTTATAATTTTTCTATACTTTTCGCTTCTATTACCCTTGATCTGTGAGTTAATATCGTGATTTTTCAAGTGAGCGCATGATTTTTGTAAAATTTGGTTATATTGCTGCAAATCCTCAGCTGTATAAATACCTCTACGTGGCTTTTTGTGTAAAACAAGTTCCAGTAGACCGGCAGTTCCGCGAAAAACTTCTCCATCGATGACAATATCGTTATTTTCGTTGACTTGGAAACTCGATCTACCCAATTTGTTTGAGTTTGACTCAATATCAAAGTATGGACCATAGATTTTATCATGATCTGAATTTGATATCAGAGAATCTTTTCTGGGGGTACTTCTACACTGAGAGAAAAAATGCATTTTATATTTGAAAGCGATCACTTTCAAACCGGATTTAAAGTGTTTCTGTTAAAAATACCAAAAAAAACAAAAAAATTGAATGGAAACGCTCTTGTCTTCAAAATTTCACTTTAAACTTTAATGATTTTACTTTGAAATTAATATTTTAATTGAAACATTTTGCAATTGAAAGCTTAAAACTTTCAAATTCAAATCAAACAATTTAATAACTCAAAGTTAAATTTTGAATTTGAAAGAGATGACTGCTGAATTAAAAGTCTGAACTTTCAAGCAGAATTTGAAGTTAAAAACTCTTGAATTCAAAGTGTTTTTACCAAAAATTTTAAATTTCAAAGTGTTGGCAATCTAAAATTCAAAGCGATTGTGTTGAATTTTAAAATTTTAGATTTAAAATTTAAAATTGCTTGTTTTACAGCTCTAACTTTGAATTCTAAATGATATTGTTTTTAATTTCAAAGTCAAAAAATGCTAAAACTTTTAAATTTAAAACGAACTCTGAGAAATAAAATTTAACAATTTTGAAATTAAAAGCTTAAGACTTTCAAATTCAAATGAAGCAGTTTAATAATTTAAAGTTTCATTTTTAATTTAAAAGTGATGACTGAAAAATTAAAAGTCTGAACTTTAAACCAGCATTTCAAATTAAAAACTCTTGAATTCAAAGTGTTTTTACAAAAAATTTTAAATTTCAAAGTGTTGGCCAATCTAAAATTCAAAGCGGTTGTGTTGAATTTTAAAGTTTTAGATTTAAAATTTAAAATTGCTTGTTTTACAGCTCTAACTTTGAATTCTAAATGATATTGTTTTTAATTTCAAAGTCAAGAAATGCAAAAACTTTTAAATTTAAAACGAACTCTGAGAAATAAAATTTAACAATTTTGAAATTAAAAGCTTAAGACTTTCAAATTCAAATGAAGCAGTTTAATAATTTAAAGTTTCATTTTTAATTTAAAAGTGATGACTGAAAAATTAAAAGTCTGAACTTTAAACCAGCATTTCAAATTAAAAACTCTTGAATTCAAAGTGTTTTTACAAAAAATTTTAAATTTCAAAGTGTTGGCCAATCTAAAATTCAAAGCGGTTGTGTTGAATTTTAAAATTTTAGATTTAAAATTTAAAATTGCTTGTTTTACAGCTCTAACTTTGAATTCTAAATGATATTGTTTTTAATGTCAAAGTTAAATTTTTGATTTTATTTTAGAGTATCCAAGCGATCACTTGGAATATAAACAAATTCAGTTTCGAATTCAAAATCTCAAAATACAACCATTTGAGAAAATAATACCGTAGAATTGAGTTTCAAAGTATTCGCTTTCAATTCTAACGAGTTTGCTTTTAATCTCAGCTGCATTGAAAATAATTTGAAAACTAAAACGAACCGTTTCATATTCAAACAAAACGCTTTAGATTTTAAAGTCAATTGTAAAATACAATTTCAAATCTCAAGCAACTAGTTGTTGCTGGTAACATCATCAGCTTTCGTGTGTGTGTGTGTTTGTGTTTTGTTTTCTTTTTCTCATTGCGAAAATAACTCAAAAACGTGAATTTGAAAGTGTTAGCTTTCAGTTCTAATGAGTTCGCTCTAAATCTCAGAGTCTGAGCTTTGAAAATTAAAACGAATGCTCACTTATTCAAATGAAAAACTTTAAATTTGAAAGTGTTTAAATACGAGCACTCTCATATTCAAATGAAACACTTTAAATTTCGCAGTGAATTATAAAACGCAATTTCAAATCTCAGACATCCGACTGTTGCTTGTGCATATGCGTTTGTGTTTGTGTTTTGTTCTCTTTTCAGCGTTGCCAACACATTTGCCAAAAAAATGGCTCATTAAAAAAATGCCTTTTTCTATTAAAAACAACGCGTCACTAACTTTTTTTTAAGTTAAGGGAAAAAAAAATCGAAAATTAAACACAAATAAACGAAAAGAACTCTTACAAACTTATCTTCGTCCTATTAAAGTTTATAGTTGACTTGAAAAAAGCATTTCAACTTCATTCGAAGAATTGGGGAAACATGGCTTATGTATTTTTTTAAAGAAAAGGAAATATTTTACACCATTTCCTTTTTCAAATGAAATGCCTTTCCCCAAACCTCGAAATGTTTAAGAAATCAGTAGCAACATTTTAATGCCTTTAAGTCAAAAGCGCAAATCTATAGTATTTTAAAATGAGATTTAGTGCCGGCACTAGTAGTAACTCAAAACGTCTCTTGTATCATTAATAGTTGATTTTAACATCACACTTTCTTTAAGTGTCACTTTAAATTTAAGATCATTTGAGTCCCAATTTAAATCATTTAGAGCAAGCTTTGCTCTATTTTACTTACTTACTTAGGTGGGCATTACAGTTCGGGGTGAACCTGGGCCTCAACCAATATCCTTCGATAACGACTTCTATTTCGGGCGAGCTTTCTCCAGTTTCGCACTCCAAGTCGGTTGAGGTCATCTTCCACTTGATTGCGCCACCTAAGACGAGGTCTTCCCCTTCCGCGATTTCCCTGCAATGTGCTTTCGAACACCCGACGAGCCGGAGCGTTTGGGTCCATCCGCTCAACATGGCCCAACCATCGTAGCCTCGCGATGCGTACTCTTCTGGCTATGCCCATGTCGCGGTACAGCTCATACAGCTCGTTGTTGTATCTTCTTCTCCACACATTGCCTTCGCATACGGGACCAAAGATCATTCGGAGAATTTTTCTTTCGAAACGACCAAGGGTTTCCTCATCCGCTTTCGATAAGGTCCATGCTTCCGCGCCGTAAAGCAGGACTGGGATGATTAAGGTCTTATATAAGGTTACCTTGGTTTTTCTGGAGAGGGTTTTGTTTCTCAATTGCCTTCTTAACCCAAAGAAGCAACGGTTGGCAAGAGTTATTCTCCGTTTGATCTCCGCACTGATGTTGTTGTCCGTGTCTACAGCGGATCCTAGGTAGACGAAGTCCTGTACTACCTCGAAGTTATGTCTGTCTATTGTGACGTTTTGTCCAATTCGTCGGTGTTCTGTGTCCTTGTTTGATGACAGCATATACTTTGTTTTGCCCTCATTAACCATCAAACCCATTTTTGCCGCTTCTGTTTCAATACTCGCAAAAGCACCTATGACATCACGCTTATTTCTTCCCATTACGTCAATATCGTCTGCATATGCGAGCAATTGCACAGATTTTTGAAAGATTGTTCCTCTGGTGTTGACGTTTGAGTTTCTTACAATCTGTTCAAGTATGATGTTGAAGAAATCGCATGACAGTTTATCGCCTTGCCTAAAACCTTTTTCGACATTGAAGGTCTCGGTGAGTTCTTCACCGACCTTGACGGAGCAGCGTGAATTCTCCAAAGTCATCCTGCATAGTCGTACGAGCTTTGCAGGGATGCCGAAACTAGACATGGCTCTGTACAGCTCGTCTCTGTAGATACTGTCATAAGCGGCCTTGAAATCGATAAAGAGGTGGTGAATATCGATATTATGTTCTCGGGTTTTTCCAAGATCTGCCTTAATGTGAAAATTTGGTCTATTGTGGACTTCTCCGGTCTAAAACCACATTGATAAGGACCTATCAAGACTCTGTTTGTGAAAATAACTCACGTAAACATTGTCAGCCGTATCAACAACATTTTGCTCAGATGCATCTTAACTGTTGATAAGTTAAGAGTAAATTAATTGTTGATAAGTTAAGAATAGAGTGGAGTGGAGTGGAAAATCCAAACGTACTTAACTACACGATAATATACGATTAAATACTTATTTATAACCTTTTCTCAATTAATCGGTTGTTATGTCAAATAAGGTAGAGGCAAAACCGAAAACTGTTACTTTTAAATGGGTTTGAAGTTAATTTGAATTACATCTATGTTTGGTTGAAAAACGTTAAGACACCTTTAAATGCCGAGTTTGGCTTTTAAGTTTACAGACCTTTTAGCAAGATTATACTTGAATGCGAAAATTGGTTATAAATACCGATTTCAATTTGAGTATTAATTAAAGATGTCTAAAAAACAATCAATGATTAAGATTTCTTTATAAATACGGCAGTGTGTGTATGTGCTTAAAACAAAATAAAAACTTGATTTTTGATTAATTTGACAGACAATATTGACATATGCAAATTCGAGAATGACTGATTGGCCATGCATATATGTGTCGAATCGATTCAAAACTGTCCTATTTAAACATATCTACATATTTTTCATATTACAGCAGAAATAGATCTGTTTTGGAAACAACATTATTTAAAAGGTTATTCCTCGTTTTCAATTTCCTATGCATTTCAGAATCAAAACGGTTCTTTCTACTTTTGTTTCTGCATCCTTTTTCATTTTTCTTCTTATTCATGAATGAATCGAATAAACTCGCGCATAAGTTTTTCAACGGAATTCAAAATTATAGAGCACGCATTACTCGCAGCCAGTTGAAATGAAGAAAAAGATGACTTGAAAAAAATTTTGCCTCAACCGATGAAACAATGCATAAAAGGCGTAAAAAGCCTCAGTTGGCAACGCTGCGATCAACTCTAATTTGTGCCAGCGTCTGTGTCTGTGTTTTGTTCTCCTTTGCTCATTCTCATTGACAAAAAAAATTTAAAGTGAATTTCAAAGTGTTAGCTTTCAATTCTAAAGTAATCGCACTAAATTGTAAAGTCTGAACTTTGAATATTAAAACGAACACTCATAAATTCAAATGAAATAATTTGAACTTCAAAGTGTTTAAATACAAAACTTTGAAACATGAAACTTAAAACGAGCGCTTTCATATTAAAATGAAACACTTTAAATTTCAAAGTCAGAAAAAAATTAGCCAGCCAAATGTTGTTTGTGCAGCTGTTTCTCTCGTCGCGTAGTCATTGATCATTGTTCTGTTCATTCGTCATGTTCTGTTTGTTGAATTCGGTTTATGGTTAGTTGTCGCAGAGAAAATTTTTATTAGTGGAAGTGGAGTATAGATACTTTTTATTTTTGTGCGTCGTGCAAATAAAATTCTAGTTTCTACCTACTTGAAACAAAATAAAAACTTAAAAAACTGCTGTTTCAAAGTTCTGTGCAAGGAGTTTAAGAAACTAAAAAAATTAATGAGAGGTGAGTACTCAAATTTTTTTACATACCTATATATTTTATTTTTTGCTTGCGTTCATGATATTTTGTATATCATATATATATATATATATTGTAAACGAGAAAACCAGATTGGCGCCAGATCGTATGTTGTATACCAAAAATGTATCTCAAAATAAGTGTTTAGTGAATATATATATATATATATATGGGTGTATGTGTTCTCAAAAAAAAAGTCGTAAAATTTGGTAGCTTAAGTTGGTATTTTCCTCTGTTATGATTTTCATTCGGAAACAAATTCGTTTTTTATTTCGAACTCTAAAAATATTTCATTTAAAAAAAAACTTTTCCTCAAATTCACTTTTTTTTAATTTCAATGAAGAACGTTAATTCAAATAAATATTTTACTTCCTTTACTAAATATGCGTCGAATAGTCTAAAAGCTTCTGACTATAAGTATATAAAATATTTTAAAAGCAGATTGCTGCTGCTTTCACTGTAGTTGAAACTAAGGATGGATCGCTTTTATTTTTAAATTTGTATTCGTTTAATAGATAGCCTGATCAGAATCATTTACGGCCATATTATTGACTTTTGATAAAATTGGTTTTGAGTCAAAACTAGTTCTATGAAAAAGTTGATAAAAACCAACTAAAAGTTGAAATAAGAATGGAAGAACTCGTTTTATTTGCATTTAGACATCAAACGATTGGAAAGCCAATAAAAAATTTGATCTATTTTACCAACAACAAAAGTTTTGAAATTTGATAGAACTGGTTTTGACTCGTTTAAACTCGTTTTATAAAAGTCAATAATATGGCCGTAATTTGTGAGTCGCAATACAAATCATTCAAATCCGACTTTTGAGCAAAAATATCTATCAAAATCACGTCTTCCTGACAAATATTGAATGAATTATTGAAAGGTTTTTGTATCACTCTTGTCTAGATGCTCGAATCACTTTCAAGAACTTAAAATATCTAAAAGAAGATGACATCAAAGAAGTGGTAAAACCAGTAGGGTTGCGGGCCGAGTTTCGAGAGAAGCTGTTTCGATACATAAAATCTGAGGTAAAAAGAATATGAAATGGATTTCTATGAGCTGCTTATTGGGTACCTATATTGATTTAAGAATCTCCTTGAGGCGGAAACTGTAAGCAACAACTCTAAGGTGATGCGATTGCTGGGCAGGGATCGGTTAGCTGATTCGCCTTCTTCCTCAAATCCAACTTATAAAATACAGGCAAGTGTTTAAGAAATGACTGTTTTTGTTAATTTTATTTTACGTAAGTTTTCTATGTATTCGGCAGCCACTTTCTACATTATTACAACAAAGCGCGAAAGGGCAAATGATAATTAGTTATTATTCTGAAAATTCTACTCTCACGAAAGACTTACGAGATGATTAAATGAACATAATTTTAGAGGAAATCGTGGCACGAGAAACCAAATTAAGACCTGAAGATTTTATAAAAATTGTTGAAGAGATAATTTCAAATTTTCGAAACGAAAAACGACATCAGGTAAACAAGTTATAAATATAGATATAATATTTCTTTTGTTAATTATATATCCTTAAACAATTTAGCAATTTTACTTCATTCCGAGACATAATAAGAAAAACCCTGCTGGGAAACTGTATTCCAAATATTTCAATTTGAAAACCAAAAGACGTAAGCTACATACGTCAAGTCAGTCCCTGAATACACTTGAAGAGCTGGAACCAATTGAACCTGTAAAAGACGTGGAAATAGACGAGTCTATTTCAGTTTCCCTTAAAGCCACTTTAAAACTAGACTGCAACAAATGGGACGAACCCTGGACAAATGGGAGAAAACTTTTTCTCTGCGACTAGCAAAAAAAATTATCAAAGATTAACTTCTTATTAGAATGGCCGCGATATAGCGATTCAAAAGCATCATCTTTGGTAATTTTTTTTTCCATTAATTTCAAAAGTCAATTTCATTAATTTTCTTTTGCAATTTAATTTGATTTCTTAATGTTTTCTTTTATTTCAGATAGATGTTGATTTTAAGTTGATGTATCCGGGGAAGGCCCACTTGTTAAAAAGTAAATGGGACACTTTTAGAAAAACATCATCAAATTTTACGAAAATAACATCTGCAATCCCCAGTCGAAGATCTTACTTCAAGAAGCAAAAAGAACAAAAAAAATTGGTGAGTTTAAAACATAAAAATGCTTTCTTAGATCTTAGCAATCTTTTTTTTCTTTGTTTCAAACTACCTATAAAACTTTACTTTTTCTTCCTTTTTCAGATTGTGAGGACTATTTACTAACAATTTTGCTAAACTCAGTTTTACTTCCGTCAGCAAGGTTGAAGTCATTGGATGGATCCACCAAATGAAAGGTCACAATCAGTGATGCTAATGAAAGCTTCGTACTTGAAGTCTCTTCAGCTGGAGCAATTAAAATTAATGAACTGATAAGCAAGTACCATAATCTTAAGAATACTGTTCAACCATTTATTATAGTGGAAGGATATACTCCTGAGCACTTAAAATCGTTTTATACTTATTTTGATAAAACTATTTAAAAATTTGATAACTTTTTAGAAAGCCTAGATATTCGTTTTAAAATTTTTCAAGTTTTTGATATACATATATAAATATCCACAAGCATGCGAGGCTCCGTGGGTTTTTATCCAACAATTTTTTTATCAGATATACACAAAGTACGATTGTAAAAATGCAAATTTACGCATGATTACAAGTTATTTGCAAGAAAGCGTACCAATAGAAGAAGTTTTAACATCCTCTACACAATTATGAGGGTTATAAAACATTTCCTCATTTAAAATTCCTTTGATTAAAACTCCTATGATTTTTATAAGTCTTGCTATCCGATGAGTGATAAAATATTTCCTCATTTAAAACTTCTAAGATTTTTATTAGTCCTGCTATCCGATGAATGATAAGGTATTCCCTCATTTAAAACTAATAAATTTTTAGTCTTATAAGTCTTGCTGTCTGATTTTAAGCATTTCCTCATTTAAATTGGTGTAACGTATAATATATATAGTATTCCAATTACTTCAATCAATGATCCCATCAGTCATTTAAAACATCCTTATATTTCAATAACCTTAACAATCTGGAACACTATATAAAACAACATCAAAATGTTTGAGTGCTTTAAGTGTCACAATAAGTTCCTTTCAATTAATGATCTGATAAATCATTTAAAACTTTGTCACTTAGTCTCTAGTAAAACCGTACTTAAATGTGTGCAAAATAGCTGCGGTCAACTATTTTCCAGTTTCTATCTTTTGAAACGACATTTATATACACACACACACATAGGAGATGACATTCTTCATTGACCTTTTTCTCAATTTAAGGAAGAAGAACCATTAAACTTACCTTCAAGCTCTTCACAGAATTATGTGGTTTCTTCAAATCTATTAAATTTACCTTCAGGTTCTTTACAAAATGCTGTTGTTTATTCAGTTGACTTGCCCAAACCCAATACACAAGAAGTTATTTCTAATTTAAGAAATAAAGCCTTAGCTTTGTCTCTTGAAATGTATGCTAAAAGTTCTATACCTAGGAAAGGAGTAGTACACTTTCAAAAGATTATAACGGAACTAGTTTCCGGAATTTCATCTTCTATACAATTATTGTTCACTAATTCATCTTCAACTTTACCATTCGATTTTCAAGAAGATCTTAAAAGCATATTAGAATTTTGTAATAATCCATTTCAAGAAATTGCATCTGAACACAGAATGCTCAAGGTCTTAAAAGAAATGCCTATTTATGACTCTTTCAAATCTTTTGTTATTATGAGCGAAATAGCTGAAAGGATTGTTCATGGAAATCCTACACTTGATGCAAAGTCTTTTAGTATACAAATAATGTCCTTGACATTTCAAATTAAATCTTTATTTGAATTACCGAACGTTATGAAACTTATTCTTCTTCTAGAGTGAATCCTTCATATACCGCAGCCTTTAAAAGTGGATTGGTTTTTTCAAACTTTTTATTGAAATACAAAAATGGTTTGCCTGACGCTTATGATACTGAACAATTCTCTGTTAAAAATATTACGAAAGAAGATTATTTTCCAGCTATTATTAAGAGTCGAGATATAAATTTTAAGTCAGCACAAATTACAAATTATGTCAAGTATAAAAGCACTGTTTATAAGGAAAATATGTATTTAGCTAATGCCAAAAATAATAATTCGAATGACTTAATTTATAAGATTAAATTATTTATACACGAAAAAGACACTATTTTTGTCCTATGTTTTCCTTTAAAAACTATTAAATTTGATAATCATTTTCAAGCTTTCGAAATTGGAAGAAAAGAAGATTGTTTAAAATTAATTGAAATTACAGAATTCACAAGCACACCGCTTAATTTATATCAATTAAATAACGGAAAAACATATGCAAGGCTTAAGACTGTAAAGTCCAGATTTGTCAAACATTAAATTTTTTATAAAAATGTCATTATGTAATTCAAAAGCTCACGCTTATTTCACTATCCAGAACGAATATGTTCAAAACAAATACGAAACTGTTTTCATAGAAAGATGTTTAATAAAAACAAACAAAAAATACAAACAAATTTTTTTCATTTCCTATTTCTTTTTTCAGCAAAAGTTGATAAATAATGGAACTTCTTCAATTAAGAAAGTAAGTATACGGTTTTCACCTGAGAAAGGGATTCCATAAGATTAAAAAGGAACAAAAAAAAAATATTTTAACATATACACTATAAAATCACTTTTAAATTTAAAGGAAACGCATTTAAAAATGTCTTCAAAGTGTCACTTTAAATTCTAAAGTGTCCCACTTTGTATTCTAAAGTGGCCAACTTTGAATTCTAAAGTGTTCCACTTTGAATTCCAAAGTTCCCTTTTTAAAATATTTTAACATATACACTTTAAAATCACTTTTAAATTTAAAGGAAACGTATTTAAAAATATCTTCAAAGTGTCACTTTAAATTCTAAAGTGTCCCACTTTGTATTCTAAAGTGGCCAACTTTGAATTCTAAAGTGTTCCACTTTGAATTCCAAAGTTCCCTTTTTAAAATATTTTAACATATACACTTTAAAATCACTTTTAAATTTAAAGGAAACCTTACGAAAAGTGTCTTTAAAGTGTCCCACTTTGAATTTTAAAGCTGGCCATTTTAAACTGAATTTTAAAATAAACACGGAAAAACACTTTTAATTTAACGTTGAACGTTTTAAAAAACTTGAAAGTGAACATATTGAAATTAAACGGAAAAACTTTAGATTTCAAAGCTTTTTATTTTTAATGAAAAATTCAAAGTGCTCGGTTTTAATTTGAAAGCATTCAAATACAGTTGCAAATCATATCTGTTTACTTTCAAATTTAAAGTGTTTTACTTTACGGTTGAAAGTGTTTTTCTTTGAAAGTAAACATATTGAAACTAAACGGAAATACTTTAGATTTTAGAGCTTTTAATTTTTAATGGACAATTCAAAGTGCTCGGTTTTAATTTGAAAGCATTCAAACACAGTTGCAAATCATATCTGTTTACTTTCAAATTTAAAATGTTTTGTTCTACGGTTTAAAGTGTTTTTCCCTCAGTGTACTAAAGCTATTTGTTGGTGTTCTAAATGTAGAATTATCATCAAGCAACGTTGAATTCATGAATGAACAACTTTCCTCTTCACCTCCTACAGAATCATCATCATCATCATGATCACCATCATCTTCTTGTTCTTCTTTTAAACTTTTAATTAAAAGACTAGGTTTGCCTTTGGATGATTTTATTAGCCTTGTATCATTATTCAAAACTTTGTTAGTTTGATTGTATTCTGCTTTGAATTTTTTCGCAATGTTTTGCAAAGGTTCAATGATTGGCTTTAAAGTATTTTCAATTTCAGTCTCTTTAATAAATTTTCCAGTTTTGAGAAGCATATATTTTTTCGCAAATCATTTTTAGTCTTAATGAGATTCTTCAGCGTAGTCGTATCCATAAGTGTGAGTATTACGGTTTTTGGTCGGTTCAATACAGGGCGTTTCAATACCGGTCGGTTCAATACCAGTCGGTTCAATACCAGTCGGTTCAATACAGGAGCGGTTCTCTATAGTTCGGTTCTGAGATAGGTGTTTTAATATGAGAAGACGTTTGAAGACTGTACAAATTTATATTATAACTCTCTCTTTAAATGATTTCTTGTATCGTCCATTTTCAACGCGGCTATCTTTATCAATTACTACAAAACCATAAGAATTTTTCCAACATTCACTGCAAAGCTCTTTGTATTGTTTAAAAGTCATGTCCGAATTTATGTGGTCATTGTAAACATGCTTCAAATTTAGATCATCTTGTTTAAAAAGAATAACATAGTTTGTGTTATCACGAATCAAGTGTTTCGGAATGTGTGTATATGATTGACATAAATAAAAACTGTCAACATCACTATGGCGCCCCATACAAAAATAGTCTCTGATAGTGTTTTGCTTTTCACAAGCAACATCGTCAAATATAAAGACTGAATTGGGTTTAGCCTCAGAAGGCTTCAAAATTTCACTATTATTTAAGAATTCAAAATACCCCATTCCTTTTACAGAATTTATAGCACTCTTTAGATATGCGTATTTTGGTTGATGTAGCGACTTGGAATAAATATAAATGTTTTCAAACTTTAACCCATTAACATCTAGAAGAATGCTTAGCATAACGTTTGTTTTTCCACAGTTAGATGGGCCTACGATAATACCACGAATACTATTTGGAAACAACGCTCCATGTTTTCTTTTTTCTGTAATTTTTCCATCGAAATTTTGAACGGAAATGCTATCTTGCTGTTTAATAAACTTCATTTTATTGAATGATCTGTTTTGATATAAGTCATAGTGTTTTATAAAGATTACTTCATAAACATTGATATCTTGTAACTGAACAGTTATATAATGATTGATTTTAGAACATCCTCCGTTAGTCTTAGTAATTCATTTCAGGGGAGCGGATTAGTTAATTCACTAATAAACAAGCTTCCATTTGAGTTACATATACCGTCATATAACTTTTGTGGACCTGGCACTAAACTTAAAGAGCGTCTTGCAAGAGGAGACCGCGGTATTAATAAATTAGATGAAGCCTGTCGTGAACACGACATAGCATACAGTAGAAGCAATAATTTAAACGATAGACATATAGCTGATAAAATTTTAACTGAGAAATCCTGGCAAAGGTTTCAAGCAAAAGATTCAAAACTATCAGAAAAACTCAATAGTCTTTTAGTTACCAACATGATGAAAGCTAAATCTACTCTTGGAATGGGTATATCATCAAAATTCCAAATAAAGAAAAGACGTAAGTGTCCGTCTAAAACAACTAATTTGTTTAAAAATGCAGTAAAAGAAGCTAAAGCAGCAATAAAATACATAAACCCTGAAGACACTAGTAAACTAGCAACAACTGCTCTACATGCAGCCAGAAGAATTATAAAGAAAAAGCGTAAGAATATTACTATACCAAGAGTAATACCATTACCAAAAGTTGGTGGCTTTTTACCATTGCTACCGATCTTAGCGGGGTTGTCTGCTGTAGGTTCTCTAACTGGAGGTGTTGCAGGAATGGCGAAGGCAATAAACGATTCAAGGATCGAAAAACAACAATTAGAAGAAAGTAAACGCCATAATAAAACCATGGAAGCAATCAAACTTAGACATGGTAAAGGTCTTTATTTAAAACCATATAAAAACGGATATGGATTATTTCTAAGTCCACAAGAATCAAAAAACTTATAAGGTTGCTACCTAACCGTCCTCTTACTAACATCGACATAAATGATTTTGGTAAAAGTTATATAAACAACTTTCGAGGTGTTTTCATGAGAGATACATTACCAATAAGGCCATTCAAAAAAGAATGTGGAGTAGTTAATTTGGATGATAATAGTGGGGTCGGTACTCATTGGGTAGCGTACAGCAAAAATTTAAACAAGGTTCAATATTTTGACAGTTTTGGTAATTTAAGACCTCCACAGGAAGTAATTGAATACTTAGGTACAAATATTATTTACTACAACTATAACTGCAAACAACTTTTCAATACCTTCAACTGTGGACATTTATGTTTAAGTTTTCTTATTGATCAAAATAAATAAATAAATGTGTTGAACAATATACAATTCGTTTCATTTGATTTTCATTAACAATGTCGATAACACTTACTTTGAGTGGAAACAAGTCTACTCTTACTGCAGAGTACTTCCCACCTATTGTATTAGATTCAAATTATGTATGTGGACTAGTGGATTTCCAAACATACAACTCCATACCAAATGTGGATGTAGTGAATAACTTATTTCATTTGGGTAACGATGAGATTGTTCTTCCTATTGGATCTTATGAAATTGAAGATATTAATAATTTTATCCAAGAAGCACTTAAACACAAAAATAGTACAGCGAGTGTAAAAATAAAAGCAAATAACAACACTTTAAAATGTGAAATATTCTGCACCGAAGAAATAGATTTTTCACATCCGAATTCAATTGCTTCACTTTTGGGTTTTAGCAAAACTAAACTAACAGCCAAACAAACCCACGAATCAGATCTTTATGTTGACATTAATCGTGTAAATACAGTACGGGTTGAGTGTAATATAATTGATGGAACATTTATCAATAACCAACCTGCGCATATACTTCATCAGTTTTCAATCAAAGTCAGCCCAGGGTATAAAATAATTGAAGTTCCTAAGAATGTAATTTATTTACCAGTGAACGTGAAGAAGATCAGTTCGTTAGCTATAAACTTATTAGATCAACAGGGTAACCTCATTAATTTTCGAGGTGAACTCATAACGATTCGATTGCACCTTAATCGTCAAAAATGATTGTATATAATAATATCTCTCCGAATAATTTGTATAAAGACAAGAAGTACCCAGTTCTATAATCAATACTTCATTAGCTCTCCAGAAGAAAGTACAAACTCTCTCAAAAGAAAATCAAAATTTTTTATTATCATTAGGATATACTCTAAAGAAAACAAATTAATTAAAATATCTTAAAATTTAAGATATGCTGAATATTTTTGAAGACCCTGCAGTTGATGATAGTATTTCCAAATACGAATATCATTCCTATTCACCCTATTTGAATAATTTCGACAAAAATGACATTATCGACATCTGCGTGCAACATCAAAATCTCAATATATTACCTTCGGAAAGTTACATTTATATTGAGGGGACTGTATCGAAAAGCGATGGATCGGAAGTCATCAAAACGAAACTCGTAAATAATTGTATAGCATTCCTATTTGATGAGATTCGATATGAGCTAAATGCGGTGTTGAAATAGATAGTAACAGAAATGTTGGAATCACAACTTCTATTAAAAACTATATTTCTTTGACTCAAAATGAAAGCGTAATGCTCTTTAATGGGGGTTGGTGTCTAGATTCTTCAGTCACCTTAAACGGATTACATTTTAATTTTTGCTTACCACTCAACAAGCTATTGGGATTTGCAGAAGATTTCAAAAAAATGATTCCTAACGCTCGACATAACTTAATTTTAACACGATCACGATCTGATGTCAATTCACTAATTGCTGATGAAGATGAACAAGCGAAGATAACCTTACTCAAAGTTCAATGGAAAGTACCACATATACATCATCTATCAGATTCTTTGAAATTGAAACTCTTCAAATCAATTGATTCTAATAAATCTATGACAATTGCCTTCCGAAATTGGGAATTATATGAATATCCAGCCCTACCAACAAATGATCACCATATTTGGAATGTTAAAACAACAACACAAGTTGAAAAACCCCGGTTTATTATTGTTGTCCTACAAACCAATAAGAAAAATCAACTGAAAGAGAATCCGACATTATTCGACCATTGCAACATTACCAACTTAAAAGCATATTTAAATTCCGAGGTTTATCCATATGAAGATCAAAACACTTCATTTGAAAAGAACAACTTCAGTATCATTTACCAAATGTATGCTAATTTTAGAAAAAATTACTATGATTGTCTTGTATCAGAGCCATTACTAACAAGAAATCTTTTCAAGTCACAAGCTCCAATTTTTGTGATTGATTGTAGACATCAGAATGAAGTAGTGAAAACCGGACCTGTTGATATTCGTTTGGAGATTAAAACAGCAAAAGGACTGCCATCCAATACATCGGCATACTGTTTAATGCTGCATGATCGAATTATTAACTACAATCCATTAAGTCAATTAGTATCTCGAAATATTTAAGGGGGGTTAGTTGAGATTTTTATCAGCAACACATCAGTTCAAGCAATGGCATTCATTATTGATATTCAAGGATTTAGAGGACCTAAAGACCAGCTTATTGTTAAGGAGATTGCTATTTTGCGTGATGGCAACCATCATCACTTTATTATCACGCCTCCATTTGACTTTAAGCATTTACCAACTTCATTAAAAAGACAAGCAAAGTGGTTGTATCAAAATCATCACGGCCTGTGCTGGAATGGTGGCTTCACAAAATATCAAAAGGTCCAAGAATTCCTTCGAGATAAACTTATAAATTGCACTGTCTATGTGAAAGGAAATGAAAAATCTCAATGGATAAAAGAACTTCTGAATGATAACGTTGAAGTTATAAATATTGAAAATGCAAACTGCCCTAGTTTGAAGGAACTCAAAATAATGTTTCCCAATGAAAAAAGATGCTTATCACATAACAAATGCTGTGCCCTCCAAAATGTGTTCTTAATAGAAAATTACTTACTTATCCAAAAACCATCCTGAAAGTGTAAATGAAGTAAAACAACTAAATTTCAATTTTTTTTTTCTGTATTGTTTATTTACAAAAATTTTAATAAATAAAATGAATTTTCTAAAGACTATTTACAAGTGTTTTTTATTTGTTTGAGTACCTATTGGAATTAAATGATAAAAATGTGTTTTGAAATTTAAATTAATCTAAGAAGCAAGTAGCTCAGGTAATGCTAACACCATATACTGTTTTCAGGTTATTTTATAATGACCCCATGCGTAGGTGCTGATACCATCCTCCCTAATAAATCTTTTATCATCCATATGACTCAGAACCACTTTATTGAGCTGTTGTGTGTATATCTTATGTGCCAATGATCGAAAAACAAACATTTTCCCGTGATATACCCGCTTCCTATACAAACAATCTTTGTAATTAGCTAAATTTATGTCTTTAAGGGCTATTTTCTTTACACCTTTCGCTTTTTTAGTTTCGATGTTATCAACAGAATATGAATACATTTTTGATCTTAGACCAATGAATTCTTTCATTATTCTACCAGCATTTTCATCTTTCATCATACCCAAAACTTTTTTGTTTGTTAAAGGTATATTGTACTGATTGTCGGGAGCATATGCCGATGTATCGAAATAAGAATCAATATCAGGTCTAATATCATCAAAGAAATCATCTGTTTTAACAGTGTAAATGAATGAGTCTGTATCCATATAGTTCAGTGTCAAATTATCACCATATTTAGGCTTCATGTAGCTGTAGTGGAAATCATACATTTTCCATTTTGAAAACTTTAAAACACAAAATCCTAAGTATATGGGTTTGTCATAGTAGGTACTGACTCTATTCATTTGAACAGCAGCCATATACTCATCGAACTTAGTAAGACTATGGAAATTTGGTTTTGCAATTAATGCTCTTGCTCCTAGATGCTTCCTATTGCTTTCCCAAGAGGTGACAATTTTCACATCTTTTCTTTTATCAACATTTTCCATAGTCTTACAATAGACACTATTGTTCATTAATTTAAAGAAACATTTAGCAAACTCACTGGTGGCTGAAGTTCGATGACGGTTATTTAAGTCGATATACCTCTGAAGCCAACGAGATTGTTTAAATTCCAATACTCTATGAACACAAACAATTTTCAACCCATTAGCAACACATTGTTGCAGGTTCTTATAATGAATTATATACCGATCTTTTGGTGAAAGATCGGCAATAAGTTTTGAAAACTTCGAACCATTAACTTTTTTGTTTTGAACACAAAACGGTAAATCATTATGTATATCATGTAGGGAAGGGGGATATTCCAAGTCTACTTCAAAAATATATCCTATCTCAGAATCATCGGATATGTTCATAAGGTCAATGCTATTAATATTTTGAACCCAATTAAATGAAGAGTATGGCATAGGAGATGACATAGCCCACCCATATAAATTATTGGCATCGACATACATCAAATACTTCGACTCCTTTGTTTGATCGAAAATTTCCAAGTATTTATTGTTGGCCACTGAGTGCCGATGTGAGCATTGTGAAATACCCCCCCCCCCTTATACCTTCTTTGATGAAGTTATATACATCAATATCTCGAATGAGATCAAGGTTGATTTTTGTTTCCCTTAGCATTGCATCCCAAGATAATCCAGGAGCTGTGTAATAATGGCAGGGATCTAGTTTGTAAATATTCTTACAAATATTCCTGAAATTCTCAAAGACGTCTGCTAAGAGAAGAACATCTGTTTTTAAGTACAACTGCATATACTCAGAAAGATTTTGACAGTTGAAAACTCTCCATACATCTTGAGCGTGATTGTAATCATCCAAAGAACAAGGTTCTCCAGTCAACTTATTGTCGAAGCACACTCGCGAAGGAAGATTTCTTTCCTCTAAACTTTGCCATGAATTAATATGATCGTAGGGAAATACACCCTTTCTTATCAGAAGAATAAACGCTGATTCACTAGGAAAGTTTGATTTTATTAAGCTAAAGTCATTGACCGTTAGATCCTTTGCTAAAGAATCGAGACTTGAGGACATGAAGCGAAATGAGTCTAGGAACCTCAACTCGAAAGATCTTTTGTCAACAGTACAAATTGTTTTTGAAATGGAGATATAGCGTTCCTTATTCAGAGGAATAATAGAAATATTTCCTTTTATCGAAGCAAGTTCCTTAATTAGTAAATGACAATCATAACCAGAAAAATTATGAAAAAATATTGGGAAGAATTTGGGTTGCCTAAATTTCAAATTGCAAAGATTATGTGCTGGTCCTTTGTATTTGCCTGTATAATGACAATGATCAGCAACTCGATCGGTTCCTAAGACTCCATTACAAATATGACATAGCACACAGCTACGTTGGTAGTTTAAGTCAGATTCTGATAAAGTATTCATTGGTTTAGCGGTTAAACTATATAGGTCATAGCAGTCTTTTACAAGACTATTTAAAAAATCTGCTACACAATTGATGAAATTCCATAATATAAATCATTATTCAACATTCGGTTCACTTAAGGCATCAATTGTCGAACGTTTTAATCGCACTATTAAGGAGAAGATGTGGAAGGAGTTCAGTTTCAATGGAAACTATAAATGGATATCTATTCTTAATAACTTGATGAACACATACAATCATTCAATGCATAGAACTATAAAAATGCGTCCAATTGATGTGAATGAGGAGAATTCCAAGCAGCTCCTGTCTACAGCATACAATAGAATAAAAGTCGCCCCACAAGGAAAATTTCGAGTTGGAGACAATGTTAGGATAAGCAAGTTCAAACATGTTTACCCCCAATTGGACAACGGAAATTTTTAAGATAAGAAAAGCGAACCTAACCAATCCAGCAACATACCTACTCGAAGATTATAGTGGCAAGCCTATCAACGGATGTTTTTACGAAAAAGAATTACAAAAAACGAATTTTCCTAATATTTACCTTGTTGAAAAAGTACTCGAAAGTAAAGATGGAAAAGTATATGTTAAATGGCTCGGTCTACCGTCAGCTAGCAATTCATGGATCAATAAATCACAATTAATATAAAAGAACACTTTAGTTTTTTTTTTTCCCCTAAAGTCATATCCATCCATCCATTCATCAATACATTGCACACTTATTTTAAAAGTACACCTACTACAAACAACTGATCTTTTTTCCCTGCATGACCACTACACTATTCTATTCATACATCGGTTACACACAGCTATCTAGTCAACCACCAAAAACTAAGCAATATGACATTACCATTTTCAGCGTATACACAAATATAACTCGTACAAGCATATTTCAAATTGACCAAAAAACTATGCAAGTGATCTTTTTTTCCCTACACGACCACTATACTATTCTATTCATACATCGGTTACACCTAGCCATCATGTCAACCACCAATAAAACTACTTCAAATTTCCATCCCATCACTGATCAGAATCTACACTCGTAAAAACTCGATTCACACCGAAAACTTAGATTTTACACTACAAAAAATGCTGAAAAAGAAAATATTGCTGAACTGTGGTATTTATACTACTTCGTTTCATGGAAGACTCAATAATCAAAAAATCCAAAAGCCTCACGTTCTTCCGACAAGTATTTATAATGTCACAGCCACATACCGAGTGGAGTACATACACCATACAGATAGGGTGGCGCATAAGAGCGTGGAGCCCCGGAGTCTAGATAGAGCATTTCACACAACCATGTCATGTGAGGGAATAGAGGGGACTTACTATTTTTTAAAGAATCCGAACGGCTAATCAAAAAAGCACTTTTTATGGCAATGAATTCTACTATCGCGAAAAGCAATATTTGTGGAAACAAATTTTTGGTTTCTGTCGGAATTCGAATTATTATTATGCCACCAGCACCACAAATGAGTGGCAAAGCTTGAAAACTAGAGCAAAATTTAAAACTCAGCGACATCGTTCTGCCGCTCAGATTTCAATTTTGTTTTTACTCTCCGTTTGGACACTCACCGCTCAGTACGTGGCTGTGCCTCAGGTGATGCCCAAGGAATGTTTGGAGATCAGCTTTTGAAATGCAATGTTTCTGAGCAGTTCCAATTCACTTTGTGGAGCTATCGTCTATTCGCAAGAAGCAGTCGATGATGAGCTTTTCCCAGTTATGCACTTCATGGCTGACGGTTGAGGTCCGCTTTCAATTGATTCTGCTAAGCTTAAGCAGAAGTCACCCCATTTCGTGGTTTCCGTTCAGTTTGCATTTGAAAACCTATTGAGTTTTTTTTTATAGAATCTTCACTTCCACACTCCGGCATACCGCGGCTTAACCAAAAATTACTCAAAATCTGTTCTATTCCAAACGACTAGACTAAACGAAAAGAGTTGTTTATTCCTCGATTTGCAACGTAACAGCAGTTGGAAAAGTAATATTCCTTGGTAGACAAAGTTTTGAAAACCACGGACTCAAATCTGCTTCCTGTGACTGTGCAAACTATTTTTTATTATTCCTGGTTCGAGAACACATTAATTTTTCCATCTCTTTTAGAGATATACATATGTATATGTATATTTGTAAGCCTGGAACTTAAAATTAAAATTAAATGAAAGCAACATTCGTCTGATTATATTGATTTCATTTGCTAATCACAACGCTTCACAATGCTGTTCGAAAGTCTTATTAATAAAGCATCATTTAAGCAGAATGCGTGAAAAAATTATGCCTTGAAACAGAATGTCGTCTTTTAGAAAAAAAGAAGACATACGATTTCATTCTTTAGTGCGAGTAGGAGGTACGGTACATCCATAATAACTTCAAATATGTATTCCATTCCGCACGACTGTAGTTTTAGCAGCCTTAACCAAAAAAGTTTCCAAGACAAAAGCATAAGCGCATAGCTCTATACACGCCACCCCTTTTAGGTGGCTATGCTTTCTATGTTTTATTCCTTGGGGTAAAGGAAATGAGTACCTCTCCGCAATCACGATAAGTGTTATTTATTTACTATATCCCACACGGCACAACACCTAAAATAAAAACAACCACTATTAATAAATTTGAATAATTCGCGACCTTTTCGTAGGTTCGTAGAACAAAAGTCCAAAAAGGTGAAAAACAAACGTAAAAAAATTATAAAAAGCGGCAATAAATAGGATAAAATAGGAAAAAGAGTTGAAATAGTGGGTTCGGGTTGAAGCTATGAGAAGCGATGGCGATGCAGAGATGGGTTATGATGATGGTGCTTTGGAATTGTCCTGGGGAAATGGCCACCATCTCCGTGTATACCAACAACCACACATAAGGAAAAAGTAATACTTTTGCGCATAAATAACCACCATAAATCGAGAATGGCTAAAAATTCTGTATTTATAGCCGAATGATAAAAATAAGATTTATTAACTTTGTACAGCCGAGTGGCGGCAGTAGCGGTGGGCTGTGGGCTTTATGGTGAGGGCTGGGCTGGGCAACCCTGTTCTATGGAGTGTGAGAAGAAGGGTGGTTGCCTCTACATGTGGTTTGTATAAAATCTCGACCCTTCTTTACCATTTCGCACCCAATTGCAATACGAGAAAAGAACACACTCTATGCGATACGAAAGGAAGATGGAAGGACAAAGGAAGAAAGAAAATAAAAGTACGAAAAACGAATTAGCACGATTCTCGTTTTCTTTTTCCACTAAAAACGAATGGAAATGGTCTTGTTTAATGCCTGGGAAATTTATAACAACGGATAAGTGCGACTTCTCATATGCAAAGTAAGGGCAGGCAAGACAATGATTAGGGAGCAGTTTGTACAGGGACGGCAGAAGATATGGGGTGGGTGGGGTATAGACCCCACCTAACTTTTCTAAGCATGGGGTGCACCCCACCTTCTGGCCTTGGAAATATACCAATTTTTTTTAGTTAAATGAGGCAAAAAAAAATTTATGCAATTATGAATATTGTTATACTAATTTTTGCTTGATTGAGACTGACCAAGTGGTTTGAATCATTTGTTTATCGGTCATAGACTCAACGTTATGCATTATTTCTTATCCTTTTTTCTCCTTGATTTATTTATTTATTATTTATTTGTTTATTTCACCTACGAGCAATGAGCTCAACAGATTATACATCATTTCAAAATAGGTTTCAATTTCTTAAAAATAAGTAATACAATTCATTTCGAAATTTATCTCTAGAGAAGGCTTAATCAATATGACCACAAATTTCATTAAACTCTCTAACTGATCTTGAAATTGGTTCACTCATGCCATAATTAGTTCTGTGCCTTGATTGAAAAAGAAGATTTCTATCCCTCAACGGCCTCTCTGGAGCATAAATACAAATTAAGGACAACAAGGAAGGACACTTTATATGATAACATAAAATGTCTCGCACAAAAACTATGTCATGACTAGTTCTACGTGATTTGAGCGACTGCAAACCTTGAAGACTCTGCCTAGCTGTGGAATTTGGATGATAGTACCATCGTGTTTTGTAAAATGCATACTTCGTAAACCTATTCTGAACTTTCTGAATTCGATCGGAAAAACATTGTTGGTGATGGTTCCAGATGATATCTGCATACTCTAGGTTGGGTCTTACTAGCGAGGTATAAAGAGACACAAGGGTGCAGGGGTTAGTAAAGTCTGTTGAATTTCTTTTGATGAATCCAAACATTGAGTTAGCTTTTGATACAATAGCTTCTATATGTGGTGTAAAAGTGAATTTGGAGTCAAAAAATACGCCTAAATCCTTAAATTTTTCTGTTCTCTGAAGAGGGCTGCAATCAAGATAATATGAAAACTCTTGCATATGATTCTTTTTTGAGAGAGAAATCACAAAACATTTGTTGGCGTTAAGATTCAAGCGGTTTAACACACACCAGCGAGATAGATTATCAAGATCCAATTGGAGTTTTTGGCAATCACTAATAGAGGTTACTTTCAGAAAAAGTTTCAGATCGTCTGCGTATATGAGGCATTTGCTGAAGTTGACACAGTTAACAACATCATTAATAGATATGATAAAAAGTAGAGGACCTAGATGACTACCCTGTGGAACACCAGAGGTACAATTTATCTGCCTTGAGATGAATTCGTCAATTTTGACTTTTTGAACCCTTTTTATGAGAAAGAACAGATCCATTGAAGGAGGCTTGAGTGGAAACCAAATGATTCCAATTTTTGAAGCAGTATTTTGTGACAAACCGAATCAAACGCTTTGCTAAAATCGGTATAAATAACATCCACTTTCAATAGCGTCAACAACGAAAGAAGAGAAACATGTTAAATTGGTGATTGTTGATCTTCCCGAGATGAACCCATGTTGGGCGTCACTTATGTTTTCCTTAACTAGGAAACCAAGTTTTTTTTGACAAGGCTTTCAAAAAACTTAGGAATTGCAGATGGTTTACAAATACCTCTGTAGTTCTCTACATTGTTTTGGTACCCGATCTAAAAATTGGAATCAAGAAAGAGGATTTCCATTCATCTAAGAACAGTCCAGATGACAATGAAGAATTAAAAATGATAAGTAATGGAAGAGCCAGAGAACTAGAACATCTTTTCAAAATTATCGCAGGAATACCATCAACGCCGGGTTTAGCGTTTGGCTTAAGATCATGCAATCCTTCTAAGACATCATTGAGATCTAACTGTAAGGATCCTATACTTACTTTAGGATTATAACCAGAAAGGCGAACTAGAGAGGCGAGAATTTACTTACCACATTGAACTCCCTGCGAAGATTACAAAACTGTATTTGGTCAGCCAAATCATTTGATTTCTTAAACTTAGCGAAACATTTATTTTTTAAATTTTTAAGGTGTGTCAGCCTGTCATACCATGGAGGTTTGGAAATATTCTTTTTCTTTTTGTGTGGCACTAATTGATTGAAAGCATTATTAAATCTGCGAAAAGCGATCAAACATATTTTGTAAATCTAAGTTTAAGATTTCAGTTTTCCAGTCAATACTTTCAAGATAATTATCAAGTTCATTAAAATTGGCCTTTAAAAAGTTAAATGATAATGAATTGTTACTATTAATTTTTAAATAAGTGTATAATTGAATTTCAATATATAATTCTTTATGATTGATAGAATCGTTTAATAATGACAAAGGAAGCGTTTCATACACTGAACGCTTGAATTCATCATGTGGTATGAAAACAAGATCAAGAATATTATTCAAGCTATTTACAACGCTCCTGATTTGACATAAGTTTAGAGCAAATAAATGGTCAACAAAAGTTATTTTGATAGCACTTTTTGAGTCACAGGGAATAAGCATATTTTCATTAGAAGAATAAGACCATTTCACATCAGTCAGGTTAAAATCACCTATTACAAAAACCTTTGCGGACAGTCATTCAAATTACTTGCAAAATCAATGTTAGCAAGGTGCTTTTCATAAATATCAATGGGACTTCTAAGTGGTATGTAGCTTGTGATGATATACACGGAAATACCTATTCCGAGACGAAGTGACACGCATAATTTTTTGATGTCGATGATTGGCAGCGATATTATATGGGATGGGAAGCATGAACGAACCGCCAATAGTAGACCACCTCCGCGATCTTCAGCAGTAGGGGAGTTCTGCTCAAGATGACATACTCAGGTAAGATGACATACTCGTATTTTCTCTGTTTATAAAGCCGCCACAGTTCACTCGAACATATCCAGACATGCATTTTTTCTATCTGTTTTGCCAGAATAAACTTACAGCTGCCAGTATACTACCTGCTGTCATCGTGATCGGCTCAAAGAAAAAAGCTAGAGAATAAATTTTTTTGCGAGTCATTGTTTACTTCAAAATTGCTTAAAAAATTAAGTGTTTTTCTATATCCTTTGTGTTTTATGTTTGCATTTATGTGTATAGAGAATATTTTTTGTGTGATTTGGCTCCTAAATTATAATGTTTTGATTCCTGAATGGTTGTAAAAGTTTTATTTCCTACCGGGTAAGATGACATATTGCTTATCAGTCCATGATGACATACTATAAATACTATGACACTCCTACTAAAAACACAAACCTTATTTTTTAATTCAAACATTTAAATGCAAATTTAAAGTACATAATTATATTTCACCAAGCATAAAACAAAAATTATGAAAGCTAAATGGCCGAAAATCTAAGTTGAAAATGTGAGTTATATACTGACTGAAGCTGAAAAGCCGTATGTCATGCAGTATGTCATCTTATACCCAACTATGTCATCTTAGCCTTAGCCTCGGACTGTTTTTAACTAATTATTTTAAATAAATTCTTTTAACTTTAAACTATTCATTCCAAGTTTATTTTTTCCATACAATCATTAATTATTTAATTATGTAAAGATTTTAACGCTAGGGTTTGTAGAAAATTTTATTTCTTACTTTAAACAAAAAGTATGTCATCTTGAGCACAATTCCCCTAATACATCGATCTCGTCGGAAGACTATATATGCACCGCCGTTGACAGTTTCAGAATCGGGGATTTCACTCCAAAGCCAGGTTTCAACAATAACAATAATATCGTAGTCTACGTGGGTAGATGAATGGTATAAGACAGGTAGTTTGGTTCGAATTCCACTTGCATTATGATAATAGATTTTGAGGCAACCAGCGTTCATGAAGTTATCATTGTTTCGTTCGTGAGAATGTATCAACGAGGCCCTTTCAGCTGTTGTTGGGTTGTCGCTTCTTGCTGCGAAAAAAATCATGGACCACAGTATGCAAAGGCCAAAAAGACCTATTGCATAGTAAATTGTAGAGCTCGAGGATTCTTCCAACTTTGATCTCGAAAGAAGAATATTCCTTTTCTGGTGTCATGACGAATTTTCGAATGGAAAGATTAGATACACAAACCGATGAACTATTTTTAAGAATATAATTGTGAACTAAATCTTCACACGTTGATGGAGAAAGACGAGAAACAAAAATACTCCTCACAGGTGGTAAAGCGGTGGGTTCTTCGATATTAGGTTGGTTTGACATAGAGTTAGCTACAGTGGACAAAGTTGCTACCGAGTTGGAGCACCCCTCATCAGTGATGGAAGCTGTTGGGGTTACCAGTGGCTTTATAGCATTAAATCCACTGGAAGTGCTGGGCTTTATGTAAGAAGAGTCACTTAGTCATTCACTTTAGTCATTCTTTTTTAAAAATATGTATAATATTCATATATATGTATATTGTATATATATATATGTATATATATGCATATATAAAACTACCATACCTTATTTCATTCTATCATGCTCCCCACCTAAAAAAATAGTGTTCTGCCGCCCCTGAGTTTGTATGGTAATTTTCTCTCACAGGTGCTTATACTGTCAACCAATTCGAATTGATTGCACAAATTGTGTTCGAATGGATTTGAGATTTCGAATTCTGAAATGAATGTGTGGGGATTTGTCCTTAGCACTAACCCTTAGCTGGAAGTTGAATCGAATTTGTGTGGCTTAACGTGGCTTTCCGGCGTATGTTTCCGGGTGCTTGATGATTCGGATTTGGGTGTCCTGTTTCATTTCTTTTTCATCGCAGGCATGCGGAAAGGATCATGTTTCTTTTAATGTGCTTATCAAGTGAATTGTGGAAATGATTGTTTGATTGGCGAAGCTACCTACCCTTTACCTACCGTGGGACACGTGTGGCAATCAGTGCTCTTCTTTGAGCAACATGCACGAATATGTTGTATCGGTTTGTTCTTAGATGAACTGCCCAAAGGACATTCATTTAAAATTTATGAATAAACACTTTTAGCAAAGGCTTTCGCTGTCGTTGTCGTTGTCGTTGTCGTTGTCGTTGTCGTTGTCGTTGTCGTTGTCGTTGTCGTTGTCGTTGTCGTTGTCGTTGTCGTTGTCGTTGTCGTTGTCGTTGTCGTTGTCGTTGTCGTTGTCGTTGTCGTTGTCGTTGTCGTTGTCGTTGTCGTTGTCGTTGTCGTTGTCGTTGTCGTTGTCGTTGTCGTTGTCGTTGTCGTTGTCGTTGTCGTTGTCGTTGTCGTTGTCGTTGTCGTTGTCGTTGTCGTTGTCGTTGTCGTTGTCGTTGTCGTTGTCGTTGTCGTTGTCGTTGTCGTTGTCGTTGTCGTTGTCGTTGTCGTTGTCGTTGTCGTTGTCGTTGTCGTTGTCGTTGTCGTTGTCGTTGTCGTTGTCGTTGTCGTTGTCGTTGTCGTTGTCGTTGTCGTTGTCGTTGTCGTTGTCGTTGTCGTTGTCGTTGTCGTTGTCGTTGTCGTTGTCGTTGTCGTTGTCGTTGTCGTTGTCGTTGTCGTTGTCGTTGTCGTTGTCGTTGTCGTTGTCGTTGTCGTTGTCGTTGTCGTTGTCGTTGTCGTTGTCGTTGTCGTTGTCGTTGTCGTTGTCGTTGTCGTTGTCGTTGTCGTTGTCGTTGTCGTTGTCGTTGTCGTTGTCGTTGTCGTTGTCGTTGTCGTTGTCGTTGTCGTTGTCGTTGTCGTTGTCGTTGTCGTTGTCGTTGTCGTTGTCGTTGTCGTTGTCGTTGTCGTTGTCGTTGTCGTTGTCGTTGTCGTTGTCGTTGTCGTTGTCGTTGTCGTTGTCGTTGTCGTTGTCGTTGTCGTTGTCGTTGTCGTTGTCGTTGTCGTTGTCGTTGTCGTTGTCGTTGTCGTTGTCGTTGTCGTTGTCGTTGTCGTTAAAGTTAAAGTTAAAGTTAAAGTTAAAGTTAAAGTTAAAGTTAAAGTTAAAGTTAAAGTTAAAGTTAAAGTTAAAGTTAAAGTTAAAGTTAAAGTTAAAGTTAAAGTTAAAGTTAAAGTTAAAGTTAAAGTTAAAGTTAAAGTTAAAGTTAAAGTTAAAGTTAAAGTTAAAGTTAAAGTTAAAGTTAAAGTTAAAGTTAAAGTTAAAGTTAAAGTTAAAGTTAAAGTTAAAGTTAAAGTTAAAGTTAAAAAGTTAAAGTTAAAGTTAAAGTTAAAGTTAAAGTTAAAGTTAAAGTTAAAGTTAAAGTTAAAGTTAAAGTTAAAGTTAAAGTTAAAGTTAAAGTTAAAGTTAAAGTTAAAGTTTAAGTTAAAGTTAAAGTTAAAGTTAAAGTTAAAGTTAAAGGTAAAGTTAAAGTTAAAGATAAAGTTAAAGTTAAAGTTAAAGTTAAAGTTAAAGTTAAAGTTAAAGTTAAAGTTAAAGTTAAAGTTAAAGTTAAAGTTAAAGTTAAAGTTAAAGTTAAAGTTAAAGTTAAGGTTAAAGTTTAAGTTTAAGTTTAAGTTTAAGTTTAAGTTTAAGTTTAAGTTTAAGTTTAAGTTTAAGTTTAAGTTTAAGTTTAAGTTTAAGTTTAAGTTTAAGTTTAAGTTTAAGTTTAAGTTTAAGTTTAAGTTTAAGTTTAAGTTTAAGTTTAAGTTTAAGTTTAAGTTTAAGTTTTAGTTTAAGTTAAAGTTAAAGTTTAATTGAAAGTTAAATTTAAAGTTAAATTTAAAGTTAAATTTGAAGTTAATTTTGAAGTTAAATTTAAAGTGAAAGTTAAAGTTAAGGTTTTCAAAAACTGAGTTAGAGTGGTCCCTGCTCATCCCTAACCATGTGCAAAGTGATAATACACCATTCTTTTTGAATGTCTTCGCGACTTCAAAAAGGCAGTAATATTATAGCTGACAAATTCAAATGCCCTCATCGCAACTGATGCCAGAGGTGTTTCTTCATTGAACTACAAAAACACAAATGAAAGTAAATAATGAAAATATTGCTGTTTAAACGCGATCAGTCGATAGGCGATACTACCAAACGAGAATGGATCAAAATATTTTTTCTCCTGATTAAGGGGCGTCTCAGAAATTAGGCGCTCGTTTGGAATAATAATATAAAAATACATTACTGGTTGATCGAGAAGGGATCACATTGTGCTTTGTCTGATACAAACGTCTCTAGAGCTCGTTGATCACGGATTAATAACTCAAATGTTAACGATTTGCCTTCGGTCCTGGGCGGTTATCGATATAAAAAAACCGCCTAACTGATTCAAAACATATTCCTTTTTTCTTATTAATTTCCATGCTTATACTTCTCTACTGAAACAGGTGAGTTACCAAAATTCCTTATGCTCACGAACGCACTCAAACTATCCCTTTTTTTGGTCTCAAAATGCGCTTTCCGAAAAGTCGTTGCCCTAAAGAATCGCGCTCTAGATTTATCTGCCAAGGCAACATCTTTTAATTAAAATTCAATACGACGCGAATTTGCTGGGTTGTGTATTGTGTGTAGTTTTTTTCCGCAGGTGGGGGATACGGATACGGTATGTTTGAAAACGTGCACTCCAAGCAAATTTTTAGCGCTACGATGAGCCAAGAAATAAAAAAGATAAAAAAAAACTCAACGAACTCTGGCGGATAAGTTGTAAATTCCCTTCTATATGAGCCACCACATTGCACACATAGTATCTGAGACTGGTATCTTATGCACCTCCTTCTGCTCCAATGAGGAGGATATCCTTTCGGTTCAACGGTTTACCTAATCGATTATTTTTCGGGGCTCATTAAATTTGGCAAGTGGTTTCATATGCTTAGCGATGAGGGCGCGAATAATTTCTTTGTTTTACACCTTTTGCTAGTGCACTCGCTATCGCTGCTTCGAATCCTTTCTTGGCAAAAGGGATGCGTCATTAAGGCAGTCTTTTACGTGCACATCGTTGTTCGTGTGGGAGAATTCGCCGTTGCTTGCCTGTCTGCCTCTGCATGCCCTCGATTCTCTATTACAAGTGAAATAATTACAGAATTTTAGAGTGGAATTTGTGGTTGGAGTTGGGCGACATTACGCGGTGATGATGGTGTGGCAGTCGGTGCAGCCAGCGGTGTTGACAGTATTTTGCTAATTAGTTATAGGCTGTTGGGAATTCATGAGAATTTTCGTGTGCGGTCCAATTACAGTGGTGGATTTTCGTATAACACTCGGTAAATTGTGCATGCCAATGGAAGTATATTATACATTTACAGCGATGCATGTTTGCGCTGCTATAGGGCGTCTCGTCTGGATGCATGCAGTTGAAATAACTCCCCTTTTTCTGGGTGAAATGTATTTTTGGGTTGAATGTCATCGCTTGTCAGGAAGATTTGAATAATTGTTAGCGTTATCGTGAATGAGAATCAGGGGATTTCCAATTGAAGCCATAAGTTCGATTCGAACTTGCGATGACACCAATTGGTTTCAGTTGATCATGGAGTGTTTATAGTTTCCTCCTGATTTCGCGATTCATTACAGAGAAAAGCAATTAAGTTAAGACGAGATAATTAACTTTATCGTCACCTGAACGAGGTTTTGGCACACAAAACATGACACGTGATTGTTTATCTTACCAACATGAGGATAGATGGTGATGGAATTGGGTTTAAGAATGTTGATTGTTGGGAATGTCATGGAGGGGAAAAAACAATGCTTAAGGGCTATCAACATGAATGAATTTTTAACTAGAGGCATGGTTGACATTCATTGAAAATTTTGACATTGACAGCTATCTCCAGCTCGAAATCTTGCCAGAAAATCAGTATATTGCCTCTGCGAAACAAATAATGTCGCTTTAAGCTTAGTCCGCTGTGGAAACAAAAAGCAAATTTTGATGTCTTTTTTCCTTTTGTAGGTTTTTTAAAATACCAGCTGGAGCACTCAGACTTAAATACCGGTCCATTGTACTACCAGAAAGCAACCTTCTAAAAAGACGCTGCCAAAGGAGCCTAAGTTACCAGCTCTCACCATATCTGCCCCGAGTATCTGTAACTTCTGGCGAGAAAAAGCAGGACATTCACAGAAGAACTGCTGCGCGGTGACATCATCTTCTCAACAAGATTAACAGAGCGTAGTATCACTTAAGCCTAACACACTTAAATGTTTGACAAAAGAAAAGTGCTCGCTGGCAACGCCAATATCAACGTTGGGGATCATACATTTGGTCTGTCTGCATCCAATGGAGGCATACCATCTACGGTTGTGCTCTTTGCAGATCCAATCGTTGATTGAAGCCCTCACTGAGGACTCTGGCAGACCTAACGACGGTTCAGGTCCTGAGAAAGCTGTCTGAGATCCTTGCCTTGCAAATCATCGGCGATCTCATTTCCAGTTATGCCGTGATGGCCCGGAACCCAAATGAGACTCAAGGAATTTAATCTTCCGATCGCATATTTAGAGGGCTCTTGCATTCATGGATCACTTTCGAAGCAGTAAGAGGGTTGAGAAGGGCCATAAGCACAGCTTGGCTGTCGCTGTAAACAAGGATACTTCTCCCCGTCCGTGTTCGTAAAAGCCAAACCAAACCCACTTGAATAGCATACGCTTCCGCTTGGAAAACGGATAAGTATGATGTGCAGTCGTTTATCGTCGTTCTCCACAAAGGCACCAGCACCAGATATCTCGTGGTTGTTGGAGCCATCTGTGAAGATTCGATAGCAGTTCTTTCTAGACTCAGATTCTGGAGTGGACCAGCCCTGAACCGAAGGAAAGTCGATTGAGTATTTTGGACGCAGTTTGAGGCTTGGGATCATCGTGTCAGACGGCATACCCATTAGACGTGAGTTCAAAGATACGCTGCTTGCGAGTTCCTTAAAGCTCCAGTGTGAATTGTAACAGAGTCCACATCTCTTTGAACGGGAAATGGTCTTTAGATTACACCCCATGGTATAGGTATCAAGGGGAGGAAGATTCAGCAGTGCGTCGAGAGCAGCACCCGGTGTGCTGGGGAAGGCCCCAGTAGCACCAAGACAAATTGTTTTTTGAAGTTTGGCAACCGAGGAAATAACGTATTTACGCGAGAGCTTATTCCACCAAACAACTGACGCCGTATATATCCAAAGGACCCTTTTCGCTGAAAGACCCCATGTCTTGCCTCTTGGCTTCTTACATTGCCAGAAGACTGACAGTGATTTAGTAGTTTTAGATTCGACATGTTTAGAGCAAAGAACCTTGTTGTCTAAGATTACTCCTAGATGTTTGACTTCGTTTGAAAAGGGGATGTTGGATCTGACCAGTTAATTTTCTACGTCTCGTTCGTGAAGAGGACAACCTCAGTGCTACAGCCATACTAATCGGATAACACTCATGGTCTATGTCTTTCTACGGTGCACACGGAAGAGAATGTGGTTGCTACAGCAGAGAGCATGTGATTCAATCTACGATCATCAACTTGCGATCAATCATCGATGAAAATGAATTGGAGCATCGAAAGTCATGGTTTTGGCTCAAGTGAAGGAAAAATGAAATTGAAATTGAAGCGAGAATTTCGGGCTACAGATCCCCTCACTCGTGTTGAATATTGTCCTTGATGGCTTCCAGATTCTCGGTTTTGATCATGTGTAAGCACGGGACTTCAAAAACCATACAAAAATAGTTTGGAACGCTTAAATCGGGCGAGCTTACAGGCCAGTGCAAATCGTCAAAACGAGAGATGAGGTGACCCAGGAACGCCGCCTTCAGAATATTGGTTGTCTCTCACGTAGTATATATGTTTCGTGGCTCCGTCGTGTTGGAACCACTTGTTCTTCAGTCCTAATTCGTCCAATTGCGACAGAAAAAATTCGGCCAACACGACCCTATAGCGCACCGTCTACTTTTGTCGTTTGGCCAGCGGTATTCTCGAAGAAAATGACCCGATGACTCCTCCAGCTTGAACAGCGCACCAGGCAGTTACCTTGAGCAGGTGTAGTTATAGCTCCTCGTGCATCACTCGTAGATTTTCGGTGCCCCAGAAGCGATAGTTTTGCTTGTTCACTTACCCGCTTAGGTGGAAATGAGCCTCAACGAGAGATGAGGCGACCAGTTCGGAAAATCGTCCATTTCTTCCTCGATGTTGAGGATGGCTTGGGAGAAAGTTACGAGCGTTTGGCGGTCAACAGGCAGTAACTGATGCATGGACTTAACCTTGTACGGGAACATTATACAACACTAAACATTTAAATACATATAAACATTTATATTGCACTTTTTATAATAATTTTAACATTACAACTCGTTACTTGTACACAAGACTGTACAAGAACATTCATTTAACAAGACTAATAAGAAAAACGAAAACAGAATTTTATAACGTAACATGAAATGTTTAGTGTTGTATAATTTTCTATAATAATTTTGTGAAACTGGTATTAAATGTAAGTTCAGTTTTAAGCATAAGTGAACGTATAAATATATCATATATTTCTTTTCATGTCAGAAGCAATAAAAACTGTCGGACCTGATGATGTTCATAATCATGAACGAAACGTCGCGTCGTCGTCTTAATAAAAAAGAATTTGTTTTCTTTTTCTCTCTGACCTGTAGCCCATAAGCAAACAAATTAATATAAGAAGTTAAGCTAGCCATATGCAAACTTAAATCAAATAAGACTGCGCGGTGCAGATGGCCTTGATGACGAACTTTTCAAGGTAGCTGGAGGACAGTTGGAAAGAAGCATGCCCAAGCTGATCGGCATGATATGGTCGGAAGAAAGAATGTCCGTTGAATGGAACCTCAGTATCGTATGCCCGATCCTAAAGAAAGGAGTCCAATTATAGAGGGATAAGCCTCCTTAACGTCGCTTATAAGATCATGTCTGTTGAAATATGTGAACGTCTGAAACCCCACGTCAACAACTTGATAGGCCCTTATCAATGTGGTTTTAAACCAGAGAAGCCCACAATAGACCAAATTTTCATTAACATTACGGCAGATCTAGGAAAAAACCCGAGAATATAATATCGATATTCACCGTCTCTTTATCGATTTCAAGGCCGCGTATGACAGTATCTACAGAGACGAGCTGTACAGAGCCATGTCTAGTTTCGGCATCCCTGCAAAACTCGCACGGCTATGCAGGATGACTTTGGAGAATTCACGCTGGTCACCGAGACCTTTGATGTCGAAAAAGGCTTTAGGCAAGGCGAAAAACTGTCATGCGATTTCTTCAATATCATTCTTGAACAGATTGTAAGAAACTCCAACGTCAACAGCAGAGGAACAATCTTTCAAAAGTCTGTACAATTACTCGCCTATGCAGACGATATCGACGTAATGGGAAGAAAGAAGCGGCAAAAATGGGTTTGATGGTTAATGAGGGCAAAACGAATATGCTGTCATCAAACAGGGACACAGAACATCGACGAATTGGACAAATCGTCACAATAGACAGACATAACTTCGAGTCCGCTGTAGACACGGAAAACAACATCAGTGCGGAGATCAAACGGAGAATAACTCTTGCCAACCGTTGCTTCTTTGGGTTAAGAAGGCAACTGAGAAACAAAACCTTCTCCAGAAAAACCAAGGTAACCTTGAATAAGACCTTAATCATCCCAGTCCTGCTTTACGGTGCGGAAGCATGGACTTTATCGAAAGCGGATGAGGAAACTCTTGGTTGTTTCGAAAGAAAAATTCTCCGAATGATCTTTGGTCCCCTATGCGAAGACAATGTGTGGAGAAGAAGATACAACAACGAGCTGTATGAGCTGTACCGCGACATGGACATAGCCAGAAGAGTACGCATCGCGAGGCTACGATGGTTGGGCCATGTAGAGCGGATGGACCCAAACGCTCCGGCTCGTCGGGTGTTCGAAAGCACATTGCAGGGAAATCGCAGAAGGGGAAGACCTCGTCTTAGGTGGCGCAATCAAATGGATGAAGACCTCAACCGACTCAGAGTGCAAAACTGGAGACAGCTCGCCCGAAATCGAAGTCGTTATAGAAGGATGTTGGTTGAGGCCCAGGTTCAGCCCGAACTGTAATGCCCACCTAAGTAAGTAATTAAGTAGAATGATAAGTACCAGCAAACTTAATAAACAAGATCTTAAAGCGATTCCTGTTCTTGAAGATGCCCTCATTTGCATCCTGTCCCCAATGCATCACATCCTCCCCTTTTTACTTGCGATTATAGGTACTATAAGGCAAGTCTTGCAATCGTGCCGGAAAAAAATTTTGAGATAACAATTAAACATGACATTACGATCAAAGAGAACACGAAAAAAGTGGGTCCTGCAATTCTGTCTGTCTGTCTGTCTGTCTGTCTGGCTGTGTGTCTGTGTGTCTGTCTGTCTGGATGTATATGATTCTACAGCCTGAACCGCTGGACCGATTTTCTTAAAATTTTGCAGTTAGGCTATGTGGGGTAGCCTACAGAGGAGTTTTTGGAATTGAGTCTCTAGGTCTTGAAATAACGGTACCTGCCATACAACCGATATGATAATACTTATTTTTCCCGAAAATGGCTCCAACGATTTTGATAAAATTTTGTGTGAAGGATTAATTTTGAATTTTCTTTCTTATGATGTAAAAAAAAATTTTGGAAAAAGCCTAAAAACGGTACCTCCCATAGTACCGTTTTTTTCAAAACCGACTTTCTCGTTAATGGCTTACACGATCTTGACAAAATTTTGGATTTAAGAAGTCGTAAACTGTTAAAGAAAGAATGCATATCAATATTTAAAAAAATTTAGTTTTGGAAAGGAGGTGGTGCATACTTCTATGGAGCCTGGGCCCAGGGCGAAAACCTATGAGACTAGTACCAAATGAAAGCTTACGTTCAGCCCAATCAGCCTGCCAAATATTTTTGAATTCGGTCTTGGTGATTTTGAGATAATTAGACTTGAAGTTGAGCGCCGGAAATGGGAAAAATCTGACATTTCTGCAAATAATTACGAATATCTCGAAAAGCATAGCACGTAGGACAATGATTTTGGTATCATATGAAAGATCATAAAAATATCTTTCATTTCATTTAAAATACAGTTTTCAAAATTCCTTATATTTCGAAAAAACAGACCTAAAAGTTGTTTAAAAAAAAACATTTTCGTTGACATTTGACAGCCAATATCTCGAAAGAATCAGTGATGACCTATAATTTTTTTTGCACCACTTTAATCCTTAATTGGTAAGCTTTAATTTGATATACAATTACGCTATCATACATAAAGCATATCACGTACATTATACACAATTCCTAAAAAAAATTAAACAAAAAATATGTTCCACAGGAAATGCATTTTTTCATTTAATTCTTCGCAGTTTCTACTTTGTTTTTTACTAAACATAAAACCAAAATACATTTTAATGCTGCAAATGAGAAAAAAAATGACTAATCTTCGTTTAGATTAGATCTATCAAAATACCATCCAAAAACAAAGCTGGTGCTATATTCATTGCTTCCTGGTGTCTTGCGTAACCCAAATACCATAAAATACTCATGACATGAGCGCAACAACCAACAGTCCTCATTCCAACGAGACAGTTACAATAGTAAGCTTTTATTGCGTTCGAACTATGTGCTACGTTTGCATCGCTATTCACCAAGATGTAAGTGAGATACACTTTTCTACTTACATACATGCCTGGATTTAATTCGCCCTCGTAATAAAAAGTTATTGTTGCCTATAAGACTATTATGAGCAGTAGAGGTAATTCGCATCCGATCTTCGCAGACTTCGATTGTATAGGTTCCCTGGCCTTTTAAATGTTCACCACAGTAGGATCGAGCCTGGTTTATTTGGTAATTGCCCAATGATATCATACGAAGTTCTTGAATAGAGAGTTGTGGGAAATTACTTAAATTCGGGATATTACCATCGATGCGGCTGAACATAGCTCTGGTTCTGTTAAGATTATTTTCTCTTACAAAGGCACCTAAATAATTAGGAGTATTAAAACGATTTAAAGCCAGTTCTAGCAGAACGTTCGCATCAGCACTATCTTCAATGGTTGGATGAAACTTATTAAGAATTGCAGCTGCAACTTTGAAGTCGTCCATCAAATGACCAGCAGCTAGATTAAAAAAATCTTGCCGAAATAGTTTAAAATCCCTTTTAAATCGTCCGTTCACGACTTCAACGACCCATCTGACCATAGTTACACACCTGGATCTATTAGCCTGCTCTGTGGTAAGTTGAAAGTTACCTTCAGCAACGGATTCAGGCATGTAAGTCTTATATCCTTGAGATTCAAGATGTGGGATTGCGTCTCTGAATCCTCTGTCCAAAATAAAAACATCGTTTTGTCTAATCTTAACGAAGATCCACAGCAAAGGCAAATTCTTAAATGTCCATACTCGCGATTGGGATTAGGGTGATTTGTTGATGTGATCCTTTCAATAATTCGATAACAATTCAAGCATACCAAATCTGACTCAGATATCTTTAATTTAAATAAGATATTTAAAAAAGAAAACAAAAATAAACACTGCAACTCACTTCATCTGGTGTTATCCAGGAGGCTAAAACTAACCGCATTTCATGGCTTTGAATACTTCGATATTGAATCAAGTTATTCAAGCGAACTCTACAATTTGCACAGTTATTAGCATTACTCATTTTCACACTTTTGAACTCAAAACACTTTTTTCTTAAATCTGGAGCGCTGCTACAATTTTTCTCAATACACACCTGAAGACCGCGAAATTGTGAATTACTTGTTTTTGTGTCATTACATAATTTACTCACAAGCCAACAATCAGTTATCAATGAATTAGGCCTAACGGTCGCGGACTTGTATGTTTAAGCTTGGTACCTAGCAACCAGTTTTTTTAGATTTGTTTTTGGATGGTATTTTGATAGATCTAAACGAAGATTAGTCATTTTTTTTCTCATTTGCAGCATTAAAATGTATTTTGGTTTTATGTTTAGTAAAAAACAAAGTAGAAACTGCGAAGAATTAAATGAAAAAATGCATTTCCTGTGGAACATATTTTTTGTTTAATTTTTTTTAGGAATTGTGTATAATGTACGTGATATGCTTTATGTATGATAGCGTAATTGTATATCAAATTAAAGCTTACCAATTAAGGATTAAAGTGGTGCAAAAAAAAATTATAGGTCATCACTGATTTTTTCGAGATATTGGCTGGCAAACGTCAACGAAAATGTTTCTTTTCAAACAACTTTTAGGTCTGTTTTTTCAAAGTATAAGGCATTTTGAAAACTTTTTTTTAAATGAAATGAAAGATATTTTTATGATCTTTCATATGATATCAAAATCATTGTGCTACGTGCTATGCTTTTCGAGATATACGTAATTATTTGCAGAAATGTCAGATTTTTCCCATTTCCGGCGCTCAACTTCAAGTCTAACTATCTCAAAATCACCAAGACCGAATATTTGGCAGGCTGATTGGGCTGAACGTAAGCTTTCATTTGGCACTAGTCTCATAGGTGTACGCTCTGGGCCCAAGTATGCACCACCTCCTTTTTATAAATTTTTTTAAAAAATTTTGATTTTTAGAAATAACTTCAAAAGTGTAACTTTGATTTTTTTTAAATCTTTTGTCAAAATAACTTCTATCAAGATCTAAATCTTTGCTTACTCGACTTTTAAAAAACAGTTTAAAAAAAAAAGTGAAAAATAAAAAACCGTTTTTTGGAAAACTGGTCCAACGATTTTGATTAAATTTTCATCATTCATTTGTATTAGCGATTGAAAAAGAATGGCGTCTTTAGATTTTGGCTTGAAACCTTTGGAATATTTAATTTAATTTTTTTATTATTTTGCGTGATTTATTTCAATTTTCATAATTAATGTGTAGTTGGCAACCCTGTACCACAAAATATATTATGAAGATCTAGATAATACCAAAACCTTTAACTCGGCCTTTACATTTTGATATCGTATTTAGAACACAATCGCAAGTTCGTGCGACCCAGTCGTGCCCATTTTTTTCTATTTCATTCAAGGCCTGAATGAAGTAGGTATACTCAAAGAAGAATGTAAGTCATCCGATGTTAACTCTACGAGTATTTTTGACTCCATATAATTTCAAATATTTGTTTGTAATTGAAAAAAGGACATCTTCTTTGATAAATAATGTGGATTTCAATTAAACCGAACAGGAGGAACTCAAAGCAAAAACTATTCATTTGCCAAATATAATATGTTGACAACAGACGAAGCCAGGGCTTGCAAAATGCACACCCGTTTCTGGATTTTGGCCTTGGTACCAAAATTCAACCCCATGTCCTTACCCATTCCATTGCGTCCATGCTCCTCCGTTAATCATATAAATATTGCAAAAAGGTGTGTAAAAATCACACATGGCAATTGAAAAACCCGATAACAAGTCCATGTGCCATGAAAAATAAAAGAACCCCGAGAATCTCGTTAAATTCCATCTTAATGTTCATTATCAAATCGTAAAAAAATATATACATTATATCATTATACTCTCGCATATCTAGTATGGCGCCCGAACTTGGCCCTAGTGCGACCAGAGAGCCAAAGCCAAAAGAGTGCGGTCGACTATTATTATAAATGTTGGTTGGTTGAACAGAGGTATCAGGAATCTACTTGATACACATGCATACCTATGTGTGAGCAAACAAAAAAAAATGAGCGTTGGCCACAATTTTCGTTTGGAACTTAATGTCGTCCCTGGGATATACTCACAGCGATTGTTTTTTACGATTGGATGGGTTATCGTTGCGTTATCATGGAGCTAATTACTGTCCTGCGGTCTATAGGTCCCTAAACTCATTTCGGTTGTGGTGATTTAGATGACCAACCAAAATGTAATCTCTCTCGTTTTATTAAGTGTCTGGGAATGGGCTAATTTCAAAGCTTGGCCAACGAATGAATGGGCTTCGTTGCAATGGAAATGTTTTAATTTTCAAAATTATTTTCAATGCTGATAGGAAAACATTAATTATTTGAAAAAGAACCTGGGTAGATGTGCAATTAGTGGTGATTCGCACTTTAATACAAAGAATATGGTGCCTCCTCATTCCGAAAGTAGGGAGTCAGACTGAGGTTTGTGGAGTCGAGTACTTTATACAACAGAAGTAATTAGGAATGTTCTTCTAGAATAGACCACCTTTCTGATAAGAGAAACATTTGTGGCGAGCTATAAGTCAAAGGACTTCATACAAACTACACGGCCTGTCAATCCACAAAGTCCATAAGTCATCCTATCCTGCTGCGCTGCCCGCAGTCGAGGGTTAATTTTCTAGGAAATTGACAAATCTTGAACATGCCATCGAATTGGAAACGATTCGATGTTGGTGTGATATCTACGAGCTATTAATTTCCAGCACGCTAGTGATTAATCAAAACACGCCAATGGACTAACAAAAAAACCAAAAACGAACTACGCGCGAGCATCCCAATACAGCACGCATTTCTCATTTACACGCACATACTCCATCTGGACATGGGGCCTCTAGACATTGATGACCGAGAGGATTCCCGCAATAAACTGCAAATCCAGTCGGGCGATGTCTATAATTAAAGAACTTCACACCTTCACTATAAGGCATCCCCAATGGAGTGCAGTGCAGCTTTTTATGTGGAAAAAGCGGGCGAACCCGAAAGTGTTTAATTCCTGCCGCAGTTCCACTTCTTCGACGAGCAATGTTTCACCTAAAATCACATTCTTCAAATAGCAACGCGCCGTTGTTGGACGGACAGAAACAAAACTAAAACCAAAACAAAAAGAGAAACACTTGCATTGGAGTATGCCTGGCATTCGCGAGTTTCTCATAGGTGCTACATGGGTCTCCACTCTCCAGGAGAAGGAGTATCTGGAGGCTGGTGCAAGTGTAAATTTATAGTCGTGTGATTTTAATCTGCCTCTTCTACACCTCGGTGCAAGAAGTTCACGTTCACTTTATGGACTGAAGAACATCTTGTAACATATTATTAAAGTGCAAAACAGCCGGGTGCTCACATCAATTTTTTGTTTTGTTAATTTTTCTTTTTTCCAAATTGGAGGATAGCTATATATTGGGCCATCTGTGTGCTTCAATGCCAATGGGAATTCCTAGTGTGAATTATTGTGACTTGCCAATTAAAGCCTGTTTTGTGGTTGTGACTTAAAATGGGGGAGATTTAAAAGGCTCTGATTCTGATTATCTTTTTTTTGGAGCATCAATAAGAAAGTCAATAGGCTTTTTTTGAGATATCAAGAAAAATCCTTGCCACATTTTTGCGCAGAAAGGAAGGAAAACCAAAAACCCTATCCGTTGTAACGAAGTTACAAATACACACCCTGCCGCCAGCCTATAAGCATACCATTGTTGTCACATGATATTTTTCATGCCATAGAACTCACACGCACTAGGCGTAGACAAGTTTATAAGGCAACCTGAAAAATAAATGAAGACAGATGTCAGCCCGTGTTGAAAAAGTACCAATTTAGAGTACAGGTTACTTCCACTAAAGGAAAACCAGGGGTACGCAGTGTGCCCAGAGATTCCCAATTTTAAACAAGGTCTCCTTGGAGTTCCTAGCACAAATCCCCCATTAGCCTCTTAAGGACTTTTGGGTTTTATTTTGCCGGCTATTAAGCCGTGGATGCCAGCGTTTGACTGTTGATTCCAGTAATTTACTGTTGATGTCAGGATTTACCTGTTGATGCCAGCGTTTGACTGTTGATGCCAGTATTTTACTGTTGATGCCAGGATTTACCTGCTGATGCCAGAGTTTGACTGTTGATGCCAGCATTTTACTGTTGATGCCAGCGTTTGCCTGTTGATGTCAGCGTTTGCCTGTTGATGCCAGTATTTTACTGTTGATGCCAGGATCTACCTGTTGAAGCCAGTGTCTTACTGTGGATTTACCATCAGCGATTAAAAACCCGTACTTGATGACCGTTTTGCCAGCATAGGACTAAGGACTAAGGATCTACCAGCGTTGGAACCACCGACCAACAGAATTAGCGATAAGAATTAATAAAGATCATATTAGACTAGCTTTAAGACAAATAAAAGGATTGGACCTTCTTCATAACCAAAGTTTTACGTGTTTTCTTTGGTCGATCCTCAACCCAACGAGCATACCTCAGCTCTAGAGAAAAAAACACATCACACCGTTAAATATTATAGGTTCGTTCGTTACACATCCCTGTCATTTGTACAAAAATGTATGCCATTTGACAGCCCTGTTCATTACCTGAACTCACCCCATCAAAAACCAAGGGTTAGTTAAGGGAAAATGCGAGGCTATATACTCAGTTTTACATTCAGAGCGAGTTTAGGTTTTTCTAAAAACGCTTTGTGGTGACCTCAAGGCGACCCCAGGGCTTCAACGAACAGGGTTTAAATTATACAGAAAAATTAAACTACCCGTTTGGTATCTGGTAATTGAATCTGTGTTTGAACTTGTATATAAAGCCTATTGCTATTACATAATATTTAAGGCTTCGACGTAAGGGGTGTCCGTGCTATAATGGTAAGCGTCACGTAGGAGGTTCGAGGTTGCAATCCCAGAAACATCAAAGAAAAAATAAATGTTTTCGACTGGGTATCGCATTTCGCGAGAAATTGGCAATTCTCTGGAAGTAGTTTCCTGCTATGCAAAGCGGTTTGACGTTTAGCCGTTTCGAATCAGCAAAAAATTGTAGGTCTCTTTGAATCCCTCACAAAATATGGGAAGGAGGTGGGTCAGTTCTGTGCAGCTGCAGCAGCCACGAATCTGGTGATCCTGAACTTTACGTCTCGTGGTGTAAAGAAGAGCTTGCCTTAATGTTCTTAGTTAAAGCATTGTATGTTCCAAGGAGAACAATGAAGTTAAGTATCTCAAGAATGACAACCCTGGTGTCTATGAGTACCATCCTTAAAAAACCCAAAAACAGAAGCGAGACAAAAGCAAGCCCCTTGTGGGCAATGTGAGTCCAACATTTTACAAACGCCCCTACTCGAGTTCGTATTGAAACTAAGTTTCAAGTGAAATAAATGCAAATTCAAGAAACTAACCCACCTAAGCCACAGGAAAAGTCAAGCTCATGCGATTGCATTCACTAGAAAAACAAAAACAGCAATTTCACCAACGGAAATTGCTTTTTCTCTGAGTCGAATATTGTCATACAATGAACAACGAAGGTTCTAAGGATCTGCAGTCGCCTTTCAACTTATGAGTGTGGTCTCAAAGAAGATGGTTCACTAAGGAACAAAGATTGATTCCTATCTGAGGCCACCAAATAAAGATTTCGTTGCATTTTTCAGCAGCGGGAGTGTTTTGATCTGCCTTTCCTCTTTTTTTCATCGCGATCGTATGTGAACGTTGTATGATGTTTCCTTTTTAGGAAACTCTCCTGGAACATGACAATACTTTCGTGTTACGCTTTTTTCCAACATGTACAAAATAAGAAAAGCAATGGAACTGTCAAAATTTGCAAGCATTAGGTTCGTTCGTTAAACTTCACCCAGGGTTTACCCAGGTTTCCTTGACAACCCTATGAGTTGTCAAAAAAACCTGAATTTTCCAGTCCTCTTAAGACTATAAACCATAAAATCACCACACATCCCTGTCATTTGAATAAAAAAAACATGTCATTTGACAGCCCTCAACTCGCCCCAACTAAAGCCTAGGGTAGTTGAGGGCAAACACAGGCCAACCCCAGTGCTCGAAAAACACTCAGTTTGACATTCAGGGCGAGTTTAGGTTTTTCAAAAAACGCTTAGTGGCGATCACAGGGTGATCCCAGGGCTTCAACAAACGACCCTATTTATTGTACTGAAGAATTGTAATAATTTTAGTAAGAGGTCTACTACAACTATCCACTCAAAGAATCCATTTCGAAAAGCAGCAGTGTACTGCATAACGAAAGGGATAGCGAAATTTTCCGTTCACGATCCCTTTCTGTCATTTTTGTATGGAGACTTTAATTGTGAACTTAAGCTCCAGTTCATGAACGACTTTAGGCCATGTGTGGTTTACGTTAAAATGTTAAACAAAACTTTAAAATTACGATAAAATTTTTTGAGGTTGTATTTGACGCGGAATCAAGTTTAGATTTGTGCTGTGTGAATGGCGTTAAAAGCAATTTTCCAAAACACTATTTTCGCTGAAATTTGCCCAAGAATCAAGAATTTCCATACCTAAACGGACAACGTAGCCAAATTTCGGTTGTGCCTATTTTTCTTGGGCTTATGTTTACATATCATTAATTTGATATTTTGAGAATAGCCTACAACTTTGCAAATCAATCAACATTACGAATTGTTTGTAGGTAAAATAATACAAACTACACACATCTGTCAAACTATTCGCAACAGAAAACGAAATTAACTTAGATGGAATACTCAACCAACATTTTAATGAATTTTACACACGGTCTCATTTGAATAGACGGCCACGGCTATAACCGACAACGATTGAGTTTCACTAGCTACTTACACTACTTCTTTTAAGTATTTTGCACTTTAATGACAAATAATATTCGTTGTGATAGTTTTGAATGAGGCTTTCAACATTCTCCACCGTTATAAACCCAAAAATATCCAACATTCACTCTTTTGAATTGATTTCAAACCAACTTTCAAAAAATCCCAACGAGGGTTCATAGTCGAGTGCGAAACAGCTTTATCTAATATTGTTGAAGTTGACTCTCTGTGTTCTTCTTTGTGATTACGAAACATTGCATCATTTTCCATTCCTTCTTTCGAAAGTTCATCCGTTCCCTTTCGTCAATTAACGTTTTTTTTCCAAGCGTGTAATCAGATACATTGAATTGATTTTGAATTTTGAAAGCTAACAAAACAGATCTACTCACTTTACGCAGCGCTGACATTGAACGGTGTCATTTGCTGCTGTGTTGACTGAACACAGCTCCAATTCTGACAGTTCATGTAAAATCTCCGCCGGGTGAATTATTTTTTTGCGTGTCGTTTAGATTTATGAATTTCAGTCATGTTTTTGTATTATAACGGTATATGCAGTCATGTTTTTGTATTATAACGGTATATGCAAAGTTATTTTCATAAATTTGAGATTTTCAGCTGTTTTAAAAGAGTTTAAAGCTTACCTACCTACTTAGCTTTTATATCGCGCGAGTGTTTCTACGGAAAGTGATCAGTTTCGCCGTCTATATTTATTTCTAATAGAAGGTTTACTTGTGTCGCATTTTAGTGATCCGTTTAGCTGCAATACTCGTGTTGTTATAGTATATTTGTTTACCAATTTGTGCTTTCAGCTCTCACAAAAAAAGAAATATCGGGTATTAAAAAGTGATAATGCAGAAAAAAGTGAATTTCCTTCGGCAAAAAGTAGCTAGTGTTCAATCTTTCTAGTCAAAGTTCTCGGTTGCCGCAGTTGTTCTTTTTGCAAATGTTTCTTTTACAACAAAATTAGTTGTTGGAAGTGAAAAGTGCAGTTCCATTTAAGAAAATAATGCCTATTTAGTGTTGTCTCAAAGGAATGAAAGTGTATAGTTCCTAAAATTGTGTGTTCCATATCAATTCTAAGTTCAGTGTTAAAACCTCAGATCTGCTTTAGTTTTTCATCCATCCTTTGAAAATTATTCATTCATTGCCATTCCTTCAATTGAAGATTTCCACGAGAGAGTTCCTACTTTTTGAAAATCAAGTACAGCGGTAAGTGTTTCATTTTTCAGTAGGTTAAGTATTTTGTTTCTTAATATTCCTAAATTTCAATGTTCTGCGTCCACGTAAACTCAAAGGTGCGGCTGCTACATTTACACGTGTTGAAAAGGCCAAACGGTAGTCGTAAAGAACCTTGATAAAAAACACATCACAGTAGATAGGTATTCATAAAAGCACCGGTAGTACAAGTTAACCCTACTTTTTCTGCTGACTCTTCTTCCTTTTCGACGTTACGAGCGTCGTGATCTCGATGGAATCACAGTGCAACTTAACTGCTGCATGAAAGTGATCCGTTTGTGGGGTACGCCGGCCGTGTTGACCTCAGAAAATTTAGCTTCTCCTGCTGCAGAAGCATCATTCTGTTTAGGAAGTAAAATTCAAAAACCAAGATGCATTTTTTGAACACTTAAGGTTTTTTTCTTTTATTTTCGTTTCAATTGAACATTCTATTATTATCCTTCGGAGTCATTCCGTAACTTTTCAGACGATTGTCGTTCAATCGTCTATCGTAGATTGCGTCCTCAATAGATTGTTTCATATACCTAATCTTTTCTTTCAGTGGTTGGTGGAAAGCTATTTAAAAATTCTAGCAACTTTTTCAGGGTCTTAAACACTTTACTGCCTAAAACTCAAACGGTACTTGTCTAAACCGTTACAGAATCCAGTCCCTTATTTTTCAGGAAATCTATCCCATTACCATGCGGATCACCCCACAATTGCATCACAAGTGTAAAGCAATTTAGTGGCAAAACTCTGATCCCTTCGAGATCAAGATGCTCAATGCCGGAAGGTGGAAAACGAAGAAGGATCCCATGCCTGTTTTTTTTTTGTGTCAGCATAGGAGCTCCTTTACTCGTCTTCAAAAAACAGAGGAACAAATGTAAGCTTTGCCAAGTCCAAACAAAAACGAAACTTATTTCCCACAAAAATAACCTCAGATGGAGTATTTCCCATGGTTTGCCATTTCTAATCTTAATTTTCGCGTTTGTTTTTCACCAACCCCTAAGTACTAAACAAAATACAAAAGTCAGAGGGGGTTTGTTTGTAGAGTGAGTTATTCTCCGTTTGATCTCGGCACTGATGTTGTTGTCCGTGTCTATAGCGGATCCTAGGTAGACGAAGTCCTGTACTACCTCGAAGTTATGTCTGTCTATTGTGACGTATTGTCCAATTCGTCGATGTTCTGTGTCCTTGTTTGATGACAACATACACTTCGTTTTGCCCTCATTAACCATCAAACCCATTTTTGCCGCTTTTTTTTTAATACTCGCAAAAGCACCTATGACATCGCGCTTATTTCTTTCCATTACGTCAATATCGTCTGCTTAGGCGAGTAATTGTACAGACTTTTGAAAGATTGTTCCTCTGGTGTTGACGTTTGAGTTACTTACAATCTTTTCAAGTATGATGTTGAAGAAATCGCATTACAGTTTGTCGCCTTGCCTAAAGCCTTTTTCGACATCAAAGGTTTCGGTGAGTTCTTTACCGACCTTGACGGAGCAGCGTGAATTCTCCAGCGTCATCTTGCATATTCGTACGAGTTTTGCAGGGATGCCGAAATTAGACATGGCTCTATACAGCTCATTCATAAGAGGCCTTGAAATCGATAAAAAGATGGTGTATGTCGATATTATATGATCGGGTTTTTTCCAAGATCTGCCGTAATGTGAAAATTTGGTCTATTGTGGACTTCTCTGGTCCAAAACCACATTGATAAGGACCAATCAAGTTGTTGACGTAGGGTTTCAGACAAGATCTTATATAAGCGATGTTAAGGAGGCTTATTCCTCTATAATTGGCGCAATTGTGAGGGTCTCCCCTTCTTTAAGATCAGGCATACGATACTGAGGTTCCATTCATCGGGCCTGCTTTCTGCCGACCATATCATGCAGATCAGCTGGTGCATGCTCCTATCCAACTGGTCTCCTGCTGCCTTGAAAAGTTCGGCATCAAGTCGACCTGCACCTGCAGTTCTATTTGATTTAAGTTTGCATATGGCAAGCTTAACTTCTTCTAGGTTGGAAGGACGGCAATCTTGATTATCGTCCAAGTTGAATGGTGCAATCTGCCTGACAACGGAATTTATTTCCTCATCGCCGTTAATCAGTCTGCAGAAGTGATCTTTCCAGATCCTCAGTAGTTACTGCGTTTCTATTACTATGTCTCCCTAATGTTCTTTACAGGCTTCAGTTCGGGCTTTGACACTCGTCTTACTCAGTCTGTTGATAATCCCTGCCAATTACTTCTTTCAAGAAGATTCTTATCAAATGCTATCAGCTGGGGTGACTGCCAGTTTTCCAGCCATCAAAGCATTTCAAGCTTCAGAAATTAAGCGCAATAAGAAATAGGTATATCTACACACTTTAAGCAAATGATATACTCGTACTTAACCATAAACGCTTTCTAGTCTAACTTTTCCCAAAAACATTCGACTGCCCATTGTGCCAAAGCATCGAAGGGGATAGAAACATTTCCTTTTATCGTTTTAATGCTCAGAAGTGTGCCAAATTAATCAAAGCAAAAGTTATACAAATCCTTGCATTTTTTTTTGGCTTTCGTAAATCTGTCTCTGATACTGCACTTGTATACAAACATATCATGCGCATTTAGACACCAGACACGTGGCTTACGAAAATAGTTATCCGTCTTCATAAATCTGAATATCCAACAGTCTTTAGTTCCTTAAGAGTATAATAGATGACCTTAGCTTAAATACAGTTTCATAGCAAACTCGTGGAAAAGAATCCATAATCCAGTTACCACACCTAATGGGTGTTTTTCTAATCCCTTTCCAAGTACAACAGCAAACAGCATCCTGTTCCTAACCCCTGCGACTTCAAATTCACTTTCGAGTCAATCATTCCATGATTGTCTACTTCGCCGTCAAGTTTTCATATTGTTGCAATCACAACCGACTTCTAACGAGAAAATATTAACATCCCCTCGTGGCTGTCAGGGCGCAGTCACCTCGAGCAGGTTGAAGCCCATTCAACTGAAACCAAACATAAACGATTAGCTATTCAAAACGAATATAAAATTTAAGAAAAAAAAAGTTATACCGCAACAAAAAGCCCGTCTCATTGCACAGGGTTGCATGCCCTTACAAATGACAACGACAAAAGCAGGGGTGTGAAATACATTGCACTGCATACTCATCTACACCAAACGGAAGCGAGTACACGCGCCGACAGTTATTTAAGGTCTTAGCACCCGCTCGAAGTTTAACATTTTACATATGTCATTGATATCCCCGTGGGAGTGCATCATGCTCGGGCATCACATCATCAGGGGTGCCTGGTTAAGGGATGTTTGGTACAAAGCAAAACGAAACTACTCGCACCCCGAATCACAAAGTCATCCACTTAATCCGAGATGGTGTAAATAATATGATTAGCACAAAGCATGGGGATGGATCGAATATTCGAAAACCAGCGCAACGCAGTATCCATAAATCATCTTAAGTATTTTGGGCTTATTACCTATGAGTCGGGCATTTATCCGCACGGGAAAAAGGTGCTACGGTCCGGTTTTTCAATATTATTTTCCAATAGCAGAAAGAGGTCCTCTTTTAAGGACAAGATGTGAATTTTTCTCTTTTTGTTGCTGTTTTCATTTTTAAACGAAGGTATACTGGAAAAGTGAATCTTTTTGAAAATTTAATGGACTTTTTGTGAGGGAAGGGGGCAGCACATGGGCATGGGCATGTGATTTGCGACTTTTCTTTGGATCGCCCACTGGCGTATGCCACAACTGGTGTGGAAGTAATTTTTATGAAGTCAAATCTATTGTATTGGAAATAAATACATTTATAACTGACTCCTACTTTTTGTTTTCTTTTTGTTTCATCCTCATCCTCATGCAGGACAAAGTTTTATAGCGTTTTGGTACGAGTATGTGGGACATGGGATATCTTTTTTTTGTTTTGTTCGATTCAATGGTTAAAGGTCGAATGATAAGTTTTATGATTTAGATGCTTGAGTGTTATATGTCCTCCCAAGCGTGTGCTGGCTGCCAGAACTTGAGGTTAACGATAAGATTTATTCTGTTTTGTTATTTCTTAGCTGGTTGGTTGTGTCACATGCTTATCGATAATAAAATAAAATATTTGCGAGCGTTTTATGTTGATATCGTTCCTACGTCAAGGCTTTAGTAGTTTGGTGTAGATGATAGACTTAACGATGTCTTTTCGCTTTGATTTCAAGGCGTTTTATTCTGTTCAAAGTAACAACGCAAAATATGAGGTTTCATAGTTTTCTATTACAATTTAAGGGCGTTCAACAGAAAAATGGACGATTTTTTTTCTAAACGGCATAATTTAAAGAATCTTATTTAATGAGGCTGTAGGGATAGTACATAGTAAGAGGCGGTGTAGCGTCTATAAAAATAAATAAATAGGGTGTCGCAACAGAGGAGCCCCTGGGCCTAGCGCATTTCTCACAACCATGCCTTGTGAGGGAATGGAAGGGACCTACCTACAATTTTCGGCCGGTTCCGAACGGCAAATCGAGAAAGCGCTTTTCAAGGCAATGAATACTAACGGAGGATTTGCCGATTCCTCGCGAAAGGCGGAAAAAACATTTTTGCCTCTGTTGGGATTCGAACTCGAACCTCTGGATTAACAGGCGGACATGCTATCCATCACACCATGGGTACCACTAGGTGTAGCGTCTGATATCTTAAAAAGGCGGCCAGCAAATTATACAAGACTGCCGAATCCACTTTCTGGGCTTCTCGCACAATCAAAGTGTCGGTAACCCTGAAAAATGCTGACTCATTTACCAAGGATTGACTTGTCTCTACTAAGAGTGGAAGGGTAGTTAAAGCTCACTTAAACCATATGTGACAACAGCATACTTTTCTGGTGATAAAAAAAGCGACAAACTAGGACAGAAGGAGGTTTATATGAAAACTACCAGCATAAAAGCTTAGCCTGCACGAAAATTCCTCCGATTGATGATGCGATCAGGCTAAGTGTATAAGTTCTTATTATGGAGAGCTGAAGAAAGCTCTAGCTTGTAGCTAGTCAACGTTTTCCAGTGTCTTGAAACTCATAAGAGTGCATGACGAAAACCAAATCAATCAGCCTAACACCATAGATTGACCAATTTCTATCGACGTAGCTCTTGACACAACTCCAGCATTCTGGATGTCCCATCCTTCCTATTTCGATGTATGCAGGCATAGTATAGGCAGTTGTTTGGACGACAAGATTTAAAGGGCGGCAAATTTTGAGATAAAATTCGAAAACTTGTTATATTCGTGGGTATTGAATTTCCCGCCTATTTCGTTAGCACGCGTACCAACATTTTAAGTGGAAAGTGCTCGAATCGAAAAAAGAATCGGTTTGGCTAAGTCTCGATATCGAATATTCGATATGTTTCTGTATCTGTATCGAAAATCATCTTATTCTCTCCTACAGTATTGTAATAAACATGACCTTCTCTGCCGTTATTACTAAAAATTGGTGAACGATCATTCACGTCATTGCTTATGTCAACAGTACCTACATGTGACAATTTTCAGCGACACCAATTTTAGGTTTGTTATCTTCACAATTGTTTTACTTACATGCAAATTTCTACAAAATGTCGAAAAATTCTACGAAAACTTGTAACGGTCAATATGCAAATTCCTCGATTATGAGAACCGAAAATAGAAAGTTTAAATTACGTAAAAATTGTGTGGAGCAAAGCTGCAAAGGTGCATATCATTTATTGAAAAACTTTCCGAACCAAACTTATTCCACCATTGAAAAAGTTTGGTGGTGTGGGGGCGACAACTTTTGCAACTGCCTATGGGTGGCAAATTATTAAATCAAGTGTCAAGTCGAAAAAATAATGTGAAGCGCCATCTTCCATAAAATCTTTGGATTTACAACTTTAATGTCTTTATTCTAATTAACTTCATTACGTTACGTCACTTATTTAGAATAATTGCACTGATCTTCTCACAGTTAAAACACTTCAATGAGATCGTTTTTTTTTTTTTTTTGATAAATATCATGTTTTATAAAACTAATAATAACTATTAGAACGTAATGCTTAAAACATTATAACGTTACGGTGGTGGCGTTTCAAACGTCGTGAAGGAGCTTTGCTTTTTCTTTCCATTTTTTTTTTTTTGACATTTTTAGCTTTTGAAACTGATACTGAAAATAAAAAGTACCAGTGAACTAGTTTTGCTTAAAGTTTGTGTTTAAATTATATACATACATAAATTTACGCGATGCGACGTCACGATAACGTTGCAAGGCGACAATGCTTTCTAACTTTGTGTTAATTTTTCTCATTTTGTTTTTGATTTTGGGAGCTGTCTCAGCAAGCACCGTGAGTTATTTTCTTTGAGTTAGGCTTACGTTACGTTATCTTGTGCATACATAAGTAATTTAACGTAATGTTAAAGCAAAAGCCACCCTTTATCGCTTTAATGATCTCATTCGCGTCGTTTTGCCTTACTTTCGTAGAGTTTTATTTAAAATCGGCCTCATACTTCATATTTCAATGACGTTCAAGTTCGTTTGATTCAGGCTTTAGCGTCCGTGAAGTTTTTTTACTTCTTTTAATGAACACCAAATATTCAAATAATTGCGGAAGAGCTCTTTCCATCAGTATCGCTTTACAAGCGATTGACGTCAAATTTAATTTTTTTGTCAGAAGAGACGATGGTATGACAATCTCGATGTGTCTTGTTGGGAAATCAAGTCGCTAGCTTCTATGAGTTGCATACGATGGCAAATTTCTCCTCATTTTCCATGGCGAATATGTTTGGCCTCTGTAATAGTCGATCGAAGTCAACTCCAAGTTCTGCTTTAGTTTTGATTATGAAGAGCTTTGAAATTGATGCATTTCGGAGTATAGCCCAACCATCCTATGAGTTTATTTCTCTTTGCTGACTCCTCCTTTGCGATTTTATCACTTTTCCGGGCCCTAAAGATAACTGTGTATTGCAGTAGCGCATCTGAATAAACCTTAAGTTCGACTTTGCCCTATTCTTTCTTTGGTATACGGTTTTCCATCACCCATAGCTGTAGATTATTGCGAAATTATTTCTGGTTTAAGGCTGTCAAGTATTCGAAGTACCCTTTTATATTAAACGTTTTAGGGACCTACAATTTTCTACTGATCTAAGTGAGAAAGCGCTTTTCATGGCAGTGTAACTACTCTCGGTGGACTTTCTTGATCCTCCAGTAAGCGATACCTCCGAAAAACAGTGAGATGTGTCTGAGATTCGAACCTCAAACGTAACAGGCAGATGTGCTATGCCAATCATTTCGACCTACTTTTGCACGTAATACTGAAACATTTTTGAGTTACATAATAAAACAATCCTATTAATTCAAGCCCAGAAAGACGATCAAAATAAATAAACAAGCCTATTAACTTGCATTGTGTACACCTCATTCATTTGCGTATGACGCCTCGTGGAACGGCCACGTACTGAGGCACTGAGGGACAACGACGAAGTGGCTGAGCGACAAAAAAAGTGCCGCTTAGCTTTAAATTTTTTTCAAATTTTTCAGCTTTGCCAGTTTGTAGCTTTTCTCTAATATCGGGTGTTTTTTAGAGGTTGGTTTTTCAAATAGGAATAAAACTGACATTTTGTGATCAAATCGGCCAACTCTAATGTCATTTATGTTGTAAAGCTTTCAATAAAAGGCTCGATTTATCTTAGCTTACTCTTTATTAATATGCGAACTTATTATTTATTCTATACAAAATTAATTGCGAAGTTATTCCGCGCGCTAATGCACCCACTACTCGTGGCAACGGCTGGAACGAAAAAAAGGAAAGAAAGCTAGCCGGATGTATTCGTAGAGATGTTCGAAACATTATTGACAGCTGACATCTGACATTTCGAAAAGCATACGTTCCCGGTTGTTGTTCATCTGTGGCATGCAGGAATGCGTTCCTGGTTGCTACAATGTTCAATTTGGTTTGCCATTTCACCATAAAGAGGTTGACAAAAAACAACGCTTGCAAATCGTGCAAATTTGTTTCGAATTCTACCGCAAGCTCCGTCCATTTTTTGGTCAACATAATTGTCCATCAGACCAATTAATTCGGTTAACCAAGGATCGTTTCGCACTACGTTTACCTTATGTGATAATACGCACCCGCAGAGACGTCGAACAGTGCCCACCGAAGAAACAATTGCCGCTGTAGATCAAAGTGTTGAAAATTACCCGAATGAATCGATTCGTCACCGTGCACAGCAATTAGGGCTTTGTCCATCAACTTTATGGAAGATTTTGAGCAACAATTTTGGCTTGCGACCTTACAAGATCCGGCTTGTGCAAGAATTAAATCCGCGAGACCATGCAAAATGCGTAGTGATTTTGGTGTATGGCAAGGGCCGAAAATGAGATTGATCTCGATGCTGATTTTCATCGTAAAATTTTGTTCAGTGATTAGGCCCATTTTTGGTTAAATGCTTACGTTAACAAGCAAAATTTCCGCATTTTGAGTGAAGAGAATCCAAACCTTGAGACGCCATTATACAACAAGAACTGACGGTTTGGTGTGCTCTATGGGCTAATGGAGTCATTGGGCCATACTTCTTCCGAAACGATGCTTGCGAGCCAGTTAGCATTAATGGAGCCCGTTATAGAGGTATGATAACCGACTATTTTCTTCCCGAATTGGATGGTATGAATGTGGAAGAGATGTGGTTCCAACAAGACTGCGCTACATGCCGCACGGCGCACGTCGCGTCGCCACATGCGGTGCGACTGACTTTAAATCATATTTAAACATTAATGGCATAAAATTATCCTTCCATTAAAGTTAAATTAATGAACATTAAAACGATTTTCTTCAAAGTCTTATACCTCTTAAAAAAAATATCCTTTATGCACTACAATCAGCCTTAGCCTTAAAGAAGCATATAAATAGGTTCTTCATCTTTAAGGAAGTACAAGTGCCTTCCATCTTTAAATTGTAAGTTTGTGTACCTATCAACATTGAACATTGGGCTACATTTTTGGGTTTTGAAAAATTAATATTGGTGCTATTTATAACTCTCTCTATACAAGAGCTTGATTCGCTTATAATAATTAAGTTCTGGTATCAGTCTCATCAATTGAAGTCATCAAAACAAATGGTAAAAGTTTTTCCTTAGTTAAATGACAACATTCTTATTCATCTTGTAATCTGAGCTCCTTCATCATTATACTCGTTGTACCACGCCAGCAACGGAATCAAAATATCAACTTGTTAGTATGTGGCAAACTACTTAATATGCATTTATGCAAATTGGTTGCCAAACGTTGACTAACATTACATTTGGCCAATGCGTATACACATACACATACGAATATACAGAGTACCACCCCACCCATCGCATCCACAATGCCTATAAAGTCAGTCGAATCAAAAATTGAACAATTTTCAAGCCGAGTGATATTATGGTGGTGGGCCATGTTATTACGAGTATAAGGGATGAGCGGGCTAATCTGATGCATAGTTTAAGGCTTTGTAAACACTAGATTACCAGTCCAGCTGGCTGGCATAGGTGTAGTTTATACCAAACCAAGTGCCAACCAAACTCTGCTACTGCTGCTGCTGCTGCACGAATGGAAAATATTCTTAATTTGCATCCAGTTCATACATAAATTTATGTATGTGTACGACGGGTAGTAACTATGTAAATGGGATATAAGTGACTGCTGTTCGGTAGGTCGTTCTAAGGCCGATTAATTCGTATATGTAGCCATTATCCCAAAGAGCTTTAATGTTATGCAAAAGAGTTACAGGTACAGTGGGAGAGAGAGGGAGAGAGAGGTAGAGCAGCTAAACAGATACATTTGGATGATTTGAAATTTGGCCTCAGCTTTTCGAGAGTAGGTACCTCTGCCTATGAGCAAAATGAAATACGACTTGTTCGTTGGATCAGATTTCAAGGAAATGCATTTCTGGAATTTTGCTGCACACTCACACACATCGTTTCGTTATCCTTAAATTGATTTCATTTGCATATAAACTCCCAATCCCAACTTCAAGTCATATGTGTATGAGAGGCAGAGAGATACTCGTTCTCGTATGTTGGATGCAAAGCATCTGGTGATATAAATCGTGTTGTTAACTTTTCAGCGAAACAGTTTTGAGTTATTAAATTGATTGAGTGCAGCCAATACATGAAACATGCACTGCGTGTTTTTATTAATCTAGTTTGTCGTTTTTTTCTTTCTGTTGAGTACCTATAGGCTGGTTCTGGTCTTGCAAGGAAGTAAATCCTGTGAATTGTAGGTTAACGTTGAAAAGCCTGATCAAACTGAAACGCATTTTTGAAGCTCTAAGAATATAAAACGAGTATTGTTTCATGGAAGCCCCGGTAGCCTAGCGTATTCCTTTTTACCATACCTACCTTCAACGGAATGGAAAGGACCTTAAATTTTTGCCGATAAGGCTCTTGTCATGACTTGAAACTACTAAAGGACGATTTTGCCAGTTCCCCGCAAAAGGCGAAAATCATTTTCCTCTTTGATGTTTCTAGGGTTTGAACCTGGAACCTCCCACGTAAGAGGCAGACACCCTAACTATTACGCCACGGGCAGGACTGCGATGCTCTTACTTACTTACTTCGGTCAGTATTACAGTTCGGGGAGAACCTGAACCACAACCAGCAATTTCGAATTCGGGCGAGCTCTCTCCAGTTTTGCACTCTAAGACTGCAAATCTCTAGCCTTATAGAAAAATTTAGAATTTAGTTGAATTGGTGTGCCTAAGCCTATGTCTAGACTCTAAAGTCTAGACCCTAAGCCGCTTCCTGCACAAACTTCAAAGTGAACTCAGCTGTGTGCTTTAGGGATGACCTCCGTATTTACGATGGAGGTAACAAAGAAATTAAATTATTTAAAGCACAAGTTCATTTTCATGGTCAAAATGTAACACAAAGCCATTATTCAGGTAGTCAGAGGTGGAACCAAGTAAGCTGATTTGTGATCCGTCACATTCTCCTGCACTTTAATTGGCCTGTGACCATAATGAATGTGGAATGCCAGCCAGTTGGTCATTTCAAAGTGAAGCCAGCCTCTGAATTTTCTACCTGTTGGTGCGTAATAAAGAAATTCTTTAACTAACTTTCCTACTTCTATGACTTAAAAGTGAGATCTATTGAAACTAATGAACTTTTTGACTGTAGTGTATACAAGGGTGGCGCAACTGAGCGGTGTCTAGCGCATTTCTCCCAACCATACTTTGTGCGAAAATGGAGGGGCCTACAACTTTTTGCCGATTCCGAAAGGGTGGTCGCGAAAGCGTTTTTCATGACATTAAATTACTATCCAGTTTTATCACTGCATACAAACATAAGATGGCCCAACGGAGCGGCTACCCAAGTGGCACAGTTTGTGGCAATTAAGTCATAGTGACTCTATTGTTACTGAGTGACTGTAACAAAATGATTACAAATGTATCCTAATTACTGATTTGTTACCAAAAAAGCGAGAGAATCGTTCAGTTCTGTTACAAAATTTTTGTTGCAAATTAGTAATATTGCAACTTATTTGTTACCTTTCAGTAACAATAGTGTAACATTGTTACTTAATTGTTCCTTATTTATAAGGTAACTATTAAGTTTCTTCTTACTCTACTGTTACTAAAACTAGTAAGGCAGACGTACGTTATTGTTACCAACACTCATGCAAGTAAGATTTTGTTACTTAATTGATACAAAAAGTTAATGAGTTTTATTATTAAACAGTAACAAGAGAATAACAAAAACTATTATGAGAATATGTCTTAGTTTTTTCTTCACTCATGTTAGGATTGATAAAGTAGCCAATATTGTTAATGGATATTTGGGTTGAGATAATATATTATTATTTTAATTCGAGTTTTGGTCAAACATAAGCTCTATTTATAAAACGCTCGCAGTTATTTCAGGAAATATAATTTTCTACCCCCCCTAAAATTCAAGCGCCTTTGAAATAAGTAAGAATGCTTTTTTTTAACCATCTTAAATGTTTGTTTTTTTTTTTTTTTGCTTTGAAATCAAGCAGTCTTTTTTATAACCATCAATAGCTTTATAGTTTTAAATTGAAACAAGTGCTTCTTAAATGAGTAATTTGAAAAAATTCTGATTATAAGAAACTATTTATTCATTAAAAAACTATAATTTTATGAAAATATGGCCGACGATGAATTACTTGTATGTTACATAATAGTTACACTTTTGTTACCTCCATTGACTTTTTATACCACAAAATATAGTATCGACAACTTGAATACTGATGATGTGATCAGAGCTGTCTTTTATTTTTAAGAGTATTAGTATTTTAGAAGTATTGTATTTAAAAAACTGGGGATCACAAGATGTAGCCAATTATCGATTATTATTTTACCAAATATGAAGATATATGTATGTAAATACCAATACCCGAGACGAGGCAAAAATAGCTCAAAAAGAAATACGAATTAAAAATATGTATGTAAAGTAAACATAACAAAGCGATTAAATGTAAGGAGCGAACAAATTGAAAGTAGTTTGTCCTAATGATTCTTCACTCCTATTTCATACGCTTTTTCCGTATTTTCGCAAAAGAAAGAACATATTTTAACATGTTTTCCAAACGTTCTTTGGAAAAATGTAAAAATATAAAAATGCCATTGTATTTCAATTATCAATACATATAATAATTGCTTAAAATTTTATCAAAATCGTTAAACTCGCTTTTTCGAAAATTGGTTTCATAGTTCACTTTTTTTTTTAAAGACATGTCTATTTAGATCGGGTTGATATGTTTTGAGAACTTATAAAAACACCTTTTCACAAATAAACTAAGATATATTTTAAAAAACTATTTTTAAAATATTTAAAAAAATTTAAAATTTTTGAAAAAAATTAAAAGACTTTTTTTTGCAACTATTGAAATGTGATAATTTTCTAACAACATTTCATTAATCGCATTAGCCATTGACAAGAAAGCATAACATTCCTTATAGTACTTATAATCCAAATTCCTTTCCTCCTAAAACTGTTGGAAGCTACTTCAACTTTCTAAACGACACCTCTGAGTTTTGGTATACATTGACATAAAATTCAAATTTTACTGAATTGTTACTAAATTGTTACCTCCTCTTTCAAAATCTAAGTAACAAAGACGTATTTGGTTACTCTTTTGCTACAAAAACTGTTTCATTTGAATTGTTACTCCTTTGTTACCGGTTTGTTACTGTAATGTTACTTCTTAGTTCTCTCTTTGCCAAAGTAAATTAAAGTTGTGTTTGTTAGCCCAAAGGCATAGCGCATTTCCCACATCCATGTCTTGGATGGAAATGGAGAGGAGTTACAATTTTGGTATGAAAGCGCTTACCAATTTCTTGTAAAAAGCAATTGCAATGGAACCACGAGCCTCCTGCGTAACAGGCAGACATGCTAACCATCACGCCACTGGCACCACCTTTCGCAATTCCAGCCTGGTGTTGTTTTAGACATGTGATTTGCAAGCAGAAAAGGACCAAGAATTTAACTTATTTATAAAGGTAAGAGATTGCCATTCTGAACATGACTTCGGGCGAGTGACCTCTGCCTGTGTGACTTTCAGCTGCATTATTTTTAGGCCTGCTCTTATGACTATGAGAATGATTTTTGGAGACTGAGATTCAGCGAAGAAGTGTGTAGGCTCTACAGCGTCTTTAGCATAAGCATAGGTCGAAGAATATACACACCTCGAGACTACATTGTTTGGGACATGTAGAGCGGATGAATACCAACGGTCCAGCTCGATTATTTTTGGAAGGAAACCCGTCCAGTCATATTTTCTTTGGTGAGCATATTAAAGTACGTTCATTACCCCGAACGTAGTATAAGAACTACGATTTATGACCCACTGAAGAGAATCCGCAAAAAGTGGATACCTCGTCTTTAATGACGCATCCACGTAAAAGGTAACCTGATCCAACTTAAAGTGCTTAAACGGAGAGGTCCCGCCAGAAATCGGAAAAGTTGGCGAACGTTATTGGTTGAAACTTAGATTTACCTAGAACTGTAAAGGTGCGTCCATTCTTGCCAGGTGACCATCGCACTAAGGAGCATTTTGCTTTCAAAATCGGACAAAAGTAAAAAATCCAAATGTAGCTAATGACACCAAGACCATAGTTATTTTGTAGCTAAGTTAACGTACTATCCGGGAAAGGGAAAGGAAAGGCTGCACAGTTAGTCGGAATCTAGAAATCTTTCAGAAAGCACGCCTACATTTTCGATACGCTCTATTTCTTGTTAACTTTAAGTTACGAGTTATATGTTTTTTGGAGTTAAAGTGACAAGTTTGAGTTATAGATCCTTTGGACCAAGGTATGTACTTAATTTAAAAACCAAAACATTAAGACTTTGTTAAAAAAAATTATGGCATTTAGGCACATCATCTAAACTTTTTCTTTTTCTTTGACAAAAAAGGGTTTATGTTATAGTGTCGAGGAAGATCGAGTAAAATTTTTTTTTACATAGTATTCTATAGAATATTACCCTGCTATAACAGTAAAAACACCTTCCACATCTTTCCACGACTTTGAATTAAAGGACTTTAAAGTCCATAGGTCAATTTTGTAAACAATTTTCATTTTGTCGCAGGTTTGACATCTAATGTTATGGAGATATCTCAAAAATCGCTTTTTATACATTTCAAAGAAAGCCCAATAAAAAAAATTGACGAAAAAGCATCATTTTTGAAAGAAACAATAGACCTTTTCAAACCCGAACCAAATAACGACGATTCATTAATGGATGAAAAAGAATAAAATTATTTTTTTTCAAATATGTACTTATTTTTACTAAAATATACTTATAATAAGCTTTTCCATGTATTTTCATTTATTTCCAATTTGAAAATTACTCAAAATATTTTTGTCCGATTTTGAAAGCAAAATGCTCCTTAGTGCATCGTATCCATTCCATTCGGTTCGAAGTCGAGTTGGATTTCGGTAATTATGAATGCCGATCGAGACGTCTGAAGCGTTTCTGATGTTGTGCGCAAATCGGAATATGCCGTTTTGTGCCGTTTGGTGTAATGTGGACGCACCTTAATGCTCACCAAACTATAAGTATAAGGCTAGGCGCACACTTGGCAACCTGGTTACCGCAGCCAGGCGGCGCGGCGTGGCGGCAGCGCGTTGAAAATATAAGTACGTAGCATGGCAGCCCGTGCACTATACGCAGTTAAGCTGGCTAGTACACACCAAGCCAAACTTACTTTAGTGAGCCTTAAGGTGCGTTCAGACTACGACTAACGGCGCATAAGAACTACGATCCCAAAGATTTCTGTTTTCTAGCTATCAGCTCTCTCATCACCAGAGCCTCAATTAAGACGTTCCATTCGAGGACATGGCTCCTCAGAATCATATACAGACGAACGATGTCATTGAGCGAAAAGTCGTATAAAACACATCTCGAACCATCGCTGTCCCAGCACCATATTCGTAATCCCAAAACAATACTCCTAAATAAACAGAATACGAAGATTTTCTTTAGCTTTTTTGACTTTTGCTTGATTTTTTTTTTTATAAAAGCAACAAATGCACGAATTCAAACGGTTATCTGATTTCTCCCTTTCAACTTACGAAAAAAGTCAAATAAAATAAAAGAAAAAAACATATAAATACAATAAAATAAAAAGAAGAGTTAAAGAAGGACATAAAAAACGTAGCCAAGATAAGGAATTCATCTTGGGGATGGACATCACAAAACATTACAATCGGCCATACTTATTTGTGCAAATATATGTATGTTAAACCCCCGTAAGCTTAGAGATGGAAAGCCAACCAACAACCAAACCAAAACCGCGCCATTCCGATGGGTTTGTATTAAGGACAAGGACTCCTTTGTGGGGTCTGGGGTGGATGGGTGTTGGGGAGCTGTGTTGGTTCATATATCCCTTTTGCTTTGAATTTACTTTTTTACGATTCTCCACGGTTTTTTTGTTGTATGATTGTTGTTGTTGTTGTAGCTAAGCTGAGTTTATTTCTCTCAGAAAAGGATCCCAAAGGAGGATTCAAGATTTATGACTTATTTTACTATTTAAATGTTTATTAGGATATCTTCATGGGAATCCTTCCTCCCCTTTCTCCAATAACAGACAAACGGTGAAATGGGGATGTGTGTATGTGTATGTGTGTTCTATGTAAACGGCCTGCTTTGCTTGGGGGATGTGATGGTTGTTTGTATTTAAAAAAAATAAAATCAAAATAAGGCTCTGTTGTGTGCTTGGGCGTAGTTGGAGGAGATGGATTACACGACGAAGAGATAACAAAGACCTTCAAAATGAAGAATTTATGTATACGCACTCACCTTTTGGGACGGGTTGGCTAAGGGATGCTTGATGATATCGTGTTTTATGGTATTGAAAGTCCGCTCCTTTTGCACATCAATTTGGGAGAGATACCCTTGGGAGTCTTAGATGCATAAAACTGTAGTGCCGAGTTGTCTTTTGAGATGGACCAATTATTTGAAGGATATGAATTTTTTTTTTGCTATACCTACTTGAATGCAATGTATTTGTGATATGAATTTATAATTTTTTTGGCAGAATGACGTTTTATTAAATACTACCTGATCCCCCCGGTACGGCCGTCCGGCGGCCGTAGAGCGGGTATTACGATGATCGATTTTAGTTAATTCAATAAAGTAGTTTCTGAGTTCACGTTCCAGCAGGAAAACGAGTATGAAATTCAGTCTATGCTACTCAGCAGCAATGAATAACTCTAACGGTGACAGAATATTTTGAATAAGTCTAGTATTTTCCAAGTTCCCGGAAGACAATATATATGCCCCAAATATCATTCAAATCGACCCAGTAGCCTTAAAGTCTACTCAATACAATTAAACAAACAAAAATATTTTCCCTCTTAAAAGCAGTGGGAAAAATCTTTTCCAAAGATAGGTATCACCTTTCGCAAGTCCTCCGACATTCTGACATTCCGTTCTGTTGTGCCACCCTATCTTGTTTATTTTAATAGCAGTGAACAGAACTTCGTCTACTTAGGATCCGCTTTAGACACAGAAAACAACATCAGTGTGGAGAACAAACGGAGAGTATCTCTTGCCAACGATTGCTTCTTTGGATTAAGAAAGGCAACCCTTTATAGAACTTGATTATCCCAGTCCTGCTTTACGGCGCGTCAGAGTTCGTCTTTTTGACAGCTGTCTTGATTTATGCTCCGTTTGGTTTCCTATTTTATCGTGAAAGAATAAAAGATGAACGACGACCACTGGGCACTGCTTGCTTTCGGTAAATTGTGTCGAAACGAGATCGATTCGAGTTTTTAACCTGTGAGTTAGTTACATCCGAGATCGGGCGATTTAACACCGCTGGGTTATTTTTGTTGGGTTATGTGAAGTCGCTTGTCTAAGCAGACAAGTCCGGAATGATTGGCGCCTTGAGAGAGAATATTTGCGCGTTATTGCTAAGATACGACCCCAGACGGTTCAAAAAGTGATCAAAATAAAATTGAATCTCTCAACTGGAATTCTTTAGAGCCAGCCACATTAGCCACATGCCCGAAAGCTCTTATTTTTATAATAAAGCTAAATTCTTGACCATAACATTAGATTATGTGCCTTTTGTTTGATCTTTAAAACCACACCTGTCAAAGAAAAACACTCCTTATTTTTTATTTTATGAATTTAAGGGTCTTAGTTTTACCAAAGTATTTATTTCCTGTATTTGCTACTATCAGGGAAAAAGAACCCATCAATCCAAATTTGGTAACAGCTTTTCGATTGCCTTAAATACTCTATCGGGTGTGCCTTAAAACAATCAGGTAGGACCTGTTGCTTTTCACTGTCTCATACAAAGGACACTGCTTCTTGTTGCATTTCGTTTAGTTAAGTTAATGGGCATCATCATTTAAGTCGCCTAGTTAAGCTCTAATCTCAAAAATAGACCACACCAAGTAAAATTTCGTTACAATATTTCGATTCCCCTCAATGCTCTGTCGGGTGTGCCTCAAGGCAGTCAGCTTTGACCTCTACTTTTCACTGTTGCATTCAATGAGGTTATTTCTGGAGTTCTGTTTACTGAAGTTGTGATATTTGAAATTGTTCTAGTCGCGAACGGGAGATTTAAAAAGAAGATATTTAAAAAGTAACAGACTTATTGACCCGCTCTAGGAGCTCAACTCTTCAAAATGTTAAACTGTGATCTACTGGAAAAAATTGCAGAATAGTAAAGTTGTCTAATTGGTGTTTCGTCAATTCATTGCACTGTTCATTGTGCACTGTTAAACGTTTTTGTTTCATTGGGGCTTACTCCAATGTTGACCCTTGAATCGCGTGATCCCAAAAGTTCAATTATGACAAAATTTAAGTTTAACCATCATGGTTTCCATTGTCCAGTCGCAGTGAAATGGCGAAACCTTATGCGTGTATTTACTACTGCATTTTTATAGCACTCAGACCTAATTGCCGGTCCATTGTACTATACCAGGGTAGCAGCTTTCCCTTTTTTTTTTGTGGTGCAGTAGATTGAAATAAGGTGTTAGTAATTTCATATTCTAAAACCTCACGGCAGCGGCGTCTAAATGAAACTGGGAGGCTGAGAGAAAAGTAGATGCCCAATGCCCAGGGATTCGAACCCACGTCTACCTACTGAACACTCTACCACTGCACCACGGCCGACCTGAAGTATTGTATTGCGAGTATTTCCCACAAAACCTCGATGTGGAAGTGAAGAAAAAAAAGTCTCAAAAAGCACTTTTGTTCAGCACTGTAGAGGTGATTGAAACCGACTTAGTGAAAAAGTTTCATTTTGTTTGATAAGCCTTCTAGTTTTCATCACTGAGTGAAAATACAGTGAGTCAACTCCTTCTCCTACCCTCTTTGCCTGAAACACCCTCAACTTATTTGTGTGTAATAATATTTGAATTAACAGCTTTATCAGGCTTCAATTGAAAAAAAAGCGCAAAACACGTTCACCAGCTACACCTCAAAAGACAGTTTTTGTAGAGAATTCGGTTCCAAAGATATCCTATCATCTACAAAGATTGTACCATAAAATGCTTCTGAGTTAAAGAGATTCCAAGAACAAAAGTTAAAGTTCAAGTTTATTTTGCATGGGAAATGTTTCAACACTTAAGCGAAAATCTAAGCATTGCTTTCAAGTGCTCAATTTTTTGTTTTTTTGTTTAAGGACAAACCATAGTGTGTTTGGATATTCTCATCAAGCCAAGATTACACTGCAACTGCTATCAAATTGTTTTTAAGATAAAACCTGCCCCTTGCTTATGAACCCAATGTGAAAAAAATGAGAAAACTGCAAGCATACAAAGAACTCCAAACGAACAGATTCAATTAGTTTTAATTTATTATTATTAAATTTATCACAATAATTAGTCAAACACCCCCACCCACCCCTCTCACTACAGTGGTCCCGATTCTTCCTCATTTAATCGCCTAGATGGGACGTTTCTCCTTATGCTCTGCTGCAACAGTGGAAAATAATTCTCCTCTTTGAAAATACGTAAAAGTTGCAACACCAAGATCACCAATACAATGCACAACGTGACAACTACAACAGCATCACGATTATTTACTGGTGGATGAGTCGTTGCATGAACTGACTCATAATCCAAGGTTTTCGCGTGAATTGTATGATGGGGGTGACTGGTTGTCTGATGCGACAACAATTCACCGGCTTCATTTGGATTAAGTCGAGCAACCAGTTTGATATCATTTGCTTTGAGTGCGTCTGACATTTTCTTCAATAACGGCGAAGGCCACTCATTTCCAAAAATCCCCATTTCTCTGACATTTACTTGATTCCGCAGGAAAGTCTCATAGTCGAACAAACGCATGCGATTCCCTTCCAAATAGATCTTCTCCAAGCCCAACAGAGACTCAAACACTCTCGCATCCAAGACCTGTAGATTGTTGTAAGCCAGATCGAGATGCGTCAATTTTCCCAGCAACACAAAGTTTTCCAAATCCAGATTCTGCAGCTTCCCATAGGCAACGTTTAAATACTGCAAACTTGGCAAGTCCAACAGCAGAGATGTGTTGGTGTTCAAACATCTAATCGCATTCTTCGAAACGTCAAGCTTTTGCAAATTCATCATTCCATCGAAGTCTGACAGGGTCTCGAACAGATTGTTGTGTACATCGATTTCCTTCACAGCGGCCTTATCGCCGATGCTGATGCTCTTTAGTTGATTGCCACTGACTCGTGCTCTGATAACACCGCCATTGATGCTGCAGTGTTGTAACTGTGAGTTCTGTGCACGTAGCGTATCCACTGAGGAGAGTTCAATTGAGTCGATTGCTGTGTTTGAGATGTCAAGCAGGGTGAGGTGTGACATGTAGGCCAAGCTGTCACTCTCGAAGATCACAAAGTTGTTATTGTTTAGCAGGATTGTCTTGAGCTCAGAGTTCTTTGCAAAGATTTTAGCATCAAAAGTCTCAATGTCATTGTAACTGAGATCGATGTACTCCAGCGCAGTGAGGTTCGCGAAAACCTCCGAAGCTAGTTCAATGATTTTGTTGTTAGTCAAGTCCAAGTGACGGAGCTTCTTGAGACCCACGAACGCCTTTGGATGGATATGGGAAATGTGATTATTCGGCAGGCGAATGTCTTCGATTAAACTTAAATTAGCAAATATTTTTTCTGGCAACTCCGTCAAACGATTGTTGGGTAAAAATAGAGCTCGTAGACTGGACGCGTTTGAAAAGGTTATCTGGTCAAAACTCCGCAGTGCACACTTGTACATGAGAATTCGTTTTAATTTCGGAACAGCAGAGAAGAGGAATGGCGGAATTGATGGGAGACGACAGCGTTTAAAGACGACCTCTGTGAAGGGATAGTCCTTCTTGGTGCTGTCGAGGACGACAATTTCGTCATTGCAGTCAGAAACAGTGCAAGTCAGACTTTTCAGATCACACACTTCGCGAAAGTCGATTTTAACAGACGATACGTAAACAAGGAACGCGACGATGACAAAAAACACACCCGACGACGACGGAAGAATCATTTTAATTTAATGTTTTGACAAAGCTTCATAGCTTGTGTATTAACAACAACCGATTATCTACGCTTGTGCGAGCTAACTGTGGCTTCTGTCAAGTGATAAGAGATGTGGAATCAATATAGCTGTGGTTTTTTTGCATATGGTTTGTGTGATTTGTATAAAAATCCGAGAGAGAGTGAGAGAGTTTTGTATAAATGAAGTGGATAAAGCTGCGATGCGAGATTGAGTTTTCTATAAATGATTTCGAAGCTCTATGACTGATACCAGGAGTCAATGTCAGGGCCATAAGCGCAGAGTCGTTCATATCAGTTTGTATCAATGCAACTTTGTTTGGGTATGCAAAGGGGAACGAAAATACTATTGTTTTGCATTTTTTTAATTTGTGCTGAACACAACGATTTGTAGAGAGCCAAAGAACAGTGTGACCTTGACGAATTTTAAGAGACTAAACTGTGATCTGTGACTTCAATGGCAAAACATACAAGAAGAAGTGTGACTTACGCCGCGCCGTATGAATGAATTTAGCTGACATTTAATTGATCAAATATTTTAGCTATGCCATGCCAAGTTCTTACGAAAGCCTGTCTTTGTCATAAATGCTGTTCTTAATGTAAAAACCATTGCAATGATCTGATTAAGTGAAATTAGAAAACGTGTGAGTTCACAGCGTCGTAAGTTTCTTGATAAGCACGATTCATTCACCTTTTTGGTCGGGTGTTTCATCGCAATCGCAAATAATCATCACAGTAATTTGTTTTACAAGGATCTCTGACCTTTTTTTGTTCAGATGAATTAACAAACAAATGTACAAAGGTACCGATTATTGTTTTTTCTGATGAAATTGATGACATAGTAATAACAAGCAATTTGAAACAAAGAATACGAAATAGTTTTCCATATTTGCAATAAAATACCTTATTTTATTGTAAAGAGAACGATTGTGTAAGTTATTCTCTTTAAATCAAGCTCAAAGAAGTTGCTAAGATGAACTTGAAACCGTGATTATTTGAGTCCTTTAACGGATAGAAAACTTAAGGGGTTAGGCCACCCTAGAGGCGGAAAAAATATGCTTTTTGGGGAATTTTTTTTTTTCAGAAATACTTCAAAATGAATCGAGATAACAAAAACGTGATTTTATTGCCTATATCCGTGACTGCTTACAATAATTTTTTAAGCGGATTATTACAAAATGGCGGCTGTGCAGCGTTTTTGCGACGATGTCTTTTTTTCGGGGTCCACGGCCGGACCAACAGCTCCTGTAATTCTTTCAATAATAATGAGCAAAAGAATTTTTTCGATTATATAAGCTTACTGCTATAGAAGTAGGATTTTTGCGATATATTGGTATATTTGACCAAATAGCGCCCTTCTAAAGTGAAAAGCTAAAAACTTGCATAAAAAAATGTCAAATAATTATTAATAACAAATGAACTACGCAATATATAAAAAAGTCCTACATACTTTTCATAAACAATGTATATTTCAAGACATTTTTAAAATTTCAAGTTAATCGGTTGTAAATTGCTTGAGTTACGAGTCCGGCCAACTTGAAAAATATAGTATTGAGAGTTTAAAGTTTTGAGTAGTAGAAAATCATGAATAATTTTATAATACCTTTAATCTGCGATGATGGTACTTGTGGTGTGACGGATAGCATGTCCGCCTATTAATCCAGAGGTTCGTGTTCGAATCCCAACAGAGGCAAACAATTTTTTTTCCACGGGTATCACCTTTCGCGAGGGATCCGTTAATATTCATTGCCATGAAAAGTGCTTTCTCGATTAGCCGTTCGGAACAGGTAGAAAATTGTAAGTCCCTTCCATTCCCTCAAAATGGTTGTGAGAGATGCGCTAGGCTCAGGGGTCCTCGCTCTGTTGCGCCACCCTATTTATTTATTTTTTAATCTGAAAGAGACGTTCGACAAGTCGAACTCGTCTAGACTAGTCAGGAAATAAATATTTTCAATAACAACTGCCGTATACATGCCCTTGCGCTCACAAAAGGAGATCGCTGCGGGCCAGACGGACCTGTACAAAAATTTGAAGACCGACTACCTATAGGTTTTTCTCGGCCATAATCTTCGTTGATATCATTTTTGAGGTCCTAAGGAATTATTTGGAATTTAAAAAATTCTAGGGTGGTCTAATCCCTTAAACAGATGATTCTGGAAGTGAAATAGTTTTGGCTGTCATTTTGTCATTTTTCTATACAAATTCGTATCCCCATTTGTTTCAGTTCCAAAATGGCGTCAGTTTAGCTCTTATGAAAACAGGGTTCGAACCTCAGTCATTAAATTTCGAAGCAAATTTGAAAAAAGTGGTGCAAATGGAGATTTGAAACAAAGAGAAAACCTTTACTTGTCCTTTAAAAAAAGTTTATTTGAGTTAAAGGTCGGCCTTCTAATGTGTTCTTTTTAAAGTATAGACACTAACAGCTGGTTCTCAATGCGAACTTTTGACAAAAAATCATATTATGTTACCTCCGCGAAACGAACAAAGTTGCTCTACGCCTGAACAAAGTTGAGAAATCGTGTGCCCAAACAGACGTTTTTGTAGAATTTTTGCTGAAATAAAGCACCCATTGGGCCGCTGCGCTGCGCTGTAAGGAAGTTTGTGCAAAAGAAAATGCTAGTGGACGACTCCCAAAGTATTCGTCAGCTTCGGTCGTACATCGACAGAATGTGGCTGCTGTAGACGAGAGTGTTCAACTCAATCGGAGAACACGTTTCAACGCTTTGGTTATGGGCGTTGCAGATAATAACTTTTATAGTGAGATTGTTGGCATGTAGGTACTTAGACAACCTCTGATTCAAGCAGAATGGCAATCCATGCCACAAATCCTATTTCGCATTCAATCTTTTGCAGTAAACCACAAACTTTCTATCAACTGATAGTTTGCTCGGACTTATAATCAATATGAAGATGTATGCAAGTCCGCATACTACAACGATTTGGTACTGGCCGATAAATAAGTTTAAGGGATTCACGATTACCTTCAAACTCAACCAACCCGACTATTTAGTTGGCGCAGTGTTCGCGCTAACAGCCCAACACGACCGAACTATCGGCCGATAAAAAATTTGTGGTTTGCAGAGGCCTTAAATAGCCAAACAAATTTTATATTATGCCATCTTAGTGGTATCAATTAGTCCCTTCATAGCTGAAATTTTTTTGTGACAAATGTGCAGGACTGATATTATGTCAACAATCAGGAACCCGTTAAAGAACGTATCGCCTTTCCCGAGGAATCACCCTACTATGAAAAGTATCGTCTCGCTTATACCTAGCAGCCCCAATTCGGCATAAAATTGTTGGTCCTCCACGAGTTTGGTTGCTCTCCCAATTGCTTTTTTCCTTATTTATAATATTACAGATCATTGCATGACTGGCTTAATATTTAACAACATTAGTAGGTATCAAAAAAATAAAAAACGCTTCTCCTTCTGTCTTATGTAAGATAGACTATAACATGCTAACAGACAAGCTGCTAAGTGAGAGTTGAAGTTCTGTTTATCTTGAATCTAACCCATCGAGAGCATTTGAACTTTTTATTACAGTTCTTAAGACCCATATCAAGAATTGTAGTACGTATTCATACCGCAGAAAATCGGAAGATATGTTAAAACCATGGATGAATAAATCTCTCCTTTCTCGAATTAAAGCCAAACATAAACTTCATAAAAAGTGCTGTAAGAATCCACTTAACATTGCCTTAAAAAATCGATATTCACGAATGTGTAAACAATTGAATAAGGACATCACTGTCTGTAGGAATCAATTTTTTATTAATAAAATAGAGGAGTCTCAAGGTAGATAATCTTAGAAAGCAATGGGAAGTTGTAAATACAATTATAAATCGAGATACAAAATGCAATAGAGAGTCGATAGTTTTGGAAAATGAAACTGGTGACCTCTCAGATCATACGGAAGTTGCAAATATTTTTAACAACTATTTTTCATCAATAGCACAAACATGTTTTCCTTCAAAATCTGTTATTCTTCCTAAACGCACATATGATAGAAATAGTTTCTTTTATGAAAATATTTCAGGATTCGAAGTATTAAAAATAATTAATTCACTTAAAGGCTCAACCTCTACTGGAGATGATGAAATTTCAATCAACATTTTGAAAAAAATTGCACTTTATGTGACAGATGTTCTGGCTATCTTCTAAACTTAAGTGTATGAAAGGGAAATTTTCCTGAGTCTTTAAAAAAAGCATATGTTATACCTGTTTTCAAGAAGGGAACACGCAAGGACAAAATTAACTATCGTCCGATCTCTTTGTTGTTTGTATTATCAAAAGTGTTTGAGAAAGCTATTAAAAGCAGAATTTTGAAATATCTCACAAAACTTAATTTTTTCAATTCTAAGCAATTTGGTTTCAGAGAAAACTGTTCTACTGAAGACGCCTTACTAGACTTTTGTGAAAATATTGAAAAAGGTCTGGACGCAAAAAAATTATGTGCTGGTCTTTTCGTGGACATTACCAAAGCTTTTGATACAATTGATCATGAAATACTGCATAAAAAACTTTTTAGCGTAGGTTTCCGTGGATTCATCCTTGACTGGTTTTGTTCCTACTTAAAAACAGGAGCCAAAGAGTTAAAAATGGAAACAGTTTAAGTGATTCCAATATCGTTGGTCTCGGAGTTCCGCAAGGGTCAGTGTTGGGACCGATTTTATTTCTAATTTATATCAACTCAGTTTTTGAGCTTCCTTTTGCTGGCACGGTAGAAGCTTTTGCAGATGACATAGCATTTGCGTATGTTTCTAATAACTATCTTGACTTAGTTGCTGACATATAAATAGAGATGTGCACTTGCTTCGGGTTTTGTTTTCATTCAAGAAATTAAAAAACAATTTTCGTGGAATCCCCGACATCCCGACAAGCTTGAGTTCAATGTTACCTACACAACAAAGAGAAATTAAAAATCTGATAGATGTTATTAAGATTCCCTATTTTGTGCGACTTCAAGAGTTAGAAACATTTTAAAAAAAAACTAGTGGTTAAACGCGAAGCTGACCAATAACTTAAATAATAAAATCCACTGAAAAATCCACCAGCCAATAAAACGAAACTTTTCACGCCGAAAAGCACATCTAAAACCAGATCTAGTGGAAGTTCCACTAAGTTGGCAACACTAGCTGTAATGATGATTGTTTCACAATTGGTTTTGTTTATTTAGGAGTCTTAATTGACTGTAATTTGTCATGGAGCGACCACATAATGTGCTTAAAACAGTATCTTCTCTCATCTCTACGTTGTTTTTATCGTCTATCAAAATACTGCTCCACAAAAGTGATAAAATATATCTATTTTGAAATCTTCCATATTCGAAATTACAGTATGGAATTAGCTGCTGGGGCGGAGCTTATTCAAACAAGATACAACAATTAACAGTCCTACAAAAATATATGACAAGAAAAATTTGCAAAACGTCTCGCTTAGCACATTCTATGGAGCTATTTAAAAGGCTGAAAAATCTTCCTGCTAGGCATTTATATTATTTTAAAGTATTAAAAGTATTACCTACAAGGTCCTATTTCTGATACACATAATCTTCGAAATAATATGGGTTCCACTGTTGTCATTCCACGTTTTCGAGCTTCTCGCTTTAGAAACTTTCTTTCTGTTCTATCTTGTAAAATATTTAATGCTCTTCCGCAGAATATTCGAGTCGTTAGAATTTCATCGATTTTCCCAAAAAAAAATTAAAATGTGGCTTTTAAGTATTGATCACAATGAAATCGAAAATTTGATGCGTTACATGGGTTAAGAATTGAATTTAAGTCTTGTTTTTGCATTTTTGAGATCAAATTTGAATTGTTAAATTTTCTTTATGATCACCCCACACCAAATAAGTTACATATATTTTGTATAATTTTTTGAAGTGGCATTTAACTCTTTTTTGTTCTATTTTACAAAATGCCTCTAACTATTCTCTTTCATACATCCTTAAGATGAAAATATGTTAATATTGTAAATTGTTGAAGTACTTTGTAAGTCATTTAATATCCTTGTATTTTAATGATGTACCTATTAGAAAATAAAGAAATATTGAATTGAATTGAAAAATTATTTTTAATTTCAAGCATTCCTGCTGGAGTTAAGGTATCCGAAATTCTCTATGTCGAAAAATGGAGTTAGTTCCCACGAAATTAAATCATTGGAGTAGGTATTCTTTTTTCTTCAAAAGTGGAACAAATTTGCACCGATCTGAGCAAGGTTTGAACGCTGTATGAAGAAAAACATAGTACCTATCAGCATTAATGGAATGTAGGGTTTAAATCTGTGTTGTTGTTGTTCTTGTGTATTTTTAGTTCAGTGGCAAGTAACGGAAGGAAATGTCATGTTTGTATAGTTAAAAAAGTTCATATTTGATGAGATTGCAGAACAATTTTCATACATGTACTTAAGTTCTGTGGAGATGCGTTATGAGTGGAATAAAAGCAAGCTACAGTCATTTTATTTGATTTTCCGGTTAATTGTTATGTTAGTTAGTTTGATAACCCTTGAGCTCCAGTGACAGCATTTGTTTCTATAAATTGCTAACTTACAAATAAAAATGGAAACGCTTTCAAAATAGATTCAGATCGGTAGTAGAGAAAAAATAACGAATAAGCGTGTTTCAAGCGGGCTCCAGACTAGTTTACTCAATTAAAGACCATATCTTTCTCCTTACAAAAAAAGCAAAAAACTTTAGATAAGTGGTTTTTGTCGACTTTGAAGCTGCATTCGATACAGTGAACAGAAATGCCCTAATGTTCAAAATTTTAAGGTTGGGAATAACAGTACAGTTTGGCAGTGTTTTGCAGAAGCTATTCATGGATACTTCAGTATAGGTATCTAGTTCCAAACTCGGGCAGTCGTTAGGCAAGGATGCATGCTCAACCCAAGCTAATTTTCACTCTTTATCGAGAACATCAACGTTATTCGTAGAATTCTACCAGGAGGTATTGAGTATGCAAGAAAGCTCTCTTTTTTTACAGATGATATCGTTTTGCTCGCGTATATCCCAGAATCACTGGCGATCCAAGTTGCATATACGGTAATACCCGCTTAAGGATGTTGGTGGAAGATTAGGCTTAAGGGAACGATGGACTTATAGCAATGAAGATGCCGAAGTGGTTAAAGAACTTAAATAATTTGGAGTCCACTTACTTACTGGTTCACAGTTCACCAATATTTTGCATAGTAAATCCTTAAACGCCTTAACGGAGTTTTAAACGTCAATATTAAGGGCTAAAATTTGGAAATGTTTTTTTTAGTTACTATTCCTAAAACTATTTGGGAGTGAAGAAAAAAAAAGTAGTCAGCAAAAGCACATGCATGTGTATCTACAATTTTGTATGAGCTTTCCAAATTTGAAGATTGAGTCATTTTCCTTTCATCAAGTTCAAAGAAAATGTTAAGATATTAAAAAATGAGATTGTTCGAGTCCTTCGACGAATGGAAAACTTACATGGCCCTAAATTACATATTTGCGGTATTGATATTGCAACAAATTTCGATATGCGAAAGAAACAGATCTATTGGGCAACCATCTTGACAACGCCATTTTGAGAAACGTCAGAAATCTGGAAAGTGTTTAACAACGTTATTGGGCCATATTTAAATTTTAAATAAAGCATTGGTTTAGTTCTTAACCATCTACTCTCAGTATTAGCTATTCTGTACGAAAAATGCAACATACCATGAATTACCACTCTTCGCCCATATGTAAACAAAAGAGGAAAATCTCTTCTGCACAAGGGGTTTATTTATTAAAAATAAAAAATAACTAGGCACATGATAGGTCAGTAGGGTGTAAATATGTGAGATTCGAATCGATATAAATTATGTAACCCTATTCAAGACACAGCGCTTCCACTCAACTCTCGCAGCCTTGCAACCAGCTAAACAAACCTAACCCAACCAGCACAACGTTATTCGTGTATCGTGTCGTATACCGCATCCAAGGAAAGCCAGGAGCTCATAGTAGCTGCTTCAACATTTGTTGGCCTGTCTCATGCACTTCAAATTCTTTCAGACCGTCGAAAACAAACGAATTCATCATCATGTGATGATTATAATGTTATGTAGCCCCTAAACCTAACCATAGTAGTGCCCACTTATGCTCACCGAGTTCCATTGTTTGATCCTTTCAGTTTCAATGGTGTGCTGAATGTTATCAGCAATCTGGTAGATTCATCTTTTTGATAGCACGCAATGATTTAAACATCGGGATGTGTAATTTTTTACGTTTGTTCGGATGGATTCAGGATTTTCAGATTTTCTTTTTCATACAAGAGTATGTATGTGACGGGGACGGCCTGGCCGTGCCGGAGAGTGTTTGGTTGTTTTGTTTTGTTGTTTTGAGCGGTTGTTGTTTGTTAATCGTGTGAAGCTTCCTCCAGTGCTATTACTCATTGGGATTGGGATTTGGATTGGATGAAACACATAAATAGGAGGCCATCATCATCATCATCGTCATATACTTACCAAAGGTACACACGCATTGTGATTCTAGTCCTTTTGGGTATAGAAATGACAAGCAGGCTTACGGTTACGTCTCTACATTATGTGACACTGAGGAGGAGATTTTAACCCTCAGCGATGAAGTTGACGACCGACAACGACGACGACTATGGCGACACAACAACGAACGCTCGTTGGATATGTTCGTAGAAATATGTAGAACATCTGTCGATCTCGATAACACATCATTTTGATTCTTTTTGCTTTGGCTTTAATAAAATATTTTATTTCTCGTATAATGTGTGTCACACAGTTGAGTCGGTTGTCCTTTGGGAAAAATGAATGCATTTGCATTATACAGGAATTGTAGAAGCCTATATACGAGCAGCACCAGCATAATTTTTTTTTTCGCAAATAATATACTTACGCAAATCCTTGAGATAGGAATCTGGATGCTTTTTTGTCAAGCGATGCACCATGTGTGCTTTGTGCTTACCTACATAAATGATTTCCGGAAACGTATCCGGTGTTGCTTATAGGTTATAGGGGTTCCTTTAAAACATGAAAGTCTTAATGGGCTAATTGAGTTATTAGCACACATTTGGAGTTCCTTTGACTCTTCTTTTTATAGCACCTGTTTTATCGGAAAGAGGTCCTAGTCCATCAATGGCTAGGAGGCACCCACCCACTGTTCGTATGAATTTGAAAAAATGTTTTCCAATAACAGTTCTCTATGCCTTTGTGCACCTTGACTCTTGACTCTAAGAGTTGACGATAAGAGTATGCCAACGTATTCATAAATGAACAAGAACCATTCAGTTGAGCTCTGATGAATTTGCAAGTCCTCCACTTGTAATTTCATTGTCATGAAAAGCGTTTTTCGATTAGCGGCTCGGAACGGCAGACAATTTTAGATCCCTTCCATTCTCTCACAAACTCTGGTTGCGAGAAGTGCGCTAGACCCCTCGCTCTGTTCCCTATTGATTTTTTCTAATTTAAAGGTCATTTATAAGCATTTGCTTACCTTTGCGAATATTTTACGGTTTTTTGAGGACTTCTGAAAATAAAGCCGTTTCTTAGCAGTTGAGGATTTTTTTCACTTTTGCTAAATTTGTCCACTTTTTGTTAAATATTTTGAATTTTTTTTTTAAAAGTTCGGACATTTGCTTATCTTTTGAGTTCAATTGCAGTCAACAGATGTTGATTCCTGAAGACAGATGTGGGATTCTTCTTACTTTTCCGATATTTTGCGACATTTGTAATTAATTGCGATTGTTGAGCGGGCATTTGGAGCATTTGGAGACTTTCGCTTGTATAGAAGTTTTGTTTCAGAAGTTTTCTTTTATTGTCTTATAACAACTATTATGTACTTATGTATGAAACTTTTCATTGAAATAATGTTCTAAATAAAAAAAAAATAAAAAAAAATATTTGTTGGCAATTGAAGTTTTTGCAGCAAATGGCGAACTTTGTGGCTTTTAAGGACGTTGTCGAAGTTTTTCGTACATTTGGGAGAGTTTTAGTTCTCTTATCTTTACTTGGGCCTTTGGATATTGCTCCCATTTGTCTACTTTTCTGAATCCCTTAGCTGACATTTGTGTATAATTTCGGATTTTTACGGAAAATCTAGAGATTTTTTGAATTTTGATGAAAAAATTAAAAGCAAAAATTGGGAATGTGAGTTGACATCTGCGGGAGTTTTCGGACAGTTGTTTGACTTTTATAAACTTGTCAGAAATTTTCCTGTTTTAAGATTAATTTGAAAACTATTGCGAACTATTGGGTCGTTTTGTGCAATTTTGCGATCTTTATTTGTCCTCGGGTTGAGCTTTGAAAAGCATTTACGGGCAGTTGCAGACAGAAATATGAACAGTTGCGAACTTTTGCTAAACTTATATACAATTTCGCTAGTTTCAGGGGTTTTGTGGACATTTGGAGAGTTTCGCTGGTATATTTATTGCAAACTGCGGAAAATGTTTGACTTCTGTGTAATTTTGAGGACGTTGTCTGACATCTGTGAGCATTTTTATGTCCTTACGGATATTTGCGGTCTTTTACGGAAAATTAAGAACGTTTGCGTAATTTTGCGCACATTTTAGTGTACACTTCGAATTTCAAGTAGTAGAACATTTTTGATTTTTGTGGACATTTTGAACTTTGACGGACAATATCAGACAAAATTGTGAACACATTACGATATTTGCGGAACTTTGCAGACAGTTGTGGGGTTTTTGCAAACTTTGTACTGATTTAAGTTCATTCAGCGTCATCCTCCGTCGTTCGTACTTTGCTATTTAAGAACGTTTTTCAATTTAATAATAGGTTCTTATTTCTATTTTCTCTCTCGTGTTAATTCTTCAGTCAGCTGTGAACCAGGCAAACCACTTGCTGAAGAACCATTACTCGTTTTATCGCAAATTGCCAACTCCTTCTTTTCTCGATTTCGACACCGTAAAATGTTTTTCGCAAATTAGTTCCGTAGTTAAAAGGAAACGAACTGATTTGTAAAGATTGTTTCGGTGTCAAAAATGAGATGAGAACCTAAAGACTTCTGCAAATATTTGCGAGTGATACCATCCATTGCAGACTTCTTACGATTTTTCTTGAATCTTTCGATCTATTGTCGTTATTCGCAAACAATCGCGGACTATGCCGGAGCTTTTGCTAACATTTTTCTGCAAATCACGAGCCTTAAAAGACATTTCCAAACGTTTTTCTATTTTTGCGAACATTTTGTGGTTTTTAAAATGCTTCTGAAAATATTTGGAGCTCGCACATTTGTGTAATAATTTGTCCAGTTTTTGTAGAAATTTTGTTTTGATTTTTGCAATTGGAGTTAAAGCTTTTGCAGACGTTTGTCATCTTTTGAGGTCAATTGCAGACCAATGTGGATTTTTTGAGGACAGATGTGGGAGACTTTTGTTTAGTTTCACCGCAGATTTTTGCGACATTTGTGGACAATTTTTGCTCTTTAATTTGATAGCAATTGCAGCTTTTGGAAAATTGTGAAGTTTTGTGCACTTTAGGCGTTGTCGAATTTTCGCTGGCATCCGCGGCCCATTACGTATTCTAGCAACGTTTACGTACTTTTACAAACGGTTGCATTCTTTAAAGGGTATCTATTTTTGTATAATTTAGGACTTTTGCGAAAATCACCAAAACGAAATTAGAAGTAAGTTATTTGCTTTGACAGTTTTTGTGGGCATTGTCGGGTTTTCGGGGACATTTGGGAGCATGTTTGTGCCCTTACTTATGATTTCTGTGTTTTGCGAAAAATTTATTACGCGTGCAAACTTTTGCGTGGACTTTAATACTTTAGCGGACTTTTGGGACAAAATCGGACTTTTGTGGACATTTTTTAACTATGACGCAGACAAAAGTATGTACACATGACAACATTTGCGAGAGTTTTCGGACAGCTGGAAGGCTTCTGCAAACTTTTGAGGAATTTGATAAATTTTTAATTTATTTCTGTTTTTTGTGTGGTTTTGAGCAAATTTGCGGGCTTTTGAGGACATTAAAGATTTTTGCAGGCATTAACGGACATTAAGAGACAAAAACCTGGACATTTTGCTGACTTTTGCTGTATTTGTGTACAGTTCCGGTATTTAACAAGACCTTAACGAACATTTCTAGGCTTTTGCTGATATATTTGTTAAAAATTGCAGCTTTTGCAATTTTTTTACTTTCGCTTGCTATAGACGATGTTGTCGGGCTAACACGGAAATTTAAGAGTATTTTCGTAGTCTTGTGGCTTCTTGCAGTCTATTGCAGAAAATTGCAGAAGAAATTCGCATTCGGTAAGTTGTGGAATTTTTTCAAACTTATGGGAAATTTTGCCGAGTTTCGACAAATTTGTGAACTACTGCAGTCTTTTGCGTTGTTTTGGGTAAATTTCCTGCCTTTGGAGAAAATTTAGTGACAAAAATATTGAGAATCGCAGACTTTTGCTGTATTTGTGTACAGCTCCGGTAGCTTAATGGACTTTTACGAACGTTTGGAAACTTTTTATGGTAAGCTACATATATTTGCAGAAAACTGCAGTTCTTGCACACTTTTGGCTAATCTTTGAGGATGCTGTCAGATTTACACGAACATTTGAGAGCATTTTCGTAGCCATGTTGATAATTGAAGTCCATTGTAGGAAATTGTTGACAATTGCGATCTTTTGCGTTTTGCGAGCACTATGCACTTTCTGAAATTTGCGATAGTTCGTATTTTTCGGCCTTTATTTAACTTTGATGGGAAATTGCAGACGAAAATTGTGAACATAAGGTGACATAAGACATAAATCTGCGGAACTTCTCGATAAGTTATGGGACTTTTTCATACTTTTAAAAAAATTTGACGAGTTTTGAGAAAGTTGTGAACTATTGTGGTCTTTTGCGAACAAATTCTGACAAAAATATGGATAGTTGCGAACATTTGCGAAATTTGACATATGTATAAGGGGCGTTTGCTAGCCTTTGCTAACGTTTTTCTGAAGAAATTTGTGTCCTTTCGCGGATATTTGTGGTAATTAGTGGGCATTTGTGGGTATTTCTGGAAATGGCGGACTTTTACGTGATGTTGCTATGTTTTACTTTGTGAACATTTGCGCATTTTTGAGTAGAGTTACGAACTTTTGTGAAAACTGCAAACTCTTGCGTATATTTGGTAGATAAATGGAGCAAGTTGCGAAAATATGGGCATTTGTCAAAACTTTCGAAATTTGAGGGGACATTAAAGAAGTTTTTTAGATTTTTTAGGCAGTAAAGCCATGTCCTTATTCTTAAGAAAACTAATTGTTACGAATATTGATGAAATAAAGAATCTATATATCTAAAGCAGTTTTTTTTAAATCCTTATGGAGCTTTGCCTGTGTACATTTGCTTACTTTTAGATACATTTAAGGGCATTAGCGAACCTCATGTTTGAAGGCGTTTGTTGATATTTATAGAAACTGCAGACTTTGCGTTGACTGACTTTGTAAAAATTTGCGCATTTTTGGACATTTGCGTACATTTGCGGATAATTTCGGGTAGTAACCCTGCTGTTGACAAGTTTTCAGAAGAGTTAAAGAAATGCATTCTATCACTGATATTTTAATCAGAATACGCACCCATCTACGAAAAGGACGACTTTCTAAATGAAAGTTGATGATTTTACTGACGAAAACTATTTGCTTTTCATGATCCTTATCAAAGTTGATGTATTGACAGAACAATCATGCGAAGTCACAAACTTGTGTGTTTATTATACCAAAATTTGATTGAGATCTGCCATTAAAACAAAAAACTGATATCAGGCCACATTTAATGTCATTAAACTAATATCACGACACACATCAATGTAACCTGCAACTCTGTATCATTTATTTTTATTTTTCTTATCTGATAGTAGTATCAGAGCAAAGTTACTTGGAAAACCGTTGTCCAGTCCCACTTCATTTGATTTGCACGAACATTTTTAAGTTTAACGTTCCACCATCAGCGAATATACCTACTCCAACTCCAATACCCAGACTGTGCAAATAAAATGTGTGTTGCCTTTGCACTGCTCGCCCCCACTTTTCTGCCAGAATAATTAATACGAATTTCTACCCAAAAAGAAACAACAGCAAGTGAATGTCAACAGAAAACTATGGAAGCAGATATAAGCCAACACCAGTTAACGATTGTCCCTAAGAGTTAAGAGAGCACATCCTACCAGTTTTTTGTTTATGCTTTTTTTTTTTTGGTTTTGTGGAATCTTGTGGGCTTCTCCTTTTCAATTAACATGAAATTCTACGAATTGTTTAATTAGAGAGACTTGCAAAAGGTGTCTGGTTGGGTTACAGGTTCGTTTCTCTTGAGGCAAAGAAAATCCTCGCTCCTCGGGCACGAGCGCGAAGGACAAAAAATGAGAAAATGCAAACGCATTGGGGAATTCGAGTGAAGATAAGCCAAGCCAGTATATCAGATTTGAGTCGCTCATGCAAAAGCCTCTAAATATATACACAACAACAAAACGCTAAAGACACAAGCCCATGTCTTAGGTGTTTGTTAAGATGTACAACATTTTTGTGAAATTTTAACATTTACTCGAGAGTGTCTGAAGGTATCGGTGGTTTTGAATATTTTGTCAACCGTCTAGTTATTTATCAAGAATTGAGTCTGCCTTTGAAAATAAAAACAAGCTGAACACAGAAACTTTTTTAATTAGTAGCAAAATGTGTTGTGTCTGTCTCTCTCTAAGCCAGCCAAAAGCCTCTAACCAAACAGTGGATGTTCTTGGGACCAATTTTCTAAACACAGATTGAGATTGCAGAAGTTGCTGCTGGGTTCAAATTAATTCAATTATCACAGATCAATCGGATCCACAGGCTGCGAGGTACATAATTTTGGCATATTGTCATTGATGACACAAAACATCTCTGTTCTTATCGAAGGATCAGTTAATTGCAAGCGTTTTGTTTGGCAACGCACAGCTGCGTCTTTATCCCATGCCAATATACCAATAAATCTTTTTTCTAACAAGAGACAACTGATTCGTTGTTCCGGCTTCCGATTCCTTTGCGATTTCATTTTCATAAAAATCATTCAATTCCAGTCGCTACTAGGCTAACATCGAATTTCAAGGGCAGCCGATGCTGAGCTTGGGCTTAGGTTTCTGTGTTTCGCCGATTTAATCTGCAATCGACTTTTGTTGTTTAGATACTTGGAACAGAAGAATGAGCTGAATGAGCACAACAGAAAATTGACCGCCAATAAGCCACAAGACGAACGACCGACGACAAAGATGAGTGAGTACTGATATTCCTGATTGATCTTGATAGCGTTTATTCTTGTCTCAACATTTAGGCATTGGCACTTTTATATTTTGTTAGAGTGCCCTCGCCCTGTCTCCGATGTTCCAGGAGAACCTGGTGATGGTTAAGAGGTGTTAATGCGTCCGCCTGGTGTGAATTCAGGGTATTGTTATGTTATTTTTCACTTTTTTCTTTATTTTACTATCTCTGATCGGAGGTTTTTTTATTTAAATCTTTTATTTTGTGTTCGCAAAAAAATGTATCTTTCGGCCTTTGAAGAGAAAGCACACCACAAAGACATTAGAAACTATGCAGAGGGCTCTGGTTGAGAATAAATGTGCCCTCCTCAGGCATAGAGCGAAGTGAGATTAAGATTTTAATCGGTGACGGGTCACCTTTCGTTGGACAAGGTTCGGCATTAGAAGAGGTATGGAAGAGTATATTGTTGCTAGTGCTGCTGTGCTGATGCTGATGCTGGAGCAATCGACAAGGACGATATGTTAGAATTTATCTGTACACATTGTTCAAGTTTATCTTGATTGAGATTTTCTACTTATGGATTTGATGGGAGATATGGATTTGTGTGCGGATTGATTGTTACCTAGTTTGGCGGGGTGTACCTATGTCAAAATGGGAAAATGTTCTTTTGAAGAGACTGGGAGTTTGTTAAGGTACATATTATGATGTCCTTGTCTTGTTGATGTCTGTATATTGAATGAGAAATTTGTTATGGGCATGGCAGGCGAAACATTGTATTTGTACTTTAAGAACGAGTGGTTTCTGGAAATTTCCAAAATGCTGCACTGATGTTAGGTGGAGTAGTAGATACTCTTCGAAAGAAGCTACTTTTTTTTTTGAAGTGGATTGTGAAATTTGTTTTTCAGACTCAGTCAAAGGACTCAACGAATTTATTGATAGAATAAATTGATTAAATGAATTCTTAAAGCTTTTTTTGAACGAATAAACATGTGATTGGACTAGTAATTTGTTCCCCTTTTATAAAAACCAGCCAAAACTAAACTTCCGTGATAGAATCAACATCCAACTAACCTTAGAAATGTGAAATGTAGGCCTTAATTTAGGTGCTTTATTTAATTGATAAGAGATTTTTATTCTCAATCAGTTCCATCACAAGTAGGATAAGTAATTTATGAATATTGAAAGCAACAGTAAGTCTCACTGCAAATCTTCGTAGTCATTGGTCATTTGTTGGGGCGATGAGTGCTTATTTACTGGATATCCGATGAGTATGTAGTTTAAAATAGCAGAAAAGAGCTTCTTATTCATTACTGATTCTCTCATCATTTCAATGATCTTTTTTGTTTGGCCAAGTACGAAGTAAGGTGCTTAAAAGTTCAATTAAATGAAACCCAAATAAAAATGTATAGGGATTTTAATGGAATAACATCGTGATTCTTTAGAGTACTTGTACCTATGTTGTGCTATTTCGAAAAAGCATTCGATGGACAACCAAGCTAGTATGGGTGGTCCTCAGATAATAGAGAATTCCAGAGGCCTATGTGCAGATGACGATGAGCATTGAGTACCTGATGTATAGAGAATAGGTGACGAATTTATGATATCTAGGTGGAGTCACGGAAACATTATAGTATAAGGTGTGGATCAAGGAAGCGTCCTAGTGCTCTTTGTTTCAGTGCTTGAACACCTGCTCTAAAATGCTGGACACCAAAGTACATCAACTTTTCTTTGCTGACAATGGAGCCATCATGAGCAAGGATCGTGCATCCTTGAATGGGTAAAAGTTCTAGAAGATTTAAGTCGAAAAAGACTAAGTAGGTACTTTTGTTTCCCACCTTTTTGATCGAGACATGTCTATTCCAGACATTTATTTAAATGGAAGTGTGCGGCGTGAAAGTGTGAAATGTGTATATATCTGGGATCAAAAGTAAAGCAACTTGTGATGATGACATCAATAATGAATTACGCGTAGGGTGGATGATGTGCCGATCTTCTGTAACATAAAAGCAGTTCCTTCGAGCTGAAGGGAAGACTATACACTGCAAGAGTAAAAAGGGGTGGCCGTGGTGCAGTGGTAGAGTGTTCAGTAGGTAGGCCGGATGCGTGGGTTTTGAATCCCACTCTGGGCATCTGCTTTTCTTTCAGCCTCTCAGTTTCATCTGGACGCCGCCCTTGAGGTTATATGTGAAATTACATCCACCTTACTTCAAGCTACTGCATCACAAAAAAAAAGGTGAAAGCTACCGTGGTAGTACAATGGACCGGTAATTAGGTCTGAGTTCTCCAGGTAAGCATGGGGGTTACAAAGCTTAATCGTATTAGAAGTACAAAAATCCTTGGAAGCCCTCATAACGTCGAAAAAAACTTCTTGGAGCTCGACCGGTACATTTTTATGTCATGTTTAAAAGAGAGATTCAGTGATCTCAGTCAAATAGGCAATATCATATAACGTTCAGGAACAATCGCGAAGGAAAGAAAAATTGGTAACTTCGAACTTACTTGCGATTGTGTGCTTATTACAGTTTCACAATTATGAGGCTGCGTACAAATTTTAGTATTCACTCTTGATAATATATTGGGAGTATAGGGCTGCCAACTACACGTTAAGTATGAAAATTTAATAAATAATGAAAAAAAAAAATTAATTATGTATTCCAAAGGTCTTAAGCGAAAACCTAATAGCGTCATTTTTTTGCAGTTGCTAAAACATATAAATGCTGAGGATTAAATCAATTTTGTTAAACTTTTTTCTTTAAAAAACGTTATCTTATATTCCACTTCTTTTAAAAACAATTTTTTTTTAAATTTTGTGTGCCAGTTTTAAGATCTTGTCAGAAGATGTTTAGACAAAAAGTTTTTAAAATAGAAGCAAAGATACCAAACCAATAAAAAAAAAATTAAATGTTTCAAAATTTAGAATCTTCCAAAAGTTGAAACATAAATCTTTATTAATCTTTCTTTCTTTTAAAATTTCGTCAAAAACGTGTTGATAATTAACGCGAAAGTCGCTTAAGAAAAGTATACAATAACTGACCGGTTTTTGTACTTTTTCCTAAAAATTTTCTTACATATAAGAAAAACAACTAAGAAATAGTCCCTCGCATAAAATTTTATCACAATTGCCAGAGAAAAAAAAGCATAGGTATTGGAAACCCAATTCCAAAAAACCCCTGTAGACTGCTCCATGCACCACAACTCCAAATGTTGAAAAAAAAAGTTAAGTCAAGCGTTTTTGGCTGTAGATCCACACATGAACAGACAGACATATGGAAGAGTTGCAGGACTCTTCTTTTCGTTATATCGTAATGTCATGTTTTATTGTTATCTCAGTTTTTTTTTCTTTACGATTGCAAAACTTCCATAAAGTATCTAAAACCACAAGTAAAATAATAAAGACAAATCTAAACTGTCATGGAACAGACAAATGCAACGAATTCAACATTTAGTTGGCCTTAGACATAGAACAGTTCAAAATCGGGAGGTTTGCAGACGCATTCTATAAGGTCAACGCGGTGCGTTATTGTAAAGCAGTTTAATGGAAGGAAAAAAATTTTAAAATTACATAAAGTCATTCAAAGTCACTTAAATCTGATAATGCGAACCTAATGAACGCATGACTATTTTACGTGATGATCACTTATGATCAAAGTCAAATTGACCTAACTGCCACCGGTGCAATTACCCCCGGATACCGGAAGTGTTGCTCCTATCTGCACAAAACGATATACGAACGATATACGCAAGCATTCACATTTTTTTGTGTGCTTCCGACGAAGGGGTTAGTGTGTTTTCCTGTCAAATGTGAGTTCTGGGTTCAATTCACAAAAACATTCAAATATTTTTTACTACGGATATCGCCTTTTGCGAGGAATTAGCAAGTCCTCTGATAGTAATTCCATGCCATGAAAAGCGCTTTCTTAATTAGTCATTCAGAATCGGCAAAAATTTTCAAAATAAATAAATAGTAAACAGAGCGGCACAACAGAGCGGTAGAGCCCCTGGGTTTAGCGCATTTCTCTTAACCATATCTTGTGAGGAAAAAGAAGTAACCTGCAATTTTTTCCCTATTACGGACAAAGCGCTTCTGGAGGCACGAAATGTGCGAGCAAGGAATGTGCGAATCGAAGAAAAATTAATTTTAAACTGTTTTTCTACTGAATGGAACTTAACGACAACTTTAATTTTACATAACTGTCAGTTATTTTATGTAACCAGCAATGGATTTTTCATTACATACCTACTTGTAGTTTCATTTCGACTCAAAGTGAGCTTATGCTGCACCTACTACAAGAATTCGTTTACCACTAGAATCCTCAGTGACATAAACTATACATAATATTTCGTCCCTGCATTCTTGTGGGAACGGAAATTCACAAACCACTGAACGTTTAAAAATCCTTTCACCCTGCAGCGCTGCTTTGTCTCGGAGTAACTTGGACTTTAATTCTGGCCCAATTCCAAAAATTCATTCGCCATTAGAACGGTTCATTATTTTTCGAAGCGATCATTCCATTTCCAAGCAACAAGTTGTTGTATATACGAGATGAAGTCTTTAGTTTTTTTGTTCGTTATTTAAATACAGAGAAGTATAACTTTTAGTAGGAAAGGATTTTTTTTTAAACTTTTTTATTCAATGTAAAATCGACGATTTCAATACTTCGAGCAGTGCAGTCAGGTGGGTGTCCAAAAGCTCCCAATGCTACTAGTACCACTGCATATTGTGTGACGCCCATTTTATCTTGTCTATGAAAGTATACAATGTATCTTAATCACAACTTCCCTGCATCTAATGAATGGCTGCGTGCGTCAATGGATTTTTTCAACCGGAGCAAGTGAGAGTAAGTAAGTAACTAACTAAGAAAGAACTAATTTTTCGGCTTGATCCAAGGTATCACGTTTTGTTTTTGAATGAGAAGAGAGAGGTGGTATATTTAACAGGAAATAGACTTACTCTTTTGGAACAGTCTCCAAGTTGTCTAAAGTGATGAGCGATCGGTGACTGTCAAAACTATAAATCCTGCCCTTTGTACCTTGTACGTAAGGTGAAAATAAAAAACTGCTTCGTACATTTTTCCGACGGATGTGATGTTGTTTTCATTCATTTGTGTTCCTTCTCGTAATAGGGTTGAATTCCGTTGAAGGTTTTCGAGGTATGTACAGTTTACTTCACTTGCAAAAAATGTGTAGGTAGACTCAATGCGATATATGGTTAAAGCTATCACATTTGTAGGCCAACAGATAAAGAGAGCAAAACAGGCTCGTTTTTTTGTGTGAATACAGCCAACTGGTTAATAAATTTTGTGATCACTCACTTTACTCAAAATATTTGATCGTAACATCGACTATCAAAAATGCGACGGTCAACTATCTCCGAAGCCGATTCCATCCATGGTTCAAGCGTCAGCCATTTGCCTTTGTTTGATTATCCGCTACCAGGCAAACAACTGTTAAAATAAGATGGTTGAATGGAAACGATTACCAATCCCTCGCTAATGTTCCCTGCTAAGTTTTGACATCATTTTCAAAGAAGCGCTGGCGCTTTTTATGTGTACTTTTATTTTCTTAGATTTCTATTAAAAAAAAAATACAAATAATTGGGGTGAACGAACAAGACAGCAACCCAAACCGTGATGTTTACCTACAGGAAAAAAACACATCTTATTCATGTCAAAGAAGGAGGAACCATAAATGCGGTAAGAAAAGGATATGAGCGAGCAAACATAGTAAAACATTAAAACGTTTTAAAAAGCCACCCCGCGCATCAACTGCAGACATTGAGTGGGCGAGAGTGAAAGAACAGAAAGAAAGACGTCCAAACAGAGTCAAAAAGTTAAATATTTTCTCAACAACACCCCAAGGATAATCCACAACAGGAACAGCACAACAAGCCATCATCATGTTTGTGGTAGCCATAGCACGCATTCCACTTTTCTTTTTTTTTGCATTTTCCTTTGAGAAATAATTGAAATTTGTTCTTTTTGTGCTGTGATGAGGATGTTGTTGTGGCTCTGTGCTTCTCCATTTGAACTCCTTTCATTTCTCTAAGAGACCAAATTAGTTTTTTCCTTGCTTCCTCCTCCTTTATAAATCCATTTATAATGTGGTCAAAGATTCCTTTATAAATTCACCCAATAGCAACCGAAAAGGCATCAGCAGAAGCACACAAGAAGACACAACACGACTAAAAAACGCTTTGCTCTAGATCTAAGATATATCGAAGTAATTGAAATAATTATGCTCTCAATTTAGCTCGGTACGATAGACCCAAACAAGATATGACATCTCCGAGTCCAAAATATGACAAAGGACAACGGACAACCCTTGCGATTGCAGACGATTGCCGGCATCGCTGAATCCTGATAGACTATCTATATTTATGAAATCCGTTTAAACTTGCGTTTCTCGATATGAATCCAAAAGGCGTAGAGTATGGAGTGAAAAATTAAAAAGAAAGAAAAAAAACATTTGGAGTGCGTAGATGCTTTAATAATTCAATCAGAGATAAAAGATTGTTCCGCTTCAGGAAACCGACGACGACGACGAATACGACGCATCGCGCGGAGAAGAAAGATGGTCACTGATAGTGGGCTTTATCTATGCGCACAGGAATGGTTTGTTGTGGTGGCATTGCATCTGGATGTTTTGTACGTCTGTCAGATAGCAATCGGAACGACCTTTGAGTTTGTCAATGGCGTAAACATTTAGCTCTGCTTTTAACTTTTAGCACTCCTTTCTCTGGCAATATGGAGACTTACAAGCATTTGACTTTGATCGGTTTTGATGGTTCAATTCGGTTTGGTTTGGGTGCACTGATAGCAGAGCAAACAGACAATTTCTGATTAGGTATCGAAATCGCAAGGAAAATGAAATTGACTTAACACAGCAGCTGTTTGCTGATAAAAGAGGTTTAAATTCAATTGGATGCGATTGTTCATAGTAATGAAAACCGTTTCGTCCGGGGAAGAGACTTTCGGGAAAAGTACTAAATTAAGAGGCATTGGCAACTACATTAAATTTGAACTGCAATACAAGAGCTCTCTATTAAGGGGAACCACTTGGACTCTATTATCTGAGTAATGAAACTCAAAGCTATACTAATCTAAAGGTCTACAAGTCAAGAGCCATTTGTAGGATTATGTCCATTAAAGTTTTAGAAGACCAAGCAAACTTGCAGCTTTGTGTAACAAACATTTTTTACATTTGTCATAATGCATTTGTGTTACAGGCCTCCTCACCATACCAGCTACTACCGAAATGTGAGAGAACTCAGCAAGGAGACTTTACCAAGTTTACTAAGCTCACAAAAATGTCCTTATGATAGTTTTGCTCTGATGTAGATTAACCTCAATCCTGATACTTTCAAAAGCTAATTTCGTAAAAACTAATACTAATTTTAGCATGAAGTTGGCTCTAAAGACGATGGCGACATGTCCGCGTAGCGTTGGGTCGTGGTGTTTAACCTGTAGGTGTTAGTTTCTTTCAAACCCTCACATTCGACTAATTTTGAGTTCATTTTGAATTAGCGTGAATTGAATGACCACCCCATTTTTCTGAGTTGCTATATTCGATATTTTTGGTCCACAAACTTATATCAGCTCATAATCGATTTGCAATCGATTTGCTTTGCGAGTTGTGACTGCAGTGACGAAATAATTCGCATGAGAGATTTCAACCTCCCAACCATCCACTGGTGTCCTCTTGGTTGTACTTTTTGTCATCCAACAAACATTGCATCAGGACAAGAAATACTTTTCACCGATTTCATAACAGAACACTTAAACTATTTTCAAGTGAATGAAGTTACTTGCGATGTTTCCATTTACCGTCGGATAGCAAAGCCATCATCAAAGTTGTTTGAAAGTATATTTTCTATGTAAGGTTGTTTTTTCATTCTAAGTCAATTTAAACTTTTGTTCGATTAAAAATGCAAAAGTTTTGAAAGAAATAAATTTCTTAAAAGACAATGTTGAAAAGATCGTGAAGATCACATCAACTCCTAGTTTGCGTTTCGCCCAGGTACGGCAATGGGCTCATCAGTTAGATGTTGCCGTAACCTTATAAGACGTAAACTTTGTTCGGATTAACCGACACTCTGTTCAATATTTCTTTTCAACTTAAACATCGAAATTTTTGTAGTCAGTTTGGCGGAAAAAAAACCAGAATGTCAGGGATGATATTTTTAAATTAGCAAAGAATTAATGTTTTGTCGGTCTGAGAGATCAATTCGTGAGTATAGATAGTTTAAAACTGACAGCGATAGGTGTGTCATCTTAACGAACTAGCCGGACCAGGACTCAATGGCTACTCAATGGCTAGATAATTCAAAAAAAAAAAGGAAAAATCTTTTATCGAGCTTAGCAGGTTTCGGCTCTCTCCGTTATGATAAACATTTTTAAGAGTCACAACTCATTGGGTACAAACATGCGATAGCAATGAGCACAAGCACATCTGTTGGTTCAAATCCTCCTAATTCCTTCTCCGCATTTCTTAAAGACACAAGAGTAAACGGGAAACTTAAACGAAACCTAGACGTTTTTATCAAAAGCAATTGCAAGAATTTGAATCAAACTGGTTTTTCATTGTTGTGTCATTTAAAAGTTGAATCAAAAATAACTTTCCAATGATTCGAAAATAAAATAAGAGTTACAAAATTAAGTCCCTGATTTATGTAGGAGACTGCTACGATTAGGCAGAGAAATGGTTTTTCGTCTATCACGCACCAGAACAACAACAGCTCGGAAAATACCATTCCGACGGGGTAAATCTCAAACCTACCACGTAAGACGTAAGACATGCATAAATTCATCCAAAATTCCAGATAGTTATGGTATGCTCCTCAATGGTGAAAATCCAATTGCCATCAACCCCTCTTCTATTTTCTTTATCTTCGTTCGTTTTGGATCTTGCCAATCACGTTCTTTTTTGCTTCTTCAGGATCGTCGTCTCCCAGGATAATCATTTGGGAAGTCTTCTTTCCATTCAAAACATCATTTTTTCAGCTTCCAATTCTTTTAGTTTTCAACAGGATCTTGTAAACTTTTCTAAACAGTCGGTGCTCCAAAGACTGCCTGGAATCAAACATTTCCAAGAGTCAAATCAATACCTTTTCTTGTAAGAACAAACCAGATCTCTGTAAATTAGCTTTCCTCGCTGATTTTTTGAATAGGTTGGCCAAGTGTGGACCCTTTACCAACAAGTTCACTCTTCTAGAACTGCAAATATTCAGCGCCATTCTCTTCGAGTTGCTTTGAGAGGTATTCCTTGAGTAATCCCTTGATTTTACCTCCTCATCCAAGGTTAAATGAGACTCTTCAGCATGAATACAAAGAAAAATCGAAGAGAAATATTCAACGTTAACTTCATTTATCGAGTCTTTCTTGAAACCGATGACAGCACAAAGCACACAACCCTTACAACGATGTCTTCCTTAACACTTATCCTCGTAACAGACGAAATTCTCGCTACCTTCGACTCCTGTCTAATCAAACGCCATATGGTTCAAATGAACGAGTCTCTCGAACGCTGAGTAATGTCAAATCAAGTTTTGATTATTTTGACTTCAATTTCAGTACACTTTGCGTTTAACTCTATCTTTTAAATCACCCTCCTCCATGATCAGCTACAAGTTTTTTAGTTTTTCAGTAAGATTAAGATTTAGCCTGCATTAAGCCGAATATATGGGGATATTTCCCCCAGTTCCTTAAACTTTATCAGGGCATTTGACAAAATGTCTCATAACACTGTATTAAAACAAAAAATTGCTCGGTTCTCCTCACTGAAAGTCTGTTTTAGATCTCAATTCGAGTGGTTCAACGAACCCATTGCGTTGGTGTCCAACATGACTACCATCTTGATCCAATAATTTTCATTTTATCAATCAATGACGTTTTTCGCAGTTCTTGGGACTATCTTCTAATCCATGCGAATTATAAGCAACCTTCAAACATGTTCTGTCTTCTGCCAAAAATATCATCTGCTGGAAGGTAAATGCAGGTTAAAAAAAAACTTTTAAACGTCTTCCCACTTTGCTGACAAAGTGTGTTGTTTTAAAGGCTGTGTGCAGCGTAAAATTTTCTTTACTAGAAGGATAATACTTTGCCATTTTTATTTTTTAGCATTTTTTTCCGGAATTTGGTCACCGCTGCTGGATTGGAAGTTGTCAAAATTTAAGGTTCAATATTAGGTGACTTTTTGCTCCTTTTGGAGCCGTAAATCGTATCGTGGTTTTCCAAGTCGTCAATCGTCTCAGGCTTATCCCCGCAAAAAAATTGAATTAATTCTTAGCCCGAAGTAATTTTCAAACAAACGTTTCAACAACTCAATTGTGACCCGCGCTGTCTGACATATTGCGCTGTCTTTGTAAAATACAGTAACAAAAATTAGTGAAAATGGCTTTATAACGGGCTCCATTGACTGTAACTCTTAAGTCGTCATCATTTTTTCATTTCATTTCATTTATCTGAAGTATCTTTTACATTGGGCTAAAAAACGTACTTTAAACTGTAAAAGTTAATAGTTACATTGTTTTGTAAATTATATCGAAATTCTACTTGTTTGTTCACAAATTCAATTTAAATAAACTGTATAACAAATACAAATACCTACATATCTTCATATTGGTTTAATTCAATAACAAGTGTCTGAATAGAACTGTCTCAAACTGTGTGGTGCCGCGAAGTCTTCTAATGACGATGGGTAATCTGTTCCAATGCCTTACGACGTAGTTAAGAAACTGACGCTCAGAATTTCTGCATGAAGATCTTGGTTGCAGCAACATAAAGGACCGGGTTGAACTTGTAAAATGTATTCTTTCAAAAAGATATGATGGCTGTTTGCTCATGATTATTTTATTAAGTGTTTTAAGGGAAAAATATTGCAAATATGTGTATAGATCACAGCCCAAAATATTACTTGAATAGTTAGAAATATGGTCGTACCGTTTGAGACCATAAACGTACCGAGTAACGTTGTTGAACGCAACTTCTTTTCGTTTCTGAATTATGAAATGCAATGATCTGACACCCATAAGTTATTATAAGGAGGATTAAAGACTTTGCTAGTCTTAGTCTTAGGTGACAAGGGGTAAAGTGCTTCGATAAAGATAGACTACATAAGCATCCATATATTTTTGAAACGATCATTTGAATATGGTCATCCCAAGTAAGAGTGGAGTTGAAAAGAATGCCCAAGTTCATAGCCTTATCGACATACTCAATTAGTTCGTTTCCGATAAACAGTGCAGGAAAGTAGCCATGATCGAGTTTAGTTTTGTAAATTATTAGTGATTTTGACTTTCTTGGATTGAGCTTGTATGTATGTATGTATGTATGTGTTCGTTTATTTAGTATAAATTACTATTTTAATTACAATTTGCTACATTAGGAGTAAGTTAGTATAATTTTTATACATTAATTTAAATATTACATTTTATATAATTTGATACTTTTCTTTTAAGCTTCAGGTTATTCATTTCAGACCAACCAACGATTCTTTTTAAGTCAGAGTTTAATCTATCAACACCATCCTCAATCATGCCTAATTTACAGCTAAGGAGAACTTGGGCATCATCCGCATACAAATCTAAGCAAGAATTTTTAACCTGAGGTGGTAGGTCATTGATAAAAATACTGAACAAAAGTGGACCAAGAATTGATCCCTGAGGGACTCCAGAAAGGAGTCTTAAATTCTGGGATGTTTTTTCACCAATGACAACAGTTTGGCTCCGACCACTAAGATATGAAAGAAGCAAAGAAGCTGCAGATTGTGAAAATCAAAATTGGTCTCTAAGTTTAGTGTGAAGTCTTATATGATTTACTGTGTCAAATGCCTTGGAAAAATCTAACAAAACTAATAACGAAACCTCGTCTCTGTCAATGGCATTTCTGATGTCATCTGAAACCTTTAAAATAGCGGAAACACAACTGTGGTATTCTCTGAAGCCGGACTGCTTATCACTTAACAATTTGGGAATTTTTAAGAACTCTGAGATCTGTTTATGTAAGATTTTTTCCAAGATTTTTGATAAGAACGACAAAATTGATATCGGCCTGAATTCTTGCTTTGATAGTCGAGTAGCTGGTTTTTTTAGGACCGGTATTACTTTAGCTACCTTCCAAATGGCTGGGAAAGATGATGTCATTATTATGGTATTGAACACATATGTAAGAACCGGGAGTATATGGGGTAGGATTATTTTGACAAAGTGAGGATGTATTTCATCAAGACCTGTAGCTGAAGATTTTATCTCTATAATAAAGCACTCAAAACATCTACATCACCAACCCCTTGAAACTGGAACGAATGCTCAACATCAGGGTCAACAACCTGATGGACTTCATCCAAGCCCGTGTTATCTTTTAAGTCTCCACATTCGGGGTCAACAACCCGAACGCTTTGACAGAATGGAAAATTTTGATTGTTGCTGCATTGAATTGTTGCAAACTGTCTATTCAATTGATCAGGACAGACATCTGAAGGACACATTTCTTTTTGTCGACCAACACCAAGCTCTCGTATATTTTTCCATAAAGTTTTAGATGGAAGGTTTTTGTTGAAACGCTTTGAAAATACACTACATTTAGCTTTTAGCTTCTCTGATTTTTTTGGATACGGAATTGCGCAAATCACGGAAGGTAGAGAGCATATCTGGGAGTCGATACCTTTTCCATCGCTTGTATGCCAAATTCCGTTGTTTTATTAAACTTAAAATTTCTTGTGTAAACCAAGATTTCCTGTCAACACGAGCAATTTTAGTTATAAGAGGAAGGAGAGTTGATAGATTGATCTTTGAAGAAAGTCAACCTGATCGTCAGGCGAATTAATTGAGTATATAATTTGCCAGTTGATTTGACGAACACTTTCCTCAAGGGCGTAAGTGTTTATAGCATTGAAGTCCCTATACTTGTAGACCGTTGGCATTAACTTGGGAAAAGCCTTCACAGCTGCAAACAGAAGGTCATCTTTAGAGAATCCAGGTGCCTCAAGTTGAGAGTAAAGAAGTACATTTTCAGTATTATTCACAAGAAATAGGTCTAGTAACGTAGAAGTGGTTGTTGAAAAATCATTTTTGAATATTTATTATACCAGCATATAATATCGTATATCGTTTTCTTAATGGGAAGCACAATCCAAGCTCGGCAGTTTTGCTTATTAAAATAAAAATAGAAAGGGTGGCGCAACAGAGCACGGAGCCCAAGGGTCTATCGCATTTCACTCAACCACACCTTCTGAGAAAATGGACCTCCATAATATTTGCCGATTAAGAATAGCTAATTGAAAAATCCTTTCATAGAATCATCCTTAATTATTTATCATACTCTAAAAGGTTTCATTTTTTTAAGTTTGCTTGTACTATAAAGCATAAAAACAAATCATGTAGATTTTTTAAATCTCCGTATTTCTCCAAAATCGATTCCGAACACTAACAAACGCCGAAGTAGATGCAATACGGTCGCATTAATTTCCAAATTTTGCTGAAAATCCACTGCTGACAGTGTTCAGACTTACTTAAATGACCTTTTCTTAATTTGAATTTAGTTTCTTCAAATATCACAGCAAGTGTTGAAGTTCGCATAATTTTCTCCTTGCTTACCAACATTGTCACTTTTGTAAGCTTACTGGGAACACTAGCACTTGTGCAAAGCAAGTTAATCAATTACACACGAGTAAATTAAGAAACCATTTATTGATAATAATGACTTGCACTAACGCCATCGCAATAATTGAGCAATTATAGGCTATGCCCAAATATTCCCATTTACATAAACTAGTGTAACCCCAACACTCTCCACACATGGACTACACTTAAATTGCTACAAAAAGGGTCGACCATTCCTAGACACAAAAAAAAGAAGGAAAAACCTCGTTCTGGGACTGTTATTAAGTGTCGTGGAAAAAACACACATACTCCTTTTCACCATACAACTTAAATTCTATCTACGCAAAGTAAATCTGGCAGACCATTGCCAACGAGAACGAACCAAAAAAAGAACTGAAATAAAAAAACCTTAAACGTTCAGCTATCAGTTCATCTTGTTTGGATGGCGCTTATCAAATACATCAACAAATAAACACGACCGCATCTCGGTTCTCGTCCCTTCAATAAAAAATTATGATTCTGTTATTTCATCAAGATTGGTGGTTCGGTTGCACTTGTGTTACCCACTCACTCTCCATCTAGATTGTTGCACTGAACTTGCACGCAGTTATCTAGATCTTTGATGGAAATTCAAAACTGTCAGTGAAAGACTTTTCATTGGAAAATATACACAAAACGATGGTCATTTGTCTGAGTCTCAATTGATTTTTATTCCTCTCTCCCTCTCTCTGTCTTTTTATATCAAAAACGTTTCAATCAATTTAATCGGCAATGTAAAATAGTGGAAACTTTCAAGTACATAATATTCCCCATCATGAGATAACCATTCGATTTTGGGGAAATCTAATCAAAAAAGGTGTGAAAAGTTCTTATCGCAAAGTTTGATCGTTTTAAAGGTTCATTAAATTAATTGCCTCGCTTCGTTGGAATTAATAAAAAAAAAGAAACTGTTAATGAAGATGTCTTACAAACAAAAAAAAAAAAACCTACTAACTGTCGATGAAATTATTGAATATGCGTAGAAGATTAATCAGCACTTTTTTTAAACTGCGCGAGGGATATTTATCGCTGTTTGATGTTATCGATAACAGAGTTAGGGAGGGAAACTTCATAAAAGGTATTTGGACAAAGAAACGAAGTGATTTAGGTTTTGTTTGCCAAGTAATTGATGGAGTTATGGATGAACGGTTTTCAACGGCCTCATTACTCCAAGTTGAATATTATTCAAAGTTAGGGTTTCGATATAGGGTTAGACACAGTTTCATAGCTTAGTCCTTTTTTTTTGGAACTTTGTAGTATGTGTTGATTGTTGGTCTGAAAAGATTTAACACTTGAAGCATTTTCTGTAGGGACAGACGTTCTGGGCTTGGATTTCGTAAGTTTTTAGACGATTATCGTCGATTGTATCGTCAAAAGATTGATTCACGAAGCTTATCGTTTTTAAAAATTTAAGGATAACTTTTTTACTATCGTCTTGTAAATTTTAACAACTTTTTCAGGATTGTAAGCTCGTATGTTACTACCTAGAGGCTTAAACGATAGTCGATTTAAATGGCGTTTTGGAAAACAAAAGGCAAATGCACTTTGTTCAAAAATTTGATGGCAAGGCTCAACGAATTATGAAATCAATTTTTTCAAAGCATTTTATTAATTTTTGCATTAGGTTATTTTATCAAATATATGGGGCATTGGATAGGTATCAACGAGTCTTTTCTTCTTTGGATATGAAACTATAGCTCTAATTGTCCAATATAAATCGTTTTGGATGCTTTTATGTCTGATATCGCTTTTATAATGTTGGTGTGCCTCAGGGCTCCGCTTTGTCTCCGACTCTCTTTTACAACTAATAATTATCTTCTGCCTGAAACTCCAATCCTCTTTATTGTTTTACTGACGATTGAAACCTCAGCTTCTGATATTCGTTTCCATCACTTCACTTTCTTGCTCTATGGAGGTGGAATCAATATAGAATTTAGAATCCAAAGTTTCAAGACCTCATGCAGTCATGTTTCTATTGTCCTTGAATAGTACCTAAATAAATAAGTAAATTGGGTGGCGCAACAGAACGAGGACCCCTAGGGTCTAGCGCATTTCTCATAACCATTCCAAGTAAAAGAATGGAGGGGACCTACAATTTTCTGCCGGTTCCGAACCGCTATTAGAGAAAACTTTTAATGACAACTAATTTAATTATTTAATTATTATCAATGAATTTGCTAACGGAGGACAATTCCTCGAAGAAGGTGATACCTGTGGAAAAAAATGATTGCCTCTGTTGGCATTTGAACAACGAACCTCTGGGTTAAAAGGCAGAAAAGCTAACCATCACGCCACAGGTACGAAATAGTGCCTCCCTTTTCAATATAACCGAAAAGCTGTTTTTACTTCGCACTTGTGTAAACGTTGACCTTCGTTGAAAACTTATTTGAAGCTACTAAAAATGCTGCTAAATGTTTACATCATCAAAGCTCCTTGCGAACTGTGACCATATATCTCTTTAAACGAGGCAAAAAAGAATTATAATTGTGAGAGCTTGGTCCACCAAACAACTGACTCATACGGGATCATTGGTTTAATCATATAGACGTATTGATCCAAAGGACCCTTTTCGGTGGAAGCCCCATGTCTTATCGAAGGCTCCTTTTACATTGCCATGTAATATGTTTACTAGATTTTTTTGAACCAAAGTATCTTGCTATCTATAAGATTACTCCAAAGTTTGACTTCGTTTTTAAAGAAAAGGTTGACGACTTAAAGCGTAAGTTGGTTCAGACCAGTCGCTTGGAATACTCATCAGCCCATCAATCTAACATTGAGTCCATTTTGAGTTGAAGAAGTACAGGCAAATATAGGGAATCATATTTAAGCCACTCAACCGGGTTATAAAATGCCCTATCAAAATCTCTTCTTCTCATCCGATTGCAACTCCGACTACAAGTAAAATGTGAGAAGTATACGACAGGTAGAGCGGTTGGCTTTCAACGCTCCTGCTCGACAGGTTTTTGGAAGCACATTAGAGGGAAATCTTGGAGGGGAAAATTTCGCCTTAGGTGGCGCCATCAAGTCGAAGAAGACATCAACCCCACTAAGATTATAAAACTGGAAAGAGCTTGCCCAATATCGGTTTTGCTATCGAAAGATGTTGGTTGAGACCCAGGTTCACCCCGAACTTTATTGCCCAATATTAGGAGGCTGATGGCTCATGAAAACTTCAAACGCATCCAATTTACAACTCCATCTTTTCCATAGAAAATTGGTTTTGGTCTTGAGTATTTGATAATCTCCTATAAGAAGTCCAAGTACTGAAAACCAGCGGCATCAGTGTCACGACAAGAAGCCAAGCTACTAAAACCAACTTCTTCGATTTGCTGAGGTATTTTAAAACTACCACAACGATTCTTCTGGCCTAATGAATAACCCAGAAAGGGCATATTGCTTAGCAGGATACCTCCCAAACGTCATTTACTCGCCAGTTCTGCGAGGAGGAAGAATCAACGGCTTTTGAGGAAAAAAAAGAAAGAAATAGGGGGACTTGCAAGCTATTCATCGAAGTTATACAGCAATGTTGTAGTCAGAATGAGGCTCCATGCTAAGTAAGCTATTGAGGCGGATGGTCTGATCCTTCAAAAAAGCATACCATTTAAATTTCTTCATCTATAGAGGCATCGATCGGAGTGGCTTATCTAGTGGTTTCTTCTTAACCCAAATGGGGCTTATGTGTCCCGATATAGATTTAATTATTCGATTTTCGGATCGAATTGTTGAAATGATAGGCTACTTTGATACCGACAGTTCTCTCACCCTCGAAATCGTGACAAAAAGTTAATATATCACACCTTTGCGGAACGAAATGAGTCATTTTACGATTGAAAAACGTTGCAAAATATTCAAGTCTTATTTCCGAAAAGGAACGCTGGGTAGCCCACAAAGTTCATTTTTTGAGAAGAAATTCTGGCTGAAATGAAGCACCCACACCGAGCCTGCAGTACGCATGTTTGTGTAAAAAGTTTGTGAGACTTTGATGCTGATAGACAACCTTTATGATCCCCGTCTTTGACTCTGAAGATAAGATTCAATCAAAATCAAACTAGGAACAACTTTTGGTCAGCGCAGTGGTGGGTATTGCAGAGCCATATTAACCTACTTATTTTGACTGAATTGATGCCGCGGAGGCGAACCACCTCTGAGATCAAACAATACAGCGCACCATACAACTGACTGAGCCTATGCCACAATCGGTCTTCAGCACACCTAATTCTCAAACCGTATTACCAGGCGTCTTGATCCATTTCGACTTTTTTTGGGGAAACCATTTGAGGCCGTTGTTATTTGTGCTTACAATCTGAAAACAATTCAAACAATTGAGGCCAACATCACCGAAACCATCAACAGGTCTTGAAAAATTTACGAACTTGCGACAGTCACTTGAACTACGTTGTGCTCCAATGGTAATGTTTTGGAGTGTCTTGCTCATAATACAAATTTAAGTTTGTTCTTTTTATTGCATTTCAAAAAAAACTTGCTTTTGGCCCGCCCCTCACAGTGAGGGAGGACCTGGAACCAAATCTGCTTCGTCTTTATCAATGACACTCCAACCCGGAGAGTCCACCATCGACTAAGTATTCCTACTATACTTAAGATCTTAGAAGAACACTTTGAAATATCCCAGACAGCATATGACGAGATCGCGGCATGTATACAGAAAGAGACGAGCTAGAAAAAAACCCGTGACTGATTTCAGCATTCCAACTAAACTCCTTCGTCATGGGATGGGAATGAGGAACACACGCTGTTCCATCAATGCTGCGGTAGAGACACGTTACGGATAAATTTCTTATGCTGGTTTTACACGATACAGACTTTTGTCTGCACAGACTTTTATAAGGACTTCGAAATCATAGTAAAGAAAGCATTGCACTGTTATGTAATTTTTCAAACAGAGTTCGTAGTTCCATTGCATTTGAGCAAAAGTTGACGGTAAATGTCAAGAATTCGTATAACTAGGTTTGATGTGCATTTTTACTGAGAATTTCCAACTGCAAGTTGTGTTTCCACACCACCACTTGCCAGTAAAAAAGTCCTAGAGTCTTGTGTTCTAACGCCATGGCCATCATTACAAAAGAATAAAAAAAAAATAACGAAAAAGCAATTAAGACAAAGGACCTCAATTACACTTACTCTAGCCTGCCTATAACTAACTATGAAACCATCAAAAGCAGAGCTCAGGTACATGGTGACCACAAAAAGCAATAAAATGTTGCTATCGTATACTCAGGAGCAAGACTCCACAAGAAACAAAAAAGAAATAACCGATTATATTTTTTAAATGGAGAATTCTTTTTTACGATGCGGTGAAGGTGCCACTCTCTCACTCACGTTGCTTTCTATGGCTATTAATCCTTGACTTTGTGTGCCCTTTTTTCCACTATGGGAGGGTGGAAGGAACATAAAAACGGTCTCATAAACTTTTCTTTTATTATTATTATTTTTATTTCGATTTTTTTTAGCAGAGTGGACCGACCAACAACGTTCAACGGTCTAATGTCTCATACACGAGAGAAAGGTTGTCCACAAAACGACTATGAACCAAAAGGATATACCCACTATATGGAGACAGAGGAGATGCTATGGAGATTTTATGAGTTCACGGAACATAGGACAATGGAAGCGTACACATATAACTGGAGAAATGAAATTACCAAATCAGTTCCATATTATCTCTCCGAGCCTAAAAAAAAAAATAATTTATTTTATCTGATCGAGGTCCTTCATAAAACAAATGGAATCTGTTTAACTGTCGGTCATTAAATCATGACAAAACCCTTTGAGCGTAGTGAGATTTGTGTAGTCGCTATTATGGCTTCGTAAATGGATTAATTGCTAGAGCGGAATTATATACTCTCTTGAACCAAGTTGGGTTCACAAAAACACAGAATTCGGTCCTTCGATGCAACGCTATATCAAGGAACAATCTCATTGAAGAAGAAGTATGTATTGATCTTTGGAACATGTAAATTCCAACAACAGACATGGGGTGCACAAAATCCCTACCTCGAAGTTCCATACTCATTGTTTAAGGCTCTTGCATCCCTTAGAAGAATAGCTCTACTGCATAATAACCACCACAAAACATAGCAATTAACCTGTGCGAACAATAAACCATCGGCGGAACACCCGCGTGCCACGTATGAACTTTGTAGGGGCAACTCTCCCTTACGAACATGAAGCCACACTGGAGTGTCGAAAAGTGCGTTGCATTCCACCCTTGAACGGTGCCCTTCTTGAACACAAAACCAAAACATTTTTATCGAGTGCACTGTATATTCCATTCATCGGAATTTCGAAAACAGATTGCAGGCACGCGCTATGCCACTTCAATCGAATTTCAAGTGGCACGCCTCAAGAGCGCCACACAAGATGCGAAAATGCACCAGTTGTGCAATTTCTATAGTTCTGGAGAAAATCATGTGCCGTATTGTGTTTTTTGTTTTATTTTTTTTTATGATCCGCACACGTTATTCGGTCATTATTGCCGATGAAATGAAGTGCTTCTGTTCATTGTATCGTATTTCGTTTTTCAAGTCGACAGTGAAATAGTAGACTTTTTGTTTCGTCAAGCATTCAGCTGATTAAAGGAAGCTGAATGGTTGATAGCAGCTGATTTAAGGAAGTGCTGTCGAATTTACTTAAGAGACAACTTGAGCTGAAAATGATTCCTCGTTGTGATGGTGCTTTTTTTCAGTAGGTATAAGGTTGAAGGTTTATATCGCAATTCAATTACTTCAGTTCAGAAGCTGACGTCGTTTAACTCACCCTTTTTTATAATGAGACTTTTGCTTCTCATTATATAATCTCCGTTATTTTGGCATCAAAAATATGTATATATTAGAGTGGGTTAAAAAAGTCAATTATTTTTTTTTTTTACAAATGCTACGGAAAAATAGGTTGCTGGATACCTTAAAAACATTCTCAAAAAGTATGAGCTCTTAATTTTAATAGGGAGATCCTCCGCATCGCAGTTTTGTATATTTTTCTCAGTCCAGTAGAAATAAATTCATACCTCATCATTAATCGATTGAACAAAAAAATGTTCACAAAATTTTTTTTAGAAAATGTAATGCTCTACAAAAATGGTTTCTTGCTTTTTTTCCGTAAAACTCACCATTTGAAAGATATTAAGGATTTAATTTTGACTATTTTAGGACAAATTTCATTTTTGTTTATAAATTTTATAACTCGACAATAAATGACTTTTGCAAAAAGCGCAATACAAATTTTTGTTGGAAGTTAACTGCTCTATAAAAAAGGCATTTTATGTTTTGGCGATTAAATTAACCGTTCAAAAGATATTCATCATCAAACTTTCATGTGTACGGATTTTAAAAGTTTTTGATGTGATATTCGAAAAATTTCAATTCAATTTATAAATTTCATATGAATTTCATTTCTTGTCATTAATATAAGTATTATTTCAGTATTATTTTTACTTGCATTTGAATTCTCTTGCATTCCTTTCATTGTTTTGCATTACTTTGCATTGTTTGCATTCCTCTAAATTCTTATCCATTCTTTTGCATGATTTGCATTCTTTTTTCAGTCTTTGTACTCTTACAACTGTTGCAATCTTAAGCATGATACACGGAGCAAGCTTAAATCAAAAAGAAGATGCGAGCTTGATATGAAAAAGATTTCAATGTGAATAAAGAAACCAATTATGAAATGCAAAAAACGCAAAACGATGCAAAATGATGCAAAGATTGCAAAAAGGATTAGAAAAGACTGCAAAGCATCGCATAAGCTTATATTGAACACTAAACAATGCATTTGAGTGCAAAAGAATGTAGAAAGTTGCAATTATTGCTTAGAAACTACATTAGTTCCATAAATAATTATTTCTTACAGAATACATCTTCTTTTTGGAAATTCGTAAAAAACAAAAAACAAAGTTTCCGAATTTCCATCTAATATGAATTTGGATCAAAGATCTCTAAATGATAGCGTAGAAATATTTGATATGTTTGCAGATATGGTATCTACAAATGTGAACTGCACAGCAATTAGTTCTGGCATCTATTGAACTCCAATTTGACTCTAGCAAGCTCGATATCTGATTTTATTTGGACAAGTTCAATAAAGCTAAAGGGGATTTGAAAAAAGAATGGGGTATAGTAAATGAGCTATTCAACAAAAATAATTCATTCGATATTCCGTCCAGTTTATACATCGGTTCTTCCATTATTGTTGATCATATGGAAATAGCAAACATTTTTAACACGTTCTTTATACAAGTACCTATTGAAACTATTTTTAATGCAGGTATAAGCCATGTTTCTATTAATTGTCCTGATTTATGTTTCAATGAATCTTTTCAACACAACACATTTGTTTTTGAGCAGTTTTCTTCCTTTGAAGTCTATAAAACAATTATGGCGCTAGATAACTCTTGTTCATCCACTTCAAAGAGCTTTTCCAATAGCCTTGTTAAGAAAATTAGTTTAAATGTAGTTGATGTTTTAACACATCTCTTCAATAAAAGCATTATGAATGGAATTTTCCCGGACAATTTAAAAACAGCTGAGGTCGTTCCCGTTTTCAAAAAAGGTGACAAAAAATGTATTGAAAATTTTAGACCAATATCTCTTTTATCAGTGTTTTCAAAAATCTTTGAAAAAATTATAAAAATTAGAATGTTAAGCTTTCTGGAAAAAACTTCTTTTTTTAGCTCCAAACAGTTCGGTTTTAGAGTTGGTAAATCAACTGAAGATGCGCTTTTAGAACACTGCTGTTACATATTTGAAAGCTTAGATAAGAAAAGGTATACAGCTTCATTATACATTGATATTACAAAAGCCTTTGACACAGTAGATCATATTATATTATTAAGAAAATTAGAAAAAGCGGGATTCAGAGGCTTCATGCTTGATTGGTTCTCATCTTACCTAAGTAATAGAAAACAAATGGTGAAAATAGGTGATACCTTCAGTACAACCAATTAAATCAACATAGGTGTTCCTCAAGGATCAGTTCTTGGGCCGATTCTATTTCTAATATGCATTAACTCAATTTTTAGTCTTAATTTGAAAGGAAAAGTATGTGGATTTGCCGATGACATAGCTTGTGTTTACTCTCACCTTACGATTTTAGAACTGATTGCAGATATTAATCATGACTTGGAGTTATTCAGACATTGGTTTGGCATTCATAAACTTGTTGTTAGTCCTAAAACAAAAGTTATGTTTTTCAATTTAAAAGCCTTAGATCTGAATCATCCTATTCTTATTCAGCATAGCTTTGACTGTGTAAAACTCTCTGCTAATAGTTTATCTTGTTGCTATTCTAATGCTGCTGCAAATAATGTTTCGAATGCCGTATGTTCTCCGAAATGTTTCCGTATCGAGCAAGTAACTGAATTCAAATATCTGGGGTTAACTATTGATAATAAAATTAACTGGAAGCTCATACTATAGCACTGAAAAAATACTTGCTCTCGACCACTTATGTCATGTTTCACTTAAGAAAACTTTGTTGTAGAAAACTTATGGAGACAATTTATTATGGTCTAGTTCAATCGAGAATTCAATATGGAATAATCTGTTGGGGTGGTACTTTCAAAAACACTTTACAGCCGTTGCTGGTAACCCAAAAGCACATTTTAAGAATTATATGGAAAAAGAAAAGATTTGAACATAGTTTTTCATTGTTTGTCAGCTCGGGTATTCTTCCAATTAAGCACCTTTACTTTTATAAAGTATTAAAAATTTTCTATTTAAGATGTGGATATCTAGTAAGTCACAATTCTCCAGCCTATACTCTACGTAGTAGTGACCGTAATCTTGCATCGGTTCCTCCGCACAACAGTCAAAACTTTTTAAATTTTTATTCATCAGTAGCACCTAGGTTGTTTAATGCATTACCTATTGAAATTCGATGTATCCGCTCTATTCATCTATTTGTTAAAGGAATTAAAAAATGGCTACTTAGCTTTGATTTCGACACAATCAATGGCATTATTAAAATATTACTTTAATTTTTCTGTTTTAAATTTTGAATTGAAAAAGTTAATAAAATAAATAATAATCAAAAAATAACTTTTCCACATTTACCCCACAACACTTGTTAAAAAAAAATAAAAATTATTAATAAATCATTTATGAATTGTCTTAAACACTTTTTTGGTAACTTCGATACTTGTCACTAGACAACAGATTTTACCTTTTCTCTTCTTACTATTAATTAGAATAATATTTTAGTAACTTCATGAATAGTTTGTAAAAAGATATATTGTGTACATATTATTCTTTATTGAGATTATTAAGTTAACAATTTGTAAATATTG